>CM048744.1:758227164-759508414 GCA_026315105.1 Locusta migratoria | reverse complement strand
AAAACACATGAGAAAGATGTCGTGAAAAATGTTACAAATCCTACTCCAAAGAAAGCAGATGCAGACAGTTTGCACGGAACCGAACGATAAGGTTAAAAAGCCCAGGTGTGGCTAATAGTTCAGTGTGGAGGAAAGTGGATATTAAAATGCTAATGAACGAAGAGACGTATACGAAATTCGCAAAAAAGGTGCCTACTGTGATATGAAATATCAGAGTACGTAGCTGAATTAATGTGACTGAACACCTCCGGAAAGAGGAATCACGTCTGTCTGAAAGAAAATAAGAACAAGATAACTGCGTAGAAATCATGGCCAACAGAAGAAATACTTCAGCTGAGAAAAGAAACAAGGAAGTATAAAAATGGCAGGGGAAATTCCCGAATGTAGAAGAACCAGTCATATAGGAATGTAATAAAACGGAATTGCAGGGCAACGAAGTCAGTGGCTACAGGAACCATGTAAGGAAATCTAAATGATCGTGGAACGGACTGCCACAGCATCCAGGAAAGTCGACACAAAGCGAATTTAAAATCATCACAAACCTTAGGTAATTTAAAATCAAACGTTATTACATTTTAACGCATTGATATTTCCACTATTAAATGCATGAAAGAACACCTATTTGGTAACGTGATAAAGGAAGAAAGTGGTGAAGGCAGAAGACGTGAACAAATTTCCATTAGAATATCTCAAATCATTGGGTGTTGTGGCTACCAATTCTACTAGGAATGTACAATCTATGAGTATGGTCATATAGTAGCCGACTTTCAGGAACAAAATTCTATCCACACTATACCTAAAATAATTTAGGCAAGAAATTTGATAATGCACGAAGAAACAGTTTAACAAGTCATGTATAGAAGCAACTAACGAGAGGAATATATAGAATTAAAATGCAAAATTTAGGATCTTTTACATGACGATAAATTTGACTTCATGAAAGATAAATGTACCAGAGAGGCTCTTCTAACATTGCGCATTACGGTGGAAACAAGAGTAAAGGACAATCAATACGTGTCAATAGCATTGGTCGTCCTGGAGAAGCGATCAATATGTATATTCTAAAAAAAATTGTGGTAAGGTGTAGGGGAAGGCGGATAATATCTACTCTAGTGTCCCAATTTAAAGGAACAAACGCTATTTCGCGACTTTTGTCTAATTCACGATACGCGTAAAGAAACTGTCAACAAACCTTCATACTGTAGTGAGCCGAACTGAAAATGGCAATCCGGTTGGCTTTAAACAATGTCAGGGCACCCGTCAATTGGGGTGGGGTTTGAGCGGCAATCCCACATGGACGGTCGCTGTTTATTCATTCACAGACGGTGAAATATGGCGTCGAGAAGAGTACTACCAGACTCTCTGTGATGGAACGCCATAGGAAGAATGGTAGCAGGGCATAATCGTTCTGTTGTTTTTCGGATAAGGTGACAGTCTGTAAAGGTCAAAACTGTACCTCTTAACCAGGGCTTGGCCGACCACATGTGACAACTGAATAAAGGACCATTATTTCGTCAACCTCGCGACATGCGTTGGGAAACTAGTTTTTATTTATTTATTTATTTGTATAGCTTATGGGACTTAACTACGGGGTCATCAGTCCCTAAACTTACAAACTACTTATGAACTAACCTATACTAAGGACAGCACAAAATCCATGCCCGATGGGGGGGGGGATTCGAACCCCCGACCGTAGTGGCCGTGCAGACCGTGACTGGAGCGCCTCAGTCCCCTCGGCCACCACGGCCGACGGAAAACTAGAAAACAGTGTAGAGACGAGAACGAAATTTTGACTCTGGAGCTTAGTGTGTGCTGATAGGAAACTTCCTGGCAGATTAAGATTGTGTGTCGGAACCGGTATTCGAACCTGGGACCTTTGATTTTCACGGGCAAGCGGTCTACCGTCTGAGCTATCCCCACACGCTTCAAAACTTTACAAGTTTGGAAAGTAGGAGGCGAAATACTGGCAGAAATAAAGTTGTGAGGACGGACCCTGAATCGTTCCTGGATAGCTCAGACGGTAGAGCGCTTGCGCGCGGAAGGCAAAGGTTCCAGGATTGAATCCCCGATCCTACACACACTTTTAATCTGCCAGAAATATTCAATTTATAGACGGCTTCGTCAGTGAGGTCTCTATTGCCGGAGAACTACCGCAATGCGAATCTCTGACGAGTCGTCTCAGATTGAAATTTCTCGAATGGGGTCTCGTCGAGTCCTCTCACACTGGAATCTCTCGAATGGAGTCTCGTCGGTACGTTAAAACTAAATCTTACTCCTTCCTTGCTTACGAATGGAGTCGTTAACATGTAACCTTAGTGACGGATCTGCAGACAAGTGATTTTTCTCGTAGATGAGATTTTTGTCCTGCCGAGTGACACTAGAATGGTTCTGATCTTAAGGGAACATGGCTCAAAATGTTTGTACCCAAATATTGTGAAAACAGATAGATATCGAGCAGGGTCCCTGATGGTTATGACTGGGATTAAGTTGACAAGTAGATCACCTTTTCGAGAACTTATACTAGCGACTCGCCCATGTTTAACCATTTCCCGGTATCGAGAGGCGATTTTGGTATCGTAGCTACGAGGAGACGTGGGCCCAGATTTCATAGTAAAGGTCAATAGTACTGAGCCCTATAGACCTAGGATGTCTGATGCTTTCTTACAAATGGAACAAAGTGAACGAATGGTGTAGCGCGTTGGCTCTCACGAGCGGGAGCCCATGGAGCGTGTCTGGGATGCATTTGTCACGTTGCATCATATCAGCGCCCACCAACCACTCATACCATTATTTGTAGAAAGCACCGTCGCAGTTTGGCCTGTATTTCTGCCATAGATGGCCACACCCATACAGTGCATATTAACCAGTTCTCGGAAAGTGTGTGTGAATCCGTAAAATTAGGAAAAATTAAGGAAATATTTTTTTTCACCATTATTCCGTTTTTGCGGTTTATTCTGTTCTGTAGCTAAATGAACGCAGCCTTGAAATATTGGTATTTGTTACTTTCATTTTTCACACCGTGTAATGCTTATGTGAAAAAGAGTGGATTATAAGACTGCACAACAAAGAATGAAGTGTTCGGATTGAAAAGTGTTTTAGATAGAGATTCAGTCTTCATCCCTTACTTTTTAGTATACACACCAATGAAGCAATAACGAAAAAAACATAAAGCTTTAAAAGAAGAATAAAACTCGAGGAGAAAGGATATCATTGATTACATTTGCATATGACATTGACATTCTCACTGAAATTTACGACAAATTATTGTAGAATGGAATGTTTAACCAAATAAGTATATAATATGGATTGAGAATAATTCGCATAAACAGCAGCCCACTAAGAATGAGGCAAGAATATATGGCACATATGGCATAACTGACAACACAGATTTAGAGAAAACCAAATTCGCAACACGTACGTTAGAGGAATTTTTTGTATGTAACTGATACATAGACATTGGAGAAACCGGAAAAGGAGAGAATCTGTACAAATTTAGGCGTCGTACTACAGACTACACATCAAAGAAGCAATAACGAAAAAAAAGAAAGCTTCAAAAGTAAAATAAAACTCGAGGAGAAATGATATCATAGATTATAGTTGCATATAACATTGACATTCTCACTGAAATTTACGATAAATTATTGTAGAATGGACTGTTTATCCAAATGAGTATATAATATGGATTGAGAATAATTCGCCTAAACAGCAGCCCACTAAGAATGAAGCAAGAATATATGGCACATTTGGCATAACTGATAACACAGATCTTTATTAGAGAAAACCAAATTCTCAACACGTACGTTAGAGGAAATTTTTGCATGTAATTGATACATAGACATTGGAAAACCAGAAAAGGAGAGAATCTGTACATTTTAGGCGTCGTACGACAGACGGATGTGGAAATTTAGATAAACTGATAATGAATGAGGGAATTCTGAGACGATGCAACGAAGAAACAGCGTTCGGATAACACTTTCAAGTATGTGGGACAGCCTGAAAGATCATATTCCATTGTAGTAGATGAAGGAGTGGATTGAAAAACTGCAGACGAAGACACATTCTTCAATACATACAGCAAACAACTGACAATGTAGCGTGAAAGTGATACTCAAAAAAGCGAATATATGGATACAGGAGAGGTATCCATGACGAGGCAAATGAAGCCAGTTAAAGACTGATGAAACACACAAACAAAATTAATGACTGCATGTAGTATTCGCAATAAATTTTGGATACATGTACACGGTAAATCAATGATGGACCTGCATGTAGTTTCACTGTACAGCAAACTGGTCAGGAATTATGACGTCATAAACGTGAGACACGTGAAAAGCACGATGACAGTAAACCTAGAGGATACACTCAACTCCATGCTGGATTACTTCATTCCACTGGATAACGAGTACGAAGATACTGAATACCATAAAGATGTTAGGTACGTTACCGAAACCATTGTAAATACAAACAAGGATAAAGATTTCACAACGGAGGAAATTCGTAATGTAATGGAACAGCTGAATCCTAAAAAGTCTCCAGGAGAGAATGGCATAAATAGTTTAGTTCTACTGAGGGTGTTTAATATGTTTCCTCAATTTGTTACTACGATCTACAATCGTTGCCTTCAAATGGCAGGCTTCCCCAAACTGTGGAAGCGAGCTAAAATAATACCGATAGTTAAGCCTGGAAAGGAACAGAGCGCAGAAATCAAGAAGTATCGTCCAATAAGTCTTTTATACACCGAAGCAAAGATACTGGAAAAACTTTTAATAATGCATTTCGAATAATGCATTTCGTCTACTCCAGAGATCTGCTGCATAAGAACCAGTACGGTTTCACCCCACAAACGAGTACGACTGACGCGCTAATGGCTGTAAAAGAATTTGTGGAGAGTAGTCTCACAACTAAAATGTGTGTCATTATGGTGAGTCTGGATGTACAGGGCGCCTTTGACGCAGCTTGGTGGCCAGGTATTTTAAAGACGTTGCGTGAGTTTAACTGTCCTGCAAATCTGTATAACATTACACGTAGCTATTTCAGCCACAGAACTGCAACGTTGAATGTCAACAACCTTCTCATAGAAAGATCGGCTACCAAAGGATGCCCACAAGGTTCTTGTTGCGGACCCGGTTTCTGGAATATATTATATGATTCCTTGCTTAAATTGCCTTACTCAGGACACTCTCTTGTTATAGCCTTTGCCGACGATCTGATTGTTCTAACAAAAGGACAGAGTCCTCTTGCCACTGAGAACATCTGTAACACAGACATGCAATTAATATCGACTTGGGCCAGTAATAATAAACTCCAATTCAATGAACAGAAATCAAAAGCTATACTTATCACCAGGAAAAGGAAATTTGCCTCATTCACAACCGCAATATACCTTAATAACAAAGTGCTTCAACAAGTAGACCATCTAAAATATCTGGGCGTCATAATCGACAGTAAGTTTACATTCGACAAACACAACCGCAATATACCTTAATAACAAAGTGCTTCAACAAGTAGACCATCTAAAATATCTGGGCGTCATAATCGAAAGTAAGTTTACATTCAACAAACACGTTCAACATATTACAGATAAATGCACGGTCTTGATTAACGCTCTTTCCAGATCAGCAAGACTCAACTGGTGTCTGCGGGCTACCGCACTGCAAACTATTTATAAAGAAGCAATACTGCCTATATTATCGTACGGCTCACCGATGTGGATAGACGCACTAGAGCGACGATACAACCGTACCAAAATTAATAGAGTCCAACGGTTAATCAATTTAAAAATTGTTAAAGCTTACAGAACGACATCCAGCGAAGCACTTTGTGTTCTTTCAGGTCTCATGCCTATAACACTTAAGATACAGGAAATAGCTAAATATTATAACCTGGTCAAAACCAAAGACGCCAAACAGACAATCGACATCGCCCTAGAGTACAGAAGCTGGGCACACCCAGCAGACTTTACAAGGATAATTGAGAAGGACGTCAGCAAAAGCTACGCTGTTGAAGTATACACAGATGGAAGCAAATCAGACGACGGAGTGGGTTCGGGGATAGCAATATTTGTTAATAAGAGGCTTACTTACCAGATACAGCTAAAACTGACTAATGAATGCTCAAACAATCAAGCGGAACAATTTGCCATCGTCAATGCTCTTGAGTACATAAATAATCTCTCGAATACTGATACAACTGCAGTAATTCACACCGACAGCAGAATTACTTTGGACTCTTTGCGAAATCCGAAGAACCACAACTTGTTGATTGAAGAAATAAGAAGTAATATCAGAAGGTTGCAGACACACAACTGGCTGGTGCATTTCGAATGGGTTAAGGCACATCAAGGGATATGGGGAAATGAACTAGCTGACAACCTTGCTAAAAGAGCAGCTCGATCACGACAGTCAACACGCTATAACAAAATACCTACAAGTGCCGTAAAGAAGAAACTTCGAGAAGAGTTTAGGAACGAATGGGACATAGAGTGGCACAGAACAAAAAACGGGGGAAGCACTAAACCGTATTTTCCTACGATACGACAACGTTTAATGATTAAACTTCCAATATCTCCGATTTTTACAGCTATGCTAACAGGTCATGGGAAACTAAAAGCATACTATCAGCGGTTCAAAATAATTGAAGACGGAACGTGCACATGTAACAGTGCTGTCCAAACTATTGACCACGTGCTTTTTGACTGCTGCAATTTATTGAAAGAGAGGGACCATCTCAGGAAAAAAATAGCTGCCAAAGGAGGAGGATGGCCCGTCAGTAAATATGACTTAGTACATAAATACACTACTGTCTTTTACAACTTTTGTAATTCAATAAGATTTCCTAATGTATAAAACATTTACAATTCTTGTAATTCATTAAGTAATGTATAAAATTGTTTGTTCCTTTGTAAACCCTGTCAACTTGTATACTGTACTTGTGTTTGTGAGAACATTTGATGTAACCGCCTGAATCAAACCATCAAACATGTAATATTGCTATGTAATGGGGCATGTTAAATAATAAATAAATAAATAAAACGTGAAAAAATAGTTTTTGCTTGAAATAGAATGCTAGTTACCTTACATTCATCCAGAGTTTGATAGCACTTAGTTACTCCCAACAAATGATAAAGACAAAATCAAACCACTTTAAAACTTTTCTCGAATACAGTCTTGAAATTAAATATACAGATCATTAACTCATTTTTACAGGTCTGAGACGTTAGAAGCGTGTATAGACATACGGATAAAATTCGTCGCGGAATACGTTATTTACCTGCATAAGACTTACCGGGCATTATACTTTACTTGCGTAAACCATATCACTTATTTCATTTCATATTCCAAATTTTAAACGTGTAATAATGTATTAAGCAAGTAAAGCAGTCACAACTAAAGTTCCACAAAACAAATATACGATTTCAATTTTTATATTAAAAAATCAGACATAATATATCAAATACAATACTATTTAAATCAATAATAACTACGAAACCCAAAAGACTTTTTAATTATACTCTTCAGCTACAAAGAACGGATATTGCCGTCGAAGTAATACGTCATTCCCACTTCAGTTGCTATTCTGATACCACGTGTCATTCAAAATGACTGCCCGCCGCCACCAGTTTTGTGCACCTTCTATCTAAGTGGGTTGCGGAATTCAAAGTAGGAGATGAAGAAATTCACATGTACAAAATCCTTCTATTGTTTTAGTCACAGGCACTCTTCAGGAAATGAATACATTATGCTGAGTTCCATTGGACTATTTGTTAAATTACGTATATTATATAACCAGTGTACACGCAGTTTATTTCTACATTTTTTTTACCGGTAAGATGAGTACTAAATGATCTGGTATCAAATTATCAGCTGGTCCTCCACGATCATATTCAGTTAATTCACTTATGTGGTCACATAAAAAGGCACTAGTAAATGGCGGTTACATGTGACATAGGAATTACACTACTTCTGTCACATTAAGCCAATATTGTAGTAATTACATCGTACGAGGATTATTTTTATAGTGAGAACCGCGATTTTTGTCGTGTAACGTGGCCGCTCTTTCACTACGCAGCCACTATGTTTCACATCTCTGCCGGTACTGAATATATGGTTATACTAATTCGTTTGTCAGTATGTAATCCTTCCAGTTCTAAAGTGCGCTCGTTTTATCGGTTCTTTTAAACGCAAAAATACTTTTGTCCAGTGAAATTTACCGGCAACTTGTTGAAGCTTAGTCGGTGTAATGAATGATAGAAACGTGCGAAGATGCTGTACGTTGCTTAATGAAGGAGGGACAAAATGTTGTTTATGATGAAGAATAATCTGGACAGACTTCTGCCATGAATCAATACTTGACACAAGATATTGACGAGCCATCCTAAAAACATGTGTTTCACTGTTGCAAAGCTGTAACAGAAATTTTTGTAATTTTCAAAATTTCAAGATCAGAAAGTTACGAGGATTACTGACAGCCGGCCGCGGTGGCCGAGGGGACTGAGGCGCTCCAGTCACGGTCTGCACGGCCACTACGGTCGGGGGTTCGAATCCCCCCTCGGGCATGGATATTTGTGCCGTCCTTAGTCTTAGCTAGTTCATAAGTAGTTTGTAAGCTTAGGGACTGATGACCCCGTAGTTAAGTCCCATAGACTATACAAACATTTGAAACATTTGGATTACTGACAAATCTCGGAAAAAAATAGTGTGGGATGAGTTCTGACAATGTTGACACATGAAGACAAAACTAAAAGAATGGCACAATATTTATCCGTTTAGGAAATCTATCACAAGGAAGATGACGAGTTCGTGACTCACACTGTGTACGGTTATAAAATATGTACTGCGCACTACATAGGATAAACGTCAATTCAATGAGTGGCATCGTAAAAACTGCGCGACATAACCACGAAAATTCAAACAAGAACCTTCAACAAGCACAATCGTGACATTTGTCTTTTTAGACGGGAAAGACATTCTTCTAGTATACTTTTCGCAAATAATAATGACAAGAAATACTAAGAGATACAGTGAAACATTATTAAAGATTAGGCTAGTTATTCAAATTCACTGTCTTTTGGCCCATTTTTGGTTACGGTAAAAACACTGAAAAAGGGCCTTTGCGATCTCCTTTTGAAAGCTCTGAATTTAAATAATAACGGGTTAACCGTTCATCTCACATGAAAATTGGATGAACGAATTTGTAGAGGAGAAAATTCTGTACAACGTAGCTCTGTAATGTACCTTTCATATCGTGCATCGTTTTAGAAATCTCTGCAAAAATAACGGCGATTTGACACTGTCGCTTGATTTTATTTAAACCAGTAGGGCAGCGGCGGAGTGGCTGAGCGCAGTGATGCGCTATGCTCCGACGCGCGAGGCCGTTCCCGGTCAGGGGTTCTAATCCTCCATCGGGCATGGATGTTTGTGCTTTCTTTAGTATAAGTTAGTTTATAAGTAGTTTGTAAGTTTAGGGGCTGATGAGTGACCCCGCAGTAAAGTCCGATAAGCTTAAAAAAATCTGAATTTGAAACAAATAGAGGAAAAGAAAATAAACTTGAAAAAGAGGACGAACTACCAAGGCAAAACAGCTGATGAAATTGAAACGGTAAATGATAATTAAAGTGTTGGAGAATTGTTAAAATAATAGTTTAAAGAAGTAAAAGTTCAAAAAAAAGTAATAGTAAAAATAAAAAAATAAAAATCTCGCTCAAAGCTAAAATCAAGTTCCAAATAATCTTGTCTGCTTTTAAGATACGGTGAAAGTGAATAGATGCTATCAGAGTAGTAGAGACGTAATTGTGTGGTACATGATTTTTTTCTTCTTCTTTCTTTCTTCGTTTCGGCCATCTGAGGAACACACAACAATTTCAATGTTTCCTACTTTGTTCTTCTTTCTTTTTCCTCCAGTATTCTTTCACCTTTTCACTATGCATCCTTTTTCTCTCCTCAGACCACTTTACTCCTGTCTTCTTCTCCCTTGGAATCCTTCCATTTTTAACACTTTCTTCTTAAATGTTTCTCTTTCTGTTGGATCTTTTTCACTTATATTGTTTTTTTCCAGGTCTTCTTCAGCCCATAATATTGTTGACTTCTTGTCCCAGAGATATTTAAAAATCTGTTTGGTTAACCTGTTGCTGTTAAATCGGTATAAATGTTCAAAAAATAGCAATCGCCTCTTCCGTAGTGTTTCGGTTATGTTTTCTATGTTGCGATAAACTTCTGCATTACTTCTTAGTTTCCATACCTCTGTGTTTCTTAGTGGACCAAGTAATTGCCGGCCGCGGTGGCCGAGGGAACTGAGGCGCTTCAGTCACGGTCTGCACGGCAACTACTGTCGGGGGTTCGAATCCCCCCCTCGGGCATGGATTTTTGTGCCGTCCTAGTTCGTAAGTAGTTCATAAGTAGTTTGTAAGTTTAGGGACTCATGACCCCGTAGTTAAGTCCCATACGCTTTACTAACATTTGAACCAAGTAATTTTCGAATGATTTTTCTTTCTAGATCTTCAAGTGTATGTAATTTGTAATTCAGTACTAAACATTCACTTGCATAAAGACATTCTGGCTTTACTATGGTGTCGTAATGCTGTGTTTTCAGATTTTTAGATAGAGACCTTTTGTTGTAAATGTTCCTGGTTATACAATATGCTCTCTCCATTTTATGTACTCTTTCTTCTACAGCAAATTTTTCTAAGCCATTTTCCTGAATCATTTCTTCCAAATATTTAAATTTATTTACAATCTCTACAGGCATTTATCGGCAAAGTATCTGTTAGTAGGATTTAGGGAGCATTTTTTATGTTTGTTGTAAATTTTGTTCCCTCTACATAAATTCTTAAACCTGCTTTCTTAGCTATTTCTTCTAAGAGATTGATTTGGATTACTGCATTTGTTAGGTTTTCAGAAAGAATGGCAAAATCATCCGCAAATGCTAGACAGTGAATTTCAATACCTTTGTGTTTAGTCCCCAGTCTGATTTTTTAAAAATATTTTTATTGTTATTATGTTTCTCCGAAATGTCTGCTAGAAATTATAAAACTACAGGAGAACCTAAATTGGGCCGTAAAACACGCTAGTGAGATTTTTACCTTCACGATAATGCTCGGCCTCATGCTACTGGACAAGTTTCTTTGGTGATTACTGGACCATCAACCATACTTCTCCGAATCATCAGACTTTCATCTTTTTTTCTAAATGAAGGAATTTCTTTGTGGAAAATGATGAGATGTGGAAAGAAACTCTTACTAACTGGTTTAACGGTCAAGTGGCAGAGTTAATTGATGCTAGGATCCAAAAATTGATGTAAGGAGTAAACAAATATTTAAGGGTTCATGGTGACTAAGTTGAAAAGTGAAAAATGTTGTGCATCTTCTAGTTTTTTATACATTTATGTTCACAAATGAAGTTTTTTCACTCGATTACAAATCAGTTCCCCATTTAAAAATGAGCCTTACATTAATCTATTATCTCTAGGGATAGAAGATGCTAGAGTTTTTCAGTTACTCAAGATGAATCGAAAATTATCGAATGACACTTAAATCGGTAAAATTTAAAATATGAAGATTGTAAACTGAATAGTGCTTATTAGTTTCGTGAAAATGGTTCACAAAGAAAGTACGAATCGTTTCTCTTTCTGAATAGACTATTGTGTTTCACAAATACCAGCTGCTGCCATACGCACAGAATTCTTCGGAAAGGAATTGCGCAACCTTAACCCCTGGAACTCTGTCTTCTGGATCATAAATTTTCTGATTCTCCATTGTGCACAGCAGCCGACCTACATACCAAGCGAGCAATAGGTCTAGTCAGTACAATGGCGCTCCGGCGCCTGCCCTGTGCACCATTGTCCGGCGAGATCAATTGCATCCTGTCTGTAGCGCAGCTCCTACATTGACACCATACAGTACGTGTTCCTTGTTCACAGCGAGGTTGCAATTTTTCCCAGATAGGATTAATAAATAGTTCCGTTTATTTGATTCGTTTATAGCGCACAGAAAGACTTTCTGTGAATCTATGTAACAATACATTGTCATGGAGATAATGGAGTACAGTAAAATACTGTACACTTTATTTCAATGAAAGAAACTCGGCCCGTTGCTCACTGTCGGAACAATGTTTTTTGTGCCTCGTGTCTGTAATCACTTGGTTACATCGCGCCGTACCCGATCATGTTACTCTTTTGATGATACTGACATATGTGATTATTGATTTAAGTCCCATTACATTAAATGGTTGTAATGATGAATAACGCAGAGCACAGTTATTTAATAAATTGTCATAAGCGATCGCCTACATTAATGCCATCATTTTAGGTGGTTATAATATAGACCAACTTAGCTTTCGTAGATTAAAGATACTGTGAACTAAAGATGCACCACAAGTGTGAAACGCGACATTGTTCAATAAATTTTAAGATTTATCACAGAGACTTTTTTTTTAAATTTCTTGAACTGACAAAAAACTGTTGCTATAACTGGTGATGTTTTTCAAAGGTACACGCAGTGATTGCCGCTGTCGACTCCGTTCCCTTTTCAACATAAACCTCTGCTAAGTTTTTCTTTTCGATTTTCAACTTTCACCTACTACATGGAAGGTTAACGCGAGCAGTCGTCGTTTTACGTTGTTCAGTTTTTGATGATGTAGGATGCTGTTGTTTCTTCGAAAACTACATTAAACATGTAAGTGTGAGCTGACATTGTCTGCGTTTTTTTCTTTTTCTATACTTGTGTACTGAGTTTCATTCATAATTCCTTGTCTTATAGTAACTAATTGCTGTTTTTCAGTATTCAGCATGAGTTATAGACACCATTACGCTTCATATTGCACTTCACGTAATCTGTAATTCTTGTTTATTGTTACTGCTTATTTCATTTCATTTCTCTAGTAAAATAAACGGAAATCTGTTTAAAAAAAATTCTATGTTTGACAATTCATATATTTTTCACACCATGACTAAATGTATACACTATCTGTCACAAATTCTTACGTTAAGCTTAGCAACTCCAAAAACTCTATCTACGGTAAGATGTTGTCATAAATTAAGTAATCTATCAGTATTGTTCAGCCAATACAGCTTCCAACTCCCTGCGAGCCGTTGAACTATTCTGGGGTGACTTCTTGCACTTTTTATAGTGATATTTAGAGCCTGCTGTCTCAACTTAGATTGTTACATCCGCCATTTCATTGCTTACTTTATTTACGTTGCCGTTACTTCAGCAGAATTGACATCATTTCCTATTTAACTTAATTTTTTTCACTCGTAAGTAATCCACAATTCGTATAAATAATTTTGCTGAGTTTTCCAAATCGATCTATACAGACTGCAGAGACGGTGTTCGCTATGAACTATATAGTTTCTTGGTCCAACCTATTCGACGAAACTGCAGAAATTATTCTCAAAAATTTTCTCTATTAGGCCTAGAATGGAGAAATTTATATTCGATTTCTGTTTTTCGGATATGTTCCGAAGAACAGACACAATTTGTTATCCTAAAATTATTTTCAGTCTAGACGCAAATAATTTACCTTACCTTCGTGGAGGGACTGAAATAATTCTCTAGAAAAGGTCGGCATTTTTACTCCAACCGGTATTCCCACGCGGTTATTCCCGCTTTTTGCGTAGTCGCGCTTACCACTACTCCACTGGGGACATAGATCCCACAGCGGGCTACCTCTGCACGCAACCCCCTAGACTCAAATTTTCAACTTATCCACACTTACGTACGCCCCCAGTCCATTATCATTCAGTACTCGCGGCGTATAGCGAATTCCTCCAACGGTGGAAACATAGTGGAGCGGCGAATCAGGAGTTCAGCTGCGAGTCATGCTGCGCAGCTTCTAAAACTGCACGCAGTCCAATGGGGCAACACATAGGGGAGCGGCAAGCGGCGCTGCTTCCAGCGGCGAGACGCTTGACTCGCCGCTCGGGAATTCAGACCCGATTTCTGTCCAGCGGTGTTACAGCCGAGACGCGTTGCTGGCTACCACAGAGTAACATATTTAAAACAGTTATTATTACTTAAAACTTAACGAGTAATTACGCACTCTTATTTGTCAATATTAAGTATTTCATCAAATTTATCATATTTGTAGAGCAAATCTGTGAATAAACGAATTTATACTGAATTGGATGATGTTGTGGTGATAATTTTACCTAAAGTCCACCTCAGTTCATTACCTTTATTCCTAAAACTATTATTACGTAAATGTTCTTTTATAACTTCAGCGCTCTGCCTTGAGAAAAATACGGAATTTCTTCTTTTTCATTACCGAAATATGGTTCATCGCAGTTGCAGCATCTGTGCGACTTTATTTATTTCTTGTTATTACATGTTCAGGTATTCCTGTTGTCTATTATTATTACTATTATTACTTATTACTATTAATAGTAATAATTTATTATAAATTTTTATTGGGTCCCGAAGAAAATTTAGAAACACAGGAATTCGTGAATACGTAATTAAAAGAAGAAATAGAGAGTTTTGCTCAAGGATGAGCAATCCAATTACAAAGAACTTCTGTGAAAGCAAACGTACACCACAGGAGCTAGAACATCAATATGATGTTACCTAGTTGCTTGATCTTTCCTTAGTCTAATAGTATATCGGGGAAAACATATCTTAAAGTAAGGACTAGGTTCTCTTCAGCTTTAATTGGCTGCTTTACAAAGTTTACGCAATTCGATTGCCTATGTGGTGCAATAAGCTTCAAGATGGACATCAATACTCCGCTAATCACATTAAGTGCATAGGTTCTTCGAACCGCTTTTATATTTCTCTACAGTTCCATTCTATAATAGCACGCGAGAAAAAGGAACACCTGAATCATTCCGTTTTCTACCTGATTTCTTTTATTTTATTTAGTTTTAGACCCCCATATATAGATGGGTGATAACAAAATATGTCCGCATTCCGAACAGAAAGTTATAAATTTCACAAATAGATCTCGCTGCAACGAATCATGTTTTTCTTTCAAGGATTTCCACCAAAACACTTGGATATCTTCTGTGTGTTCTTTCCAATGTAAGTGGTTCGTAACTGTAATTACCAGCTATTTAGTTGACCTTACAGATTTAACTGATTTAGCGTGTAAATTAAGATCATGAATCATCACTGAAAATGTCCGAAAGAACAGGCATCGCTTAATTACGAGGGTTGTAACATAAATACTGGCAACTATTTGTCTACAACCGATACAAAAGCGTTACATATTTACACCTATTACTGTCCTTCAAAGTAGTCACCAGCGTTGCGTAGAATACGTTGCCAGCGATGTAGAAGGCGTAGTGTACCGTTAGCAGAGCTTGTTGTGTTGATGGTGCTAATGGAGCGGCCTACTGCCTGTCGAATCTCTGAAAACAGAGCAGCCACAGCTTGCGCTGGATGCGAACACGCATTGTCGTGCAAAATGATGGGTGGGTTGCGCAGAATGTGTTGCCCCTTCTTTCGCAAAGCAGGTCGCAGTCGATGCTCCAAAAACGCTAGGACGATCTGCCGGATGCGGATCTACCACAGTTAGGCGACTTTCGTTGAAGGAATTTACCCAGCGTGCCACTGTTATGTACGGCAATACCGATTCTCCGCAGGCCTCTTGGCACATTGTGGTTCTGTACGACCGGTGGCACATTCAGTCTTCATCCAAATCAGTTGTTCCTGTTTTGAAGACATAGTGACACCGTTACGTTAGACCGCTCGCTCACAAGGACTGTGTTTCCCTTGATTGTGCGCACGCTGGTGACGTGGGGCGGTCGAGTCCATTTTCTCGGTGGTGAGGTAGATATGTCAACGATGCGTGCTATTAGCAACAATAGTACATTTCATTGCATAGTGTCTCCACAGCAGTGTTGCCACTATTTTTCTTTCAACCTTCGTAATTAGGACATGACGGTCGACAGTCCTATTTTTTTTCGTGCGAATACACACCAGGCCCCATCTTCTATGGGATTTGGCTACATGCGGCAGGTAAGGGTAAGGGCACTATATGCTTTGTGTGTGTGTGTGTGTGTGTGTGTGTGTGTGTATAACACGAAGATTAGCGTCGGGCGGGAGACGAGCATGGATATTGTGCCCTGGAGGTGGGGGGGGGGGGGGTTTGCTATCTCCCCTTTGCCGTCATGGTCAGCGTGACTGCCTATTAATCAGGAGGAATCTTGTTCGTGTCCCCGCTGCGACACAAATTTTCGATTTTCTCCACTGGATTACATCAACGCCCATTGTCACTTATATCGTAAATTGTTTGTGTCTAAAATTTAAATATTCTCCTCGAAAACCTCTGTAGAAATTTGTCCCCATAGTGTGAAAATGAGGAGTGGTTTTTAAAGCCTGTTTCCCCATTCGATCAGACCATGGAACCACAACGAAATGAATGCTATATTCCTTAAAATATTAGTTTATGTCCAACACTTTCTCTTTTGAGCGCCTGGTATTCGAAGTGATACTTTATATAACTCCACGATTAAAAAATGTTCAAATCTTTGTTAAGTTTATGGGCTTAATTGCGGGGTCATCAGTCCCTAAACTTACAAACTGCTTATCAACTACCGTAACTAACGACAGCATAAACATCCATACCCGAGGGGGGATTCGAGCCCCCGACGGGGAGCGGCCTCGCGCTTCGGAGCATAGTGCCTTAATGCGCTTGGCCACCCCGCCGCGGCCTCCACAATTATTTACAGTAAGTGACATAATAATTTGTTAAACCGTAGGTCACTGGATAATGGCAGTTTAAGCTGAAACGGGACCGTATGTTAAATAAATACTATTACATAGCAGCGAATTTGTTAGTTATTATAAATTTCTGGTAGATTCATATTGTGTTCCGGAATCTGCAACATTTTTATCTTTCGTGGGCACGTGCTCTACCGATTGAGCTATCCCAGCACGTTTCGTTGTCCATCCTCACAACTTTACTTCTGGCAGTTCCTCGCCTCCTACTTTCCAAAATTCACAGAAGTTCTCCTGCGAACTTTGCAAAACTAGCAGAACTGGAAGAAAGTATAACGTTGAGATGTTGCTTTCCAGACTGAAACTTTTACTCTGCAGTAGAACGTGTACTGATATGAAACTTCCTGGCTGATTTATATTGTGTGCTGGAACCGTGATTCAAACCTGGGACATTTTTCAATTCGCGGGCAAGCGATCTATCGATTGAGGTATCCCGGCACTCTTCACAGTTGGTCCTCACAAATTTATTTCTTCCCGTACCGTATCCTATCTTCCAGTGAAGCTAGTTTTAAATGTTCAAAAGTTTGTTAAGCTTATGGGACTTAACTGCAAGGTCATCAGTCCCTAATCTTCCAAACTACTTATAAACTAACTTACGCTAAAGACAACACAAACATCCATGCCCGAGAGAGGATTCGAACCGCCGACTGGGAATGGCCTCGCGCATCGGAGCTTAGCACTTCGATGCGCTCTGCCGCTCCGCCGCTAGTTCTGCAAGGTTCGCAAGAGAACTTCTGTGAAGTCTGGAAAGTAGTATGCAGGTACTGGCAGAAGTAAAGTTGTGAGGATGGGCTGGGATAGCTCAATCGCTAGAGCGATTCCTGTGAAAGGCAAAAGTTCCCACGTTCGAAACCCGGTTGTGGCACAGGATATTAATTTGCCACGAAGTTTCATATTAGCGCACACTCCGCTCCAGAGTGAAAGTTTCGTTCTGGTTAGTTATTGTTATTACGTCACTCGCTGACCTTGACTACGCTGCGGATGCTTGCAATATAAAATAATACTGTTCATCTACTGAGTTGCGATTCAAAAACATTTTGGACCCACATTAGGTTACGATAGTAACACTAGAAGGGGGTCTTTGCGACCGCCTTTTTACCGTTCGAATTTTAAATGAAAATATCGGCTTAACCGTATATCTAACACGAAAATTAAATAATAAAATTTGTAGATGAGAAAATTCTCTACAACATTGCTCTGTATGTTTTTTTCGTAACACGCACCGTTACATGGGTATTTTCAAAAATAAACATGATTTGACACTGGCGTTAGAAAATATCACGTGACATTCCTCGCCCAGACCTCTCCCTGGCATACGCCAGCTTGCTTCCTGTATTTTATGATTTTCTTATTATAACTTACACTTTGTCTCTTGAAAGCAGTGGCGTACTGTAGAATTAGCTAATACACAACGTTCATAGTACGATAAATTATAATCTAGTGTCTAAAATGTCATTTTTTGCTGTTAACAACTGCCAGCAATAATACGAGACAATGGACAATGCCGTAGTTGTTCGCCGTGGTGTAATGACTAGCGAGATACGTTGTGATGCATGTGGTCGGTAGCTGGGAACCCGCTGATACCATTTTTTTTTTTTTTTTTTTTTTGCCTTGGCTCCTAAAAGGATTTTCGGTATATCTTATTAATGAAATGGAGCTATCTTCTGAAATGTTTAGAGTTGTTCAGATGTAGAAGTGCTCCCTCTAAAATGTGCGTTTCTTATAATTAGTGAACATGCCGTGAAATACGTAAGAACGAAATGGTCTGTGGGCAAATGAAGAATTTGCACAACAACGGGGGGATACTGTGATAATGATTATTCTAAACAACGTGCAGATACTGGTGTTCCATACATAAATTGAGTCCTTCCTTATTTAAATGCATGGGATGTGTATACTTCACCTGTTTATATTCCAAGAAGGTGAACCAATATTACGAAAGGTTCCAAAAGGATAGTGCCATGTTGGTTAATATATTTTTTTTTTTTCGTCGGCCGGATTCTATGGTCTCTGCCATTATCTTCCGATCTATAAATGTTTACAAAGCCGACATCTTGCGATATCAACAGTTACTCTTTAAATTATTTTAAACAATAACTATTGACGACGCAAGATGACTGATTTGTAAACATTTATAGACCAGAAGATGATGCCACTGACCATCGAAACCGGTCGTCAACATAAAAATATATATTAGTGATCTTGGCATTATCCATTTTGGAGCCGTTTGGAGATGTATACATTGCAACAAATCTCCTGTTTTTTTTTCTAAGCAATTATTTACTATTAATGCAATATTTTGACAGTCATTAATTAGAATCAATGCTTCTATTAAAATGTTTATCTTTGGCATGGTTGCTATGGACGTTTTTAACATACATTGTAATACCTCTTCTGTAATGAAGATATGACTTCCTTCATGTTACTTTGTTCTGTGCTAAAATAAAGAGCAAATATTCTGTTTCAAACCGTGAATACGTTTTATTTGACAGCTAAAATAGAAAACGGAATAAGTGTGGTAACAACGAATTCCACGAAGCTCGTACTTAATCAATATAGAAATTTACTATTATCATAACGTCATTTGCAACAGTCGTTCTAGAAGTATCTCCCCAGTTTGCATACATGTGATAAATAAGTCTATGTTTGCAATTCGTTGGTATGTATTTCATGATATGTTCATACAACAGAACAAATGCACTTCCCACAGAAAGCACTGTTACGTTGGAACAACTCAGAATCTTGCAGGATATAGTTGGGTTCAGTTAACAAGACTGTGCGAAAACCTTTTGGGGTACAAGATGAAAAAGAAATGACATTATTTGTATTTTCATCAATTTTTTATTTATTTATTTATTTACTTTTTTTTTCAGGTAGATCGATGCTTTGTGGTCGTTTGTTCGTGTTCCTTCTGGGGTGTTCGTTGAGAAGATTTTCATCTCTCTTTTTCTCTCTTTTCATTGGTCCTTCGGTTTGCTTGGTCCTTTTTGGACGTTGATTATTTGGTATAATTTTGATCGATTCGTAGTTGACTCAGTATTTTCGTTACAGAGGGTCGAACACGCTGAGCTACCACGCCGGCAACCCTCTGACCGAGCGCTGTGAGCCACTGCACCCGGCATGTTTCGAACCACCGCCTAAGATGTTCGTGTATCACAAACTAATTCGTCGCCAATTACGCTACTGCGAACAGCTGCAGGAGTAATTCGTAATTCTCGTACCGTAGATGGCATGTGATAACTGCTACTATGGCCTTTTCAGACATTAGGTGATAATTCATTGTTCTAAGAACGAAGTGTCTGTAATAACTTTCAGTGTGCCTTCGCTTTGACATGGTCACGCTTGACTTATAATAAGAAAAGAATCAAATGAAAAGGTACTGAACAGAATTGTGGAGAAAAGAAATTTCTGGCATACTAAAAGAAGGGATCGATTGGTAGGACACATTCTTAGACATCAAGGAATTGTGAATTTACCGTTGGTGGGAAGTGTGTTGGGTAAAGACCGCAGAGGAAGACTAAGAAATGGAGACGGTAAGCAGATTCAGACAGATATAGGTTGCCGTTCTTATGTGGAGATGAAGAGGCTTGCTGAGCATAGGGTATTGCGTAGAGCTGCATCATATCAGTCTCCGGACTTAAGACCACAACAACAACAAAAATCAAATACAGAAAGAAAGATACTGTAAACAAAAGAATTTTTCGGGCGAGGGATGTCACGTGAGTGATTTACGACCGCCAAATGCACGCTGTGTTCCATACAGCCTATAATCACTCATCCGCACACCAAATGTACTGTACGTTCCTTCAAAGCTAAAGTCATTCGTATAAGCAAAGAAAATAAACTTTGATCAAATTAGCAAGGCATGGCAGGTGATGACATTATAACGAAGAAATGTAATGAAAATAATACTTTAAAAAGGTGAAAGTTAAAAAAAGAGTATGTTTGTCAAAGCTAAACTCACACATCAAATAATTTTGGCTGTTAGTTGAAATACGGAAGATAGAATATTACATACTAGCTGAAAACCCGGCTTTGCCAGGGTATTTATTTATTTATTGCTGCCATTTTTCAGGTATGTATTCATTTTTATAAGGACTGTATGTATTTAAAATCTCTAGTAAAAAAGTAATAAATTAAAACTTGGTGCGTGATAAGGGGTTTTCCATAAACATTACTGTTCAGGTGCACATATCTCATAAACTACGTGTCGTACTGTGATTCAGTGTAGAAGATACACTCAACTACATGCGTGTATACTTTTTGTAAAATTTCCTGCCGCTAAAATTTGTAGGGTAGAAATTATAAATTTTAACGTTATAGCGAATGGCGTACTTTTAGTCCATCAACAACGGAACGTTATTATATATATCTAATGAACTACGTGTCGTACTGGTATACAATTTAGAAGGTACATTCAAATTTATGTGTTTATAGTGTATGTAAAATTTACTGCGGCTACAATTTGTAGTGTTCAGATTATATATAGTAACGTCATACCGAGAGCCGAAGTTTTACTCCATAACCAGCGGAAAAGTAGTAAGCCAAAAACTTTTTTTCCTTTCATTATTTTACTATGGTTGCCACCGAGAAAAAATGTTTAATAAAGGTTTGCACTTATGTTTAAAGTTTGTTTCAAGTCGCTAAGTACTGCTTTATATATTAGACTTGCTGGAAACGCGGCGTTGCCCGGGCATTTATCCCTTATTCGTGCCATTTTTCAGGTGTATATTCATTTGTATAAGGGCTATATGTCTGTACAATCTCTTGGGAATACAACTAATAGTATAGAAGTAATAGATTAAAACTTGGTGAGATCAGGGGCGGTTTCCCATGAACGTTACTGTATATGTGCTTATATTTCATCAACAACGTGTCGGAATGTGATACAATCTAGAAGGTACATTCAACTATATGTGTGTATACTGTCTGTGAAATTTCCTGCGGCTACATAACGTATGCCGCAGTTTTACTCCATAAACAGCGGAAAAGTAGTAAGCGAGAAACTTTTTTCCTTTCATAATTTTGCTATGGTTGTCAGCGAGAAAAAGTTTAATAAATGTTTGAAATTATGTTTAAAGTTTTTTCCAAGTCGATAAGTACTCACATTCTCATACAGTGTATTTCGGAAGTCTCCCTGCATTATAAGGCAGTTGTCTGTGATTCCTATTGTTTATGGCGTCATATGTTCTGAAGCACTTGTCGTATGTGGTTCTTAAACCCGCAGCTATTGTTACATCTCGGTAAGGAATGTGTGTACCAAATTTGGTTGAATTCGGTCCAGTGGTTTAGCACAAAATAAGCAGCATTGTCTCTAAACGCAGCAGTTTATCGCGAATCTCATTGTTTATGATGTCATGTCTCGTGAACCATATATCTATGTGATTCTTACACTTACGGCGACCGTCCTTATGGATTGAATCTTACGTGTACAAAATATCAAAAAGATTGGAACAAAACTGTAGTTTAGTATGCAAAACGTACAAATATACGGACACTCTGCTTTATATATTAGACTAGCTGCAATCCCGGCGCTGCCTGAGTATTTATTTATTTATACCTGCCATTTTTAGGTATATATTCATTTGTATAAGGGCTGTATGTCTGTAAAATCTCATGGGAACACAATTACTAGTCAAGAAGTAATAGATTAAAACTTGGTGCATGATGGGGCAGTTTTCCATGAACAATGAGTCGTACTGTGATACAACTTAGAAGGTACACTCAACTATATGCGTGTATACTATATGTAAAATTTCCTGCAGTTACAATTTTAGGGTATAAATTAAAAATTGTAACTTCATACTGTTTATGTTGTCATATCTCATGAACTACGTGTCGTACTGTGATGCAATTTAGAAGGTACATTCAACTATATGTGTACATACCGTCTGTAAAATTTCCTGTCGCTACAATTTGTAATGTTCAAATTATAAAGTGTAACGTCATACCGAGAGTCATAGTAAGGAATGTGTGTACCAAATTTGGTTGAAATCAGTCCAGCGGTTTAGCAGAAAATAAGCAGCATTGTCTCTAAATGCAGCAGTTTTTCGCGCATCTCATTGTTTATGACGTCATATCTCGTGAACTATATATCATATATGAGTCTTACACTTACGGCGACCGTCATAGATTGAAGCTAATGTGTACATAATTTCATAAAGATTGGAACAAAACTGTAGATTTGTATGCAACACATACAAACATACGGACACTCGGCTTTATATATTAGATTGTATACATAGTAGATTGTTAATCGAATTGCTCTTTTTTTTATTATTTACATTTTCATTATCTTTGCCCGTAACGTTTGCAAAAGACTACAAGCAAATCTAAAGTTGATCATAAAACACCATAGTGCGATTTTTTTAACTCTCTTTCTAAATTTTAGTTGGCTCTGTCAGACTTTAAAATTAAATGCTATGTGACCAAAGATTTTCGTAGTAGTGTAATACAAAGGTAAATTGAAATAAAGGAAAGTGTTTCCCGGAAGATAATGAATGTTTGTGACGCTGTTAGCGTGCTGTCCGATGGAATGCTATCAGCAATTGGTTTTCGGCGACGGATAAGCGGTGTGGCTCCCGGCGCACCAATAAAACATGTGGCGATCGATACAGGGGGCGTCGGTCTGGCGCGCGGCGGACAGCGCCGGCAGACGCCGCCACTCTGCTCGGCGCTCCACAAGTGACCGCCGGCCGCACTGTGCCAGCGGCTCGCGGCTCGTGGCTCGTTAGCGATTCACGGCCGGCGGACGTGAAATATTAACGCCGTCCTGCCGCCGCCACCGCCGCCCAGCGGGGATTAGCCCACACCGCGACCACTCTGAAACAGAGGAGCGCCGCGTCGGGTACAGTAGCAGCTAATTCTACAACTAGCCAACCAAAACAGAAACAGTACGCTGCCTATTGCCTTCTGACTCGCGTTCATCGGCTGTCATTTGTTTTAGCGATTTTTCTGACGGTTTCCGCATGACTAGTGGAGAGTATTTATAAAAAGACTCCCTCCAATCGTGGTGGTTCGATCGGAGACGAGATGGTTCACACAGATTGTGGAAGGTCCCTGTTCAGTCTTTTCGTTATATCTATATATACAGGGTGTTTCACTACGTGTGTTTGCCTCTGTAACTTATAAAATAATAGACGATGGGAAATTTTAACGCGGTAGGTCAACACAAGAAATGTTACACTTTCTGCGGAGCTATGAACATAGTTTACTGTATTATTTTCCAAAGAGGTACACCAGAAAGATATGAATTTTTAAACGAAACAATAGTTTTTTCTGTTGTGTATTGGATTCATTTAAGCCAGCTGTGTCCAAATCCATTTAAACTACATTCCTATCGCAGTTAGTTTGGGAGCTACAACCCTTCAAAGTTCCGGGGGCGGAGGCTGCGATAGCGTAGCTTATTGGCTAAGTGGCTATCCCCTGGGGCACAGCCCACTGTCTCATGACCATCAGGCAGTCAGCTACGCTGTCGTAGCCTCCGCTCCCTAAACTTTGAAGGGTTGTATCTCCCAAACTGTGATAGGAATGTAGTTTAAATTGATTTGGACGCAACTGGTTTAAACGAATCCAATACACGATAGAGAAAACAATTGTTTCATTTAAAAAATTATATCTTTGTGGTGTAACTCTTTGGAAAATGATACAATAAACTATGTTCATAGCTCCGCAGAAAGTGTAACATTTCTTGTGTTGACCTACCGCATTCAAATTTCCCGTCATCTATTATTTTATAAGTTACAGAGGCAAACACACTTAGTGAAACACCCTGTATAAATGTGAATGTCTGTTCAGTGTACGTTTATCACATCTGAACCACAAGACATAAAGAGCTAAAAAATTGTACAGTTACTAATGTCTAACCGTGGAAGGCTCTAGGCACGGTTTTATGGCGATCGGATAGCTATTTATCTATATATATATATTAATGTGAATTTCTGATCAGTGTACGTTTATCACATCCGAATGACAAGACGCAGAGACTTAAATATTTGTACAGTTACTAATTTATACCTGGGGATGGTTTTAGGCACTGTTTTATAGCGAACTGATAGATATTTAGTTATTTGAAGAATATAACGCGAAATGCAAAACAATAATTATTCGTTGAAAATGGTTTTATTGGTTGCATTGTTGCTTGAGGGTTGATAATGATATAAGGGTGGAGTATATTAGGATGGAAAGTTATCGGTGTACATAAAATTCTACGTGTGTGTGTGTGTGTGTGTGTGTGCGTGTGTGTTAATATTTCGCTCTGCAGCGAAAACTACAGAATGGAAACGAATGGTCTCAGGACTGATGACCAAGTAGTTTAGTCCCCTCTAAACAACAACAACAACAGCAACATAAATGTCGTCCGAAGTCTCTCGTTGTATGCCATAGCAGTTCCATGTCGATTGCTATAAGGGTGTGGAATATGTGGTGGTTGAAAGACGTCAAATTATTTAAAAAAAACGGACTGAAGGCCAGCGATGAAGTATGCGACTCTAAAGCAAGGGGGTTACATGTGATGTCACAGACCATATCTTTGGTCTATGCATGCTACAATGTCTTCAGCTCTTTCTCTGTAAGGATAACCATACGAATAGCGAAATATAAGAATAAATAAATAAAACAGTAAAAAAGAAATTTCTTTTAATACAGACAAATGAATAAATACCTGCAATTGTACAACATTTAACTCAATAAATATGATATCATACGCATTTTCTATGTCATTTGTGTTTTGATTACTATCTTTGTTTGGGTACTTATAATTTTGTACATTATGCGTGACAGCCTTGTTTCTTATTTATTCTCCAATAAACATAGCATGTTTGTAGAAAAAAGGAGAGGGACAGAGCGAGAAATTATATGAGAAGAACTAACTCAAAGCAGGAATAAATAAATAAATACCCGGGCATGTTTGTAGAAAAAAGAAAAGGAACAGAGAGAGAAACGATAGGAGAAGAACTAACTCAAAGCAGGTATAAATAAATAAATACCCGAGCAAAGGCGGGTTTTCAGCTAGTAAGTTTTATATATGTGATGTCTGTTCTGTAGGACATTTCGTGCTGTCACCGTTTCTTTTTTCTATCAATATCTTCACAGCACATATGGTACTTTTGCGTGATTAATCCCTTGCTACGAACCTGTACAGTTCAGGATGTCCCTTCAACAAGGTCCGGTTAGTCCGTGCCTTGTGTTAAAGGAAACAGTCGTTGTTTATCAGACTAGTCACCGAAGCTGCTCGACATAATCATCAGAACACCTGGATATTTCTTCCACATCTATATTGGCGAAATATAATCTCTCCTTTCCAATAACAAAGAACTTTATTCCATTATTCACCAACTTTATATAAGTTTTACATATTTAATCCTGATGTGTACTGAATGAAATTTCGATCAATAATAACAATTGCTCCATATAATAAAAAGAAACAGACAATCAATTACAGATGACCTTAGTCTTCTCTCTTGCTTGGCATTGTGCAGTTCTTTTACTCCGTACCAGTGAGCACAAATTCACCCGCCAAAACCTGCGGAAATAAACTCTGTCTGGCAGTTTGCTAACACAGTGCCAAACCCCTTATAAAATAAGCTATTTGAATATCTTTGGTCGAGCTAGGAACCGGTAGTGTACAATTCACACTACAATGTCCGAAAGAACAGACGACATATTTTTATCCTGCAGTTATTATCTGTTCATATTCGCGGAATGTAGGACATTAACTGCGAATGGGTAAAGTTGAAAATGTGTACCCACCTAGGATTCGAATCCGGATCTCCTGTTTTCTAGACAGTTGTGCTTACATCTACACCTCTGGAGATACAGCAAGCACCACACCTGTACGTAATTACTCAAGTACGCCTCCCGTCAGACACAAATTCACCCCTATTGGATTTCACATTATTCATCCCTGAGCTACATTACCGGCTACACTGTCAGTATAGTACAATCAATTACCTAAATTTTCCATCAACTTCCACACTGGCTGTTCCATCCCTAGCCTTTTATTTATTTGTATAACTAATAGATCAAAGTCAGACAATCACAGATTCAATATTAATTCTCAAAACGGGTTCCTTGTTTTCCTCCACAATCCCATACTCCTGTGTAATTATTTCTTGGTCTCAGTGTAGCTTACAACATACTATCCATTTTCAGCTACAGATTTGTTTTAGTTTACTCTATGGAGTACCTATTCAATTTAAGTTCTTGATGCCACTCCAAACCTGGCCTTACACCTGTCTTATGTAACACCAATCTATAATTAGCGCTCAAAATCATTATCAAATCATTTATTTATATGTATATACTAGCTGAAAACCCGGCGTTGCCCGGGTATTTATTTTTTCCTACCTTGAGTTAGTACTTCTGCTATCCCTTCTCTCTCTGTCTGTATCCCTTTTTTTTTATCATTATCGGAGAATATATAAGAAATAATGACGTTTTCCTTTTCCGAGGAATGTTGTCTGAATTTGATCTACTAAAAGTAGATGTACTGTTGTAATATGTGTAAAGGAATGCAATGCACATTTATCTACGAAGTTTAAATAACAATTAAATTAATGTAATTAATTTCACTCATTTTATAGGAAATGTCGCTGATAAGGCGGAACTGAAAAATATCCCTATCAGATTGCAGAAGTCTATGCATTTACCGTTTATCAGGAAAGTAAATAGTGTAGCTGAAATCACACGTAAAAATACACTTGTTTCGAAGAATGCAATCAGGAAATTCAACAATAATGATTGTAATAATATCACAGATCGATCACTTGATCTAATGCGCGGACCGTCAAATCGATTTTTTAAAGAGATATTCTAAAAGAAATTTCTTTGTTACTGCTTTATTTATTTATTCTTATATTTCCTTAATCGTATGATTATCCTTACAGAGAAATAGCTGAAGACATTGTAGCACGCATAGACCAAACATATGGTCTGTGGCATCACGTTTCACTGTATGTAATCTCCTTGTGCTATAGAGTCGCAAACGTCATCGCTGTCCTTCAGTCCGAATTTTTTAAACAATCTGACGACTTTCAACCACCATATCTTCCACCCCCTTATAGCTGTCGATATGGAACTGCTATCGTGTACAAAGGGAGACTTCGGAAATCAAAGACCATTCGTTTGCGTTCTGTAGTTTTCACTACAGAGAGAAATATTCACACACACACACACGTAGAATTTTATATACACCGATAACTTTCCATCCCAATTTGTCATTATCAACCCTCAAACAAAAATGCAACCAATAAAACATTTTCAAAGAGTAAATATAATTTTTAAAGAGTAATTATTGTTCCGCATTTCGCGTTATATTCTTCAAGTTACTAAATATCTGCTAGATCGCTGTAAAACCGTGTCTAAAACCTTCCTCCGGTATAAATTAGTAACTGTACAAATATTTAAGTCTCTGCGTCTTGTCGTTCCGACGTGATAACTGTACACCGAACGACATTCACATTATATATAGATAAATCGCTATCCGATCGCCATAAAACCGTGCCTAAAGTCTTCCCCATATAGTCATTAGTAACTGTATAAATTTTTAGCTCTTTATGTCTTGTGGTTCAAACGCGATAAACGTACACCGAACAGACATTCATATTTATAGATATAGATTTATCAGCATTATCAGTTTGTTTATAATAGTAGGTAGTTCCAGTTCCTAGGTTATATACGAATTTATTCCGTATTTTATCCTCCACACATTCTATATTCATTTATTAATGTTTAATTTTTAAGTTGATAACTGTAATAACACAATGTCAAAGAAGTGTTTTACTCGGCATGTCGATCTACGTTTAAACATTTGTTATCTCTTCCCATACTCTATATAAACATTGTAACCTCTTTGACACAGCAGTCAGTACTCTGAAGATGGCCTAATAAGCCGAAAACCGGTTAAGTAAACAAAATTATACTTTTAGAACACACACAAAGTTGTGTTTTTTAATTTATTTACAAATTCTCAACTTTACACCTGCCCACTAAAACTCAAATTCATATGCAAAATGCCGATGGCAGGCAATACGGAAGCAGTCCAAACCCCTTACTCTTACGGGCATTAGTACAAAGTCACTGCGAGTTTGAGTTCTAGTAGGCACGGTGAATTTGAAAATTTGTATCTGAGCGGAGTCGTGCTTGAGTTCTTCCGCGCAGGTATGATTTTCCTTATATGTCAGACTATTTCATTATAGTCCCATTCCATGGTGTGCGCCGTTTATTGGCGTTGAGTTCTCTCTAACACTTCCAGAAGGGCTGAGGAATGAGAGCTGTATAATCCAGTGACATGGCACATCATGAGACTAACCTATGATCTGCATCTTAATTCAGGTGTTCTAATAACTCAGCTACTAACTGTATGTTTATTTACGAAAATATCAATGAGTCGTCATTTTATACATACGTACTCGTAACGAGTTTGCGTCGTAATTGAAAAGCCTGGAGATACTAACATTTCCAAGAAATTCTGACCAACACCATAAAATAACGGATCTTTTTACTGTACAAGAAAGTGCAGCCCAGCAAGTGGCTTTAAAAATGACTGTAATTTATCTAGATATCCACCCCTCTATATCTGTGTTCATGGGAAAATAAAATTATGACATGAGAAATTTACACTTTCAGCCTAATATGCTCATCTCGTATTTAGTTCGTGTATAAAAATACAGACTAGTTACAAAATAGCGGTTTGAAGAAATTAAAAATGAATGTCCTGAACACTGTGTGTTGGCAACGTGCAGGTAGTCGGGAACGGCTCAGACACCTCATTATAAAGCTTGAACTTTGGCAGCCAATAGCAGTCAGGTCATTCATTTTTAATTTATTCAAATCGCTAATTTGTAACTAGACTGCGTTTTTGTACACTAACGTAATAACAGATGAGCATATTAAACTCAAAATATTAACTTCTTAAGTCTTAATTTTATTTTCTGATGAAGACACCCATGGAAGTTTCGAATCTACATAAAGTGAAATTATTTTTAAAGGAACATGTGGGGCTGCATTTTCTTATACAGTAAATCACGCTGTTACGGATTCTGCTTTACACAAGTGATGTTCAAAATCATAATAACAGATCGGTTTTCAGAAAACGAATGTCTGGTAACTTAAAAAATGGTTAATCTAATATTTTCATATAAATCAGTTTTCTATCTACTCGGCTTTGGTTTCAGATACTTCGTTATTACATGAATTACGGTTTTTAGTGCTCAAATTTTTTAACACGCCAAACAAGTATTATTTTACAACGTCGAAACTTCTTGCATTTACTAGAACTATGTGTTGCTTTTTAAACAACAAAGCCAATTTGAAGAAAGTTTAGAGAATTAAAGCTATAAAAATATAAGAAATACAAAATGACATACCAATTTTAAGAATTACAGACAACTTGCCACTTCCTGAAGAAGAAGTGCACTGTCAAAACTCAAATTAAGTAGCATTCTGCCACTTAAAGTTACATGTTTCATTCGTGTCACAGGACGGCGGTTAATCGTTTAAAAATAGCCTGCAACAGGAACAAGTAATCGAAATTATTAGTAAAATCAACGTATGTAATTGATGCATAAAACTGAAATCAACGTACTTTAAGAAACAGTAAAAGAACTGTAAAATACGTGCAGATGTGTTACAAGTTTAAAGGTTCTTAAAATCTCTGTTTTTCTTTTTTTTTCGTTTAAATGTTTAAAATATTATTATCACATTCTCTGAAATTATTTTAGAAAAATTTTAATTGTGTATTGCGTCTGCCTTTCATGTTTAGATGACGCTTGCCTGTATCAGACCAAGTGTTTCCACCGTCGTCTCCCAAACACCGCCACTAGTATTTTAATTACTTTTTCTTTGTGGCCTGTGTAGCCAGTAACCTGAATTAATACGTTAGTACCACTATCCGATTTCATGTTCACAGAATATATGACGTCTGTTCTTTCGGAACTATCCGAATTATTACATTTCCTCCCGTACGTCGTCTTCTGTGTGAAATAATATGGGAGTAGGTATGTATCTCTTTGGCTTACAGGGTTTGTGGCAGCGCAGCAACTTGACATCTGCTGGGTTCATAGCGTAATCAATTTAATGTGCAGTTTTCCTGAGCAAAAAATTCTATCCCAATTCTGTAAGTCAGTTGACGACAGGCGGCGTCGGTGTGTCGTCAGCCCAGGCCGCTCTGGCAACACGGTCTAGATACAAGGCCTCACAAAAAGTCCGTGTGACGTCACATCGATAGGTTGCCATCGCAAGCTCACTGGATGGAGCTTAGAGGCAGTGGGCTGTGCCCTAGCTGCCAGCCACTCAGCTAGCGATGGCAGCCTATCGGTGGGACGTGACATGGACTTGTTGGAATGCCTTCTTATCTAGACGGTGTTGGCCCTGCCTGCTCGCAAGGAAGGAGAGTTGACCTGTGACGTCATGGGCTCTGTACTGGTGCCGCGGAGAAGAAGAATGCAGCGTGCAGAGTGCAGCAATGTAGGAAAGACAGAGAACAGGTTTGGTGTGAAGAATAGAGTGATATCATAAACTTAAAACATACTATTTTAGTTTAGAAAATAGACCCATGAGAATATTATAATGTAGGTGCAATTTAATAATAGGATAGCTCTGTTACAAAGTAAAGGGAATATAATATTATTCAATTTTCTCTACTATTGAGAGTAAAGCTGCACTGTACAATTAAACACCAATTTTCAGATATTTTACATTTCGTTTTTATTTGGTTCGTTCCTCAATGTTAGTGCGCAATTTTTGAGGTATTTTTAATCGAAGACTCCAGATTATAATGTTATCTGACACGGTGTTTCTATTTTAAGAAAATGTATGTAATTCTATGGGACCAAACTACATTGGGCATCAGTCCCTAGACTTACAAAGTAGTTTAACTAAATTAAACTAATCTAAGGACAACACACACAACCCTGCCCGAAGAAGGATTCGAACCTCCGACGCGGGACGTCGAGCGATCAGTAACGTGCCGCTCCAGACCGCTCGGCTACTCCCGCGCGGCTGTTCACACACATACGCCGAACCGAACAAACAGAATATCTGTTAAGTAAAGACATGTAACCTTGGAAATCTGTTTTCAGGAAGTTCTTATAAAATAGTTTTGAGAAATTATTGCAAGCAGGCACGTAATTTTTCGATGGCGTTATTTATTGGCCATAATAGATTTCGAGCAGCCTAGCAATTCATCTTCGGATTGTACGTACAAAACATTTTTGTACAATGAACTTTCTCTGTGAGAATGGCTGTGTATCCGTGACAGGACAGAAAACAAGAACAATTAACCATTACAAGTCACGTTACAATGTTAATAATATAAGTTCGTCTTCAAGTTGTTGCAGTTAGGAGACTCATTATAAGTATATCCACATGTGGGCATAGATAATTTCAACTTGAAGATCTAAACAATTATTCACAAAGAACTACCCTACACACACACACACACACACACAAACACACACACACACAGACACAGACACACACACAAACAATCTATTTACACTTACCCTCTCTCTTTCTTCCTTCCACACCCTGTCTTTCCTTTCTTCCTTCCCACTACACTTAAACACACATCTCTCACCTCTATTCCCACCAGCTACAGCACTTCCTGCCAAAGACTCGTATTCAGTATTACTTTTAAATTTACGTGAAAACGTAGGCTTCCGCAGCTGTTGTCACTATCAATAAAATTTTTCTGGGTATGAAACCGCGTCGTCATTTTATAAATTCCACCGACGTTTCGGCCACTGTTGCAGGCGGCCTTCATCAGGGTCTGTGTCTGACTGACACAGACCCTGATGAAGGCCGCCTACAACAGTGGCCGGAACGTCGGTGGAATTTATAAAATGACGACGCGGTTACATACCCAGAAGAATTTTATTTATAGTTTTAAATTTACGTTTAACATAACTAAATCAAATATTGTTTATGCCACCGCAAACAATATATCCGACGTAAGAAAACTGCTATTAAAAGTAATCTTAAAACCAATAAAAACCAATATTCCTAATATTAAGGGCAGAGCCGCACCTGTAATGACCAGATAAAAGCACAACAGATACATACACTTGCAACATACGTGCCTCTAACCACGAACTATTTGCTTGGTCAAGTACGTTTGTAACAATAAAAGTGTTGGTAGCAGTCCTTTCCTGCTTTACATACTAAAGAGCAGCATGAAATACAAAGATTTCTATAACGACGTCAACAGAATCGGGCACATTTCTAAAATAAATTTCATTCTATCAAGTGATGTTAATCGAAAGGGAGAATTCTAAAAGACAAATGTCTGGTGCTTGAGCATAATCCTCACATTTACTTATAACGCTAGCAATACTTTGGCACAACATGAAGAATTAAATGTAAGAGGAAAAGGAGAAAGGAGCCTACAAATTTAGTCATTCGTCCACGACTCAGACAAGAAGATTAAGTTGGAGAAAGAATAACTACCACAAATGGTTGTTTTCTTCAGCACGCGAAGCCAAAATACGTTCACCTTGAAGCTTTCCTCCTTGTTGAAGCTGTTGTCATCTTCGTGAATTTCTATGAGTTCCCTGCACAATCAGACGTGCTTACTAATCTCCACGGGAAGATTTATGCTGTAGGCGAATTTTATTGTATGATTCGTCTCACAGAGTACACCCTTAACCACAGCCGATTTCTTAACCTGTCCGAACCCTCAATATCGTTAATTTTCCATTAATGACTTCATCTCATGTGCAGGACGTACGCCGGCCGCGGTGGCTGAGCGGTCTGAGGTGCGCCAGTCACGATCTGCACGGCCACTACGGTCGGGGGTTCGAATCACCCCTCGGGCATGGATATGTGTGGTGTCCTTAGTATTAGTTAGTTCATAAGTAGTTTGTAAGTTTAGGGACTGATGACCCCGCATTTAAGTCCCATAAGCTCTACAAACATTTGAACATTTGAGCAGGACTTACGTGTGGTGGAGCCTTCCTCTGCAGGATACCTATCACGCCCGCTCATTCAGCGAAGCAACTACAATCGTGAAACAGCTTCATAAAGGAACAAGGTGTATACCCGCCTTAACAGTCAGACTAACAGTACGGTATGTTATTTTTCTGAATGATACAAGCGCTAACCATCCGGCCGTAACTGCCAGGCGAATTAAAAACGAGGACCCGTGTGCCGATCCACCTGCATTTGGTTTTGAAGTTGATTCCCCACATTCAAATAGGTTACCACCTGGCTAGTCCCCAAGCCTGGTCTTAGTTACGCATTTAAAAAGTTAAAACTTTCTCAGGATTTCAAATGGACAAGAAAAATAAATAAATAAATAAAAACCAAATGGAAGCAGAAGAATACCAAAGGCTCAAGGTGTTATGACTGTTTGTTTTATTTTCAATTTTTCTCCAATATTTGCGTTTTGTAACGCTCCATGCTGCATGATGAGTTAATTGGAACATTTATAACCTGCAACCCAACACAAAAAAGGACCAAAATGGTTCATACAGGTTGGTCACAGAAGGTCTGAAAAGTTTGAAGGTCGTACTGAGCCATAAATGTTCTGATAAATATTCGATATGTTGCGTCTTGACCCAGTCATTTAACACGGAAGTCAGCCAATCGGATCATTGTGCGCAAAAGTATTTTGAGTAAACCACCACCAATACACACTGGTCAGCGACAAACATCGCACGAATTTAGAATTGACGTGCGCTACGATTTGAGTAGTTGCCTCCAGAGCGAAATATTTGATCCTTGATCTCTCAGTATAACCTGTCTTGTAATTTTCTTACAAGCGATTAATATATTTTATGACCACGCAATATATTATGATGAAAGATATGATATAGGTACTTCATTTCAACATAATAAAAAGACAGACACACATTACAGTTTATAGATTTTAGTTCTCCTACAATTCTCTCAATGAACAGATATTTTTAAAATTATTTTTAAAAGTTACGTAATCCATGTGAACCCCGTGGCCGTTACTAAATGTTCGTGAATAACGAACCCAGCCGCATATGCTTTTATCTCGAAGCCATTAACGATTCGGAGCTATCTTGACCATATTGATATGGCTACATTTTCATTAATTTTTTTTTCAGCAACATGTCGTCTGCTTCTTTACTGCATAAAAATATGCAGAATTTTTGTAGATAATGCATATTTAGGTACATATATTTACTTGTGTACAATTCAAAATATTCTTGTGGAGTAAAAAAAGCAGAAGACATGCTGCTGACAAAAAGAAATATCCAATGAACTTTTATCGATCTGAAGATGGACAAGGTAGGCCTAAACCGGTAAAGTATCTGAAATAAAAGATATTAAAAGCATAAGCGATGCGTTGTTTATCAACAAAGGTAATTATTTATAAATAATACTTTGAAATTTCGTTTGTAAATTGAAAAATGTAAAATAGGATTTTTTTTCTTTTATATCAAAATTGAAATCAATAAAATAATAATTTGAATCAATGAGTTTAGTGACCTTCTTATGTCTTAGTATAATACAAAACAACTTAAAAAGGTTAATATAGTCAGGTGGTGTTCTTTCATTATAAACCACTAGTTATGAGTGCCGTCCATCTCTCAAAGAAATAGAAGTACAACTGTAACGTTTCTGGGCACTATTTGACGGTTTCGACACCAAATGACGAATGTTCTACACACAGACTTTACCTATGTCAGGTCGTTCCATGTGGGCTGTGAGCTCAGTACTCAATTCGAGAGATGGGGTGGCAATGAAACAGTGGTCCAGTATAACAAAACAGTTTATTGAAAATCATGCTTACTAACGGCCGAGTGGAGTGTGTGTACGCACTGTATGAGCTAAGGTGATGTCCAGCTTACGCCACGATCCTTGTAGTAGCTGATGCCGCTAGTGGGGCTGCTTGCCGACCGCTGCGCCTCTGTGTTGCGTAAGGTGAGGTATCGTCTTCGCACCGCACCGCACCACCGCCGCCGCGAAGGCCGTACCGCGCTGGCCGTTGTCCGGAAGTTGAACCCAAGTCCTCCGTCTCCCGCTGCTGTTGCTTCGCCCTCCAGACGGTTCACAGGAGCGCTTCATATGTGGCCGCGTCCTTTCCATCACAGCACGCCCCTGGCTGACTAACTGACTGCAGTCGTACCGCACCATGCGTTGTTTCGACGCCCAGTTGCACTGCTGTCGAGGCCGGGACCCCGCTGCCCGTTGAGTCAGACTGGGCCGCCGCTATCCCGCTGGCTGCATCTCTTGTTGGGGATGCCGTGTTGCCCGTGATGATCGGCTGCTGGCCGCGCTGCGTCGAAGTGCTTCCAGCCTGCGACAGACTCAGTTTTGCGATAACAATAATAATTGTTGTCGACGAGAAGCACAGTCCGGGCAGCAGATAACTGCCCAGCCATGGCTGCCTCTCTCTCTGCCGTGGTTGACTTCCGAACCTGTCTTTTCCACCTATAATGTCGTATATATGATCTATGGAACAAGTATTAATCTAATCTAACGAGGTTGATCCCGTAGGCCTGTGATTCACAGATGTAGCATAGCTGAACTTTGATACACGTGACCGGTCTCCTACTTCCGTTCTCGTATGTCGCAGCCACCTTTAAGCAATACCGCTGTCAGGCTGTTACGCAGTATGGCGCCCTCACCGACCTACTAGCTTCACCTGAAGTTTCGCCGAGCCTCTCCACTTTATTTGTTGAAATCATAAAGGTTCTTGTCATGCTCTACTTTAAGTCACAAACCTGGTTTCAACAGAGTACCGCTTCCATGTTCAACTTCTGTGTTAAAGTTCACTCACAATTTGTTAACTTTTCATTTTACGTCTATATTCTCCTTATCCCCTTAAAAACATACCTAGATCTTAAAACACCCCTGTCATCTTGATAGTGTAGTGTGAAACCTCGGGCCTCCAATACCCTATAGAGGAGTACATTGAACCAGAGTTGCCTTGCTAAAGAGAAAGTCTTTAGAAATAGCGAAACCTCATCATTTCAAACCACGTTTTTAAAAGTAAACTTTCTCTATTGACATTTAAAGTTTGAACAAAGTTATGGAAACGAGCCAGCTCAAGTGCAGTGACTTGTAGCTAAGGACTCAGTGTCTTTCAGACTGCATTATGTCTTCTCACCTCACCTATTTACAGGCGTAATATTTCTAACATTAATGTTCCTCTTTTGCACTCTATAACTGTTCTTAGCTTCTACGAGCCGCGAGGGTTCCTGTGTTTGAAGTTCCTGTCGCGATTTCTCACGTTTTGATCTTTCGCTCTACCACTCTCATTTAGAGAGCGCTGGAATTACGACTGTGACAACCGTATCACTTACAAATTATTGACAAAGGAGGAGAGAAAGAAGGTTTAGGAAGGAAAGAAATGACAATGGCTCCATTAGGGCATTGAAATTAAGCAATGGCGACAAGTGAAAATGTGAGGTAGGCCAGGAAATGATCCCGGGTCTCCCGCTTCGGGCCAGTGATCGCCTTAACCACTTGGCTACCCTGCTCGCCTTCCATCCGCCTCAAATTCCCATAAGTAGCGCGCTATGGCTGTAGCGTCGTTCAAGCCCTCTACACTCGCCATTAGAGATTTCGGTACGAAGTCGAAATTATGACCGCATCTGCGGTGAAGTAATTGAAGCCAACGCCGTCTTCGCGTGTAAATACTTTTAATACTGGTGTGGTGTCTGTTCTTTCTGACATGTCCGAAACAACAGACACCACGCCAATATACGAGGCGCGTCCAGAAAGTAAGTTTCGTTAGGTAATAAAATGAAAATGTACACAGATAAAGAAGAAATTTTTATTTCACAAAATTCTACAACTCTTAAACTACTTTTCCACATAACTGCCGAAATTTTGCAGGCATCTGTCTTAGCGTGGCACCAGGTTTTGTATACTTTCTTCATAGAAATCTGCCACCTGTGTCTTCAACTAGTTGGAAATAGTTTCTTTCAGCTCGTCGTCATTGGTGAAGTGATGACCGCCAAGGAAAGACTTGAGATGTAAGACCAGATGAAAGTCGCTAGGAGCGAGGTCAGGGCCGTACGGAGGATGGTCAAACACGTCCCAGCCAAATCGCTGTAGGAGATTTTTCGTCACATTTGCAGTGTGTGATCGTGCGTTGTCGTGAAGCAAAACAACACCTTTTAGTCCGTAAACATCGCAAATTTGCCGATAAATGTCATTTGGTTTCACTTTCCTAGCATTCAGAAACGAATCACCGACCTGATTTCACAGGCGGCGGGATTTTCAATCAACGCCGACATATCAAACAAGCACAACAAAGCGTACGTAACTGACAGCGATTTCCAAATGGTGCACGTTCTTCTCCTTGATACACATCATCTACAGCGCATGTGCGGAACTGCAATGAGAGCGCTGCAGCGGAGATAAATTGAAACGGAACTTACTTTCTCGACGCACATCGTAGTAATCGTGTCACTAGCCACGAAGTGGCGGAAGTGTTGTCTCTCCCTCTCTCGACCAAGTGCGCGAGACTTCCGCTATCACGCCGGACGTTAGGTGGAATGGGACAGAGGCACGTCGGGTGGAGGGGGGGGGGGTTCATGCTACCTGGTCACCTAGGTGAAGTGACGACAGTTCTGTTAGGTAGGAAGTGCGCCGCGTGTAGTGGACTTCACACACCTTGCTGCGTGTCGTCCTATTGACGAATAGCGTATTTTTATGTACTAAAATGCTAATCGTGGCAGTAAGAAATTTGCCCTGTTCAATGATGTGTTCGCCAGGGCCGTAGCAACATGCGCTACCGGAAGTAGAGTTCTAAACATTACGTTCCTCCCTTAATCTTCGCCGAGCCGTTGGTACGCTTAAGAGAATGTCGCGTCGTTGATTTGTCTCTGTAGCAGATGTTTTGAATTTATATCGCCCTTGTAGCAATTTCCCGCTGAGCGTTACGTTACAGTTACCTTGTCTGTGGTAGCGACTCTTGATTAGCCAAATGTACAATCTTGTGGTTAAAGCGAACAGGAATTTGTGGGTGATAGGGGAAGGCGCGATGAGTCTGGAAAATTTATTTCTCTCTCTCTCTCTCTCTCTCTCTCTCTCTCTCTCTCTCTCTCTCTCTCTTTTTTCAAATTTTTGACCTGTATATTTGCCTCTGTCAACCAGGGGGCTGCCTTGTGGTTTGGCGCGGTCCTGAGGTTGTAGTTGTCTGCGTAGTGACTTTCGGCAATTTGTTAGTTTCTACCTCCAAAGTTTACCTGCATCTGTGGTCATGTTTGAAATGTTTTTAAGGCTTAAGGGACTTAACTGCGGGGTCATCAGCCCCTAAACTTACAATCTACTTATCAACTACCTTATAGTAAAGACTACACGAACATCCATGACCGAGGGGGTATTCGAACCCCCGACGGAGGATTGCTGCGTGCACGGCAGCACGGCGCTCCAGCACGCACGGCTAATCTGCCGCGGCGGTCATGTTTGACAGCTGAGGAGCCGCGTTGTGGTTCGACGTGTTTCCGAGGCTGTGCTTGTATCCTCAGTGCTTGTGGGCCATAGTAGATCCTTGTTGACCGGCTATTTTCCCATGTGGCTATCGGAATAAGTTGGAATCGTACGCTCATGGTTCTTAAGTTCCAGGCTTATAAACTAATAACATTGCAGTAAGGGTGGAGGCAAAGCCCCTGGTTCTGTTTTGGCGAACTCGGCATGAACACTAACAATTAGTGTGTTATAATGCACGCTGGCGGACCGTGCAAGATCTTGAAGTCAATTTGTCGTACCTTTCTCCAGCGGTGCGGAGAGGAGTTCAGAGTGTCGGGGGGAGGGACTCAAACCACAGTCAGAAGAAGTTTCGTAACTGTACTCCCAACATACCCGCACCACTTTTTCGTCGGCAGTTAATTATGATACTTAAGATATATGGTCGAGTGAGAGTTTTAATGTTTCAGTTTGTGGCCTTTTGTTAAAAATATCCGATATTATTCATTATATTACACCTTTTATTTAAAAACTGAAGCAATACCAAACTCTCCTAACTTACAGAGGTGTCCAAATGTTGTACCATTTTAGTTGATATCTGAAGGGGGTTCCGCGGCGGAGTCGATGAGCACATTGCGGCGCTATGCTCTGATGCGCGAGGCTGTTACCCGTCGGGGCTCGAATGCTTCCTCGGGCATGGATGTCTGGTTGTGTTTATTATTAGTAGTTTGTAAATTTTTGGACAGATGACCCCGCAGTTAAGTCCCATCAAGTTAACAAACATTTGAATATTTGAAGGAGGAAGGAAAGAAGCTTGGAGTTTAACGTCCCAATGACAGCGTGGTCATTAGAGACGGACATTACTCTCGGAAGGTTTGGGTAAGGATGTGGAAGGAAATCGTGCCCTTTCAAAGGAACCATCCCGGAATTTGCCTGGAGTGATTTAGGGAAATCACGGAAAACCTAAATCTGGATGGCTGGAGGTGGATTTGAAACACCATACTTCTCAATGCGAGTCCAGTGTGTTACCACTGCACCACCTCGCTCGTTTGAACGTTTGAATCTGAAAGGTTGGTATTTCCATGGATCTAGCGTATATTGTGTAATCCATTTGCTAAAAGGTTTTGAAGCATTGTTGTTTTAATGTCATGAAATGTATATGTTGGTACTTCTTTTGAAATGTTGGAAAGGCGATGCTGAAAGACTTTGTAATTTGTTAATAAGTTATGTAGGACTAGTTACCTAATCTGTGCTTCATATTTACTTCGAAGATTGTGTTGGTAAATTATTATATGTTTCATGAGGATTTTTTCCAGAATAGTTATATCATTATTCAGATGTTTGCAGACTGAAACTGCCACTCTGCACTGTTTTGATGTTTCTTAAAATTCATAGTAAATGATCTTTATAAATTTGTATTAGAGAAATTTTGGAATTGAGTAATATTGAAGGGTAATGACATTTTCAAAATTTGTCTTACTGTTAAATGAAAGTTATATATGGAAGATGTTCTCCACAAAACCTGGTGTACTCTTCCCAAGCTCCTAATTAAAGTTGTAAATTTTGCCTTAAATTCAGATTAAGAAGTTACATTAATAAATGTAAGTCCCCAGGTCCCCATTGTATAGGTATCAATTAGGTTCATTTCAGAGTAATCTGATGCGATAGCCCCATACCTAACTATCTTGTACAACCCCTCGCTCAGCGAACGTTCTGTACCGAAATACTGGAAGGTTGCACAGGTCAATCCAATATTCAACGCAGTCAATAGCAATGATGCGCAGAATTACTTGCGTATATCATTGACGTCGGTTTCCAAAACAATTCTAGAACTTATACTTTCCTCAAATAATATAAACTAACTCGAAGAGAATGACCTATTGACCCGTAGTTAACACGGATGCAGAAAGTACCGTTCTTGTGAAACACAGCTCTTTACTCATATGATGTACTGAGTGCACTCGACAAGCTATGTCGAATAGATTCCGTATTTCTGGATTTCGAAAAGGCTTTTACCCTGTACCTAACAAGCATCTTGTAATCGAATTGCGCGCTTTTTGAATATCGCCACAGTTATGCATTGGGATTCACGATTTCCTGTCAAAAAGGACATAGCACGTTGTAATTGACGGTAAGTCATCCAGTAGAACAGAAATGATATCTGGCGTTCTTCTGGGAAGTGTTATAGGGCACTTACTGATCTTTATTTTTATCATTGAAATACGAGACAATCCGACTAGCTTTCAGTAGGATGTTCGCGGATGTTGCCGTCATTTGTCGGTTACTAAAGTGATCTGAAGATCAAAATCAACTGCAAAACGATTTAAGTAAGATATCTGTCTGGTGCAGAAATTGGCAATTGACCGTTAATAATGATAATTGTGTAATCATTCATATGACCACTAACAGAAATCAGTTAAACCTTATTTACTCCATAAATCAGTCTAATCAACAGGTCGTAAATTTAATTAAATAATTAGGCATTACCAACAACGAGCACCTTAAATTGGAAATAACACACACAAATTTTTGTAATCAAAACAAACCAAAGACTACGTTTAATTGGCAGAACACTCAAAAAATGTTCAAATGTCTGGAAATCTATCGTACCAAACTGCGTGGTCATCAGTCCGTAGCTTACAAACTACTTAAACCTAGGTAAAGTAACCTATGGACAAACACACACACCCATGCCCGAGGGAGGAGCGAACTTCCACGGCGAGCAACCGCGCGCTCCGCAGCGAGACGCTTTAGACCGCTCGGCTACTCCACCGCGGCGGCAGAACACTTAGAAGGTGCAATAACTCTACTAAAGAAACTGCCTTACTACACTTGTGCGTCTAATTTTGGAGGACTGCTATCCATTGTGGGATGCACACGAAGTGTGACTGATTGACGATATAGATAAAGTTCACAAGGGAAGCTCGTTTTATATTATCGCGGTGTAGGGGAAAGAGTATCACGGAAATGATGCACGACTGGGATGTAAATCATTTTATAAAAGGTGTTATTTGTTGAGGCTAGATCTATTTATAAAATTTCTTTCACCAAATTTCTCTTTCAAATGCGAACTTGTATTGTTAGCACCAACCTACATAGAGAGACCTGATCAGCATGATAAAATAAAGAAAGGAGATCTAGTGAAGGAGGCATTCAATAGAAATAATGTTATGTGGCAAATTAGATAAGGGGCTAAGGAAAAGGATTGGCATACGTTTCGTCTGGAGTATGGCACTATAAAGTGCGGAAACATGGACGCTGGGACGAGAGGATAAAAAAAGTTTAGAAGGATTTGAGATATAGATGTAGAAGAGAATGGAGAAGGTAGAAAGAGTAAGTAATGAAAGAGTGTTGGATATGATTGGGGAAAGACGATGTCTGCTGAAGGTTATAAGAGAAAGGAAAAAGAATTGGTTGGGACATACGTTGAGAAGGGAGTGCACATAACAGATGTTTTGGAAGGACTGGTTTGCGGGAAATGACTGAGAGGTAAAGGGAAGAAGACAGACGACATAAAGGGAAGAGGAAAATATGCGGACCTGAAGAGGACGGCAGAAGACCCGACATTGAATAAAAAGTAGGTGGAAGTCAAAACATGTCGAAATAAATTCGTTAAATCAGTACCAAACTTCGTCTCAATTAGTTGCAGCGAATCAGACAGAGGAACACGAGTGAAAAGAGAAACCACATCAAAACTAACTAAAATATCCGAGTCAGCCAACTGAAAACCCTCCAATCGACGTAGGAAATCCACCGAGTTCTTAATATGGTGTTCATTACGGCCTACCAGTGGGCTCAACAAACCAGCATATCGTGTGGCAAAATATCTTGCTGGTCGACTGGAGGGTTTGCACTTGGCTGACTCGGATATTTTAGTTAATTTTGATGTGGTTTCTCTTTTCACTCGCGTTCCTCTGATTCGCTGCAACTAATTGAGACGAAGTTTGGTACTGATGTAACGAATTTATTTCGACAGGTTTTGATTTCCACCTACTTCTTATTCAATGGCGTGTACTACGAACAGACAGATGGAGTTGCGATGGGAAGCCCTTTGTGACCCATCATTCCTAATTTATGCACCGAGAACTTTGAAGATCGTGCACTGGAGTCAGCGGCGTTGAAACCTGTTGTTTTTTTTTTTTTTTTTTTTTTTTTTTTTTTTTTTTTTTTTTCTTTTTCCAGATATGTAGACGACAGGTTTGTTGTTTGGCCTGATGGTAGTGAGAACTTGAATTATTTTTTGGAACATCTAAATTCAATCCACCCCAACATCCGTTTCACAATGGAAGTGGAAAAGAATGGTTGCCTTCCCTTCCTTGATGTGTTGGTCAGGAGAAAGGCTGATGGTACGTTGGGACATGCTGTTTATGGGAAGCCAACGCATACTGATTTGTCTTTGCAAGCTGATAGTTGTCACCACCCAGCTCAACGTGAATGGGTTCAAATGTTCAAATGTTTGTATAGTCTATGGGACTTAACTACGGGGTTATCAGTTCCTAAACTTACAAACTACTTATGAACTAGCTTACACTAAGGACGGCACAAATATCCATGCCCGAGGGGGGATTCAAACCCCCGACCGCAGTGGCCGTGCAGACCGTGACTGAGGAGCCTCGCCGGCCGTGGTGGCCGAGGGGAGTGAGGCGCTCCAGTCACGGTCTGCACGGCCACTACGGTCGGGGGCTCGAATCCCCCCTCGGGCATGGATATTTGTGCCGTCATAGTTCGTAAGTAGTTCATAAGTAGTTTGTATGTTTAGGGACTGATGACCCCGTAGTTAAGTCCCATAGACTATACAAACATTTGAACATTTGAGGCGCCTCAGTCCCCTCGGCCACCGCGGCTGACCGTGAATGGGTTCTTCGGACCTTAGTGCATACGGCTCACATCATTTCTGACCCGTAAAGTTTGCTCACTGAGCTGTCTCATCTGGAGGCTATGGTGAAGGGCAGATTAAGAGAGCGTTGCGCTATCGACCACGTGTGCAACGGGCTAGTGATGATAACACTGAGTCGGCACCCACGTCAGTGGCCTTTCTGCCATACGTTGGCAGCACTTCCAGTAAGATTGGTCGCATTTTGCATAAAAACAATTTAAAATGAGTGTTTCGTCCACTTTCTAAAATTAAGGCACTGTTGGGATCCGTTAAGGACGCTCTCGGTTTGCGAAAGGCAGGTGTCTACCGTATTCCATGTAGCTGTGGCATGTCATGTGTTGGTCAAACAATTAGGACTGTTGTGGTCCCTATGGAAAACAACAAAACGGTAATTCTGGCTTGCACTTCCAACTACTGGGACTGTGTTACCACGGAAGCGATAGAAATAATACTAGGTGACAACCTTATGAATATGGATGGAGGCTTCTGCTTAAATACCGCTTGGGATCCTGCTCTTTCACTTGTCAAAAAACAGAGGGACAAAACTAACCGACCTCATCCGTCGAGAACTGACGTTTATTATCGATATTCCTACCGGTTTCTTCTTTGGTCTTGTCGGCGCTGTGTGCTTGCTTGCTCGCTGTGTGTTGTCTTTCCTGTTTACTCATTGAAAACCGAGGTTTTATAGATCGTTCCACATTGCTTCCTCACTTCAGTTTCGCCTAGAAAATGGCCGGGTGGTCTCCTGCCGAAATATCGGCGGTCGTCGATTTTGGTACCTGGCAGCATACCCGTAAGTTTTCCGAAGATTTTAATATGTGATTTTCTTCAATTTCACGAATCATCAAGCGATAGGCGTAATACCCCATTGAACTAACTTTTTGTTAGTTTCAACCCATGTAAAAGAACAATGTTTTAATGACAGTCATTCAACATGCACAAACAGTTTTTACAATCCGGTGACACATAACACATAGCTGATTCAAGATCTCCATTACTAAACTAAATTTCTAATTTCCTGTAATGGGAATTATTATCTTGATTGAGAAATAATAACGATCTTCACCTTTCCAAAAAAAATGATTGGATATGTAAGGCATCATATGAGCGATGTGTTTCATAAACACGCTCTAACCGATCATTTCGGCGATGCAAAATTACATAACGGGTTTTTAAATTTTCTGCCCCATTACAATGGTAACTTCATCAATTGTTGGTGCGTTGAAGTGTCTCGCATGTTCTCCTACAGCAGTTTTATCAGCTCTGATTACAATTTTGATTATCAGTTTACATAAGATCCAGTGCAGTTTTAAACAATGTAACCAATTGATGGTGTTGCTGAAAGAAAGTTTGGAATTGATGTACAATAGACCTTCTCAGTGAACTGTTATTTGCACAACGATGATCAGTTTCCTCTATTGTATTGGCCACGAAATAAACTTGCAGGAATTTATAGTTTTCACCTTTCACTGGCAACAGGGAACCTGCTTTATGATATATTTGGCTCTGTATCTGTAAATTAAACAGTAAAGTTTTATTAACTTTATATTTTTAAACAATAACTTACAAGGGAATAAGCAAAAGAAGTACTGTTACCTTGATAGTTGGCATGAAATGGTCGCGATGTATATTTGTTGCCCCAAAAGAAGTCATTTGGAAGCAGTTGCTATATCTTTGTATGTATGTAAGGAAATGTATGGAATACATTCCAATTGTTGAAACCAATGAGTGCATTGGCTCTGGAGGCGGAACCAATGGCACCAAGTGGACTCACGAATCACGGTACAGGATGTGGCGATACAATGGCGAATACCAGTCTAAGTAGTACCAACATTTGGAAGGTGCTGGTGCTATGGTGTGGTTGTGTCATTCAAGGAGGAGGCTTGCTCCTCTTGTTGTTTTGAGTAGTAGTGTCACATCAAAGGTCTAAATTGATGTTTTAGCACCTTCTTGATTCCCACTATTGAAGAGCAATTTGGGGATAGCGATTGCATCTTTCAACACGATCGAGCACCTGTTCGCAGTGCAGCACCTGTGGCGGAATGGTTATATGTAAATAACATCCCTGTAATGGACTGGCCTTTACAGAGTTCTGATGTCACCTATGGAAAACCTTTGGGAAGCTTTGGAAAGCCGACTTCGTGCTAGACCTCACCGACCTACATCGACACCTATCCACAGTGCTGCACTTCGTGAAGAATGGATTGCCGTTTCCCAAGAAACTTTCTGGTTCTCGGTTGAACGTGTGCCTGCGAGAGTAGTATCTGTCATTATGGTTAAGGACAGACCACCGTAGTATTGAAATCCAGCATTACCCATGGAGTGCGTCACAACTTTTAAGTCATTTTCATCCATGTTCCCGGCTACTTTTGGTCACATTGTGTATATTGCAGGAAGAAACAACGTAAAGAGAAAAATCGATATACACACATCGTAAGAAGTTTTGGTTTATCCACTAAAAGTTCTCTGGTGTTCTATAATATGACGAGTTAGTATCTAAAAAGTAATACATCTTTTGAAATATTTATAAAGAAAGCCCAATATATTGTGGCCAATTATGTTTATGAAGGTAATTGATGCGAATTCGCCTGATAAAAGCGTGAATTCATAAAATATGGAAGAATTAACTTTCATAGCTGAACCGACTATCATTGTTCCCTTGCACGTCACTCACCTGCAGTCCCACGCGGTCGGACTTCGTTTCTAACAGCAGGTGTTTCGTCGCCTAGTAAAGAATTATTTTAAGGAAAGGGACAGTAAGGGGCAACTAAAGGCAATGAAAGTCAGGTCAACCCGTCAAGTAGATATTTTGAGTATCTAATAGGTAACCCTGACATAAGTTTACGTAAACCGTTTCACACTGGATGTAGCCGCAGGACGAGGAATAGACTTGCTGTAGAACAAGTAGTACGATAACAGAATGATTCATTACTTCAGGAAAAATATGAGAGCTCCGAGGGAGCTCATAAATTAAACCGAAGAGACTAGCCATGGATTACGCACACGATCCCAGAAACAGGCTATCCCTCGAGATACAGGTGACGCTTCATACCGGTTTTGCAGCCAGCGAATCTGGCGGTGCAAATGACTGGTCACGCGGGAAAAGCCATGCCGTCTGTGGCGTCCTTTTTCGGATCGTGCGACCGCTCGCATCGGACAAACAATTCCTCCCTCGGACATGGTTATGTTAGTTTAACTCACTCTAAGTACTTTGTAAGTCTATGGACCGACGACGAGTATAGTTTGGTCCCTTAAGCTTGTTTTACACGATCGACTATGTGGTGAATATTGACTTTTCTAAGTCCGTACGCCTTTCGTGCCTGCGTGTAAATTAGCAGAAAGCCGAATTACTAGTGTGTTTATTATGACAGTGATCTATAAATTGTGCCGAGTATGGAGCTATAAATTTTCTAATGTGCTGCAGAGTGCATATTGGCAGAAGCAAGGAACTGTAGTGGGGTCTGCTAATATGGGAAGTTAATCTATTCTGGTCGAGCTCATTGATATTACATAAATGCTTTCGCCTCTTCTTTAACTTTATTCTTTTGAGTGCTCTGTGTTTCCATCACACTAAAAATGTTAATTTTTTCTACTAGTGTTCTCCTACAAATAGACAAAATGTTTGCAAGCAGAAAAATATTTTCGTTTTACGGAGAAAAGCCTACACTGTCTGTATATAAGCCGAACGTAAATATGTAAACGTGTTTTAACGAAAATTATTTCAATAGCGAGAGTCAGAATTAATAGATGAAAAAATTATTTCTGACGATATTTCTACCGTTAACAACAAAACAGGAAATGAAAACTATTGTCGTTTAATACTGCAGTTTGGATAATGTACGAGGCGCGTCCAGAAAGTAAGTTCCGTTTGGTAATAAAATGAAATTGTACACTGATACAGAAGGCATTTTCATTGTAAAAAATTCTATCAGTCTTAAACTACTTTTCCACATAACTGCCGAAATTTTGCAAGCATTTGTCATAGCGTGGCACTAGGTTTTTTATACCTTCTTCATAGAAATCTGCCGCCTGTGTCTTCAACCAGTTGGAAACAGTTTCTTTCAGCTCGTCGTCATTGGTGAAGTGATGAGCACTAATTGTAAACCTACGGTTTTCCTGAATCTTGTAATCAATCGTGTGAACCAGTTCTTCTGTAACCAAAGGTGGACGCCCACTTCGTTCTTCATCGTGCACATCACTACGCCCGGCATTGAACTGTCGGACCCATCTTCTCACCATCGAATCACTCATCGCATTTGGTCCGTAAACATCGCAAATTTGCCGATAAATTTCACTTTCCTCGCATTCAGAAACCGAATCACCGACCTGATTTCACAGGCGGCGGAATTTTCAATCAACGCCGACATTTCAAACAAGCACAACAAAGCGTACGTAACTGACAGCGATCTCCGAGTGGTGCACGTTCTTCTTCTTGATACACATCGTCTATAGCGCATGTGCGGAACTACAATCGCAGCGCTGCAGCGGAGATAAATTGAAACGGAACTTACTTTCTGGACGCGCGTCGTATAATGTGTGTGCCAGTATACATTTTCTGCAGTATATAAATGTGTCAATTTTGATTCCAGATGTGACCTTTAGTAAGGCACAATTTAGATTGATTTTATTTCGAAGCCTGCAGAAATATCTTTTTTTTTTTCGTTAAACAAAGTCCGATAACTTGGCAATTTAACCACAAATTGTAATTGTAATTAAACGTGGTCATGAAACTTTAGCATACGGAGGTTACGTAACCAAGTTTCCAGTGAAAAATACTAATTATTCCATACAAGTTCGAGTACAGTGATATGGCTGCGATACAGACTGATTTCTTTCGGCAGGTAAAGAGCGAATTCTGTCACTTTGTTTTGTAATGATGCTTCCTCGTGTTATCTTTATGCCAACAACTACCACGCTAAATCCTGACTCCAGAATCTTTTATGTTTTTCTCAGTGTAGCTCTCTCCAAAATTATTATTGGTAGCAATATTCCTCAATTTGTCAAATTAAAATATCGGTACTTAACTTTACTCTTGACGAAAACACCGGCGAAAGAGAATCATTACATAAGCAGTATATGTTTTAGTGGTAATCATAAATTTACTTCAAAAACAACATGGGATGCCGAGCAATGTTACCAATGTTTACGCTCCTTACACCAAGCGAGGCGTCGTTTAGCATTAACCAGCGTTGTGTGTTGCTTATGGGCACCCGCTCGACCATGAAATCCAAGTTCTCTTACATGCCGCCTGTTATAGAGTTGGTGTGGATCCTGATGTAGTTTGGAATTCCTTTGTGATGCTCTGGTAGATGCCGCCTATTACACTGTACGACCATCTTCAACTGTCTGTGTCATTCGGCAGACGAGGACGCTCTGTACTCTTTCGTGCTGTACGTCTCCCTTCACGTTTCCACTTCACTATCATATAAGAAACAGTGTACGTAGGTATGCTTAGGAGTGCGGAAATCTTGCGGACAAGGTTCTGACGCAAGAGACACCTAATCATCTGATCACGTTCGAAGTACTTGAGTGCCGTGAGTCACCATTCTGCTCTCTCACCATGTCTAATGACTACTGAGAGCGGTCTAAAGCGTCTCGCTGCGGAGCGCGCGGTTGCTCGCCGTGGAGGTTCGAGTCCTCCCTGGGGCATGGGTGTGTGTGTTGTCCTTAGGTTAGTTTACTGAGGTTTAAGTAGTTTGTAAGCTACGGACTGATGACCATGCAGTTTGTTCCGATAGATTTACAAACATTTGCAACATGACTACTGAGGTAGCTGGAGTACATGGCATTAGGTGACAGCGTTATGCACCTAATATGTTTTTGGGGGTGTCCGGATACTTTCGATGAATTTTGTAGTAATGAAGTGACGAACAAAAAGCATTATAAACCCCAATTGCTTTAGTGAGAATCATAAATTTTCCTATGGATTTCAAAATCAACATGGAATCCTGAGCAAAGTGATTTAACGGCGACAAAATTATGTCTTTTCTCGCGTTCTACGTAATATTACGAAATTAGTGTCCTGAGTGTTAATGAATCGACATTCAGTTTGGAAACACAGCTGCTGGACTGCTGGTGGAGGTTCTGGATGGCGGCGTTAATTAGGGTAATGCTGCGCTACGAGCGCCGGCGCAGGTCGTGGCAGGAGGTGTCGGGGCGGCCACGACCGGAGACAGGCTGTTATTAGGGCGCCGCCGCGGGCCAGGGCAAATATTTGACGACGACATATTGGCGGCCCTGCGCGGCCGCCGAGCTGCTGAGGGCGCGCGTCGAGAGACCGCCAGGTGAGCGGCCCCAGGAGCGGGGAGTACCCGCGCAGCGCCGCCAACCTACCGCAGCAAAACTACGTCCACCGTGCGCACAGTGTTCTACACGACTTCCAATAAGGGCAGAAAATAAACTGTGGTCCGAAGTTATTGCAACATACAGATCTTTTCCAATGTCGCAATCATTTTTTCATAAGTCAATATCAACTGCTGATAATAAAGTAAGAACAATGTAAATATTACAGATGGGTGGAATAAAACAGTATTTTCTTTAAATATAAGGAGAGGCATTGAATTAAAATTTGTGGTGAGGCTGGGATTCGAACATGGGACGTCCTGTTTACTATGCAGGCGCTTTACACCACTTAGCTAACATAGCATAATAAATAAAGTGACTATACTGACTATCTTAAAGCACGTCTCCCTCCACGGCACATACTTTAATTCTGCCTCTATGTTCCCCTGTGAAATACGTATCAAAATGCCAGGGCTCCTCTATATTGGAACAGCACTCTGACAAAGAACGTGAATGGGAACAATCCTGCCTTGTTCCTCATGCCAAGCTGATATAAATATCAACAAATAATTCAGTTCCTTGAGACAACATTGTATAGTGATACCAAAGGTATTCAATGTAAGGAGAGTACTGACGTACTCCTATACAGTGATTTACATAAAGCTATCGAGTCATTTTGGAGTGCGACTGTCCAATGGTTCTCCGCGGCAGAGCGGCTGATACACGTCTTCTCTGTGCAAGACTGCATCGTCTGTGGAAATCCGCTGAAACGCAGACACACTCTTCTTCAGTGAATATTCGACTTGTTTTAAATGTCCCCACAGGTAAAAGTCAAGTTGTGTGTGATCACATGATTTAGGTGGTCATTCCACAGGACCCCGACTTGGAAATAGACCATTTATGCACTGATAAAGAATTGCTCCGTTGTATGGTCGTGTCCCATCCTGTTGAAAGTGAGAGGGAAAGCTTCCATCTTCAGTCAGAACTCAGGGAAACACCACTTTTAGGAGTATTTCCAGTCAGCATTGAGTATTTAGGTTCTGGTAAATGAAAATAGGACCCGTTATACTGGTACCAAAAATTCCACACCACAACATAACATTTACGTCACTAACTATATCTGATGATTTCATCCAGTGTGGATTCTTGTCACTCCAGAATTTTTCGTTGTGACCGTTGACTGACAAAAATGTATGCCCCATCAATGAACAACATACCTTGTGCAAATGAGGGATCATGTAACTCTTGAATCATAACTCCTATGTTGAATCGGTTTACAGTATTGATGTTGTCAGGGATTGCTGATTTTATTTAATATATCACGCGGTTTTCTTTCTGATTTCAGGATGGCGCTGATGTTGGGATCATATGCTAAATGATAATGACCTCACCTGTACCTTACTGGAATATTCAGGCTTTCTAATTCCTGCTGAGTTAATGAAATTGAAGGGAGTCCTGCTAGTTCTGACTCACCTTGTATTCCGGATGGGAAATTATGAATCGGAACGATACCCTATAGGCACGCAATTTAATCACAAGTAGCTTGTAAATAACAAAGCCAACTGGAAATCTCTAAATAAGAAAACAATCTGACGTCTCCCGTCTTTAGTACTCATTACTTCAGGAGTATAAAGAGCTAGTTGAGTTTGCACCAGAGCCATATTTTCTGAGCGTTTGTTGGTTATATATGAGTCGATCATACAGTATATCCTCCAATATTATAATGAAAATCGAATTCACTGGTATGAGTGTGTAACACAGTCGATAACTCCTATTTTCTGTCTTGTATATTCATGTGACCTTTGAATCCTCTTAGTCTGTAAGCACTGATATATCGTCGAGCGGATATATCGTCGATGTGACTGGTAAGTGTGAAACTTCTTAAAAAAGCAAATTCTGAAAGAAAAGTAGTTTCTATAAAAACCGGTCCGGCGGACTAACCTTTAACAAGTGATATTAAGTTCTTTGTACCACATAAGTTAGTGTTTCTTAACCTCCTTTGTGTGCGCGACCCGCTTCCAAGATAAGCATATTCTGGCAATACCTCCCCCCACCCCGTTTCCTGAATCGTAACACAACTGTGTGTATGTGTGTCATCTGAAAGGTGAAGAATTTAATTTTATTTTGTTAATAATCCTTCAAATTAAAATGTTTGTAAATCTATCGGACCAAACTGTGTCATCATCAGCCCGTAGCTTACAAACTAATTAAACTAAGGTAAACTAACTTAAGAACAACACGCACACCCATGCCACAGGGAGGACTCGAACCTCCGACGGCGAGCAACCGCGCGCTCCGCAGCGAGGCGCCTTCGACCGCTCGGCTACTCCAGTGCGGAAAGAACCCTACCTTTTAAAATTGAATGCACAGGTTTATACATAATGAGATGAACATTTGCGTATTTTCCGAAATGAAACACAATATTTTTACATTAGTACCAACATAAAAACGAATTATATAATTCGTTAAGACCTGAAAAGTGACTTGATTTTTGTGCAGTCCACTTTACTTGGAATACTTTTCTTAATATTACACAGTTATAAGAGTCCCCGGTAGAATTACGCTGTAGATGCAGATGGTTTGTTTCGATATTACTGGTCCGTGCGCTAAGCATTGAAATGGCTGGTCCTGCCTGACATTATGTTGGTTGTCTCTAGATTGTTGTTGACTTATAACAGAAATTCATTAGAATGTAATTTCATGCAAAGGAAAGGACTATTTTTTACCAATTTCTACTGCAGGAAAAGCGGTGTTCTCGCCAAAGATCTCCTCAGTGCTGTCGCATACGATGACGTTAACTGCGAAATAACTTTCAGTTACATTTTTGTACAATTCGTAAATTCCGCCGTTTGGCACTTTAATGGATTTCTCAGCAGGTGCCCCTAATGTCGGACAGGGAGAATGGATAGCCGGGGATCTGTGTGTTCGCGAGGTGGGGCCTGGGATTGGAATTTATTGCACCCATTCCCACGGCTTCCACCCCTACCCCTCCTATCTGCCGCCACCAACTTACGCACACACACACACACACACACACACACACACACACAAACACAACCACTCTGGTGGTAGCGAACCAACACGACATTCTTCACACCTCCCTGTCGGCATTGTTGTCGCAATTAATTGTAATTGCAGGGCATCGTGTCAACGATCTGCCATCCCTCGAACATCATGTACAGTGTCCGACCCATTTCATGGCTCATTACGCGAACAAACCACGTGATGACAGAACGAGAATGAATAAGGAACGAATGATGATTAAGTCCATAAGTGGCACAATATCGGATGTAGCTTTCCTTTTTATCAAATGTTCAAATGTCTGTAAATCTACGTTGGCTTATAAACTGCTTACACTAACTTAAAGTAACTAATGTTGCACACCACCTGTAGAGCAAGTATAGCGGTAATTTCTTCCAAGTCTTGGTTGCTATAGAAACACTGTTGTGTGTCGACAGAGCGGGGTAGGGAAACAGCATCTACTTTGCGTCATACTTACTGGGTCAAGCTGGCAGGAATGGACGCACACGCGCCAGACTGAATATCACGCACCAGCGGAAGTTAAATGGAACAGCACGAGCTTGCAGAATCACAATGCCTAAGTATAACGCAATAACGCGTATTCCTTACCTTCTGGAACCACCAGCTAACCTGTTAAGTGAACACGGCAAGACGTCAAACGCCGACACATTCGTTTGAGAGGGCCGATGCAGTCATGAAAGCCGCTCCACACACACTATATATACTCTAGCACTTCAGTTCATAGTGAGTCGATCAGATGAATCGATGGCTTACACTTCGTAGCACTCGATTCCCTGACATGTTCTAATGTCGGTACAAGTCTGTTATAGAACTCCATCACTCTTCAACATCAGCTGACAACCGGCGAGATGTCAACTCCTGCGTAGCTCCGAGTTCGATTCCTGCTCTACATCCAACTACGGACGCAGAGGAAGTATCTAGGAGGACTTCCATGTACTGTATACCTGAACTCCAGCATTCCTAGGAAAGACGCTCAAATATACGCTCGACTACGGGGTCATCAGTCCCTAAACTTACAAACTACTTTTGAACTAACTAAGACTAAGGACGGCACAAATATCCATTCCCGACGGGGATTCGAACCCCCGACCGTAGTGGCCGTGCAGACCGTGACTGGAGTGCCTCAGTCCCCTCGGCCACCGCGGCCGGCTAGGCCAGGAGTCAGCGAACATCACGACCACACGACAACCGTCAATGTGATCCAGTATGCGAGACAACAATTAGGGTGGGGACCGGGAACCACCAGTCCAGACGTGGGAATCTCTCAATCACACGTTCCACCGTACATCCGTACGATTTCACAACAAACGGCACGGCAGAAGGGTCACCTACCCCCGCACGCCGAGCTAGTGCGTACGCAGCCGCTCTGTAAGCGCACAGTACGGCAGGAGGCTGCTGACGCCATCGACCCGGTCGCCTGGAGTATGAAGAAATGTGTACCGATTCAGAATCAATGTTTTACCGAACAATATTCTTTCATTATACCAACGGCGGCACCTGGAGCGCCACTACCTCTTCCTGTAGGGCATACCTTGGCAACTAACCCGCTCTCCAACACCACCTGAGTGCCCGCCCACCAAGGGGTGCGAGGCGGAGGGTACTCAGTTACTCATTTACGTGTTCCACTCCCATACAGAACAAGGGAAAAACGAATACTTGTATGCATCCGTACGAGCCCTAATCTCACTAATCATATCCGTTTGGTCTTTACGCGAAATATAAGTTGGCGACAGTAGAATCGTTCTGCAGTCCACCTCATATTTCGGCTCTCTAAATTTCTTCAACATTGCTTCTCAAACGAATGTCGCGATCCCTCCAACGACAACAGTTGAAATCCCGAAGCATTTCGGTAACAGTCGCGCATTGATCGAATCTACTAGCTACAAACCTAGCCGCCCGTCTCTGCACTGCCTCTATGTCCTCTGTTAAAGCGATCTGGTGGGGATCCCAAACACCTGAGCAATACTGAAGACGAGGTCATACAAGCTTTTCATATGTGGTCTCCATTACAGACGAATCAAGTCTTCAGAAATTTCTCCCAATAAAGCGAAGTCGCCGGCTGCGGTGGCCGAGGGGACTGAGGCGCTTCAGTCACGGTCTGCACGGCCACTACGGTCGGGGGTTCGAATCCCCCCTCGGGCATGGATATTTGTGGCGTACTTAGTTGTAGGTAGTTCATAAGTAGTTTGTAAGTTTAGGGACTGATGACCCCGTAGTTAAGTCCCTTAAGCTTAAAACCAAAAACCTACAGTGAAGTCAACATGATGCCTTCCCCACGACTGTCCTTATATACTCGTCCCAAATCATATCGCTGAGCATCGTTACGCCTAGGTATGTAATTGACATGGCTCTCTCAAGCAGCACACTACTAATGCTGTATTCGAACATTACGGGGATGTTTCTCCTACTCATTTGCATTACTTTACATTTTTGTACACTTAGCGCTAGTGGCCATTCCTCATACAACCTAGAAATTTGGTCCACGTTATCCTGAATCCTATTGAGTCATTCAATGAAGACACTCTCTTGTGCACCATACCATCATCAGCAAACATGCGCGGATTGGCAACTAACTTTGTGCGTCAGATCAATTTATAGTGACAGAAATTAATAGCGGTCCTATCTCACTTCCTTGGAGCACCCCTGACAATACCCCAGCCTCTGATGAACACTCGCCATCGAGATCAATGTACTGGGCTCATTTACTTAAGTAATCTTCGAGCCACTCAAATACTTGTCTACCTATTCCATAAGCTTGTACCCTCGTCAGCAGTCTCTAGTGCGGTACCGTGTCAAACGCGTTTCGATAGTCGAAAATCATTCAGTCTGCCTGTTGTCCTTCATCCACAGTACGCATGCTGTCATGAGAGAAAAGGGCAAACTGGGTTTCGCACGATCGATGCTTCCTAAAGAGGTGATGATGCACGGACTGAAGCTTTTCCGTCTGAAGCTTTACCGTCTGAAAGAAATTTATTGCATTAGAATTGAGAATATGTTCAAGAATTCTACAGCAAACTGATATTAAATAGGTCTGTAATTTCGTGGGTTCGTCCCGTTGATTTTCTGATACAGAGAAGTTACCCGTGGCTTTTTCAGTCTCTTGGTACTTTGCACTGGATCAAATATTCGTGATAAATGCAAGCTGCCAATGCCGCAGAGTACTCTTTGTAAAACTGGATTGGTATCCCTTCTGGACCTGGCGACTTGTTTGTTTTCAACTCGCGCAGCTGCTTCTCTACACCAACTGTGATTATTACTAATGTCCTCCATTTAGGATTTAGTGCGACCATCAGATGAAAATATTTTTGCATATTCCTGCTGCGTGAGTGATTTCTTGAAAATTAAATTTAAAACTTCAGTCTTCATTTTGCTGTATTCTATAACCAAGGATGATCAACGAGTGACAGGTTGGAGACCTTTGATCCACTTACCGATTTTACATAGGACCAGAACTTTTTCGGGTTCTCTGCAAGAGCTTTTGTTAAGGTACGACTATGGTAGTTATTATATGCTTCGCGCATTGCTCTTTTTAGAATGACGCGATTGTCTACAAACTTCTGTTTTGATTTACTTGACCTTTTTAGAACGGAGAATGCAGGTGCCTTTGCTTTCTCGGCATTTTTCGATTATTACGTTTATACTACGGTGAGTCTTTCGCATCCTTAATCTACTTTTTCTGCATATATTCCCCCAGCAATTCATTGACAACGCATTCAAATTTTGTCCATAATTCCTCTACATCCACCGTCCCGGAGCTAAACGATATCCGTTCATTCCTCAAGTGGGACGCTCCCAGTTGCTTATCTGCTCTTTCTAGCGCAAATTCTCTAGTAGGTTTCTTAAACGATGTATTAACTTTGTTGGTAATAGACGCTATGACATCATAATCACTAACATTTGTCTGTACAGTGACATCGTTGAGAAGGTCAAGCCAGTATGTAGCTATAATGTCCAAAAATTTCCATTGCGTGTGGACTGACGATTTAGCTGTTTAGTGCAATGTTCGGAAATGTACTCAACAATAGTTCAAAAGACTGATTGTCTGTCTTACCTGTTAGCATAAGCGACCCTGTCTACATCCGGCATGTTGAAGTCGCCCGCAACTTATAAAGCATGGTACGGGTATCTGATTGACTCTATCACGGTCACAGTGAAACTGGGTGCCCGGTAAAACACTCTACCATATCTTGATTGCACCTATACCTGTTACATGTGTCCAGATAATCTCACAGTCGCTCTTGATTCGAGCTCATCAGAAGGAATACGTTTGTGGACCGCAATGAACACCCCCTCTCCGATCGCAACTGATCTATCTTTGCGATATACATCCCATTCTTTGCTAAATATTTCAAAGCTTCCAACTTCGGGATTCAGCCAAGTCTCAGCCTCGGGGACTATTCTAGCTCGGAGACATTTCTGTACCGAAGTAAATTCGGGAACATTATTTCCAATACTTTGAAAATTTACAGCTAATATGTTGACGGCTGAAGAGTTTGAATGCCACCTGATTGATTTCACTGTTCGTAGAACGATAGATGAATGTTCATCAGCTCTACTGGCTAGTCTAAAAAAATTATAAAATAAAAATAAAATAAAATAAAATAAAAACATGTACACTACCCCAAGTACTCTGCTACCTGAGTAGCTGCTTTCTTAGTGTAATGCATCCCTGATCTATAAAGTGGATTACTACAACTCCACGTCCCATAACGCAGGTCCAGAAACCTGCAGTCATGATTGTCGACGGATTCATTGGTAGAGACCCTCCACTAGGCTCCAAACCAAAGGACCCCGACTACTCTACATCTACGTCTACATCTACATTTACATGGGACAGTCTACAAATCATATTTAAGTGCCAGGCAGAGGGTTCATAGAACAAGCTATATACAATTTATCTCCCATTCCATTCGCAAATAGCGCGCGGGAAGGAAGAACACCTAAATTTCTCCGTTCTAGCTCTGATTTCTCGTATTTTCTTTAAGTGCGAATAAACAATATATTTTCGCATTCGGAGGAAAATTTTGGCGATTGGAGTTTCGTAAGTAGCTCAGGCCTCAGAGATAAGCGCCGTTGTCGTAATGATTCCCATCCCAGATCCTCTATCATTTCCCTAACGCTGTCTCCCCCGCATCGTGACGATACAAAATGAGCTGCCCTTCTTTGGACTCTTTCGATGTCCTCCGCCAAACCCACCTGACAAGGATCCCACACTGTGCAGAAATACTCCAAAAAAGGACGGACAAGCGTAGTATACGCAGTTTCTTCAGTAATTCTGTCGTATCTTTTAAGGGTTCTGCTAATAAAACGCAGTCTCTGGTTCGCCTTTCCCACGACATTATCTACGTGTCATTTCCAGTTTACGTCTGAAGTAATAGTAATTCCTAGGTTTTTAGAGGAGTTTACTGTCTGCACTTTTGATTGATTTAGCCGGCCGCGGCGGTCGAGGGGACTGAGGCACTTCAGTCATGGTCTGCACGGCCACTACGGTCGGGGGTTCGAATCCCCCCTCGGGCATGGATATTTGTGCCGTCCTTAGTTGTAGCTAGTTCATAAGTAGTTTTTAAGTTTAGGGACTGATGACCCGGTAGTTAAGTCCCATAGACTCTACAAACATTTGAACATTTTTTTGATTGATTTATCTTGTAAATAAAGTTAAACGGATTTCGTTTTGTATTCATCTGGATGACTTCACACTTTTCATTATTTACAGTCAATTGCCAATTTGTACACTATAGTGATATCTTATTTAGATCGTTCTGCGGTTATTTTGCTCTTCAGATGATTTTACTAGACGGTAAATGACTGCGTCATCGGCAAATAACCTAAGCGAGTTGCTTATATTTAATCGGAACAATGCTGCAGTTTGAAAGCTCTGCTTGAACCCCGCGCAGGAGGCCAGCAGTCTTCACCAATTCTGCAAGCCGCCTGAACGATCTGAGGATGTCGTCAGAATCTAAGCGACAGTAGTTGTTGGTGCCGACATGAGCAACAACTTGCAATCGACTGGAACCCGTATGCTCAATAGCCCGCGGCAAGGCCGCCTCCACATGTCGGATAAGGTTCCCCAGCAGACACATCGAGTGCACATCAGAATTGTTTCCGACCTGGGATGCTACTCACCGCCGCCACACACCGAGGCAGCGGCCGGTAGACGGCTGACCATGACCAAAAGCACGTTCAGCCGTTAGCGAACAGCGGCCACCTCCTCCTTCGTCCGAACACAGCACGCACACACCTTATATTTGCTACCACTGCTACTGAAATACCTAAAGAGTGAAAACAAAGCTGTTAAATACTCCAATTCGTTGCTACACCAGTGCTTCACTAATGGTGGCTGGTAGTTGACTGACCCCCCCCCCCCCCCCCCCCCCCCCACTGTTTCGCACAGAAGCTCTAATGAAATGTGTCAGGTAGCCGGGAGTAAAATTCTTAAAAACAGAAGCACTAACGTAAATTAGGAAATTGACTGGCAATTAAACTGCACACAAATTAAACTATGCTACTTAGCGCTCTGAATGATGTGACACTGGTGGCATTTGACAGTAGACTCGTAACTTGTAGCGTGAAAATGATTTATCGCGTACCACGAGAGTGTGTTATAAGACCATTAGTTTTCACAGCTATATAAATGACCTACTAGATAACGTCGGAAGTTCCATGAGACTTTACGCGGATGATGGAGTAGTATGCCGTTAAATCTTTTCGCTGGAAAACTGAAGCAAAATGCAGGAGATTCTGCATCCTGTCGACCTTTGTACAAAAGTGCCAGTTGATCGTTAATATGAACAAATGTAACGTACCTGCAAATACACTGAAAGTAGCATCTTTTCCTTTATATCAATGGAAGCTCTATCACAGGAAGCAGTTACTTCCATTAAATGTCTTGGAGCATTCACACGGAGTAATTTGTGACACACCTGGGTGAGGCAGATGCTAGACTATGTTGTATTAAACTAGTGAAAGCCCGGCAGTCAACAGAATTGACTGCTATTCTAAATAAGGATACCAAGCCTCAAACGAAATAGGTATATCTATAGGTTTGTCTTATGATTGTCGTGTGCATAGGACTACGTAAAAATTTTCTATTGCCATTCTTGTGTAAAAATTCATGTATTGACTTGTTCCATGACAATGGAGTCTCACTCCTCAACTGGGTCCTATGGAACAGAAAACCATATTATTATCATTACTTAAATCTGTATTCTAAATCGTACTCTATGTCTTTGTCCAGTTGTAACGCCGGCCGCGGTGGCCGAGGAGGCTGAGGCGCTTCAGTCACAGTCTGCACGGTCACTACGGTCGGGGGCTCGAATCCCCCCTCGGGCATGGATATTTGTGCCGTCCTAGTTCGTAAGTAGTTCATAAGTAGTTTGTAAGTTTAGGGACTGATGACCCCGTAGTTAAGTCACATAACTCTACAAACATTTGAACATTTTTGAACATATTTCCGTCACTCATGGTAATAGCATCGGTCTAAACATATTTTTAAAAATTAATTCTAACACCAATGTCTGTGGAAATAATTGGCCAACTTCGGTGGCAGCCACTGCAAGAGAGGTATGAGCTGCCACAGAGCAGAAATTGCTGTCTTATAAATTACACGCTGGTCTGTTATAATATCCACTTCAGTCTCGTACTGGAGCAGGTGAAGTACAGGAAGCTTTAGATACGTTAAGAGAGCAAGGAAAGAGTATTGGAAAAATCTGCGTTACCGCGAAGGAGCTAGAAGAAATTAAGAGTAATGTCCCAAATATTAAAGAGGAGCAGATTAAGATTACAAAGAATTAAAAGAAGCTAGAGCGACATATAAAAAGTACGCGGAAGTATTACTACTCGCGCGTCAAACTCATCTGGGACTGCCAGAATAAGTGACGAAAAACTGGCACGAAATGTTGATCACAGATCCGAAACGCCCATTGAGACAAAACGGGTCTAAAATATTCAGTCACCGCCACTAAGATCACCTATGAGGGAGGAAAATTTTCCACGTAGTGAATCTGTCTCCCGATCATTTACGGAACGTCCTCAAACGGAGAATTGTTGTCTTATTGGACGCACAGAAACGCTTCTATATGAATTATCTGATCCAGGAAGGTGTGCATCAGCTCATCACATCATGGCCATTGCAATATAAGCTGGAGTTTATTTATGGATATATGCAGGGCAATGAAGATGAGCACATGCGCTCTGTAGCAAACGATTGTAAAACATACGAAGAATTCAGGAATGCCTTTCTTACCGCATACTGTTCCATTCGTTCCCAAGAGAGAATTAAATAGGAGACAGTGTTAGGGAAAGGTATGGAAAGTTCAGCGTATAAAGACCCAGAGAAATGCTTTGAATCATTAATTTTTAAATACAATAAAATAACATAAAGGTTCCTTGACAACCCATATACGGAAAAGGAAATGATGAAGCCTTGTTCTCCTAGGCTTCCGGCTGAATATAAGGGAAGTATGATTGGGTAATGTGATGGCACGCCGCGCGGGAGTAGCCGAGCGGTCTGGAGCGCCACGTTACGGATCCTGCGGCCTCCCGTGTCGGAGGTTCGAATCCTCCCTTGGGCATGGATGTTTGTGTTGTTCTTAAGTGTAAGTTAGTTTGTAAGTTTAGGGACTGATGACCCCGCAGTTAACTCCCATGCGCTTTACAAACTTTACAACATTGTGATGGCACAATTAACGCAATTTATAGGTGGGGTAAAAATGGTCGAGCATGTTGAGAACCGTCTTGGATTGCTTAATAATGAACCCAGGGAACAAAATAATTCTACCCGGTGTTGGAAAGGCAATAGCAATAACCATTCTGACAAGCGTCGTGGAGGGGAACAAGTCCCACAATCAGAACCGAAATAATTATTCAACTAATGTTATTCAAAATCAAAAAAAAAAAAAAAAATTGGCGTGATCACGGAAATAGTAGTTGGGGAAACAATGATAATCGGGGAAACCAATATGGGCGATCCCATTAGGGCCAGAAATGGCGTCATAATAGGCCTAATCGTAATGGGTCACAAAACCAAAATAGTGGGAATTGGAATATTTCTGAGGTAGCCATCAAAAGTTATGGTACGTCTTATATTGTTTCTGATAAGCCATTTTGTTTGAGGATGAGGAGTCGGAGACATGTATTGTCTGAAGAGGGAGTACATATTTGGTTTAAGGTTTCAGCACCAATTGAAAAAAAAAAGAATAATTTGATTTATGATATTACTGTGTATTATCATCCCTAAATAAAGATCCTTATACTTAAAAAACTTGCTGGGAAATTCGTGTCAGTCAATCTCGCTATTGAGGGACAGGTTGGTCGTGAGGCACCGCGTAACTGTGTGACCTTGAAGGCGCTTACGAGCGCTGCCACCTGGCGCGTCGCTGTCAATGTTAACTTTGTTTTCTAAATGGGTTGCTGTAGTTTGGTACTAATTTTCTGATAGTGGTTATCGAGGCCAATTCCGTTATAAGTAACAGTAAGGTCTTCGGAGGTCAACAAAAGTCACCATGTGACAGGAACGTCCAATGTAGCGCTGCAGTCTTCTTATCATGGATTCAGTAATATGTCAATGATGAGGGGACCTAAAAATGGTTTGATGATACAAAAGAACTCATTCAGGCAGTTTAGGAAAAGCAAAATTTGATTATCATGGGGGACTGGAACTCTGTAGTAGGGGAAGAAAGGGAAGGGGAAAAAGTTGGCGAATACTGACAGGCGAGAAGATTAACAGAGGATTTCGTGTGCTAGAATTTTGCGCAGAGCACAATTTAATCTCTTCACAAACACTTGTTTAGGCATCATGAGAGAAAATTGTATACATGGAAGAGACCAGGAGACGTCGGAAAACATCAAATTGACGTTACAGTGATGAGACATAGTTATCGAAGTAAGATTTTAAATTTCAGAATGAAACTTTCACTCTGCAGCGGAGTTTGCGCTGATATGAAACTTCCTGGCAGACTAAAATTGTGTGCCGGATCCCGGTTCCGGCACACATTTTCAATCTGCCAGGAAGTTTCATATCAGCGCAAACTCCACTGCAGAATATTTTATTCTGGACACATCCCTTACGCTGTGGCTAAGCCAGGTCTCCATCGTATCATTTCTTTCAGGAGTGCTAGTTCCGCAGGGTTCGCAGGAGGACTTATGTGAAATTTGGAAATTAGGAGGCGAGGTACTGGCAGAAGCAGAGTTGTGAGGACGAACCGTGAAGGGTGCCGGGATAGCTCAGTCATTAGAGCGCTTGTACTCGAAAGGCAAAGGATCCAGTTTTGAATCACGGTGCCAGCATACAATTTTAATCTGCCAGGAAGTTTCAAGATTTTAAACTGTAAGAAATATCAAGGAGCAGATGTAGTCTCTGCAGTAGCTTACTGGTTATGAACTGTAAATTATAACGAAAAAACCTGTAACATGTAAAAAAGAGAGAGACCCAATCTGAATAAACTGAAGGAACCAGAAGATTTAGAGTTTTACAGAGGTAGCGTTACACTGAGTTTGAACAGAACGGGAGAAAGTAATGCATTAGAAAAGAATGGGTAACTCAGCCAAACAAAGTAGTGAAGCCCGCAAAGGATCATATAGGTAGAAGGACAAGCCATAAGAGAAACTCTTGACTATGACAGGAGATACTCTATTTAATTGAAGAGAGGAGAAAACATACCAACGCTGCAAATGAAGCCGCCTAAAGGGCTACCTTTGAGAAGTTTGAGAAAGGTGGAGTACCCTCAGACTTCAAGATGAATATAATAATTCCTACCCCAACGAAAGCAAGTGCAGACGTGTGAAAATTATAGAAAGTTGAGTATCGATGGTTTCAAAATATTAACTGGAATTGTGTACAGAGGAATGGGAAAATTGTTGGAACCCGACCTCGAGGAAGATCAGTTTGGATTAGGAAAATGTGTTTGAAAATGAGCCAACACTCATCTTATGATAGATGTTAGAAAATAGATTGAAGAAAGGCAAATGTATTCAGAGTGCTTCAAAAACCATAAGCGTATTACAAAGTATTATTTTTTCCAAAATATCGATCGCTGCGCCTCAGCTTGGCTATTGGAGAAACGAATACATAGGCAAGTTTATATTAAGAGGCGTTTGATGTCAGTTGCTTCCTGTTTTACTTGCTAACAGTCATATGTTTAAAATGGCTACTACGTAGCATAAATAATTTTGTGTTCTCCATTTTGCGAAATTCCATTCAGTGATTACAGTACGAAGACGTTTCACGTTGCGATTCCAAAATTGTCCTCCGAATAGGTGGAATATTCGCAGGTGGTACCGACAGTTCCTAGATACAGGATGTATATATAAAGTAAAAAGTCGTGGTCACCCGCTTGTTCCTGAAGAAAATGTTACACGAATTCAATCTGCCTTCCAATGTAGGCCCTCAAAACCAATTAGTCATGCTGCATGAAGACAATTTCATTTTGCAATAAGATGGGACACGCCCTTGTGATATTACAGATACAGGGGGAAGCTGATTGTTTCCATGTGAAGGGCGGGATTTGCTAGGCTGTTGGCTTCCGTAGCCCGCGGGCTAACGTTTTGGACCTAGTAAATGGGATACAGATAGTTTGGATTTTCCTAAGGTTATCGGATACTGGAAACGACGCTCTTGCTAGAGCGAAGGCGGCTTTCCCATATTGCAACTGAAATACAATATAGCCACACACATCATTTTAAAAAGCCATATAAAATCAGGAAATGATTATACGGCAAATATAATTATATGACTGGATTCAGGAGACTTGGGAGAATCAAACGCTGTAATTACAATTTGAATAACCCTTACAGATAAAATGCCGTAAAACCTCAGTACAGTAATCATAATATTATAAGAATTATATTCACAGTTATTGATACGCAGTGTTTATCAGTAACATATTAAGAAGCAAATAGGCAGCATTGCGCCACCCTACATATCTTAAAAGCCGTACCACTTTATTTCCTATTTTTTCAATAGACTTTGTTTTACTTTCGTGTTCTGCTTTTTGTTGCGGTAATAATATTCTTGTGTCAGAAAATAGATTCCACCACAGAAACACAAAACATGAACTCAGCAAAGCGCATTACATTTATATATGTATTTTATTATATTTAGTGTTATTCTTGGTAACGTTCGTTTTTTATTTTTTAGACTGCCACTTAAATATTGCATGGCCGACTAAAAATAGTAGATATGCAGCAGATAATTTATATATAACCAATTAAAAGTATCTGTTGACAAGAACTGATTACATTTGTTTAAAAAGCCATGATACATTAAATATTAATTGTGTATATTTGTTTGTTAAATGTAAGCAACATTTGTAGGAGGGTGGTGAAAGCATTTAAATCTGTGATATTCAAATGTATAATATTTTGGAAGGGAAATTACATTTTAGAAATGTTCAAATGCTTGTTAAGCTTATGGGACTTCACTACGGGGTCATCAGTCCCTAAACTTACAAACTACTTATGAACTACTTACGAACTAGGATGGCACAAATATCCAAGCCCGAGAGGGGATTCGAACCCCCGACCGTAGTGGCCGTGCTGACCGTGACTGGAGCGCCTCAGTCACCTCGGCCACCGCGGCCGGCTACATTTTAGAGATGAGGCGTTAGGATGCGCGGAAGGATACAATTTTGGGAACAGAGAGAGCGCGCTTTCGAACGCATGGGAAGGTACTCGTAATTTGGACGCGATGGTGAAATGTTGTGACGCTGGGCGGTCTGAAGCTGCGTTACGAACTTGTGAATTGGAGAGATAGGCATGTGTGGACTTGGAAAATTTACGGGACTGTGACTGCAGAACTTAGTGTCCGCTTGAAAAGTGATAAACTATGGACGGTAGTTGGGCTGCGGAACTGTGATAATTCAGCAATCGTGTGCTCGTGTGATTACAAACTGTATTTTATAACAAATACTTTAATCACGGATTAATTTGGAACTGCAATGTTCGATGGCCTTTACTAATTTACGAGTGATAATTTAGAACTTTTACCCTCGAGTGCGTGTGATACTTATTGTGCCTCTCATGAACAATAGTTGGGGAAATATTTAATTATTTACCGATGTATAAGGTAGGACCACCTCCGCCTTTCATGTTTAATAAGAGTAATAAACTACATTTATAAAGAATTACTTCGTAAGAGAATAAACTTCTTAATCTTAGAATCCATTTAGTTTGTCATTCAGAGGTTTAATTTATATTTTCATTAAAATATTTTCACGTCATCATATGCAGATTGATAGACTGGCTAAACTACAAGTTAATTGTTGATCTTTTGTAAAATAGTAGGTGAATATGAACTGGGAAAAAGGAATGATAGAGGAAGCCGCCTGGAAGAATTTTGGATGGAACGTAATTTAATCATAACAAACACCTGGTTTAAGAATCAGGAAAGAAGATTGTATAAGTTGAAGAGTCTAGTAGACATAAAATAAATTTTATAATGGTAAGACATAGATTTAGGAACTAGGTTTTAGACTGTAATACGTACCCAGAAGCATATATAGATTTTGACCATAACTTATTGGTCATTACCTGTTGGCTGAAACAAAAAATTGCAGATAGGTCGGAAAATAAGGAGATGGATACATTGAGGTAGCCTGAAGTTTTTAAGAATTTCAGAGGGGGCTTTATGCAACAATTGACAGATACGGGAAGAAATAAAACAGTATAAGAGGAATGGGTAGCAATGAGAGATAAAATAGTGAATGCAGCAGAGCATGAAATAGGTAGAAGGGCAATAACTGGAAAAAAATGCTTGGCTATCACAGGAAATACTAAATTTAATTCATAAAAGGAGAAAATATAAAATTCAGAGGGAGATTTAGGCAACAATTGACAGAAACAGGGGGAAATAAAACAATAGAAATGGGTAGCATTGAGAGATGAAATAGTGAAGGCAGCAGAGGACAAAATAGGTAGAAAGGCAAGACCTACAAAAAATCCTTGGATATCACAGGAAATACTAAATTTAATTGATGAAAGGAGAAAATATAAAAATGCAGTAAATGAAATAGGCAAAATGGAGTACAGACGAATAAGACATGAGATTGTTAGGCAGTGCATAATAGATAAGGAGGAGTGGCTAGAAGGTAAATGCAAGTCAGTAGAAGAATATATAGATAGGGGAGAAATAGATACCGCCTATAGGAAAATAAAAGAGACATTTGGAGACAAGAAAAAGCAGCTGTATGAATATGAAGACCTCAGATGGAAAACCAGTTCTCAGCAAAGACGGGAAAGCTGGATGGTGGAAAGAGTATGTAGAGGGGCTTATAAAGGAAATGAACGTAGAGACAATATTGTAAGAAGGGAAGAGGATATAGATGAAAATGAAATAGGAGATACTATACTGAGAAAAGAATTTGATAGAGCTCTGAAAGACCTGAGGCGAAACAATTCCCTCAGAACTTCTAAAGTCTCTGGCAGAACCAGAGATGACAAAACTATTTCACCTGGTGCGCAAAGTGTACGAGACAGGCGACATACCCTCGGACTTAAAGAAAGATGTAATAATCCGCATTCCAAAGAAATCAGGTGCAGGCAAGTGTGAAAATTACAGAACCATCAGCTTAATTTGTCATGATTGCAAAACTTTTAACACGAATTATTTACAGAAGGATGGAAAAGCTGGTAGAAGCCGACCTCGGGGAAGATCAGTTTGGATTCAGGAAAAATTTAGGAACACGGGAGGCAATACTTACTTTACGGCTTATCTTAGAAGGTAGATTAATGAAAGGGAAATCTACATTTCTAACTTTTGTAGATTTGAACACAGCTTTTGACAATGTTGATTTGAAACTACTCTTTTAAATTCTGAAATCAGCTGGAGTAAAATATAGGAAACGGAAGATTATTTACAACTTGTACAAATACCAGACAGTGATAATCAGAGTTAAAGGGCATGAAAGGGATGCAGAGATTGGGAAGGAAATAGCCGGCCGCAGTGACCAAGCGGTCTGCGGCGCGCCAGTCACAGTCTGCATGGCCGCTACGGTCGGGGGTTCTAATCCCTCCTCGGGCATGGATGTTTGTGTCGCCTTCAGTATAAGGTAGTTCGTAAGTAGTTTGTAAGTTTAGGAAATGATGACCCTACAGTTAAGTCCCTTAAGCTTAACTAACATTTGAACATTTGATTTGAATGGAGTAAGGGTTGTGGCCTTTCTCCAATGCTATTCAATTTGTACACTGAGCAAGCTATAAATGAAAGCTAGGAGAAATTTGGAGAAGGATTTAAAGTTCATGGTGAAGAAATAAAAACATTGCGTTTCGCCGATGTCATTGTAATTCTCCCAGAAACAGCAAAAGACCTAGAAGAGCAGCTGAATGGAATGGATAGGGTGTTGAAAGCTGCGTTTGAAATGAACTTTAACAAGAACTAAACAAGGGTAATGGAGTGCAGCCTAAGAAAATCGGGCGATGCTGAAGGAATTACATTAGGTGACGATACAGTAATGGTGATAGATGAATTTTGTTAGTAGGGCAGTAAAATAAAACTCGATGGTCGCAGTACAGAGGATATAAAATGCAGAACGGCAATGGGAAGAAAAGCGTTTTGGAAAAAGAGAAATTTGTTAACATTGAATATTAATTTAAGTGTAAGGAAGTCCTTTCTCAAGGAATTTGTGTGAAGTGTTGCCTTGCATGGGAGCGAAACATGGACGATAAACAGTGTGGACAGGAAGAGGACAGAGGCTTCTGAAATGCGCTGTTATAGAAGAATGCTGAAGATTATTTGGGTGGATCGCGTAACTAATGAGGAGGTACTGAACAGAATTGGGGAGAAAAAGAATGTCTGGCATACCTTGACTAAAAGAAGGGATAGATTGGTAGGACACATTCTTAGACATCAAGGAATCGTAGATTTAGCAATGGAGGGAAGTGTGTGGGATAAAAAAACGCATAGGGAGACCAAGAGATGACTACAGTAAGCAGATTTAAATGTATATAGGTTGCAGGTCTTATGAGGAGATGAAGAGGCTTGCTCAGAATAGGGTGGAGAGCTGCATCAAACCAATCTTCGGACTGAAGGCCATAACAAGAACAACAACAAGAAACTTCTGGCATATGGTGAATAAGAGAAGGAATACGTTAGTGGCTTACCTTCTCATACTTCAAGGAATCGTCAGTTTAGAGATAAAAGGAAATAGATGGTGTAAAAATCTTATAGGGTGACCGAGAAACGTATGCAGTAAGCATGTTCAAAAGTATGTAGGTTGCCGTTTGTATTGAGTGATGAAGAGGCTTGCAAAGGACACGAACACAACAGCAACATATACTAAGCGTTAGAGGCCAAACATTGAATGGTGTTTGTAGAATCAGCTGCACTTCATTTGCCTCCATAACGGAAAACCGCCTGCCTTTATTTTCCTATCGCACGTTTGTTGATTTCGAGAAATTTCTCTGGTACGCGGAAAGTACGTAAGCTATAAATTGTGATTCTTTTGACGGGATAAATCGACAACAAAAGTGTACGCCATGGTCGTGGAAAATGTGTGCACACAATATAAAGGAAGGAAAGAAAGAGGTAATTAGTCGATTACTCTATTGTGATCGGACGTGGGTAGTCATATGTACTCTCTTTGTGAGTTAGTAGCCGATGGGAGTGATAGGACTCTCAGCAGAATGACGTGTAGACTGCGATCAATATACAACACTTTCATTAGATCACCGTCCTACGTATAGCCTAAAATCTGGAATTGGAAGGGACAGCATTAACCGCACGCTCTCGGACACGCACTATACTTCACTTAGCAAAACACTAACACAGAAAAGCTGTGGTCTGTGTCATTTCCAAGTAAAACGTTGCATTGTGTCACAAGCGATATTTTAATTCAGAGAAGAAAGGTACCATTGGAACGAAATCATACATAATTCAATGACGTCTGTGCATGATTACGTTTTTCAGTCAAGATTTTCATAAATCGTCGACTAAAGTAATTATAGTGGCACACAAGATTCATATCTTTAACATCTGTTATTGTTTACGAAGGTCGTAAAAGTGCATTTGAAAATTTCGTGGACATGCTTAAGACAAAGTGGAAGAAAGAATGCGTACAGGTAACTGTAGCCATTGTTTTACATTCAACTTTCTGCACTGAAATGTTAAACTATTTTGCAATATACTTAGAAAAACGCAGGTTATGACATAGAAATACCCATATCATCATTTGAAGTTGTAATTAGTGAGGCTTTGGTTACTGATCTTCAAAGGAGTACATATATTCTGCCTTGGGCACATTTTTATAGACTGTACCTGATATTTTGCCTTGAGCAGATGATTTATTGGAAATTATGGTGTAATTTCTTATGCACCATTTTGTAGGAGATATGGACAATATAGACGTATAATATGTAAAAGTTGGCAAGTGGCGAGTGAACTTTGACGCAGAAGTTGAACATGGAAGCTGTGCTGTGTTGGAAGCAGGCGTGTGACCTAAGGTAGAGCGGGATAAGCACGTTTATGATTTGAGCATGCCGGCCGCGGTGGCCGAGGTGACTGAGGCGCACCAGTCACGGTCAGCACGGCCACTACGGTCGGGGGTTCGAATCCCCCCTCGGGCATGGATATTTGTGTCGTCCTAGTTTGTAAGTAGTTCATAAGTAGTTTGTAAGTTTAGGGACTGATGACCCCGTAGTTAAGTCCCATAATCTTAACAAACATTTGAACATTTTGATTTGAGCAAATAAAGTGGAGCAGCTCGGCGAAGTCTCGGGTTACGCAAGTGGGGTGGCGAGAGCGCCGTACTGCGTAACAGCTGTATTGCTTAAAGGAACATGTGACTGGGGCCTACACGATCGGAAGTAGGAAACCGATCACGCGTAGCAACCGTCAGGTATGCCACACTTGTGAAAAACAGGCCGACGTTATATTTTTTTAATAAATAAATAATTTAAAAAATCTTATTCTTTTGCATTCTACACTCCGAGGAGTAGAGCGAGCTGTTTGAGGTCCTGCCCATTAAGAGTCGCGGCTCTATTCAGCCAATTATCAGAAAGGCTGATAGTGGGGCAAATGGGGATCCCAACTGCGAATAAGTGGAGGGAGGGTGTTTACCAGTTCCGGCATACGCCCTTCAACCAAGAAAATCCTTGGTCGGAACCACGGGATTGGGATCACTTTAATTCATTTCTGGGACAAATCCCCCCGACTAAAAATGGATTATCAGGGGAGCACGAGTTCACTCATGACAAACAAAGATCGGATGCCTGGGTTACTCTCGTAAACTCGTAGAGGTCAGCTGGACCATTAGTAGACGAGGGGTTAACCTCGTCATATAAATACAGGCAGTGAGAGAGTGAGTCTGCCGGCCGCGCTGGCCGAGGGGACTGAGGCACTCCAGTAACGGTCTTCACGGCCACTACGGTCGGGGGCATGGATATTTGTGCTGTCCTTAGTCTTAGCTAGTTCATAAGTAGTTTGTAAGTTTTGTTACTGATGACCCCGTAGTTAAGTCCCATAAGCTACACAAACATATGAACATTTTTTTAGAGTGAGTCAGCCACGGCTGGGCAGTCACCTGCCACCCGGACTGTGCTACTCGCCGACAACAGTTGTTATTATTGTTATCGGAAAACAGAGTCAGTCGCAGGCTGGAAGCACTTCGACGCAGCGCGGCCAGCAGCCGATCATCACGGTCAACACGGTATCCTCGACGGGAGATGTAGCCTGCGGAATAACGGCGTATAACCCTACCCGTCCTACACCACCGGTTAGTATATGATAATTAGAAAAATGACCCGCGTGCCTAGTTATCTTAACTTGGTGAAAAAGCTATCGGTAATGAAGCCGATGATGTAGCGGAGGCTATAACCGGAACGTTGCTGCACCTCTTTGGTAGACAACAACGATCGATAGGAATAAAGAAAGTGGAAGGTAAAATTTGGAATAAAATTATTAATGTTTAAATGAAAAAAATTGCGGAACAAACGGAACACAGGGATTAATTTGGAAAAAGTGAATAACTTATTGATTTACGGTCGCCAGCTCGAGGTTCGAGCAAATAATTTGGTGGGATGTCAATAATGGCAAAATTAATTAAAAACGTGAAAAATTACGTAAAATTTAGGTGGGAAGGAAATCAGAGTGTGCGCGTCAAATTCCGTACAAAAGACACTGAAAATATACTAATTACTGAGAAATAGTTCACTAACACAGGGTTCAATGTAAGACAGCAAAATGCAAGCCATAGCCGCGCAAATGCAACATGCGGCAAATTATGCAAAACTCTCACCTTAATACTTACTATTTACAGTTTCAAATAATTAATTGTTTATATAAGTACCAGAAATTATTCTACAGCGAGTATGCCATGCGCTTTAGCAATAATCAAGTTGTAACTGAGCTATTAACTATACTAATGGCAAGCTCAAAAAATTAATTAATGACTTGTCGTGATAACCCTGAATATTTAGAAAAGAACCATTTAACCTTCTGCTTAACTTTTGCTCTATCTTTAACCAGGAATTATAAGCATTCGAACACTTGTAAACAATTACTATTCTCACTAGTCAGTACTTGCAAGTTAAAACAAACTTTACCTCAAAATAATATGCAGTGGATAACAATTAACCTTTTACACTGTTATTGAAATATCTCTTGAAATTGAAAGTTAATCTAGCAGTTTCTTTCAACTTAGCAAACCTATTGATCAGCAACACTGGCATAAGCTACATTTAGTAATAATTTTCTGAACACATTTTTTGTTAACGACTGTCACATTGTCTTTAATGACTCTGATTTTTAGTTTTCTATAACTTTGTGAATATTCTCGGAAAAACAATGGATGAGAAAGGAACCTGTCTGGACAATGACTATGGGTAATGATTTTTAAACACAGGTTCACAAATAACAGTGATCGCTATTGAACAATCATCACTAATACGCTGGTTAGCTGTACATGCTAAGACAAACTGGACAGATCTTACTGAATTTGGTGTGCGACGTGGTGCTGCTGATTGAAGACTGTTGGCACTTAACAAATGGCAAACACAGGCTCTTCTTGACGACGAATGTTAATTACAATTTAGGGCCCACAGCATTTCTCTTGATGCATTTATTAATTATTTGAGCTGTGGCCGTATGAATAAATAATATTGCCTCTTCGCCGTCTCCTCCACTAGTGCCAATCCATGTACTTTTGCCGTACACCACTGAGCACACAGTCTCCCTAATGCGTCTGTCCGCCGCTACTTCTCAACAACGACTCTTTCTCGCTGTGCGCCTCTGCGCTACCAGCGATTAAAAAACTCCCTACTCAAAGATGATTCTATACAATAGCAAAGCCCTTGCTAACCCAGCGTGTCTACTACATTTACAATATTATTGACATATATGGAAATTAGCAGGACAATGCAACTATATCACAGTAACGAAATATACAAATACATAATAAATTACAAAAAATACAAATAATGAGGAAAAATACATAAAGCATCGTTTTATATATCGCCCTGTACGCTCACATGACTGGAAAGCACCGTTGGTCACTGTGTTGTTTTGTCACAGACGGCACAGTCTGATGCAACGGGCAGCGGGGTCCCAGCCTTGATAGCGGTGCAAAGGGGCGTCGAACCAACGCATGGCGCAGTAAGGCTGCAGTAAGAGGCTATCCACTGACCCAGGAGCGTGGTGTGGACGAAAGGACGCCGAAAGCGCTCCTGTGATCGTCTGGAGGGCTAAGCAGCAGTAGTGGGCGAAAGGAGAACCCTGGTTCAACTCTCGGGCCTCACCTGGCGCTGTACGACCATCTCGACGGCGGTGGCAGTGCGGGACCGCAAGAGGACGGCGCGGCAACTACTGTCAGACAGCCGCATCAGCGAGAGGACAGCGCCAGCCACTTCGGGACTCGTGGCTTCAGCTGGACGCCAACTCAGCGCGATACGGTGGGCACGCACACTCCACTGGCCTCTGGCTGTATTCTAAGCACGAGTGCCAATAAAATGTTTTGTTATACTGGACCACTGTTTCATTGCCATCCCATCTCCCGAGTTTAGTACAGAGCTCACATCCACATGGAGGGAAACTAAGTGTCGCTATCCTGACATAAACGAAGTCTGTGTGTAGAACACTGGTCATTTGGTGTCAAAACCATCAATACACACCCCAAACCTGTTAAAATTTCTATGTTATATTCTGATTTCACTTTGTTAATTTATGTAACATTCTGACTTCATTTGTTAACATGGACAAGTTGGTTATCGGTGCCATAATATGCATTACCCCTTGCCTGAATATTGCGCTGTTAGTAGTAGTGAGCAGGCAGTCTGTAGATAGAATCGGTGAGAGGAGCTGGTGTGAAGCAGACGCAGTCTGTCTGTTGTTAGTTCTGTGGTTGGCAGCTTAGGCAGCCACACAGTACGTTATATCTCTTTGTGATTATTTTGGATTTTGCACTACACTTATCCGTCCTCTTTTTGGAGCATTGCTCCACAGTGAGGAATCCTTATCGGGTAAGGATGGCGTACGCCATAGAAAGAGTACAATCTAGGGCCGCTCGTTTTGTATGTCACGACACTGGGGGGAGAGTGTCACGATAATAGTATTCAGTTAAAATCGTTAAAACAAAGGTGGTTTTCGTTGTGATGTGTTCTCCTTACTAAACTTCGAACACCGACATTCTTTACTGAATGCGAAAATACTTTACTAACTCCCATCAACATGGGCATAAATGATCATCCAAAGAAAACTAGAGAGATCAGAGCTCGAACTGAGGGATTTCTTACCAAGTGCCATGAGAAAATGGAGAGTAGATAAAATGGTATGGAAGTACTTGGATGAACACTCTGTGAAGCAGTTCACTGCGATTTGGAGAGTGACGATGTAGATATAGACGTAGAATGTCTATATTAAACGTCTAATTCTACGTATTCACTTTGCAAATGGCATTAGATGCCTGGCAGAGGGTAAATAGATTCGATTTCATAATATTTCTCTACCACTGCACTATGTAATAGTGAAAAAGGAACAAATGAATCGTACTCTTTTCGATCTGACTTCTTTTATCTTACTATATTTGTCATGTCTTCCTATGTAGGTGAGTACTAAAAAAATATTTTTGCGTTTAGAGGAGAATATCGGTAAAAGAAATTTTTAAATAAATATCGCCGCAAAAAAGTGCCGTGTTTCTTTGAATAATTTCCACCTCAAATCGTGTACGATTTCCGTGACACTCTTTGCCCTATATCATGATAATAAAAAACGAGCTTCCCTTCTCTCACTTTTTCTGTGTTATCCGTAAGTCCTATTTCGTGAATAATTTCTTTGAATAATTTCCACCTCAAATCGTGTACGATTTCCGTGACACTCTTTGCCCTATATCATGATAATAAAAAACGAGCTGCCCTTCTCTCACTTTTTTCTGTGTTATCCGTAAGTCCTATTTCGTGAGGATCGCACAATGTGCACAAGTGTAATGTAGGCAGTTTCATTATTATAACTGTTGCTCTTCTAGTCTGACAGTGAATCATATCCTTCAATTCCCCACGATATTTTTTATGATCTTTCCAACAAACGTTGCCTTTAGTGTAATTCCTAGGTATTTAGTTAAATTTTCGGCGTTTATATTTGTCTGATTTATCGCGTAAATGAAATATTACGGATTTACTTTAATCCTCATATGGATGAATTCACATTTTTCATAACTAAAGATTAATTTGTGCTTTTCTGAGTATACAGATCTATTATCTATTTTGCATCTAAAATTTCTGGCAGATTAAAACTATATGCCGGATCGCTATACGGAAATGGGACCTTTGCCTTACGCGGCCAAGTGCTCTGCAGTGTGAGCGATTCCAGCAAGCTTCGCGGCACGTCCTCACTGCTTTATATATGCCATTACTTTGTCTCCTATCTTCCAAACTACCTTCTTCCATTTTGCAGTTGCTTTTGGTATTCTGGTATCTTTACGAACCGATCAACCTCGTCATTGTCTGCGGACAGTCTAATAGAGCTTCTGAGATTGGCTCCTAAATGGTTAATACAGACGAGAAGATTAGGGTCCCTACAGTACTTTGCTGTGGAACGCAAGATATCGCAGCTCTTTTACTTGATCACGTTCCGTCAAGTACTACGTACTGTGAAATTTCTAAATCCAATCGGATAACTGAGGCAATATTCCATAAACACGCAGGTTGAATAGCAGCCGCTTGTGATGTACAGTGCCAAAGGATATCCAGATATCTGTACTAATATAAATGCGAAAGAAGCTCTGTCTATTACGCTTTCATAACTTAGCCGTTTTTTTATGAAATTAGGTATGGAGATAGCCTTAACACTGATTAAGAACATAGACTACTTTATGAAGAGTACGTTTGAAGACATTTGTTAATTTTAGGTACATAACTCAAAATATGGAATAGCTGGGCATCAGTGTTTCTCTCATAACCTGTGAAATGATAGAAGACTCCTTGGAATAGCTGTTTATTCGTTGAGTTTGAAATTTATCTGCAAACTGCCGAACCGGTTTCGATGAATCCTTCCTAATTTACATGTTGTATAACTCACTGTTTGTTCAGTGAGCAGTTAAGTTACGATGTAACAGAGTTTATTTTCAGGTTTAATAATGTCTTTATTTCCATCTCGATAAAGCAACGCACCATTTATATTTATTGCTATGTATTGGAAGCTTTATTATCCAATTCAAATTTTTGTAATTCTATGGGACCAAACAAATGTGGTCATTAGTCACCTAGGGTTACAAACTACTTAAACTAGGCTAAATTAATCTAAGAACAAATCACAAACAGACACACACACACACACACACACACATACACACACACACACACACACACACACACACACATTCACGAGGGAGGATTCGAACCTCTGACGCGAGAGGCCGTGCATTCCGTAACGTGCTCCTCCAGACTACGCAAATACTCCCGCGCGGTATCATTAGAGCAAAGTTGCAAAATTATTGTTCTTTAGATGGTCTTAGGCACGTATGAAAGACATCAATATGACCTAAGCCGCGGGTAAAAGCTCGTCCATAAATAGGGAATCGTTAGTTACGTATCCAAAACCGGATTGAGACGGACGGACGTAAGATATCTGTGCCTGGGATTCAGCTCTGCACTGCTGACTGAATTTCATTCGGTATTTTCCGCGCAGGTGTCTTGATTTATCGAATGAAAGGATTAACGAAAGGCACAGGGACCGCGGATGAGTGTGCTACGCATTCTCTCCGCAGGCCGCACGCGAGCAAGTAAACTAGTTTCACGCTTTTACGTCCGATTGAAAAGAAATGAATAAAAGATTCGTCGTCTCTACTTCCTGATGGGAGTGCGGCTCGGCATTGGGGCGGGAGGATTGGGGGGCAGAGGGTGAGAGAGAGAGAGAGAGATTGAGTGGGAAAGAGGGAGAGAGAGAGAGAGAGAGAGAGAGAGAGAGAGAGAGAGAGAGAGAGAGTTACCAGGAGGAAGGGAGGCAGAGGCGGAAAGTAGCTTGCGGCAAGAGCAAATGGCGGACGCTTTTAGGCCGACAAAACCGACCGGCGACGCCTTCGGAAAACAGCGGTGCGTGCAGAACGCCAAGTCGTGCCGAATGTGTGTCAATATGGTGGGCGGTGAGTCGTCGGGTTGCAGGATTAGGGGTTGTATGTGTGTGTGTGAGGGGGTGGGGTGCAATTGCTGTGCCACACAGAGGCCTCGCACTTAGTGCTGTCCACCCTCACTCGCTGCGCGACCCGTTCAACAGGTAATGTGTTTCCACTGTACGCGTAACAGACTCTATAAGTGTGAAAAGAGAAGTTCGGGAAAAAAACTGACCACAGTCCACATCCCAACTTACCTGTTTATTCTTTTTCGTATTTTAATTGCGATCTTTCGTCCTGAAGACCCGTTTGATGAAACTCTCCGCTCTAATCTAAATTGTGAAAGGCCCCTTTATATCTGTATAACAGGAGTAACCGGCGTCTTTTTGTCACTGATCACTGTAGTCGCGCTTTAGTCTCCCTCTGCCGGTTTCACCCCATAAAATTAATCTTACTGTCAGTTTTACAAGCTGAAACCCTTGTGGTGGTCAAACTATTTACTCCTTCCAAACTTCTGAAATAAATCTTCTTTAGTCCCCATTGACATTCATCCACACTCCTCTCTCTGTTCAAATTAAAGTTTTCGATTTTCAATGAGTCGCACAGGTCACACCTATATTCAAGAAACGCAGTAGGAGTAATCCACTAAACTTCAGGCATGTTTCATTCAATTTGCAGCAGAGTTTTGGAACATATCCTTATTCAAAAAAATTTTCAAATGTTTGAAAATCTATCGGACCAAACTGCGTGGTCATCAGTCCGTAGCTTACAAACTACTTAAACCTAGGTAAACTAACCTAAGGACAACACACACACCCATGCCCCAGGGAGGACTCGAACCTCCATGGCGAGCAACCGCGCGCTCCGCAGCGAGACGCTTTAGACCGCTCGGCCACTCCACCGCGGCTATCCTTATTCAAATATTATGAATTACCACGGACTGAATAATCTATTGACCCTAGGTCAATATGGATTTAGAAAATATCCTTCAATCCTTCATGCGGAACACAACTAGCTTTTTACTCACAGGAAGTGATGAGTGCTATCACAAGGGACTCAAATTGATTCCGTATTTCTTGATTTCCAGGAGGCTTTTGACGCTGTACCTCGTAAACGGCTTTTAATTAATCGGCGTGGTTATGGTATATCGCCCCAAATTTGCGACTGAATAGACGATTTTCTGTCAGAGAGGACACAGTTTGTAGTAATCGATGGTAAGGCATCGACTGAAACAGAGGTGATATCATGCGTTCCACAGTGTAGTGTCATTGGTCCTCTTCTGTTCCTTGTTTACATAAACGATGTCGGAGAAAATTCAAGCAGCTCTCTTAGATTGTTTGCAGATGACGCCATCACTGACCGTCTAGTAAAATCATCTAAAGATCAAAACCAACTGCAGAACGATCTAAATAAGATATCCCTATGGTGTAAAAATCGGCAGTTGACTGTAAATAATGAGAAGTGTGAAGTCGTCCACGTGAGTACGAAAAGAAGTCCGTTAAACTTTGTTTACAAGATAAATCAATCAAAAGTGAAGGCCGTAAACTCCACAAAATACCTAAATTACTATTACTTCAGACTAAAACTAGAAATAACACGTAGATAATATTGTGGGGCTGGCAAACCAGAGACTGAGTTTTACTGGTAGAACCCTTAAAAGATGCAACGGTAGTACTAAAGATACTGCATTCACTACGATTGTCGGTCCTTTTTTGGAGTATTTCTGCACAGTGTGAGATCCTTATCAGGTGGGTTTGACGGAGGACATCGAAAGAGTCCAAAGAAGAGCAGCTCGTTTTGTTTTGTCACGATACGGGGGAGACAGCGTCACGGAAACGATACAGGTTCTGTGATGGGAATAATTATAACAACAACGGTGTTTGTCGCTGCGGCGTGGACTAATTTCAAAACTCCAATCGCCAACATTTTCCTCCGAATGCGAAAATATATTGTTGACTCCCACTTACATAGGTAGAAATGATTATCAGTATAAAACACGAGAAATCAGAACTGGAACGGAGAGTTTCAGGTGTTCTTTCTTACCGCGCAATATGTGTTTTGCAGAGTATACCATGCAGTAGTAGATTCAAATTAATGTGGTTAGTTAGTTCTAAATTAATTTTGTAGTCCAAGCCAAAGTACTTAAAGTTTATTTAACCTAATTGGTAAAAATATGAACATTAAAATATTAGTGCGGTATATAGACGAAAATATAAGCCTTCGGACAAAACTAAAATAGAGCTGTAGATTATACAGTTAGTGGACATTTAGTACTGAAAGATGTAAGTTAAAAATATTGCTACCTTACAAAGACTCACCACCGTCATTCACTGCCATGCGCTTTACATACGCATCCAGATATTGGAATTTGTGGGTTGGTTGTTGTGGGGAGAACGGATTTAACAGTGCTAATATTGAATGCATTACTTCTTGTCTTGTGCCAACTACTGTACCGACCCTACTACTCTTTTTATTATGTTATTTGTGATTAATATGTTCTTTTTCAGTTGTTACATGCAAATTATTAATCAACTTAATTTTCTCCAAAATGTTTAGTAAAATGTGGCGCTTTGTGACTTTATGGACGTTATCTCTGTAGATTCATGCTATTAGTATAAGTAATGATATGTTTGGAAAGATGAAGGGCTCGCAGTGGACCGCAGCAAGCGGCTGTAGCAGCTGCCAGAGAGCGCAGGTAGTAGCTGGTTAAAGCGAGCAGCCGGTCGGGGATTTGTCCAAACCGGCGGAAATCTGGGAACGGTCCTTGCCTTGTACTCAAAACTAATGAGGGCTGTTCGTCAAGCGATTGTTAAGAAGTGCCTGGAGGACATCTGTGAGTTCCAGACTCCAGAATTCAGAACAGAATACAATAATCTGTAAACTTGTTTACCTTAAACATTTAAGATATCTACGTCGTCGGAATAATTATGGAGATTTCATGATTTTGAAAGTAATTTCAATATCTCAAAAATTGTAAATAGTTATGATTACTATATCGAAACATAGAAAAATAAAACTGAAGATAACCAACTTTTGAATGCGTCATGCGATTTCAATGAACTTGGTTTAGGTGACTGCTTATTATGTCCATTATCTCGAAAGCATCGCTATTGAATATCCACCCCCATGAACCACAGACATTGCTGAGGTGGGGTGGCTTGCGTGCCTCAACGATGCAAATAGCCGTACCGTAGGTGCAACCACAGTGGAGGGGTATCTGTGGAGAGGCCAGACAAACGTGTGGTTCCTGAAGAGGGGCAGCAGCCTTTTCAGTAGTTACAGGGGCAACAGTTTGGATGATTGACTGAGCTGGCCTTGTAACGTCAGCTAATGTGGCTTTGCCATGCAGTTACTGCGGACGGCTGAAAGCAAGGGGAAACTACAGCCGTTACTTTTGCCGAGGACATGCAGCTCTACTGTATGAAAATATGATGATGGCATCCTCTCGGGTAAAATATTCCGGAGGTAAAATAGTCCCCCATTCGGATTTCCGGGCGGGGACTACACAGGAGGATGTTGTCGTCAGGAAAGACAATACTGGCATTCTACGGATCGGAGCGTGGAATGTTAGATCCCTTATTAGGGTAGGAAAATTAGAAAATTTAAAAAGGGAAATAGGTTGAAGTTAGATATAGTGGGGATTAGTGAAGTGGCTTGATGAACAGGATTTCTGGTCAGGTGAGTATAGAGTAGGACTGATAAGGAAATAAGAAGATAGGAATGAGGGTAAACTGCTATGAGCAGCACAGTGATCGCATTATCATTGTCAAGATAGATACGAAGCCAACACCGACAACAGTAGTACAGGTTTATATGCCAACTAGCTCTGCAGATGACGAGGAGATGGAAGAAGTATATGAGGAGCTAAAGGAAATTATTCAGACAGTTAAGGGAGAGGAAAACTTAATTGTCATGGGAGAGTCATGGGATTTCGGTAGTAGGAAAAGGAAGAGAAGTGAAAATAGTAGGTGAATATGGACTGGGCAGAAGGAATGAAAGAGGAAGTCGCCTGGTAGAATTTTGCACGGAACACGATTTAATCATAACAAACACGTGGTTTAAGAATCACAAAAGAAGGTTGTATATGTGGAAGAGACCAGGAGACACCGGAAGGTATCAGATAGATTTTGTAATGATAAAACATAGATTCCGGAACCAGTTGATAAACTGTAAGACATACACAGGGACAGATATAGACTCTGACCATAACTTGTTAGTCATGAACTGTAGGCTGAAACTGAAAAAACTGCAGAAAGCAGGAGATGGGACTTAGATAAATTGAAGGAACGTGAAGTTCTAGAGAAATTCAGAGGGTCATTTAGGTATCAATTGACCGAAACAGGGGGAAATAAAACTGTAGAAGAGGAATGGGTAGCATTGAGAGATGAAATAGTGAAGGCAGCAGAGGACATAATAGGTAGAAAGGCAAGGCCAACAAACAATCATTGGATATCCCATGAAATACTAAATTTAATTGATGAAAGGAGAAAATTTAAAAATGCAGTAAATGAAAAAGGCAAAATGGAGTACAGACGACTAAGAAATGAGATTGACAGGAAGTGCAAAATGGCTAAGCAGGAGTGGCTAGAAGCCAAATGCAAATCTGTAGAAGAATGTATAAGAAGGGGAAAAGTAGATACCGCCTACAGGAAAATAAAAGATACATTTGGGGACAAGAAAAGCAACTCTACGAATATCAAGAACTCAAATGGGTAACCAGTTCTCAGGAAAGAATGGAAAGCTAAAAGGTGGAAAGAGTACATAGAGCAGCTCTAGAAAGGAAATGAACTTAGAGACCATGTTGTAGGAAGGGAAGAGGAAGTAGATCAAAATGAAATAGGAGATACTATACTCAGAGATGAATTTGACGGAACCCTGAAAGACCTAGCTCGGAACAAGGCCTCAGTAGTAGATGACATACCGTCAGAGGTACTAAAGACGCTGGGAGAACCAGCCAAAACTATCTGAACTGGTGTTTAGGATGTATGAGACACTTTTACACGAATTATCTACAGGAGAATGGAAAAGCTGGTAGAAGCTGACCTTGGGGAAGATCAGTTTGGATTCAGGAGGAACGTAGGAACCCGGGAGGCAATACTCACTTTACGTCTTATCCTAGAAGATAGATTAAGGAAAGGAAAACCTACATTTTTAGCTTTTGTAGATTTGGAGAAAGCTTTTGACAATATTGACTGGAATACACTCTTTCAAATTCTGAAGTCAGCAGGGGTAAAATACAGGGAAAGGAGAGTTATTTACAACTTGTACAAAAGCCAGACCGCAGTTATTAGACTCGAACGGCATGAATGGGAAGCATCAGTTGGGAAGGGAGTAAGACAGGCTTGTAGCCTTTCTCCGATGGTATTCAATTTGTACATCGAGCAGGCAGTGAAGGAAAGCAAGGAAAAATTTGGAATAGGGATTAAAGTTCAGGGGGAAGAAATAAACACATTGAGTTTTGCTGATGACATTGTAATTCTGTCAGAGACAGCGAAGGACCTGGAAGGTCTTAGAAAATCAGGCGATGCTGAAGGAATTAGATTAGATAACGAAACAATGAAAGTTGTATATGAGTTTTGTTACTTGGGTAGTAAAATAACATGCGATGGTCGCAGTACAGAGGATATAAAATGCAGAATGGCAATGGGAAGAAATTTGCTAACATCGAATATTAATTTAAGGGTAAGGAAGTCTTTTCTGAAGGCACTTGTGTGGAGTGTTGCCTTGTACGGGAGTGAAACATGGACGATAAGCAGTGCGGACAGGAAGAGAATAGAGGCTTTTGAAATGTGGAGCTACAGAAGAATGCTGAAGATTAGGTGGGTAGATCGCATAACTAATGAAGAGGTACTGAACAGAATTGGTGAGAAAAGGAATTTTTGGCATACCCTGACTAAAAGAAGGGATCGCTTGGTAGGACACATTCTTAGACATCGGGGAATCGTAAATTTGGCGTTGGAGGGAAGTGTGTAGGGTAAAAATCGCAGAGGGAGACCAAGAGACGCGTATAGTAAGCAGATTCAAATGGATGTGGGTTGCCGTTCTTATGAGGAGATGAAAAAGCTTGCTCAGGATAGAGTAGGGTGGAGAGCTGCATCAAACCAGTCTCCGGACTGAAGACCATAACAACACCATATTTATAAATATATTAATGTGTCCTTCTATTGTACAATTTACCAGTAATTTATATAAAAATTGTGTGGTTTCAGCTGGCAAGCTCATGGAAGCTGGTTTATTTATTTCAGACGTTATGTAATACTAATTAAAAGTCTTTTTGTGTATTTACGTTATGTTGTATTAGTATGGAAGTGGTTTCATGCGGTCACTTTTTACTTTGAAAAATAACACATGTTATTTTGTATGTAACTATAATGACACGGTTTCCTTCCCCGATATTATCAGAGAACATTTTGTATTTTTATATTATTTCGGCATGTTAAAATAGTTATCTATGAAAGTCAGAGAAAGAAAATTTAGGAACAACACTTTCAATTTTTTTGTAAGAAAGAAGACACTCTTGCTTTGTATTTCGTAGCGATAGCATCTTGCAGACGGGAGCTGTATTTTTACTTATGTTTTATGTGGCCGCTATTATGTACATTCAGGTAAATATATGTGAGGTGCGCGTATCTTAAATTTATAAATAAACCCCCACCTCTCACTTAAATTCGCACTTATGAATTTTTATTAATAATTTTGCCCTATCCTCCCTCCGCCCATAATGTCTTTTTCAGCCTTGTTGAATTACCGCAACAATAGATGGCATAGTTTTTAGTTAATATTGAATGGTGATATTTCGTGTAGCCTGCCACTCTTGTTTCAAAATTTATTCCATAATATTACACCGCGGTGGCGTAGCCTAGCGGTCTAAAGCGTCTCGCTGCGGAGCGCGCGGTTGCTTGCCGTGGAGGTTCGAGTCCTCCCTAGGGCATGGGTGTGTGTGTTTGTCCGTAGGTTAGTGTACCTAGGTTTAAGTAGTTTGTAAGCTACGGACTGATGACCACGCAGTTTGGTCCGATAGATTTACAGACATTTACAGACACATAATATTATCATTTAGTGGCAATAGAATCTGCAATGAATTTTTAGAAGTCTGATGTGTTTGACTTCCGTAATATTCCTATCCGGTTTATATCATGTCACTTATCTTACTTTATGGTTTGCTACACGAGTCGTAGTTTGATATTGACGAACTGCCATCCACTGTTCGGCGAGTGGTTATCCTATTATTAAAATTTCATTTACAGCCAAATTTCAACCACCGATGGATCTATTGTTAAAGGTAACTGCTCGTCGATTCTTTTTGTAATGTTCTGCCTGCACAACACTCCACCTTTAATTAGCTTGCCATTTCATTTAAATACACGTAATAATTTCTCCAAAATTTCTTCCCCGTAATTTACTGATTGGGATCTTTCATAGCTTCTGACTTCAAACCACTTCCTTCTGTAAATTTGTTAATCTCAAAAATTAATAGCCAGGCTGAAACATTATATAACGGATTAATTCTGGACTGTGAGGAATATGTAATAATATGGCTTCGGTCTGCTGCATACCGTCTGTCCCAAAACAGCAACGGGTGTTTCATTCAGCAGGTGTGACTGCGTTGTGCATTTCCATGTTTCTCCTGCGGAACACTGTTCACCGCGAAAATATTAAAATCCACCAACTGGTGTTCTGACTTCCAGTAAGCGAAGTCTTCCTAGTAGATCGCTGGAAATCACAGAAGAATCCAGTGTCATGCAATCCCATTCGGCGATTGAACCAAAAATGCAAAATTGTTAACATTGGCCACAATGCATTCGAGGGTTAGCAAACGTCAGTGCGTTAGATCAGTGCGAATACGACAACCATGGAATCATTGTCATAACTGTATTATTGAGTCCAGGTTCAAAACTCAGCAAAGACGTGTGACAGTTCTAGAAGAAATTAATCGAGATCCTACTCCCTCTTTCGTAAGAGAGCAGAATGCCAAGTAATGACGGCCTGAGAGACATGAATCTGCCCCTCCTCAGGTAAGTACACATCTCTCTATTACACACAATTTCCTCCACGACACGACAGCGAGCTAGAATAATAAAGGGAAGAGAAATAATCAAGCGGGACAATTGACATACGGCACTTGCACGTCGCTCAAAAATTCTCTGCTTTGAGCGAACCCAACCAGTGGCTGTTTGACATAACACCAAGAATTAGGAGTAAAATACTAATTTAAAAAAAAATTATGTTATTAGAGCGCATGATACAAGTCAGTGAGGAGGATATCTGTGGAAAAGTTTTAATGAGACGTAGAAAGAATTGACGTTTATGCATATTTTAAACAACAGTTAAATATTTTCTTAATGTTGTAGTGGCAATATTGTAACAATGTTGATAATGTCACTTGAGCGAGGTTGAAGCGTCATTTTACACCCCTGGAACTGCGTCAGTGTGTGGATGACGTGTGAGCTCCGTAAAACGGGCGGGAAGTATTGTCACTTGGTCCAGTGACATGGACCAAGTGAGGTGAACATGTGGCAGTATCGTCCGCAACTTTGTTTGAGTACTCTTTGTATCTTGCAGTAATGTGGTGTTTTACTTGGGCTGTGGTTTGGTTACTTCATCCAAGTATGCAAGTCGTCTCAGAAAAGTATCTTGCTAGACGGTGCAAGAATTGCTCTGCTTAGTGACGTGGCATTTAACAAGACACTACGAAGAAGTTACCGCAGATGGCGAGTACAAAGAATCGCCGTCGGAAGTTAGTTGCCACTGTTCTGAGACGTATAGAGCTTCAGGCAATCACCACGGCTTAGCTGAACCGCACCATTATCCACTAGGAAGGCAAGGGAATTTTTCAATGTAACCAGGCAGTCATAGTAATTTTTTGATCTATTTATTTTTTTGCTTAAAGCAAATACAGTTTTAACTTGCTAAATATCATGACAGCCGTTCACAGACGTCCATATAAGCGATCCAAGTCAGTTTATTACTTTGTTCAAATGGACAAACTATCCAGAAAATTCAAGTGACTTTTAGTAAATACTGTTATTCCTTGTATTCTGTAGATCTGAACAAGATGGTGTCAGTAGGGACATTGCTCTAACTGCCGAGCTGCCATCTGGTCACAAGTGATGTAAGTCTTAACGTTTTGCTGTTAGCGTGACTGATTTGAAAGTAAAGTAACTTAAATCACTTGTGTTTAAGGTAAAATCAACCTGTTACATCTTCCAATTTACAGTATGTGCTAAATTCTTTAACAGCAGCTTATTCCAATTTCATAAGCATAAACTGCAGCAAATTTTACTCAGTTAATTTGGCTCCTTTAGAGCTGGCGACTGATACAATTATTAATTTTTTTCTTTCTTTCTTTCCTCTACCCCCAGAGATTATGATGGTAAGTGAAACCAACTTTTTGCGAATCCTGTACTTGTGCTTTGATGACGACTGCTTCAGGTCTTCGACTTGTGCTGTGGTACCATTGGACTAGATGCCTCAAAAAGACGATCAGGAGCAGGTAGGAACATTTACGTGGTAGTAGGACGATCGAGCCCCCAAATCCTTATCATGCAGACAGACGGAAGGTTCTATACATACAGGGTGTTTCACTAAGTGTCTTTGCCTCTGTAACTTATAAAATGATAGGTGACAGGAAATTTTAATGCGGTAGGTCAACACAAGAAATGTTACACTTTCTGCGGAGCTATGAACATAGTTTATTGTATCATTTTCCAAAGAGTTACAGCACAAAGATACAATTTTTTAAATGGAACAATAGTTTTTTCTATCATGCATTGGATTCGTTGAAACCAGCTGCGTCCAAATCAGTTTAAACTACATTCCTATCACTGTTACTTTGGGAGCTACAACCCTTCAAAGTTTCAGGGGCAGATACCACAAGCACTGCGCATAATGCAATGCGCCTTCTGAATGTGGTGCGGCCGAGTTATAACGTCGCCGGTGTCACGGAGCGAGAAGCTTCCTCGATGCGCTGTTAGACTGCCGACTGTCGCCGCACACGGACGTATACCCGACAGTTGGAGCCACACAAACAACCGGGGCTCAATATACCACAGTTACAGACATCGGATGACGATGGCATACACGAACAACGAGTACGTAGACATGTTGCTGAAGCAGCCACGGCGTATGCCGTGATATATCCTAGGCGAAGAGCCCCGGGAGCTTGGTAATGCGCCGCATTAACAGACGAAGACCTGCAAGAAGTGAGGAGACGGAGGTGTTTGTTTTAGCTGCAATACACCACAATCCTCATGTCAGCTCACGAGCCTTTGCTGCAGTCGCTGGTGTCAGTCTCACATCTGTGTGGCGTATAGTACACGGCGTGTTGTTGTGGAAGAACTAAACAACAGGTTTGCAGGAAGATGGTTGTGGCGCCATGGCCTCATTCATGGCCCGAAAGGTCGCCCGATTTTACACCAGTAGATTTATTTTTGTGGGGATATCTAAAGGATCGTGTTTATGTCACTGAGCCCACATCCCCAGATGATTTGAAACGGTGCATCGAGGACGCATGTCGCTCCGTCACACCGGCGATATTACATCTCGTCTGCAGATCCTTTCGACGTTGCATTGCATTATGAATTGAGGAACATGGACACACATTTGAACATCTCAAGTAAATCAGTTTCCCACCGCCCTAAGATCCATCACCCACCACACAGCCATGTACTATGTACAGCGTGTGGTATCTGCCCCTGAAACTTTGAAGTGTTGTAGTTCCCAAACTAACAGTGATAGGAATGTAGTTTAAATTGATTTGAACGCAGCTGGTTTCAACGATTCCAATGCACGATAGAAAAAACTATTGCTCCATTTAAAATTATATCTTTGTGCTGTAATTCTTTGGAAAATGATACAATAAACTACGTTCATAGCTCCGCAGAAAGTGTAACATTTCTTGTGTTGACCTACCGCATTAAAATTTTTCCGTCACCTATTATTTTATACGTTACAGAGGCAAACACACTTAGTGAAACACCCTGTATATTAGCCATACCAAAATAGTTAAAAGTGCAGTAGGGCAACCAGGTCATACATCATTTAACATTAGAGTCGACAGATTTAATTGGTCGGCCGCGTTGGCCGAGCGGTCTGCTGCGTGCCAGTCATGGTCTACACGGCCGCTGCGGTCGAGGGTTCGAATCCCTCCTCGGGCATGGATGTATGTGCCGTCTTTAATATGAGCTAGTTCATAAGTAGTTTGTACGTTTAGGGAATGATGAACACGTAGTTAAGTCCCATAAGGTCTACAAACATTTTAACATTCGAGATTTGATAGGTAAGTTTTAATACCGCTTAAAAGTGCAGCAGTTTGCTATAGGGTGGTAGGAAGCTTAGGTTTTAACGTCCCGTCGACAGCGTGGTCATTAGAGACGGAGCTCGCGCTCCAATTTTTGGGTAACACTTAGGAAGAATATCGGCCATGCTCTTTCAGAGTAACCATCCGTTTATTTGCCTGGAGTGAGTTAGGGAAATGGCGGATAACATAAACCTGGATGCCCTGAGGTGGTCTTGAAACACCGTCCTCCGGAAAATTTGCTAGAGTTTCTCTGTTACAGAGTTTGTGCGCTAGGCAGCCCAGCTCCGTGGCAGGGAGTCGTTTTTTGCGGCCTTGCGGCAGTCGAATAACAGCGCGGTGAGAGAGTTTTCGTGCTGGCGAGCGAAGTAAGTTGCCATTAGCGCCGAGGGGAAAAAGCGTGAGTAACTTGAAGCAGTAGCAGGTGACATTTATTGTTCAAAGTGTATAGCAACATTTATTCAATTGCCAAACTACGCGCAATTGAGTCTAATTGCTTTCTAAAAATACTATTCTGGTTTACTCCGGAACACGTTTCTTTTGAGATACTTCAGATCGATTTCGCGGGATCTGTTCATATAGGGATAATGTGGGTATAGGCTACAGCTGTATAGAAAATTCCCGCACGCGATAACAAGTCTGCTCTTCGGGAACATCCTCCCACGGATTCACTAGCCAGGCTTCCGAAACTTTCCCACTGTCCGTAATGACGCGACTTGTTTTTTACCAAACAAGCTATCGTTATCATGCCAGCAAAGCATCGTACCGAGCACAATATGTCATTGGAAGGAATAAATTGTGCTGCTAGTCTCGTCAGTCGCTGTATGTTTGCCACAAAAACTGCAGATCACGAAAAACGTCCAAGTTAACTGACCGTTCCTAATTCCAACAATGGCTTCTCTATCCTACTTCCCAAGAGCCTCTATGTGGTGTTTAGAACGTCTGTCGACAGTGGTGCAGGGGGTGCCAGTGTACCTATTTCAGACTTCCCAGCAGGAAGTAAATAGCATAACAAATGGCTCTCTCTGTACTGATAGAAAAGATATAAACCAACTTTCCCAAACCCCTCTCGGGGCTGAAGGCTAAAACTTACTTTTAAGCATCCAAGGTTTACATTGTAATCCTACTGCCACGTACTACATACAAATTGCTAAGAACTGCTTAGTCCTCGATGATGAAATAAATTACGAAATATATCAATGTTTTAAAGATTCATTTGTTCAGGGTAGTAACAACGATAAATTCATTAAATGAGCACGGAAAATAAGTATGAAAGACCTTTTCAATGTATTAACATTCTTTTGCCACATTCAGTTCTCCTGCTCTACGATATTCTAATTCGTATCTGGCACTTTGTGACATACTTTCTGTAGGTATTTCGGAAGATTCTTCACTGATGCACCCTTGCCCAGTGGTGAGTCATGAGAAATTCTTCCAGTCAGATGCATATTACTTTATCAGAAGATTGTCTCCTGCTTTCTCATAATTTTCAGTCGTGCCCTACTAATAGATTACATAATGACATATTTCAGCTATTGTGATCTTCCATACTGAGCTTTTAACCCACTTTGTTCTGCTACATGATGTCAGGAATATTCTTGTTCTCATTTTAAGAATTTCGTAATAAATAGCATAATGAACCCTTGGTCTGCAGTCGTTAATATCTACCCAAAATGAGGTAAGAGGCCGAAACATGCCATTTCAACCGTTCAACCTTTTTTTGCATCCATTTATTTCAGTACCGAAAATATGCTGTTATGAATATGACACACAATCTTTTACACTCTTCTTAGGCCATATCCACTTCCATGTTATTTGTCTGACCACTGAATCACGTCAAAATCAAAGTAAATTTTTTCTCACAATACTTCTTTAAATTGCAGCCATAGTTTGTCCTATCTAAATCGTCTTCCAGCAAAATCGCCGTATTGGTATTCCCTTGGATAATTCCACAATCATCGTCTAAATTTCAGTTGGAACACAAGAATCTGCTTATTCATAGCTTAATACCTGTATATATTTAGCAGTTCTGCGTGCAAAACCAGGCGATATGCAGGTCGTTGGTTCTTGATATTGAGGCTATTAGTTTAATTGGCGTGGAACTACTCTGGTAAAACAAATTGTATGAAAGTAGCCACTTTGTTTAATCACACACAAACTTAGTAACTGCTCGGTTAACTATTTCACTCATTTTAGCTGTATCTAATAAATATCGAGAATTTTATGTTTCCTTTATAATGTTCAAATACACCTTTATTCGTTCAGTTACTAGCCTGCACCGACTAAATCGGAGAACGAGCTGCCCATGATGAATGCCGGAGTGACTAGACAGCGCGATTCGCCTCGGTTCACTGGCACGCAAATTCGTCCCAAAACATGACGGAAGCGTTTCGTTTGCCTTTTCCTATTACAAAACACTCGTAGCTTGCTACTGAGAGATATCTTCTTATGACACTCAAGAAAATTCAACTAAAATTTCGTCTGATTATTGACAAAAACAAATTTTGGCGTGGAGCCTGCTAGTACACTGACAAATCACAGCAGAGTACTAGAGTATTGGGCGGCCTTTCTCACGGGATTAATACTAAATGTACAACCTATTATTGGTACATCATACCCCCTTGCCTCTGCTGCAAACAGCTCTGTTCTTACTTGCTCTGTGGGAGGTAATATGATGACAGCGAGCCAGAAATATCAGAAGCTCTATTAAATACGATATATTTACCAACGAATTTGTTTCTACACTTAAAAACAGTATTTTTTCGTTCATTTTGGTGCGTAATCTCTATCGCTTTAAATCACCCATTTGACGTTGATGCTTTTTCCACTGATGGGAGCTGGACCTTATTCTGTGCGGGTATGTTAACAATGATCATCTAGATTGAAGGACATTCCATCAAAGTCTACCATTAGTCGACAATAGACAATAGACCATCGTAGTATGGTGTTAATTCAAGAAATATGGCAGTATTGTTGCACACAAAATCTTCCATACAAAGTTAGAAACTTTTGCCATAACCTGAAATTCATCACCTCTATAACCAACGAATATACGTAATTTGCACAAAATTTCTTCACTGCACACTTCTTCCTCTGCATATATTTGATGGGAACACTGTACGGTAGTTCTTGAGTCGTCATTATCGTTTAGTGGTATGTTACTATTCGACCATGTGCCCATCATATCGTGACCACTTTTGACCAGTCCTCAGCAATTTGGCTATAGGTGCTGTGTTCAATGGTAAGTCTTTCGCTGCAGGTCATGAACCTATTGTAATATATGCTCAGTTGTTGTCACGTATAACACCTAAGTTTTACATGGAGATTCCTTTTCTTTCCAGAACTCGGTCACTCCATATATCTCGCCGAATGCCGTCATACTCTTCATGGCGTCAGCCGTCCTCGGGTAAATCTACCACAAAGACTGTCTTCTGTGCTCTAGCAGAGGAATATTGTGTATATATTATAGTTGTTTTTTAATTCCTATATACTGACCAACAGTTGTCCATAAAGTTTAAAGTGCCTCATCCTCTGTTGCGACTCACTGTTCAACCTTTTACATAATACCTATCTTTTTTTTTAACTCTTTTCTATCACTGAAGACAACAGATCACGCTGTAACACCTGTCGTAAGTAACCGAGACTTAAACCAACTCATAGCACCTTACCAAATTTTTCATGTTAGGAACACCTATTTTTACTTGCAAATTATTAATAAAGAAGGGAAAGGAAGAGGGATTAGGAAAGAAAGGACTGACAGTGGCTGCATTGAGGCATTGAATTGAAATAATGGCGACAAGTGAAAATGAAAGCCGGGCTGGGAATCGAACCCAGTTCTTCCGCTTCGGGCCAGTGGTCGTCTTAACCACTTGGCTACCCGTGCACGCCTCCCGTCCGCCTCAAACTGCCACAAGTCGCACACTATGGCTGTAGCGCCCCTACTGTCCCTGCACTCTGACATTCTCGATTACATATTCCAGTGCGAGATCAAACGTATGACCGCATCTGCGGTGAAGTAATTGAAGCTAACGCCGTCTTTACGTGTAAAGAACAGACACAACACCGATATAATAATAATAATAATAATAATAATAATAAACCTATTTTCACTTCATTCTGGACACTACTTTTTGTTCGTGGACATCATATTTCATAGCTTGTGATCTCATTTATCATTAATTTGTTTCTCTGCTTCATATAACGTTATTTTTGTGGATTTATTTATTTATTTATGGTGATTGCGATAGTTACACAGGACAATTATGGCATTATAGGACAACACTCTTACAGATGAATAGCAGTTGTTAGTTGTTCATAGATGTTTTTATTCAGTACTGGCTGAAAAAGCGGCGTCTCCCGTGTATAGATCTATCGTAGTCTTACGTTAGTCCAACTTTCCTTTCCCTTTTGTCTATCTGTCCAACTTCTCGTTTCTTCTCACTCTGCCCATCTCCTCCTCTCCCTCCCACTCTCTCTCTCTCTGTTCAACTCTCCTCTCTCTGTTATATCCTGCTACCCCCCCCCCTCTCTGTCATCTCCACCTACCCCTTTCTCTGCCAATCACCTTCCCTTCTCTTTCAAACTTTTCCTCCACCTCCTCAGTCCATTGTCTCCTCCGTTAAAAATTATATAACTCTTACCTTTCACTGTGACCAGTAAAGTGGTTTCTAAGTATATTGCACAGTACACTCTGCCATATACCTTATGAAATCTTACATCAACGTTTATGTTCCTCTATTTTGATGGTTGAGTGTACAAAATGTCGTCAAGATTTGAATAAATCCATAGATATTGTCGAAGTTTGTAGGTAAAGTACCCTCTGCTGACCGGCATACAAAATGTTACATAGATAGTGTTTTCCTTCTTGTTTTGAAGATTAAGTATGCAAAGTTTAATCGCAATCAGATTAACGGTACGGCAGCGCGTAAAATACGAACAAACATGATGCGGCGGCAGTTTCCAACGCCTCTCCGTGTTTATGACGTGTTATCTCATAAACTGTAATTAGTACAAAGAAATAATTTTGGAGTTACATTCATTTGCATAAAAGAATACTATTTGCAAAATACTTTTCGAATGCATTAAGTAACAAAGAAGTAATAAATTTAAATGCCATTGATAATGCGGTACCCAACGTTCATGAAGTCGTATATCCTGAAATATTTCATAGAGTGGCATAATTATGTCTCTAACCTTCACGAAAGCGCAAGGAATATGTTGACAAAGGTTTATCGCAAACTAATGTGTGGCAGGGCCGTGCATAAAATACGAACAAAAAGACAAATAAACAAATATTGATTTTTATATACTAGATTTATATGAACAACAATGCTGTCAAATTTACGTTATGCTTTTGGCTATCTAGTTAACTAAATTTGCTTAATGCGTTTTACACCGAAAGATACTGTGAAACTAAAAGTTCAAACAAGCCACACATTTTCATTTACATTTATTCAAAGAACAGCTTCAACACGTTGCTTTCACATAGCAAACTCAAAGCATAAATTTCTGAGGCCCATACACAGTCGTTTTTCCCTCACTCTGTTTGTAAATGGAGAGTAAAAGAGACCAGCTAACATAATTAAAACGTATCTTTGACCATGCTGCATATGGCGAGTTGCGTGGTGTCTATGTACATGTGAATATACTATCTGCCGACACCGTCTTTCACCATTTGACTTGGGTCATCATAATGCAACACAAATTCAAAGACACTCTGGACAAACAAGTAGCTACACACACAACTACTACTCCTTTCAAAAGAAGTAGAAATGTCTTCATTTGGGTTGCCAGAAGTGCTGCCTACGTTGCAAAAATACTTAATGTTTGTCGGCGGACTTCAGCAGCAGTCTGCGATCAATTCAAAAATCGGTATTCAGACATTACTTGTCCGATAACCAGGCTAAAACTATGGAAACCTTTAGCGTAGTACTTTGTACGTGCGTTTGTGGATTAGATATTGTTCAGTGGGTTGTAACAACTTTTTCTGACATTTTGGACATCGTACTAGAAACACTATAACTGAGTGTCGTGACTACGTCTACTGAGGAAGATGGCGCAATGGTGAGACACCCCGGTAGTGTTATGATATTTGGCCTTCCAAATATTCCTTCTTCTTATTCATAATAGAGTTTTTCCTCGTTACCCAAGTCACCAAAGACAAATCGGGCCAGCTCTTCACCATGTTCGTTTCCTAGCTTACAAATGTTCTCTCCGTAAATAATATCACAGTTTGGACTGTAATGGTTCTGGTTATTAGCACCAGATTTCTTCCGGGTACTCACCTGATCGATCTGTGTAGGAGCTCAGCCAAAATAGGGGGTTTGAGGACTGTGACCAGATTTTTCAGGCAGTGAATTCTAACGGGCGTGTAGTGGTTACGAAAGCATTACTGATGGCTTTTAACAGAAACAGAGGCTTCTATGGAAAGACCAGTTAATCAGTGAAAAAGCTTATTTATACTGACGAATCCCAGTTTAAGCTCTTTAGCACAAAGCGATGTAAGTTTCTTTGTAGATTGCTGGGCGAACGAATGTTACACAATTGTGTCTCTCCATCATCAAAGCGTAGAAAGCGTTCCTAAAGGGCCTGGGGATGTTTCGGAGAGAGAAAGACTGATGATCTTGAGCAATTGAAGAGAACAAGGAAGAAGTAAGGTAACCATCGCAATTTACTGTAGCCTATGCTGAGATGTCACGTAGACGACGATTTATTGGCAAGGTATTCATCCTACAAAACGATAGCAACCACAAACATATCTCAAAATTGAGTAAAACACGTTTTCTGTTTTAGAGAATGAGAACAAACTAAAAAGTACTATCTGCCCAATCCTCCAGTTAGTAATCTTACTCAGCCGTTGTTAGGCAACATGGGTAGAGCTGTTGAAACACGGACTGTTACCAACGTTAACTAAAAATGTTCAAATGTTTGTAAATCTTATGGGACTTAACTACGGGGTCATCAGTCCGTGAACTTATAAACTACTTATCAACTATCTTATCCTAAGGATGGCACAAATATCCATGCCCGAGGGGGGATTCGAACCCCCAACCATAGTGGCCGTGCAGACCGTGACTGGAGCGCCTCAGTCCCCTCGGCCACCGCGGCCGGCCAGCGTTAACTATCTCTGGGTAAACTACATGACGAATGGCTGCATATCACCAAGTAACCCTTGATGAAGCTGACATCAAGTGACAAAACACTGATTAAAGTGAAGTTCGATACTGTGAAAAGTGTAAAATTTGGCCGGCCGCGGTGGCCGAGGGGACTGAGGCGCTCCAGTCGCGGTCTGCACGGCCACTACGGTTGGGGGTTCGAATCCCCCCTCGGGCATAGATATTTGTGCCGTCCTAGTTCGTAAGTAGTTCATAAGTAGTTTGTAAGTTTAGGGACTGATGAACCCGTAGTTAAGTCCCATAAACTGAAACAAACATTTGAAACATTTGAGTAAAATTTGACTGCACGTATTTAGTTGCAAAAAAATGATTAATCCAAACTTCACTTATAATTATTTCTAATATTTCTGTTTTCAATTTGCAATTTTTCCTAAAAATTACTGATGTTCAAAACGTTCTGGGTGGTTTTGTACATTTAGAAATTGAGTGTTTATCATTAATGCGCTGATTGAAACTTCCTGGCAGACGAAAATTTACCGGACATAAACTCGAACTCACGGCTTTAACTTTGGAGGGTAGTAGACGAGGTACTGGCTGAAATAAAGCTGTGAGAATACGCCGTGAATCGTGTTACGGTAGCTCAGTCGAGCATTGCTGGCGAAAGACTAAAGACGCAGGTTCATGTCTCTGGTCGGCAAACAAAATTGTGTCATGGCAGCAAGTTTATCAGTGCACACTACTATACCACTTGATTCATCCTACTCATAAACTGACACTTACTTCCAAGATGTTTGTAAATGTTCCTCACACCTACACACACATACTCCGCTAGCCAAAACGGGTGCAAGGCGAATGTTAACTCGTGCTACTTCTGGTCATTCCAATTTTCTGTTCAACTTCCAAATAGAACGATAGAAAATAAACGGATTGTAAGCCTCTGTACGAGTGCTAAATTATCTTATCATTGTGGTCTTTACACTAAATGTAAGTTGGTGGTAATAATCTCCATCTGCAGTCACCTTAAAATTCCTGCATTCAACATTTACTAAACACTGTTTCTTAAAACGAACGGCTCCTTCGACAGGACGTTTCCAATTTGAGCGTCCGGAGCATCTATGTAACACCCGCGTGTAGGTCGAACCTGCCAGTAACAATCCTACAACTCGCTTTTGCAGTGCTTCAATGCCTTCCTTTAAACCGACCAATCGCTGGGGGTTGCACACAAACATACTATACGTGGTTTCCTTTACAGATGAACTATATCATGTACATCCACAACAAAATAGATACTCTGCAAGTCACACTGAAGTGCATGGCAGAGGATATAAATTAGCTTCAAATGTAAGTTCAGATAATATGATAAGAGGAGGAGTTGTTATATATGCCGAAAGCTATTACAGTGTAAAAAATTTAGAAATAAAAATGTTTTGTGTAGAGCAGCATATTGAAGCATGTGCCTGTCATCTTAAACTCAATGATGATTATCTTATAATTGAGACAGTATATAGGTTCCCTTCAGGAACCTTTCAGTTATATGTGGAAAACGTGGATGCCTTGTTATGCTATCTGTCAGATAAGGGGAAGCAACTTATAATTTGTGGTGATTTCAATGTAGATTCACTGAAAGAGTGTAATGGGAAGAAAGACCTGGATGTCTTACTTGACTCATTCAATCTGACATCCGTTATTGATTTTCCTACTTGGGTAGTAAACGACAGCAGTACATTAATAGATAACTTCTTTGTAGACCAAGATAAGTTTAACAACATAAATGCTTGTACCGTTGGGAATGGTCTTTCTGATCATGGTGCAGAGCTAGTAACAGTATATTACATTGTTCCGTTCAGTAATACGAAACAGTCCTTCAGAATTGTGCTCTCGATTACTGACTTAAAGCTAAAAATTTCAAAGGAAATCTACAGCAGTTAGAATGGGAGGAGGTTTAGAAGGAACATGATGTTAATTTAAAATATAAGTAATTTCACGATACATTTGTAAGGGTATTCGATGACTGTTTCCCCAAGTAATTAATTAAATTTAATTGTAAGAAACTATGCAAAAATACCATGGCTTACTAAAGGAATAAAAATATCGTGTAACCGAAAAAGGGAACTATATCTGTCCGCAAGAAAGAGTAATAACCCAGAAACAATAAAATATTATAAAAACTACTGTGCTACTTCAAGGAAAGTTATTAAAAATCAAGAAGCATGTGATTCATGTCTGAGATTAGCTCCTCTGATAATAAAATTAAAACAATTTTGATTATTATTAAAACGGAGAAAGGGCAACCAAGAGAAGAGGAAGACTGTGTTACCATCAAACCAAATGAAAACTTTATTAAACAAAAGTCAAAAGTTGAAAACGTTTTTAATTATTACTTTTTAAATGCTGTAGAAAAAATAGAATCTACATTTTCATTAGAAGGAGCAAGGCAATTAATTGAAGAAGCCATACCCACACAATATAATACAATTGAAATTCCACCCACCTCTCCTTCAGAAATTAGGAAAGTAATAAACTCTCTCAGGAGTAAAAGGTAATATGGAATTGATGGCATTTCCAGCAGAGTATTAAAAACTTGTTCCCAGGAGATAACTAAGATTCTCAGTCATATTTGTAATAGCTCTTTAAATCAGGGTATTTTCCCGGAAATATGCTTTCGTCAAACCTTTGCACAAAAAAAGGGATACGTCCGATGTCAACAACCACCGTTCCATCTCATTTGTGACAGCTTTATCCGAAATTATTGATAAAGTTATGTATTCTCGAGTCGCTGCACATATATATTATTAAAAATAAAGTTGTAACAAAACGTCAGTTTCGTTTTCAATAAAGCTTTTCAACTGAAAATGCTATATATACCTTCACTGGTGAAGTATTAAGTGCTTTGAATAACCGGACATCAGCAGTTGGGATTTTTTGTGATCTCTCAAAGACTTCTGATTGTGTAAATCATGGGATTCTTCTAGATAAGCTTAAGTATTGTGGCATGAGTGGGACAGTGCACAAATGGTTTAAATCATACTTAACTGGAAGAGTGCAGAAATTTGAAATAAGCAGTTCACATGATATAGATGAAACAATGAATTCCTCTAACTGGGGAGTTATAAAAAATGGGGTCCCACAGCTACGAACTTGTGTCCTTTGCTGTTCTTAATATATATTAATGACTTGCCATTCTACATTCACGAAGATGCTAAGCTAGTACTTTTTGCTGATGATACAAGTATAACTATCACACTTGACAAACGCGTATTAATTGATGAACTTGTAAATAATATCATTCAGAATGTTATTAAGTGGTTCTCTACAAATGGACTCTCATTAAAGTTTGATAAAATCAGTATATACAGTTTCATACAGCAAATAGCATTCCACATTAATAAATTTAGAGTTTGAACATAAATCTCTAGCTAAGATAGAATATTAAAATGTTCTAGGTGTTTGCATTGACGAGGGAATCCTGAAACGTTTGAGTTCAGCTACTTATGCTATCACAGTCATTGCCAAATTTGGTGATATACATCTCAGTAAATTAGCTTACTATTTTCATTCATTGCTTTCATATGGGATCATATTCTGGGACAATTTAACATTGAATAAAAAAGTATTCATTGCACAAAAGTGTGTAATCAGAATAATTACTTAAGCCCACACAAGAGCATCCTACAGACGTTTATTTAGGGATCTTGACTGTAACTTCACCCATGAAATTTGTTATTAACAATCTGATCCAATACAAAAGTAATACCAGTGTGCATAGCTACAACACGAGGAGAAAGGATGAGTTTACTATTCAAGGTTAAATTTGAATTAAGCTCAGAAAGGGGTGAATTATGCTGCCACAAAAGTCTTTTGGTCACTTACCAAGTAGCATCAAAAGTCTGACAGATAGCCACCTAGTATTTAAAAAGATATTAAAGGAATTTCTGAATGGCAACTCCTTCTACAATGTAGATGAATTTTTAGATAAACTTAAAAAATAAAAAAAAAATAAAAATAAACAACAAACACCCGAAAAATGTAAAAAAAAATCCGTAAAATATTGCTTGTCAAGTGTAGACAACATTTAATAAACTGACGCGTTCCATATCATTACAAAATGTCGTATATATGATCTATGGAACAAGTATTATTCTAATATAATCTAATCTAATCATCGAAAAGCTTTTATAATATTCCTCTACAGCTCAATTCTCTAAGAGCTGACGGGCAAAAGAAACACCTAAATCTTTCTGCTTTCGATCTGATTTCTCTTATTCTATTATGGTGAATATGCCTCCCTATGTAGGTGGGTGCTAAGTATATGTGTTCGCTTTAAGAGGAGAATATTGATGAAAGAAATTTCGCAAATGGATCGCGCTTTAACAAGTAACGCATTTTTTAAAATGATTTCCACCCCAACTAGTGCAACATTTGCGTGCCTCTCTCTCTCCTATATCGCGATAATACAAAACGAGCTGCCCTTCTCTGAACTTTCTCGAAATTTCCCTCCAGTCCCACATGGTACGGATCACACAATACACAGCAGTACTCCAAAATAGGACGATCTAGTGTAGTGTAGGCAGTTTCTTTAGTAGAAGTATTGCATCTTCTTTCTGCCAATGAAACGTAGGCTTCGGTTCACCTTCCATACAATTTTTTTATGTGTCCTTTCAATTGTAAGTTATTCGTACTAGTATTTAGTTGAATTAGCGGCCTGTATATTTGACTTATTTATCGCGTAACTGAAGTTTAATGGATTTCCTTTAGTGGTCATGTAGATGACATCGCACTTATAATTATTAAGACTCAATCGCCAAATTTGACGCCATACAGATATCTTATCTAAATCAGTATGCATCTCCTTTTGATCTTCTGGTGACTTTACTAACAGATAAATGACAGATTCATCCGCGAACAGCCTAAGAGAGTTACTTAGATTTTATCCTAAATTGAGATGAGGAACAGTAAGGGCTCTGTAACTCTTCCCTGGGGAACGCCAGATATCACTTCTCTTCTACTCGATGACTTACCGTAAATTGCAATGTAATGTTTCCTTTCTGTAAAGAATCATGAATCCAGTGGCACAACTGTGTCGTTATTCCATAAGCACGAAATTGATTAGAAGACGCTTGTGACGTACAGTGTCAAAAGCCTTCCAGAAATCTAGAAAAAATGTAACCTATTTGACATCCAATCTCGATAGCACTCATCATATCAGGTGAGCAAAGAGATAGCTGCGATTCACAAGCACGATAGTTTCTGAATCCGTGTTGACTAACGGCCAATAGGTCGTTTTCTTCGAGGAATTTCATAATATTTTAGTAAAGTAAATGTTCTAAGTTCCTGCTCAAACCGAAGTAAGTCAGATAGGCCTGTACGTTTGCGGATCACTCCTAATGCCTTTCTTGAATATCGGAGTGACCTGTGCAACTTTCCGGTCTTAGGGTACGGATCTTTATCTGAGCGAGAGATGATTGATGTGGGGCTAATGTATGAGCGTACTCTGAAACGAACCTAATTGGTATAAAATCGGGCCAGAAGCCTTACTTGTGTTAAGTGATTTCAGTTGCTTTAATTCTCGAAGTGTACCTACATTGGTGGGGCAAAGGGAAAAGATCATGAAGAACTATAAATTGTCAAAATAATCTCGTTTCATACCAAACTCGTCCTAAATTTTGTTCAGTCTTATTAAGAAAACCTGTTTATAGCTCTTATAGTCAGTTGCTAAGTAAATTTTTATTAGTTTTCTAATGTCACCTTGCAACGTAATACCTTACGAGAATCGTGGCTACGTACTTCTCCCGAAGTCTATGTCCACCGCCTAAAATATAAAAAAATAATAGTTTATATTTCTATCTTTTCTTAAACACAAACAGGTCCTTATACCCGCAGGAGAAAGATAAAAGGCCAGCATGTAACTTCACATTCAAAGTTTGAACTCTTTAGCCTACGATACTTTAGTTTTACATTTAACCCTTTCGCGGCTATGGGCATACATGTACGCCCAGCAGTTCGAAGGCCCAGACGGCTATGGGCGTATATGTACGCCCGGCAGGCAGGAGGCCCAGACGGCTACGGGCATTCATATACGCCCAGCAGGTAGAGCGGCCTGAAGGCTAAGGGCATTCTTGTACGCCCGGGGCCCGGACGCACAATGGAACGGCGGCGACTCGGTTTTACCCGCAGCTCAACATTCCTGGTGGCACTGCCGTTAACAGGTCTTCTTTGTTATGTCGGTAAGCACTACAGTTTTCACTTCCTGGGCCTTCCTGCTCACGAGCTCTCCATCGGGCAAGAGAACAGCGTTTCACTGTACTGTCGGAACGTAGTTTATCAAACAAGGAAATAGTGGACATCATGATGAATAGTAGTGACGATGACGATAGTGCTACTACAGAGCTGTATGTCTATGGAACTGACGGTATTTATTCAAGACAACGAAGAACTTCCACAGAAGATTCCTCTTCTTAAGAGGAAAAAGAAGATGATGTGTTACGTAAAATTTCGACACAAAAAAGATTGTATGACTCGTCAGATAATCGTCCTGCGACGAATCGCCACAATTTCACGAACACTTACTGATTCAAAGGTACATTTCGATGAATCAACAACGCATTTAGATCTTTTTTGGTACTTCAGCTATTTGTAGACATGAACAAGTATACATTTGTTATCGAAAAAATGACTACAGAGCCCAGCAGATTAACAAGATTGAAACCTATAGACTCTCAAGAATTTTATTGCTTTTTGGCTTGTTCCCTCCTTACGGCAAGGTCCAAAAAGTTAGCAGTGATTGAATATTGGTCATAAGATTCCTTGCTGCAAACACCAGTATTTTCTGACATAATGGCCACAGAGAAGTACAAGGTGATACTGCGTTTGTTAAAATGTTTGTTAAGCTTATGGGACTTAACTGCGGGATCATCAGTCCCTAAACTTAAAAATTACTTATAAACTAACTCATACTAAAGACAGCATCCTTGCCACAGGGACGATTCGAACCCCCGACGGGGAACGGCCTCGCGCATCGAAGCGTAGCGCCTCAACGCACTCAGCCACTCAATACTGCGTTTATTACGCTTGAGTGACAATTCGTCCTCATCGCAAGATATTCTTGTGAAAATACGCATGACTGTGGAACACGCCAAAAAGAGATTCCGAGAGACTGTAGTCCCATTTTAGAACTTAGTGACAAAATTTGCTACTTTTCAGAGGAAGGCTACGGTTCAAACAATGTATTGCAAACGAACGTAGCCGTTTAGGGATTAAAATTTTCGTGCATTGTGGCGTACAGGCCATCTATATTCTGCATTATATTATCTACACTGGTGCCGCTACTGAAGTAAAAATGCTGACTGGGGCAAATCAGGTGAGGTCGTTGTCAGTCTGTTACCGCACCTCAACAAAGATCATAGCATTTATTTAGACAATTGGTATTCAAGTCCTGAATTTTTGTTATGGCACCATGCGATGTGCTCTAATACTATTGGCGCAGTGTGTAAAAACAAGAACCATTTACCACCTATACCTGATCAACTGCAGAAAGCGAAATACAACTGAAGTCAGGGATGGACAGTAAATAAGTCTGGATGCCTTCCACGGTAAATGGACCAGAGTTTGTTCGGAGTACACTGTCCGTACAGTGCATACGGAAAACATTGAATTGGTACAATAAAGTTTTCTTTCATTTAGCTGACTCGAGTATCCTCAAGGCAAAAACTATTTTTTGAAATGCAAAATAAATAGAAGAAGCCACACCGAAATTCCACTTGGAAGTAATCCGTCAGTTACTGGAGAAGTTTAATTCATAAATATCTAAAACCTAGATGCTACGGACACCAAAAAGGACAGCCAGAAGGACAGTCAGAAATGAGGATGGGAAACCAATAAGTCAGATTCTACTACTCCGTGAACATCTGAAAAATAAATCCGCTAGCAGAAAGCATGTAGATGCTTATTATCGGATTATTTAGCATGGCGAATTGAATTTAGGCTTTAATTTCAAACTAAGCAGTCGCCCTATCAATATTTTATTTATTATTTCCATTTCATTATTACATCATTATTTTTCTTGTTTAATTCTCCATTATGCTACATGGCACAACATAAATTTCAATAAATATTTCTTATTTACCATTGTAGCTAGAGCTGTCAGAGTTTTGTAGGTCTTCCCTACGAAAAACGCACTATAAAACAAAATGTTGCCAAACATACTCTACCGATGTTAATAAAACTTTAATACGTTGTAGTAACATATTTTGGTTACGTTCATCTCAAGTTATAGATTTTTTTCAATAACAAATAAAAAATGTATTAGAATTTACGTAAATCTTTTCGTTCTCAGCCGCGGATAATCTGAAAACAGTGTGCTTTAGATTTGAAAGACTGTTTCGCATCACAAACTTCAAGTGCTGTGGCAGAGCAGTGAGATACTGATTTTATAGACAGTGTTACTGGGGGCAGATGTGTGGTCACCGCAGCGCGCGACTAGCGTGCAGCTGCAGCGGCCGTAGCCCACAGCGGCCGTGGGGCCGGGTCAGCCGCCGCCGCTCAGCCCACAGCTGGTCTCGCGCCGTCAGCCAGGAGGGCAGCCAGGGCGCTCGCCCCTTCAGCCGCGAAAGGGTTAAAATACCAGTGTTTCATTTGAATGCGCCTTGATATTAAAAAAACCTGTTATAAACTTTTCAAGCTTACGGTGTTTTCTTCCTATATGTGTAGGACCATATAAACTCAATATTTCACGTTAAATAATAAATCATTCCATGTAGATGATGTAATATTTAAAACTCTTCTTCAGTCAAACATCACATGTTTATTGGTCTTCTTGCAATTCAAGCATATACAGTTTCCTTCTGATCTAACCATACATTCACAAGGACATAATCTGAACTGACGAACATCCATAGCAATAATAATGTTCAATTATCTTCTTACAGGACGCAATAAAGAAGGCACAGAGACGTCCGCTGCTCCGTGACCGTCGGCTAACTTCACATAACGGTCAGCTCTGAGACGTCGGTAGGTGCTGCGGCGACGCTGCTCCTGTTTATTGCAGTACCTCTATCGACCATGAAAGTAACAGAAACAAACACAAACATTTTCTTAAGTATCATTTGATAAAAATTACTCAACATTAAATAAATCGTTTTCATTAATATACAATGTTTAATTTTCATCTCCTGCAAAACAAAGCTGATATGGGAGAGTAGGGGCTCACAAATCTGTCCCACTACACTACTTATAAAATACGCATGCTGGCAGCTGTTCTTGATAAGAATTCTGCAGTATTTGGTTCGTATTCTATGGTGAAGGAATTTCGGAAAACTGTGTTAAACAATTCTGCTTTTGGAGACGGTCATGTGAAAATTACCATTACTATCGTATAGTGAAGGTAGTGCTTGTGTTTTGCCGCTAGTATACTTTATATACGACCAGAATTTCTTAAGATTCTCTACTAAATTACGTGACAGGATTTCGTTGTGGTAACTATTATAAGCTTCTCGGAGTGAAGTTCGAGCTACATTTCTGGACTCTGTAAAATATTTCTATTCTTGGCGATTTTGTGGCTGCACGATCTGTTTCAGCCATGCGGAAAAGATCCGTGTCATCTCGACTGCTAGTAATACGAGGCCGTTGGGATCCAGCACGGCGTTCCATACTACCCTCCTGAACTCATCGATTCCATATTCTGCTAACAGTCATTGGATCGCAACCAACGCGATCAGCAATGTCGCGATAGGATAAACCGCAATCGCGATAGGCTACAATCCGCCCTTTATGAAAGTCGGAAATGTGATGGTACGCATTTCTCCTGCTTACACGAGGGAACACAACAACGTTCCACCAGGCAACGCCGGTCAACTGCTGTTTTGTGTATGAGAAATCGGTTGGAAACTTTTCTCTTGTCAGCACGTTGTAGGTGTCACCACCGGCGCCAACCTTTTGTGAATGCTCCGAAAAGCTAATCATTTGCATATCACAACATGTTCTTCCGGTTGGTTAAATTTCGCGTCTGTAGCATGTCATCTTCGTGGTGTAGCAATTTTAATGGCCAAGAGTGTATATGTACCAGACAAAGGGAGATAATGTTTCTAGGTTAGATGGTACACACACTATATATATATATATATATATATATATATATATATATATATATATATATATATATGCCTTTTTTAACACAGAGACGAGTCTGAAGAACGAATGAAAATTTGTTATTGTTTTAAAGTTATCGACAAAGCTTAAAACTGTATAACCTGTAGACTAATACATATAAATATTGATTCAGATACGTAGTCAGCATCTGAAATGGAATAAAGGAAATATAACAACATTTTTCCAAACATTACTATGACTTTCGCTGACAAAAAAATCCATTCTCCAGTCACAGAGATCTTTAACTGCTAGAACTTCAGTTTGGACCGTATAAATTAACAACGTAATTTTGCCATTATTTGGAGGTAACCTTTAGATATGTATGTGAAACATTGATCCCTATACTACCTGGGTGTTGAATTTCTGCTGTCTGAGCGTGCCATGTATAGACGTTCAAATTTCGTTTCTTGCCAATTTTGTTTCTTACTGCGGAGTGCGCGGTTGCTCCCCGTCGGAAGTTCGAGTTCTTCCTCGTACATGTATGTATGTTTGTGAGTGAGTGTAGCCTATTGTCCATATGAAGGTCCACGCACGCTGCAGTTCTATGGTGACGCAACAGAGTAACATATCCAGTTTCTACAGAGATAACTGCCAGCGATGTTAATGGTTGGGAATTAAACAGTTCTATCAATAACAATACTGCTCGCCAGTCAATTACTACTTTTATATTATCCTGAAATAAATCTGTTTAAAGACAGATAAATAAGACAGACATCCAGTATTCTACCCCAAAGCGTAATATTTTTGGCAGATTTCGTTAAAAGTGGTGTAGCCCTGTTACTAGTTAAACCAACGGCGCCGGCCGCGGTGGCCGAGGGGACTGAGTCGTTGCAGTCACGGTCTGCACAGCCACTACGGTCGGGGGTTCGAATCCCCCCTCGGGCATGGATATTTGGGCCGACCTTAGGATTAGCTAGTTCATAAGTAGTTTGAAAGTTTATGGACTGATGACCCCGTAGTTAAGTCCCATAAGCTATACAGACATATGAACATTTGATTTGAAACCAACGGCGGCAAATCGGACTAGTTTGTTAATGGCAACTTCAGATAAAAATTCATAATAATAACCCAAATATAAGTTTATCCTAGGTAAAGTGCTGTGATGTTCTCTCCTCCACCACCACCTACACACAATAATACACACACGAGAATTACAGATGAAGTTACAGATATCGATGGTGCCCTTACCTGCCATTCATAAGTCAATCGCGTCGAACCTCCTAATCTAAATCAGAAGGGAGAGACGAATAGGAGGCACGCAACTACGTTCACTCTATAGTTTTAAATCATATTCGGTCGCATAAAGAAGAAGCGAAAGCATACGTGCTGTCACATGAACACCTAGTGAATTTGTACCGTTAGTCGACAACGGTAATATCTGACACTAACGGCTCGCTTACAGATCCTGAGGTGTCGTCATCCTTCTTCTTCCACTTAACGTGTTTTCTGATCAGTGTTCATCTTCCGTTTTAGTTTCTACATCTTATTCTCTTCACTAACTTTACTACTTTTCTACATTTCTTTCGTTGTTTTAAAGGCAGGCATCTTATAGTCCTCAGTTGGTCGGGATGAATTGTTCATAAAGAATTCTGCGTGCTCTTGGTACTTTTTTCCCTCTTGCTGATATTGGCTTTAATGTACCGGCACACACAAACTTACGTATGTAAAGGACAATTCACTCAACAAAACTTCGTGCTTAAACATGGCCATTTTCTCGCCCACATAACAGATGATGTAGATCGTTCTCAAACGTTAGGGTCTCGTACACAGAACGAGTGAAACCAAATAGGTCGTTATTGGAAACATTAGTGAACTGAGAACGGTCAGTCATCTATTACGTTCAGTCAATCTTTTCGGTTGCTCATAAACATCTCAACTTCAAGAAAGCGGTTCTATTGCACCTCCCTCGAGCATTCCTGACGATGCCGTTACCTCTGACGATCACTTGCTATCGAGGACGACGTACTGGGTGGTCCACTGATAGTGACCGGGCCAAATATCTCACGAAGTAAGCATCAAACGAAAAAACTACAAAGAACAAAAATTACATATTCGTCTAGTACTTGAATAAATATGAATTTTGTATGTGGAACACTTTTTTCGCTTTGTGATAGATGGCGCTGTAATATTGTAAAACATATTGCTCACAATTTTAGACGAACAGTGGGTAACAGTAGGCTTTTTAAATTAAAACACAAAATATAGGTGCGTTTGAATTGTATTTCGGTTGTTTCGATGTGATACATGTACTTTTGTGAAATTATCGTACATTATGAGAACGTATGCTGTTACTGCGTGATTACCTGTAATTATCTCATGACATCAATAAATGCTCAAAATGATGTTCTTCAACTTCAAAGCATTTGGCAATACGCCTAACAAAATTCCTCCCAACAGCGAGTAGTTCGCCATCAGTAATGTTCCCACGTGCATTGAAAATGCGCTGATGCATGTTTTCAGACGTTATCGATGATTCACGATAACAAATATCATTCAATTTTCCACACAGAAAGAAATCCGGGGATGTAAGATCCGGTGAACGTGTGGCCCATGGTATGGTGTTTCTACGACCAAACCACCTGATTAAATATTCAATTTAAGACCGCTTCAACAGTACGCGTGCCATGTGCCGCTCATCCATCATGTTGAAAGTACATCGCCATTCTATCATGCAGTGAAACAGCTTGTAGTAAAATCGGGAGAACATTACGTACGAAATGAGCATACATTGCATCATTTAGATTGCCATCGATAAAATAGGGGCCAATTATCCTTCCTGCCATAATGCCGCACCATACATTAACCCGGCAAGGTCGCTGATGTTCCACTTGTCGCAGCCATCGTGGATTTTCCGTTGCCCAATAGTGCATGTTATGCCGGTTTAAGTTAACCTCTGTTTGTGACTAGTGCTTCGTCACTAATCAGTACGCGTAATAAAAATCTGTTATCGTCCAAAGAAGGAAGGAAGCTTAGGATTTAACGTCCCGTCGACACCGTGGTCATTAGGGACCTAACGCTCGAATTTTCTGGGAAGGATGGGGGAGGAAATCGGTCGTGCCCTATGAAAGGAACCATCCCGGAGGGAAATCTCGGATAACCTAAATCTGGATAGCCAGAGGTGGATTTGAACCACCATCCTCCCGAATGCGAGTCCAGTGTCTTACCACTGCGCCACCTCCCTCGGTCTGTTATCGTCCAGTAATTTATTTTGTGTCCACTGGGAAAACTGTACACGACGTTCAAAGTATTCGCCATGCAAATCCTGGTGCATAGAATTACGGTACGGGTGAAATTTATGTTGATGTAGAATTCTCAACACCGACGTTTTTCAGATTCCTGATTCTCATTCAATTTTTCTGCTACTGCCGTACGAATCAGCCGCAACTGCAGCTAAAACACTTACTTGGGCATCATCATTTGTTGCAGAACGTTTCACTTGTCGCTGAACACTTCGTGTCGCTTTAAATAATAACGTAACTATCCGACGAAAGGTACGGACACTTGGATGATGTCTTCCAGGATAACTGTCAACATACATAGCAAAAGCCCGTTGGGAATTTTGATCACAATAGCACACACAAATAACATATCAACCTTTTCTGAAATTGGTAGACGGTCCATTTTAACACGAGTAATGTATCACGAAGCAAATACCGTTCGCACTGGCGAAATGTTACGGGATACCATGTACTTATACGTTTGTGACTATTACAACGCCATCTATCACAAAGCGACAGAAGTGTTCCAAATGAAACATCCGTATTTACTTACGTACTAAACGAATATGTAATAAAAATGGGGGTACCCATTTAAAAAAAATGCAGTTGATATCCGTTTGTCGTACCCCAGCGCCATCTAGCGGGCCATATGTTTTCATCCTTAGAGCTAGAAAAGATTTGTACTTTGTAGTTCTTTCGTCTGATGCTTATTTCGTGAGATATTTGGCCCAGTCACTATCAATGGACCATATACCAGCTTAAGCCCGTGGCTACGCTCGCGTTGGTTGATTATGATAGATAAGCAATCTTTCAATATTGTGTTATGAGACTGGTTTTGAAGGATGAAATGAAGTACAATACCTTCTTTAGAAACAAACATTTTTTGACCAACAATATCAGGCAAGTAAGTAGTGTAGATCAAATCACACGTAAAAATGTACTCGTTTAGAAGAATCCAATCACGAAATTCAACAATAATGATCGTAATAATATCACGGATGGATCACTTGATGTAATGCGCGAAACGTCAAAACGATTTTTTTAAAGAGAAATGTTCAAACGTTTGTAGAGTCTATGGGACTTAACTACAGGGTCATCAGTCCCTAAATTTACAAACAACTTATAAACTACTTACAACTAAGGACGGCACAAATATCCATGCCCGAGGGAGGATTCGAATCCCCGACCGTAGTGGCCGTGCGGACCGTGACTGCAGCGCCTCAATCCCGTCAGCCACCGCGGCCGGCTTTTAAAGAGATGTATTAAAAGAAATTTCATTTTTACTGCTTTATTTATTTATTCTTATATTTCCTTATTCGTATTCTTATCCTTACGGAGAAAGAGCTGAAGGCATTGCAACACGCATAGATCAAAGATATGGTCTGTGGCATCACGTTTCTTGCTATAGAGTCGCAAACGTCTTCGCTGGCATTCAGTCCGAATTTTTTAAATAATTTGACGTCTTTCAACCACCATATCTTCCACCCCCTTATAGCTATCGGCATGGAACTGCTATGGTGTTGAACGAGAGACTTCGGACAACAATTACACACAGACCATTCGTTTTCATTCTGTAGTTTTCGCTGCAGAGCGAAATATTAACAAACTCACACACACGTAGAATTTTATATACGCCAACAACTTTCTATCCTCATATACTCCACCCTTTTATCAATTTCAACCCTTTAGCAACAATGCAACCGATGAAACCATTTTCAAAGAGTAAATATAAATTTAAAAGAGTAATTGTTGTTCCGAATTTACTAAATATCTATCAGATCGCTATAAAACCATGCCTATAACCTTCCTAAGGTATAAATTAGTAACTGTACAAATATTTCAGTCTCTGCGTCTTGCCGTTCGGACGTGATAAGCGTACAACGAACAGATATTCACATTAATATATATATATAGCTATCCGATCGCCGTAAAACCGTGCCTAAAACCTTCCCCGGGTAGACATTAGTAACTGTACAAATTTTTAGCTATTTATGTCTTGTCGTTCAGACGTGATAAACGTACACCGAACAGATATTCACACACACACACACACACACACACACACACACACACACTGTTTCACTAAGTGTGTTTGCCTCTGTAACTTATAAAATAATAGGTGACGGGAAATTTTAATTCGGTAGGTCAACACAAGAAATGTTACACTTTCTGCGGAGCTATGAACATAGTTTATTGTATCATTTTACAAAGAGTTACAGCACAAAGATATAATTTTTAAATGGAACAATAGTTTTTTTTCTATAGTGCATTGGATTCGTTGAAACCAGCTGCGTCCAAATCAATTTAAATTACATTCCTATCACTGGTAGTTTTGGAGCTACAACCCTTCAAAGTTTAGGGGGCGGAGGCTACGACAGCGTATCTGACTGGCTGGTGGTCATGAGACAGTGGGCCGTGCCCCAGGGGATAGCCACTCGGCCAGTCAGCTACGCTATCGCAGCCTCAGCCCCCGAAATTTTGAAGGGTTGTAGCTCCCAAACTAACAGTAATAGGAATTTAGTTTAAACTGATTTCGACGCAGCTGGTTTAAACGAATCCAATACACGATAGAAAAAACTACTGTTCCATTAAAAAAATATATCTTTGTGCTGTAACTCTTTGGAAAATGATACAATAAACTATGTTCATAGCTCCGCAGAAAGTGTAACATTCCTTGTGTTGACCTACCGCATTAAAATTTCCCGCCACCTATTATTTTATAAGTTACAGAGGCAAACACACTTAGTATATAGATAAATAGCTATCCGATCGCCGTAAAACCGTGCCTAAAACCTTCCCCGGGTAGACATTAAAAACTGTATATATTTTCAGCTCTTTATGTCTTGTGGTTCAGACGTGATAAACGTACACCGAGCAGATATTCACACACACACACACACACACACACACACATATATATATATATATATATATATATATATATATATATATATATATATATATATATATATAGTGGGGTGGTAAAAGATGGCTTGAGGAACAAAATGAGGTAGGGAACCCGTGTCCGGAAACGTCACGCAACGGCGCTACCGAGCGTCAAAATTATAGGTACTGGTACTGGCGCCTGCCACTACGCCACCCGTCGGGCAGCTAGTGTGGCCTGGCCATGCAGCTGCTAGCTCCTTCTTCTCCACCGGCGAACGTTGCAATCATTCGAAAACTCTGAATAACAGAAACCACATATTACAGACCTGCCCGCCGTCTGTGTGTGCATAGAACGACGCGATCGCCACCCGAGCGGTGGCCTAGCGGCAGGCACCACAACCTATAATTTTGACGCTCGGTAGCGCCGTTCGGTGACGTTTCCGGGCACGGGTTCCCTGTCTTAATTTGCTCCTCTGGCCATCCTCTACCACCACAAGACTTTCGTCAGTATCATTTAGAAACACTCTGTTTTCATATATACAGGATGAATCACCTAACACTTGCACCGCAACTATTGCGGAAACGGAAAGATCGATTGACGTGCGGTTTTCACAGAATGGATTGATAGCCAAGAACTCGTATTTTTAGGTAACAGGCAGATTGTAATATTACTGAGAAAGTGTACTTTTATGCAATCGTACATTTTTTTAAATGCAACAATGGTTGTTTTTATCAGGCACTGGAATTTTTGACACCAGCTATATACAAATAATTCTGAATGACATATTTATCGAGTTTAGTTTGGCAGCTACAGTCGTTCAAAATTTCGGGGGGCGGAGGCTGCGATAGCGTAGCTGACTGGCCGAGTGGCTAGCCCTTGGGGAACGGCCCACTGTCTCATGACAGCTACGCTGTCGTTGCCTCCACCCCCAAAATTTTGAATGGTTGTAGCTGCCAAACTAAACGTGATAAAAATGTCATTCAAAATTTTTTGCACACATCTGGTGTCAATTATCCCTCTGAATTATAGAAACAACCATTGTTCTATTTGAAAAATCGTATGTTTCCATAAAAACTACACTTTCTAGATATTTTTACAATCTGTTTATTGGCTAACAATACGAGTCCTTAACTACCAATCATTCTGTGAATACCGCATATCAATTGCACTTTCTGTTTCCGCAATATTTGCGGTGCAAGTGTTAGGTGATTCACCTTGTATATACAGGGTGAAGCAGCTGTCATAACACCCCTTGTATCTCCCTAACCATAATAGAAGCAATGATGCCGTTTGGGCAGTAAATTATAGTGATAGGGGCTACTTGAATGCATAGCATTTCATGTTTGTGATATTTATTATTACAGAGCTATGTGGCCATTTTTTAAATGGAACCGTATGTTAAAATTTAGCGTAACATTATGGGCTTACAAAGACGGTTTCAAATATTAGTATATCATAATATTTAGGCGAATAGTTTTTGAGACACAGATATGTACCCGTATCGTATTCGTTCTTCGGAGCGGCGTTGTTCGTGTAAGGACGGACTCACGACGTTTACCATGTTGTCTACACAATAGGGAAGTTCGCATTGGCAACGTCGCTTCGAAGGACGATAAATAATTCCGGATATTTGGATTCCTGTCGTTTGCGTGTACAGATAACATTCGTGTATATATCCTTGTGTTTATAAACGATGTAGGAGACAATCTGAATGGCTCCCTGTTTTAGAGACTGTTCGCGGATGATGCTGTCGTTTATCGATTAGTGAAGACAATAGAGGATCAAAACCAACCGCAAAGCGATTTAGACAAAATTTCTACATGGTGCGAACATTGGCAATGGACACTGAACAAAGAAAAGTTTGAAGTAATAGACATGACCACTAAAAGAAATCTGCTGAACTTCAATTACGCGATAAATCAGTCAAACCTTAAGATCGTAAATTCTACTAAATATCGAGGAGTTACAATTACGAATAACTTAGACTGGAGGGAATACATAGAAAATGTCGTGGGGAAGGCGAACCAAAGATTACGTTTCATTGGCAGAACGCTTCGAAGATGCACCAGTTCCACCAAAGAGACTGCCTACATCACACTTGTGCGTCCTCTCATGGAGTACTGTTGCCCTTTGTGGGACCATCACCAGGTGGGACTGACGGAAGATATTGATAAGTTTCAGAGAAGGGCAGCTCGTTTCGTTTTATCACGTTACGGGGCGGAAAGAGGCACGGAAAAGTAGCAGGAATTGGGATGGATGTCATTAAAAGAAAGACGTTATTCATTGCGGCGTGATCTGTTTGCGAAGTTTCAATCACCGACTTTTACTTCTGAATGTGAAAATATTTTGCTAGCACCCATCAACTTAGGGAGACATGACCATTCCAATAAAATAATACAAATCAGATCGAAAATGGAACGATTTTGGTGTTCTTTCTTCCAGCGCGCTATTAGAGATTGGAATGGTAGAGAAGTGGTTAATGAACCCTCTGCCAGGCACGTAAATATGATTTGCAGAGTATCTATGTAGATGTAGACACTATGTGAAAGTGATACTGACAGTTTACAATCAAGGGGCAGAGTTTCTTTACTACAATTTCTCTGATCAACCTAGGTAAAGGCGTTCTTTGATACACTTGCTGATGAGTCTAAGTAAGGGCTGTCACCTCGGATCGGTGTTTTAGCCCAGAGAACTGAGGCTGTGTAAGTGGCTGTTGGTGCGATATTCGATCAGCAGGAGCTTGTCCGGGGCGCTGCACTGCTGCCCTGGTCCATCGGAGACAAAGCCGCTTCCGCTAGTCATTCGCTGCTCTGTCAGCGGCGCGTTTAAATACGACCGCCGGACGCGGCAGTTTACCGGCCCGCAGGTACACACGGTCTGTGACGGCGCGGCGGCCCTGTCCGCCCTCTGACAACACGGCGCCCGCGCTCGCCCTTACAGACCCACGCACCTCGCCCTCACTTGTTAAAACACTCGCCGCCGTGCACAGCCAGAGTTCGCGCCGCGTTAGTCGCAGTGCAACGGACAAAGAGTAGGCGACCGGCCGCATCAAACGCCATTACCTGGCCAATTACTGGAATCGCACTGCGTCTCGCGACCACAAAACGGCTGGTCTCGTGAACGACAAAACATAGCAGTGATGGTGTCGCATAAAAATTTAGTAGCATGTTGTGATTTCCAGTCTGGAGAAAAGGAGTTAAACCATCGCGGCATTCTAACATCCACTCCATGATCACTCTAAGCAAAGCCCACTTCCACCGTTCTCCTAAAGTAAAGTTGAGAGTTAATTTGATTTTCTCAGGGAAGCCTAAACAGTCTTTGTCCAACCCGCCACTGCCCGCACCGAAACTAAGTTTATTGTGCGGCATCGCTCCCTGTATATCTAGTAAAGCCAACCAATGCCCTTGAACAGTTCAAGGAGACCCTTTACCAGTTCTTTATTAGACACAATTTCTTCGGTTCTTGTTGTCCCAAATATTCTGTGCCTTTTATTCTCCAATGCAATGCATTCGAAGATTAGATGTGATGCAGTTTCATCACCGTCATCACAGATCCTACATTTAGGGTCCTCTTCTGTTATTCCCATTGTAGGTAAGTGCTTTTTTGAAATTCCCATGGCTTGTCAGCAATCTAACCATGAGTCTAATCTCTCTCCTGTTCAGCCTAAGGATTGCAGAGCTTCTTTTGAAACATGGCTTTGGCATCATTACCTTGCCATGTTTTTCTTGATAGACTTTGGTCAAATATTCTGTGTGTTGTCTTCTGAGCCAGTTACGTAGTTCCAATTTGATCATTCAAAAAATGTTCAAATGTTTGTATAGCTTATGGGACTTAAGTACGGGGTCATCAGTCCCTAAACTTACAAACTACTTATGAACTACCTTACACTAACGACGGCACAAATATCCATGCCTGAGGGGGGATTCGAACCCCCGACCGTAGTGGCCGTGCAGATCGTGACTGGAGCGCCTCAGTCCCCTCGGCCACCGCGGCCGGCAATTTGATTATTGCCTTGGTAATTGTTAGGACAGGTTCCGGTCCAATAAATGGAGTCTCTGCCCCCATCCTGGCTAATCTGTCGGCATGTACGTTGCCACTGATCCCCGAGTGGCCAGGAACCCACAACAGGTTTACTCTATTGCTTTCCCCTAGCTCCACCAGAACCCTGTGACATTCAGCAACAATTTTAGACCTTGTTGCAGGAGCTGACAGTGATCTCAGGACTGCCTGGCTGTCTCAATAGATATAGATGCTACGGTCTATGTAGCACCTACGCAAATTCTCGTCCACACACGCCCTGATGGCAGTGATTTCGGCCTGGAATACTGATGCCAGTTTCCTTAAAGAGATGACGCCCTCCAGTCTTGGCTGCACCCAGTATACCCCTGCCCCAACGCCTTGGACTGTTTTTGACCCGTCAGTGAACCAGACAATATCCCCCGTACGGTGTCAAACTTTTTTTCCCACTGCTCCCTACTTCCAATTTTTATATGGAAAGGCTTGTTCAAGCAAGTTGAGAGTTGCTCAGAGACTTCTTATATAATAATACCAGTACATATTCACAGAATATATGGCATTAACTACGAATGGGTGAAGCCGAAAATGTGTAGCCGCGTGGCAGTGAAGCCGTCCATTCTAAGGCGACTTGCTGCGAAGTGCGTCTGCTCCCTCGGGCATGGGTGGCTATGTTATCCATAACATCAGATAATTTACGGGGGGAAATATACGAAAATGAACAAAATTAGGAAAACAATTAATAGCTCTTCGTTTACTATGTGGTACTGAAAAATCAGTTACCAAATATTACGTTCCAATTGAGCTTCTAAATGCGAAAAAGATAATCATTTGTAATAGCTAGCACAGGGCCACACCCTCTTTCTTGTTCTTCATTCTCTCGCATTATCTGTTTATGTGACGTTTTCTTTTTAATTTTTTACAGTCAGAATGCAGGAAATGTCTGGATACCACATCAAGAAGGCTATGCAATAACATTCCTGCCAAGAAATATGTTCACGGAAAAACGTAGAATCCTAATAAGTATCTGAAGACCCCCATCTGGAAACGTTGGCCCAAAAGTACATTTTTCTCATACAATGTAGTTAAAATTATAGTTTACGATGCAGATATTTTAATGGTGGTAACTGAGGTAGGATAAAAGTCTTTCAGAGAATGTGCTTCCGGCCTGGAGTTTTCACGCGCGACATCTTGGTTGGAATTGACACACGACGTATACTTGCAGCCAATAAATCCAATGAAGACCTTGCAAAGTAAACAAGACGGAAAATAAGAAGAAGCCGGCCGCGGTGGCCGAGGTGACTGAGGCGCTCCAGTCACGGTCAGCACGGCCACTACGGTCGGGGGTTCGAATCCCCCCTCGGGCATGGATATTTGTGCCGTCCTTGTTTGTAAGTAGTTCATAAGTTGTTTGTAAGTTTAGGGACTGATGACCCCGTAGTTAAGTCCCATAAGCTTAACAAACATTTGAACATTTGATTTGAAAATAAGAAGCCAGAAGAGAAGTCTTGAAGGAAATGAGGACATTAATTGCAGTTCTGGAGGCTTTTGAAGATGGGAATGACAATGAAAAAGTATATTTAAACTACCGTTTTCATTATTGAGGTTCATTTTTCTCCAAAACAAGGAAAGATTTCACTGTGGTTTTTGGCGTGTCTTTTGCATTATATATAAAAAACAGGTATACAGAATGAATATTTAATATCATTCATGTATCCATGATATAGAACAAAGGAAATAGAATTTCTATGTGTATTTTTCAATTAGAAATAATTTTCAATTAGAAATAATAATATCGTTAAATATCAAAATATTGAAATGATTCTGTGGGTTTCTTTATGTAAATGTTGAAATTACATGCAAAAATTGCAAGAAAATTTTGTAGATATTTTCTTAGTAAAGGGTACCTCTGTGAATCACGAATTAAAAAACTTAAACCTTCAAAAAGATTCCAAATTTCAATTAAAATTTACAAATTAATTCAGTAGTAGCTTTGAATTTAAGTAGCAGACATTGTTCATAATTTCAATTATGTAACACAAAAATTGGAAGGCCATGCTATGGGCAGGGGGAGATATTCCGTTACATACATATCAGTAAATCTCTGTGCCCAAACTGCTGAGGCCATTAATCCGTAGAGTTGCAAAATACTTAAACTGACTTATGCAAAGGACAACTCACATAGATTCGTGTCCGAGGGAGGACTCAAACTTTCGACTGGAGCGTCCACGGATTCCGTGACACAGTACCTCAGACCGAGCGGCCATTACAGCGCTTCCATTGATCCATGAATATTTTTATCCGTCCTTAGAATTCGCAGACAGCTCCTCATTAGTTTTCTTCTTCACTCCTTCAATGCTGTCAAATCGGTGCCCTCCAGTGCCGCTTTTCATAAGTGCAAACAAGAAAAAGCTTTAAGTCAGGCAAATAAGATGCGTGGAGCATCGGAACCAACAGGGATGGCTGTGTGTGCACGGGCGTTGTCGTAGTTGTAGAACTGCTCTAAATCTGGTCTATTTTGACGTACATTGGGGGTCAAAAATATTACCCGGCCTGAATAATTTAAAATCCAAGAACAGAGCATTACGCATATCCGAAGTGCGTGAGTTGCCAACTGTAGCGGTCTTTCGAGCTTCAGATTGATGTTTACTACGTCAAATAGAAGCAATATAATAGTTACGATACAGCATATGTCGAGATTTATACAAGCTTAACTCACGTATCATTTATTTTTGAAAACGTTACTCCAAATTTTGTTGGCTTGATGGAGTAACAGTGAATCCATATTTGAATTGAAATGTAGTCTCTGTTGCGAATTCTAATATCTATTACTTCCAACGCGTTCCGCGCTTTCGACACATCATCAGAAAACTGTAACAGGGGAAATATACAAAACACCTGTTTCATGTCACGGACTATCCACTGGAAACTTTGAATTGCGGGCGTGAACGTACCTCAGAAACATCTGCATGGCATTAGTTAGTATTAAAGCATAAAATGATTAGCATTTTAGACTAGATGAAATCCTACTATATAATCAATCCAAAAGCATCATCCAATGGTAAGAGAAGCGGGGCAGAAAGCTCCTAAAATAAGAAAATTGAAAACAATCGTGAGGTGAATGGACAGAGGTAAGCAAAGCGGGTGTGATATAACTTACCACATCAGCAGTGTTGTGTTGGGTAGGTCCGCGTTCTCAGAACGAATATAGATACATCACATATTGATTCTGAGAACGCGGACCTACCCAACACAACGCTGCTGATGTGGTAAGTTATACATCTCCACACCCGTTTTGCTTACCACCCTCCATTCACCTCATGATTTTTTCTTTTCTTTTCTAAATTTTGTTTTAGGAACATTTTTGCCTCGCTTCTCTTAACATTGGACGATCCTTTTGGTTTATTACCTCCTCGGATTTTATCTAGTTTGAAACACTGATCATCGTGTGGTTTAATAATAACTAATGCCATACATTTGTTTTTGAGGTATATTTACGTACCCAGATCAATGTTTCCTGTTGCTATTGTAGAGGACAGGTCCGCGGAATGAAACTTACGTATTTTTTATATTTCCCCTGTAGCAGTTTTCTGGTGATGTGCCGAAAGCGCGAAACGAGTTATAAGTAATAAGTATTACAATTCACAACAAAGACTGCTTTTCAATTCAGATATTTTGGGAAACGTTATTCGAGCACGTAAAAGCGATTGGAGCATAAGAACTCCACGTGGTTAGATTTACTGCAACGAACAGCGTCTTACATATGTTTAGTTGGCTGATACAGTTTGCGTCAGGTAGCCGAGCGGCGGGGGCGAACCTATTTACGTCCCGCCGCAGCGTGCGCTTCGTGGTATTGACGTTCTTAAGCAGCTTTGGCGCGAATTAGTGATTTTCGCTGTTCATGGCCAACTCATACAGGAAATCGACACAGAAATTCACCCTCTCGTCCGAATATGCACGACCGAAAGTGGAATGATTTCTTCGAGAAGTTGTGAAGATCCCTTGTATCGATCTTACTGGAATCCACTCCTGCATTGTGAGCAGCGTAGCTTGTGTGAAATTATTAAATGATACTGCATGCAACGCGATATTAGGGCAAGCGAAAGACGGACGTAAATTTGATGGCAATATTGCCCCAGTGAATGTGGATCTTGCAGGTCTCAGTCTCCGAACAATCCGCATATCCGAAATCCCATTCTAACTGACCGCAGAAGATGAGGAGATTGCTCTCAGGCCTTATGGAAAAGTCCTCAGCCACGTTGCGGAGAAATGAACTTAATTTTCCACCTACACAGTGTTCAATCGCGTGCGAAACGTGCGCATTGAACTCACTAAACATGTTCCAACGTTCCCTAACATTACAGTGTGTAGAGCCATCGCTTTATATGACAGCCAAAGACCTGCTCGAGTTGTGGCAAAGAAGGCCATATACGCTCAGAGTGTTAACAACAAAGGATTTACCAGCTCCTATCTACGGATCTACTGCCTGCTACTACGCCGCCAATCCTGCCTCCTACATACGTATCTGCAGTCCGAACAGTCGCCTGACAGATCAATGAGCCACAACCACAAGATTCTTCATGAATGACGGTGTTATGTCCACAACAGGAGCAACAATTGACAACCAACCCGGTCTCCAAAATGTTCAAATGTTTGTAAATACAAGGGACTTAAATACTCTGGTCATCAGTCCCCAGGCTTAGGGGAGAACCGGGAAATGACGAACAGCGGGCAATACCGAACACGTATTCTTCGCTGTCGAGAGGTATAATTTCTTAGTTCCGTTAGGTGCTGCAGTCTAGTGGAAACAATAAGTACCCGTAGCGTCATCCACGCCAATTTGCCAATTCAGTTGAGTTAGTGGATGACGAAAGTGCGTTTTCAGTGTTTGTGACCTAAGAACAACACCTTATGATTTGATGTATGTATATGTTATTATTCACTGTTGATGTTTTAATAATATGCTCATAGATATTTCAACACATATTTAATACGAATATAGTTGAGATTTAAGTCAATAGGCAACCGTTTCTTCACAAGATATATTTTTAAATGGTGTCCTAGTTGTCGCTTCCTCTTCACGTTTTATGATGGGATTTAATTGTTCAACATGGCAATCAATCGAAAATGTACACCAGATAGAGCCAAGCGTGCTAAAGAAATACGCACGGAATGCGAAATTACCAGTGAAAGTCGATCAAAGGCTAGAAAAATCTACTCAAGGATTTCAATCCTCATCGGAAGAAGATATAAGCGACGTCGATTTGTGTGATGATGGTGAATTTCACGATATGGAGACCGACAAAGAAAAATGTTTTGTCTCTGATGACTTTGGCTAGGATAGTGAAATTTGGTACAGGTCCACTTCATGTGGAAAGTGGGAACATCCTTTGTACTCTGGCTGGGACACTCCAGAGGGGTTCTAGTGTGATATTTGCGTAGAATAATAAGTGGCACTTGTGATTTGTAAGACTGATATGGTTTCCATATCCAAAATGGAACTCTACTACTATCTCTACGACATTTGCCTAAATATTTCAGAAACTAGGTGTTACTTTTGAAATTTTATGAGGATTATTAATTTCCATTGTTAATTGTATTGGAATAAATGTGTGCGCCATTGCACGAATTGGTGGGCCGTGCTAGCCGTGACTGGAGTGAATCAGTCCCCTCGGCCACCGCGGCCGGCTCCAACAATATCAAGAATGTCGTCAACTAGTAGAGAGTACCTAGACCGAATGTGACGGTCGGTTACAAAGGTATCTGTCATCGATTCAGTGGTGTCTTCACTGCGTCAAACTGGCCTTATTCGTATACCCAAACCGTCTGGACGTACACGAACCGAACTTTATCGCTCAGTCACCCTCCTCAACAGTGATTTCAAGATCTTCACCAGAATCTTGGCACTACGGATTTCACATCATCAAAAAGTTCTGGGAGGAGATAGCAATATCCAGATAACTCTCAGAGACTATCGAGATGTGACTGTTATTGCTTCGGCCTGTTGGCTGCATGGTGTACTGTTCCTTGTAGACTTTAATTGCATATTTGAGAATGCGAGCCACTCTTTCCTCAAAGCTGTAATGGATTGCTTTCGCGGCTATCTTCACCCATACACCTTCTCCATGATGCCTATTCGAAGGTGATTGTTCAAATGTTTGTATAGCTTAAGGGACTTAACCTCGGGTCATCAGTCCCTAAACTTAAAAACTACTTATGAACTCCCTTATACTAAAGATGACACAAACATCGATTCCCGAGGGGGGATTCGAATCCCCGACTTCGGACGACCGCGTGCACCGGTAATCGCCGCGGCTAAAGTGATTGTTAACGCAAGGGTTGAAGGGCAGATGCCTATTTTACGTCGACAAGGTTGTCGACTCTGAACGGACCTTTATGCAACAACGACGGAGCCACTTATATGTGGTGTTAACGCAAGGGTTGAAGGGCAGATGCCTATTTTACGTCGACAAGGCTGTCGACTCTGAACGATCCTTTATGCAACAGCGACGGAACCACTTATATGTGGACTGAAACAACGACTCTCAGGGATCACGTTACGAGGACCTACCTAAAAATGACGAGAAAAATCGCTGATTTTTCTGGCCAACCCTATCGAAAACATCTCTAATGTTCTATGCGTCACTGTTCAATAGTGCGAACAGTATGTCGGCATAAAACTGTCCACACACACGGAATTTTATAAATGGCCGGTGTTCTGAGAGCTACATCATCTTTTACCGGCTTGTGCTAACGTATTCTAATGGCTCGCTGTACTGCATGGTGCTCCGTTCTGACCGCTATAGTGCCTTGTACTGCTCTGCCGCTACGTAGACTCCTATTCCGCTATACCGACTCCTACTGACTGTCATGGACTGTAATGCACCGGCATATGTTGGCGAGTCCCTGTCTTCCGATTTGCTGACGCGCGAAGCGAGGCAAGAGGGTAATGAGACTTGGGTTGAAATGTTAGTTGAGGTTATGGGACTTAACTGTGGGGTCATCACTCCCTAAACTTATAAACTACTTATCAATTAAATTATACAAAAGACAACACAAACATCTATGCCCGAGGGAGGATACGAACCTCCGACGGGGAACGACGTCGCGCATCGGAGCATAGTGTCTCAATGCGCTCGGCCACTCCGCCCCGGCAATGAGACTTTAGGCGCCCTCGGCGGTCGAAGTACTGTTCCCATTCGCAACGGAACAAGTATTGACTTTATTAAACTTATCTTAGTCTATAAAGTGTTATCTATCAATGTACTGCTGTCCTTTACCACCCGAGTAGGAAAATCAATAACGGATGTCAGATTGAATGAGCCAAGTAAGACTTAGAGCTATTTTTTCCTATTACACTCTTTCAGTGAATCTACATTGAAATCACCACATATAATAATATGCTTCCCCCTATCTGACAGATAGCACAACAAGGCATCCAAATTTTCCAGATATATGTACTGTTACAATTATAAGACAATCATCATTGAGTTTAACCTGGCAGGCACATGCTTCAATATGTTGCTCTACACAAAACCTTTTTTTTTTTTTTTAACTGTGATAGCTTTTGATATATATGGCAACTCCTCCTCTTACCTTATTATCTCTACTTACATTAGAAGCTAATTTATATCCACTGACATTCAAATTTTTCATACCAGTGACAATGTGGTGCTCCGACAGGCATAGTATATGTATTACATTATCAGTTTCTATATCATCTAAACAAAACAAAAGCTTATCTATTTTATTCTTTAATCCCCCAACTTTACGTTTGTGAGAAACATTTGATTTTTAAATATTTTTAGCACCTGACTGCCTGAGATTCTCACTGGACACTGATCTTAGCCTAGAAAAGAAGTATTTCCATGAATTGCAGTGTCCCTCCTTAAGGATTTTGCTATCAACCCAGCCAATTTCCCTTCCCTTTCCTATTGAGATTCAGGCCATGCCTAGTGAAATCCCACCTATCAATAGCATCAACAGGAACCAAACCTATGTCTGACAGAGTAGCCGCCATAAGCAGTTGTTCAATCTCCATATTGACCCTCCTGACGGAGCGGTTCTATCATAAAGCGCGAAAGAAGGCAACAGTCCAAAATTTGTATTGAAGTGGGCAGCGCGTTACGCTGTAATGCTCATGGTCAGTGGTTCGGAACCCGCCGAAACCAAAATTTCTTTCTCCTTTTTTCCTAAAAGGGTTTGGAGAACTCTTATTCATTAAATAAAGCTTTGTTCTTTAATATTTACAGTTGTGCATATGTAAGGATGCTCTCTATAAAATGCCTGTTTGTTCTATTTCGTGAGATACGTAATAACGAATTTAAAAATGGTCTCCTGAAGCATATTCACGTAAATTAGAAGGAAACTTTAATAACAAAGTGCTAATACTGGTAGTTACGTATAAAAAATAAGTCCTATATTACTGTGGCAAGTGTTGTTCCTTAATGAAACGGAAGGAAAGTGTATACATTGCAACAAATTACCTACTTCGTTTCTTTTATAACCAATTATTCACTATTTTTGGAATATACTGAAAGTCAATTATTTGAATCAGTGCATCTGCTAAAATGTTTGTCTTCGTCATAGTTTCTATAGACACTTTTAACGTAGTTGGTATTACCTTTCCTGTAGTTCATATATGACTTCATTCATGTTACTTGTTTCTGCGCTAAAATAAAGAGCAAATATTCCACTTCAAACCGTCATTACTTTTTCTTTTACAGCTAAAACCACAAACGGAATGTGGTAATACTGAATTCCACACAAATCTAGTAATATATATATATATATAAAGTTAGTACTATCAATGCCGCGGCAGATTTGTAAGCTACGGACTGATGACCAAGTCCGATAGATTCACAAACATTTGAACATTTAGTACTGTCAATACGTCATTTACAACAGTCATTGTAACAGTATCTCCCCTGTTTTTGTAAATGTGACAAAGAAGTCTATGTTTCCAATTCGTTGGTATGTATTTCAAGGCATTTTCTCGAAACAGATCAAATGCACTTCACAGAGAAAGCGCAGTTATCTTTGAACAACTCGGAATATTACTGAATAACAAGGGTGTGCGAAAATCTTTTAGGAAGCGAGAGGAACAAAAAATTGTCAGTGGTAATATACATATACCCTACTGTCCATTAAAACTGCTACACCAAGAAGAAATCCTGATGAATAACGAGTAATACTAGAACTGACATGTGATTACATTTTCACGCATTTTAAGTGCATAGATCCTGAGAAATCAGTACCCACAACAACCATTGGCCGTAATAATGGCCTTGATACTTCTGGGCATTGAGTCAAACAGAGCTTGGATGGCGTGTACAGGTACAGATGCCCATGCATCTTCAACACAATACCACAATTCATCGAGAGAAGTGACTAGTGTATTGTGTCGAGGCGGTTGCTCGGCCATCACTGACCAGACGTTTTCAATTGGTGAAAGATCTGGAGAGTATGCTGGCCAGGGTAGCAGTGTGACATTTTCCGTATCCAGAAAGGCCCGTACAGGACCAGCAACATTGAGTCGTGCATTATCCTGCTGAAATGTATGGTTTCGCAGAGATCGATTGAAGGGTAGAGCCACGGGGTGTAACGCATCTGAAATGTAATGCCACTGTTAAAAATGCCGTCGATGCGAACAAGAGGTGACCGAAACGTGTAACCAATGGCACCAATGGCACTCCATACCATCACACCATCATACCATCGCGCCAGTATGGCGATGACGAATACACGCTTCCAATGTGCGTTCAACACGATGTCGCCAAACTCGGATGCGACCATTATGATGCTGTAAGCTGAACCTGGATTAATCCGAAACAATAACGTTTTGCAAATCGCGCACCCAGGATTGTTCTTGCGTACACCATCGCAGGAGCTCCTGTGATGCAGCGTCAAGGGTAACCGCAGCCATGGTCTCCGAGCTGATAGTCCATGCTGCTACAAACGTCGTCGAGCTGTTCGTGCGGATGGTTGTTGTTTGGCAAACATCCCCATGTGTTGACTCAGGGATCGAAACGATCCCTTACAGCCATGCAAATAAGATGTCTGTCATCTCGACTGGTAGTGATTCGAGGCCGTTGGTACCCAGCACGGCGTTCGTATTGCCCTCCTGAACCCACCGAATTCATATTCTGCTAACAGTCATTGGATCGCGACCAACGCGAGCAGCAATGTCGCTATACGAAAAACCGCAATAGCGATAGGCTAGAATCCGACCTTTATCAAAGTCGGAAACGTGATGGTACACATTTCTCCTCCTTACACGAGGCATCACAACAACGTTTCCCCAGACAACGGCGGTCAGCTTCTGTGTGTGTGTATGAGAAATTGGTTGGAAACTTTCCTCTTGTCAGCAAGTTGTAGGTGTCACCATCGGCGCAAACCTTGTTTGAATGCTCTGAAAAGCTAATAATTTGCATAACACTGCATCTTCTTCCTGTCGGTGTAATTTCGCGTGTATAGCACGTCATCTTCACGGTGTAGCAATATTAATTGCCAGGAATGTGTATATAGCGATGATTTGCGGTCGCTTTTTCATATTCGTTCTGCGTTATTCGTCGAGAATTTTACCCTGTCTCTTTCATTGGTTCTTCGGTTTGATCGGCACTTTTTGGATGTTGGTTTGTTTTGCCCTATGTTGATCGTTTCGTCGTTGACTCAATTTTTAAGTTACAGACGGCGGCGAGCTACCATGCCGGCAACCCTCTGATCGAGTGCGCTGAGCCACCATGACATATCAAGTTTCGAACCACCGTCTAAGATGTTCTTACATCACAAACAAATTCGTCGCCCATTACGCTGTGGCGAACAGCTGCGAGAGTAATCCGTAATTCTCTTACCATCAATGGCAGGTGTTAACTGCTAACATGTCAGTTTTAGACATTAGGTTGTCCTAAGAACAACGTGGTTTTGATCATTTACAGTAGGCCATTGCTTTGAAATGACAACGCTTGTGTTATAATAAGAAAATCATCAAATACAGAAAGCAAGATGGCGTATGTACACTGTGTTCCATCCAGGCTACAGTCACTCGTCCGAACGTGAAACGTACGCTACGTGTCTTCCAGGCTGTAGTCATTCGTAACCAGTACAGGCAAAGAACATAAAATTTGAACAAACTACGAAGACAAGACAGATGATAATATTTTAACGGAAAAATAATGAAAATGTAGGAGAGATATTTTAAAGGGGTAATAGTTCAAAAAATGACTATGTTTGTCAAAGCCAAACTGAAATAACAAATAATTTTTGCTGTTTGTTAACATACGGTCAGAAAGAGTATTACGTGTTGGGTGCAGAGATATTATCACAATACTAGTGTCGTCATCATATCGCCCGTAATTTTTTATTAGTTACTTCTTTATTATTTTTGCCCGAAGTGTTTGTAAAAGATCATAAAACTACAAGCAAATCTAAAGTGGTACAAAATGTCAGTGCGATTTTCTTTACGCAAATATCACACTGGTATCGGTCTCCATATCGTGAAATTCATAATCATCACACAAATCGACGTCGCTTAAATCATCTTCTGATGAGGATTCAAATTACTTGATGAGTTTTTCTTAGCCTTTGGCTCGACTTTAATTGGTAATTTCCCTTTCCTTGCATGGACACCTAAGACCACTTGGCTTTAAGTGTTGTACGTTTGCGATTGCTTGGCATCTGGATTAATTAATTTCCACCATAAAATGTGTAGAGGAAGCGGCAAGTATGGTGAGGGTAATGGCGAACAAACGGCGGGTAATACCGAACAGTGTACACCATAACCCTAAACTATAACTCCATTAAAAAAAAAAAAAAAAAAAAAAAAAAAAAAATCTTGTGAAGAAACGTTGACTATTTACTTCAATCACAACTACATTCGTATTAAATACGTGTTGGAAAATCTATGAGTATATTATTATGACATCAACAGTGAATAATAAAATATATATACATTACATCATAAGGTGATGTTCTTACATCTTAAACACTGAAAACGCACTTTCGTCATCCACTAACTCAAACTCAACTGAACTGGCAAATTGGGGTGGTTGGCGCTGAGATTTCGCATCGTTTACACTAGACTGAAGCACCTCACGGAACTAATAAATTATAGCTCTCGAAAGGGAATATTACGTGGTCGGTATTTCCCGATCTTCGTCATTTCCCGTTTCTCCCCTGCGTATTTATATAAAGAAACCAAATCAAAATTCAAATGTTCAAATGTTTGTAAAGCTTATGGGACTTAACTACGGGGTCATCAGTCCCTAAACTTAAAAACTACTTATGAACTCCCTACAACTAAGGACGGCACAAATATCCATGCCCGAGGGGGGATTCGAACCCCCGACCGTAGTGGCCGTGCAGACCGTGACTGAAGCGCCTCAGTTCCCTCGGCCACCGCGGCCGGCTATAAAGAAACCAAACAAGTTTTACACATCAGGTAATCTTATTGAATTACAGAAATTGTAAAACTCCGTAGTGAATTTATGAACCAATCCTATTATTAGAAGGAAGTGTGTGGGGTAAAAATCGTAGAGGAAGGACGAGGGACGAATACAGTAAGCAGATTCAAAAGGATGTAGGTTGCCGTACGTATTCTCATATAAAGAGCTGCTTCTAAACCGTTTAAGAAGATAAGGAACACTAGGATCCCTGTAACGATTGCCAAATTCCACTTACGTTTTGGAAAGAACAGTGGTTGCATTTGCATATATTTAATTACGATCAGTTATTCCTGCAGCACAGTTTATTTCTCCTCGATGTATTCTAATACTTAGAATCAGCTTACTATCTTATTTAATCATCTCTACGAACTTCTGAATAACCAATAACGAGAGTGAAATTCCAAGCGGGAGTAGTCGAGCGGTCTGGAGCACCACCTTGCGCTTCGCGCGGCCTCCCGCGTCGTTGGTTGAAATCCTCCCTCGGGCATGTGTGTTTGTGTTGTCTTTAGTATAAGTTAGTTCATAAGTAGATTTTAAGTTTAGGGACTGATGACCCCACAGGTAAGTCCCATAATCTTCATAAACATTTGAATATTTTGAGAACTAAACTTCCTCTCAGCAGCCAGGTATGCGTTGATATGAAACTTCCTGGGAGATTAAAATTGTGTGCCGGAACCGGGACTCGAACCTGGGATCTTTGCCTTTCGTGGGCAAGCGATCCTCGGTCCGTCCACACAACTTTACTTCTGCCAGTAATTCGCCTCCTGATTTCCAAACTTCAAAGACATTCTCCTGCGAACATTGCAGGATTAGCACTCCCGGAAGAAAGCACATGGTGGAGAGATGGCATAGCCACAGCCTAATGGATGTTTCCATAATTAAACCTTCACTCTGCAGTGGAGTGAGCGCTGAAATGAAACTCCCTGGCAGATTAAAATTGTGTGCCTAAATCGGGACTCGAATCTGGGACCTTTCTATGCCTTTCGAGAGCATGCGCTCTACCACTGAGTTATCGTGATGCGACTCACGGCTCATCCGCACAACTTTGCTTCTGCCAGTACCTCGCCTCCTATTTTCCAAATTTTAGAGAAGTTCTCCTGCGAACCTTTCAGCACTAGCACTTCCGGAAGAAAGGATATGGTGGAAACATGTCTTAGCCACAGCCTAAGGGATGTTTCCAGAATGAAACGTGAACTCTGCAGCGCTGATATGAAACTTCCTAACAGATTAAAATTGTGTGCCGTAATCGGGACTTGAACCTGTGACCTTTGCCTTTCGGGGACAAGTGCTCTACCACTCAGGTTTCCCGACACGACTCACGGTACGTCCTCACAATTTTACTTCTACCAGTATCTCACCTCCTACTTTCCAAATTTCAGGTCCCAGGTTCGAGTCCCGGTTCCGGCACACAATTTTAATCTGCCAGGAAGTTTCAACCAATAACGATTTCGGCTTCGTATAATGAACGGAGCCGTAAGCCTCTGTGGTTGCTATGGAGGAGGCCTGCGGAAGAGCGGCTGTTAGTGGGGCCGCTTCCCGCTGCGGTTCCTCGCTGGCCTCGGGAATCCGGCGGCGGCCTAAATTAACACACCGCGGCCTGATTAATTGACCTGCTGGCCAGACGTGCTAGCCGGGCGCTGCCCGCAGCGGCGGCCCAGCTGAAAACATCCGCCGCGGACTCCCAGCCGGCAACCGACACCAGCAACGCGTGGTCCGTTCTCATGCACAATTAGTACTTTGTAACAGCGGTATCCTGTCTGCGATGTCAGCTGTGTTGCAACTTTTTCTAATCGGCACCGCTTAAGAACCAAGATGATGAAATTAATGTCGACGATTTTTTCGGAGGCCGTGGTATGTTCATTGCCGTGTCAGTTTGTTAAAAGGATATTCCATTATCGGTATCTTCCATTCTCGTTATCATCATGCACTGATGGCCATCAATTCTAGAGTGAACACCTATCTCATGTATTAGAAGACTCTACGAAAATTAAACTCAGACGATTAATTTTATCTGGTCGTTCCATTTTAAATCTCTCATAGTGCCTACTCCCAGCTATTTATGGAATTAACTGCTTCCAATTGCTGGCCTGCTATAGTCTAGCTACATGGTAAACGATATTTCTTACAATGTATTCGTAGCACATTACATTTGTCTACATTGAGATCCAATTGCAATTCCCTGCACCATGCAGTTGCAGACCATCCTTCATTTCAATACAATTTCACACTGTTACAACTTCTCGATATACTACAGCATCATCCGCAAAAAGCCTCAGTGAACTTCCGCTGTTATTCACAATGTCATTTATATTTATCGTAAATAGCAATGGTCCATCGCCCCTCCACTGTGGCAAACCTATAATGAAAAGTGTTTTACGCAATGATTAACGTTTCACACTCAGAGGGAAAATTCTTTGCCGTTGTCTGTTTCTGGTGGACGTTTCCGTCCCAGCGCGAAAATAATTGTGACTGGGTCTGGGTTTGACTAAGGAATAGTAGGTTGAATCATCTGTTACCCGATGAGAATCTGTTTATTAAACGAGTAGACATGAAATACTATTCCATGTAGTTTTCTAAAACTTTAACTGAAAAATAAATGAATAAATGAACCAATTCTTTGAACAACTACTTTAGAAAGAGGGTTAAGTTTCGTTTGAGCTGTGCATTTTATAACTGTGCTTTTAATCCTTCTTTGGTTGAAAGACGTGACTATGTTTCCGTTATCGGCCAAGATAGGTCCAAGTTAAGGGACTAAATGTCCGTTTGCAGCATTAGCATTAAGAGGGCTATGTGTCATTCTTAGTGTCAGGGGAGCATAAAGTAGGTGTGTGGTTTTTTTAAATGCTGCTCCATAAATTTTCTAAAAGTCTTTCAAATTTTACTACCATCACAGTAAATAGCCGAAACTCCTCGATCCTCTATTTTCAAGGTCTCAAGAAAACTATAAAACGTCTATATCTTATTGAGTACTGTTGGTACTTTCCAGTTAATGAATTTTAAAGTATACCCTTCTTTTCGTCAACAGAAGCCACATTTTTCCCTCACAATTCTGTTCAATACTTTCTCATTAGTTACGAGGTTCTCGCATGTAAATATTAGCATTCGCCTGTAGCACCATATTTCAAAAACTTTATTCTCTTTCTCTTTGAACTATTCACCGTCCATGTTTCACTAAAGTACAATTCTATCGTCCACGAAAATCATTTCAGAAAAAACTTCCTAACACGTACATGAATTGATAAGACAAATAATACCGAAATGCTGCTTACGTGGTAAATGTTATTTAATGCTTCTAGATACATCAATAGGCATATTTTGGATCCATGACCATCATCAGGCTATTGCAGATAAATATTTTACGTTAAACTGAGTAAATTAGAGCTACTTACAATTTTAGTGCATTTTTTCGTGACGTATTAGTCCATATTCCATCGTGGAAGTATAAAGTTATTTCAGTAACTGCATATAATAGCAACTTAATTACTCATTAGATCGTGTTTATATTATTTCATGCTTGTCAGGTTATTAATTTATTATTGCTACTCTGACATTTGTGATTGACAGATCCTCCAGCAATGCTCTATGGTCACAGTTTGTTTATTACCGTGTAACGTGGAATCTGTGTTACGGTAGTGTGATCATTGTTATGTTATGGCACCGTGACGTATATCTCTGTTTTTATCTCGAATCTAAAATTTCAGTAAAGTTATCTAGATAATTTTTGTGTCTTAGTTCTGTTCGTTCCTTTAAAGTTTTGTCAGGGCTTTCGTTCAAGTGTGTATAAATTTCGCTCTCTTCCAGAATTTTGTTTTGACAACGGTTTGGCGTTATGTGTAATATTTTCATTGCATTTATGATATGATACGCTTCGTGATTTTCCGTTTTTAAGTGGACAAATAATGCTGAAAGATTTGTGTATCATTATCTCGTATGTTCTCCGAATCTAATTTCGAAATTTCTGCTCTTTTCTCCTATATAAAATTTCTGACAATCTTTGTAATTACTTTTGTATACGCCTGGTAGTTGGTAGAATCGTATATTTGTCTTACGGAAATGGATTTAGGTTTTTACGATATGTTCAGTTCTGTAATCGAATCTGACAGTAGTCTTTTTTAGTAATGCGTTCAGGTCATAGGACGGTCTTCGTATATAATTTAGTGGTGTGCATTTAACTTTTTGTTTTGAGGACGTAGTATCTTTCGATACTTTAATTTCAGTTACAACTGTATTGGGTTGGTGTTTCGCGTGTTCTTTACTATACTTGGTTTAAAATCATTTCTCTGGGCTACATGGGTAAGTATTGTTAACTATTTTTAAAACTGTTTCTTAAAAAGGTAGGTTTATCAGTCTATTGATCATTGCGTTAAAATATAAGTATATTTGTGCTTTGGGGTGGCAAGAATTTGAGTTAATAATATTGTTCGAAGTTGTGGGTTTTCTGTATATGTCGAATTTATGTTCATTGTTCTTAATCCTAATTGTTAGGTCCAAGAAATTTATGGTTTCATCGGTTTCTGGCTCCACAGTAAATTTGATTTTAGTATGTGGGTTGTTTACATCTACATCTACAACTACATCTACATAGATACACTGCAAATCACATTTAAGTGACTGGCAGAGGGTTCATTAACCACTTTCATAACCTTTTTGTACGATTGCATTTTCTAATAGCGCGCGGGAAGAAAGAACACCTAAATCGTTTCGTTTTCGATCTGATTTCTCTTTTTTTATTGGGATGGCCTTGTCTCCCTATGTAGGTGGGTGCTAGCAAAATATTTTCACATTCAGAAGTGAAAGTCTGTTATTGAAATTTCGCAAATAGATCTCGCCGCAACGAATAACGTCTTTTATTGATTTCCACCTCAAATCGTGCAACCCTCCCGTGACGCTTTCCACCCTGTAACATGATAAAACAAAACGAGCTGCCCTTTCCTGAACCTTCTCATTGTCTTTCGTCAGTCCCACCTGGTGAGGGTCCCACACTGGGCAACAGTATTTCAGGAGAGGACGCACAAGTGTGATGAAGGTAGTCTCTTTGGTGGAGCTGTTGCATCTTCGAAGCGTTATGCCAATGAAACATAACCTTTGGTTCGCCTTCACCACAATATTTTCGATGTGTTCTCTCCAGTCTAAGTTGTTCGTATTTGTAACTCCTAGGTATTTGGTAGAAATTACGAACTTTAAGTTTGAATGATTTATCGTGTAATTGATCTTCAGGGAATTTATTTTGCTGATCATGTTTATTACATTACACTTTTCATTATTTATTGTTGATTGCCTATTTTCAATCCGTGTAGAAATTTTGTCTAAATCGCTTTGCAGTTGGTTTTGATCCTCTGTTGACTTCACTAACCGATATACAACAGCATCATCCTCGAACTGTCTAAGAGAGCTATTCAGATTGTCTCCTAAATCGTTTACAAACACATGGAAAAGTAGGGAACCTATATCGCTTCCCTGGGTAACGCCAGATATCATATTTTACTTGATCACTTATCGTCAATTACTACGACCTCTGTCCTTTCTGACAGGTGTTCTGTGTGTCTTTTTATACGTCTAAATGCTCCGATTTTGTATATATTTGCTGTATTCTGCAAACGTCAGGCTGAATAACAGTAACGTGAATCTTAAAAAATACGCTGTGGGTATTGTAGAGAGAAAATAAGCACAACGCTCTACCACGAATTTCTCCTGCGGACCGGATTGAAACTATTCACGAGCCTGGTACAGCCCACGGGCTGTCGATTGCGCAACCGTGTCGTACATAAATGAAAGAAGAGTATTCGCCAGCGCTCTGATTGGACACGGCTGTGGCGCACCGTGCTAGTTAGTGGCAGCTGGAGGGCAGGAATGGCTGCACTTGTTATGAGTCAGTTAACAAGTAGGGCAGTGTAGTGTGGAACTTATCTTTGTGAACTGCTAGTTTGCAAAAATGAAAGGGTTAGAAATTTCATTTAAAATTCCGCCTGTAGCCTTGCAAAATGTTTCGTACATCAACCACGTAATATAAATGCAAATTGTGGAACGAAATATGTATAGAGAGAGACTGTTCATTAACTTTGATCTTTATGACAACTGATAATTCTTTTACATTACCTCAATATGATTTTCTTTTGTCATCAATCTTATAATTGGTTTGACGTAACCCACCATGTATTCGTCGCCTATGATAACATTTTCATTTGAAACGAGCGCTTGTACGCTGCGCTGTCATTTATTTGCTGGAAGTGTAGCAGTGACTTCACTTTCTGCTTTTACCCTCTACAGCAGGTGTTTGCATTGACGAGGGACTGAATTGGAAGAAACATATTGAAGGTCTCCTGAAACGTCTGAGTTCAGCTACTTATGCTATCAGAGTCATTGCAAAATTTGGTGATATAAATCTCAGTAAATTAGCTTACTACGCCTATTTTCATTCACTGCTTTCATATGGGATCATATTCTGGGGCAATTCAACATTGAGTAAAAAAGTATTCATTGCACAAAAGCGTGTAATCAGAATAATTGCTGGAGCCCACCCAAGAGCATCCTGCAGACATTTATTTAGGGATCTAGGGATACTCACTGTAGCTTCACAATATATATATATATATATATATATATATATATATATATATATATATTCACTCATGAAATTTGTTATTAACAATCCGACTCAATTCAAAAGTAATAGCAGTGTGCATAGCTACGACACTAGGAGAAAGGATGATATTCACTATTCAAGGTTAAATCTAACTTTGGCTCAAAAAGGGGTGAATTATGCTGCCACAAAAGTCTTTGGTCACTTACCAAGTAGCATCAAAAGTCTGACAGATAGCCAACTAGTATTTAAAAAGAAATTAAAGGAATTTCTGAATGGCAACTCCTTCTACAATGTAGATGAATTTTTAGATAAAACATAAGAAATATATTTAAAAAAAATAAAAATAAAAAAATGTACAATAAAATTCTTTAACTATAGATTGTCAAGTATAGACAAAATTTACTAAACTGACACGTTCCACATCATTGCGAAATGTCGTATACATGATCTAAGGAACAAGTATTAATCTAATCTAATCTAATCTAATCTAAACAGTGCCTTCTAGTCCTCAGGTGGGCACGTGAGATTCCGGCCAGCAACCTCTCGGCTACTGTGGTACTTTCACCACTTGCGCGTACTATGCGAGCCATTTCTTACTCGCGAACAGCACCGAAAACTGCCAATGAGACACTGTCGACCGCTGACGCGGAAGTTTCAAGTCACGGTAGAGGCATTTTTTGTGCTGACATATCTACCACAATGTAACAGTAGAATGAATACCTGCGATGGAAATATAACAATGTCTTTACAGAAATATTACCTTAAGCAAAAATCTTGCACTGTACAAATGTGTCTTGTAATGAATAACTAATTTCACAAGAAGAGGACGCCTACTCGTCATTGCCAAATGTGTACAAATTTAAGGTACGTGTAGGGTGTGGTGAGATACGAAGGTGCACCAAGTGGGAGCTCCAGACGGTTAAGCGTTTAGGAAATAAAAGGATTTTATTGATACGGATTTATCACTATATGCATCTTATGAATGGTCCTCTAGCGATTGTATTTGGCTCAGTGGTAAGAAATCAGATCTTTTTGGGAATGTTCGCCGGTTCGATTGCACCCGGTGGCGATTTTTTTTTTTTTTTTTTTTTTTTTTTTTTTTTTTTTTTTTTTTTTTTTTTTTTTTTTTTGCTCGTTGGCAATGTGCCCCAAAATGTGCGCAACTACATCAACCATGCGATGTATATTTGTATCGTCAGGTAAAAAAATTTCAAAACTGCACTTACCTAATCGAAAAAGCGCAAGAAATCACTTTCCGAGAAGCTCGCATCAAATTACATTCAAGTTTAGATCACCAGCTTTCCTCGGAAGTATTCAGCGACATGCTGCATTACGCGTGGTTCGCTGCTGGACGGTGCGATGAAAGAAGCTGTTTTCAGAAAGTCAATCAATTTTTTTTCTATGGAAACATGAAAAAACCATGTAACTGCCCTCCATGGCCGAGGGGGGATTCAAACCCCCGACCGTAGTGGCCGTGCAGACTGTGATTGACGCGCCGCAGAACGCTCGGCCACCGCGGCCGGCAAATTATTGCTCCCTTTGTTTCTTCGATGAATATCACCCTGGTACATGTAATTAAATCAATTTGCAAAAGAATGGAAGTATCCATTTATATACACGACGTAACCCAAACGCGTTATGTACAATCCATTTTAAATGTCTGTAGTCCCGAATTTCATGCAATGCCATTTCTCCTTTTCTATTTATTTACTTATTTTTTGCTTATATAAATTGATAGAATAACCTATATGATGTTGCGGTTAATTGTGCCGTCAGTCTACATCTACATTTACATCAATACTCTACAAACCACTGTGAAGCGAATGGCAAAGAGTACGTCTCACTATACCAGTTATTAGGTTCTTCTTTTTTTTTATTGAGCGTGGGAAAAATGATTGTTTAAATGCCCCCATGCGTGCTGTAATTAATCTAATCTTGTTCTCACGATCCCTACCGGAGCAACATGTAGGTGTACGCATTTCCAAGGACCAGAAAATAATTTGTCAGCGGAATCCGATCTTTTATCGCTGATCCAAACACCGCTTCGTAATAAAGCGGACAGTTGATAAGATGCATATGGTGATAGATCAGTATCGAACTTCCTTTTATTTCCTAAACGTTTGGCTATCTGGAGTACCCATTTGGGGCACCTTCGTGTCTCACGACGCCCTACATGTAGCATAAATTTGGATGAATTCTGCGATGACGAGTAGACGTCCTTGTCAGGTTTTAATAATCCTAAAAGATAGAGCACAATACAACGTCAAAGGAACAAATAAACAGGAATTTTTTGTGGTGTGATGCTATAATGAGTATAGCAAGCTTCGAAAAATAGTACGTTGCACTGGCTCCCAACGGTTACGTTCACAATTCTGTCGATCACGCTACCGGGAACAGCGGAGGGAGAGGGATTTATATTAATCAATAGGGGAGAATAATAACATTTCCGTCGACTTATTTTTTTGAACACAACACACGCCTAAAATAAAAGGTTGCAAGGCACTTTAGCGTTTAACGTCCTGGCGACAGCGTGGTCATTAGAGACGGACGTTAATCTCGGATTTTTGGGAAGGACGTGGGAGGAAATAGGCTGTGCCCTTTGAAAGGAACAGTCCCGGAATTTTCCTGGAGTGATTTAGGGAAATCAAGGAAAATGTGGATGGCTGGAGGTGGATTTGAACCACCATCCTCCAGAATGCGCATATGGAGTCTTACCATTGCGCCATCTCGCTTGATCATAAAATAAAAAGAAAATATAAATTTTTACTAGACCATAATTAACTTAATAAGTAATACATTATTGAGGAGTGTTAAGTTCAGAATTGATCTAGTACTTATGAAAAAGTAATAAACGTCTTTTACATTACTCTCTAATTCTGTTTAACTGATTTCTTATTAGTATCTTGAATTTTGAGTGAGATTACTGGTCCTTAACCGCATTGCTCTCGTCAGCTCCACGTCAGTAACATTCCTCCTCACTTTAAATTTCGGTAATTTTAATTTACAATAAGAGAGAAACAACAGTTGCACACAAATATTAATTCTCGAACATTCTGAACACTCCGGCAGCTTTTCTTAACAGCAGCCGAGAAAATTCCTTGTAAAATATATCCTTTTCTTTTTTCACTAATTTTGTCGCACTAAGAACACCAATCATGCTTTGACACGGATAACGGTATTCTTACGAAGTAAACAGGCCTGTCTTCGCCGCTCGCGCTCCTACCGAGTAATGTTACCAGGCAGGTTGGGGAATCTCGTAGGTGGTAGCACCCGCTGGAAAACAGTAGCTTGCTGTCGGGTGTAAACGCTCACATTAGCGACTTTTCTCACCCCTGTTGTGGACCCGTAGAGGGAATTCCCTGAAGTAAACATTGTCCTATCAATCCTGTCCTTTGCTCTTGTCAATGTTTTCCATTTGTTCCTGTCTTCTCCGACTCTGAGGATAACAGGTCATTCCTTACTTTATATACCCATATACATTAGTTGGTCGAACTACATCTAAAATGCTTCAATTTTTCTGTCCCGGTTTTCCTGGTGTCTATGTTTATTTTCATTGCAAGCTGTCCTCCAGACGTAGATGCTCCGAAAATTCTCCCGTCCATTATGGCCATTGTTGGATACCGTAGACTTGTCTTTGCAACGAATGTACTTGCTTCGTCTGTCGTGAGTTATTTTAGTTCCAAGGTAGCAGAACCGTGTGATTTCAGCTACGGCGTGGTAAATAACTTCAGTTTTGAATGTATCGGTACTTTTATTTCTACTACTTCATATTGCTTTCGAATTTTTGCGGTTTACTTTCTCAGTCCACACTCTCTATTGAGAATATCACTCATTGCGTTCTAGATTTACGTATTTCTTCCTCGCATTCATCAACAAATATTATAAATGATATTGAAACGGTACTGTTTGTACCCTTTCCTGCTTTTACAGTTAACAATCAATTTGTTTGAAATGTGAGTTGTTGCGGTCTTCAGTCTGGAGACTCGTCTGATGCAGCTCTCCACAGTATCCCATCCTGAGCCTCTTCATCTCCACATAAGAACGGCAAAGTACATCTGTTTGAATCTGCTTACTGTATCCATCTCTTGGTCTTATTCTACGGTTTTTACCCCAAAACCTTCCCTCTATTGCTAAATTCACGATACTTTTATGTCTAAGAATGTGTCCAATCAATCCCTTCTTTTAGTCAAGGTACGCCAGAAATTCTTTTTCTCCCAATTCTGTTCAGTACCTCCTCATTATTTACGCGATCCACCCATCTAATCTTCAGCATTCTGCTGTAGCAACACATTTCAAAAGCCTCTACCCTCTTCCTGTCCGCACTGTTTATCGTCCATGTTTCACTCCAATACAAGGCAAAACTTCACACAAATGCCTTCAGGAAGTAATTCCTTACGCTTAAATTAATTTTCGATGTTAACCAATTTCACTTTTTCAAAAACGCTTTCCTTCCCATTGCCATTGCGCATTTTATATCCTCAGTACTACGATAATCTTGTGTTATTTTACTGTCGAGGAACAAAACCCATCTACCACCTCTATTGTATCGTTATCTAATCTAATTCCTCCAGCATCGCCAGGTTCTTTGCTGTCTCTAACAGAATTACAATGTTATTGGGAAAACGCAATGTTTTTATTTCTTCACCCTAAACTTCTCCTTCTCTAAATTTCTCCTTGCTTTCTTTCATAGCTTGCTCAGTGTAGAAATTGCATAACATTGGTGAAAGGCTACAACCCTGTCTTACTCCCTTGATAACTACTGAATCCCTTTCATGCCCTTTACAATTGACAAACGCCATCTGGTATTTTTACAAGTTGTAAATATCCTTCCTTTCCCTATATTTTACCCCGCTTGCTTCAGAATTTGAAAGAGGGTATTCCAATCAACATTGTCAAAAGCTTTCTCCAAATCTACAAAAGCTAGAAATGTAGGTTTGCCGGCCGCGGTGGCCGAGGGGACTGAGGCGCTCCAGTCACGGTCTGCACGGCCACTACGGTCGGGGGTTCGAATTCCCCCTCGGGCATGGATATTTGTGCCGTCCTAGTTCGTAAGTAGTTCATAAGTAGTTTGTAAGTTTAGGGATTGATAACCCCGCAGTTAAGTCCTTTAAGCATACAAAAAACAAATGTAGGTTTACCTTTCCTTAATTTATATTCTACCAGGTTTTCCACCCTTCTGTAAGTAAATCGTATTAGTATTTCGCAATCATGATTTATTAAACTAAAAGTTCTGCTATTTTCACAACTATCTATGCCTGATCTCTTTGGAATGGGGATTATTACATTTTTTATTAAAGTCTGAGTGTATTTCCCCTGCGTCATATATCTTACGCAACAGGTGAAATAGTTTTGTCGTGGTTGGCTCTCGCACAGATTTCTGTAGTTCTGAAGGAATTTCATCTAGTCAAGCGGTCTTGTTTCGACTTAGGTCTTTTAGTGCTCTGTCAAATTATTCTCTCAGTATAATATCTCTTATTTCAGCTTCATCTATTTCCTCTTCCCTTTCTACAATACAGCCTCTAAGTTCATTTCCTTTGTAGAGCACCTTTTTATACTCTTTCCACCTTTCAGCTTTCGTTTCTTTGCTGAGAACTGTTTTTGCATCTGAGTTATTTGTATTCATACACCTGCTTTTCTTGTCTCGAAATGTCATCGATTGGATATCCTGTAATATCCAAGGATTTGTTTAGGTCTTGCCTTTGGTAACATCATTTAATTACAATGCTCGCTCATTACGCCAATTATGTGGAAACTGGAATACTTGTTGCAAGCATTCTGTGTAATAACAAGGAAAACAAGGAGCCAGGTTCCACAGAACCCATTACCCTGTCTCCGTGTGTGTATATGCATGGAGAGAGATTCGTGGTGACATGAGTGCGTTAGTATCGGCTGCTCAGTGATAGTGCATGCATTTTGCCAACTTCTTGTTTTTGCGAGGATCTGCATGGAGGTTCCTTTGAGTTTGGACGATCTAAGTCTATAGCAGGTAGTCCCAGGATAGCGATACGTTTGGTAGGTGGCCCAAGTAGGCATTGGTCAATGAGAGCGCTGCTACTAGGCAAGTTGAAGGAGAAAGTCGGTCGAGCTCAACTATGTTCAGTAGACATGGCCTGTACGTTGCCTGAAGAGTATGTAAGTATACATAGCTCTGAGGTAAATCTGAAGAATGGGTGATATTTGTGTTAACGGATTTAATCAGATAATAATTTTCTATCGGTTTGTTATGAATTCCGGGGAAATATTAGCTATTTTTATGTGAATAATGTGGGGACATGGTGTATGAATTTGGAGCCAGCCACGAGACAAAGTACCCTTCTGGTGTACGTCTTTTTTATGAAAAGGTTTCGTGAAACCAAGGGGATAATATTATAGAACAATGTGCTCGAGTTATTCTGTAAATATGGTGAGGATTGTGTAAAGGTAAGTGAATGACTTTTGTGTGCGTTGTGTTTGATGAATGTTAGCACCAATTCGTATATGTGTGTTAGTATCCAGTAAAATTAATTAAGTCGTGGGGTTTCGTGTTATAAACAGCAAAAATGTTTATTTCTTTAAATACTATGATTTTATTTTTCTGTTCTTTGAAAGTGACTAACTTGTGTGCAAAATGTGGATGCTGATCCAGGCTCCACGTGAGATGGAATAAAGTTCGTTAGGAGTAATAGTGAGCTTGTTTAACGGCATTAGTTATGATTATCGTGTGCTCAGAGTTGATAGTGTTAACTGTTTGGGTGTACGTTTCGGGGGTCTTAGTGTCAGTGAAATATTTTTATCCGTTTTTACTTGTATAAATATCGTTGTTCAGAGTTCAATGTTTTCATCTGCTTGCTTGTTTAAGTATTACAATGAAGATTTACTGAGTTTACGCACATTCATAGTGATGTTAATAATCTCTGCCTATTCTCGTAACACCTCGTTATTTATATGCCTGGGGGTGTAAACGCACTAACTCAGCGTGATAACGAGAATGAAACAGGATATGTTTTTGTTTAATCAGTGTTCCTTTTGCGCACTACCCATATTCATACGGTCCAATATGTAAGAATGGATAAACTAAGGGAAGAATTTGTGAGACAGATAGGATTTGAAGTAATCGGAGAATGTTGTCAGTTTGTTGTTTTTGAGATGCTAAACCAATCTACTAGTAAGACTAAATGTTCAAATATGTTATAAAAGCACTCCTTATTTCTTATGAACAACCCAGTTATCGCCTCCGTATTATGTTTAACGTATGGTGAACGCAAGAATAGGTACCCAATTAAAGGTGGTTAAGATAAAAGTTTTGTAAAATGATTTCAATGATCATTAAAGTAGAAGTAAATAAAGTATCTGACAGGCGACTGAGTTCTGGTTCGGAGTCGTTATCCGTTATAATGCAAATTTTCGTAGAGCATGCCACATCCAGTTTCTAGATTTTTGAGCGTGAATGATGGGGAGAATGAATGATGTTTGACTGGAGAATTAGCTCCCTTTGTGTCCCGTTCCAACTAAATGAGTATATTCACAACGTAATACAAACAATTCCTGTAGTGAAAAAAGTAATTTTAAATATTTTGCAGCCGGTCAGTCAGCAGGATTACGTAACATTATTGTGTTCATCTTTTATATGTTTAGTTTTAACGTCCTAGCATCAATAAATTGTGTAAAATTTGCATCTGTCCCCGTCATCTCATTTAATCCGTATCTCCGCCGATCCTTTAAGCCCTGTTATATATAAGATGCTTATTTTAGTTGTGTTGGCGATTCAAACTGGAAGTATGACAGTACTAACAAAACCATAGCCAGCAGCCATAATTCGGAACGAGCGTCACCCTTTGCAAAATAGATATTAAATTAACAGTGGAAAATTGAAACCACATGAAACATCAGGGTCATAAAATCTAATACTGAAATGGTTCCGAATGGTGACTGCAGGTTAGGTGAGGTAAATGTGAACGCCCTGATAAATTTACAAAATAACATGTGTATAAATGTGTCAAAATTGCCCGCAGAAATTAAGGACCTCTGCTTTCACCTGGAGCCTAGCTTTTAAATTAGATACCGCAATGAATAAATACTTCCCTTGAAAGGCGTATTTTCCATTATTACGGGGAAAAGGTTCTTTGTTGTCGGGCGCTGTTTGTTTTTCACGTATAAATTGTTTATCAAACTCCGCACAAATTGTTCGTCAAAATCATGTAAATCTAAGACCTTTTCCTCTTTATTCTACTTCTTCTGGAGTACAAAAACCTTCATAACTACTATTTTTTAATTTTTATAGTTTTTTTATTGTCCGAGGATAAACACCAATAACAGCCTGCACTCTTACAAAAACACTTTTCATGCGATTTTTATCCTCTCTTTTGCCTCTTTCGACACTGAACAGAATCTCTAGTGCCTGGCTATGCAGAAATCTTTCTACACATATAGCGCCTGGAGACTCTGCTGCCACGATGTTTATAGCGGTGGGCTTGATTGATTGATTGATTTTTCCAGGGAAGCCAAAACAGTCTTGGTCCAACCCGCCACTGACCGCACCGAAACTAAGTTTATTGTGCGGTATCGCTCCCTGTATATCTAGTAAAGCCAACCAATGCCCTTGAACAGTGCAAGGAGTCCCTTTACCAGTTCTTTATTAGACACAATTTCTTCGTGTCTGGTTGTCCCAAATGTTCTGTGCCATTTACTCTCCAATGCAATGCATTCGAAGATTAGATGTGATGCAGTTTCATCACCGTCATCACATATCCTACATTTAGGGTCCTCTTCTGTTATTCCCATTGTATGTAGGTGTTTTTTGAAATTCCCATGGCCTGTCAGCAATCCAACCATGAGTCTAATATCTCTCCTGTTCAGGCCAAGGATTGCAGAGATTCTTTTAAAACATGGCTTTGGCATCATTACCTTGCCATGTTTTTGTTGATAGACTTTGGTCCAATATTCTACGTGCTGTCTTCTGAGCCAGTTACGTAGCTCCAATTTGATCATTGCCTTGGTGATTGTCAGGACAGGTTCCGGTCCAATAAATGGAGTCTCTGCCCCCATCCTGGCTAATCTGTCGGCATGTTCGTTGCCACTGATCCCCGGGTGGCCAGGGACCCACAATGGGTTAACTCTATTGCTTTCCCCTAGCTCCACCAGAACCCTGTGACATTCTGCAACAATTTTAGACCTTGTTGCAGGAGCTGCCAGTGATCTCAGGGCTGCCTGGCTGTCTGAATCGATATAGATGCTACGGTCTTTGTAGCACCTACGCAAATTCTCCTCCACACACGCCCCGGTGGCAGTGATTTCGGCCTGGAATACTGAGGCCCATTTCCCTAGAGAGATGATGCCCTCCAGTCTTGGCTGCAGGCCGCGGTGGCCGAGGGGACTGAGGCGCTTCAGTCACGGTCTGCACGGCCACTACGGTCGGTGGTTCGAATGCCCCCTCGGGCATGGATATCTGTGCCGTCCTTAGTTGTAGGTAGTTCATATGTAGTTTGTAAATTTAGGGTCTGATGACCCCGTAGTTAAGTCCCTTAAGCTTAACATACATTCGAAACATTCTTGGCTGCACCCCATATACCCCGGCCCCAACAGAATCTCTCGTGCCTGGCTATGCAGAAACCTTTCTACACATATAGTGCCTGGAGACTCTGCTGCCACGACATTTATAGCGGTGGGCTTAGTTATTTGTGCACTGGTCTACAGGCGGAAGTGGACTGACGCGGCCTCCCCTTCCCAACGAAGGAATGAACTCGCCCGGCGCATCGTCCCCCGTATCCTGCACGGACGCTTAACCTGTTTAGTCGTCAACAGTCTAATGTCGGTGTTGAGAAGCCGAGGCAAGGCGTACAGTCAGAAACGGTTCTTGAGTGAGCTTTCAGCTCCGAAAGCCCGTATCGATGATGCTTCGTTGAATGATTCGCACGCCGACACTTGTTGACAACCCAGCATTGAAATCCGCAACAATTTGCGGAAGGGTTGCTCATCAGTCACTGAACATTTCTCATCAGCCGTGGTTAGTTCCTTTGTTGCAGGTTCTTTATCCGTCCACTACGATACAGGAGATATGAAGTTTTACTAGTTTTTAGATATTCACGGTGCACTCGTGAATTGGTCGTACGGGAAAATTCGCACTTCACGCTGCCTCGAAGATGCCGTGTCGCTATATCGTGCGCCGACTGTAACACCGCATTCAAGTTCACTTCAATCGTGATAACCTACCATTGTAACAGCAGTGACCGATCTAACGACTACGCCACACATCTGTTGTCTTATATAGGCGTTGAGGACCCCAGCGCCATCCTATGAGTGGTTTTCTATAATTGTGTTTGCTTACTCAGGCCTATACGAATGTCTTCGTGTCTTCAGCGTATTAGGAGTTCATGACGTGTTTAATTAGTGTGTTCAAAATGTTCAAATGTTTGTATAGTTTATGGGACTTAACTACGGGGTCATCAGTCCCTAAACTTACAAACTACTTATGAACTACTTACGAACTACGACGGCACAAATATCCATGCCCGAGGGGGGATTCGAAACCCCGACCGTAGTGGCCGTGCAGACCGTGACTGGAGCGCCTCAGTCCCCTCGGCCACCGCGGCCGGCTTAATTAGTGTGAATAGCGAAAGGAAACTATATAGTAACTGATTTTCAGTTTGCTTCAACTGCCGTTTAAAGATTTATTTTGGAGAGAGAAGGTCTTGAATGTTTCTAGTTCCTTTGGCAGGTTCACTTTATAGCCCCTGCGAGAGTTGTATAACCATGAACTGGGCAGGTGAGCATTCATAACATACATAGGAACATGGGGTGTTCACAGCACACTACATAAATGCGATACTATGGTTTTTTCTTCTTCAATTGTTTATTATACAATGAACATTGCATATAGTCTTTTATTAATTCATTTAAGTACTATTTTGATCATTGAGGTATTCGAATAATTATGTGTAGCTCATAAATCAATAACGTTTGTGAAATGGTTTCAAATCTTCGTATACCTACTATTTTTCTAATTAATGAAATAATAAAACCTTTAACCATTTTAAAATAATTGAGAGACATTAGCAAACAATGCATCAGACATATTTACATAACTCGAAACAATAACTCATTTCAAAAGTCCTAATAAAAATCACATTTCAACATTGAAGATTTTCATCATTACTGGTAGAAGATTCTGAATTCATACAGTTACTGCTGACGTTTTTCATGTGATTTAAACACATAAATTGGTTACACTTGCATCAGAAGAGCTTGAATTCTTGTTAGAATTACTGTGGCAAATTATGCACCTTTCTGATGTACATTTATTTCTTTGAAGTGCTGGAATAAGCTCTTCCGTGTTTGAGATCTTAACTGTCTTCAGCCGTATAGAACATGATACAGCCGAGTTTGAAGCTCAATTTAAGACATGAGGATTCATTTAAGCGTTGGTTCACTCTACAGGTGAGCTAATTATTTGCGCATTTGTGAAAACATCAAAGCATTCTACAGCAGTTTAGCAGCGTTTAGTAATTAGTTTGGTACCAGTAAACTGAGTTACCGTATTTTGATCCTTGTTCTGATAATATTAGACTTAAGTGTAGTAATAAATTTAGTTACCTTATCCTTAACAAGCATAAAACTCTCCGGTGTTGTTGAAAAGGATGATGACGTATCTTCAACAGCATCGTCATCAGTGTTGATCACACGCAGTTCCATGATCATTTTCTTCGCACTGTTATTCTTCACTGTCATCCGAATCTTCAAACTCTGGAATCTCACAGTCTTCATCTTAATTAAAACTTCCTGCAAACGCCTTCTAACACATTTTGCTCCTCCTTATATGACTCAATGGTATACACTGCTCAACACAGAAAATCGCACTACCAGGTAGTTTGAGTGTTCTTAGCACCCCAGCGTTTAAAGCATGTTGCTTACAGTGTTGAAAACATTCAAAAACTCAAACAGTTGTTTGGCAACAATTTGCATCCCTTTGATCGAAGGTAACAAGCAGTTCAACAGTGTGGCCAACATGCCTTACTAAATACCAGTACACTTTTTTAACTGTGGTGCTCCACATCTCCCAGTTAAAGGAACGGTACGTTATCTGAAACAGTTTTCTATGCTTAGCAACTTGGGAGAGGACTATGAATTAAACAACTGTATTAGTGTAATTTTATGGCTTTAGGTTCCGCTTAAATTCTCGCTGTCACCTGCATTAAAAAGACGAGGTTCCCTTATACCTATTAAATAACAACTTTTTTCACGAAGTAAAAGCACTCTTGATCATTAACACGAGTAGATGGCATCTCCTATTCTTTTTCTTTCTTTAGACCTTTTTCCAAAACGAAATGAATTACATAATTGCGTAGTGCCTTTTTAAACAAAAATATATTGAACATCATTAAGAGAACAGTGCCTCAATATCAGTTCCCGTTGTAAAATTTAGATTACGTTTAAATTAACAATCTTTATTACGGTAAATGTCCTGTATTATTATTAGGAAATGTTTAATTACTAATCTTGCAAGAAAACTTTTGCATATTTACTCGTTCAGTAGTAACAAGACAAAGAAATAGTATAGAAATAATATCCGTAATTTTAACCCCTGGAAATTAAGGTTCCTAATTACGGATTTTCGTGTTTCGTAACTAGAGGTTGGTAACAAAGACTAAAGTTAAATTAATTAGTAAAATAACGTGTATTCACATCAGATGTTTGTTCTAAAAGTACAGGCGCCCGTCTTTACCTGCAACTATCTCTGACCATTTGTTTAATCATTCCTCCGCCTATGCGCTCAACATTATAGTTTCAGATAGGAAGCCACCACTTAACACTGGACATGCAGCTTTTACGGACGAGAGTATGCACATAGTACTCCAATGACAGTTTTCCATTCGTGGTTACTGTTACTGCAATCGATAAATATAAAATTTGATTTTTTTCAGTGAAAATCGTATTTTTCATTCTGCATTTGCCGCGTTGGAATGACCGAGCGCTCTAAGGCAACTTGCTACGGAGCGCGCGAATCCACGCCGTCTGAGGTGCAAGTGCTCCCTCCGTCATGGCTGAATGTGTTTTTCTTAGTATCCGTTGGTTTAAATAGTTTGTTAGTCTGGGGACCGATGATCGGAGTAGTATGGTCCCTTAGAATTACGAACATTTGAACATTTTAATTGCAACATTTACTAGGACTGGAAACCGATTCTTTCATTAAATAGGAATTATATTTTCCTAATAATCTGAATACGCAATAAAATGGTGGGTTTCCGTCTGAAAATACAATGTTGACAACGCCAACCCAGATGAAGTGGACAGGAAGTGTGTACGTGAAGCACTGATAAATGCCCCTTTCTCCCTATATAAATTCTTCACGTGTTTTGCATATGATGCGTTGTTTTTGAGATATATAGTTTTTTAAGTGAAAACCAACACTCAGCATATCTCAATAAAATATTCTGTGTGTATTAGCCACGTTACATCGAATAAAATTCTAAAGTTTTAGGTACCAAACTACGTCATCGTCATTAAGAATGAAAATAAGTTACTGAAAGGGCTGGGCACTGCATTCTGCCATGGTAGTCAGTTATTTTATCTTCTGATAACGAAGGTAGAGTTTGCTATCGAGAGTTAGAGAATTTTATTAGATATGATACGACTTGTATACGGAGATTATTTTATTGAGGAATGCCACCGCGAAAGTCACAGAGGACATGCTGTATGACTTTCAAAGCGTAAATTATCATTTATTTTGCATTATGCAGTACCCATGTATAGGTTGTGTAGCCCAGAATAATCGATAAAGCACTATCACAAGATAAAGCGAGTTTCATCTGTTGCCGTTAATCGTTTCTTGACAAGAGATATCTATTAATTGTTCAAGTCGTTGCAATTCAAGTCACCTGTTAATTTTAGGTTGTGTGGAATGAAATAGTGATGGGATAGAAGGGGCAGAAAAAGTCAAACAATTTCTTATTTATAACTTTTATATAAATGACTGCACAATTCTCACATATTTTCACAAGTTTCATGATAGAAAATATCACAATATAACTTCCAACAGACAAACATCTGTTACATACTGGCTAACCTACTGACTCCTTGCACTACACAATTTAGCTACAAGGACTCTATTTTATATGAAGCACACATTAGGGTTACAAAAATAAGCAGAACAGTAGTGCAGTGATAATTTTCGCTATTGCTGGACAACTTCAAATTTATAAACTGAAAATTTACTGGATAATCAATATAGTTTTGATGTAATAACTTCTATTAATACTGCTTACAATAAATACTTGTCTAACTCACGTAAATCCATTTATAAAAATCTATGTTAAGAAAAGATAATACAGATTTCCGAGTTAAGTTTCCTTAATGAACTTCATATTTCTTTTTATGCTGAGTATTAGTTCCATTATATTTCGTAACTCCTTATGGTTGATACACCTACTCATATCGTTGTTACAGAAGTTTACGTGCAGTCTTCAACACTTCACATCAAGAACGTCATTATATAAATAAATGTTAGTTTACAGTGATCACAATCGACGTGCAGTAACATAAAGTATCTGCTTAGCACTACCTGTGCGGAATTATATTTAAAGATATTAAAATTATTAAATCGACACATCGAATTAAAATACACATCACATTACACATCGAACAATTTTAAAGGTAGATTTACATCGAGACAACGAGACTGCTTTTTGTGGAAGGTTTCTCATAAGACTGCAGACAGAAGGTGGCAGCAAACGATTCGCGAAGGTAGAAGTTTCCATTTGAAGTTACTTTAAGAAAGGTGACAGAACCAGCAAAACTGCAAGAAGACGTCTATGAAAGTCAATACTGATTCAGCGTGCTCAGTAGTTTTTGATGTCTTCATCACCCGTGCAGAATGTTTTCGAATATCTAGGCTACATATTACAGTTCAGTTCTTTAAATACCATCTTCATAACCCATCGTCAGTTTCTGAAGGAACCTACGTGCATATAGGAAATAGAACCGTTGGCATTTCCTTTTGCTTGAGGAACCGCGTATTCTTTATTCCGTTGAAAACAGACGATTGAAACAAGTGACGCAGGATACACACGTAAGGAAACGTGATTTAGTAAATTGCGCCAAGTACAGTTACAAAAATAAGGCGAGACGTATTAGAAAAATCTTCATAAAAATTTGTGGTGGTATTACAGGACATATAGGCTATCTTAGCGGAAGAATTTGTTGCTCTACATGTTAGCTTTAGAATTAGCACTATCACAAGATCACTTCGGCGAAATGAGGTAGCAGGAGAAGGTACAGAGTGAGGGATTAGGTTTAAAAAGCCTCTGATTGTCCCGCAAAATTTGTACAGCACTACTCTGCAATTAACTCTATTTACACGGTATCCAAATAGATGCAAAAGTATATCTCTTGCGACTTATTATATGGGGTGCTACAAGTAGGTATCACTATTTTAAAAGCGTTATATGAATTTGGGGTATTTTACATATTTGTGCCGGCATACTTCTAAATGTGTTAACTCACCTCAGTTGCTTTCACAAAATTTGAAACAATGCGTCATACCAAAATAACACACAAAATACGTCTTTATCTGAACAGCACGCTTGCTGAATGTCATAACGCACACATCATTTATTCAGATATCTGGAAGCACTACCCACAAACGTGAAATGTGGTAATAACACCTTCGTCGCTTAACCATTATTGGAGTGGCAGGGATATGTTACACAGATGGATACACTGCCGCAACATTCAAATCAGTCTAACAAGAATGTCTGTCAATCTAAATAAAAACGCAGCACTTTTCACACCCGTATAACTAAGACTACTCTTAAATTGTTGGAGCTATCGTCACGTAAAATTCTCCTTCAGGTCCCAAAGTCTTTAGGACAAATCAGTTTTCAATTTTCACTTTGGGTCTCCAGTCTTGGAATGGGACATTATGTGTCTGTCGGTGTAAGAGTGCGAATTTGACAACGGCAGAAATAATGTCCTGGCATCGGAGAGTGTTAGAACGTTCGGTTTCATACAAATAAGTTGCGATGAATTGCATCGAATCTAAATACTTTGGCCAAAGACCAGATCGCCGAAAACACTGTAAGTGCCGAACTTCACGATGAGCTGCCAGTGGTCAGTTTTGAGGAAGTTGCTCATCACTCCCCAGGTCGGTAGCCAGCATTCTTCAGTCTTAAAAAGGCGTGTAGTTCCTTGAAAGTCGGCCGAATATCCTCGTCTCTCTTCCAACAATCGCACATCAGGTCGTAGATCTCCGCAGGGCACAGGGTTGGTTTCGGTAACAGCACCTTGAACAATCACCAACAAGCATTAGAAGACACAGCGACAGCAGTTACACAAGTTTTAAATATGGCTGGAACTTGAAACTTCCTGGCAGATTAAAACTGTGTGCTGGAACCGGGGTTCGAACATGGAAGCGTTGCCTTTCGCGTGCACTTGTACGCGAAAGGCAAAGGTCCCAGAATGTAATCCCGGTTCCGACACACGATTTTAATCTGCCAGGAAGTTTCATATCAGGGCACACTCCGCTGCAGAGTGAAAGTTTCATTCTGGATAGCTGACAAATCGTTTGTACGATGGACGCGATCTATCCTTCTCGAAAGAAACAATGAGGGTCGTTTGCAACTCACCGCAAAGATGTTCGTCCAGCTTTGACAAGGAGACAAAAAAGACTCACATACACACGCAACTTAGCTTTCCGTCACAACCTACGGCAGTTGAAAGACACGTATGTATTCTTATTCAAACAACCACACACCCACATTTAAAAGAAAACCGCCATTTCCAGCTGAGCGTAGATGAGATAGGAGATGATGAAGAACAGGTTGTAACGGATGACTTGATATACTGCCTTGCGAAGCATGTAAGAACTTCATGGGAGAATAGTGATGGGATATAGGAATGCAATATGTACGTTAGTGTGGGGGGGGGGGATTGGCGGGGGGGCGTAGAGGGCGAGATCGAGGTAAGGAGTAATAGAGAGAAGCAAAAAGGGGATTGTATACATACTGTAACATGTGTAAATGCATTTCTAGAGGTGCCTTTGTACATTGTATTGAACAATGTAGCATCAGAGTTTTTTCGTCATTTGGATGCTTGTTAATATTGCTATTGAAAATTAGGAAGTACCTCCACGTAAGCATAGCACCAGGACGACAATAATCCCAGAGATTAGTACTACTCGGGCAGTGGGCTGTAAGGGGTAAGAACGCTAGGAAACAAAATGGAAGTGCATAGGATCATACGTCGTTAATTTGTTTCCAAGGTACTATAAAAGAACATCAGAGTGCAAAGTTTATTCTTTATGTGGCACGACTGTTCCACGCAGACAAAAGAGAACCAAGACTATGATACCTATATGTATTGAAGTACCACATATAAAGATATCTGCACATGATATTATGCACCATGTACGTACAATTAATGGGAGAGGTGTAAGATGAAGAGTCAAGGGAACAGTGGTTGTGGAGTGTGTAGGGAAAACAGGCTACCGTAAGTTGAGGCCTAAATAATTTTGGGGTTGTAGAATGTGCAGCAAGGGTAAATCGCACCTGTGCAACTTACAAAAGCTGGTTAACGGAAAGAGGATCCATGTGGCCTGGATTGTGAAGCAGCCAATAATCTGGATGTTGTGCAACATGGAGGTATGTTTTTGGCCTCCGTATGTTGGTGACCATTCATTCTGATGGACAGCAGTTTGTTAATGATACTAATATAAAAAATTCACAGTTTTTCAATGGTGGCCTGGGCTTTGATGGCATAGAAAAAACCAGTGACGGTATTGGAACACGAAATGTTAGGTGGTTGGTTTGGAAAGGTCTTTCAACAGATAATCTGCGCGGATACTATACCTGTGGCAGTGGGGCTGTGGTTGAGCGAAAGGAGCAACGGACATGGGAATGGACTAGGATGCTGCGGAGTGGGTGACGAAACATCGATTTAGGAAGGCTCTGTAGTATCTTAGGCATGATGTCCGTCATTTCAGGACACGAGAAAGCAGTGCTGCCCTTTATTTGTTTCATTCTGTACAGGGTGGTCTTAGATGAGTGGGGAGTGCTTTTTGGTAGCTGGTTATTGTTGGTGGAGCCATGAAATGTCTTCAACACCAAGTGCCTTCAGACGTTTGCTGCCTTCATTTGATCACCGAAGCCGGCCGTGGTGGCCGAGGTGACTGAGGCGCTCCAGTCACGGTCAGCACGGCCACTACGGTCGGGGGTTCGAATCCCCCCTCGGGCATGGATATTTGTGCCGTCCTAGTTCGTAAGTAGTTCATAAGTAGTTTGTACGTTTAGGGACTGATGACCCCGTAGTTAAGTCCCATAAGCTTAACAAACATTTGAACATTTTTGATCACCGAAACTTTATCCTATAAATACTGATACAAAATTGAGGGATGGGAATTTTGCTCGCTATTTTATTCATGGGTTTATAAAGTAAAGTTCGCAAGGTCACATGATGGCACCAAGGGGCTGCCGAAAATAATTAACGATCATGGCGTTGATAACATTTTTTCCACAATAAAAAGAAGTAAAACCAGGAGGACAGTGCCTGCACAGTAAATGATGAACTGTAGCTGAATCCACGAACAATGGTACGTCTAGGTACAGACAAGGACTACACTACTGCTTCAATTGCTGCACATGTGCTGTGCATAATTTGCATACGAAGTGTATCGTTTACTTTTGTAGCATTTGTCGCATCCTAGCATCATCAATGAAGGCGCCTGGCAACAAATGATACAAAATTCAGTAGATAACTGCCTGCAGTCACGTTTAGTGCTAACAATGGCTATGACATTCACAGCAGACCTCTGAGAACATTGCTCATTGCTCATTGGCAGTCAGTGAATCCGTGACGAAGTTGTGCAGAACAAGCCTAACTTGGCCCCGTCTTTTTTGGGTGAATCTATAAAATAAATCGTTCAAATGGCAGATATTAATCTACTAAATCTGTGGTTTGTATTCGGTACAAAGAAAACAGCCATGCCAGTGTCATCTCCTAAAATAATTTGATAATGTGAAAAAAAATAGCCGTAATGCATAGTGTTTCAGAAGGATTCATCTGAATTTGCGACACACTACCATGTCAATGAAGATATATTACTAAGGGGAATTTCAAATTACGCGTCTCAACTTACGGTAGATTTTGGTGCTATTTGTCATTTTATTCTTTACGTGCTTGGCGAAAATTGGGCCTCCGGTACAGCTAACTGGCTTTCACGCTCCTTCCATACACTTCTGGCATCCAAGATCTGCTGTTTTCACGATAACAACGTAACTGAGTGGCCAGCGTAGCTAGCTCCCATGCAAGTGATTCGGTTTCACCTTCAGTGACTCACGAGTATTCATTCCTTGGTGGGTCGTCTGGAAAGACATGCATATAACCTTGAGAATCTGATCGATTGAGTAGTAGCAGTCATAAGGACGGGAAATCAGGCAACGGCCGTAAAAGCGGGTGATGACAATATTTCATGACGATATCTGCGAAGATACAGCGGTCGGTCCGTCAGTCCTGACTGGCCAATAAAGGGCTACAGGACTGTACTTAAAATTACCTTACTGAAATCTTCACCTCCTTTTCACCACTTCCTGCACTAACTTACGTCAGACCCTAGCTGGAGTGCAGCTCTATGATATTTGCACGAACATATAATCAAGAGAGAATGATTTCACTGCTGATTATCATGAAAGATCCTGACTGAACGTATTTAACACAGAACTCCCTTACTGTAATTTAGTGAAACTAGACACACACACAAACACACACACACACACACACACACAGAGAGAGAGAGAGAGAGAGAGAGAGAGAGAGAGAGAGAGAGAGAGAGAGAGCGAGAGAGAGAGAGAGAGAGAGAGTGAGAGAGAAAGAGAGCGAGAGAGAGAGAGAGAGAGAGAGAGAGAGAGAGAGAGAGATAATGAGAGGGAGAGAGAGAGAGACTGCCATAGGCAGACAGAATTCGACACTTTGTAAGACGACTTTTGGAACATACCGGATGATTCATTAGTATCCTCAAGATACTGCTATCCAACTGTTGCATAAACAAATTTCAGTTAACGTTTGGGCAGAAATTATTTACTACCAAACAGTGGAACCTAAAAATCTTCCACACCGTTTTCCAGGGCGTGTTTACCATGCATTTCTCGAAAACGTAGTTCAGCTCTTCTCCAAGATGTGCCCTGTCGAACCAGAAGACGAATGTGGCCCTAGAACGATGATCCACTTCTTCATTTCACAAACTAAATGAGACGATTTTTTGGAAGAATTTTTTACAGGCCTGCAAAATTACAAGATCTCAAACAACTTCATTTTTGCCTTTTCTGCAACTGGAAGGCGCTTGTGCATCACACTCGCGGAAAAAATCGAAGTTACAGTTGCTACTACTGAAGGAGACACCTGAGATCAAGTTAGTGAAACACTATTCAATTTCCACCGTTTTATGGTTTGACAGTTTAAGTTATGACATTAAGACAATGGCTTCCACCTTCGTGTATTTTCTACAGTAGTCACAATGTGCAGTATGTTTCCTCCAGGCAAATCAGTGAGGGTTGGTGTTATCTAGCGCACTAACAACGAGTCAGACTTCACATGTTCGTATATTAAAAATGATTGACTACCTGTGCGTATCATTTCAGAAAATATATGCACTTATTACTGAATAATTCCTTGGATGTAGATTTAGGAAATGATCGTGTCTTTGTATTTTGTTGATCTCGGCTTGAATAAAAATGTCATTTCTGACAATGTCCCACTCTTTCTATTTTCGGAAAATAGTAATATTCTTACTAAAATGTCATCTGGTGTTGAGGCACGCATCGTGATAAGAGAAAGAGTAATAAAGAGATGTATCGAAGAAGTGTGTTGTGTTGGTTATGGTCAACGGAAGAGTATGATCTGTGGCATCTCAGGCCTAATAGTCCAGAACAAAACAGAAAATGTCTTTGATATGGTTAAAAAAGGTGTATTGAAAACTACAAAACATGACTTCTGTAGGGGATACTCCTTTCCGTCCCGTGAAAGGAAAAACTCTTCAGGAAGAGTGACAATAATACAACAGGATCATATTGGTAGCTGACGGAAGAGGGCAATGTGCCTGGATGATTTTTCATGAACATGGTCAGATGAGACTGTAGTCATCGTTTCAAGAAGTAGAGGCAAAAGATAAAATTTAGGTTTGTCTAACAGATCATACAGCCAGACAGGTGTGTCTAATGAATATAAAATTACTTTTCACTCGTGTAAGTTGAAGCACATATTAATAAATAACAACGGAGTAAGAATACTGTTTCTTTTGGTTACATCGGTGGACTAGTATCGTTGACAGAGATGTTTCTCCTCTTAGTGATGAATCTGAAAAAAAAGCTCGCCCAATTTATTTTTGCAGGATACAACGTGCATTAAAATGACACCTTTTAAATCGCCCACAACACACTGAAAATAAAGAAAACGATTGAGACAAAATACTATTATTTGTTTCTGTGAAGTTTTAAATTAGTTTTCCAAAGTCCGTCTTCTGCAATAATAACATTCAGGCTTTTTCTGATATTTTATTTTTTATTTCATTACATACAGCAATACGGTAAGTTGAGCTGAAAATAATTACGAAGAAAATACTCGATGGGTTTCGTCGTGTCCCATTTAATTTTTATTGAATGTAGCCAATTAGGCCACACCGTCACTAGCAGGTGCTTGAAATTGTGCGCATCAACAACGTGACGTATCTGTATAATTTCATGGAAATTAAATTGGAAACGGCACCACATATAAAATTTGTCGCAGTAATTATTTGCCGGTATAAAGTATCCTGAAATTCTCTTACATTTTTCCACGCTGTTTCTCATCATCCTGTGTGTGTAATGCGCAACATCTGCCAGATATATTTCACTTTGTAGCAGCTTTCCTTTTGTTAATGTGACATAAAATGATTTTAAACATTCAGAAAAGTTTCATCTGCAGACTTTGTGATTGAAACTATCAATCTTTTCAGTTGTGTGTCTTCTGAATTTTCGTACTTCCTTTTCAAGGGTTTTATTTCTGTTATAAATAGTTTCCCTTGGCTGTAAGTGAAAAAAAAATGAAAAATTAAGCTTTAAATTCCATCTAAAATTTCTGCATTCACTGTCTTACGAAGTACACCACTCTTTGTAAAAAGGGAAATACCCTCATCAATGGCCTGCAATATGCCTCGATAAGACGACGAGTAGACAAGTTGAGGTTTCTCCGCCGTTATCAGTACGCGATCCCCTACCAAGAAAACTAATTAAGGCTCTCGGAACCGTGTCATCCGAAAGGCTACGATTATAACTGCAATTCTATAGGATCTCTTATGAAAAGGAATGTACAGTACTCTATATAAAATGATGAATTTTAGTGTGTTTCCGGCATGAAACACATTATCGAATTTTTACATCAGTTTTGAGGTAAAAGATGTAAAAATAAATAAATAAATCAATAAATAAATGAAATAAAAAAATCAAAAAAATCACATAATGAGTGTATCCCATTTCAGGTAACACCATAGGTGTTCCCGCTGTGTAGTGAATTTGAATAAAAGTAAATCATTTGTTTTTAATTTCTCAAAATTATACCTTTCATCTACTTAATTCAGGTATCGGTTGGTTCCTGAAAATATCTTTCAGGCTTTAGCTTCATTCACAGTTAATACAGTGTATTTATTGTAAAACACTCAGTTAATATGAAATAGATTTCACTTTTATTTGGCATATGTTATGGGAATTATGGAACAATCTCGTTGATGGACATACCCTGGATTGGATTTCATTTTATCTGACACAACATCTCCTTCTGTGACCTCGACGTCTCGAACAATGCTCTTTGCGAATCTCCTGCGGATGATGAACACTCAAGTAAGGGATTTAAATGGCACACATTTGCCGCAGACGGAAACCAACAGTATTCTCTCTTGTGTGACGAACTTGATAGTATTACGGTGAGGAGCCGTTATAACAAGTGACACAATGCCTAGATGATGTACCAAGGTGGAATATTGGCACGAGAAAGCGTTCTAACGGGGCCGAATGGTTCCTCTCCGACAGGTACGTACGTCGTCCCGTGACACTGCAGCTCATGTAGAGTACGCTACTTAAACCGGTGGCACCAGAGAGCAGTAGATGCTCTTGCACAGGGCCGACAGGGAACTGGACAACACAGTGTGACGTCATCGTGAACTGACCACCAGTTTGTCCGTGTTTCGCCAGATGCAAGCCACATACTCTCTTTCATACATACACACATTGACACTTCACACTCACACACAATAGTGCTCCGCCTGCAGCATTCCGAGATCCACTCTGTGGTAATGGGATGAGGGGTGAACTGGGAGGATGCCAGGTGTTGGTTGGGTTGGATACTGCGCAGCTTGTAAGGAGCATGATGGTACCAATGCATTCGTCTCTGTGTGTGTCTTTGTTTGTGGAGGGGGCAGTCTGTGTGTGTGTGTGTGTGTGTGAGAGAGAGAGAGAGAGAGAGAGAGAGAGAGAGAGAGAGAGAGAGAGAGAGAGAGAGAGAGAACATGTATTACTACCTGCTCTAGCACACAGATACAGTATTTGCGGTGAGTTGTAAACTAGTCTCATAATATTATTGAATTCTTACCTCAATTTTCTATTGAAGTTAAAAGCTTTTATACCCATGATAGATAGCGGTGGTGGCATAGGCAGCAGGTGTCTTGGGTCACAATCAAAGGCCTGTGGAACAAGAGTGACGAAAACTTTCCGTAACACCTTCGCTGCCATCGGGGCACCAGCGCGCTCGGTCCATACTGGTGCAACGCAAGACCAATGACAGTGGCAGCAAACATTTTAAATACAGGTTGATCCTCCGCACCCCTCAAGTCCGTATTACATCAGCAATAACACTAATTATTATGTATGTCTAGTATATACCAAGTAATAAGACGCATTTACTTCATGGTATGTTTTACGATTGTGACTATATATATATATATATATATATATATATATATATATATATATATATAAATTTTGAACTTAGCTGCTCTTGTCAGTGACCGTTACAATGTCAAAGGATACAAATGTAGCCCTCGGTTGCAAAATTAAAAATTATCCAACCTGGTTTCGGCCTTCAAGAAATTATAAAATAAAACAAGTCACTTAATAAAATATACAACTCAGCTGTAAAGCTTACGTCACAAAATTTAAAAATAAAGCTCGTCACTATGGGCTGCACGCCTGCACGGAGGCATCAGACTATCTGACGCTGTCTGATGCCTTCGTGCAGGCATGCAGCTCATAGTGGCGAGCTTTCACTAAAGATTTCTTTTTAAATTTTGTGACGTAAGCCTTACAGCTAAGTTGTATATTTTATTATGTGACTTGTTTTATTTTATAATTTCTGATGAAGGCAATCATAGTTATTGCCGAAACCAGGTTGAATAATTTTCAATTTTGCGACCGAGGGCAGCATTTTTATCCTTTGATGTCTATTTATGGCTGCTTTGTTCCTTCATTATATGTCACGACAGTTAACTGTCACCTTTTTTTATATTTAATTCCATTCATTATGTATGCTTTTGTTGATAATTTTGTCTGCTTAATCTCTGGTATATACATGTAGTTTTTTTACTGCAATGTCAGTACATCCTTAGAGCAATTTCCGGACGCTGCATGTAATATCTCCTTCCAATTTTATGATCAGCGGCGTCATTAGAGTTCCATCTCCGTTGTGAATATTATCGACGAATAGTATGCAATATCCGTCACGCACTTCGAATTTCCCACTGCGCGCTACTGCTCTTTAACGCTAGTCGCTATCGAAGTTCTGAGATTCCTTCCATTGGATGATGTTCACCGATATCTCAACGCCATTCCCATTGGGACAGTCGTCATCATTCAAAGCGTGCCTTTGCCAGCAAACGACCGTATATATATATATATATATATATATATATATATATATATATATATATATATATATATATATATATATATATATATATATATATATATTTACAAATCAGAATAGATGACAGTCGATATTCTCACAGTTGTTTGGTCATTCTTTCTTCACTGTCTCTTTTATTATATTTCAAATAAATGCATTTATAACAGCTGATTTAGGTAGCGTAATGAATTTCCTTCATTTGCTAATAACATTTAAGAAATTACATTGTCTATGTATTGTATTATAAGAACGACTCACGCCTTGTAGCGCGATTCATTATTACTTTCGTCATGTAGCAACGCCTCTGTCACGCTCCTCAGCAGTTTCCCGATGGAGAACCTCGTCACGTGCTCCGTCCTCCACCACTGCAGTCTGTCTTGGGTATGATCACTTTTCACTTTATGTATATACGATGTATTGTATACTCTGTTTATAGACTTTTCTCTAAATACTTATTACAAGTATATTTTAGTTAACAAGGTTTCAAGATAGTCCTAACGCAGACCGAAACGGACAAACCTATTTGTTTTTATTGCGGTAATTGATGTTTTTATTCACTTATAAATATACAGTGTGATACAAAAAGAATTCCACAACTTTGAAAATCGAGTTCTCAGCGAGGAAGAAAATGAGATCTCTAATCATTTATTGCTTTTTAAGGAAGCTTTCAAGTTTTGTTTGCTTTCTTATTTAGTCGCTAGGAAGCGCTTTTGGCCTATTTCCTTTGTTAATTCAAATATAGCGACTCTTCAACAGAAAGCTTCTGCTATCGAGTACGGCAGAACTGAATCCACACCAAGTGCTCAGCGTAGAGCATGTTCAACCTCCTGGTAGGTGGTCCAATAAGGATTCGTATAAAAAATTCGCTAAGAAATGGTGCTGTGTGACGCATTAGTGAAGAATATGATGACAGAATTTGGGAAGCATTTGTTAGCAGTCCAGGAAAATCGACCCACCGAGATATCTGGCATCTGCAGATTTCACAACAGAGACTATAAACATTGGCCTGAAATTCGTTCATGTTCTTTCCAATTCCGATAATGTATACCGAGATGAGTTCTTCGAATTCGTCTTCGAGTCAATGACTTGTTTATTTTGATACTAGTTTTCAGATATTAAACAGTGATTGACGCAAATGTGAACTTCAGTCGGCGCAAATACACTACAAATATGGGGGAAAGAATTAAGCAAGAACGTGATTCACCAAAGGTGGTCCTGTTTCCTTCGAAGGTATCACTGTAACTGGGCAAACCTATCTGGAATTTTATTAAAATTGGCTGTTCCCTGAACACGAATAAGATATACTACAGTTCCTATGCCCGTAGGATGCGGAACTGCTCCGGTGAACCCAAGGTAAGAAAGCAATGGATATGTCGAGCAGCAGCTCGTTTCATTGATCATCATTGTCCTTTAAGAATCCCTGAACGCACCATCTGTTATGTTTTCATGTTGGTACGTTAAAGATATGCTGTTTCGACCACCAGCTTACAATAAGGAAATAAAAGAATGAATAACTGCAGCAATCCAAACTGTTTCATCTGAGATGCTACACGGTGTGTGGAACGAGTCAGTAACGGGTGTCTGGAGTAGGTTTTTTGAACAGCTATGAACCGTAAGAGATAATCCGGCTTGTGCTAACTAAAATTAAGACTTTTACATCAGACACGTTTCTCTTTTTATTTTAAAAGCTTTTTATTTGGTCTGTAAATGACACAAATATTTGTCCAAATTGTTTTGTATATATAGATTAAGAACAATTCCTTTTTTAAAAGTTTGACCACGTTAGGCGTATGTGTTTTCATTTGATATTCAGTCTTCACACGGTGTAATTGTCTGTTCCTTACATCTCACTCTGTTTCTCCGTCTTATTGGCTGGAGTTGGTTGGTTCCTGATATGTGTCTTTAGGGTGTATACGGCACTTTTCGCCTCTTTTTCTGTCGTTTCTTCTGTTCCATTCGTTACCACTTCACTTATTTGAAACAGCGTACACTTTTCTTATCACCAGTTTTAAGTGGAATGCATTTCTTTTTGTTTATTACTTCACGACAATGTCGCTATGTAGTTTCTGATGTACATTTTTAGACTGGAGTGTTGCGAACGTAAAATTATGTGTGTTTGCATGAGTGATTCTTCATTTTAGAGAACCAGATGTCTGCAATGTTTTTCGGTTATGTAAATGCCGGTTTGATTGTGATGTGGTGTGGGGCAGGCGAGAGTTATGTGAAGTGGTTTGAGTGTTTGTGAGGAGGCTTGGCTATCAGTTTATTTTTATGTTAGATAGTCAATAAGCTTGAAAAGTGTGTTGTTTGCTAGATTGATCATTTATGAGATGTTTCTTTTGTGTTAATGGTTTTAGGATATGGTAGTTTTCTTGAAGGGCGAGAAGGTGTTTCTTGTTATTGTTTATTGTTATGATTCCTATGTCTGTGTTTCTTATGGTGATTTTATGTTCGTATCGGTGTGAGTGCTCAGCAAAGGTTGAGTGACTTGTTTTATACTTGAAGGGCCATACATGTTCTTTATATCTGGTGTCAAATGTTCTTTTAGTCTGTCGATATATCATCCATCACATTCATTTCATTTGGTATATTCCTGTTTTTATGTATGGATCAGAATTTTCTTTTGATTTTGAAAAATACTTTTGAAGTGATTTGTAAGTTTGGTGGGTTATTCTGGTGACTTGTATTTTGAAAATATTCGATATTCTTTGAGTGTACTTGTGATTGTATGTCATTGGTTACCGTCCGTTGTTTCCTTCATTTTTCGCCCCTCTTTGTAGTTCTTGCATGTGTGTTTTGTGTGGTTTTGAGCCTTTTTGATGGTGGTACTGGTGTCTTTATTTGTTTTTTAGTTTTACTGTTCATCTTTGTTACTAGGCCTTCTTTGAAACCATTGTTTGTGGTTCCGTGTACTATGGTATTCAGAGAAGAGTCAGTAACACCGTGCGTAGACTAAATATAAATTAAAAGCACATATGCCTAACGTGCACAAAGTTTAAAAAACTAATTTTAATACTGATATGCAAGACGAATTGTGTAAAACTTGGTATCATTTACAGACCACAGAAGATGCTTTTAAAATAAAAAGCTAAATCCGTGTGGTGTAAAATAATTGTGTTCATTACAGACAGCACAAGACGGAAAAATCTTCTATAGCTGCTGCAGAAGATGGCTACACAACCAAACATAGCTGTTAACTTGTTTTCTACTGAAAAATGTACAGGTCATGTTGATTAATCAAGCAAGTTTTGATAATTTATCTTTGATCAAATATAGATTTAATAGTTGCGATATTCTTTACGAATGACACTGTATGATCGACACTGCTGAGACCTGCAGTTGAGGAATGTCCTCGAAAATTGCTGGAAACAGTTTCGGATGCTTGTGGAGAATGCAAAAAGGAATTGGAGATGGATTTTGGGGAATCAGGTGCGAGGTGGAGACGCACCTGCAGCTCGCCGCCGTAGTACATGTGCTCGGCGTTCTGGATGACCTCCTCGTTGGACAGGTGCTGGAAGGGCCGCTCGCCCGCCAGACTCAGGATCTCCCACAGCGTCACGCCGAACGACCACACGCTGCTCGCCGGCGTGTACCGGTCCTGGAGGACACAACATACCACACACATTATGTTTATGGATATAAGGGACTGAAGCAGAGCTGCAACTACAGAGTGTCCGAAAACTCCCTCGCAGTATGGATTTCACTAATTCTCGTTTCTTATTGTTGCAGGACTCAAAAATGTTCACCACTGAAGAGCGGGTAGAGCAGAGGTCGGCAAGTAATCTTGGATGGGGTCCGGATACTTTTGAAACCTTTGATTGACGTCCCAAAGTAAAACCACATATCCTTTGTCAATTTTTATTTTAATTTTCAGTCTGAAACTAATATGAAATAAGAAAGATGTTAAATAAAAATGTATAATAATCCAGTGAAACTTATACTATATTGCTATTCAATTTCATTTACGAAAAGTATTAAAATGTGTAGTTAAACTTCTGTTGAAGAATCCAGTAACAGATCATACATTAAACATACTATTTTTTGCTTAATTATCACTAAAAATTTACGAAATGCAATGAACTGTAGGTATTTGTCTTAAAAAATCAATTCATGGGATTACGTTTGAGGTCTTCAGCCAGTTTCTTAGAGTTAGGTTGACATGCCAAGCACCTCATGCGAATAGTGCCTCCAAAGTGAACTTCCGTTAATCTTGAGCGATACTTATTCTTCAGCAAATTAGTTTTTTGAATGAGATTTGACAAATATATCTGTAGCCAAACATAGTAGTCAGGTAGATGCCTAACGTTTTGCAATTTTCATATTTATCCGGGACATGTTCACTCCACAATATTCTTCAGTGGATTCGTATTTATATGTTTGGGAGGAAATGCCGTCCTGCAAGTCTGTTATCTCCATTTGGAGTAAAGGCTTTGAATGGTGGAACAACTTCGCAGCCACATCCGTCCGTTTTGCTGCTGGAGAAACCTCAAAAGGTTATTTTTAAAAGCACAAAATGGTGTTAAAATGGATATGGCCTGACCGCTTAAATAGAGGTTTCAGAGAGTATGAGGTCTATTTATGGAATTTCTTGTTCGTTAGATGAATTTCTCGTGCTGCTTTCATGCGAATCACCGACCAGCTTGCTTCCTTTTGCCGCTTGTCAGCGTTCTCTCCAGCGTCGCACGACACAAAAACCATTTACTTAATATACCTACAATTATCGTTAAGGGTTCTAATTATTCAGCAGATAACTGTAAAATTCTAGAAAAATTGTAAGGGTGGCTCTCATACGAATTGTTATCCACAGAAGAAAAAACTTTTCTTTTTAATAATTTGAGTATGTAACTTATACTTTCAAAATATTTTTGGTGACCCAGTTTTTGGCCTTCCGCGGTCCGAACCGCTGGGGTACAGAGTATTTTCCTCTATGCAAAAGAAGGTCTCTCGAAAAGACGAGCTGCAGATGAATTTAGTAAGAAGAATCCTGAAAGAGAGCGATGTTGCACAAAATGTTTTGACAGATTGCTAGCTAAATTCAATGTTACAGATAGTGTAGCTGACGAAATTTCCTGGCAGATTAAAACTGTGTCCCGGAACAGGGATTCAAATCTGCCTTTGCCTTTACCTTTAAGCGCTCTACCGACTGAGTATAGCTGATGTTCAACGAATGGCAGTCGGAGTAAATCTGGAGATGTTGTGTTTGGAGTTTTGGAAAACGGTATTGCAAGTCCCAAAAACTCAATACGACGTACGTGCCTTAAAATTGCCAACCCTCGAATTACAGCACGGGTGTAAATTAGATCTGTTACACCACTTGTGAGGAGACTCTCCTGATCGCTGTATGGAAACGTGCTCTTATTTTCTGAGAAAGTTTAAGCACGACACCCTGATTTTGTATAAATTTAATTTTTGGAACGAAGCTAAATTTTATGCAAACGGAGAGCTCAGTCGACATAAACTGTGTTACTGGTCTCACAGTAACCCTTACCGGTAGACTGGCAGTCAGGAGCCAGGAGTTGCTCGAAACATGTTTTGGTTTATGGGAAGAACGGACTAAAGGCTTCTTCTTTTCTTAACGCAGAGTCAGTAATGAACCGCGTTGGAATGAAAGTGCAGAGTGCGCGACTGCTCCCTGTCGGAGGTTCGTGTCCTGCACGGCCGTGTGTGTGTGTGTGTGTGTGTGTGTGTGTGTGTGTGTGCGTGTGTGTGTGTGTATGTGTGTGTGTGTGTGTGTCTGTGTTTTGTCCTTAGCATAGGTTAGTTTAAGCAGTGTGTAAGTCTACGGACTGATGGATGACCACTGCAGTTCCCTCCCATTGCTTTACAAAAACGATCTTTTGATTTTGATTAACAATTAAACGTACCTGACCGTCATCACAGATGGATTTCTTCCTTAACTCGATTTCCTGGATTGGGAAAAATGATTGCTTTATGCAGGTCGGTGAATTGCCACGCTTTGTTACATAAGTACGGCATTGGCTGGCAAATTCCGCCATTGCATTGTCGAAGAGAACGCTTGGAATGGTTTCTATGATACCCAGACTTAAAAACGAAGAATAATTCTGTGTGGGGTTACGTAAAATCCAAAGTGTAAACAATAAGATTAGAGACAAAGACCATTTAAAAGAGCGCGTCTCAGCAGTATGTTGTTGCATTACACCGGAATTAGTAGCATAATTTTCTGTAACACAGGGGATCGTTTTCAATTACGTTTTAACCTTCTCAGAAGACATGTCTACATCTACACAAATACTCTGCAACTCACTTTGAAGTTCATTGCAGAGATTCGTCGAACCGTTTTAATGACATTTCTCTACAGTTCTACTCTTTAACAGTTCCCGGGAAAAATCTGATTTCCCTTATTTTACCTCCTACGTAGGTGGATGGTTACAAGACCGCATTTGGAGGAGAAAGTTACTGAAAGAAATTTCGCAAATAGATCTCGTCGCAACGAATAACGCCTCTCTCTTAATGATTTTCACCCCAACTCGTGCACCACTTCCTTGACACTCTACCCCCCACACCCCGTTCCCTATACTGCGATAACACAAAACGAGCTTCGCTTCTCTGAACTTTCTCTACATCGTCTGACAATCCCACTTGTTGAGGATCCCACAATGCGCAGCAGTACTCCAAAATAGGACGCACAAGTGTGGAGTAAGCAGTTTCTTCAGTAAAACTGCTGCTTCTTCCAAGTTTTCTTCCAATGAAACGTAGTCGTTTTTTCTCCCTACAATATTTCCTATCTGTACTTTCCAATTTAAGCTGGTCGTAATCGTTACTCCTAGGTATTTAGTTGATATGACGGCCTGTGCATTTGACTGATTTATCATGTAACTGAAATTTAATGGATTTCTCTTAGTGATCATATTGATGACTTCACACTTCTCATTAATAAGGGTAAATTGCCACTTTTTACACCCATGTAGATATCTTTTCTAAACAATTTTGCATTTGCTTTTGATATTGTGGTAATTTTACTAACCGATAAATGATGGCATCATCAGCGAACAATCTAAGCGAGCTACTCACATTGTCTCCAAAATCGTTTATAAAAATAAGGAAGAGCAAGTGACCTGCAAAACGTCCCTGGGGAGCACGAGATATCATTTGTGTTCTACTCGATGCCTTTACATCACTTACAACGGACTGTGTCTTTTCTGAGAGGAAATCACGAATCCAATCCCACAACTGTGGCGATATTTCATAAGCAAGCACTTTGGTTTGAAGACGGTTGTGAGGTACAGTATCAAAGGCCTTCCGGACATCTAAAAATACGGAATGTATTTCACATCCCTTGTCGATAGCACTCATCACATCATGTGAGTAAAGAGATAGCTGCGTTTCACAAGTACAATACTTTCTGTATCCGTGTTGACTCGGTCGTTCTCTTAGAGGTAGTTCATAATGTTTGAAGAAAGAAAATGTTCTACAATCCTGCTGCAAGTCGACGTCAGTGATATAGGCCTGCAATTTAGCCGATCACTCCTATTGCCTTTCTTAAATATTGTAGTGACCTGTTCAACTTCCCAGTCTTAGGGTACGGAAGGTTCGCTAACCGACCGGTTGTACCGGGTGATCAAAAAGTCAATATAAATTTGAAAACTTAATAAATCACGGAATAATGTGGATAGAGAGGTAACAATTGACACACATGCTTGGAATAACAAGGGGTTTACTAGACCTAAAAGAAAAGTTTTGCTAGACGCGTGAAAGATCTCTTACACGCGTCGTTTGGTGATGATCGTGTGCTCAGCCGCCACTTTCTTCATGTTTGGCCTACCAGGTCCCCAGACCTCAGTCCGTACGATAATTGGCTTTGGGGTTACCTGAAGTCTTGTGTATCGTGATCGTGTGACATCTCTAGGGATGCTGAAAGACAACATCCAACGCCAATGCCTCACCATAACTCCGGACATGCTTTACAATGCTGTTAACAACGATATTCCTTGACTACAGCTATTTTGAGGAATGATGGTGAACATATTTATCATTTCCTGTAAAGAACATCATCTTTGATATGTGATTTGTTATGCTAATTATTGCTTTTCTGATCTTTCGGACATTTTGTGAACTTTTTTCTTATTTATTTATTTATTTATTTATTTATTTTAAATTGAAAACCCCACGTCATTCCAAGCATGTGTGTAAATTTTTACCTCTCTGTCTACATTATGCCGCGATTTATTAAGTTTTGAAATTTATACTGACTTTTTGATCACCCTGAGTATATGATAACTAGGTATGGAGCTATTACATCAGCATGCTCTGAAAGGATCCCAATCGGTATACAATCGGGACCTGGAGACATACTTTTGTTAAGTGATTTAAGTTGCTTTAATACATCTTGGGTATCTACTTTTAAAGTAAGCATGCTGGCAGCTGTTCTTGATACGAATTCTGGGGTATTTGCTTTGTCTACTTTCGTGAAGGAATTTTGAAATGCTGTGTTAAGCGATTCTGCTTTAGTAAAACTGTCATCAGTAGTATCATCAATACTATCGCGTAGTGAAGGTATTTATTGTGTTTTACCGCTGATATACTTTACACACGACCAGAATTTCTTACGATTCTGTAACAAATTACGAGACAGCGTTCCGTTGTGGAAATTGTTGTAAGGTTCTCGCATTGAAGTTCGAGCAAAATTTCTAGTTCCTGTAAAAGTCTGTCAATCTTGAGGATCTTTTGTGCATATAAATTTGTCATGAATTTTTCTTTTCTTTTGGAAGAGAGAACTAAACTCTTTTGAGTCCCAAGGTGGGTCACACCCCTCTTTTGTTAATTTGTTTGGTATAAATCTGTCATACAGAAAGCCGTAGTTGTACTCGAGGAACAGTGGTAAAGTAGGAAGCAAGAGACTTTTTATGTTTATGACCATATGTGGTTTGTACTCCTACAACAATTGTTATCTCACGTATGGAATATGTGTACCAAATTTGGTTGAAATCGGTCTTATGGTTTAGGGAAAATGAGCAACATTGTCGCTTAATGCAGCAGTTTTCCGCGCATCTCATTGTTTATGTCGTCATATCTCGTAAACTGTTGTATGTAATTATTAGAACTACGGCGAGCGTCCTCATGGATTGAAGCTTACGTGTACAAAATTTTAAAAAGATTGGAACAAAACTGTAGCTTTGTATGCAATACGTACAAACACACGAACATAGGGATACTCCGCTGTATATATAAAGATTGCCAGTGCTAAAAGACAAGCAAATCTGCGTGTAATAACACAGAAATCACGAGGGATTTGCTCGAACGTACAGTTAACTGATGGAGAGTGTTTTACAATTTGGCGTTATGAGATTCCGCAGAGCCGGCCGCGGTGGCCGAGGGGACTGAGGCGCTCCAGTAACGGTCTGCACGGCCACTACGGTCGGGGGTTCGACTCCCCAGTAGGCCAGGAATATTTGTGCCGTCCTTAGGATTAGCTAGTTCATAAGTGTTTAGGGACTGATGACCCCGTAGTTAAGTCCCATAAGCTATACAAACATTTGAACATTTTATTTTATTTTATTTGTTTTATTTTATTTTTTATTTTATTTTTATTTTTTTTAATTAATTAATTAATTTATTTATTTTTTTTTATTCCGCAGAAGGCGATTGACTCCAGTGACTTTGTATCAGCAGCACATCGTCTACAACGCCTCTCTAGGAATGTGCTCGTATCGGTTGTACGCTAGGCGATTGGAAAACCGTAACTTTCTCAACTCACTCTAGGTTTCAGATGGTAGGAGCTGATGGCAGGGCTTCAAAGTGCACCGGATCTCACATACGAAGCCATGGACAAAAGTTGTTATGACTCAGTGTTATGGGAAGTTTCTGGCATAGAACGATGTGGGACCTCTGATCCGACTGAACCGATAATACACTGGAAATTGCTATGTAAGGTCGGCAACCATTCACGGCATTCGTGGGTTTCATGTTGAATGTATATAGCAAATGATTTGGCCACTTAAATCGCTGTTGAAAATGTTTAAACGTTTGTAAGTCTACGGCACTTACCTACAGTGGTTAGCAGTCAATAGGCTTACAATCTACTTAAATTAATCTAAGAATAACATTAACAACTATGATCGAGGGATGACTCGAACCTCCGACGAGGAGCAACCACGCTCTCCGCAGCAAGGCACTTTAGAGCGCTCGGCTATTCCAGCGTGGCAGATCGCTCTTCATGGATTTCTTGAACGGTACATAATCGAGAGGTGAGTTCGTGCAAACAGTTCTGTACCCACCAACACTTTCACTTTGGCACTTTTGGGCTGTTATAGATGCCACAGGGGCTGAAGCAACCTTTTGAGTCTATCGCTCGTATAGTTGCTGCAACTCACCGGCCAAAACGTCATCATATTGGTAGACGTTTGTCACCTTAGTGTATAAGGGCTGCCCGTATCTTGTAAATTGAAGAAACACACGTCAATTCGTGCAGGTAACTAACGAAATACTTGACTATTATTAGTCGTCAGAAAATAGGGACTGTAATGTTCGATGGGCCAACACGAAGTTAGTAACAGAGTTTTTCGGAAAATTTAGATTGTAATGGTTTGCAATTTTCTGAAGACCTTTCAATATTCTCGCGTCACCAGGAATACATTTTTCCCGTTGGATGAAGCACTGTAACCTCCAACCAAAAGAGCGGCTGTTATGGATGTGCAATACGAACAGAGAGCAGTTACAGAGTTCCTTCTGACATAAGACGAGGCAGTCACAGATAATCGTAGTCAGTTACAGAATCTCAGGGCATTACCCGATGGTATGCTCTAACAGCTTTGGCGCTTCCCGGAATCAAATGGCGTCGAGGGTGTCGGGAGAATTTACTACTTCTGCTGCGCGTGCTGTGCGTCGCGCCCAAAACCAATTCCCTGGGTGGAGCGGCTGTCTCGCTCAGATTGTGTCTGGCTCCCACGTTAAAGAAAATCGGCGCCAAGATGACGGCGAGTGATGGTTTCGCAAATTTTTCAGAAATTTGCTGCTAAAGGCGGAGTCTAGGGTGCAGAGTGCAGCTCAGTCGACGATTGGCAGTTTGGCTATATGACAGGTCGAGTGATCCTTCATCCGGCGGACTGTTGTCTATGGACAGCCCATTAAAGGTTTGGTGAGATTGGCTTCCTAGGTTTGAAGGGCGTGGCCGCCAATTACTGGCGTGGGGAGCGTGGGGTGTGCATCAGAGACGAGCGGGAGGTACCGTCGTGGACAGTTGACTTACAAGACTCCCGCGGGAGTTATGGCAGTATACGGTTTACTTAAAAGACTCTGGCGAGAGATACCTTCTTGTACAGCTTTCATAGGAGGTCTCCTACAGAAGACAAAATTATTTGATTTCTCGGACGGGATCCACAGCAGGAGCTCCAGCTTGCCACTATAGACGGTGGTGCTGCGATATCAACGTTGCTTTGTGTGTGTGGTAAGGTATCAGCTACGCTATCCCACTGCCTGATTAGGGTTCAATAAGTCATTCCAAATAAATGAAAAACACAATTTTTTGATTGTTCTACGAGTTTATTCTTGTTTACTTAACCGGATTTCGGCTTATGAGTCCATCTTCAGAGTATTGACTGCTGTGTCAAAGAGGTTACAATGTTTGGTACAGTATTGGAAGAGATGACAAACGTCTAGATAGACATACATAGTAAAACACTTGTTTGACATTGTGTTATTACAATTGGCAACTATAAAAACTAAACAGTAATAAATGCTTATACATTGTATGAAGGATAAAACAAGGAATAAATTTGAACATAACCTGGGAAATGGACCCACCTAGTATTATAAACAAACGTAAAATGTTAATAAAAGAAGTGCCTTGATATTAATTTTGGCCGATAATTATAGGTATCTGTTACATATTAAAGTTGTAAGGCCAAGTTTGGAGTGGCATCAATAACTTAAAATGAATTATAGGTGGAATAGTTAATGGGTTGGAGTAAACTAAAATAGAACTGTCTAATTAAATTAGTATTCTAAAAATTCAGGTAGCTGACAGGTTTATTTCAGTTACAATTTGCATATCAAAGGAGATAGATTGCAGGCATCTAATAACGACACATACGACCAAGAGGTGGTATACTGTTGGGCAGCATGTATACCTATAAACGCCTCCAAACGTAGAAATCAAACCAGTGTTATTCACTTTTGTGTCCTATAACTTCGGCCACCCTGTCAAGGCGGAAGCCAACATTTCCCCCTCGTCTCATGCCTACACATTCTCTCCTTTCTATAGTGACACTCTACAGCTGTAGTTCACAACCCACTCCAATAAAACAATGGCCAGGAAAGTGTGATGAAAAAATCATTCGATTGTAGACCTAAGAGACTCAAGTAGGCCGGCCGCGGTGGCCGAGGGACTGAGGCGCTCCAGTCACAGTCTGCACGGCCACTACGGTCGGTGGTTCGAATCCCCCCTCGGGCATGGATATTTGTGCCATCCTTAGGATAAGCTAGTTGATGAGTAGTTTGTAAGTTTAGGGACAGATGACCCCGTAGTTAAGTCCCATAAGCTATACAAACATTTGAACATTTTTGAGTCAAGTAGTCTGCCATCTGTCCCTGTCGGGAGATCCTTTGCGGGATTGTTCGGCCGCATTAGTGTAAGTCTTTTGATTTGACGCCGCGTGGACGACTTACGTGCCAATGATGATGAGATGATGATGATGATGATGATGATTAGTACAACACACAATACCCTATCTCCTGCCGGGAATCGAACCCGGGCCCCCTGCGTGGTAGTCAGCGACGCTACCACTGAGCAACGGAGGCGAACCGTGAGACGATGAAAACGGATTAATGATCAGACGTTGTTAGTTGCCGTGGTGGAGTAGCCGAGCGGTCTAAGACGCCTCGCTGCGGATCGCGCGGTTGCTCGCCGTCGGAGGTTCGAGTCCTCCCTGGGGAATGTGTGTGTGTGTGTGTGTGTGCGTGCGTGTTTTGTCCTTAGTTTAGTTTACCTTACTTTAAGTAGTTTGTAAACTAAGGACTGATGACCACACAGTTATGTCCGATAGACATCTTAACATTTGAACGTTGTTACTTAGAACATAAATATTTATTGGATATCGATTTCAGTCACTTAGTGATCATCTTCACTGCAGTATTTCAGCCCTCAGGATGTGCTTTCTGTAAACAGTACCTATCAGAAGAGATGTAGGATGCCGTACCGTAGAACTGATAAGTCACGTACGTTCATTGTGTTATTTTGGCTGTGTGTATGAGTCCACATTCTCTAATGACTGAAATCAACATCGAATAAGTATAACTAAAGTTTTCCATTCCAACGACCAAAACCGAGTATCCTCTTGTCAGTTGTACTGGTTTGGTGGTCGTGGTGTACGTAACTCCTAATGCACTCTTTTTACAAGAAAATAGACTGCTCGATTATGCGCCACCGGTGGCGTAGATGGCAGCCTCGTGTAAAAGGAGCAGCGCCAACGGAAGCACGGCTGATTGTGTCACCAGGCAGCCTAGTGTAATAAGCGCCTAACTGTTTGCAACGTCCCCTTTGCATTCCTCCGTTAACAGGTGACACTGCCCACAGTACCTCTGAAGGAGTGGTTTAAAATGGAACGACCATATAAAATTAATCGCCGGTAAATCAGATGCCAGACAGAGATCCATTGGAAGAATCCCAAGGAAATGAAGTCCAAAAACAAAGGAAGTAGGCCACAGTACACTTTTTCGCCCACTGCTCTAATGCTGGTCATCAGTGTAGGATCCGTACCAGGTGGGGTTGATAGAGGAGGTAGAGAAGATAAAACGGAGAGCAGCGCGCTTCGTTACAGAATCTTTTAGTAATCGTGAAAGCGTAACGGAGATGATCGATAAACTCCAGTGGAAGACTCTGCAAGAGAGACGCTCTGTATCTCGGTACGGGCTTTTGTCGAAGTTTCGAAAACATACTTTTACCGAGAAGTCAAGCAGTATATTGCTCCCTCATACGTATATATCGCGAAGAGATCATTAAGATAAAATCAGGGAGATTGGAGCCCACACAGAGATATACCGACAATCTTTAATTTCGCGAACGATACGTGACTGGAACAGGAGGGAGAACCGATAGTGGTACTCAAGGTACCCTCCGCCACACACCGTCAGGTGGCTTGCGGATTATGGATGTAGAACTGGTGTGAATCGCGTGGGCCATTCCAACAGATTTTCTGTCGACTGTGGCCAGTGAGGTTGCGCTGATGCTACATAGCGCACCACAGATCCCGTTGCGTGTTACTCGTTTACTTTAAATGCGTTTTTTTTTCAATTAACAGTTGCGTAAATGACATCTTCTGTCATTGGCCTACATACATGGTAATTACCTCTCTTGTTCGAAGAAAGAACTGTTCCAGATTTCTATTGACATTTACAAGATGAAAATGTATATCATAGCTTCCTGTGACTTTTCTCCATTGTTTGTAACGTTCATTTTTGATTAAGATACCTAATTCTTAATAATATTCCTTTTCTTACAGATACATCTGTATCATCAAATTCATGGTACATTTCTTTGAAATTATAGCACAAAGTTCACGGCACTCTTTGCTCTACGGACTGCACTTTCACGAAAAGCAGTTAATTAGTCCCGAATAAACATGGGATGTCTTCGAGGAAACCCGCTGTGTATTTACACTTCTTTATCCATTTTTGAAACGTTACTCAGTACGGAAAAAAATATTTTTCCCTGTCCACAATATGCATGATAGAGCTTACAGAGACAGTATTTTTTGAATTCAACTGTACCATTTTGTAGTTAAGCAGATATCGTATTTGCGCTGTTGTGAAACATTTAGATAACTCTTTGCATACTGTCTCCTGAAACTTAGTTTTATCCCTCTTGTTTCTGTCTGCTATAAAGAAAAAAAACGCGCAGACTAGCATCAGTTGTACTTTTCACTTCTCAGAGCTATCTCACATATATTTCATGCTGCTTCTCTCTGCGTATTTAGCTTCTTACAGCTTTCTAAATGCTTATTCCGTATTTTAGTGAGGTCATGAATTTAGATACGTAGTATTTGTCTGGTGGATTTCTTTATTTTGATCGTGGTAAAGTCTGTAATGTCTCCGAATGTCGAATTTGCGTACGGCTTACTTTGCACATTCGTCCATGATTTCACAACTGTAAGGAATGAATGTACTTTTATTATTCCTGGAATTATATGCTAATTTCTATAAAGCTATATTAATTTCTCATAATTAATCAAGTAATAGAGAAATCGGTAAAATATCGGTGGCAAAAACTGCTCCACAGCTTGTATTGATAAAGATAGAAATAGCGGCGCAACCGATCTCTTAGCCTTAAGTATGTCACGCACTGTTCTTACCACTACGCTATTTTATATACTTCAAATACGAGCTTAAACCTTTTGTAGAACAATGTAACATCATCAGGGCTGAATCTCAACTTGTGATTTATTACAGTTAAAACAAGTATGGAATACGAGGGTAAAAAGCTACTTCTATGAGAAATGACGATGTAACAAGTGGGAATAAAAGCTAATAAACCTGATGAATGTAATTTACTTATTTTTTACGTAAAGTAGTGAACAATTCATTATTAGTAATAACCTAGTTAAGCTTTAAAAATACGCTAAAAATTATATTAATGCAATTTCCTTGTCATGTCAGTGGCATTTATGTAGCAATTTCCTGCCCTTATGCTTCATCCCAGATTCCCCTAATTTCTTCCTCAGGCAAGTTAGGAATTATGACACAAGGGATAGCTGTTGGTAGTAACTTCTTTCTTGAAGGTAAATCTAAAGGCACATTGATGATATCTCGTTTATAATTTTCTGACCGAAACAAAATGAACACATAGGTGAAGTTTCCACATTCACTATGTCGGCGCGTTTGCATCGAACTATCCATATACATTGAAAACCCTCATCTTTGAGATAACGGTGGACAACATTTGTCGTATTTCGAGAAAATTAATGCATTGTGTCACGGCGAAATTACAGCAACCCTGACTTAGGATTGACAAGATATTTTCCTCGAATGCGTATTATGACTTCTGTGACAACGTGTCTTCACAATGACATTAAGGCACGCAAGGAACTACTTTTCTGTTTATGGCGTAGCAAACGTTAGAAGAAAGAACGTCGTACAGACATTTGCAGGCAAGGATCTACCGCTATTCGTTCTGAATCTCGTTAATTCTTTGCAGAGCAGCACACTTATGAAATAAAGCTCGCTCAATTTGTCTATGGAGATCGACAGTAATTAACATTTTACTACTATGGTCATTCTCAAGGCATTTAACGCTGTTTTGTAGTTTTGTCTGCTAGTGAAAAAGCGATATTATAAAATATGAGACAAGGATAGTGGTTGATATCAGCGTATGCTGGAGCACAGAATACAATACCTCATTCTCGACGGACTGGATCCGTCAGACGGGAAAGTAACCCTAAGGCAATTATTTCTGTTTGTTAACTATAAATGATCTGATGAGGAACGTTGCAGCAATCTTCATACCAAAACTAAAATACCTGAAAGTTGCTGCTGGATGTTCTTTTGTAGTACTGCGAATCGTGTAGGAAGTTGCTTTTGGCACTTAAAATTAATGTGGCTCGTAGTAGGCCGAACAACCCATTGAGGGTTACTTAAAAGCGATGAAATCTCGTAGACATCAATAGAGCAGTGGGTCGGGAATAACAGGACAGAAAATATTCTAAAACGTTATGTAATCGAGTATGAGTGCTGGAGAAAACAACATATGAATCTGTAAGAATCGTAATTCTGGACTGGAGTATGATTATAGAAATATGGAACTGCTAAAGTCTAGCAAAATTCTATTGAAACTGAATTGGACTCAAACAAGCAGAAAAAACACTGATGTCTCCTGAAAATCAACCCTCGGTCGTCAGTGCTGTATCATCAACAACAAAAGATTTGCAGTTTTAATTCAAATTTTTTACTTATACACCAACATGCGTAAATCAATGTTTTAACTCCACGACCGGTTTCGGTACTACATTTATACCATATTAGGCAAGTCATGTCATCCTTCGAAATGAACAGTCGAAATCTCTTTATATATACCGGTTTCTTAATAAAGGGTTTAGGATCTGGGAGAAATATTATTAAGAAACCAGTATAGGTAGCGATTTAGATTGTTAAATTGGATGGAGGCAGGACATGGCCTGAGGATGTTATTAATGTAATACCGAAATCTGTCACGTAAATAAAATATATATTTATGGCTGTTAGTGAATAAGCAAATAATCTGAATTAAAAGTCCACCAGTCGTAGTAACGATTCCATTACAACACGGAGTGACATCGATTGACAGGATTTGGAAGGTTATGTTACTTGCTCACTACCGCAAGACAGAACTAAGGAACGGGACTGTATTCTTTTTGAGGAACCTTCTATTTGGGTTCCACAAAAGTCGTTGAAGCGTTTTAGCTGATTCGTATTATCTTCGTACTCACCATTGGAGTTCCGGAATGGTACACGTCGTTGTGTCTTCAGATTACCACATTATAGTGAGAGTAAAAATTTAACTCTTGACAGTATTTCCTTCTGCAATATCCATTGTGCTTACGGTAGTCAAAGCAATTACTGTAAAAAAGGTACCTAGCAGCAGTTTACGAGAGGTGTTCAAATACAAAGGTGCGAAACGTCGCAACAACGAAACCGGTTGAATTTTGATTACGACGCTTTGGAGTAGCGTAGTGCGACATCCGGGACGTGAAGCATGCGTCGTCACCTCCCCCTAAAAAATTAAATGCTGTGGCCTCAGCAGACAAAGTGATTCTTACTGTCTTTTTTGGACGTCCAGGGTCCGATACTCATCGAATTCCTCGAACATGGGTAAACCATAAACAGTGACGTGTAGTAAACGTCGTGTAGGGATATCTCTGTCGGTAGAGCGATTGCGCGCGAAAGGCAAAGGTCCCAGGTTCGAATCCCTGTTCCGGCACACAATTGTAATCTGCCAGGAAGATTCAGTGATGCGTATTGCGAGCACGCTGTAGCCTACGCAAGTCCATCAAGGACTAACGGTCTCGACTGCTCACGGTGAGAATGATTCTTCAACATGATAAAGCAAAGCTACACGTCTACAGGATTACGCGAGGCAAGTTCAAGTGGAAGTAAGCTGAGCATACGATGTACAGTCCGGCCATATCGTCCATTGACTTCGGTCTGTATGTTCCGCTAAGAAATATCTCAAAGGGAATTGTTTCGACTCGGACGGCAAACTAAAGGACACAGTAGTTGATTTGCTCTTGTCACAGTCACAGTAATTCTGGGAACATGGAATCGTTCGGCCCGTTAAGTAATGGGATAAATGTGCTGGGGTCTTTGGTGATTACATTTGAAAAAATACTTCAGTTATTCCCAACGTGTCGGTTTTTCATTTGAAACCCCTCGTACACACTTACTCCGAAAGCCACAGCGTCGTGGACGCTATTTCTTATCACTACCAGCAGTATTCTTGCCTTTTCAAAATATAACTACGGAGAAAAGATGTGTGTATACTTAATGTGAATTCATTACATTAAATGTACTCGGATCAGCCATTACATTGTGAACACATACCTACTACCGTCATGAAGCAGTCTAGGAAATAGCAGAGCCCACCTGACGAGGAGCGACAACCAGTCATACGCACATAGTGCGCGTGACCGATTTGTCCTTGTGTAGAAATGGGAAGATGCACAATCAATTTGAGTTTCACCGAGGGCAGATTGTGATGAGCCAGATGTTCGGCATGAGCAGTTCTGAAACTGCACAGCTTTTCGGTTGTTGAAGGAGTGTTCTGGTGAGGGCTACCAACTGCCGGCCGAGGTGGCCGAGGGGAATGAGGCGCTCCAGTCAGGGTCTGCACGGCTACTACGGTCGGGGGTTCGAATCCCTCCTCGGGCATGGATATTTGTGCCGTCCTTAGTCTTAGCTAGTTCATAAGTAGTTTGTAAGCTTAGGGACTGATGACCCCGTAGTTAAGTCCCATAAGTTCTACAAACATTTGAACATTTGGGCTACCAACTAGTGGAGAAACTGAGGTGAAACAACGTTCTTACATCGAGGGGTTGGGCGTCCCCCCTCATTACGTACGTCGTACGTCATGAGCTGGACAGTCTAGTAAATCAAGGCAAGTGTCGGACTATGGCGGAATTTACATTAGACTTTAATGCTGGCCACAGTTCGAGTGTGACTCAACACACAATGTACCAATCACTCTTCACGATGCGACTCCTTAGCCGACGACTGAGCCACATACCAATGTTGGAAAACGTCATTGGTAACTATGACCAAATGGGCATGTGACTATTGTCGCTGTGAATCCCGATGCCTTTTGCTCCATTCTCATTGATGGGTGTGACTCTGTCGTCTTGCAGGCTAGAGTTTCAGTGTGACTGTACATACTGTGCACAGATCAATCCTCACGTTGCGATTCCTCTGCCGACGACTGAGGCATGTGCCAGTGTTGAAATCACGTCATAGACAACTGCAATCGAATGGGTACGTCACCATCCTCGTTGGACACTGGTACAGTGTACAGCGTTGGATAGCCTGATGAATTATGATACCTTTATGACTCCTTACGATACGACTCCTAAGCTGACGACTGAGGCACATACCAATGTTGGACTACGTCATCAATAACTATGAACAAATAGGTACATGACAATCGTCGCTAGTCATTGGAGTATTGTAGAGCGTTCGATGGCCTGATGAATTCCGATACCTTCTGCATCATACCCATTGGTGGGAGTGACTCTTTCGTCTTCCTGGGGAACAGTTCCATGACAATTGAATCGCAGAAAGCAATCCAGCTGGTGACGGCTCAATATACTCTGGAAAACAGTCACTTTGATATCCAGGGAACTAGTGGAGTTAATGCAGGCACCATGACTGAAAATATGTGCATTCCACGTAACATATACTTCCATACTGACGATCATGTTTCCCAGTCGCAGGGGTATTTTCAGACAAGAGAATGCGCCAATTTACAAGGCCAGCTGCGTGATGAATTGGTTTGTGAAAAATCATAGGTGAATTTCCTTCATTTTACGACATGTGAAGCTGATAGAACATTCCTGGGATGGCATGTAACGTGGTGTCACAGCTCATTGTCTTCTTCCCGAAATGAGGTGACTTATCTGCAAATGTGGTACCACCTATAGCGAACTACCAAGGCCACACTATTTCCATAACAAGATGCTTGACTGTTGTTTTCCTTGTACTGGATATTACGAGGGTAGGTCAATTAATATCCGAAATTTACTTATAGTTTTGTATATTTTCGTGGTAATGCCGTATTACGTTGACGAAGCTTTCTTTGTTTATTTGTTGTTAAATCTTTGCAATTTTCAAGCTGCTAAGATAGTTTCCTTATCGATGCCGTGCTGTTAATAATGGCTGCTCCGCTGTCTGTCTGCATCAAAGGGAAACTTTCAGTGATACGTTTTTTTGTGGTCGGAAGGCGTATTGAGGGCCGAAAGTCATCGAAGGCTTTCGGTACAGCACGGAAACTGTGTCAACAAATGTTGTGAAAAATTCCGAAATGTTTGCATAGTTGTTACGCATAATGAAGGAGCCGGACGACTGTTTGACGCCAAAAATGAAAAAATAAATAAATAAATAAAAAATAAACATTTAGCATTTTTGTGGAATGATCCTCTTCTACAGATGATCAACTATTGACGAAGTGGCACATCGTTTGCAAATTAGTCACGGTGCTGCCTACGAAATTATCAACAACGGACTTCAGTTACATTAAGTTTTTGCAAGATGGTTCAAAAAACAACTCAGCCAGTTTCACAAACAAACACGATTGTACATCTTGAAAAAACATTTGGATAGCTATGGTTACGAATGGTACTACTTCTAAGATAATATCATTACTGGTGACAAAACTTGGATCAGTAATTACGTACCAGAGAGTAAACGGCTGAGTAAGGAATTGAAACATCCAAATCACCGTGCATGAAAAGTTAAAGGCCTAACTGTCCACAGGAAAACTGAAGCTCATGGTGTTTTGAAACGCGCGGGGCCCAGTACTGGAATATTATGGGGAAAGGTGCACAGCTATATACAGTGTACGTTACAAAAATGTTCAAATGTTTGTTAAGCTTATGGGACTTAACTACGGGGTCATCAGTCCCTAAACTTACAAACTAGTTCTGAACTACTTACAAACTAGGACGGCACAAATATCCATGCCCGAGGGGGGATTTGAACCCCCGACCGTAGTGGCCGTGCTGACCGTGACTGGAGCGCCTCAGTCACCTCGGCCACCGCGGCCGGCTGTTCGTTACAGTGAGATGCTTATTGCCAGGCTAAAGCCTGCAATTCAAAGCAGATGCCGAGGATTGTTGTCAAAACGTGTTGTTGCATAACATTGCCCAACTGCATACTGCTGACCGCACGGCTGAAATGCTCCAGAAACTCAAATTTGAAGTACTGGATCATTCTTCATGTAGTTCCGACCCAGCCCCTTCTATCACTTGTTTGGTCCACTCAAACAGATATTAAGTGTTCATCGATTTGCCTCGAACGACGCAGTATAAGAAGCGGTGCATTCCTGGCTCGCAGCACAACCGAGAACCTTCTTTTATAAGGGCATCAGGAAGCTTGGACAAACATGTACCAAGTGCGTTGAAACGCAGAGAGACTGAGTCGACAAATGATGTTCTTGTAAGATTCCTATTTAATTAACAATAAAATTTTATAACTACTTTGTGAATAATAATTGACTTACCCCATATGTTGGTTGTCATCGGGTTTTTCCTGATCAGTGTAACTTTATCGCAGAAGAGTTGCTGTGGAGTCAGCTAAAAGCGCTAGTTCTCTAAATTTCCCTAGTAGTGTTCCTCGAGAGGAATGTCATTTGCCTTTCAGGTATTCCCATATCATTTCCCGAAACATCTGCAACATACTCTCGTAATGACAGAACCAACTCGAAACAAATCTATCGACGCACCTCGTAATTGCATCTACAGGTTCGTATTCCGTCAATCTGACCTGGCTGGAACTCTAAACACTCATAGAGTCACTGAAAGACGGCAAAATGTTCAAGTGTTTGTTAAGCTTAAGGGATTTAACTGTGGGGTCATCAGTCCCTAAACTTACAAACTACTTACGAACTACCGTATACTAAAGACGACACAAACATCCATGCCCGATGGGGGATTCGAACCCCCGACCGTAGTGGCCGTGCAGACCGTGATTGACGCGCCGCAGAGCGCTCGGCCACCGCGGCCGGCTGAAAGACGACAGTTTCTGTTCTACCGCAGAAACGTCTGTAAATAACCGTCGATTTCTACTCCTATTGTCAAATTGTTTATGTAGCAGGAGAACAATAGTTGTATTACCACAGTTCTCTTGGGCACTACTGACATTCCCCTGTGTTCTGCTGAACACACTTGGTCGATGTCAACAAAGTGATCACTTAAGATGTCTTCATGAATTCATGCATCAGTAAATAATCCGGTATGATTGCAGCCTGCAGTGGGGCACCGTGTCCGACGCATTCCGAAAATCTGGCGAAAGTTGAGTTTTGCATGGGATATGGTTTCGAAAACATTGTGAATTCGTCAAAAAACATTTTCAGCATGAAGGTAATGAGGAACCGTTTTACGTGTTTATGAATTTATTTTTATTAATTAGTACATTATTTGTTGTTACTTCCTAACTAAGAATTCTGCGTCAATCAGACATCAGGGCTACTAATCTGTATTATTGGCGATCCGCTCTTTCACCTGTCTTACTCACAGGAATCACCTTTGCTTTTATAGAGAGTCGGAACCCAACGCTGTGCAAGATATCCACGATAAATGTCGTACTCCTTGTAAAAACGAAATGTAATTTAATTCCGGCGTGGAGAATTATTTGGTTTCAATTCTTTCAGCTGATTCTGTACACCATTGATTTAATTTCATTTCATTTGAAATGGAACGAAATTAAATACTATATGGATGCTTATTATTTCCATACAGGAGTCCGTGCGATGTCTGTATCATATTCCTGCGTGAACGATTTGATTAACACGAAATATAAAACTGCAGCCGAGCACATTGATGCGCTATGCTCCGATGCGCGAGGCCGTTTCCCATCGGTTCGAATCTTCCCTCGGGCATGGATGTCTGTGCTGTCTTTAGTATAAGTTAGTATGTAAGTAGTTTGCAAGTTTAGGGATTTATGACCCTGCAGTTAAGACCCATAAGTTTAACAAATATTTGAACATTTTTAAAACGGCAATTTTTCTTGTCTTGCAGTACCAGCTACTTAGAGCAAGAATTTTCTCGAGTTCTCGGCAACATCAGTTGCTAAGTTGTTATGGTGGTATAATTATATGATTTGCGTATCCATTGTTGAAAGAGACGCAACTGATCTGTACCAACTATGGCGTTCTTTCACTATATATATATCGAGACTGCAGCAGTCATTATTTCTTTTTCTGCCATTTCTTATAAAATTATAATTACGAGCGATTTTCATATATCAAGATTCGAATATAATATATTCTTGGTCCATTTACTGATTCTTCTGTTGACATTACGTTCTTCGTTTCTGTAAACGCTTACGTTCTATTCCTACGAGTTAGGCGTGTATTTCGCCATACTAAAATGTGAATCAGACACTTGATATGAATCCAAGTGCCAACTCTTTTCGCACCATTAAGGTATAGTGGTCAAATGATACTTGAAGTATTAGATTCCAACGTCGGCTAGAAGGTGGAAGCTTTACATGGTAGTACAATTGTTACAACAGTAAATTCATTGCTTGTTGTGAGTTTTTATGTGATTTATTCTAATGATTTTAGTCATCTGTACCTTCTATCTTAAATAATGGAAGTAACATGTGAAAATAATGTGAAAAACTGCTACTGGATCGTTGTGGATAACCGAGTGTCACATTCACCTTTCGAAAGTTCGAAACTGATACAAAGCGTTAGTGTTATCTAAAATTTATATTGGTATTGACCAACACTGTAAACGAATCATAATGCAGCGACAAAATGAATAGCTTTAACTACATTAAAAGTCTATAAAATTCATTTTCTATTAAGACTTCCGTCGATATTGTTTCGTTTGAAAACTGGTTTGTGGCTGCCCTGTTATTGACTTTTCTTATTGTCTGTGGAAGTAAACAGGAAACATTTTATACATTAATCGTAGCTGATTTGTATATTCTATGAAGGTAATGTCAATTACTCTACATCTACGTACATACTCCGCTGGCCAACGTTTGCTAGAGGTAGGAAGTTCCCCTTCATCACTATTAGTTATTGCCTTACCGTGTCACTTGCAAACAAAACGAGAAAAAAAACTGTCTATGTATCTCTGTACGAATTCCTATTTCCCTTATCCCCTCGCATCCTCCACGAAATACAAGTTAGTTGGAATAGAATCGTCGGCCGCTACGGTCGGGGATTCGAATGCCCCCTCGGGCATGGATATTTGTCCCGTCCTTAGTCTTAGCTAGTTGATAAATAGTTTGTACGTTTAGGGACCGATGACCCCGTAGTTAAGTCCCATAAGCTCTACAAACATTTGAATAGAATCGTTCTGCAGTCAGCATCAAACGTCTGCTCCTTCATGTATCGAGGTTATCGGCCAAGGGAACCCCATTTTATTCCAGGAAGAGTCTCTTTAATCTTCCCTAGATGATCACATTTAACAATAAGAAATCAGCTCGCCCGTTAAACGATTCTATGTCTTCCTTTATACAGAACGTATGCGAATCCCAATCACAAGATTTGATTACAGATATTTGGAATACTAATTTTCCATGAAACACGTTTTTAACCATTTAATGCATAACTTTATATTTGAAGCTATGAAAGCTACCACGATTAATGTATCGTGTGTATATATTGACAAGGGAAAAACCAAGTTTGGTACCAACGGATTTTGATGGGTCGCAGGTATGACCATCAGCCTAAAAGGATTTATTCCAGTGGTCCTTGATGTCTAAGAAAATCGAGATCAAATTCGCAGCAAATTTCCCCGCTTAACGTGTCTACTTATACATGGCGGTTACCGCTCAGCGAGACAGCATGGTGTAATTGGCAAGGTGCTCGGCTCCCATGCAGGACACCCGGGTTCGATACCTAGCGGTAGAACAATTTATAAAAATTGTAACTGCTACATTTTATATTTCAAAGAAAAATAATTAAAAAATTATTAAGCAAAGAAAAAGATCTAAAGAAAGAAAAACAAAAATAATGAACAGTCAAACGATTAAAAAAATAACCAAGAAAATAAAAAAATAAAGAAAATAATCCCCTTCTGGTCATTTATTTTTCACTTTTCTTCATTTCTCTTCTTTTGTTGTGCATAATTATATGCCTTTATACCCACTTCTATGTTACAGCTTGAGTAAAAAGTCAGGATAATAGCAAATAGCACAGTAGCAAACGATTATTTTACTTATTGCGTAGTGTTATTTACTCAATGTCGCCATCGTCATTATCGTTAACACCTGTAATAAATTCTGGGTGATAATTGTTATAGAAGCACGAAAACACAGTACATTGTAGCACCACGCACATGTAATAAAAGCTACCGCTTTACAGGTGCAAGTTGTTTTCATTAGCAATACTGGAAAACACTGGTCGTTCACTTTCAGAAATAATGTTCGGTCGTCAATTAATTGCGACGCAAACCAGACACATTTAATCATGGGAACGAAGACTGGTGCGCTGAACTGATGCAACAGTAATGAATGTATTCGAATCGAGTCTTCTCGTGAAGTGATTTCGCGATTGGCTGTTAATAATTCAGGAGCATGTTGTAGTCTTTTCATGAAAATATTTACCTGACATTAAAAATACACATGGTATGGTTGGCAAAGCGGGGTACACTTGGGTGGAATAACTTTAATAGTGCAACTGCATGCTTTTGTTTCGTCGTACAGTGTTTGGTCAGCTTGCCCACTCCATGAATCGATGATTGAAAGAAATTTCTTCTGACCCACGTACGGTGAAGTAACACCTTTCAAGAATGTTTTGTAGTGTTGCTTCGTAAACTTTCCAGATTTTGTGCAGGTCACAATCACGTTTTTGAATCTTTCACTCAATGCGTCAACTCTTGTTTTAACAATCGGACCACAATTTACCTGTTACATCCTCCATACATAAAAACACGTACGGCACGATTTTTCATGATGCAGTTAAAGCATACTGCTCCGAGTATGAGTGGCTAATTTTGTTTAAATCTCGTTTTTTGACAAGAACAGATTTAACCCCTTTCTCTGTAAGCGTTCTATTGTACGTGAATTGATACTGGTTTGATCCGTATGTATATTATAATCAGGGTCGAAATTAGGGATGATGAGTCGCGTTTGGATCCGGAACTGCTCTGCAGCTGCCAATACATCGTTCATTGTTGCGTACTCTCTTGAGCTGATAAATTTAGTAATCTTACGCTGTTTGATCCCGTGTTTCTTTTTAAAACGTTCCACCCACATCGAGCTGGCTACGATCTGAAAACTATTTGAAACATACGGGATCGCAGCAGCCTTTGCCCGCTGTCGCAGGGTCCTCGTCGTCACCTAAAAATGGATAAATCTTTATCAGATCCATATGGGGCTCACATAACCCTTAAGTTGTTATCGTTAGTATCCTAACAATAATTTGTCTGCGAAATACCTCTGCCATACAATATATTACCTGCTGCAAGTTCTGCCGAGCTTCCAGGAATCGTTCGTACGTTTCTTGATATACAGTGGTCCATTTATCCACATTCGTTCCTCCTCTTTTGACGTCGTTTTTCCAACGATAAAGATGTTTTTTATGTTTCAAACGAGAACATCCGTTCGATTGCAATGATTTTAAGCTCCATTTTGGATAAGCTGCTGCAAGAGCGACTGCTCTTTGGTTGTATCACAAAGGAATGTAATCTTTCGGCACTGGCGTGAATTCCTCGGCAACACACTCATCATCATCTTCCTGTACACCCTTGCACTGCAATGTAAAGGATTGTGGAATTGCCACTTGCAATTTGAAAAACCAAAACAAATGCCTCAACGTAACGCTAATAAAAACAATACTTAATTATATATACTCGTGGTGTTCATCTATCTCATCGACAACTATGAGTTCCTTGACGTGAACTAGTTGCCTGTCTACCAACATGTGAAGTATTTCATTGGCAATCTCTTCGCCCATTGCAAGACACGTTCCGGATATCATGCTTGGAGGTGTGTCCGTGAGCAGATCTAATTGAGAAGCAAACATTCTGCGTATTTTAAGGTTTCAGTGAGTTCACTTTTTGACTGCTCATCACACACATCCATTTCCGAAGAGTTTTCGTGTGATGGGCCTGCTTCTATCATAGCGCATTTGTTCTCTACGTGGCACTATTTCCCGCACGCATGTACTACACGCTAACCGGCTGGCCGTAGCATAATGCTCCACTGGGACGCGTCACGTGAGTACACACGTCATAGGAGGAGATAAAAACAGCACGGTGAGGAACTGTGAACATAGGTATTAAATGTTGCCCAAATATTATAGGTATTAACAAAAGTCTGTTGACTGATTTCGAAATATTCTTCAATCGCCTTAAAAGTGTGCTTCGAAAAAACAAAATGAATAAAATAATCGTCGCGCAATACATAACATATTGAGAGACTGTTACATGTTTTTACCCTGATCATTTACTGCAAACGCTTACATAAGAATGGTTATAAGAATACATAATTATGCACAATCATCAGACAGGTGTGAAAAGTAATTGACCCATGTCGGACGTGAACCAAGGTCGCTGCATCTTGCCGATTATACCACGTTGTCTCGCTGAGCAGTAACCGCCATGCATAAATAGACACGTTACGCGTGGTAATTAGTTGCGAATTTAATTTCGATTTTCTTAGAAATCAAGGCCCATTGGGAGAAATCCTTTTAGCTTGATGGTCTAGAGGAACTTCCTCACAACATACCTACGACCCATAAAATTCCGTTGGGATCATACTTGCTGTTCCTCTTGTGAGACAAATGTTGAAAAACATCATTATGCACTACTAGCAACAAAAAGTTCAAAACTATATTGTGCTTCCATGTTGTACCCGATGCAGTAAATGACACTATTATACCTATCACCTTTCCAGAAAGTATCTCATAATGCAACATTGTATGTGACTGACTAATTGTAAATGGCAAAGGAGGAATACTAAAGTAAACTAACACACTTGTTAGGAGTCACTCAATGCAACTAACTTTCGAACTGTTTCATCACAACTCTGCAATTTTTAATTTCTAGGACGAGCTATTGTTGTTGTGAAGACTGATACGAAGCCAATACGGACCACATTAGTATAAGTTTATACGCCAATCATCTCTTCCGATGATAAGACGAATCAATGATGTGGTAAAGGAAATTAATCGGACAGTTACAAGAGAGGAAAACGTGATTGTCATGGAGACTGTGAATCGGTAGTAGGAAGACAAAGAGAAGGACAAATGTTCGGTCAATATCAACTTTGGAAAAGGAATAGAAGAGGAAGCCGCCTGGAAATTTTGTGTGGTAATGTAATCAGAACAAACGGTTTAAGAATCATGAAAGGCGGTTGTATACGTGGGAAGCCCAGAATACAACGAAAAGCCTCAGGCAGTTTTTACAGTGGTACAAAATAACTTTCGGAACCAGGCTTTCAACTTTAAGTCATACCCAGAGGCAGATGTAGACCTTCAGAATATCTTATTGTTTACGAAATACAAATTGTAATGGAAGAAGCAGCATAAAGGTAGGAAAATAAGGAAATGGGACTTGTATAAGCTGAAGGAACCTGAAGTTCAGAAGAGTTGTAGAGAGAGCTGTAGCTAACAGTTGACAAAAACGAGGAGAATATAACACAGTAGAAGATGAATTGAAAAGCTTGATAGATGAAATAGAAAAGGCAGCAGAGGTGAAAATATGTATAAATACCAAACCTACAAAAGTCCTTGGCTATCACAGGAAATACTGAATTTAATTGATGGAAGAATAAAATATAAATGTGCAGTTAGTGAAGCAGGTAAAATAGAATACAGACAACTAACAGGAATTAAAAAATGTTTAGGAAGGAGTGGTTACAAGGCAACGCGAATCTGTAGAAGAATGTATAACTAGTGGAAAGTCAGATACATCATACAAGAAAATTAAATAGACTTTTCGATACAAGAAAATCGGGTGTATGAATATCAAGAATTAAAATAGAAAACAAGTTCTGATTTAACAGGGAGAGCTGAAAGGTGAAAAAAATATATATTGAGATTCCGTACAAAGGAATTGAACTTGGTCACTATATTTAATGAAGGGAAGAAGAAGTATATGAAGAAGAAATAGATGGTACTACACTGAGAGAATAGTTTTACAGAGTACGAAAATGAAATTCTAAAGCCGAAACAATGCCCCTGAAGTATATAACATTACCTCACAACTACTATGGGACAGGCAGCCATGACAAAACTATTTCACCTGATGTATAAGACAGCTGAAATTCAGTCAGACTTCCAGAAAAATGTAGTAGTACCCATTCCGAAGAAAGCAGGCACCGACGGGTGTGAAACCTAAATAGCCATAAGTTCAATAACTCGTGGTTTCAAAATTTTGGCACTAATTATTTACAGGACAACGGAAAAGCTGATAGAATCCGAACTCGGGCAAGATCAATTTGGCTTTAGGAGAAATGTACGAAGACGTGAGGCAATACTCACCTTACGACTTATTTTACAAGACTGATTAAGGAAAAGCAAACCTGCATGTATAGGTTTTGTAAATTTATAGAAGGCTTTTGGGTGTGTTCATACCAATACACCCTTTCAAATTCTGAAGAAGCCTGGTGGGGGAAAATACACGGAACGGATAATTCCTTACAACTTATACAAAAAACAAATAGATGTAATAAGAGTCGATTGGCATAAATGGAAGAAGTTGGTTTGGAAGGGAGGAAAACAGCAGTGAAAGAAAGTAAGGCGAAATTTAAATTAAAGAACATCGTGAAGGCATAATAGCTATCATTTTTGCTGATGACATTGTATTTTCGTGAGAGTCATCAAAAAACCTGGAAGAGCAACTGAACATGAACAAGAGCAAACCGAAGGTAATGGAATGTAGTCTGTAAAAATTATACGATGCCGAAGGAATTAGATTAGGTAACTAAGCAGTAAGTGTGATAGGTGAGTTTTGTTACTTGGGGAGTGAAATAACATACGAATGTCGCAGTAGAGGAGATATAAAATTCAGAGTGGGAATAGGTATGAATGCGTTTCTCAAAAAAAGAAAAAAAAATATTAACACGGGATGGTAATGTAAGTGTTAAGAAGACTTTTCTGAAGGCATTTGTGTGGAGTATTGCTTTATGCGATAGTGAAACAGGGACGATAAATAGTTCAGACGGGAAGAGAATAGAAGTTTTTGAAATATAGTGTTACTAATGGGAATATACTGATCAGAACTGTGGAGCAAAGAAATTTCTTGCGCACCTTGACTGAAGCGAGTTTTCTATTGGTAGGACACGTTCTGAAACTAGAAGAAATCATTAACTGGATGGATTTGTGTGGGGTAACAATCGCAGAGAGAGAGAGATTAAGAGGCGAATACATTAAGCAGGTTCAATTAGATGTAGGTTGTCGATCCTTTGAGCAGATGAAAATATATATGGTTTGGCTGGGCACTACGGTGTAGTGGGCCATGCCTCAGGCGTTAGCAACTCAGCTACACAATCGCGGCCTATTCTGCGTGACGACACATAAGAGGGCCATAGCCTTCACTTCAGTTGTGTTGGCTTTACTCGCCACATCTTGAAACGGAATGTCACCCAGACGACCAACAGCTCTTTTGTGGGCACGTGTGTCAGCGTACGGGTGCCCCAGCTGATTCAGACTTTCTTCTTTCCTGGTTGCATATTTTTCTGTATCCCATCTTTCCCATCGTAGTTCCTCCCGAGTTGCTGGTTCGAATTGATCCATTTTCTATCCCTGCATCTCGTAAGAAGCGACTGAAATGAGTTTGATATGATAGAAGAACTTCGACTTTCCTAAACCCGAATAAATACATCTGCTTACAATAGCTGTAATCTCCACATTGCATCAGGTTATAAGACACATTTTATCTCCTATAAAATTGATACTAGACCCATTTCAGGAAGATCATTTATTTAATATTAGTACCATCTAAATACCATTTTCCGAATGTGAACATATTTTGTTAGCACCCACCTAAATAGGAAGATGTGATCGTTAAAATAAAATAAATCAGATAAAAATCAGAAAGATTTAGGTGTTTTTTTCTGAGAACTATTGGAGAATGGAACTGTAGAGAAATATAATAAAAGCGGCTCGACGAACCCTCTGCAATGGACTTTAAAGTGACTTGCAGAATATTTATTTAGATGTACGGGAGGTTTGGTCACCATTACGTTCAACGAAGGCATGTCATTGAGTTATTAGGATCCGTGAGCAATATTGATACGAAATACGTAGGGGAAATCAACGCGAAAATGAAATTAGTATTTGGGAGCGATGCTTTCTTAGGTAGTCAATGTGGTTCGGTTAGGCAGAATGCAATACTAGTAAAAAGTAAATTCGTAGGGCATGATCTTCTAGGAGACACCGAAGAGTAGGTTCACCTACCTTATTTGATAGGTTATTCTATTTTTCGCAGCCGCGGTCACCTTCCTTCAAGAAATGTGAAACTGTATGTTAAACTGTTTATTTTAAGTGTGGGTGACTGTAATGAATGTGTGTGTATTTTAATTGAGTGTTCCTGCTGGAGATGATGCAGAAGAGAACGGGGTTGTTCAAATGTTTGTAAAGCTTATGGGACTTAACTGCGGGGTCATCAGTCCCTAAAGTTACATACTACTTACGAACTGTCTTATACTAAAGACAGCGCAAATATCCATGGCCGAAAGGGGATTCAAAATCAAGACGGGGAATGACCTCGGGCATCTTCGCATAGCGTCTCAATGCGCTCGGCCGCCTCGCCGCAGCGTCAAGCCTTCACGTCTCCAAAATCACCAAGGGGGACGCCAAGATTAACGCCCCATTCCACGGAAGGATCAGCATCAGCAGTAATAAATACCCTACGACAATGTGGAGGGTTTTTCAATTTAATACATCCACCTTGCGCAAAGACCGATAATCGCGGATTTTCCGCCATCATCTCTGCAATTCTTTATGCAGCAAGGTCAAAGGAAAATTGACAGTAGAATGTTCGCCGGTGCTTATTTTCACGGATCTGACGAGAATAATTGTACGGTACAGGCGTTGTGACTGGTGTAACGGGTAGCACATCTCCCTACGAAGCAAGAACCTGGATTCAACTCCCGGCCTTCGCCGAAATTTTCATTCAATGCCTTGACTCACACGAATTAGCTCTAATGTTCGGCACTCAAATTTGACATTATCACGGCAAAGAATTTTTACTTGTAATGAGTAGTTGGGGAAATATGTAGCAATGACGTTACAACTTTCAATGACGTTGATTGTGGGACGAATAAGAAAAATAGTCAGTGCGTACTCATTCATACGATCGGTCCCTTGTAGGAATAGAGTATAAGCTGTGAGGAAGAGGAACCAATGAACAGGGGCTCTACAATCGTAGTGTTATCCTAAGTGGTTAAAGTGACCGCTGGCCTGAAGCGGGTATTCCTGTTTCGGATCGCTGTGCACCTCAATTTTTCAACTTTCTGGTGAATTTATTTCAATGCCCAGCAAGGACGAAATGTTTCAGTATTGCGATTTAGTAAACACAAAATCCCCAAGACTGGCAATCTTTTAAGAAGCTGGAAATTTAGCATGAATCTCAGTGCGATAAGCTTATCATAGTTTCCACAACAAAACTCTGTGAGTTAATTTGGTATAAATTCCTAAGACATTCTAGTCGTGCGTAAATCACACTAGCGGCAAACCACAATCAATACTTTCACTACGCGATAGCAATGGTTATGGTACAGATGACAGCCGACAAAACAGAAATGCTAAACACAGCTTTCCGAAATTCGTTCCTCGAAGAAGAAGAAGCAAATACTCTATTATTCGAATCAATAAAAGCTCATAGAATACGTAATTTTAAAGTAGATATCCCTCCTGTATTCATGGAACTAAAATCATTTAACCAAAGCAAGTCTCCCGGCCTAGATGGCACAAAGGTTCCTTTCAGAGTATGATGCTGTTGCAATACGTTCACTGAAAGATCGGTGCCCCAAGACTGTAATTCCAGTATACAAGGAAGGCAAAGGAGTGATCCGCAAAATTACATGCATATATCATTGACTTGGGTCTGCAGCAGGAATTTGTAACTTATACTTTCCTCAAGTAATATGAATGAAAAGGACGGTAATGACCTATTCCCCTCATAGTCAACACGGATTGACAAGGTTTCGTTCTTCTTAAACAGACAAAAAGTGTTGAGTGCTTTCAACAAGCGATCTCAGGTCGATTCCATATCTCTATATTTCTGGATGGCATTTGATACTGTACCTCACAAGCGTCTTCTAATCAAAATGCGTGCTTATGGAATATCGCCATAGTTGTGCGTTTAAATTTACTATTTCCTATCAGGAAGGACAATACGCTTAAACTGTCGGAAGGTCATCGATTAAAACAGAAGTGATTCTGGCGTTCGTTAGGGAAGTATTATAGGGCCGTTATTGTTCCTGATTTAGGATTCAATGTGAGCAGCTTTCTTGGATTGTTCGCGGATGACGCAGTTATTTATCGATTAGTAAAGACACGAGAAGGTCGAGAACAGCTGGAAAATGATGTAGATTAGATATCTGTATCGTGCAAAATTTGTCGATTGAGCGCAAATAATGGCAAGTCATCCATATGACCACTGAAAGAACTCGGGTAAAATTCATTTACACTATAAATGACTGAAAATATAAAGGCCATAAATCCAACTAAATAATTAGGAATAACCAATAGGAATAACTTACATTGCAATTGTAGGGAAGTAGAAGGAAAGGCTACATTTCACTAGCAGAAGTCTTAGAAGTTTAAACAGTGTTACTAAAGAAACTGTGTCAACTTAACTTATGCGTACTATTTACGAATATTGCTGCACATTGTGGAATCTCCATCAAGTGAGACTGTCGAAGGATATAAAGAAAGATCAGGCAAGGACTGCTCGCATTGTATTATCGTGATATTGGGCAGAGAGTTCCCGAAACTTATGTAGGAGTTGGGGTGAAAATCATTAAAAGAGCCCCCGGGGGGGTGGGGGAGGGACTCATGGTTCTTCCGTGAGGACGTGCGTGGCGAGCACGGAACGCCGAGCTAACGCAGTCTTCTTTCCTTCTTTACTTCTCAGACTGCATTTCCTTTCCCTCTCCCCTCCTTTCCTGTGTTCACTCCTTTCTCTCGACACCGGGAGACTGATAACCCTAGCAGATTAGTCCCCCTATCCCAATTGAACAACCCAACCCATTAAAACAGAGGCGTTATTCGTTGCTGTGAGATTTATTTGAAAAATTTCTTTCAACAAGCACGTCTTACGAACGCGAACATATTTTGTTATCACCCACGTACATAGGGAAACATGATCATCATAATAAAATAATAGACATCGAAAAGGAGGTGGGTTTGACGGAGGACATAGAAAGAGACCAAAGAAGGGCAGCTCATTTTGTATTGCCACGATACAGAGGAGACAGCGTCACGGAAATGAAACAGGATCTGGGATGAGAATCATTACAATAACGGCATTTATCGCTGCGACGTGCTCTACGCACGAAATTCCGATCACCAACATTCTCCTCCGAATGATAAAAAATATTTTTGACGCCTACTTATACAGGGTGTTACAAAAAGGTACAGCCAAACTTTCAGGAAACATTCCTCACACACAAAGAAAGAAAATATATTAAGTGGACAGGTGTCCGGAAACGCTCAATTTCCATGTTAGAGCTCCTTTTAGTATTTCTCTTTAAATGTAAATTGTAATAATTCGTGCAGGCAATTGTCAGAATACCCACCTGTTTCGTTAGTATGTACTGTACTTCCTCGATTCATGCACGATGGAGGTCCTGCACATTTCAGTCGACGTGTTCGTACGCTTCTCAACAACAGATTCGGTGCCCGATGGATTGGTAAAGGCGGACCAATTGCATGGCCTCCACGCTCTCCTGACCTCAACCCTCTTCACTTTCATTTATGGGGGCATTTGAAAGCTCTTGTCTACACAATCCCGGTACCAAATGTAGAGACTCTTTGTGCTCGTATTGTGGACGGCTGTGATACAATACGCCATTCTCCAGTGCTGCATCAGCCCATCAGGGATTCATGTGACGGAGGGTGGATACATGTATCCTCGCTAACGGAGGGACATTTTAAACATTTCCTGTAACAAAGTGCTTGAAGTCACGCTGGTACGTTCTGTTGCTGTGCGTTTCCATTCCACGATTAATGTGATTTGAAGAGAAGTAATAAAATGAGCTCTAACATGGAAATTAAGCGTTTCCGGACACATGAACATATAACACATTTTCTTTCTTTGTTTGGCCGTACCTGTTTGTAACACCCTGAATAGGTAGAAATAATCATCAGAATAAAATACGAGAAATCAGATCTCGAACGGAGAGATTTAGGTGTTCTTTCTTCCCCGCGCGCTATTCTAGAATGAAATAGGAGATAAATAGTGTAAAGGGTGAAACTTCCTGGCAGATTAAAATTGTGTGCTGGAACCGGGACTCGAACCTGGGACCTTTGCCTTTCGCGGGCAAGCGCACTACCGACTGTGCTATCCCGACACGACTCACGACGCCGCCTCACAACTTTACTTCCGCCAGTACCTCGCCTCCTACTTTCCAAACTTCACAGGTTGTTCGATGAACCCTCTGCCAGGCAGTTGAATGTGATTTGCAGAGTATCACATGTAGCTGTAGATTTAGTTTTTGCTTTTTCCTACTCGCTAATATAAAACGGGCCGTAGATAGCTATTGTTGATGTGATGTGATCAGCAGAGTATAGGTGTAAGCGGCTATGTGGAGTGGTACGTACCAGCAGGATGCTCTCCCAGGGCAGCCAGCGGATGGGCGCGGCGGGCCGGCCGCCGATGTCGCAGTAGTCCCGCTTGTAGAGGTCGCTGCTCATCGCCAGGTCCGCCACCTTCACCGCGTAGCCGGGGCCCAGCAGGCAGTTCCTGCACACCAAACACCTCGTACAATAAACTACACTGTCTGACGGCGCTGCTGTCGCGGGATAATTTGAACTTTCGACCGGCCGCCATGATAGTGGCAAGCGTCAGATAAATACCAGTGTCGTTAGGAGATAAATCGTGTGTTATATAGCTACTGCGGTATATGTACGCAGTTGGTAGTCACGCGTGTACTGTTTGACTATTGACCCATACAAGAGGCGCGTGAAAGGTCCATGCAGAAATAAAACTACAAACATTTTTGGGGGAAAAAACATTTTTCTTTTTCGACATAGTCTCCTTTTAGACCTACACACTTCCTCCGACGCTGTTCTAATTTGTTGGTCCATTACGAATAATAGGAATTGTCTAAGCCTGAAAAATAGCTAATAGCTTCTGCAATCACCTCCTCTTAAGAATGAAATATTCGTTCCGCCAACCATTTATTCAAATTGAGACACAAAGGGTACTTCGAGGGAGCCAAGTCCGGGGAAATGGGGGGATGTCGGTCGAGTTGGAATCCTTTTCCCAATAATTTTCCGACGACAATTGCTGAGGTGTATGCTGGTGCATTGTCATGGTGGAAAAAGATTTTTTGTGGGTCAATCGCCGGCGTTTTTCTTGCAGCTCGGTTTTCAAACGGTCCAATAACGGTGAATAATATGTACCTGTAATATTTTTACCCTGTTCCAGATAGTCGATGAGGATTAACCTTTTGAATCCTAAAGGACAGTCACCATAATCTTTCCGGCCGAAGGACAGGTCTTCGTCATTTGTGTGTATGTGTGTGTGTGTGTGTGTGTGTGTGTGTGTGCAAATTTTCCCTTCGTAACCCATTGCTTTCTCATGTCCAAAAGTTTATGCAAACTATTATGTACCCATTCACTCGAGATGCCCACAGCATTAGCAATCTCACGCACCTTAACTCTTCTGTCGTCCGTCACCACATCATGGATTTTAACACTAATTTCTGACATAGTAAACTCCACAGGGCGTTCAGAAAGTTCAGCGTCACTTGTGCCCATATGGCCACTCAAAAAATTTTTAAACCACTTATAAACTATTCTAAACGTAGGTGTGGAGTCACCATAATGTTTATCAAGCTCCTCTTTAGCCGACTAAAACTTGGTGTGCGTCCTTTAGGAAGATGCTACTAAGTAAACATGACTTCGATACGCGCCATCTCTTGGACTTTGCACGGAGTTTACAAACGCCTCCCGTAGATTAAACAAGGTGTTGAAGAAATTCTAAGCGTTTAACTGCATAAATCGATTTATGAAAGGAATAATGGTCTGCACGGCCGCTGCGGTCGGGAGTTCGAATACCCCCTCCCTCGGGCATGGATGTTTGTGCCGTCTTTAGTATAAGCTAGTTCATAAGTAATTTGTATGTTTAGGGACTGATGACCCCGCAGTTAAGTCCCATAAGCTATACAAACATTTGAACATTTTTTGAAAGGAATATAAAGAACACATATTGTCTTCCCATTTATATTCGTCAGGAATACAAGTAGCCCTACAAGTTGTGTTCAGAGATAGTTACTCCTGCATAACATTCAAGACAATATAGAATCGAATGAAATAAATAACAGCCTCTTACAATACAGTTAGCTCTTCAAAACGAACTACTTTAGGAAGTCCTGGGGGACAGGATGTCCAAAACTTTTCATTTTATGATTGTGTAAAATAACTATTGGGAGCACGAGATGAGTTGCCTCACTGCAATTCTAATTTTAATTTATGAAATTAATATGAACAACTTCTAACAGAGAATTTAAATGTAATCTGCTTTACAAATAAGTATGACAACTGAAAAGAGTTTTTAGAATTGTGTATAGATCCATATATATATTGTGAAGTTGAACTCAATGTCGATAGATGCTGACTTTTTAGCAGTTCACGATACTGTAAGGTATTTCGCTTGCAGCATTAAGAATACTAATATTCATGCTAGATACCCTAATGCTAATGTTAGATGCACATAGTTAAGAAACCTTTTTGACATACTTCGTGTTCTTAAAAGAATTTCGTACTGGTTAGTTGCTATATTCGCAAGGTAAAACGCTACTTTACGGTTGTGTATCTAATAGGATATTTCTTCTTCATAATCAAATTTTAACATTAGCTGCTTCAGGTAGGCCTGTTTCATTTTTTGAGGCTATAAAATATCTAAATATTGGAGAACGCAGCAGGCAATCAAGCAAAGACGTGAAGTGTTGTGAAGCTCTTCCGAAATTCATGTTTGTGCAAAAGTTTCACCATCTTAGAATAAACTGAGAAAGTGGCAGAAAATCGTGTCTGCCGATAAATTCCTTTCATAAGCTGTACTGAGAACGCTAAAATAGTAAATGCCACAGTTAAATCTAGTTAGGAAGAAGAAACGCTGTTGACTGATTTCTACTCCGTATGTGTAATAAATTTATATACAAGCAATAGTTTTACGCGAATGAATACACCCTCTAATGAAAAGAGTCTTTTAAAGTTCGCTCGGAAGTTTGATACCATAAGGGCCGCCGATGCGTTCTTCAATTTGCCTGCTGTTCGCGGTCGGCCGCTTAGGGGATTGTAGGGGCATCCTGCAGACACAGACAAGGATCGCAGCGTTACCAATGTTTCCGCACACTGGCTATTGCATCTGAAGAAACACACACACACCATCTAGCCAAAAGTTTCAGGACACGCTGATACAACTTGACACTGAACAACAGGAAGGAAGAGAGAAGAGGAAGAGAAAGAAGGTATGTGGCTGCACTGAAGCACAGCAATGACTCAATGGTGACAACTGAAAATCATCCACAGACCGGAATTCAAACATACTTTTTTCCCTTTAGTGCTGGACTGGTTGTAAGCTTCACTAAATGACCAGGGTAAAAATTAGTATAATGTCTTATAATTTCCCAGTATACTCGAGGTTAATTACTGAAACGAAGTGTATGTATTCTAATACTCATATTATTGTGTCATGTAGGGTGCACGCAGGATAAATTGGCCGATAGATGAGCAGATCGCTGGGCAAGCATGGGGATAGCAGTAGTGGTGGGGGTAGTGGCCGGAGTAACGAGGGAAAGTAAGCAGCGCTAAACTGAATACTAAGCTTCACTATATGTGGGAGTTCTATATTTTCTCTCTTCGATACCTAACCATACCATCAAAAATACCTTTTTAGATATACTTAACACATTGTTATTAATATTTCATTATTTTTTCCATTGTATTCACATTACCTATTTTACTTCGAAATGGATGTTACTAAAAGCCTTAGTTATGCAACATTTACGATACAGGATATGAAATAATTTGTTAGTATTACTGGTGCGCAAGCCGGAAGTCTCGTGTTATTTTTAAATTGCAAACAGAAAAAAATTTCATTAGTATCGAATTTACTGCAGTCATCTACATAGAGCTTAAACAATCAGTCCGAAGCGATAATAAATCAAACACCCACCGTACGAAACACGTTAATGAAACCGGTGGTATTTCGGTCACTGCACTATAGAACGTGTTTATATTTAAACGAAATGCTCACATACTTCTGTTCTACAGGATTACAGACCAGAAAACGTAAATGTTTCCTTTAGATACATTAATATCTTACAGTCTGCATAACTACTTTTCTTTATCAGTTATCTGCGTATACTATAATCAGACATTGTCCTTTTGAAAGTGACGCTCTTACTCCATTACTTGATCAATATGTTCACTCAATGTGCGTAGTATGCGAACTGCGAATGTATGTTTCATCACATATATGAGAAGTCAACCCTCTTCACGGTAATATTTTATTTTATTTTATTTAAATAATCGACACATTTATTGCGTATTTCTAAACTTTCTAAAGCATCTTCCTGTAACCTGTTTTTTGCGCCATCTGGTAAATATTAAGCGTGCTAATTGCACGAAAAATAAAAAATGTAACTATTACATTGAAATTAAAAACACTAATGTACGTGAAGCCGAACTTCTAACTAACATCTACATATATATACTCCGGAAACCACCGTAAGGTGCGTGCCGGAGGGTACACTGTACCACTACTAGGCATTTCCTTTCCTATTCCACTCCCAAAGAAGAAATACTTCCCTTGAAAGACGTATTTTCCATTATTACGGAAAAAAAGTTACTTTATTGTGAGGCGCTGTTCGTTTCTCACGTGGAAATTGTTTAGCAAACTACGCACAACTTGTTAAAAAATGTAAATCTAAGACATTTTTCTCTTTATTCCGCTTTCGTGGAGTAAAGAAGCCTTCAGAACTACTGGCAACTAATGTCTGTTTCTGTTTATTTTTATTTTTTTACTGTCCAAAGTGAAATACCAGTAGCAGCCTGCACTCTTTCAACGACACAATAATAGGATTTTTATCCACTTTTTACCTTTTCCGACATAAATTTAATTACAGTGAAAACAATCTATGCAGAAATCTTCCCGCACCTATAGCACTTGGAGACTGTTCATAGCGGTGCGCTCTCTCGATGTGCACTGACTGGCAGGCGGAAGTGGACTGATGCGGCCTCCCCTTCCGAACGAAGGAATGAGCTCGCCCGGCGCTTCGGACGAAAAATCGTCTCTGCGCATCGTCCATCGTGTGCTGCGCGTACTCTAGCCTCCAGGGTTAGAAGTACAGACGCTGATATACGTTTTATCACGCATATGGCGAATACTATTTTTGGATACCTCATTCCACTCCTGATATACCTGCTGCATAGTTGTGAATGAGTTGAGGGCTGTCAAGTCGTACTTGTCAGTTATCATCTCTTCATAAACCACGCATTTTCGATTTGATACAAGTCTGAAGATCGTACTGGTTATGGAAATTTCAGAACGTCTTGCAGAGCACGTTACGTTTGACGCATAGAGCGTTGACGAGCATTATCTTGCTAGAACAACACGTCCAAGAATAGCAAAAGAACGGATCTTATAACATTCTTCACGTACCGAGCACAGATGAACGTTCCCCCGCAATCACCACAGGTCAAAGAGAGTTGTAGCTTATTGCATCCCACATCATCATGATGTTATCGGGACAGTTTGTCTTAGACGAATGCACTCTACAAGACAGCGCCTGCCAGGTCTACGTCCTACAAGCGAAAGACCGACACTTGCGTGTAGGGAGAATATGCTTTCATCTGTCAATACCACGGCCCCCGTCCATTTGTCCAAGAGATTCTCTGACGCTACCATTCCGATCATACGCACCGATGCTGCGGCTTCAGTAAACAGACGAGCTCAATGCGCTACATGGTTGACCTGCTGCTAGTAACCGGTTGGTAACATTTCGGGTCGACACTTCTGGGTTCTAAAGTCCTCTTACTTTTCCTGTGGCAGCTGTACGATATACCACGACTGTCCTCACAATACGATTTCCTTGGCGAAGATCTGCACTGTGTGGACGTCCAGAACATTATCAATGGGTGTGGTAATTTTTATGTCAACATTCCAGCTATCATCGTTGAGTAACTAATCCAGCACGTCTAGCTTGTAGGGCAACCCTACTAATGGACCATCCCGACACATGGAAAACAACAATTTCAACCTCTTAAAACTCGCTCATTTGGCTGTAAGAAGTACAAGAACGTTTCTGTGCCATGCACCCTGTTTGCTTGACACAATCATATCACACCGAGCCCAATGGCTGGAAACAATCATTATTAGAGTGTAAACAAAGTTGGCTCTCTTACAGCTACGCTGATTGCTGCCGGACTATCTCGAAACCATGAGCAGTACATTCGGGGGGAAGGGGGGGGGGGGGGACATTTCGCCGTTCTGCGTATGACGTCACCGTAGAAGCATGTAGCTACATTTTTTCTAGGAGTGGAGGACATTACGTGCCTTCACATGAAGCCGACAGAATGTGGTGTTGAGATAAGAAGATGGTTTGGTGGTGGTCTCCTCGTTGTGCATGAGAAGATATTAAATGCATTTTCTTTTACATGAATAGATTTTAATGCATTGTCCATTGGGTGTAGTGGAGTAAATTGTTTTGAGACGACTATTTTTTTAATGTTTTTCTGCCCGCGTAAATGTCAATCTCGCAATAAAGCAGTCTGCATAACGAAACGATTTATGGAAAATAATACTGATTGATTTAACTGCGGTGTTCAGAGTCACGACCCATACGCACTGGAACAGCATTGAGGTAGAACATTGGCTTGTCGAGTTAGCTCGAAAAACCAATTTCCCACATAGCTACCTTCACTCTTTTCAGATCGGTGTTGCCGGTCCGCCTAAGACATTCTGTTGTGGTGTTAAAAGTGTGCCTACAAATAATAAACATGAGAGCAATGATTTCACACTCACCCTACGAATATCCTTTAATCACTTGGGGTATTTGCAAGAAATAAGTCACACAAAAACATAAAATTTAAGAATAAATTTTACGTTAAGTAGCTTCGTTGGTGAATGTTTCCGGACATTTGTTCACATCCTGCATTTCTTCCTCAAGGAACCCTCAACAACTATATCTAGACTGTGACTATATTTTTTGAAAATATGTACAGAGGGATGAAAACTCTCTCTAGAGAGTAACCAATGTAGGTGTACGTAAACAAACGTTTAAAAAAATCAAACGGCATATTCACGAATTCTTCCTAAATTAAACGAGAGTAGCATACCATTTTATCAAGGAGTACTAGTAGTTCAAGGTTCGCAGGATAACTTCTGTGAAGTTTGGAAACCTGGAGGGGACGTACTGGCTGAAGTAAAGTTGTGATAACTGACCCTGAAGCTGGAAAGATAGCTCATATGGTAGAGCGCTTGGCGAAAGGCAAATGTCTCTGGTTGGAATCCCAATTCAGTCCACAATTTTAATCTGTATCTGACAAATTTTAGTTGTATCATCGATATAAACTGTCAGAACTTGGTATGAACAAATATATGTAGCCTGAGATCAAGAAAATCCTAATATTTGGAAACACTTTCTGCGGTAAATACAACTTGGATGTACATTAAAGAACCATTTTTTGCGGTTAACGAAAAACTGTCTAACATCATTAGTTTTTAATTTCAATTTTTTTCGTGGTTAAATACCAAGCTCTAAGGAATTTTGATGCTGTAAACGGCGAATGCTTACTAATAATAATAAGCCAGTAATATTTAAGCAACAATTGACGAGTAACGGCAAATGTGGCGTATTGTTAGATAATGCGACATGAGATTACCACATCTCTTGAACCATTAAGGCAGTGTGTACCTGAATGCCATCATGAAATAGAGATTTATCATAGCAAATGAAGCTGTAAGTTATGATTCACTGTTGTAAGTGGAACGAAAATGAATGGCAAGCAACTATTACCGTTCAAAATAGTTTCCCATTGCATCCAATGCAGTGAGATGAATACTAAGCTAGAGCGACTACTCAATGGCATATTTGCAATTGATTGTTGGATGATTCACCATACAGGTAGTGCTGTAAATACCGTTGGTGTTTGCGACATTCGAGCGATTTTTTCGTTGCCCTACATACTAGACCCACAACGAGACCACATGGGTATCGGATTTTAGAATTTCTTCATATTTATGGTACGCAAAGTTCAGAACATAAGTAACAATCAGCCAAAGCCATATACGCTACTCTCAAAAATTCTCGAGAAAATCGACTTTGAAGTTTTGCAAGAACACGAAAGTACCAGTTATTATATAAGTTACCGCATTTGTCGGTGTAGCTCAGAACGCAGCATTCTGGCCAAACACCCATGGAGTCAATTGTTCGAATCCCACTGGCACCAATATTTTTTCGTTTGTTTTCGAATTCAGTTACACAAAATGTTTTGAGATCTTTAACACTACGTGTTGTGACAGTTTTCATTTATGTGTATGTAAACGAAATGAAATCCTGTCGTCACCTTAAAACGATGGTAGACTAGGATAGCTACTTGGAAAGCAACTATGGAGATGACATTCCGAAAACATCGTCGTAGATCTTCACAAACTGAACAATCAAAGACTACCGTCGGCAACTAATAGTGAAGCCGTTCCCGTTAAAAATGTAACATGTATTTTGATTGAAACCATCATTATAAACAATCTAATATAAAATACAGAAAATTACGAATAAAAAAAAATTACGTGCATTTATCGTAAAAATGACCATTAGATACTAGAATTCTGGAAGTATTGTAACACAAAGAGAAAGTCTAGAACGTTTCTATCTGAGCTACACAGACACATGCTGCCCCTGTTTTAGTTATTTGGTACTTACCTGTATATGCCAAACTTCAAAGTTGATTCTCTGGAGAATTTTTTAGAGTTGCGTCGTATGGCTTGGCTTGATTGTTATTTGCGTTCTGAACTTCACGTACTATAAATATAAAAAATTTCTAAAACCCTATACCCATGTGGTCTCCTTGTCAGATAGCGTCACATATTATCAATAAACAGTAACCTCATTCTCGCATTTTTATACAACAGTTTAAATATTTCTCTAACCGCAATATGGTTGCTGTGACAAGCAGTGCCACGATGTGCAATTACCATTTATACAATCTCCTGTGGCCACAACGCCCTGATGACATCCACTGGTTTGCAAAACACATAGGAATGATCAGTTTTGGAACGGGGTCGCATTGATTGAACTGCATGTCACTGAGGACCATTCCTGCCAACGAGGAAGTCTATTTCCACGTCTGCTCGCTGTTCCACTCTGATCACATCCATCTTGCAGCACGGGAAAGCGCACACTGAATGTTTCAGGAACTGCTACCGACCCATCCGCGCATCACGTCGCTCTGTCAGTTTATTTCAGCCCTGTCTACCAACGGCATTCTACTCTATCTAGTGCGATGTTGGCGATTCCAGATGTTCGCATGTTTTATCATAATTGTCATGACTTATGGAATGGACCCTCTTATAAATCTATACAAGTCAATTTCTCTTTTCTGTATAATCCCCTTCATCACATTATTGCTGAGGGTCTTGGAATTTATAATTGCACGTTAAACCCGGTACTAGATTCGCTGTTAATGTATCTGATAGGAAACGAATGGGAGATTAATCAATAAAGTATTTACAAAATAGATGGACCGAGCAAATACAACAGTCAAACTAAGAAATAGCTTTGAATGATCAAGAATGAGAAAAAATACTCTGTAGGCATTGGATTTAGCAAATTATTTGTTCGCCCATTTTTTTAGCATAAAATGAGAGATAAGACAGTTTACCAATAACGAAGCATGCGACGTTATTGCCATTTTGAATACAGTAATTTCCCAGTCCTCTCTTATATCCATTTACCCCTCTTCCTCCTTCCCCTCCTCCTCCGGTTTCTCTTCTATCTTTCCATTGCCCACTTCTCCCATTTCTTCTATTTTCCATGCCCCCCCTCGTCCCTTTGACCATTTCCTCCTCCTCCCTCTGCCAGTTCATTTCCTCCTTCCCTCGTCGTGGTTTCCCATATTTAAGAAAGCCAAAATTAGTAACTGACTTCTTTTTTCGTTAAAAAGACTTCTTCGCTACCATGATGTTTTGATATCCACTACCGATTATACAAACGACCTAGTAATTACGGAGGCTGTTAATGCACCGGCCGGCCGCAGTCGAGGGTTCGAATCCCCTCTCGGGCATGGATGTTTGTGTCGTCTTTAGTATAAGGTAGTTCATAAGTAGTTCGTAAGTTTAGTGTTCAAATGTTCAAATGTTTGTATAGCTTATGGGACTTAACTACGGGATCATCCTAAACTTATAAACTACTTACGAACAAGCTAACACTAAGGACGGCACAAATATCCATGTCCGAGGGACCGTAGTCGCCGTGCAGACCGTGACTGGCGCGCCGCAGTCCCCTCGGCCACCGCGGCTGGCTACGTTTAGTGACTGATAACTCCGCAGTCAAGTCCCTTAAGCTTAACAAACATTTTTTTCTTTTGTTAACGCACGGGAAACATTTAAAAATGAACGACCCTAGAATGATATTTCAGGGAACGTTGTAACTTTAGTGTGTCAGTTCTACAATAATATCGGAACACAGGTCAGAATTTTTCAGCTCCTTAACTTTCGGTATTCACGTCATAATATTGGATATTTGAATTCGTTGTAACATCAGAGATATAGATACGAAAGCATCTACTTCCTTTTACCATTCTTCTATGTACAAACATAAGTTTCATTATGTGCACATCTATTACACATACGTTTTAATTTACACGATTGTCATTAGCTTACAATTCTGTATTTGAAACGCCTGTCTAGCTATTAATATTAAGATGTGCCACAATAGCGTGTGGATGATTTTGTATAGAAGCATTGTAAAATAATCGAATAGTAGTTCAAATTCTTAAATTATTGTTTGACTGCAGCAGCCTTAATAATACATCTTTCAACTGACAGTAAAAATGAACAGTGTCACAAAATATTTTATGAAAGATTTTTAATAAATGTGTGTCATTTGTTTATTCTTACACGATACTCGGACAAGGTATACGCCAGAGAAATAAGAGGGGATCTCAGTGTAACACCGAAAGAATATTCAGTTAAACGAAATTTGAAAATAGTTTACATCTACAACTAAGATAGTTATGTGTATTTACCTGGCGGCCAGATCTTTGTGCACGAGGTTTCTCGACTCGAGGTACTTCATGCCAGCAGCCACCTGCGTCGCCATGTACATGAGGCACCCGTAGCTGCAAAATAGGCAAACAAACGTTCTCTAATGACTATTAACCTTAGGATCGATTTACAGTGTACAACGTATCTTAATGTCAACATAATTTGAAGTGGCACTGAACTAAATTGAAAAGATGGTCTACTAACAAATATAAATTAACAAATGACAGTGTGCGGATGTTCAAATGCTTGTAATCCTAAGGGACCAAAAATCCATTTAATCGGTCCCTAGACATACTAACTACGTAAACTAACTTATGCCAAGGCGAACAGACAAATACACACACACACACCCACACACACACACGCACATATGCTCAAGAGGCGACTCGGTCTTCCATTGTAAGCGGCCACGCAATTTTTCATTTGACAGCAGAAACATTCGAGGCACTGCCAAAGCTATCACGCTATTACACGCTCCGGAGTGTTCCACCTCAATGCATCCTTCGCCTAAGTTTCAGTGAAAGAGCTATTGCCGAAGCCCACCTTGACCATAAATTAGAACATTCGCAGAATTTCGTGTGTGGGCCTCAAACTAACACAGTATTTTCATGTTCTAACTGACCAGTTAGACGAAATTTCGCACTATACATGGGAAAAATTTGTTTAGATACGAATCAGAATTGGGGGGCGCTGCGTTAATGCTTCTTCAGTTTGTGGAAATCTTTCTCTTGAATAAATCATCCTCTTATTCTGAAATGTAATCATTTGCTTGTTCGTACGTGCACGACACATCTGTCGTTTTCCATCTCATTCAGGAAGTTCCTTCGTCGTGCGTCTTAATTATTACAAACGACTAATTCATAGCTCTTTCTTTTAGCATTATTAAAACAATGATCAATTCATTAAAATTATGAGACGGTGATCAACATGAAACTGTGGTGAGCGACAGAAGTAAGGGTATATTTTTGTTATTTGCAAATCGACAGGAGGATATATTCAAATACAGAGAGAATGCTTTAAGAAACATGTTCCTGAATTTGAAACTTCTACAGGACCTAAATTATCTTTTCACAATCCGTTTATGTAAAACGATCAGTTACTGAAGGAACTTTTATCACCTATGATGGTGAATCTATTGGAACTATGTAGATTCAGTCTTCAATAATACCTAGTTCTTATTCTTTCACTGCCACGTTCCATGTGTTTCACTATCAAAAATGTCATTCACGTGATCGTAACATGTTATCGTATTCTCAAATAAACCCAAATCACTGATCATAGAATTAATAAATTTGCCCACAACTACAATATTTTCACACTGTTAATAGATAATATTATTGATCTGATATAAGACCACTTAACCAGAAAATATACACATCCTAGCACATGTAGTTCATCAGCGATTGCCTTCTCATTGTGATGTATGTTTCGCTTATTTCTTTAACTAAAGTATTAACAGTGTTACATCTACAGTACTCCAGAAGGGTTGTAACGTTGATATGTAGCTAGAGACGTATCATCTGTGAGCAGCTGCACAATCCTTAAGCGGTTGATCTCTTATTATTTTTTAAAAAAATTTCGAGCTACCTAATTTCTGGCTGACAGCCAGAATTCTAATTAACTCTCAATCCACACCAGTTTGCAACCGTAAACTATGAGGATACCAAGTTATAGTGGTCCCCCATCTATCTGAATATAGACTGTTGAATTGCTTTTGATTTCTCTGTTCTGCTAATCATGGATGTTGTACTGAAAAAGAAGTTTCAACGTGAAAAACGTTATGATATAGAAACATTGAAGATAAGAAAGCTGCGGCATATCACCAAGTCAAAATAGATGCATAAAACGCTATTGAAATAGTTATAGAGGTATCTGATCAAGTACAAGAATAGGTTTGTTGCACCCATTTATTCTCCTACTCTTCGCTGGGAAAAGTAGAAAAACATTTGTAAAATTTTTCACACTGCCGTCCAGGGCGAAAAATTCCATGTAAGACACAACTGCATATTGACATAAACAGACTGGCTCTGTAGGAGGTGTCAAATCTAAATACTGACAGCTGTTTGGATGCTTCCAGTCTCCCGCAACTTAAGATATTTCAAGAAAAGGCTTTCAATCTCATCATGAAAAGAAAAAATACCGGCATATACAACTGCAGAATGATGAGTGAGCCGTGTCGTCTCGATTTTTTTAAATTCTTTATTATAATATCATACAATACAACAAATTACCTAAGACTAAATGGGCAATATAATACATATATATTTTTATAGCCTAATTGGTGACATTACACGTTTCTGTGGAAACCACTGGACATTAGCTGGTGTTGATGTTTTTGTTGGTTGGTGTGTGGGTGTGATGTGTTCTACATGCTACTGCTGTGGTGTTACATGTGTGCCAGCATCACAAACCTACTTGGAGTGGCCAGCTCACCGAGCGAAACCCAGTGAGCGTGCCCCTGGCACTGGGCGGCCAATTTCTTTTGTCACCACAGCCCCCCCCCCACGCAACATTTTCCCCACTGTGTTCTAACCTACTATTTACTGAAAAAACCTACATATAACTTGCGTCTATGGTCTCAATCGGTGTTTGCTACATCTAACCTCCGAATCCAGGGGATGGCGGATTCTTCCATTTCTGGAGACAAGTCCATCCCCCGGCGGCATGACAGGTGTGGCTGTCTCAGTCAGGTGTTAAGTCAAATCCGGTTACTGGTTCAGGATAAAGTCCCGAAGCACATTGTACGAGATGTTGTTGGCGATTTCATCAAGTACACGAAACGTGTCTGGGGTTCTTATGAGCTCAAAGGTGTTGTTGCTCGGCAGAGCCCTTCTAAGATCCGCAGCGACGCCGTCATACGTAGGACACTCATAGATGATGTGTTCTAGCGTTCCTATCTCGGCACCACAGGCACAAGCTGGTGTAGCTCCTAAACAGACATAGGTAAGTCGGATAGGGTCCATGCCCGGTGAGGAAGTGCACCATACCCCTACATGGTTTGAAATGCTTCATCCCAAGTCTTTCCTGGATATCTGGTGAAAGAGCGTGAGTTCTCCTCCCAGATTCCTCTTCATCCCATGATTGCTGCCAGGGTTGGAGCCCTTTCTGTCTGATCTCCGTTTTGCTGACAAGTGGTTCCCCCAAAATCTTGGCTACGTTTTCCTTGTTCCCTTTCTTGGCCCAGTACCAAGCTCCCTGCTCCCTTACCTTGATGTCAAGGGGGCACAGCCCCATCAACACCAAGAGGGCCTCGCCGGGAGTGGCCCTGTAGGCTCCGACTGAGTGAAGGAGGATGTTGCGCTGCACCCTTCTCACGGCCATGGCAGGCGTCACCCTCGTGAGCCTGTGGGCCCATATCGGAGATCCGTAGATCCGTCGGCTCGATTTACTTTTATTGCCGCCAGTTACCCGTCGCGCACGTATCGATATCCCTTCTTACTTCGACGCGGGTTTTCTGTTTGTCATTTGTCTCGCGGCCGGCGCGAGTTGCCGCGGTCGGCGTGTGCATCTTGGGGTCCGCGTGCAAGACCGGCGAATTGACATTCGGAGGGCACTGTGTACGTTAGGGACGGCGCGGCGCCTAGGTGGAAGGTTGCTGTGGTGTTTTGACGCTCCGGAACAGCTCTTCTTCCTCCTCTTCGTGCCCGAGCCGGCGCATAAACACGACTGACCAATTGGACGATGAGCTGACTATTTGATGGTGTGGTGTGAGGAATGTCGCCGGATCTGTCCAACACCACCTAGAGAGAAGGCCGCGGCGCTCTCGCATGACGTCATGCAGTGGAGGCGGCGTTCGCTTAGGTAACTGGGCGGCGGCTGTGGCACGGCCCACTATGCAGTAGTGTGCAGCCAGTCAGCTAAGCGGACGATGCCTACACTGCGTGACGTCACACGAGATCGCCGCGGCCTTCTCTCTAGGTGGTGTTAACCTGTCCCAGGATGTGGAGAGTTAAGTTCTTCGTCTGTTCGTGCGCCATTGTTGCATTAGTGGTAATCGTTGCAGTGTGTTTCTTGAGCGGTTTTATGGTGGCGTCATGCTCTTTCATGTTCTGGTTGCTGCTCCCAGGCGTGGTCGTATATTTGATAGTTCAGCATTTTCCCCTCCGTCCGAGTTACCTGTACTCTAGTGGTTGTAATTAACATGTTATTTTCCTCTATATCATCCGTGTTTCTTTGTGGTTCATTTTCTGACTTAGCATTGCTTTGATGGGACTGGTTAATATTATGAAATTTTTTGGAGTAGCTGTGTAATTCTTATCACCCGTCTCAGATATTTTCTGGGCAATCTGTTAAAATTTTAAGATGTTGCAATATGTTCGGTCATTGTCAGTGTGCTATCCTCTTTAAAAGACTATAACGGGTCATTAATTCGAGTTGTTTGCAAACCAGCTCTGAGTTAATATTTTTAAAAGCATTGTAAACCAGTTGTAAAAAGGAAGGCTGTGTTAGCCTTTTAACGTTGTGTACTGTAAGTTATCTACTTACGTACTGGGAGCCAGTGCAATTTTCCTGGCCTATGAACACGGTCATTTTTAAGTTTCAGAAATTACTGCAACCAGTCGCCTTTTGTTTCTTCTTAATGAAGATTTATTTAGACCATTACCGGTTTCAAGCTGCCTAACAGCTCATCTTCAGATGGTATACAATTATTACAAGTTACATTTGAATAGTTATGCACTTTACATTTAGATTGTCCATATTTGGTCCGCTTATTGATAAGATTTCACAACACTTCCTTTCCATCAACACGCCACAACAAATCCCACGACTTTAAGTGGTAAATTTAACAAATATTTCACACACATTACCACTTTATAGCCATGTCATATCCTACCTATCCTTTATAGCAATGTCATATCCTACACAATGGATAAAACGGACATTTTTAATTAAAAACAAATAGTTTGTTATGTATATATCTTAATGTATCCGGTTCAGTATTACTAGTTAAATGCCACGCGGGAGTAGCCGAGCGGTCACAGTCTGGTCTGACCGTCCTCGCAGTGAGGACGTCTTGTTTACGTCCGAGCCGTAGCTAGCGGCAAGGAGGAAGCGGCGAGTGCGAGGTTTAGCAGCGCCGCATATTATGTACAAACGACGTTCACGTGGCTGACTACTTACAGAAATCGACCGTGAAGTTCACATTTGAGAACCGTTTTGCTAGACCTAAAGCACTAGAAGTTGAACGTTTTATTGACAGCTCGAAATTTAAATAAAAACAACGGCTTAACCATTCACCTGACTAGAAAATTGAATAACCGAATTTGTAGAGGATAAAATTCTCTATAACTTTGCTCTCTTAGTTTTTTTTCACATCTCGTATCGTTTCAGAGATATTTGCAAAACTAATGGCGATTTTGGGATGCATGTCTGTCTGTCTGCCTGTCCGTCCGAAACGTGTTCCCCGTTTTTAAGACGAACCGTTCAACCGATCAACATCAATTTATACAGACATAATTGTAGGCCGACAGAGACCAGAACCGTCCTTTTTTAAATTTTTCGGACAAATAATTCGGTAGTAACGCCAAAAAATCCGTTTGTAATATAATTGTAATTGCAAACGAACCGTTTATCTGACACGAAAATTGAATAACCTAATTGGTAGAGGGGGAAAAACCTTGCATCTTTGCAGAGATATTTGCAAAAATTACGGCGATTTGACGATGTCTGTCTGGTTGTAACGTGTTCCCACTTTTTAGGTCGAACCGTTCAACCGATCGGCACCAAACTTTACAGACACAATTGCTGGCTACCAGAGACCAGATCCTCGCGTCTTCAAATATTTCGGACAAGAAATACGTTAGTAATACCAAAAAAGGCCGAGTGTAATGTAATTTTAATTGCATATAAACCGTTCATCTGACGCTAAAATTGAATAACCCAATTTGTAGAGGAGAAGATTCTCTACAGCTTTGTTCCATTATGGTTTTTTTTTTTCATATCTCGTATCGTTTGAGAGATATTTGCAATATCAGAGTCTTGACACCCTCCACTGAATTAACGAAAACCAGCCGTTCGCAGGTGTCACGTGACATTCATCGCCCACAACTCTGTCTGGCATGAGCCATCTTGCGTTACGTATTTCATGATTTTCTTATTTTAACTTACACGTTTTCATTTCAACGCAATGGCGCACTGAAGAATTAACAAAAACACGTCGTTCTTCGTACGATACATGATAATATAGTGTCTACAAATGCCATATTAGCATCAGTTAACAACGGCCAAGAATAGTATGAAATTAAAGGACGCAACTTCTAAGTGTTGGCCGTAGCGTAGTGGGCAATGTGTTGGACTGTGCACTCTTATTAATTTTTTATTGTATACATTATTATTTTTGTCCAAAATGTTTGCAAAAACTTATAAAATTACAAATCTAAAGTGGGACATAAAACACGTCATTTCGATTTTTTTAAGAGAACTGGTCAAACTCGTTCCTCAAGAATTGATTGCAATTCAGTTTTCGATTTTGGCGAGCGTTGCAAATGTCTAATTAATCAACGATGCATGTTGCGATCGACTCATTCGGAACTACGTCTGGTCTTATAAGTTTTTTCACTCGATGGCAATGTAGGAAACCTCAAGGTGGAGCTAGCGGGCATCGGCATTGGACCAATAAGTGTCTTCGAATTACCATTTGAAGTGACGGAATAACAGGTAATTACGGCGCTCCGGCAATACGGCTCGGTCCTCGTCTATACAAAAGAAAAATGGACGATTTTTGAGACATATCACATTCTTAATGGAGTACGGAAAGTACGGATGGACCTCAAGAAACACGTCCCCTCTTATGTCTGCATTTGTGGGTGCCGTGTCATCATTATGTATGACGGACAACCGCGTACGTGTTCCGGCTGTGGCAAGGATCGGAATGCTTACAGAGACGAATCACGCAATTACCGACGGGTGAAGGCCAATTTCCGAACGTTCCCGAACTCTTTTTTTTTTAATTCTTTATTATTTCAATGCCACATTACAACCCATCGCCTGTGTTTAAAATGGGTCTTAATATTAAAATTTTCAACTACTGTTATTACTATGGGTTAGGGTTAGCGACTAATTACTACTTATTACTTGTTATTGTTTGAATGAAGCCACTGGTCAACCTATTGTTTTGATTTTGTGCTACTGTACTTTGTTATTACTACTGTCCCTACTAAACTACTGCTGTGGCGTTACAGGTATGCCAGTCGGTACAAACCTACTTGGGTGGCCAGCTGACTGAGCGAAACCCAGTGAGAATGCCCCTGGCACTGGGCGGCCAATTCTGTTGTCGCCACAGAACCCCCCCCCCCCCCCCCCCGCACACACACACACACACACACACAAATATGTCCCCGCAAAAGTGTTAACCTACTTACTACGCTATTAATCTATACTAAACTACGTCTAGTCAGTATCGATGTGTGACCACATCTAACCCCCGAAACCCGAGGATGGCGGGTGTAGTCCTGCCGGACGTCCAGTCCATCGCCAGGCGGCATGGCAGATGTAGCTGCTAATCGGGTGTTCTTGTCAAGATCGGTGTGTTAGTCATGTTCCTGCAAGAAGTCTCGTAGCACCTTGCGTGAGAGTTTGTTTGCAATGGTGTCAAGTGTTTGGAAAGTGTCCGAGGCTCTTATTAATTCATATGTGTTGTTACTGGGCAATGCCCTTCTTAAGTCCGCAACCACGTCGTCGAATGCGGGACACTCGTATATGATATGATCTGGCGATCCCACCTCAGCTCCACAGTCACACGCTGGTGTCGCCTGTTTCCTAAACCGGCAAAGATATGTCGGATAGGGTACATGGCCCGTGAGAAAGTGCCTTCAGACGGCTTGAAGTGTCTCATTTTCAGTCTTTCCCTGATGTCTGGTCGGAGAGCATGTGTCCTCCTTCCATACTCCTCTTCATCCAATGACTGCTGCCACAGTTGCAGCCCTTTCTGCCTTATTTCCGACTTGCTCAGGGCAAGTTCGCCCAATATTTCCCTGATTTTTCCTTCGTTTCCCTTCTTTTTTTTCCCTACATATATTCAGGCGGCGCTAAGAACCGCGTCGTCACACGATCACAAACAAGGGTCCAACAGTGAAGTGCCGGGGGTCGCGGTGCAGCAGGAGGAACCAGCTGCCACGAACCACCGCGAAAGGAGGAAGACAGCCCGACCAGAGACGAGGCAGTGAGGCCTGATGGAATGGAGATAGACACCAACACGTGGCACGATAAGGGAGAGGAATCAGAAACAACAAGTATGGGACAGTCTCCGCGATGCAGCTACAGGGAACGCAAGAAACAACGTTCTGCGTCCCGAGACGTCGACGAGACAGTTGGACCATGCAGCGAAAACGCTCAAGTACTTGATCGTACGCTGCCAAGTACGCTGGAGAAGGACGGTACCACAGGTCAGCGGGTATGTGAACGACGTAAAGTGTCTCCCAGAGACGTGATATCAGTGCAGCAGCGTGAATCGTGTGAAGGTCCAGATTAACAATTTCAGATCATACAGAAGTTCGCCCCTGACCACAGTCTTGGCGACTAGACAGAATACGTTGAGGAGTGCAATGAAGACGTAGAAATGGCGGAAAAACCTTCGCAAGAGAACTGCGTGAGTAAAGGTGTTAAGGCCAGCATAACACAAGACGCTAGAAATAGACCAACAGTCGTTACTGACAACGAACTGCGAGCAGGGCCGCAAGACGCGTAAAGAAGCGACGCAGAACGAATCCCCTGCAAGCATACCACATCGTGAAGATCAATATCAACAAAATCAGCAGTGGCAACAAATTGCAGCTACTGAATGACATGTTGCGGGCGGCGGAAGTAGATATCGCGCTGTTGTAGAAGGTGCGGGAGGCGGACCTCCATTCCCCGCGCACGTATACTGCACACGTCCATACGGGCACAAGAACTGGGCACTGAAATCCTCATCAAAGAGGGAATCCCAGTTAGGGAAGTAGAAAACCTGCCATCGGGGAGAGGAACGGCGCTTACGGTCAAAGACGTCCGGCTCATCAACATATACGCCCCATCGGGCTCCGGAAACAGAAGAGCCTGCAGCGACTTCTACAAGACAGATTTAATGCCCCTCTTCGCGGGCAGCTACAATCAAGTAATTTTTGGAGGGGTCTTTAATTGCGTCCACTCCCATGAACCACAGACATTGCCGAGGTGGGGTGGCTTGCGTGCCTCAACGATACAGATAGCCGTACCGTAGGTGCAACCACAGCGGAGGGGTATCTGTGGAGAGGCCAGACAAACGTGTGGTTCCTGAAGAGGGGCAGCAGCCTTTTCAGTAGTTACAGGGGCAACAGTCTGGATGATTGACTGAGCAGGCCCTGTAACATCAGCTAATGTGGCTTTGCCACACAGCTACTGCGAACGGCTGAAAGCAAGGGGAAACTACAGCCGTTATTTTTCCCGAGGACATGCAGCTCTACTGTATGAACATATGATGATGGCATCCTCTCGGGTAAAATATTCCGGAGGTAAAATAGTCCCCCATTCGGATCTCCGGGCGAGGACTACTCAGGAGGATGTGATCATCAGGAAAGACAATACTGGCATTCTACGGGTCGGAGCGTGGAATGTTAGATCCCTTAATCGAGTAGGAAAATTAGAAAATTTAAAAAGGGAAATGGATAGGTTGAAGTTAGATATAGTGGGGATTAGTGAAGATCGGTGGCAGGATGAACAGGATTTCTGGTCAGGTGAGTACAGGATTATAAATAAAAAATCAGTCGGGGGTATCACAGGAGTAGGATTGATAATGAATAAGAAAATAGGAATGCGGGTAAACTACTATGAACAGCACAGCGATCGCATTATCATTGTCAAGATAGATACGAAGCCAACACCGACAACAGTAGTACAGGTTTATATGCCAACTAGCTCTGCCGATGATGAGGAGATCGAAGAAATATATGAGGAGCTAAAGGAAATTATTCAGACAATTAAGGGAGAGGAAAACTTAATTGTTATGGGAGACTGGAATTCGGTAGTAGGACAAGGAAGGGAAGGGAAGATAGTGGGTGAATATGGTCTGGGCAAAAGGAATGAAAGAGGAAGCCGCCTGGTAGAATTTTGCACGGAACATAATTTAGTTATAACAAACACCTGGTTTAAGAATCACAAAAGAAGGTTGTATACGTGGAAGAGACCAGGAGACACCGGGAGATACCAGATAGATTTTATAATGGTAAGACATAGATTTCGGAACCAGGTTTTGAAGTGTAGGACATACCCAGGGGCAGACATAGACTCTGACCATAACTTGTTGGTTATGAACTGTAGGCTGAAACTGAAGAAACTACAGAAAGGTAGGAAAATAAGGAGATGGGACCTAGATAAATTGAAGGAACCTGAAGTTCTTAAGAATTTCAGAGGGAGCTTCAGGCAACAATTGACAGAAACGGGAAAATAAAACAGTTGAGGAGGAATGGGTAAAATTGAGAGATGAAATAGTGAAGGCAGCAGAGGACAAAATAGGTAGGAAGGCAAGACCTACAAAAAATCCTTGGATATCACAGGAGATACTAAATTTAATCGATGAAAGGAGAAAATATAAAAATGCAGTAAATGAAACAGGCAAAATGGAGTACAGACGACTAAGAAATGAGATTGACAGGAAGTGCAAAATGTCTAAGCAGGAATGGCTAGAAGGCAAATGCAAGGATGTAGAAGAATGTATAAATAGGGGAAAAATAGATACAGCCTACCGGAAAATAAAAGAAACATTTGGCGATAGGAAGGGCAGCTCTATGAATGTCAGGGACACTGATGGAAAGCCGGTTCTCAGCAAAGAAGGGAAAGCTGAAAGGTGGAAAGAGTATATAGAGGGGCTCTACAAAGGAAATGAACTTCGAGACACTATTGTAGGAAGGGAAGAGGATGTAGATGATGATGAAATAGGAGATATTATACTGAGAGATGAATTTGAGAGAGCACTGAAAGATCTAAGTCGAAACAAGGCCCCTGGAGTAGATGATATCCCGTCAGAGCTACTGAAGTCTCTGGGAGAACCAGCCATGACAAAATTGTTTCACATTGTGTGTAAGATGTATGAGACAGGTGAAGTACCCTCAGACTTTAATAAAAATGTTATAATCCCCATTCCAAAGAAAGCGGGTGCAGACAGGTGTGAAAACTACAGAACTATCAGTTTAATAAGTCATGGTTGCAAAATGTTAACACGAATTATATACAGAAGGATGGAAAAGCTGGTAGAAGCCGACCTCGGGGAAGATCAGTTTGAGTTCAGGAGAAATGTAGGAACACGGGAGGCAATACTCACTTTACGCCTTATCCTAGAAGATAGATTAAGAAAAGGCAAACCAACATTTCTAGCTTTTGTAGATTTGGAGAAGGCTTTTGACAATGTTGATTGGAATAAACTCTTTCAAGTTCTGAAGCAAGCAGGAGTAAAATATAGGGAGCGTAAGGTTATTTACAACTTGTACAAAAACCAGACAGCGGTTGTCAGAGTTGAAGGACATGAAAGGGATGCAGTGGTTGGAAAGGGAGTAAGACAGGGTTGTAGCCTTTCCCCAATGTTGTTCAATTTGTACATTGAGCAAGCTATAAAGGAAAGCAAGGAGAAATTTGGAGAAGGAATTAAAGTTCAGGGTGAAGAATTAAAAACATTGCGTTTTGCCGACGACATAGTAATTCTGTCAGATACAGCAAAGGACCTGGAAGAGCAATTGAACGGAATGGATAGTGTGCTAAAAGGTGCATATAAGATGAACATTAACAAGAGTAAAACTAGGGTAATGGAGTGCAGTGTAAGAAAATCAGGTGATGCTGAAGGAATTAGATTAGGTAACGAAACAATAAAGGAGGTAGATGAGTTTTGTTACTTGGGCAGTAAAATAACAAATGATGGTCGCAGTACAGATGATATAAAATGCAGAATGGCAACGGGTAGAAAGGCGTTTTTGAAAAAGAGAAATTTGTTAACATCGAATATTGATTTAAGCCTAAGGAAGTCCTTTCTGAAGGCATTTGTATGGAGTGTTGCCTTGTATGGGAGTGAAACATGGACGATAAGCAGTGTGGACAGGAAGAGGATAGAGGCTTTTGAAATGTGGTGCTACAGAAGAATGCTGAAGATTAGGTGGGTGGATCGCGTAACTAATGAACTAATGAGGAGGTACTGAACCGAATTGAGGAGAAAAGAAATTTCTGGCATACCTTGACTAAAAGAAGGGATAGATTGGTAGGACACATTCTTAGACATCAAGGAATTGTGAATTTAGCGTTGGAGGGAAGTGTGTGGGGTAAAAATCGCAGAGGGAGACCAAGAGACGCGTATAGTAAGCAGATTCAAGTGGATGTGGGTTGTCGTTCTTATGAGGAGATGAAAAGGCTTGCTCAGGATAGAGTAGGGTGGAGAGCTGCATCAAACCAGTCTCTGGACTGAAGACCACAACAACTTTAATTGCGTATTGTTGTAACGCGACCAGAAGCCAAACTACAACACCTGCCCACAGCTCTCCGCCCTGGTACGTGACATGACCCTGCTGGACACTTGGAACTGTTTATACGGCGACGTGCCTGGGTTAACGCATTTTACGGCAACGTCAGGGAGCCATTTGACCATATATACGTTTCGCGCGAGCTTCGTGGGAGTCTTTAGCAATCGGAACTCTGGCCGACAGTTTTCTCTGACCATGTGGCTTACATCTGCACCGTTAACCTAGAGCGTCAGAAAACCTTTCGTGGCAAGGGGGTGTGGAAGTTGAATGTAGACGGTCTGGAGGACAAATATTGTTATGCATTAGTCTCAGAAACCTGGACAAAATTGTTACGAGGTAGACTGGCGTATCCGTCGGTGCTGTCTTGGTGGCTACAGTGTGCCAAATCGGCCTTGAGAAGAACACTGGTGAGCTATTCGAGAGAGAGAATAAGATGGTACTACAATACGATCGAATTTTATTTCAGCGTCCTCCGTGATCTATACAACAGTGCAATTCAGCAACCGGTTCGTCTGATAGAAATCATCCGTGTCAAAGCCAAACTGCTACAAGTAATGTGGCAGAAAATGGAAAGTTCAGTCATTAGAGCTCGACAGAACTTCAGAGTTGCGCACGAACCACCCTCCATGCACCACATATAATGCGAAAAGATGCGGTCCAAGAGGAAGCTCGTCACTGCACTGCGGACAGAGGAATTCATGTAAAATTTCTACAGGTCTGAGGATGGCGTCTAGCACTCCGAAACCGGTAATGTAATTAAATGAAGATAGCTGCAAACCTGTTTTTAAACATTTCTAGATCACCCGAATAATGAGTTCCTTATTTAATTAATTATTTTCTTCCTCGAAACACAACTTATGAAATTTTTTATTTCCAAATTAATATTTATTTATTTTTCAGAAGCCCTCAAACCAGGATATCTTTGCGATAAGTGTATTTCGCAATGATTCATAATCATCACATTCACAAGGATTTGATTTTTCTTGTAACAAAATCTTTCTCATTTTACTAAAAACGATGAAGAAGATAATATTTATTGGTGATTTTCTCGTAGTACTCTATTTTATAAATAAAAAATATTCACCACACACTTCGGCAAAGCACTTTAATTCACTAAATCGCTGTGAGATTCGATGTAACAAAAAACCGAAACCAACACAACTTCAACATATTAACGATGTAGGATATATTATGAACGTTGTTTATTATTGCCCACACACTTCACGATTATTCTAGTAGGAGCGCAGGTACGAGTGAAGTGATACGCCGCATTTTCATTGGCTGCTGCTAGATACTATAATGGTGCGCCTGTGTGGATTCATACAGTATGCCGTATTACGCAGTTTTCTAGTTCGTTTAATTACTGTCAATACTAGCGACTTCCAAAGGTACACGGTAGAAGGCGTTCTCAAAACCAGTTTATTTCTGTCGAACTCAAGAGGAACCGATATTGCCAACGCAAAACAAATGAGACCGATGTGTAATTAAAACCTGAAAATCGGAATTCGAAACCTCTCCAATCGTAAAATCGTAATTTAAAAAAATCGAAAAAATACGTTAAATCGTTATGGTTGGAAGCTCTGCTGAGAGGGGGACACTCGAAATACATTTACAAAGGAACCTCCCCATTGCCGCGGTGGAGTAGCCGAGCGGTCTAAAGCACCTCGCTGCGGAGCGCGCGGTTGCTCGCCGTGGAGGTTCGAATACTCCCTGCGGCATGGGTGTGTGTGTGTTTGTCCGTAGGTTAGTTTACCTAGGTTTAAGTAGTTTGTAAGCTGCGGACTGATGACCACGCAGTTTGGTCCGAAAGGATTACAAACAAAACCTCCCCATCGCACTCCCTTCATATTTAGCTGTAAGGTGGCGCAGTGGATAGGCCTTGACAAATTGAACACGGATCAATCGAAGAAACACGCAGAATTTGTGTGGAACTATAAAAAAATAAGCAAAATATAAAATATGAGCAGTCCATGTGAAAGATAAGTAACATCGAGCAGGTGGTAAGCACAGGAGTGCTGTGGTGTTGTGGCTAGCGTTACAGGCTGCGAATCTTGACGTCCTTGGCTCGTGCTTTCCCACAGCCGAATAATTTAATTATATCATTTTCAGAAAATTATTATCTGTCCGTCGGTCCGTTCGTCCGATGCGAGGTAACTGCGATGTAGTATGGGGACGCTACGGCTAAACAAACATGTAAACACTCGACGTCAGTCGAATACAGTGCACATCGGAGAGAGTATTCCTGCTGACCAGGCTCCCTGGCCGACAGTTGACTGTTCGTTACTTTCAGAATACATCAGAAATGTCTTCCTGTGGAGGAATCTGTTGACTTATCACCTTGTGATCAAATGTTTTAGGTTCCCATTGGAGAGGCAAATCCTTTCGTCTGCTAACCGCAAGGTTTTTCGGTGCGGTTGGAAAACACAGAGAGTAAACTGATTACAGCGAACAGAAACGTCATTGAACGGACGGACAGATCATATTCTTGGGAAAATAAAAAATTCGTTCGAGGGAAGGCTTGATACAAGGACCTCTCGATCTGCAGCTCCTCGCATTAGCCACCAGACCACAGCACTTATATGCTCACAAAATGCTCGATTTTGCTAATCTTTCGCATGGACCGTTGAGTTTTTATATTTGGCTTATTGTTTCATAGTTCCACACAACTTCTTCCAGTTTTCTCGATTGATCTGTGTACAGTTTCTCACGGCCTGTCCAGTGCGCCGACTTATAACTAAATCTGAGGGGGCTGCGATGGGGAGGTTCCCTTGTTAACACTATACGGACTATACGTCGTCATACCACGCGACCTGAACTCAGGAGACGTTGCGGACAGAATTGTCGTTCTGCGCATCCTAATGCTCACTCCCTAGACCAGGCCTGCTCAGGAATCTGCTCGAGCGAGCTGGCAGCGGTGAGCTGTCGGCCGGCTCGCGGTGGCTGACGGTGACGGAAAAGAGTTGTGAGGGACAGTGAGGGAGGCAAGAATCCTAATAAAGTAACTTCGCAAAGGAGAATTGTCGGTCAGTCCATTTCTACGACCACTGATATGTTATCCTCGTCGCTGGTTGAGTAATCTGTTCTATGGCAAATTATATGTATGAAACTGATGTATGAAAGAGGAAATACAAATTTATTTCTTATCAATGAAAGAGATTTTTAATGGATGAAAGTAAAATTCTATATGTTTCTTATTTTTATCGTTTTTTTTATTGTGTATCACAAATGAAACAGTGGTATACAGATAATACACTCAATTGAATGCTGCAGCATGAAAACAGAAAAAACGTTAGTTGCCCGAACGTCATTAACTTTTGGCCTCATATATATTAGTTAAAAATGCTCATGTTTAGAATTTCTTCCGATGGATACAATTCAAAACGCGATTTTCCATAATCAAATTTGTCCTTGATTTTTCAAAAAGTACTGTCTAACCGCGGTGGAGTAGTCGAGCGGTCTTAGGCGCTTCACTGCGGAGCGCACGGTTGATCGCCGTCGGAGGTGCGAGTCCTCCCTGGGGCATGGGTGTGTGTGTTTGTCCTTAGGTTAGTTTACCTTAGGTTAAGTAGTTTGTAAGATGCGGACTGATGACTACGAAGTTTGGACGGATAGATTTACAAATATTTGAACATTTGAACTACTGTCTAGCAAAAAGCCGAAACACTTGTCCTTTTATATGCAATATGGTACGCCTATGCAAATTTCGATCGAAATCGGTGACCCAAATGTCAAACCCACTCCTTGTTAGTGGTATGTTCTTTAATACTTTAATCTCCGCTTTCCGCTCTTCATCTTGCAAGTGCCGATAGTGTTTCGCATGGAAGGTATTGTAATTCCGTTGTAAATTACATTTTTTCGTTAAGGATTTTGAAGCAGTTTCAGACACTCGCAAATAAGAAACATACGCTTCTTGCTCTGAGGTCTTGTACACTGCTTTTCGCTTTGAAGCTATCGCACTAAATTTCTTCGACGTGAAATGAGGTTCTCAGTAAATTATGTACTGCGTGGTGGGCACACGTGCTCGCATCTAAAGCTTAGCTGGAACGACGCCGTTGTCAGTCGTGTGAAGACAGCCTCTGTTTACACCTCTACTCCCCTGCTCTGCTGCAGTACGTCACGAAGCCTGGGCGCCCCTATTCAGCCGCGAGCGCTCTCGGCCGAGGCAGCGAACGAGTGCGAGCGCTCGTGCTCGTCTAGCCGCCTCATGGGCCGGCCGCACGGCAACTGCGAAGTAGGTTGATCCTACTGAATGAAGTGCAGGATATTATCCTGAGGTATTGCCTGCTGCATCAGATATCGGGCGTTACACTAGCAGGGTTTTTGAGGGTCCATGCACGGTTGGCAGGAAAGGTTCTTCGATGAGACTTGTCACATGAGCCTACCAGTGAGCCAGTACGGCCACAGGCCGCTTGAAGCGGTCATCTGCGTGATTGGGTCTGCCCCGCCCTCGGATGTGAGGGTTCGTTGAGTGCTGGGCGGCTTAGTATAGTTGTCCTGCAGATCGTTGGATGCGCTCGTGTACCATCGGTTCCCCAGCGGCCTCGTGGAGGTAGTGAGCGGGGAAGTTCCACGGGACAGCCGGCCGCGGTGGCTGATGAGACTGAGGCGCTCCGGTCACGGTCTGCACGGCCCCTACGGTCGGGGGTTCGAATCACACCTCGGGCATGGATATTTGTGCCGTCTTTAGTATAAGGTAGTTGATAAGTAGTTTGTAAGTTTAGGGACTGAGACCCCGTAGTTAAGTCCCATAAGCTTAACAAACATTCGAACATTCCACGGGACATGGAAAACTCGTCGAAGGGCCCCGTTCTGCAGGGTCTGCAGTCTGCGGATGTTAATCTCGGAAGCAGTGCCCCATACAGGAGAGTGCCTCGTGGGCAGTCCTGCTCTAGGCATTTATACTGTACGGTCGGTTAGTTGGGAAGTACCGCAGGAAGCACGCGTCCGCACTCACCTGAGCGGCGGCCGGGTGGCGACGTGGTACTGCAGGTAGAGCGCGAGGTCGCCCAGCTCGGGGTACTGCACGACGGCCCAGCAGGCGGGCTGCTCGGGCGACACGCAGACGCCCAGCACGCGCGCCACGTGCGCGTCGCTCAGCGCCGCCAGCAGCCGCAGCTCGCGCAGCGCGTCGCCGCTGGAGGCGCCACCGCCGCCGTCGGCGCGCAGCGTCCTCACCGCCACCGTGCGGCCGCAGTCCGCCACCACCTCCTGCAGGCCCTCCGTCTCGCACAGCAGCACCTGCCAGCAGACAACACGCGGCACGTGGAAACCGCGGCCGAAGGGAGAGTACCTCTGGCTGCATTAGGGCAGTGAAAGAATAACAGAGACGAACCGAAACAGGATTACACCTTGTATACTCTTTTCCAAATTCTGAAGGTAGCAGGGGTAAAATATAGGGAGCGAAGAGTTTTATTCGACCTATACAGAAACCAGACAGCGGTTATTAGAGTCAAAGGGCAAGAAAGGGAGCAGAGGCTGGGAAGGGAGTAAGACAGCGTTGTAGCCTTTCCCCAATGTTGTTCAATCTGTACATTGAGCAGGCTGTGAAGGAATGGAAGGAGAAATTTGGAGAGGTCATTAAAGTGCAGGGAGAAGAAATAAAAACATTGCGGTTTTCCAATGATATAGTAATTTTGTCAGAGACTTCAAAGGATCTGGAAGAGCAATTGAATGGAATGGATAGTGTCTGGAAAGGAAGATATAAGATGAACATTAACAACAGTAAAACCAAGGTAATGGAATGCAATGACAGAAAATCACGCGATGCTGAAGGAATTAGATTAGGTAATGAGACAATAAAAGTAGTAGATGAATTTTGTTATTTGGGTAGCAAGATAATTTCTGATGGCCGAAGTAAAGAAGATATAAAATGCAGAATGGCTATGGGAAGAAAAGCATTTCTAAAGAAACGAAACTTGTTACAATCCAATATTAATTTAAATGTTAGGACGTCCTTTCTGAAAGCATTTGTCTAGAGTGTAGCATTGTATGGGAGTAAAACGTGGACGATAAGGAGTTCAGATAAAAAGATGATAGGAGCTTTTGAAATGTGGTGCTACAGACGAATGATGAAAATTAGATGGGTAGATCACGTAACTAATGAGGAGGTGCTTAACCGAATCGGGGACAAAAGGAGTTTCTGGCATATCCTGACTAAGAGAAAGGATAGATTGGTTGGACACATTCTTAGACATCAAGGAATTGTCAGCATTAGAAGGAAGCGTGTAGGGTAAAAATCGTAGAGGAAGACCGAGGGACGAATATAGTAGGCAGATTCAAAGGGATGTAGATTGCCGAACGTTTTATCAGATGAAGAGACTTGCACAGGATAGGGTAGCGTGGACAGCTGCATCAAACCAGTGTACGGACTGAAGACCACAACAACAACAACAACATACTAGGAAATACAAGTGTATTCTAAGCCACAGTTGCTTGTTGAAAAAGGAATTTTTTAATACTTCATATGTAGTGCACAACCAGTTTCGATGCACTATGTCATCATTTTCAAGTGCTCCACAGTGAAGAAATGTTTTATAAAAGTACAAGGTAAAGACAAAAAATAAGATACATTACAATGTTGAAAATGGTCAAAAGAGTGTTATAACATATGATCTTATATGTATTATTTGGGCCAGCAGCTGTTTTAGGCCTTTGCGATCGTCTTTTGAAAGCTCCAAATGTAAATGAAAATAACGGCTTAACTATAGTTCTGACACGAAAATTGAATAACCGAATTTGTAGAGGAGAAAATGCTCTACAACTTTGCACTGTTATGGTTTTTCATATCTCGTATCGTTTCAGAGATATTTGCAAAAATAACGGCGATTTTGGGATGTATGTCTGTCTGTCCGTCCGTCTGTCTGTCCGTAACGTGTTCCCTGTTTTTACGTCGGACCGTTCAACCGATCAGCACCAAATTTTGCACACGTAATTGTAGACCAGAACCTCCCTTTTCAAATTTTTCGGACAAAAATACGGTAGTAATTAAATGTTTGTATGGTCTATGCGACTTAACTACGGGGTCATCAATCCCTAAACTTACAAACTACTTATGAACTAGCTAATCCTAAGGACGGCAGAAATATCCATGCCCGAGGGAGAATTCGAACCCTCGACCGTAGTGGCCGTGCAGACTGTGACTGGGGCACCTCAGTCCCCTCGGCCACCGCGGCCGTCTTGCTTCTTGAAAAAGGAGATTTTTTTTTAATACTTCGTATGTAATGCACAACCAGTTTCGATGCACTATGGCATCATTTTCAAGTGTTCCACAATAAACAAATGTTTTATAAAACTACAAAGTAAAGACAAAAAGTAAGATACATTACAATCGACTACTCCACACTTAATTGGCCTGTCGCAGCAACAGTAAATCCATTTTTGTAATAATAACAGACTCTGTTGCAAATTAGTACTGTTTATTAACGCGTTTCGCGCTTTTGGCGCGTCATCAGAATACTGTAACAAGAGAAATTATACAAACAAACCATGACAGTTTTAGTGCGCGAACCTACCCACAGCTTTAAAAACAAAACAAATAGGGGAGTCGGGACCTACCTGTCAGCAAGAGGCGGCCGCGGTGGCCGAAGAGACTAAGGCGCTCCATTCACGGTCTGCACGGCCACTACGGTCGGGGGTTCGAATCCCCTCTCGGGCATGGATATTTGTGCCGTCCTAGTTCGTAAGTATTTATAAGTAGTTTGTAAGTTTAGGGACCGATGACCCCGTAGTTAAGTCCCATAGAGTATACAAACATTTAAACATTTTGTCAGCAAGATTGCATTCCTTAGTAAAATACACGATGGTAAACATAATTAGTCATGAATAAAACTAAAATGCTTGGGCATAACCCTCTGATCAAACGTTAAAATGCCACGGTGGAGTAGCTGAGCGGTCTAAAGCATCTCGCTGCGGAGCGCGCGGTTGCTCGCCGTGGAGGTTCGAGTCCTCCCTGGGGCATGGGTTGTCCTTAGGTTAGTTTAGTGTAAGTAGTTTGTAAGCTACGGACTGATGACCACGCAGTTTGGTCCAGTAGAATTACAAAATTTGAACTTTTTTTTTTTTTTTTTTTTTTTTTTTTTTTTTTTTTTTTTTTTTTTTTTTTTTTTTTTGAAACGTCAACATGAAGGAAATCCTGAAACAACAGCGAAGTAAGTAAAGGCGAACATGAAAATTGTTCATAGCAGTGGACATTGTCGGTGAGGAAGAAGTAACTCACCACATAAACAGCACTTGCAGTGGATAGGTCCGCGTTCACATTTGAAACACAATATATGCACTGCGTTAGCCAGACAGATGCTGGCGCGGACGGCTGGAGGCAAAGTGGTGCAAGGAGTTGCGACCGATACGAGGCGCCGGGAGGGGGCGCTGGTAAGCGCCTGCGTACCTCGTGTGAGCGGCTGTGATTTGAATTTGGAAATCGACCGAAACTGTCGGAAAAAGCTCAAAAAAATGTTCAAATGTTTGTTACGCTTATGGGACTTAACTACGGGGTCATCAGTCCCTAAACTTACAAACTACTTATCAACTACCTTATACTAAGGACGGCACAAATATCCATGCCCGAGGGGGGATTCGAACCCCCGACCGTAGTGGCCGTGCAGACCGTGACTGGAGCGCCTCAGTCACCTCGTCCACCGCGGCCGGCTGGAAAAAGCTCGAAGTGGAGAGTATGTCTCTGTTGTAGAGTAGTAAGGGCAACATGAGGAGGTTAAAAAGAAACGATCCTAGTGGAGTGAAGTGCGAAACAATTGTATAAAATTACTGAAGAAGCAGTAAAAATTATGCGATCTATATGTGCATGAATGCGGTTGGATTCAGTTCCTAGAGTTCGTGAAAATAAATGTTAATTAAAATTGTAAATAGGTGATAACATAATAATGTGTTGAGTTATATAAAGAACTCAAATGTGCACGAGAGCAAGGCAGTAGGAGGAGAGGGGGGGGGGGGGGTTTAAAAGAAGCATTAAAATTATTGTCACGATGTCTGGATTAAGTACAGATGTATTGAGTCACTCAAGTACTTTCCTTGTAAGACACTCCTGTATTCCAGTAAATTTAAGGAAATTCCTGAAAGACGTTCAATGCTGTTGACAAATACGAACCAACTTCGAATTGTGAAGCGCACCTGACTGCAGGCGAAAGCAACGGACTTCTACAGAGCTACAAGAATAGGAGAGAACGAAACAGAGTACATCCAACGAGTACGAATTATTTCCGACAGATCTATCTTTTAACTTCAAAAGACTGCAATTTCCAGTGTGATCTACATTTTCTATTACGATTAATAAATCGAAGGGCAGTATATTAAATACTACGGAGTGGATTTGACGTTTCCACGTTTCTCACACTCACAACTTGATGTCGGTTTTTCAGGGTTGAGCTTATCAAATAATTTATTCATATTATATCCTTGACAAGTAAGAAGTAGTAATGCTTGTAGTCAAGTTTTAAATTAAATAAATGTATGAGTGTTACATAGTATTTCTATTTTGATTACTACTTTTCTTTGTTTGGATATTGCATTTTCAATTTTATGCAAATTCGCCTAATACTTACATATTCTTCCGTACATGAAACAAGGTTATTGAAAAGAGGAGATGTATAGGGGGAAGGGATAGGAGAAATATTAACTCAGGAATAAATAAATAAATACTCAGGCAACGCCGGCTTTTCAGCTAGTTGTGAATAAATAAACATTTGCAGTGTTGACTTAAATTTCTTAAATAAACTGTAACCTTAAATCATAAAAATCATTGAATCTTTCCGCAGCCGAAAAGCGTGTTTTCTTGGTGTAGTCGCTCTGAGGGGCACCCTGGGATATTGCGTATCTGTGTGAGGCACATACGGACATCTGTGTTAAACCGCTGCTCGTAATTTGTGCATTCTTTACGTCAGTGAACGCCATTTTCATCGTACGCACTTGCTACACAACGGCTCTACTTTTACAATGATCTGCGGGCGCTAAGTGTACAAAGATGAAAATAAAATTCGCTAGAAGGGAGCGATGTGATGTTCAGTGCTATTGACAGGTAACAGCATTTGACGGCAAACAAGATGCCACTTTATATTCATCCAAGGAAACGCATTAACCATTATCGATAACATCAACTACACCACACCTGATTATACATTAAAAATGTAAAGAGAAATAGTATTGAATCATTTCAGATAACACTATTACACTGCTGCATGTATGAATATTCGAAGTGCAATATTGTTATTTGAGAATGATGTATTATGTCGTCGGAAGAGTTGAGTGTCAATAAATAAAGATTTCTGATCTTACCTTACTATCCTTATAAGCTTTACACGCTATAGATTATAAGATCGTTTACCATCAGGCCATAAATGCCAGGTAATTATCTCAGTTCGTCAAAGCTACTATTACTAATTGGCGATTTTATGTCTTAGAGCAAGGGTTGATAAACAGCATCCCACGACTAATTTCAGTCCAGCGGAAGACATTCTTGGGAGAGCTTTCACACTGCTCCACGCGGGACACACTTCCGGATATTTCCGACTACTCTCGGCGCTACTCGCCACGGGTTTGCAGTTGACCACATGATGGAGTCCTTTTAATATCTGAAGCCTTGACCAGAAAATGTAGGCCAGAGCAGGCCACTAGCGCGCAGCTGACTGGCTGATCAGTGGGTCACAGCCCACTATCGCATAGCGGCGAGCCAATTGGATAAGTGATCGCGGCCTACTGTGTGTGACGTGACGCGAGAGCGCGAGGGCCTTCACTCTGGGCGGTGTTGACAGAACGCGGCCAGGCGGTACGGCTTAGGCTTCGATGGATGTCTGGTGTTTACATTGCAAAGGGACGCCACACACAGCGGCTGCTGTCGCTGTGTCAGCTGTCAGCGTAGAAGCGGCCGAAACCTCTCTAACACCTTGCATGTGTAGCCGGTACAGGCAGCTGCCACATACCACTCCAGCCACGCACCTGTGAAATGCGCGTCTGTGCTGCATAATGAAAGGTCGTAATGGTTCATAGTATGAAATAATGCCTCGAAAATAATCGACTACCCTCGAAGTGTCGAGAAATGGCAGCAGGTGTAGTAACCCAGAGAACAAACTGGTCTTGATTTGTGAGTTCACACGATTGCTTTGTTTGATATGCTTATGGGCAGGGCCACTGAGAGCCAAATATAGCAGCCAATGTTTTTAAAAGAAAGTTCTAGGTGGTTTTTAAAACTTTATTTCCGATTTTCGCAAATTCGCATCATACCGTTGTTACCTTTATGTATTTATGTGGAAAAATAAGTATGTTCCAAGAAACAGTCTTACGTTAGGGTATTGGGTATCTAATAACGCTCACCAGAATACACACATATGAGTGCACACAGATATGTGCAATGCAGTTTTAAATTTTGGAGCCGTCGTCTTTTCGTTTCAAAGTGAATGCAAAAGTCTTTGTAGGGCCACATTCTCGATAATCAACCATATTTCATTTGGAAAACATTTATTAATAACAAAAGTGCATCATTATTGGCACAATACATCAGTCCAGGTTTTCTTCCGCCTTCTAACTCATCCTCAGTCTCTTCAGGGTTGTTTGAAGCATTACTTCGAAACTGGTCGTGAAACCACATTTCGTTTTGCTCTACATACTTTCTGGTCAGCTCTTTGACTTCTTTAAACTATTGATCTTTAAGCGGTAGGAGACAAACTTAAGCTTTATGAAGGTAGTCCGTTTTTATGAGACTCGCAAGTCGTTTAAGCTGCCTCCTCCTTGCACGAAACCCCTCAATTCTTGATCAGTGCCCAGACAAGTTCAGTGATCTTCAGTTCAGATTAATATAGACATATGATGGAGATCAGTCTTTATTGGTCTATTTCAAGGTAATATTAGCTTTATGTTCGCCAAGAACTCGATATACGGATGAGCTGATGACCGTAAAAAGCAGTGTCCCTTAGCAACACAACAAAGTAATTGTCACATGACGCTAGAAACAGTTAGCATTATTGCGCTAGTAATGTATATACGGTATCTGTAGCGTTCATGCAGTTGGACGGCCCGTTCGGTGCACACGTTGTTTTATTCGTTCATCTAAAACTGAACTGTCGCATGGAACTATGTTAGTGGGGGTATAATACAGTATCGCTTATTTCATAACACAGACATTTGTCATTTACAAAGAAGTGATAAATGTTCCCATCTGTAAAGATATTCTGAAACTCAATATGTTACAAAATTTGTTTTACAGCAGCTGTCTAATATTCGCCAGTTCGGTAGCCTGGGCCCTCACAAGGCCAGGGCCCCGGGGATTTTGTCCCCCCTGTTCCCCCCTCTCCTCGGCTCTGCTTATGCGACTTTACTGCGGCTTATCACTCCCTAAATTTACAAACTACTTATAAACTGACTTATACTAAAGACAGTTCAAAGATTCATACCCAAGGCCTCGCGCTCGGCCATTCACACGTTGATATCTTGTTATCGTGCAGATGTTTTCTAGCGACATTATTGTGTCTACTTACAAACGTCGGACATTAAGAAGTAGATTCCGTAAATAGATGCGTTATAACAGAAGTACAGGTCAAAATTTAACATAAATTTGTCCATGTTATATGGATTGGTATGAGGTCAGCGATTGTATTAAAAACCTTTTGAAATAATTTATACTGCAGCAGTCACTTTTTACTAATATATTTATTAGCACGACGCGTTTCGGCACAAACTGCCATTATCACGTGCATTGCACAGTTACAGATTCATTAGTGTTTTGTTATGTTTCATGTTGTTGTTGCCAGTGAGGTTATGGTTGGACGTTATAAACGAGTTCAGGAAGAAATTACTGTTTTAGTATCTTCCTGAACAGGTTAAAACGTCCAATCATAACCTCACTGTCATCCGCAACAAAAAACGTAACATAACAGTAATGAATCTGTAACTGGGAAATGCACCGGATGAAGGCAGCTTGCCGCCCAAATGCATCGTGCTAAAAAAATATTAGTAAAAAATGACTGCTGCAGTACAAATTATTTCGAAATTTTACAGCTGAAAGGAACAGATGGTGAGGGGGGGAGAGGGGAAGAGAGAGAGAGAGAGAGGAGAGAGAGAGAGAGAAGGAGGGAAGGGAGTAAGACAGAAACCAATTGACAGATTGATTAGAAGGAGATGGACTAAAATAAAACTAACCATCTTTTCTAACAACAACCATAAAGTTTGTATAAAAGGTTTGAAGAAGAAACAGTCTAAAACTGCTCTTAAGTTGTTAAATTTTATTTAGGTGACCAGTTTTGATAGTGGTATGACCATCGTCATGTTTATGTGAAGTGTTGTAGTTTTTGTATTGGCCAGACGGGCAGGGAATTCAAAATATAGTGTCGAAAGCATACAATTGCTAGCAATAGCGGTGCACTTGGACATTATCTGAAAGAACAGGGAAGACAGAATCGTAAATGAACTGGCCACGAGTGTTTGGCGGCGATCGGTTTCTCTGATTGGAAGACAGCAGCTCCGAGGCGTCAAGTGTCAACCAGCAAGTAACTATAGAGGCGTACAGGTGAGCAGGTGCTGCGGACGTACCTCCCCGGCGTGGCAGGAGCCGACCTTCTCGACGACGCGGAGGCAGCGGCGCGGGATGTCGGCGAGCTCTGCTTCGCGGCACTTGTACGGCCGCCCCATGCTGGGCGCGATGTTCCACGTCACCGCCGGCGGCGCCTGCGCACACAAACAGCTGCAGGAGCCGACCGAGAACTTAACTGCGGCAACAAGCTGTACTCTGCAATAACGCTGTGCCAGTGGGTCGGAAGAATGCAGTAATACGTGCAATGAAAAGTGAACAGCAAACAACAACGTTCCAAATACTTACCACTTTCAATTTTGAATACACAAGATCGGCGGTCAGTAGGTGGTATGACACTACTATGTTTATTATATATGTCCCAAAAAACAGACACAACACCTGCTTCGCAGCGATAATGTATTTCCAAATTATTGATAAAGGACGGGAAGGGAGAAGGATTAGGAGAGAGAGGAACGATAGTGGCTGCATTAGGGCACTGAAATGAAACACTGGCGACATGTGAAAATGTGAGTCGGGCCGGGAATCGAACCCTGCTCTCCCGCTTGGGGTCAGCGGTCACCTTAACGACTTGGCTATATGTGTTCGCCTCCCGTCAGTCTCAAATTGCCACAACTCGCACGCTACGGCTGTAGTGCCCCTATCGCCCACGCCGTCTTACACTCGCTCTTACGGATTCCCGTGCGTTGAAATAATTGAAGCTAAAGCCGTCTTTTCGTGTATATATTTATTGTATTGGTGTGGTGTCTGTTATTTCGGACTTGTAAAAACCATCACGGTGACTACATGCAGCCCCTTTTGACAGTTGCTTGAGTTCCTACTTTATGGTATGACTATCTGTCTACGGCAGATATGTTATTCTATTATATTATATGACATTGTAGTAAGGAGTGTGTTACTGATTATTTACTATATTCCACATATATAGTGGTTGAGCCACGTCACACAAATTGAATTTTAATTTACAAAACGTAACCAGTTTCAATGAACTCTGTCATCATTATCAAATGTAAGCAAAAGTTGCATTAAAAAAAACTGAGAAAATAATCAAATTATGAAAAGGTGTAGTAAATGTAGCCAGGCCATCTAGGGGTGTGACGGTGACGCCCAACTGTCTGCCATAGTCATAGCTGCAATAACCATGTGATATGGCAGGCACAACCAAGATTTTCTGTAACATCAAGAAAAAAATGTTCAAATGTGTGTTAAGCTTATGGGACTTAACTACGGGGTCATCAGTCTCTAAACTTACAAACTACTTATCAACTACCTTATACTAAGGACGGCACAAATATCCATGCCCGAGGGGGGATTCGAACCCCCGACCGTGCAGGCCGTGACTGGAGCGCCTCAGTCCCCTCGACCACCGCGGCCGGCTGACATCAAGACGTTAATATATGTAGTAATTGGTATGTATGACGATGGGAACTACAATTAAATGAATAATTAAAAATATCGTACTGAAAATCAGATACATACAGGAACAAACCGAATGAATTCGGAACATAGTACCAATGTGTACCATGTTCTATATCTAAGTTGTCAAGTACCAGATGTGATTCCATTGTGAGCTGTCAACAATCTTCTCAGTTTGTGTTTAATGCAATTTTGCTTACGTTTGATAATGATGACAGAGTTCATTGAAACTAGTTACGTTTTGTAAATTAAAATTCAATTTGTGTGACATGGCTTAACCACTATATATGTGGAGTATAATAAATATGTTAATTTATTTTATTTGAGATGTAATTTTAACCCTCTTATGTCGTATTGTCTGAAGAAGATGCCCTTTGTGATACTGAGACATAGGTTACATTCTATTGTAACTTAAAGTTGTTCAAAAAAGTGTAATATAGTACAGTTGCTGAGCAACAGCCATCCATGATGTATTATATATACAAAAAAGTAGGAGAGGAACAGGTGAGTGAGGAAGACATATACAATGAAATATGAGTGAGGTTTGGAATATGTCAATATGTAACAAAGAAGCATATTAAAGTATATAACCTATATTAAATTCACTGGTTTTCATAAGAATGGTGAGAGTAGCACAAAGAACAAAAGACATTGGAATGTGGGTGAGACACATTACACAATTTCAAATAGAATTGTGGTAGGATTATACCGCATTGCTGTTACTTGAATAAGGGTGAATACTGAAATACGGTTTGACCATTGAGAATTAGGTTTAGTTTCTGAGGTTGGTGTTTGTTGATAGAGAAAACTTCAAGCAAATTTAAAAAGGTGTTCAAATGTTTGTAAATATATCGTACTCAACTGCTCTGTTATTAATCCGTCCGTTGAACTAATAAAATACCGCTGAAGACTATAGTTTAACCAATAACATTATTTATTACTGAGGATGCAGGGCACCAAATTATTAAATTCAAATAAAATAGAATTTTATGGCATGACTATGTGTACGACAGATATGTTATTGTGTTTTAATTTCTTTTAGTTGACATATACTTTTAAGCCTCTTATCTCGCACTGTCTGAAGAATGTGTCCTTTGTGACATTGAAACGTAGGTTACATTCTATTGTAATTTGCGGCTGAGTTGTTTAAAAAAGTCTAATATACGAACAAATGTAGGATGGGAACAGGTGAGCGAGGAAAACATTTACAATGAAATGTGGGTGATTTTTGGAATATGTCAATACGGAACAAAGGAACATATTGAAGTATATAACCTATTTTCAATAAAGTTCTTTAGGGTGTTATACCGTACCGCCATCGTGTAAAACCAACCGACGTTTCGGCTACTATTGTAAGTTGCCTTCTTCAGGATATTACTCAGACGAATACAATGAAGAAAGCAACTTGCAATAGCGGCCGAAACGTCGGGTGGTTTTACGCGATGACAATGCGATCCAATACCCTGAAAAACTTTATTAAAAGTGACAAATCATTTAATATTACTATGTAATGGGGCATGGCAAATAATAAATAAATAATGGCCGCGAAAGCCTGTGCTTGTATATAACCTAATATAAAATTCACTGGTTTTCACAATAATGGTGACAGTATCACTACGGACGAGAAACATTGGAATGTCGGTGAGAAACATTACACAATTTCAGCAACCACGGCGGAAGGATTATACCTAATTGCCGTTACTTTAATAAGGGTGAATACTGAAATTCGGTTTGATAATTGAGAATTAGGTTTGGTTTCTGAGGTTGGTGTTTGTTGATAGAGAAAATTTTAAGAAGAGCTACTTTCTGCCTTCATTCGCTCTGCGGAGAATATCACATTCAATCTTAATAGCATCACATTCACTAAATGGAAAAATGGAAATGAGCGTATGGCTTTCTTGGCTGGGAGATCCCTTACGGGATTGTTCGGCAGCTTAAGTCTTTCTATTTGACGCCTTGTGGGGGACTTACGTGCCAATGATAATGAGATGGTGATGATTAGGACAACACCAACATCCAGTCCCCTGCCGGGAATCGAACCCGGGCCTCCTGCGTGGTAGCCAGCGACGCTACCGCTGAGCTACGGAGGCGGACCATGACATTTAGTGAAGACATATTTTGCGAAATGTGGAATCTCTCTTTGTTAGTCTGCAACTCTCATGTTCAGCCAGTATAGTAAGAAGTCGCCTTCAGTGTTATTGGTTACTAGATAGCGACGACGATGGTGACACCGGGTCCAACGAAATGCCGGCAAGGTGTCGCCAGAGAGACAGAGAGAGAGAGAGAGAGAGAGATAGAGAGAGCGACTCACCCTCCTGTTCTCCCTGGGCGCGGTGTGGCAGCGGCGGCGGTCGACGGTGGCGCAGGGCGCGGCGGCGGCGGGCGGTCTGGGCGAGGTGCGGCCGCGGCCCACGGTGGCGGCGGAGGCGGCGGGGGCGGCGCGGTGCTGCGGCTGCAGGCTGTGGAACTGCCGGCCGCCGCCCGCCCCCGCGCCCGCGCTCGACTCGGGCGCGTCCTCCTCGGCCGGCGGGAGCGGGGGCGGCGGGGGGCGGCAGCGGCGCCGTCTGCGGGGGCGGCAGCTCCACCACCGGCACAAGCGGCGCCGCCGCGGGCAGCAGCGCGTGCAGCGCCGGCGGGCCCACCGACAGACCCAGCAGACCGCCATCCGCCTCCTCTGTGGGGCCCGGCACACATTGACATTCTCTCTGGTACGCACAGTAGCGGTCAGAATAACAGAGCCACAAAATTAAGAACTAGGATATCAATAAAATTCTTCTGGGTAAGATACCGCGTCGGCAAAGTTTACAAAATGACGACGCGGTATCATACCCAAAAGAATCTTATTGATAACTAGGATATCGATTATGCATAGACTCGCGGCGATAACTTTTAATGAAAAGTTCTCGGGATTGTGACCACGTCAAGTGGTAAAAGTTACACGAGTTTTCGGCAAGGCACTCCTTGGCCATTGTCAAGTAGTATACCTGGCGGCTCCTAGTGTGGCCTTATATACGCTAGCTGCCGGCCATGACGTCACTGGTGACCGTGCAATCTCTATACAGGGTGTTACAAAAAGGTAAGGCCAAAATATCAGTAAACATTCCTCACACACAAAGAATGAAAATATGTTATGTGGACATGTATCCGGTAACGCTTAATTTCCATGTTAGAGCTCATTTTATCACTTCTCTTCAAATCACACTAGTCATGGAATGGAAACGCACAGCAACAGAACGTATCAGCGTGACTTCAAACACTTTGTTACAGGAAATGTTCAATATGTCCTCCGTCAGCGAGGATACATGCATCCACCCTCCGTTGCATGGAATCCCTGATGCGCTGATGCAGCCCTGAACAATGGGCGTATTGTATCACAGCCGTCCACAATACGAGCACGATCTCTACATTTGGTATCGGGGTTGCGTAGACAAGAGCTTTCAAATGCCCCCATAAATGAAAGTCAAGAGGGTTGAGGTCAGGACAGCGTGGAGGACATGGACTTGGTGCGCCCTAACCAATCCATCGGTTACCGAACCTGTTGTTGAGAAGCGTACGAACATGTCGACTGAAATGTGCAGGAGCTCCATCGTGCATGAACCTCATGTTGTGTCGTACTTGTAAAGGCACATGTTCTAGCAGCGCAGGTAGAGTATCCCGTATGAAATCATGATAACGTGCTCCAGTGAGCGTAGGTGGAAGAACATGAGGCCCAATCAAGAGATCACCAATAATTCCTGCCGAAACGTTCACAGAAAATCTGAGTTGATGACGTGATTGCACAGTTCCGTGCGGATTCTGGTCAGCCCACACATTTTGATAGTGAAAATTTACAATTTGATCACGTTGGAATAAAGTCTCATCCGTAAATACTAAAATGAGCTCTAACATGGAAATTAAGCGTTTCCGGACACATGTCTTCATAACACATTTTCTTTCTTTGTGTGTAAGGAATGTTTTCTGAAAGTTTGGCTGTACCTTTTTGTAACACGTTGTATATCGTAATGTTGTGGCTCGGCAGCCGACTTGTCCCATTCAACTTCGCGATCGCCGGCTTCCACGCCGCGTTGAGCTGTAGGTTGCCGTCTCTATAGACTTATCACTGATTTTAATTCCTATTGCTTCCTTAATTACGCAATCCCAGAAACTGTTGGAGCGAGCCACGACCGAGGTATCATAAAACTTGATTCGGTAGTCGTTTTCTACCGCGTGTTCTGCTACAGCTGACTTCTCTGGCTAGGGTAAACGATAACACCTCTCATATTCCTTCATGCGTTGTTCTATGATTCGTACAGTTTGTCAGACATAATACTGACCACATACACACACACACACACACACACACACACACACACACAGTGTCCTATAGACATCAGGTGCTCTGCTACGTCAATAGTTGACGAATTTTTGCCGGAGGTTTGAACACCTATGTCATTTTGTGTTTTATCAGCAGGCGGCTTATCTTGCCTGACACAGAGCCACAGAATGGCAAGAAAGCAAGCTTCTTGTCCTGTATCTCGTTCGTATTCTTACTGTTATTTATTGCACGGCTATTGTATCCACTGGTCCTGAACACTTAGTGTAGGTGGGTCAATTCGGGGGCAGTTTGTTGGCATCTGATATTTTTCTTGGACGATGCACCAATGTTCGTAATACCGTGCGCTTCTGTGCACGCCAATAGAGAACATCACCCGGCACAGAAGCACACGGTATTACAAACAGCAAAAGTACCGCTGGATTGAAAACAGTGCTGGATGCAACCCCTATGAACAATATACCGTATCAACGGCGTAATGAACACAGGAATGTACCAAGACATCTAAGCAAATGTAATGCTGCCTAATGATGAAGCGGAAATGCCACTGAAATGTAAATTTCAGCAATATAACGATCGAAAGCAAAGATCATAAGGCAATTTTTTTCAAGATCACAATATCGAAGTATTAGAGTGGTCACTTCAATCCCCTGACGCGTCATCGATTGAGAAGACAAGAGAAATGGCCGCTCAAAAGCTACATCTTTAAATAAACTTAAGGAAGAAATCCAGAGAGCCTAGTATGCGATCAGTAGTGACGAATGCAGGCGTTTAGTAGACCCTACCGAAAAAAGGCGCAGGGAATTCCTCAAAAATCTGGGTTACCCCACAAAGTAAAAATGCACTCGTATGAAAATAAATAAATAAATAAGTTCTCCTACATTTAATATGACTGAGATCAAGTACAAAATATTTGCGTATATATATCGAATAAGTTACCCAAAGAACAGGCTCGTGATAGTCACAAAAACACAAATAAAAACTCACACATATACAACATTCAAGCTTTCGCAACCGTTGGCCGCTTCTTCTGGCAAAGAGGAAGGGAGCAGGAGAAGAAGGGAATGACGCAGTTATTAAAGGAGGGGATGAGGAGTCATTCCAATCCCGGGAGTCGAAGGACTTACCTTAAGGGGGGAAAAAGGAAAGGTAAACAAGCGCACACAAACCACACACATACACTAGCCTCTGCTTCGGGTAAGTTATTCGATTTCCATTTTTTATACATATTTATCCCACCAGGAAAGTTTCCTTCTGGTGTTTCTAAATGATACCGCCAAACTTCGTGGAGTGGTAGAGGATGGCTTGACGAACAAAATGAGGTGTGGAACTTATGTCCGGAATCGTTACCCAACGGCGGTACTGAGCGTCAAAATTATAGGCGCCTTCTGCTAGGTCAGCCTACCTCTTCATTTCCATGCATTTATGGTATCCATCCGTTAATTTCAATAAAGGCGTCGACGTCATGAAATATTTACCGTTATTCATATCACGTGTCCCATCGCTGTACACTCTAGCGCACAACATCGGAGATTGTTTTGAGGTTTTGTGAGACAATAAACCATGGGGAGAAGCCCAAGTACGTCAATATCAGCCATCACGACAAGAGAGCATTGCAATCAAATGAGAAAGGGTCTGCCCATACAGCTGCCAGCGCTAACTTCTCTACCCGCGATCGTTGCAATCACTCGCAAATCCCGAATATCAAGAACCACACATTACAGACCTGCCCGCGGTCTGTGTGTGCATAGAACGACGCGTTCGCGGCCCAAGGTGTGGCCTAGCGGCAGGGGCAGCACCTGTAATTTTGAGGCTCTGTAGTGCCGTTGTTTGACGTTTCCGGACACGGGTTCCCTACCTCATTTTGTTCCTCAAGCTATCGTCTACCTACCCACGTAGTTTGTCGGTATCATTTAGAGACTCCCTGTACATGCATTATCGATATTGCACAACAGACGACCCAACACTGAGACCTGCGCTATGGTAAACAAGGAAGGACGCGCCGCCTCGAAGATGCGGCACCCCCCAGGCACATGCACGTAGCCAGGATATTGTCAAAGGGGTGGGGAGAGTGGGGGGTCCCGAATGGTTAAAGAGATACTTACAAAGGCTCCTGTTTTTCATTTATTCTAAAAACAAACTTAGGCTAACATATTTTTTTATATTTTATGCACATAGTTTGCGTTTGTAAGACCTTCTTACAAATACTGCAATATTTTACATAAAAAATTGAGGACAACATTTCTTAAAAATTGTTTCGATATACGCTAGCAGAACCTTCAGTTGTTATTCCAAACGAAGTCAGATTATCAGAACGAGAAGTGTTTCTTTGTATTTGAACACTGGCAATGACACAGTTGTATTCACCAAGCTCGCTGCCTGACAACCATGACTGTAGCTTGGTGTTTCGCAGAAAAATCTGCATTAATTTTTGCATCAGTATAAATTACTTTATTGATTTAGGAAGTGTAAGTCTATAATTTTATTTCCAAGATTATTGGTTGTTTTTCTCTTGTTGGCATTGCAACGTATCCATTTTCTAGGTAAAATATTACTTTTAAACCTAACTTTAAAAAGTATTACACATACTGAGTGAGGTGCCTTATGATATACTGAAATATTGCCACTCAAAATAACGAATCCACTGCTGTAAATAGATAAATAAGCTATTATAGTAGTACATATTGTAGCTTACCATAACGCTAATTGACAAATAAAACTCAGTAACTGTCTCTCTCGCTTTTTTTTCCCTTATGAACATACTCATAATTGCAAACTTATCTTAATACCACAAAAGAAATAAACGGCAGCGGCAGCATTCCACTATAGTGCTTAACATAGCAATAATGGAGTAAGGCTAAGAATGAACAATGGCTAAAGGAGGACTGGGCAATAGCCGATGCTGTTATCTATGTATCGATAATTAAAACCTGTAGATGGCTTTGTTGACTGTCGATAGTGCGTATCCCTTGTTCGGCGTATCACTGATAACAATATCACTCAGTTTTACTACACAGTAGCTAGGTCGTGTCGCCGCGGTGGAGTAGCCGAGCGGTCTAAAGCGTCTCGCTGCGGAGCGCGCTGTTGCTCGCCGTGGAGTTTCGAGTCTTCCCTGGGGCATGAGTGTGTGTGTGTTAGTCCTTAGGTTAGTTTGCCTAGGTTTAAGTAGTTTGTAAGCTACGGACTGATGACCACGCAGTTTGGTCCGATAGATTTACAAACATATGTCTTATTTCATTTAGTCCCTTCGGAGGTTCGAGTCCACCATCGAGCATGGGTGTGTGTGTTGTCCTTAGCATGATAGGTGATGGGGGGTGGGGTCCGAACCCCCAAGACTCCCCCCCCCCTCCTTTGGCTACGTCCTTGCCAGGCAGATACCAAAGATTTGAACAAAAGTGGCTGGCATACCGTTTGTGGTAAGTTAGTAACGTATCGTAGTGATGACAACATGCGTCACGTTAGAAGCGGCGCTGAGGGTGCTTTCTGTTGGTGGTCAATTGCTACGTACGGCCATGACCGCAGCATGATGCTCAGGGCCGACAAAGAGCCGTGGGCGTAACAAAAGGTTTCAAGATTCGTGATTGCTGCTAATAATTTCGTACTAGTTCCCATAGTAATCTAGAAACTAAAAGAACCAGATATATATGTTACATTGTTGCAGTATGAAGGATTGATGAAAATTGCAAAAAAAAGCAGAAATTAAGAAATTTGTTAATAACGTTTCTGGTCCAGTTCCGTAATGAGCTCATATCAAATGTCTGTAAACCTATTGGATAAAACTGCTATGATCATCAGTACTTAGACTAACAAACTACATAGGACAACGCACACATACCCAGGCCCGAAGTAAGACTCGAACCTCCAGAAGCAACGTCCGCTCAGTCCGCAGCATGGCGCCTTAGACCATGCGGCCATTCCACACGGACCGTAATGTGTTACCACGTACTATACGAGCAGTAAAATGATGTGTAAGCACTTCGTCATTCATATTACCGTTTTCATTTGCGACGCGATACAAGTCGGACAACTAAAATCAATGAGCAATGTCTACATACTGTATACAGCTTTCGAAATTGGATCGCTGAGTCCAGAATGAAACGCTCGTGGCTGGAAGTCAAATGACGTTTCTAGATGCAGCGCTATGGAGTCCGCGTTCTGGTCATTGCGAACAAGTGGTAACTAGTGTTCCGTTGCAGCGAGGGAATGGCCACGGATTGCTCGATCGCTCTCACTGGAAGTTCGAGTCATCACCCGTGCATGGCTGAGAGTGTTATCCTTGCCATAAGTAGTGTTAACGTTTAGGGTAGGACGACCTCAGAAGTTTGCTTCCTTAGGTCTTACACAGTTTGTATTAATTACTGCTTCGTTCCGAGCGATAACGATACTGGCCGAAATTTCAAGAAACATGCGCCAGCAGAGATATTAACGACACGCGCTTCATAGAAACGTAAACACTAAACCCATAACGATAAGTACTACTTTGATCAAAGTATTAGGTTAAAAATGTAGAATACGGGCAATGGCGTACTTGCGTGTTTGGTGCAGGATTGTTGTGAGCGCTTACCGCGAGGTACGACGGCAACCGAAGGATTATTTATTATTATTTTATTTATGTATTGAATTTATTTTTAAGCGATGGCAATGATGAAGCAAAGCCGTATGACGCACTTCACAGAATTTTAATCTCTGCATTTAGGTTCCTGCCTTGTCACGTTATCGAAAATCCTGGCATTGTAGTATTTGATGTTCCATGGCTACAACATATCCGGTGAGCTATAGAGGTTTCAAGTAATTGATTTTGTCTTAATGACAAGCCTGTATACAACTTTTGCTTTTAGTCATGTGAGGAGGTCTTATTACGGGGGTGAGAAGTATAATTTATCTCACATTATCTGAAAACAGCATGTCTCTTTGAAAGGGTAATGTGGAAATATAAGTAAATAAAATTAATAGCGGTCGAGGATGTTGTTATTACCACAAGTAATAGGAATCTAAATGTTTGTAAATCTGTCTGACTCTGCTGCTGGATTATCAGTCCGCAGCTTACAAACTATTTAAACTAAGGTAAACTAAGGACGACACAAACACCCATGCCCGAAGGGAGACTTCAATCCCAGACGGCGTTTAGGAATCTCGTCATGCCAAAAAGTGTAACTTATAAATTCGAAAAAAATTGGCACTATATTTTTAACAGTCAACACTATGAATGTGGCTGCTGCTTGTTTCACTTACAGAAATTGAAACTGTGTTATTAGGTGTCTGCCTAACCACACCATCGACCATCCTAATAATTCGTGTGAAACGACAAAGATTTTTTAACAAGTGAAATTTAATATGTCATTACCGTTCGTACTGCTGGCAACAATTTAAATTTTACTCTTAGGTTCCTGGCTAACTATATTCTTTTTCATAACGTGAGAGTATCATTTTTCTAACTGTACATCCATATGACATATGATGTATTACTATTCTTACAGCCTTACCAAATCACTTCCGAAAAAATTCGACAGCGCAGAAAATCGGACAACCGCAAGATGATATGTGCTGTATTACTAGCTAGCGGTTTACTATTGGAGACGGTTAAAGAAAAATGAACGTTGGTGGTAGGAGAATGCGGTAGTTACGTAGTATGGAAAGAGAAAAAATATAATGCGGAGTGTTGGAGTAACTAGTATCAAAGGATTTCCCAAATGGTTTAAAGTGGCGTTAAAATTCCATTAATGAGAGTGTTTAGCTTTGCACAGCAAATGCTTACCGAAGTGAAACTATTGTGTTAAAATAATTATGTAGTGCTCCCGTGAATGAAACATAGTGAAACAACAAGCGGATTTTATTTGCGCAACTAGGTAAAGCTACTGATCGTTTCGAGATTGGAAGCACATCAATAATTCTTAATTATAAATATATAAATTTTCAAATGTCAGTGGCTGTGTAATATGAAATCTATTGCTATAACCCTTAATGAATGTGATTACTGGCGCCAAAATCCACGTACGAGTAAACAAACACACGCACAAACACACACACACACACACACACACACACACACACACAGAGAGAGAGAGAGAGAGAGAGAGAGAGAGAGAGAACACCGAGAGAAAGGGAGAGTGATGTAAAGGGTTCCGTTTCATTTCCATTCCCTCGATCAGTAAATTATTTAAATTACGTAACATTAAAGAGAAAAGCTTTATGACTAAATTGTTCTTCATCGACTATCAGTTACAGTGCCATCGGTATTTTGATCTTGTCCACAATAGGACACCAAAATCGCCTAATAGAATTATATGTTGCACAGCCGCTGAGAATGCTTGAGCAAGGTATGTGTCTCTGTTACAGAAGCCTACTAAGCATTTTTTTTTTTTTTTTTTTTTTTTTTTTTAGATATACTGTGACGTCAAAAGAGAAAAGCCATCTCCTCATATGGATATATAGTTTAGACTGTTTAACGAGATTAATATTTCATCATATTCATTGTCTACATGGCGTTAACCAATTTATTCACTGTTATAACCCATATATTATCATTTAACTATTTTATGAATTATTTAATTATTCATTCATGTAAAAGTCAGTTCAGCTCTCAAATTCTTTTAGTTATTTCTTGGTTTCGGTCACTTACATGACTATCTTCGGACCACGAACTGTGGCACAACATTTTGGTTGTGGTCTGAAGAAATGACCGAAATCTGTTACCAAATAAATAAATGAAGGAATTTTCTATGTAGACTAACTTCTACAGGATTATCGATTAGTTAAAACTGGCCATTCCCAATTCTGACAAATCTGCTTTATTCTTTCAGTAGTCAACCGCATTTGGGCTCACCAGTTGTTAGTAACTTATTTATTGAAGTAATGAAATTATCATGAGGCATTATTGGTCCGGAGACACCGTCTGTGGTTGTTGTACCGACCGATGCATAAGACATAACACCCTTCTTATTTCCTGAACAACTACACATATCGGAACGCGGTTTTGGCAAATATGAAAGCTTAAGGGTACACGTACATTTTCTTTGGTTAATGTTTATAGCGCTCATATCACCTGAGAAAGGAACTTTTTAATGAAATTGCGAAGACAATTACAGTGAAATATGGTTCGTAAATTTTGACGTTGAACATTGTCGTAAAATGTAGGACAAATTGTAACGCACTGAATTCCAGTAACTCTAAAAGACACATGGCAAAGCCACAGAATCTGTCAGGCCAGTCCTCAGGCAAAGGAAGAGTAATTTAAAAAAATAATACGTCAAATTTTACTACAAATTCTGAATCCAGATGAAATCACGAGTTTATTGATTACGCACTCAGTTAATTGGTTAATTAACAATCTATAAAATTTCATCGCTCTCTGAAAAGCATAAAACTAATTTTCCTAGGCCCACAGACACTACTGACGTCTGCATAGAGGAGTATCGGTTAGAGGGTGCAACATAATTTTGACACTGTACATTTAATTATTACAAGGAAATGGCCAATATGGCGACATCTTGTTTAGTTTCCCTTCGGCCGTTATTTCAAACCGCCACCGTAGCCCGTGGGGCGGAAGAGACGAGTTTTCGCGTTCTGCAAATCCGCACCAGTTCAGGCCACCCAACGTGACTGTTGGAACTCCAACGCTGCCGGCGGCCACAAGATAGGTAACTGTTGAGTCCTCCCTCCACTGTTAGGTTGGCTACACGCACCTTTTCGCCAAAAATTGGAGGTGCACACAAATGCATTGCTCACTTCTTTATATAGCATGGACAGCAGCCCATTCGGTTCCTGTTCATGGAGGTATCGACATCGCGTGATCAGCGTGCGACCGTCGTTTAGTGACACCTGGTTCCCATTACCTTGGGAGTAAGCAGCCTCTCTTAGACTTCTGCGCGGGACTCGACATTATCACCGATACGACATACTTCGCATTTTCCGTGGACGCGATCACCGTACTTCTGCATTTGCGCCGTCTTTTCTGGAACTGCTATTCCGGTATGCAGCATGCTCGATGCATAACTCCGGCCCCTGTTCTTGTAATCGTGCGCGAACTCAAGGCTAGTTTCTTACCTCTCCTCTTAAACTCACTCTGAGGACTGGTTCTTATTTATGTTCTTACTCTTACATATATTTTGCGACTTGGCCCACAGCAAGTCTATTACACGCCGAGTGGCTGCATTGCGTTTGTGAGGATTTATGGAAATTTGTGTCAGGGATACCTCCCCTCTGTGTGCTTTATTATGTTTCGATATCCCGCCTTTCATTTTCTGTAGCTTCCCTTACTGTCTCTTTTTGGAAACCTTTTACCAGGCGCTGAAACCCCTGCTCTAAGCGATGAAGTCCAACCGTCTGGGACAGAAGATCAAGAGGTGAGTTGCCTGTCACGCCTTTTCCCAAATTTTCTTTGTTCAGCCACAGCTACAGCTTCATCCAACAGTCCCGACGCTACAAAATGTCCTAGAATTGGAGAGCACGGTGGTCATAATAGGAATTAGCGGTGACAATCCAGATTCAAATATTTGTATACCTACGGTACTTAACTTCCTTGTTTATCAGTTCCTTTTAACAATCTTTGCGTGTAGTATGCCAGTGAAGACATATTTGATATACCGGGTGATCAAAAAGTTAGTATAAATTTGAAAACTTAATAAATCACGGAATAATGTAGATAGAGAGGTAAAAATTTTGACAAAAAAAGTGAAAAAGATGTCCGACAGATGGCCCTAGACAGAAAAACGCCAGTGACTGCCCATGAAAATCGTGTATAAAAGGAGCTGTAATAAGAGAGAACGATGCACCAGCAGCCGCAGCATGTTGACGTTCCCCTTTTAGTGAAGCTTTTAGTGAAGCAGTATTATCAGAATGGAGAATGTGTTAGTTCACCAATACGATGCTATCGCCATAGGAAGGGGATTCGTATGCGTAAAGATCCGTTGGCGAATGCAGCTGTGGCGAGAATGATTTCGAAGTTCGAAGCCACGGGTGGTTTAGATGATGGACCCCGCAGTGGCTGACAAAGAACAATTCGTAATGCTGCTGAGACAGTTTAGGAAGAAATGTAGACTGTAGCTGGTTCGTCTATGCAGGGGAAGTCTGCGCTCGTGCACGTCGCACCGGCACTACTGTTTGGTTGGTGCTTAGGCTTATCCTCCTGTGCTATCCTTACAAAATTCATAGGCATCATGAACTGTTACCTGGTGATTTAGCGAAGCTGAGGGCATTTGCGGTGTGGGCGTTTCAAAGGATGGCGGAATATGATGATTGGTTGAGTAACGTGTTGTGGACCAACGAAGCTCATTTCACACTCCGAGGATCTGTCAACGCTCACAACTGCAGAACCTGGGCTACCGAAAATCCTAGAACTGTCGAAACTCCATTGCACGACGAGAAAATCACGGTATGGGTTGGATTTACCACATCTACCGTTATCGGGCCTTTTTTCTTCGAGGAACTGCGTGATTCCGGTTTTGTAACTGCTAAGTGACGGGTGAGAGGTACGCCGATATGTTACAGAATCGCATCATCCCCAGCCTGGCTGATAAACACCTGCTAGAACGTACGATTCTTATGCAGGTTGGCGCTCCACCCCATATTATTATACGCGTGAAAGATCTCTTGCGCGCGGCGTTTGGTGCTGATCGTGTGCTCAGGCACCAGTTTCGTCATGCTTGGCCTCCCACGTCCCCAGACCTCAGTGCGTGCGATTATTGGCTTTGGGGTTACCTGAAGTTGCAAGTGTATCGTCGTCGACCGACATCTCTAGGAATGCTGAAAGACAACATCCGATGACAATGCCTCACCATAACTCCGGACATGCTTTACAGTGCTGTTCACAACATTATTCCTCGACTACAGCTATTGTAGAGGAATGATGGTGAACATATTGAGCATTTCCTGTAAATAACGCGATATTTGATTTGTCTTAATTGTTTATGCTAATTATGCTTTTCTGATCGATGAAGGGCCATCTGTCGGGCATTTTTAAACTTTTTTTCTAATAAAACCCCATGTCATTCCAAGCATGAGTGTCAATTTTTACCTTTCTGTCTATATTATTTCGTGACTTATTTTTTCAAATTTATACTGACTTTTTGATTACCCAGTACTTCTTTCATATGGTGAACGTAAAAGAAATACCGCCAAGGAGTACGGCATATCGCCAGGCAGTTGCACCAGATACTGAGACGCTAGAGCAGACAGGCTGCTTGAACGTTAAAAAGAGTCATCAAAATGTAAAATGCAGCTGACAGAGAACACGAAGAAGCTCTTCTGGTTATGAGGCCAACGAATCCGCATTATTGCAAGGGAATGTGGAATCAGACGAGTGTCTTTCGCCACTTACATCGAGAGGAATTCCATCTCTTTCACTACATCAGAAACTCGACTACTGTGATTTTGACCGTCGTACGGAACTTTTATGATTTGCTCGTCTGTAGATGAATGAGGACTCTAAGCTTTTCCAAAGTGTGGTCTTTACCGTTTGAACAATGAAAATATAATTTTAATTTGCATAACATGCTCTATTTGACCGCTGAGAATACACACTCCTTGTGTTAAGTGAAACATGGAGCGCAAACGTAAGGAGCGACATCACTGGAAATTTACATTGTGGCAACTTACAGGCGTGGTAAATGAAAATTCGTAAATGGATTTTCTTACGAACATTCTGCTGGTTCGTCTAGAATAAGTGACGCTATCGATTGGTGGTGTACGTGACTAAAACATGAAGGTTGTCCAGCTGACTCGACCGTAATAACTGAATCAAAAGTTTCATGAACAGCGGATAGGACGAAAATCACTTCTCTTTATTACTTTCATTGAGAAGCACACAATGATGCAGTCAATGACAAAGCCTCAACAGCGCCTGACTACATTTGTCTTGGATTCGTCAGTGCATTCTCCACCATATGATACACCGTAATAATTGGAACGGTGATTACGAATGTGACTTTCGGTCTACGTTTATCAGATTGAACACGCGCTAAAATAACGGATAAACATACGTTTCAGTAACACGGAATATATTTGAGTTGGGTGGTTCCCAATTCATTCTCAGTAAATTCTTTACTACATCTACGTGCGTTCAAAGTTGCATCGCAGTCACTAATTAAGTCATCAGTGTGTAATGCCCGTAGCTGGTAACACTTTGAGCACGAAACTACGTTGCATTAAAACGAATATTTATTTCGCGAGGTACAGGTGGCCAACAAACTATTTTTTTTAAATGCTTATTTAGTTCATTTAATGAGTCCCACATTCTACAATTTAGAGCAGTGCAAGTACCGACAGTTATCTGACAGACCGTATTTTACCGGCAAGAAACACACTGCCGCATAAGGAAAAGATATAGCAATTCCTCCTCATAAAATATAATTGTTCAATAGAGCAGTTCCTTTATTTCACTTTTAATTTTAAAGAAGGAACGTTTGATTTCCCTATATCAGTTTAAATCTTTTAAGACATTCAAATGTTTGATATTAATCTTTAGCCATTTAGTTTCGAACCTACTACGTATGTGCTTATACTACTTCGTAGGTGAGCCTGCTCCTAAGTTGGTCCAAATAATCACACGTACCCTCATGTGGAGGAAAACCGAAGGGCATGAATTGTGGTCCGCCTTATATGCATGCATCCCAATTGACGTAACTATCAACAGAGGATCCTCTAATCGCTGTCCGATACAACAGACGCCACACATATATATGTAACTTGAATGACATCTCATAAGCATTACAACTCTCATAAGAGTCTGAGACACTTTATCCGAAGTAAATAATTCTGTATAGCTTACAGAGAAGTAAATGTTGTTATGAACTAGAGGTTTCACATCAATTCCATGTAACTTTACATTCTGAGTGATTTTCTCAGAGCTGCGAAACGTCGTTCCCATGGCTAGTGGTCCCATAAACCGGTGTTGAATTAACCAGTTAAAACAACCTGCTTAACAACGGCCAACCATGGGAACATCAATATTAACTGCGTATCACCAGTAATATCCCCGTACTCATGACTAAACAAATATTTATGTGCGTTAGTAAACTTTGAATGATATGCTGGAATATGTATCTGGTTCTGGAATGGAACCGAGCGCCTACTGTCATTACTAATAAGCAAAGGCTTCGTGCCTTATTAAGACTCCATTATGACTGTGATTGTCATATGTGCCGGGGCATAATGTTCGAAGTTTACTCAGCATCAGTTAACTGATCTCAACTTGAAATAATTATTTTTATGTATTTCTGAACCGAAAAACCTATCAACGCTAATAAATCGAAAGAAGCGTTAGGTTACACAAATAAAAATGTGCTATGACGTAGTGTTTTATGACAGATCTACGAACCCAATACGTGATGGGGAAATAACGAACGAATGTCAGATGTTAACAGTTGAATTTTTTCAACAGCATCGGGATGTTTGAACCTGTAATTATTTTAATCCTGACCAGGAATCGAACCCAGTACCTACTAATATTCCTTTCTATCCATGAGTAGACGGTAAGTCGAAAAGTTTAGCTCAACGGTTATGAAATATGTGCTTCGTTGATTAGAAATAGCAGCACCAGTCGTCATAATTGATACTGCATGAAGAGAGATTACAATTTCTTTTATCACAAGTAGTCGGATGTGCACTTGCTATGGCTTAATTTAAATTTATTAATACTTCTTTGCTGGGCCATGATACAAATGCCCATACGTGCTATTGATCAACGCCTAGAGGAGTTTGCAGTCTTGGAGAAATCACGAAATGATTCAACAATGTGGTTCTGACAGGGTTAAATATCGCGAAACAGGTGTTCCGCACTCGAAAACCAATCCATTTTCAAAAATTTTCAAGGTCACAAATTCAGATATAATAAGAGCCATGTGATCCTAAATGACCATTGCAGTATTGATGAAAATAAAAGATTCAGATACTTTAATTTCCTGGGAAGAATTACTGATTTACAAGTATTCTGCCTGTTACTACCCACCATATGTCGAAGGTTATCTCGAAGCTGGTAATGACGTTATATGTATTTGATGGAGATTTGGAAATACGGCACTACGTAATTCTCTCTACAAATAAATAACTAAACAATGTTAACATACATCCATCAGCACTACCACGAAAACTTCACACGATTGTTTTGCTAAATAAAAAATTCAAGCTAGGACTAACTAATTAACGAAACTGAAAATATTGGAAGCACAGAAAGTTATCAAACATAGCTACCGACCCTTTTGCTGTCTTTATCATCAGAAAAGCAGCAACAAACACCGTTGATATCTGCCAAATTCGATACTTGACCAGAGTGTGCACACATTTTACCATCAGTTTCCTTTTGTAAACAGCGGCAGCCTCTGATTGCGGAATGTTTACAGCAAATATTTTCTAGGATTCTTCAAACAAATCACAATCTTGCCTTTCCTGACACTTGATGTGGCCGTTATACTTCAAATAGCACTATACAGACATTCCTAAATATATTACTTGACTAACTGATTCTAGACATTGTTCTTCCATTGTTAAATCACACAATAAACGGACTTTTGTCCAATAACTTCTGCAAGTTGTTGTTGTCTTCAGTCGAAAGACTGGTCTGATGCAGCTGTCCACACTACCCTATACTGTGCAACCTTCTTCATATCTCTAAATAAGAACGGTAACCTACATTCTGGAGAATCTGCTTATTGTTTTCGGCTCTCGTTCTCCCTCGGTTACTTTCACCTCACACCCTACTCTCCAATACTAAACTAACGATTCCTTGATGTCTCAGAATGTGTCCCACCAATCTACCCTTTCTTTTACTCAAGATATGGTAGAATTTTGTTATTTCCCTAATTCTGTTCAGTACCTCCACATTAGGCTTCGCGACCTACTAAACTAATCGTCACCATTCGTCTCTTGCACCACATTTCGACAGCTATTATCATTTTATTTCTGATCTCATTGTCCACGTTTCACTCCCGTACAATGTTGCACTGTAGACAAATGATTTCAGAAACGACTTCCTAACATTTTCGTTTACATTGGATGTCATAATTTTTCTTCATTAGAAATTAATTTCTTTCGGTATCCATTCTGCATTCTATATCAAAAGTTAATTTTCTAGTTAAATAATACAACTCACCTAGCACTTTTATTATCTCGTTACGTAATCTAATTCATTCAGAAACTCATGATTTTATTAGACTACATTTCATTAACCTTGTATTACTTTTGTAAATATCCATTACCTCATTTCAAGACTCTGTCCAATCCGTTTAATTGATCATCCAGACTCTTTACTGTGTTTGACACAACTGCGATGTTATCGGAAAATCGGAAATTTCTTATTTCTTCTAAATGGACTTTAATTCCTCCATCAAATATGTCCTTGCTTTCCCTCACACCACCCCCATGAACCACAGACATTGCCGAGGTGGGGTGGCTTGCGTGCCTCAACGATGCAGATAGCCGTACCGTAGGTGCAACCACAGCGGAGGGGTATCTGTGGAGAGGCCAGACAAACGTGTGGTTCCTGAAGAGGGGCAGCAGCCTTTTCAGTAGTTACAGGGGCAACAGTCTGGATGATTGACTGAGCTGGCCTTGTAACATCAGCTAATGTGGCTTTGCCACACAGCTACTGCGGACGGCTGAAAGCAAGGGGAAACTACAGCCGTTACTTTTCCCGAGGACATGCAGCTCTACTGTATGGAAATATAATGATGGCATCCTCTCGGGTAAAATATTCCGGAGGTAAAATAGTCCCCCATTCGGATCTCCGGGCGGGGACTACTCAAGAGGATATTGTCATCAGGAAAGACAATACTGGCATTCTACGGATCGGAGCGTGGATTGTTAGATCCCTTAATCGGGTAGGAAAATTAGAAAATTTAAAAAGGGATATGGATAGGTTGAAGTTAGATATAGTGGGGATTAGTGAAGTTCGGTGGCAGGATGAACAGGATTTCTGGTCAGGCGAGTACAGGATTATAAATACAAAATCAGTTGGGGGTATCACAGGAGTAGGGCTGATAATGAATAAGAAAATAGGAATGCGGGTAAATTACTATGACCAGCACAGTGATCGCATTATCATCATCAAGATAGATACGAAGCCAACACCGACAACAGTAGTACAGGTTTATATGCCAACTAGCTCTGCCGATGATGAAGAGATTGAAGAAATATATGAGGAGCTAAAAGAAATTATTCAGACAGTTAAGGGAGAGGAAAACTTAATTGTGATGGGAGACTGGAATTCGGTAGTAGGACAAGGAAGGGAAGGGAAGGTAGTAGGTGAATATGGTCTGGGCAAAAGGAATGAAAGAGGAAGTCGCCTGGTAGAATTTTGCACGGAACATGATTTAATCGTAACAAACACGTGGTTTAAGAATCACAAAAGAAGGTTGTATACGTGGAAGAGACCAGGAGACACCGGAAGGTATCAAATAGATTTTATAATGGTAAGACATAGATTCCGGAACCAGGTTATAAACTGTAAGGCATACCCAGGGGCAGATATAGACTCTGACCATAACTTGTTAGTCATGAACTGTAGGCTGAAACTGAAAAAATTGCAGAAAGGTAGGAAAATAAGGAGATGGGACTTAGATAAATTGAAGGAAAGTGAGGTTCTGGAGAAATTCAGAGGGAGATTTAGGCAACAATTGACAGAAACAGGGGGAAATAAAACAGTAGAAGTGGAATGGGTAGCAGTGAGAGATGAAATAGTGAAGGCAGCAGAGGACAAAATAGGTAGAAAGGCAAGACCTACAAAAAATCCTTGGATATCACAGGAAATACTAAACTTAATTGATGAAAGGAGAAAATATAAAAATGCAGTAAATGAAACAGGCAAAATGGAGCACAGACGACTAAAATATGAGATTGACAGGAAGTGCGAAATGGCTAAGCAGGAGTGGCTAGAAGCCAAATGCAAATCTGTAGAAGAATGTATAAGAAGGGGAAAAGTAGATACCGCCTACAGGAAAATAAAAGAGACGTTTGGGGATAAGAAAAGCAACTCTACGAATATCAAGAACTCAGATGGGAAGCTGGTTCTCAGCAAAGAAGGGAAAGCTGAAAGGTGGAAAGAGTACATAGAGCAGCTCTACATAGGAAATGAACTTAGAGACGATGTTGTAGGAAGGGAAGAGGAAGTGGATCAAGATGAAATAGGAGATACCATACTGAGAGATGAATTTGACAGAGCCTTGAAAGACCTAGGTCGGAACAAGGCCCCAGGAGTAGATGACATACCCTCAGAGCTACTAAAGTCTTTGGGAGAGCCAGCCATGACAAAACTATTTGAACTGGTGTGTAGGATGTATGAGACAGGCGAAGTACCCTCAGACTTTAAGAAAAATGTTATAATCCCCATTCCAAAGAAAGCAGGCGCAGACAGGTGTGAAAACTATAGAACCATCAGTTTAATAAGTCATGGTTGCAAAATATTAACACGAATTATATACAGAAGGATGGAAAAGCTGGTAGAAGCCGACCTCTGGGAAGATCATTTTGGGTTCAGGAGAAATGTAGGAACACGGGAGGCAATACTCACTTTACGGCTTATCCTAGAAGATAGATTAAGCAACGGCAAATCTACATTATTAGCTTTTGTAGATTTGGAGAAAGCATTTGACAATGTTGACTGGAATACACTCTTTCAAATTCTGAAGTCAGCAGGGGTAAAATATAGGGAAAGGAGACTTATTTATAACTTGTACAAAAGCCAGACCGCAGTTATTAGACTCGAAGGGCATGAAAGGGAAGCATCAGTTGGGAAGGGAGTAAGACAGGGTTGTAGTTTTTCTCCGATGTTATTAAATTTGTACATCGAGCAGGCGGTGAAGGAAAGCAAGGAAAAATTTGGAATAGGGATTAAAGTTCAGGGGGAAGAAATAAAAACATTGCGTATTGCTGATGACATTGTAATTCTGTCAGAGACGGCAAAGGACCTGGAAGAGCAGTTGAATGGAATGGACAGTGTGTTGAAGAGAGCGTATAAAATGAACATTAACAAGAGCAAAACAAAAATAATGGAATGCGGTCTTAGAAAGTCGGGCGATGCTGAAGGAATTAGATTAGGTAACGAAACAATGAAGGTGGTAGATGAGTTTTGTTACTTGGGTAGTAAAATAACATGCGATGGTCGCAGTACAGAGGATATAAAATGCAGAATGGCAATGGGAAGAAAAGCATTTTTGAAAAAGAGAAATTTGTTGATATCGAATATTAATTTAAGTGTAAGGAAATCTTTTCTGAAGGCATTTGTGTGGAGTGTTGCCTTGTACGGGAGTGAAACATGGACGATAAGCAGTGTGAACAGGAAGAGAATAGAGGCCTTTGAAATGTGGTGCTACAGAAGAATGCTGAAGATTAGGTGGGTAGATCGCATAACTAATGAAGAGGTACTGAACAGAATTGGTAAGAAAATGAATTTTTGGCATATCCTGACTAAAAGAAGGGATCGCTTGGTAGGACACATTCTTAGACATAGGGGAATCGTACAATTAGCATTGTAGGGAAGTGTGTGGGGTAAAAATCGCAGAGGGAGACCAAGAGACGCGTATAGTAAGCAGATTCAAATGGATGTGGGTTGCCGTTCTTATGAGGAGATGAAAAGGCTTGCTCAGGATAGAGTAGGATGGAGAGCTGCATCAAACCAGTCTCCGGACTGAAGACTATAACAACAACATTCCCTCACAATTTGCTTAGCAAATTGAATAATATTAGGTAAGGGCTATTCCCTCCGGAACCATTGCGTCTTTTTCATACCCATCAACTCTTTATAAGTGGTGTCTGGGGTTTTTACAAGTTAAATATTACTTACCTTCCTCTTACCACTAGTACCTTCACAATTTGAAAGAGTGTATGGCTCATCGTTCTTAAATATTGTGTGAGACGGATACCATTCTTGTTGCATTCATTTGGTCATTCTAAACACCTGCGGTAGATATTCTACTTCTTGCCTATTCCCTTGACCACAGTAAGTCAAGCAAAGAATTTAGTGACATTGTGGCATGTGCTTTCTCGAGACCTAATGAATTCGCATAATTCTTTCCTGTCTCCTGCATAGTATGAATTTTGGTACAGATGATATCTGTACTTGACGTGCCTGTATTACAACCACTGATTTCTTAAATTCAGTTATAACTTATAGTTCTTGAGCTTGTGAGTTTAAATCTACCCAGACAATCTACTGCGTGAACTTTTACAGGTGAACTATGATAAGTCTGCACAATTTCTTGCTTTCTTTTTTTCATGTGTACTGCTTAGGCCGTTTTTGCCACATCAGATTTATTCGATGAGGTTTGTATGTGCAATATATTAGAAATAGAGTACCAGGTTCTTTTTTAAATACCGTCCTATTGCTTTGATTAAACATAGAGCCTTGCATGCAATATAATCAAAGAAAGAGCTACTGTTCTGCTTCCTTCAATGAGATATGAACCACTTGGAGTGCAAAGTGTATGACGCCTGTTGTGGTAAAAACGACTGCTACTTTACCTTTGTGGTTTCCCGATTTAAGAATTGAAACATATGTACGAAGCAGATATGTGACGTCTGGTATACGAATCAAAATATTAACTGTGGGCTGATCGGCAGGTGGGTAAGTTACAAGTCTCGACACAGCCATCCAAACCGCATTCTAAAGAGATATAGAGAAGGACATCAGGTAGAATAATTTTGGCCCACTTTAGGTTACGGTAGAAACACTGAAGGTGGGCCTTTGCGATCGCCTTTTGACAGATCGAAATTTAAATGAAAATAACGTAAACTGTTCCCACTTTTTATGTCGAAACGTTCTACCAATCAGCAGCAAATTTTACAGACATTTATTATAGGCCGACAGAGGCAAAAACCTCCCATTTTAAAATTTTTCGGACAAAAAATACGTTAGTAACACTACAAAATAGACGTTCGTAATGTAACTGTAACTGTAATTGTAAAATTAAATAATCGAAATTTTAGAGGAGAACATTCTCTAAAACTTCGCTCTGTTATGCTTTTTTTTCCCACATCTTGCCTCGTTGCAGAGATATTTGCAAAAATAACGAAGATTTGACACCGTCCGTTGATTTTACGAAAACCAGCCGTTCGGAGATGTCACATGATATTACATCCTTAGAACTCTGGCATACGCAATCTTGCGTTGTGTATTTGATGATTTTCTTATTATAACTTAAACGTTGTCATTTCAAGGCGACGGAGCACTGAAGAATTAACAAAAATACGTCTTTCTTCGTACGATAAATGATAATCTAGTGTCTAAAAATGCCATATTAGCAATAGTTAACAAATGCTATCAATAGTACGAGATTATAGGCCGAATTTTGAAATTGTTCGTCGTAGTGTAGTGGGCAGCGCGTTGGATTATAAAACACGAGGTCAGTGGTCGAAACCCGCCACTGCCAAACATTTTTTCTCCTTTTTTCCTAAAAGGTTATCAGGAACTCTTATTAATTAAATAGAACTATGTTCTCAATATTTAGAGTTGTGCATATGTAAGAATGTTCCCCATGAAATGCGTGTTTGTTCTATTTCGTGAAGATGCCGTGAAATACATAACAACGAATTGAATGTAAACCAGGAGAATACTGTTATAATGAATACTCTGAACAACGTACTGATACTGGTAGTTTCGTATGTAAAGGAAGTCCTAGATTTCTGTGGCAACGATAGTTCCTTAATGAAACGAAAGGAAGTGTATACTTCGCAACAAATTACCTAATTTTCTAAGCAATTATTCGCTGTTTATGGAATATATTGAAAGTCATTAATTAAAATCAATTCATCTACTAAAATGTTTGTCTTTAACATGGATGCTATGGACGCATTTGACGTAGATGGTATTACTTTTCCTCTAGGTCAGATATGAATTCGTTCATGATAATTTGTTCTGCACTAAAATAAGGAGCAAATATTCAATTTCAAACCATGATTACGTTTTCTTACACAGCTAAAATCACGAACGGAGTAAGTGTGGTAATAATGAATTCCACATAAATCTAGTACTTAATATATATACAAAGTCAGTACTACCATTACGCTATTTACAACAGTCATTGTAACAGTATCTTCCAGATCATGTATATGTTTATAATTCGTTCAAAAACTGTTTGTTAACCTTATCGGACATTTTTGCGATGTCATCAGTCCCAAACTTATAAACTAATAAACTAATTTTTACTGAAGACAGCACAATCATCCATGTCCGAAGGGGTATTCCACCCCCCAACGGCGAACTGCCTTGCGCTTCGGAACATAGCTTCTCAATGCGCTCGGCCACTCCGCCGCGGAGCAATTCGTTGGTCTGTATTTCATGGCATGTATCCGAACCAGAACAAATACACTTATCAGAGAAAGCGCTACTACCTTTGAGTAACTCTGAATCTTGCAGAATATTTGTGTTCAGTTAACAAGTGTGTTCGAAAACCTTTTAGGAAGCAAGAGGGAAAAAATTGTCTGTGGTTGTTATATATATATATATATATATATATATATATATATATATATATATATATATATATATATATATATGCTTTGCGGTCGTTTGGACATGTTCGATCTGGGTTGATCGTAGCGAATATTAGTCATTTTTTTTTTATTACAGGTGGCATTGAACCAACACCGTCTGAAAAAAAAGGACTGTGCACTGCCGTGTCATGCCACGTCATGCAGAGTAGATCGAGATCGTGTAGCTCAATGGCTGGCTGATGGGGCAGAGCCCACTGCCTCACATCGGTCAACCAGTGAGCTACGCGATCGCGACCTAATCTGCGTGACGTGCCACAGGAGCGCACAGACCTTCTCTTCAGACGGTGTTGGTTGAACCCTATTTCGTTTTGTCTCTTTTCATTGGTTCTTCTGTTTGATCGGTAATTTGTGAACGCTGCTTTGTTTTGTTCTATTTTGATCGCTTCGTCGATCACTGTTTCCTTGGTTCAGAGGGCGTAGGGCTGTCATGCCGGCAACTCTCTGACCGAGCGCGCCCTAGCAAGTTTCGAACCACCATCTAACGTGTTCGTACATCACAACTAATTCCTCGCCTATTGCGCTATGGCGAGCAGCTGTGAGAGTATTCCGTAATACTCGTACCATCGATGGCAGGTGTTAACTTTCGACCTAACATTAGATTATAATTCATTGTCATAAGAACGACGCGTTTTTGATAATTTTCAGTGCGCCATTCCTTTGAAACGACAACACTTGAGTTATAATAAGAAAATCATCAAGTAGAGAAAGCTAAATGGTGTACGCAAAAGAGATTTTCGGGCGTGGGTTGTCACTTAACTGATTTACGAAAGCCAAATGTAGTATGTGTGTATGTGTGTGTGTGTGTGTGTGTGTGTGTGTGTGTTTGCACCTTTCTTCCGCAAATATGTGGCCGTTTTCCTGTAAAGATATCTGAAAAAGGGCACCAAGAACACGTAACTGATAACAATAAAACTCATTAAACTGCAACTATTTGCTACTACTTTAATATCAAATCCGATTTTTTTATCTTATGGAGAGTAAAAACGACTAAACAAATAATAGATAAAAACAGTATTTTAGAGGTTGTTGCTTTGTTAATATCATCACACATTCGTGGTACTACTTTTGTCGATATGTACTGCAATATTCGATATATAAACCAGCGTAGTTTTCTCTGGTCGCAAGCTATTGTAGCCTTACCTTAAGTCTGTATTTCGCGAACATATCACGTCACAGTTGAGTTTTCTATTTTGTAATAGAACGGACGATTGTCATGAGTACATACTGAAATGTAATCGCGTCTATTATCAGATAACGTAATGTTCATTCTACTTTATGTCCTAATTTGCAGCTTCCTTAACAATTCTAAATACAGTTACGTAGCCATAATCCCACAGTGTCGTTGAACTACATTTCGTCTTCCAATTGCAGACACAACGAAACCTGTAATACATTTATCTGCAGAGTACAGAAAAAATCGTCGTTCACCCTTATGAAGCTATTTTGACGAAATATTGTCTGAAAATGCAATGCCGCAATTGGTTATCTTTGTCAAAGAAATTTGAACAATATTTGATAAAATATCTTTCTCCAATAACTTTGGGAGTGTAATACCAACCTTAGATGTACATTGTTGTACACAACTGGAATTTCCTCTACATAAAACAGTTTTTCTACGTATCTTCCTTAGACATCCACATAGAATACTTGGGCCTTACGTAAGTACGTCAAGGTATATTTGTGTGAACATTTTAAATCAGTATGAAGCTGTTTCGCAGGTTGTCTCTGTAATGCGTGCAAAAATTTGTCAGAACGTAGAAAATGCTTCAGTGAACGCACTTGGGGAGGAGAAGCCACGTTTAGGAGATGTCTCGCATTGTTATTTCCAGTTTCTTAACTAATAAGTTTACGAATACTGTGCAGTTTATCTGCATGTATGTTCTTTGCTTTTTGCAATGATAACGCATCTGATTACTAGGAAGTCATACTGCAGATCTGAATGACTACCTTTACATGAGGTTCTTGCAAAACGTTACACCTACGGTGGTGGAACGCATACCATTTGCAGTTCGTGAGAGGACTGTTCATCACATCACTTCTTTATGTACGTCAGTAACTATCTCAGTAATGTATTTCCTAGTCCCAGGGTTGGAAGGGAAGATCATACTCCATGGTTTTCGAGGTAACATGGACGGAATCCCCTTGATTATATCCTACGGGGATTTCTGAAGTATTTTATATATGAGACTTTAGTGGATATGCAGTTGGAACAAGTTTCCAGATATACATCTGGTTGGAAAGTGATCCGAAATAGACGAGGGATATTGACCACGGTGCAGCAGAAACTTATTCGCCGTTGTGCTTGTATTGACGTCGATGCCCGCTAGTTGCAGCACATTTAATAATATACAATGCTATTCGTGCTTCCATTGGGTTAGCGATGGCATTTGCCGTTAACTACCACTAATGGAAATTAAACATCTGTACATAGTAATGTACCTATATTCGTATTATCTCCGTCAGGTGGGTTCTCCCATCCCTGGTTCCCTACCTCAAATTGTTTAATGCATCTTTCTCTGTCCCCTCTTAAATTTATGCCAGCTCTTACCGAAACACCCTTACAGACAAGGTGCCCGTTTCTGGGCTGAATCATGCGTACAGAAGGCGTGTACTTACCGGCGTGCGAGCGCAGCGTGGAGTACCGGCTGCGGCTGGAGGTGTCTGGCGTGACGGACGGCAGGTCTGGGCTGTGCTGCGCGTCTCGCGGCAGAACGGCGCTGCTCGCCACCGGCGTCAAGCTCAGCAGCAGGTCCTGCGGGCAGGCGGGCACGCCCGCGCTATAGGCAACCCGGCGTGCTGTCGCGCACGGTTGCATATCGACACTTCTGCGCAAGGGGCACTCTGGGTTTAACGGAAACGGTTGTTACTTCGGGAGACTTAACAACCCTGTTGAACCAAATGGTACTGTGATACATGATACCTTAATGACAGTCGCAATTGCCCAGTTTACAGGAATTAAGGTTTTCATGATGTAATGACACTGTTGCTCGTAATCCCTTCTGTTCGTGTGTTCATGCTCCACAAAACTCTTGTGTTCCTAACGATTCGTCAGTTACTGGGTTGGACATCTGCTAAGCCTTACCAAGTGACGTGTTGGATGTCGAAGAGAGCAACAAATATACTATCGAAAAGGGGTTGAGTGAAACTACACAAGGTAACAGAAATAATCGTTGTCAAATATGAATCTTAACTATCGATTGTCATCTAACAATACTGTGGCCTCGGGGAAATGCGCTTGATTGGAAAAAGTAACGTCTCGGGTTTGAGACCCGGCCGTCACTCAGACTTTTTTTTTCAATTTGCGTTTAAACCCAGCCTTCACCTCTCAACTATGTGAGATGCCGCCAGAAACGACACATGGTTCAGATTCCACGTTAAGCTATAGGTCCACTCTTTCCGGTTGGATAACTGGCGCCGCGGTGGAGTAGCCGAGCAGTCTAAAGCGTCTCGCTGTGGATCACGCAGTTGCTCGCCGTGGAGGTTCGAGTCCTCCCTGGGGTATGGGTGTGTGTGTGTTTCTCCTTAGGTTAGTTTATCTAGGTTTAAGTAGTTTGTAGGCTACGGGCTGATGACCACACAGTTTGGTCCGATAGAGTTACAATCATTTGAAAATTTGAACATTGATAACTGGCGTAGGTTAGGGACACGCAAGTCGCCGAAGTGGCGTCCAATTGAAAAACTTGCACCAGGTCACTGAGACACACGAAAATATTTCTTATCTGTCCATATTTAGGGTACACTGTAATAAAAGAGATGTTGTTGTGAAAAGACTTGCCACTTGAAGCGTCTGCAGATAGCCTAGTAGTAAATTCAACCACTAGCACAAAGCGGGAAATCCGGTTTCCAACCCCATTCCATCACAAAGATTCAGCTTCACAGTTGAATACAGTTCAGTATCCAGAAGCTGTCAAAATACTGATATTTTCGTTTTCGTACGAACGTGTGTTCACGCTTGTTTTGGCTGTGCAAATGTAAAATTTGCTATACGTACACAAAATATAATATAATTTTATAATAATATTTTTATATGTGAATGCACTCTTCTGTCGGCATGTACGGGTATGTAATATGGTAAAATTAATATTGGAACAACGAAGACAACAAGGCGTGACCGATTAAAGGAACACAAACGTCTTCGCTGACTGAGGACAGGGGACAAACAGGCAATAGTGGAACGTACTCTTCAGTCATGAGATAAATAGTGAAGTCTTCTGAAGCGAAAAATTTTACCTACGACGACTAACTCTTATACATGAGTATGCTCTTTAATCAGCAAGTCATGATTCACATTTAAATACTTAATCTGCCTCTGAGAACTATTACATACTACCATATAGGGAAGCAATCGAAATACACAAACAAGGGAATACTTTTAATAGCGCAGAAGCTAATCTCAGTGACATATGATCAGTACGATAAGATAAAACAGTCTACAATCAGAAGATAGGTTTGAACACCACAGTGCTTTACTAGGGCTTCCTCCGACCTGACTTACCCAGCCAGTTATAGCGGGACCTACAGTTTAACGTGGATTTTGAACCACTGTGTTACTTGATATTTTTCATATGAGCAACATTTCCCAAGATGAAAGAAGTGGAAACTAACTGATAAAATTCTTGGGTCCTGGCGGGGATCGAACCCGTAATCTTTATATTATTTGTCTGGCTCTCTACCACTGTGCTACCAAGCCAGTAATTCTGTAGAATGGCTCTAAATTTTAATTTTAGATAAGTATTATGTAGCTTCTCACGTGTGACTTAACATTGCGGCCTTTTTCTGCCGTATGTATGTCGCTCCCAGACGCTTGATCTGTCAATAGATAAAGAGTCACCAGAGATGCAGCGCCCATGAAGATGTCCAGCGCAGTTATGGATGAAGAAATAGGAATAGAAGAGTTATCTTGACCACGACCTAACACCTCGAATGGCATAGCAGCAGCATTCTTCTGGTTAATTTCCTATATGATATGTACGGGGTAGACGGGTACGTTTGACTACCTCTTACGGAAGACCATTGTCGAGAAAAGTGGAAACTGTAACTACATCGAATTGTACTGTCGTTGGACTCTAGAGACACTGGTAAACATGCTTGTATACAAGATATAAATATACTTGAAAGACTATAACGGAGTTCACTCCACAAGTGTTCGCTACCACAATTCCTTCAGGGCGATACAGAAATTGTTACATGTTGTCAGAGCCAGTGGTCTGCAGTGCAGTGCATGGACAGACGATTTTGGAGGACATTACATGCTACGTACATTTCTCAGTCCTAACCAACTGCGGAGGTATCCTAGCAGATGCACCACCGGAAAATTTTACTGGTCATGTAAAAGTTACATGCATGTGAACGATATGTAATAGAGGACAGTAGAAATTCGAATATATCGGCCAATAAGATATTCATCTGCTAGATGTTGTTCTTTAGTGACTCGAGTCTTTCAATTTTGTCTCTGATGGTATGTGCATAGATCAACAGAATACGATTTAAATGACCCCGCATAGCAAATTACTGGTAAACTTAGAAAGTAATGTTCCCGTGGATGCCGATTTTAGATATAACTGTCATATGAGAAATATGTGTAAATGTTATCTTGCAAGGATGATCCGCAAATTAGAAATAGGGCATCAGAAATTGTCGTTCTCAGTTTTATTTGCATAAAAATTTATTTCAGACGATTTTGGAGGACATTACATGCTACGTACATTTCTCAGTCCTAACCAACTGCGGAGGTATCCTAGCAGATGCACCACCGGAAAATTTTACTGGTCATGTAAAAGTTACCTGCATGTGAACGATATGTAATAGAGGACAGTAGAAATTCGAATATATCGGCCAATAAGATATTCATCTGCTAGATGTTGTTCTTTAGTGACTCGAGTCTTTCAATTTTGTCTCTGATGGCATGTGCACAGATCAACAGAATAGGATTTCAATGACCCCGCATAGCAAATTACTGGTAAACTTAGAAAGTAATGTTCCCGTCGATGCCGATTTTAGATATAACTGTCATATGAAAAATATGTGTGAATGTTATCTTGCAAGGATGATCCGCAAATTAGAAATAGGGCATCAGGAATTGTCGATCTCAGTTTTATTTGCATAAAAATTTATTTCTTATTACAGCCAGTTTCGGCTCTATGACACTCTTGAACAACTACCAATTAGTTCTTTTCAAACGAGTCATGTGAATCCTTAGGTCCCAAACATTCATGAATTTAAAACATACAAATATTAAGAACGAGTATGTAATTATTCAGAAGAGTGTGCCATCGTCTTGAGCTTCCAGACACATTAAAATTGTGAGATGCCTTTCGCAGGCTATGTGGAATGGACTGCTGAGCCACGTCTAACAAGACACAAACTTTCATTGATGAAGTTGCGCCTGAACTCGACCTTCCGGAAATGTCTCGCCGAAGTTACTTTATCCCCTCACTAATTACAGATGAAATCGAAAAAGGCAGCAACGCGCAAGTATATTCACGGGTCCGATACCCATTCCATTACAGGTAAGGACATTAACGTCACTGCAGAATTCACAAAAGTAGTAAGATATTTCTATAGCGAGTTAGGAAGTTAGGACTAAAAAGATGCCTTTCTCTTGTATGAGTTTTTGCGCTCGTCCTTTCTCGTCACCTAGCTTTTCTGAGAAATCGATAGATACTTTATGCAGGTAAATATTGGGACTTAAAAAAAGACTTTAGAGCACCGACTTTTATTAGGAAGGAAAAAAGTACTTCGCTGTATATTTTAATTTACTCAATGGTTGTGACTGTTTCAATATGCTCTTTTCGGGAAAAATAGGAGTTCTCAGTAGTTAACTGTCAGCAAGTAAAGTATTTCTTTTTCTCGCGTACATATATCTTTCATCAAAGAAACTTTGATATCTTATACCAACTGATAAACAGCAGCTTTAATCAGTATTACGTATAAATGATTGTTATAGACCCTTTATCCGATTCTCACGGCCGGTGACTGTCACTGACACACGAATAAATCGTAATAAAAGTGACAATATGATCGTTTTAGTATATGTATTTGCACCACGGCCCTATTGACGTTACGGTAACTTTTCGGTTTTCTTTGATTTTTATGGACGTACATTTGCATGACGAATCTTCAGTATTACCATACTGTATGTTTGCTATTGATGGGTCGTCTCTGTTCATAGTTTGCTTAATTATTCCCTGAATACTGACAACATGCGCATTACGGCTGTCACTTATTGCCAAGTTTTCACTGTCATTGCTATGAGTTGTTGCACGCAGGCACAGAGCAGCACAGAAACAAACTAAGAGTTGTAATATGCTCCTGTAATTAACTAAAATGTATTTTGAGACATCGTAGTGAGGTCGTCATTAACATTAAAATTCTGCAACAGTCATTTCAAAGCAGAAGCAGTTCACAAACACTCCATCATGCACACAATATAAATTTATGTACTGAGCAATGAGAATAGGAGTCGCATTGCAGTATAGTTCAATCTGCTTGAATGAGCAACTTCGAATTGTGTCTAATTCTGTATAATCTGAACAAAATCACTAATGCTTTTCATGATATTTTTTTCTACTAGTTTGTGTCCTGCTAATCAATTTCTTATGTTACTTTTATCTCGCTGGTTTCGAGAAAAAAAAGTTATTCGATTAGAAATGCCAAGCAAATAATTTCAGAAAATATTAATTGTATTGACACTTTTAGTGTACTGTATATACTATGTAAGAGCATTTACATCGTGAGCCTGATTGATACAAAGAAGGACGAGTGGCGTATATAAAAGGGGTGCCCCCCACAGAAATAGTGGACAGCAGTCATACTTCGCTGTGTTTGTGAGAAGAGTTGGGTATTAGTGGTGTGAAATTTGTGCCAACCTTTTTAAATACAGCTGCATTTCTTTATAAATGAATGTCATCCATAAAAAACGCTGTTCTCAATAAAGTAAAAGAGGCTTAAGCGCATATTATCCTCTGAATATAAGCAGCGAAACTGATATAAAGTGTCATGGGGTATCTATACATTAATCTTTCCCCCATCACCTCCAAATATATGCTACATTCACCACTGGTTAAATCCATGGTATGTCGTTTATTACAAAATACTATGATTTTGTTACAAGTTTATTTAATGTGTCCCATCAATGCAATGCTTTTCCGTAATTACTGTCCTAGTTACAATAATATTTTTGTAACTACTGTGGCATTTCGGAGTTTTTATTTTTGATTGACCATGGAGTAGTATGTTTTCATGCAAAACTCGCAGTCTTGTTCTGTTGTGAAAATTTCAGATATGCCCTATAGCAATGTTATAGCAATTGTGCACTGTAAGGTGAATCCTACATCAATCCATTCATGTACCGTGTAATGAACTCTAATAATAACGGAATATACAATCCCACTATTTCGTCCGCAGCACGAGCAGAAATAATTCCTGAAGATGTTTTTGCATTAAGACACATGTGATGTAAAAACCTGTGCCAACAATATCCAACCGTTCAATAGTACCAATTACGTTTACTAGAGTACGTTGTGTTGTGTGACGGTATAATGTGATTTTAAGAGCTGACCTTCATGTTGAGGGTGACGCCGCTGAAGGGGTTCCTGAGCAGCGTGGGCGAGGAGCCGGCCTGCAGCTTGTGGCGCCTGCTGAGCGCCAGGATCACCACGAACACCACCAGCAGCAGCAGCAGCACCGCCGTCAGCGCGCCGATCACCACCTCCACGTGGCCGCCGTCGCCGACGTCCACCTCGGCTGTCACTGCGACTGTCAAACCAGTGATAAATGGCCGCGCCGCTCTCCATCAATAGCTTGTAAGCGCGTCCACTGGGGCATTAATCTTCTGCTGATATACGTGACAGCATGTAAAACGGTCATGTAAAGCAAGCTCTGCAATTCAGCATTATCAGATTTCTTCCAGGGATGCAACAGCAATATACTCCGTAACCAATTTTTTTTTTTCCGTGGACGGTTTGCAGTTCATGGGCTATCGTGAATTTATCGACGATTGGTATGTGTAGTATAGACGTTAAGTCATAGTGCCAATGGAGAGTTATAGCTCATAGAGCAAATTCCCAATTTTCTAAGTATGCATTGTCTCTTTTAAGCCGGCCGCGGTGCCCGAGCGGTCTGCGGCGCGCCAGTCACGTTCTGCACGGCCACTACCGTCGGGGGTTTGAATCCCCCTCGTGCATGGATATTTGTGCTGTCCATAGTATTTGCTACTTCATAAGTAGTTTGTAAGTTTATTGACTGATGACCCCGTAGTTGAGTCTCATAAGCTCTACAAACATTTGAACATAATTTTCTCTTTTAAGATTGGAAATTCTGGAAAACTCAACAAAAACAAAAACCGAAACAAAGCGAGGCAAGAAATCTGAAACATCCGAATTATAAGGACCATTATTGCCGGGAACATATGTAAACATGTGAACAGTTTTAACAAAGAAGCTGAATTTGACAAGTTAAGAAGATAGAAGAAGATAGCCGAGACGAAGACTAAGGAACACTTTCAGAAGTGTGATGATTTCTTATTACAACATACAAGAAAAAATTCTGTAGACTAGTTCGACGTTTCCTACTACTGAACTCACTGGAATCAGATAGTGCGGTGAATAGAACTGAACGAAAGTGAACCGAACGGAATTCATGCAAAATAATGTTCTAAGTGCAATTTTGTAAACCGTTAACAAATTACATGACAATAGCACGTACACTGTCGAATTTGAATAGTCACAAGCAAGATGTTTTGAAAATGGAGTAAGTTACAATGGCCACTAAAATAATATATTTTGAGTTATTCTTCTTATCTGTTTATGGGTCTAGGGTACATTGTTTCGGAAAAGCTAGACTTCCGTGGACTGTAAAGCTGCAATGAAACTCATTGAAACCTCTTAAAGACCGCGCATAGAAAATAAATTAACAATTTTCAATCTGATGCTAAGAAATACAGACCAGTTTAATTAATTCTTCAGATGTTTTAAAATACTAGGTAGATTATTAAATTTACGAACTACAATACAAAGTAAAGATAAACCTCCACATCTTTCCCGAAAGAGACTTTAAAAACTTCACATCCTAAGAACATATTTCGCCGGAAACATAAAAGACTCACCTGAAATGTTCATTATTTGTTGCAATTTCCTTAGTTTGCCTACGAAACACACCATCTACTGGACAACATTTTATTTGCAAGTTGTGAAATAATATTTCTGAAATAATATTTATGCAGTGGTGTGAAGACAGTGACATGATGAAGGCAGATTAATATAATGTAAATACGAGGGATTCATACTAATGGAAAATTCTTTAAGTGATTTCAACATGGTTGAGATGATTATTTAATGGAATTTTTGAAAAGTATAATGAATAAAATATATATCTGACAGTTACTTTAACATCAATTTACCCTTTTCGCAAAAATATAGTTTAAATCTAGAGGTACACATTGAAAACATCGTCTTAAAGCGTGCTAAGCGCATTATATGTAATCTGACTCAAGTGATAAGGTGAAGAGCCCACTCGAATAGTATACTGTTTACGCAGACACACTTGAATTCCTGGCAACAAATTTTCCTGAACTCGTAAAGAACTTCATAACGGGTACACTGATTAGTAAACACGGCATTGCCGCACTGAGAGTGATATAAAAACTATCAAATCCATCAAATTAATAAATATGTACCTTCAGAAAACTTGATGCCTTAATGACAGATAGTATATGCAGACGATATATGGCTTGAATTCCAAGGATTAATATCGACAGCAGCTGTTTTATTCTAAATGAATTAACGTATGATGGACCTCATGCTCCTTGGTACAAAAAACAGGTCTGAATTTGACGTGAAGTGATTCAGTCTAGGGTCACTATAATACGGTTAAGATTCTACTATCAAAGTTTATTTTATGCAGTTCAGAAAATCATAAATACTACTTATACGTGTTCTGTCCTCGGTGTGAATGGTGTATTACTTATTTCATTAGATATATTTTGAAAATCGGTTATGTTGAAGGCAGTACAGTCTTTGTATTGCATTGCGTGAAGAATTCATGTACCTACGAAAATAATTGCTTCACGCTCATAAAAATGCGGAACAGGTAAATGAAAATAATTCTGACAAAATATGAAAAAAGTTCAATAAAGACTTATATAAAAGACGGGCGACAGAAGCACCCTATGTTCGACACTGAAGTTCTTCGCTCAAGGATATTTCACCACAATAAGATTTAGTGTCGAACAACAGGTGACATCATTGCTGTCATTTAACCAGTTTCCACACAAAGGACAACAGTATAATTACGTCATCTTGTATCCGAAATAACAACCAAACAATCCATCGACAACAAATTTCATTTTATGAAAATCACAATGAAACATATTATTTGCATTAAGTGACTAGTTTCAAATACACTTACTCGTTTCTATATTGCTGACTGGCTCCACCACCTCTCTGGAATCAAGAACTACTTCTTCATCACCGTAATCGATGTCGAGCTCCTCGGTGAAATTTCCGAACACTGGAACTATGAAAAGCAAACATTACAACCTAGGTAGAGTTTCAAGAGAAAAAAAAAATGTGCTGCTCAGTCAAGGAATTTGTGATAGGTTATTATTGTGGGAGTTGGATTAAATTGAATGAGGCAGTTGAAAGTTAGCACCCAGACTGGGACCGAACCCGTGTACTGTACTTAATTGGATGAAGCTCAATCAACTAATCGGTCATGGAGAAGGTGGACATCGCAGTTGCGGAAACTCAGGCTCTCAGCCAAACTCACGGCTTATAGACTACACTACCAACTTAGTGTTCTTTCCCTATTAGTCTCATTTATTCGCGGCAATGATTAACAGATATACGTAGTAGAATTAATGATACTGGTTGACTCTTCGGGAACCGTATGCTCTCGCAAAGTTGTCAGAAACCCGTATTACAATACAGAACGACTGTCTTCCAATATCTGCCACTGGAATTTTCTGATAATCTCTGTGACATTTTCGGGCTTACGAAATGAAAATGTAGCTAAGCGTGCTGTTCTCCGTTGAATCTTCTCTATCTCTCTCCTGTCAATCCTATCTGGTACGGATCCCGCACTGCTGAGCAACAATTTTCGGCCAAACGAATGTTTTGTAACATACTTCCTTTGCTGCCCGACTGCACTACCAGAGGATTCTTGCCTTTGAATCTCAGTCTGTAATCTGCAATACCAACAATTAATTTTAAATGGTCGTTCCATTTCAAAACGCTCCTTACATCTACCTCCCAAATATACTATGGAAGTAGCTGCTTCCTGTGATTTCATATAGCGTAATTACGTAATACAGGATTTTTATTTCTATGTAGACGCAGAACTTTCCATTTGTTTATGTTGTGGGAGAAATGCCGTTCCCTACAATGAGTATCGATAGAGGCTCCATATCCTACTGCATTTCGCTACACTTTTTCAGTGTTGCGACTTCTCGATATACTACAGCGCCATCCGAAAAAAGTCTCATTGGTCTTATTACGGTATCAGCGAGGTGATTTTCATGTATTTTGAAATGCAATGGTTCTGTAACACTGCATAATCACTTTCTTGTCGGAAGACTGTTCTCCGTTGAGAATGACGTGATACATTCTGTTAGTTGAGCAGTCCAAACACGCCTTTAGCCAATGTTCCATATCCTTGCACTTTATCAGGGGACGGTTCTTAACCGTATGAAACTTTGTGTCTGGATGAGAGAATTCCTGGGTAGTTTCTACGAGTTGATATTCCCCCATCCTTCCCGAGAGGGTCGCGGTTCTTTCGTATGCACGTGGTTAGCACGGGGTACAGCGCTAAGACAGTCTTTCTTCCTCCTTTTCTCCGTGGACAGCATAAAAAATTTTCAAATGTTTGTAAAGCTTATAGGACTTAACTGCGGGGTCATCAGTCTCCAAACTTACAAACTACTTAGGAACTAACTTATACTAAACACGACACAAACGTCGATGCCCGAGGGGGGATTCGAACCTCCGACACGGCAGGCCGCGCGATCCTTAACTTGGCGCTCCAGACCGCTCGACTACTCACGCGCGGCGGGTTGCATTACCTTTCCCTTCCCCTCCTTTCCTGTCCTCACTCCTCCCCTCCCAACCGGGAGACTGATGACCTAGTCAGTTTGTTCCACTGTCGAAAACCACGACCTAACGAACCGACTTGATATCCAAAAAGTACCACGTCGCTTAGTGGATAGCTAAAGCGGTGGTTCAGCGTGGTCCTTGACAGAGCTGGATGACCTCTCAAATAGAAAATCTGAGCCAGTAGCTCAAGGATCAGTGTGGAACAAGCACGATACTAGGTCCGCAAGATACCGAGATACCCCACGAACGAAAGTAAAAAAATTAAAAATCAGAAAAATTTGGGTAGAGCACCTGCCTAGTAAGCAGATGACCCAGGTTCGATTCCTGGTCTCGGAACAAATTTTCAACTACCTCAATGAGAATATATCAGTGTTCACAATAAGCAAATAACTCGTCTGTGGAATACTTCATTGTGATTTATATTATCAGGAATGGGTCATGGTATTTGTTCCTTCAGACATGTCTTGAGGAAAAGACACCACATGTATAAATCAGCTTCATTTTATTCTAATCAAAAGAAGTCTTGAACGTTGGTTACCCACCAGAATCGAAAGAGACCTCGCTGATCATGATCCAACGTGCGGCGAAGAAGAGGCGCATCTTGACGAATCGTCCGACGCGGCTGTGCAGTCTTATGGTGACGGTGCGCGCGTTCTCGAGGACCAGGTCCGGCATGTACGTGAAGCTGAGCGGCCGGCCCGGGAACTCGGAGCCGGCGATGCTGAACCACACCAGCGCGCGCCCGAACACCTGCCGACACACAGACCGCTGACTCACGTCCTGACCGAGCTGGAACTGATGCACACTTTGGCTTTTTCGGGGTAGCAACAGGTACAAATTGTATTTATGTACAATCATGACCAGAAAAGAAGCACCTTAATATACCGTGCAGAAATTATTAGCATTTTCAACATCGGTATCAAGGCACAAAAAACAGCTAGTTGTAAAATTAGACTGCGGTTCTCCTTGTCATTGTAAATCGAAGGTAATGAATCATTGTGGCTGGAGAAGATGTGAAAGATGCCTCACATACGCGAACCGTGTCGTGAAATTACTGTTCTTGAATGTTGGCGCATATTGGCATCCGGAACTGTGTCGAACTGTTTCGGAAGTGCAAGAGGTGTTGTAGAAAGGTGAAAAAGGCCGTGGAATCGTGACCACCACCGAGATGATCGAGACCTCATCTGGTTGCAATTTCAGGACAGACCTGCACTCTGTTCCGTTCCGGCGAAACTGTGTAACACGTCCCACTCTCTCAGGGTGACCGTCGCTACCGTTTATTACGGCATGTATTACTTGGTCGTCGTCCCCTTTGCCCCCTAACTCTGAATAACCGCAGAAACATCTTACACGGATACGGTGTATGGTACTACGTCACTAGGGACTGGAATGGCATCAGATAGATTGTTTTTTTCCCACGGGCGCATTCAGGTTCTGTTTGTTTGAAAATAATGTCCATATTTTGGTTCTTCTCATACACGCTAGGCGGCATCACGGTGACTGCAATCGTTCCCGACATGCAGCGTCAAGTGAAGGCCTTTTTATGTGGTTGCCATTGAGTGCAATCACAAATCACAGTCAGTGCGTTTCCATGACACTATGACAAGTTTGACATAAATGAATGACATTCTGCCACCTGTGGCTGCCATTACACCCCAAAGGCTATTTTTCAGCAAGACACTGTACGACCGCGAACAATCACGTGTCTTCTTGGTGCCGCAGAATGTTACCCATCTTTCCTGGTTTACCATGTCACCAGATCTGTCACCAATCGAAAATGTGTGGATCATGGTGAAAATACGAGTGCAGTCTTGTCACCCAATGCCAGCCATCACAGATGAACGTTCGGAACCAGGTGACTACAACAGGACGGGTATATCACAGGACACCAGTTGCACCTCACGTGTCGATGCCGTGACGCATGTAAGAAATTACTAGGGGCCAGGACCGACCCTTTGCCATCCAGGCAACAGGAAACATTCGAGGTGACTGAAAGGCTAATCATCTCTTCAGAACACAGGCCGTACTAGATAACATGTAATGTTGAAAGCCCGCTGCTTATGGCTCACTGATTCAAAACTTTAACTTGCAACACACTGCTAATTGCTAAAAATCAACTTCAATTATCTCTGCAGGCTCACAGGGAGTGCTTAACAACGTTAAACAGCAACTTGTTCTGTAAGAACCACAGCAGCATAACCTGCAGAAATATAACAAAAAACTAGCGCAAGGGAATGATTGCTATCTCCAGAAGAGAATAGCGAAGGTTTTTAGATCTGACGATATATTAAGAAAAGATGGGATGTGGTGATGTAATAAAGGACAGGAAAAATACAAATTAAAAGTAAACTATTCTGAAAAAGATTCTGGTAAAATGGGGAGACCATTTTAAGTAAAATAAAAGCACACACCTTGTACAAAGTTGATAAATAAGAGCTACTGCCAATAAATGAACTTTAGCCATTTCCAAGTATCAGGGAAAGTTGAGATATAGTAGAAATCACATATTGGAACAGATCAGATTCATGCAGACACACACGTATGCATAGCGCTTGCGACATTTACTCGATCAGGGCTAGCGACAAAGCAAGGCGAAAATGTAGAAAAACCACGAGGCGAGTTTTGAACGAAAACAGTAGACGGCATACCACACTGTCAAAGATAAACTTCGCTTTACCGGTTCGTGGCACTGGAGAGGCAGTGGCTTGCAATTTGTGAAACAATGGGTTGCATGTTCATGGCAAAAGAAGGCATCGAAATTAGTTAACAAACACCCACGCATTGGACAAAAGCACTGTGAGAAAAGAAGTTAAGAAGCAGATACGAGTGAAAGAAATTACACATGCTATACTGTTAGCCAAGATGTAAGTACGCGGAAGAAAACTCAGTTTGAAGAGAAATAGATTTTACCAAAGAAAAGCACACGCGACAATTTAAATAAAGTATACCGATAGAGATGAGAGCGTGAAGGGCAAAGAAAACAGTAGAATGGCTGAAAGCCAAAATGATGGTTACCAAAAACACGCCGGCCGCGGTGGCCGAGGAGACTGAGGCGCTCCAGTCACGGTCTGCACGGCCACTACGGTCGGGGGTTCGAATCGCCCCTCGGGCATGGATATTTGTGCCCTCCTTAGTATAAGGTAGTTAATATGTAGTTTGTAAGTTTAGGGACTGATGACCCCGTAGTTAAGTCCCATAGACTATACAAACATTTGAACATTTTTTTGTGTCAAACCAACCAATCCTTTCTCATTGTCAGGATATGCCAGAGACTACGTTTCTCTCCAATCCGGTTATTACCTCCTCATTAGTTACGTGATATGACTGTCTAATTTTCATCATTCATTTCAAAAGTTTCTCTCATTTTCTTATCTGAAATCCTTATCGTCCACGTTTCACTCCCATACTCCAGAGAAATGCTTTCAGAAAGTACTTCCTAAAATTTAAATTAATATTTGATGTTAACAAGTTTCGCCTCTTTAGAAACGTTTTCCATAGCCATTCTGCATTTTATACCTTCTCTACTTCAGCCATCAGATGTTTTTTGCTACCAAAATAACAAAACTCATCCACCATTTTTATTGTCTCATTACCTAAACTAATTCCTTCAGCATCACCTGATTTTCTGACATTCCATTCCATTGCCCTCGTCATACTCTTATTAATGTTCAACTTATATCTTCGTTTCAAGACACTGTCCATTCCAATCAATTTCTCTTCCAGATCCATTGCAGTCCTGACAAAATAACTATGTCATCGGCCTAAAGTTTTTGTTTCTCTCCAAATTTCTCCTTGAATTCCTTCACTGCTTGCTCAATATACAGATTAAACAACACTGAGAAGAGGCTACAAATCTGTCTTACTACCTTCCCAACCTTTGCGGCCCATTCTTGTCCTTCGACTCTAATAATTCTGTCTGGTTTTTGTATAGCTTGAATATAACTCCTCGCTCCCTATATTTTACTCCTGCAACCTTCAGAATTTGAAAGAGTGTATTCCAGTCCACAATGTCAAAAGCTTTTTCTAAATATACAAACGCTAAAAATGTAGGTGTCACTTCCCTTAGCCTATCTTCTAAGATAAAACGTAATGCGAGTATTGCCTCTCGTGTTCCTACATTTCTCCTAAATTCAAACTGATCTTCCCCGAGGTCGGATTCCACAAGTTCTTCTATTCGTCTGTAAATAATTCGTGTTATTATTTTGCAACCATGACTTATTAAACCGATAGTTCTGTAATTTTAATATTTGTCTACACCTGTTTTCTTTGGAATTGGAATTACAATATCCTTCTTGAAGTCTGATGGTATTTCCCTTGTCTCATGCATCTTGCATACCAGGTGGAACAATGTTTTCATGACTGCCTCTCCTAAAGATCCGCAGTTCAGACGGAATATCATCTACTCCAGGGGCCTTGTTTCGACTCAAATCCTCCAGCTCTCTATCAATTTTTTCTCTCAATAAGATATTATCTATCTCATATTTCTCCACTTCGTCTTACATTTCTAGAATACTGCCATCAAGTTTATTTCCTTTGTAAAGGCCCTCTAAATATTCCTTCCACAGTTCAGCTTTCCGCGGTGGAGTAGCTGAGCGGTCTAAAGCGTCTCGGTACGGAGGGCGAGGTTGCTCGCCGTGGAGGTTCGAGTCCTCCATGGGGCATGGGTGTGTGTCCTTAGGATTTAGGTTTAAGTAGTTTGTAAGCTACGGAATGATGACCACGCAGTTTGGTCCGATAGATTTACAAACATTTGAACATTTGAGCAGTTCAGCTTTCCTCTCTTTGCTTAGTTCTGGTTTTACGCCTAAGTTCTTGGTATTCATACAGCTGATTTTATTGTCTCCAAATATCTGTTTTATTTTCCTGTAGGCGGTATCTATCTTTCCCCTAGTTATACATTCGTGTACGGTTCTGAATTTGTCCTCTAGCCACTCCTGCTTAGCCAGTCTGCACTACCTGTCAATCTCATTTTTCAACGTTTGTACTCCTTTTTGCCTGCTTCACTTGATCCATTTTTATATTTTCTCCTCTCATCTATTAAGCTCAGTATATCCTGTGTTATCCAGGGATTTCTATAAGTCCTTGTCTTTCTGCCTATATGATCCTCTGCGGCTTTCACTACCCTATCTCTCAGAACTACCCATTCATCTTCTACTGCATTACAGCATCGTTAAGACCACCGCTACTATCGACGGGTATACAGGCAGCAGGGCTCAATATATTTGCAAGGGACTGTACATCACGCCACGACTGGTTGCTGCACTAAGCCGGGCAAAAAAACGTGCGACCGGATATGAGGGGGTGTCCCAATACTTTTATCGCGTTAATGTAATGATTAGTAAGGCTGGAACACGACAATGAATTTCTACAGCTTACTAAGTCCTGTTGTAGTTATGAAGATTGGTTTGACGGAGCTCTCTTCTCTATCTGGTGCAATCTTCTTCTTCGTTGAATACACCTCCATATGAAACTACTTATTTACTATTAATATATCGCAGCAGCTGATCACATCGTTTGGTGAAGTTATACTCAAAGGGTTACGCGCTGTTCGCAAGTGAGAAGTTATACTTAGGTCTCTTTTGCAGCACCACATTTGAAAATCCTCTGTTACCGTCTTATCTCAACAGAGTTTCGTCCTCATCGAAGTTTGATTTCAATATTTACAACTTCACTGCATACAATTTTCATTGTGTTTATGCGTATTCTATAATAATAACAAAACTTTTGAAGTGAATAATAAACGGAAGTCGAATAAATACGAAATTTTCTTATTTTAAGAAGAATATTAAATGATGACATATTCCGATTATAGCCGGCCGCGGTGGCCGAGGAGACTGAGGCACTCCAGTCACGGTCTGCACGGCCACTACGGTCGGGGGATCGAATCCCCCCTCGGGCATGGATATTTGTACCGTTCTTAGGATTAGCTAGTTCATAAGTAGTTTGTAAGTTGAGGGACTGATGACCCCGTAGTTAAGTCCCATAAGCTATACAAACATTTGAACATTTGATTCCGATTATAATGACTTTCTAGTGTAACCAAAGAGCCAGCGGCTATCGCTCAGCTGTAGGCAACACACGAACGCTGCGGGTCACTTCAAAAGTGTTGGTAACATTATTTAATAACGCGGAGGAAATTATAAGAGGGACAATTTTAAGTGATCGGTGACTTTACTACAAAAGAAAACGCATTTTGTAGTTCCCAGTTCAATCCCATGTTGCAACCTGACCACATTTGATGTTCTACGTAACCAGCAAAACGGCGCTCAGCCATCACCAGCGAACTGAAATCATGATTTCCGTTCACGGCGTATAAAGCTGTACGTCAGTGAGCAAACTTAAGCAGAAAATTTCAGATATAGCTCTAAGAGCAAACTGTAAATTCTCGCTATCATTACATAGCCTACCAGTAAGTGTCTTAAATCTGGCTAATGGTTACACGAACTTACTTGCTACGAAACAATCGGAAGTCCCGGTTGGGACCTTATTACATGTTATTAAAGACACAAGCTATTTCTAATTAAAAAAAAAGGATCATAGAATGAAAAATAAGTGCATTAACGAAACAAAGTATAAGAAACAAGTTTGTTAGTATAATAAAAACATCAAATTAATTTTGATTTATTAATTAATATTATATCATCCGATATGCGGCGATCCCATAAACTCTGGGACAGAATGCTATGACTTTACACTGAACTACGCTACCACGCCATTGAGTGTTTCTAATTTTCAGTACAGATCCAATAAAAACCCTCATTTCTACAATTCGGAGAGCTTCTTTTCACGTAAACCACACGAAGCTTCTCTAAATGTAAGCTGATATCTGTGATATAATACTCGCTTTGTTAACAAACTCACGGCTTGTACGAAAGGATTCACTACCGTTTGCGAAGTGGTGTGCATGAGTACGTATTTCGTTAACACACTTTTCCACGCCTTATGTTTGTATATTTATCATTAACCGTTAACATTATAAATAAAAAAATCCCACAGGCGTGTTTTACGGCCCATTTTAGATTTGCCTATAGTTTTATGAGTCTTTGCAAACATTACAGAATAAAAATAATAAAAAATTTAAACAATAAATAATTATGGACGATACGCATACGGCTCTACTATTGTGATAGTATTCATGCACCCAACATGTAACATTCTCTCTCACTGTATTTTAACAAAAAGCCAAACTCATTTTCTATTTGAGTTTGGCTTTGACAAACATTCTTTTTCGATCTTTTACCTCTCTTAAATATTATTTTAATTTATCTCCCTCATTTCAGTTGTCTTTTTCCATTAAAATAGTATCACCTATCTAGCCTTGGTATTTTGCTTAATTTTCTTTGCCTTTACTGGTTAAGAATGACTAAAACCTAAAACGAACGAAGCGTACGTTTGGCCTGGAAGGAACACAGCGTACATTTTTCGTTCGGAAATCTGTCGCATGACATCCCTCGATTAAACTCTTGCCCGGAATTCCCTTTTGGTTTCTGTATTTGCCGATTTTCTTATTGTAACACTAGCGTTGTCATTTCAAAGAAATGGGGCACTGAAAATTATCAAATACATGTCGTTTTTAGTGCAAGGAATTGTAATCTAATGTCAAAAACTTAATGTCAGCAATTAACACCTGCTATCGATGATACGAGAATTACTCTCGCTGGTGTTCGCCGTAGCATAATGGGCGACGAATTAGATAGTGATGTACGAACATGTTAGAAGGTGGTTCGAAAGTTGCTGGGGCGCGGTAGCTCAGCGCGCTCGGTCAGAGGTTTCTGGCGCAGTAGTCTGGCTGGTGCGGTCAGAGGGCTCGATGCCCTCTGTAACCAAAAAACTGAGTGAACGGCGAAACGGTCAAAATGAAACACAAACCAAAAAGTCTGGAAAAGTTCGATCTAACCGAAGATCCAATGAAAAGAGAGAAAAAGAAAGAGGGCTCAACATCATCTGTTATACAAAACTGAGCAACGTTCTCAACGAACATCCCAGAATGAACACCAACAAATGACCGCAAAGCATCGCTCTTCCAGAAGACAAAAATAAAAATTAATAATTAAAAAAAACACTGATAATTTTTCCTCTTGCTTCCTAAAAGGTTCTCTCAAACTCTTGTTAATTGAACACAAATATATCCTGCAAGATTCTGAGTTTTTGAAAGGTGAGTGAGGTTTATCTAAAAAATACATTTGTTCTGTTTCGAGACCATGCCAACGAATTGCAATGATAGAGTTTCTATCATATGCACATCAACTGGGGAGATGCTGTTACAATGACTGTTGTAAATGACTTAATGATAGTAATAACTTTGTATAAAGATTAAGTAGGCCACTAGAGTAATGTGCAATTCCGTATTACCACACTTATTCCATTTGTTACTTTATCTGGAAAAGAAAACGGTTTGAAACAGAATATTTGCACTGTATTTTAACTCCGAGTAATGAAACATAAACAAAGTCGTATCTGAACTATAGAAAAGGTAATAAAATCTGCGTTTAAAAGCGTCCATAGCAACCATGTCAAAGAAAAACCTCTTAGTAGAAGCATTCATTCTAATTAATAACTTTCAACACATTCACGAAGTAGTGAATAACTGTTTAGAAAAAATAATAAACAAGATAATAATAAAAAAGGTAATTTGTTCTCTCCCACTTCATTAAGGAACGACAGTTTCCACAGATATCTAGGACTTCCTTTATACATGAAACTCCCATTATGAGCACATTGCAGAAGGTAGCTCTAAATTATTAATAAGAGTGCTGGAAACCTTTTTAGGAACCAAGGCGAAATAAAAAGTAGTGGCGGGTTTCGAACCACCAACCACATGAATTACAATTATAATCCAACCTGCTGCCCACTAGACTACGGCGAACAGTTACCAAAATAATCCTTAATTATCTTTCTATTGATGGCACCTGTTAACTGATGGTAATACGGCATTTTAGACACTAGATTATCATTTATCGTACTAAGAACGATGTGTTTTAGTAATTTCTTCAGTGCATCATTGCTTTGAACTGGCAACGCGTGTGTCATAATAAGAAAATCATAAAATACATGAAGGAATATGGTGTATGACAGAGAGAGCCCTGGGCGAAAAATGTCACTTGCCATTTCCAACGCCTGGTTTACGTAAATTTAAGTGATGGTGTCAAATCGCCGTTATTTTTGTAAATATCTCTGAAACGATGCGAGATATGAAAATAACGTAACAGAGCAAAATTGGAGAGAATTTTCTCCTCTACACATTCATTTATTCAGTTTTAATGTCAGATAAATGGTTGGGCCGTTATTTGCTTTTACGTTTCGAGCTGTCAAAAGGCGATCGCGAATGCCCACTTTTGGTGTTATGACTGTGACCTAAAGTGGGCATTAGGGAAAATCAAGAAAGAGAGGCACATAATGAAATGGAATTGAATGGACTAGTTGTTGTGGCGATTTGACAACGGGCAACGGTTCGAGTTTGACACTGAGTGCATTGATTGCAGGAAAAACACTCCATCGCGTGAAGTATCAACTATCAAGTAATTTTAGCCAGACTATAGTGTCATCAACGACGGTGAGTGACAGTGAATACCTGTTTATGGATATCTTCACGCCGTTGTCAGCCAGTCACATCAAAGAAATTCATAGTTAGTAGTAGAGAAAAGATTTTGTTAATCTTTTACATCAAGCAGAGAGCAACATTTGGCACTACCTAGGCTACATTGCTAGAAATTTAGATTACATTAACTACTCGTAACCGGCCGCGGTGGCCGAGGAGACTGAGGCGCTTCAGTCACGGTCTGCACGGCCACTACGGTCGGGGGTTCGAATCCCCTCTCGGGCATTGATATTTGTCCCGTCTTTAGTATAAGGTAGTTCATAAGTAGTTTGTAAGTTTAGGGACTGATGACCCCGTAGTTAAGTCCCATAAGCTTAACAAACATTTGAACATTTGAACTATTCGTAAATGGTATACGAGTGGAAATTAAAATTTGCTGTTTTGGAATGTTTGGAATGAACTGTGAGTGGCTTAATTACAAATATGTTGCACGTCCATACTCCGCAAGGCCCCTCACTGTATGTGACACAGGGTATTTTACGCTACTTTGTCACTTCATCCTATTCCAGTCGCTTTGCAAGGAGAATGCAATATATGACTTGAATCTCTGAGAAAAGGGTGGGGTAGAGAACGTCTCTTTTGCAGCGTCTGTCACGCAGGTCTCCTAATAAATTTTCGCGTTCACTAAACGAGCTCGTAATGAACTCTGCTGCTATTCGTACGATGTGTTGTGTCTTCTAATAACTATGTCTGGTAAGGATCCAACAATAATAAGTAATTCTCACGTGCAGGCCGAATAAGAGTTTTTAACGTAATTTCTGTGTTGCAAACTACACTCTCTGAGGATTCTCCCAATGAATCTCACAAGGGAAGCACATGAGTATCGGATTTTAGAATATTTATTTATTTATTTATTGCTGTACCGTGAAGTTCAGAACTTAAATAACAATCAGCCAAAGCCATTCGACGAAACTTTCAAAAATTCTCTTGGAAATCGACTTTGAAATTTTGCAATTACCAATAATTAAAACGCTGGCAGCATCTGTCGCTGTAGCTTGCGAGTTAGCTTCCTTACCTTACAACCCTGGGGTCTGTGGCTCGAATGCCGTCGCAATATATTTTTTTTAGTATTATTTTTAGTTTTATTCGTAGTGTCGAATACTTACAAAATTGTAATATCAAATGAAATTTTTTTTACGAAAAATGCATGATTTTTTGTTTATTTGTAATGTTCTATATTTAATAAAAAGTTGTGAATAATGATGGTTCCAATAAAAAAATAACAAGATACATTTTTTTACAATATTGACTTCACTATTACTTGACGATGGTTGTCTTTGATTGTTCAGTTTGTGAGGAGTTTTGACGCTGTTTTCGGAAAGTCATCTCCATAGGTACTAATGGCTTACCAAGCAGCTAACCTACTCAACCATGGTTTCTTGTGAAGACAAGGTGTTCAGTTCGTCTACGTACACATGAATAAAAGCTGACACAACACGTAGAAATAGAGAACGCTAAATGATTTATATAACTGAATTTGAAATAGTGTAAATTTGTTTACACCCTTAAGAAGTTGCTCCCCTCACTCTAAACCGTGAAAATTATTATTTTCCTGTTTTACGATGTTTATTACCCTGGCATGTGTGAGACCACATCGAAATGGAGGATTATTTTAATTATTTGTCATTATTGCCACAAATGTGAAATTGGTCCTGCAATTTACTCTTATCTTTTTTTTTAATTTAAATCATCATTATTGAAAAGCTTCCATAAAATATAGAAATTACGAATAATCAAAATTACGTGCATTGTTCAAAAAAATTACCATTAGGTGTTAAAGTGATGCAAATATTTTAAAACAACGGAAAACAATAAATCTGAAATAGCGAGATTCGAACCACCGATCCCGTGGTTATGAGGCCAGAACGCTATCACCTGAGCTACACGGACGCATGCTACGATTGTTTTAATTACTGGTTCTTCATGTACTTGCAAAATTTCAAATTCGATTATCTAGAGAATTTTTGAGTGTTGAGTCCAATGGCTTTGGCTGATTGTTATGAACTTTACGTACCATAAATATAAAAAATTCTAAAATCAGATATCCATGTGGTCTCCCTGTTAGTCTTCTTTTTGCCTTACACAAGACTACTTTCTTATGGTCGTTCCATTTCAGTTCGCTCCTTATGAATACTTCCATACATTTTATGGAAGTAACAGCTTCCAGTACTTGTCCTGCTAATGCGTAGTTTTATAAATGTTCAAATGTTATGGGACTTAACTACAGGGTCATCAGTTCCTAAACTTACAAACTACTTATCAAATACCTTATACTAAGGACGGCACAAATATCCATGCCCGAGGGGGGATTCGAACCCCCGACCGTATTGGCCGTGCAGATCGTGCAGACCATGACTGGAGCGCCTCTGTCCCCTCGGCCACCACGGCCGGCGTAGTTTTATAATAAATACCTTTTTTCAATGCAGCCACATATTCCTCCTCCTCGTCCTTTTCAATGTATTAGTACCATTAGCAGAGTTGCTGTTAGTGTCCACAAGTAGGATGTTGTTTTTGCGTAGTAAAAAAATGTTCAAATGTTTTTAGAACTTATGGGACTTAACTACGGGGTAATCAGTCCCTAAGCTTACAAACTACTTATGAACTAGCTAAGACTAAGGACGGCACAAATATCCATGCCCGAGGGGGGATTCGAACCCCCGACCGTAGTGGCCGTACAGACCGTGACTGGAGCGCCTCAGTCCCCTCGACCACCGCGGCCGGCTTTGCGTAGTATATAAGCAGTCTGTCACGCCTTGTTCGCAAGAACTGTTCGAACAAATGCCTTCAGATAAGACTTCCTAACAGCTCCATTTATATGATGTGTTAAAAATGACTTTTATTCATAGTCACTTTTTTCCGAAGCCTGCCTACTTTTTTATATCCTACAGCTTCCCGCAATAATCACTTTCATAGCTGTTCTGTTGAAAAACTCATCTATTAATTATATTTTCTCACAATTTAGTTCGAACTCAAGAGAATTGCCTAATTCAATTTGACTACATTCAACTACGTTAGTTCAGGCTATTCTTAATTTTGAGTTTTTAACCTACTTCCAGAAAAAGTCCATTTCTTTCGTCAGCACTTCGAACTTATTTACAATCTCAAAGGGAATTATTATGTCATCGGAAGAGAGTCATCGGGAGAGTATTTATGACATTATTATCTATTTTAATGCGTAATGACTTTGTAACTTCAGAAAGGCGTTTCAGTTTAACTTACGCCCTCTGTTTCTTATACAATGAAGTGACAAGAGTCAAGAGATACTTCCTAACAGCGTGTAGAATTTAATTTTCTTCAGCGAAGTTTAGTAATTCGATTTGGCACGGACTGAAAAACTCATTTGCACCCCCATACTGGATTGTTGACCAATGCTGCCTCTACAGGTGTAAACAATTGCAACCGTCTGTAACGACCACGCTGTCGATGGGTCGTTAAACGCTTGGCCTACTTCCTTAATTAAGATAGGTCTTGGCGATGCAGATCTTGTACACGAACTAAAAAAAATCAAATTTTTCAAATGATTGTTAAGCTTAAGGGACTTAACTACGGCGTCATCAGACTTTAAACTTACAAACTACTTATGAACTACCTATAACTAAGGACGGCACAAATATCCATGCCCGAGGGGGGTTCGAACCCCCGACCGTAGTGGCCGTTCAGACCGTGACTGAAGCGCCTCAGTTCCCTCGGCCACCGCAGCCGGCTGTACACCAACTGACGTCCGGACTATTATCTCATAAATGTTCAATAGGATTCATGCGACACAATGTTCATGTCCAGATCTTTCGCTGCGACTTTACAGAATGACCTTCAAAACCAGTCGTGAACATTTGTGGTCGGGTGACATGATGCACTATGAGCCGTACAAATAACATCGTTTCTAGTACAGGTATCTGAGAATAACTATTTATAGGCAATAAAGGGTTGCCATGGACATTAGGACCAAGTCTATTATACTGAAAAGCAACCCACACTGTTAGGGAGCCACTACCAGCTTGCAAAGTACTTTGTACATAACTTGGGTCCTTGGTTCTGGGTGGTTAGTACCATGCCTGAAACCTACCGTTTGCTGTAACGAGCCCAGGAGAGACGCTGTAGGCAATACAGTACTATTTGCAGAGACACTAGAGCCGATCATCTGCTGCCATAACCCATTCAAACCGAATTACACTACTTTCTCCTAAGGGATACGTTCATCGCATCCCTCACATTAATTTCTGTTGTTATTTCAGGCAGTTTCGATGATTAATTATTACTGAAAAACGCCGTTGGTCTCTGTCACTAGGGGTAGACCGTCGGCCAATCCTTTATTCGTGTTGACGGCAAATGACTAAAATCTGTCATTCTTGGCATTCTTTAGACACAATATATCTTGCAATACTGAATTCCCAACAATTTCCAATGTGGAGTGCTCTGTATTTCAAGCACCATCCTATGTGTCTTGTTCAGCATGCAAAAAGCGCTCAAACTGTGGTAACTCCCGTGGTATGGGCATAATCAAGTCAGAGACCATATCATATTATAAAGTGACAAGTCAGGATCGTATTAGAGAATTATACGGTACCATTCGTATATTGTAGTATCTGATACCAAGTGTCAGTAATTCAATAAATAGATTCAAATTTCTCTTCACAGGTCAATCAAATGCAGCGAGAGAGTAAACATTTCGTATAGTGTTGTACTTCGCTTGCAACGCTAAAAATACGAGTACTTAAAAAATACTACAGTATTTCAGTACGCCACCCCCATGAACCACAGACATTAACGAAGTGGGGTGGCTTGCGCGCCTCAACGATGCAGATAGCCGTACCATAGGTGCAATTGCAGTGGAGGGGTATCTGTGGAGAGGTCAGACAACCGTATGGTTCCTGAAGAGGGGCAGCAGCGTTTTCAGTAGTTACAGGGCAACAGTCTGGATGATTGACTGAGCTGGCCTTGTAACATCAGCTAACATGGCTTTGCCATGCAGTTACTGCGAACGGCTGAAAGCAAGGGGAAACTGCAGTCGTTGTTTTTCCCGAGGACATGCAGCTCTACTGTATGACTGTGTGATGATGGCGTCTTCTTGGGTAAAATATTCCGGAGGTAAAATAGTCCCCCATTCGGATCTCCGGGCTGGGACTATTCAGGAGGATGTCGTCATCAAGTTAAATTTGAGAGCTGCATCAAACCAGTCTGCGGACTGGAGACCACAACAACAACATTTCAGTACGAAAATTGTTTTTCTAGAACTGCGTAGATTTGAAGTGGTGTGCATATTGTCACTTTTAATTACTTAGGTGCATCTTTCAATTATAGGGAGAATCAAAATTATTACCATCACATTAATTTAAGAGATAATTAATTGATTTCCAAGAACTAAATTAAAGTCCGAATGTGATTATAATACCTGTTTTACCACCTCATTTTGCTGTATTTGTATAACTGTTTTGTTTTTCGTTTTTTAACTTCATCAACTGTAATTTTATCTTTCTGACAGATTCAAACGATGTAATGTAATACATTTATTTTAATGTAATACAAATAAACGACTTCGTCCTCCGATTGCCAGTTTTTCCATGAAGTTTTCCCATGGGGTCTGTCTCGCTCAGATGCTAAAATAAATATTCTGCAATTCAGTACCAACTGGTGTATGTATTCCAGTACATTTCGCTCCTACGTTGCTGAATTCGTCATCAAAAATCAGATGAGTATTAATGATTACTATTATTGAGAACGTTGTACCGTATAAATTTCACTCCATGTGACACATGCTTTAAGAGAAACGCTTCTTCACAGGTTTTTCGTACTGTTTGGTGAGATGTGATCAAAAGTATCCGTACACCCCCAGAAATATACTTTTTATATTACGTGCTCTAGCTGCCGCCTGCTGCCAGCTATTCATTATCAGCGATCTCAGTAATCATTATCCATCTCGAGAGAGCAGAATGAGATGCTCCGCGAAACTCACGGACTTCGAACCTGATCAGGCGATTATCAGAAACCTGTAAGCGACATTTCCACACTCCTAAACATCTCTAAATCCATTGTTTCTGATGTGATAGTGCAGTGAAAACGTGAATAAACATTTACAGCACGAAAGCGTTTAGGCCGACCTCATCTTTTGCGTGAAAGAGATCGCCAACAGTTGAAGAGGGTCGTTCAGTGTAACAGGCAGGCATGTATCCACAGGAATTCCAAACTGCATCACGATCCACCCCAAGTACTACGAAAGTTAGGAGGGAGATGGGAAAACTTTGATTTCATGATCGAGCGGCAGCTCATAAGCCACACATGACACATGTAGTGCCAAACGACGCCTCACTTGACTCATTTGACGATTGAACAGCGAAAAACGTCGTATCGAGCGACAAATCACGGTACAGAATGTGGCGAACGGACAGCAGACAGTGGGTATGGAAAATACCCGGCGAACGTCATCTACCAGCTTGTAGTGCCAACAGTAACATTTGTAGGTTAGGGTGTTATTGTGTGGTCCTGTTTCTCATGGAGGGGGCTTGTACCCCTTGTTATTCTGCGTGGCACTATCACTGCACAGCCCTACACTCGTATATATTAAGCAATTTCTTCCTCACCACTGTCGAAGACCAATTCGGCGTTATCAATTGCATCTTTCAACACGATCGAAGATCTGTTCACAATGCACGACCTGTATCGAAGTGGTACACGACAATAACGTCCCTCTAATGGACTAGCCTTCACATCCCATTGGGATGTTCTGGAACGCCGACTACGTGCCAGGCCTCGTCGACATACATCGATTCCTCTCCTCGGTGCAGCACTCATGAAAAATTGTGACCTTTACACGAAATGTTTGTTGGCGGTAAAAGGATCGTTCTGCAGTCCGCTTCAAATTCTTGTCCTCTAAATTTCTGCATCATTGTTTCTCGAAAAGTACGTCACCTTTCCTCCAGCGTCTCCCAATCAAGTTCCCGAAGCATTGTAGTAACACTCGCGTATTGATCCAATCTACCAGTTAAAAACCTAGTACCCTGATGCTGAACTGCCTCCATGTCCCCCTTTAACCGATCAGGTGGGGATTCCAAATACTTGAGCAATACTCAAGACGGGGTCGTACAAGCGTTTTATATGTGTTTATATGCCTTTACAGACGAATTACACCTTCCCCAGGTCTGAGTTTTTTTAGGTTACAAGATGACTTCAGATTGCCGAAGTAAAGAAGATATAAAATGCAGAATGGGTATGCGAAAAAAGGCGTTTCTGAAGGTGCGAAATTTCTTGACATCCGATGTTAGTTTAAATGTTAGGAAGCCCTTCCTGAAAGCATTTGTCTGGATGTAGCACTGTATGGGAGTGAAACAAGGATAATAAGGAGTTCAGACAAGGAGATCACAGCTTGATAATAAATTTAGTTGGGAGGAGCACACCACAGAGCTGCAGAAACGACTCAACAAATCTGTATTTTCAATACGAGTGTTATCAGACATAGGAGACATAAAAATAACAAAGCTTGCATACTTTACTTACTTTCATTCCCTAATGTCATATGGTATAATATTTTGCGGTAACTCTTCAAGTCAGTCAAAAGTCTTCAGAGTCCAAAAACGTGTAATACGTATTATTTGTGGAGTAAATTCACGGACGTCTTGTAGAAGCCTTTTCAAAGAACAGGGTGTATTAACTACCGCCTCTCAGTATATTTATTCCTTAATGAAATTTGTCATAAATAATATATCCCTTTTCCCAACAAACAGCTCAGTTCATACATACAATACTAAAAATAAAAATGATCTACACAAGGACGTAAAATCACTTACTTCAAAAAGGGGTCCACTACTCAGGAACACACATTTTCAATAATTTACCATCAAGTATAAAAAATTTAGCCACAAATAAAGATTAGTTTAAGAGGAACCTAAAAGACTTTCTAGTGGCCAACTCCTTCTACTCCATTAGTGAATTTCTAAATTGTACCAAATGATGCATGCACTCATACTATATTAGTATTATTTAAATTTTGTTTCTTGACATGTTCCATATCCACGACGATCCCCTCAACATGGATCTACGGAACGAATAACTAATCTAATCTAATCTGATGTTAGAAGCGTTCGAAATGTGGTGCTACAGACAAATGATGAAGATTACATGGGTAGATCATATAACTAATGAGAAAGTGCTCAACAGAATTGGTGAGAAAAGACGTTTCTGGCATATCCTGACTAAGAGAAGGGATAGGTTCGTGGGACACATTCTGAGACATTAAGGAATCGTTAACTTAGCGTTAGAAGGAATTGTGTGGGGTAAAAATCGTAGAGGAAGACCGATGAATACAGTAAGCTGATTTAAAATGGTGTAGGTTGCCAGTCGTATTCTCGGATGAAGAAGCTTTCACAGGACAGGGTAGCGTGTAGAGTTGCCTCAAACCAGTCTGCGGACTGAAGACCACAGAAGCAACAACAACAATTCTCCCAATAAACCGAAGTCAACCACTAGACTTCCTCACGACTGTCCTTATAATTATAATCGCTGCATTTCATATCGCTGTGCAGCATTCGGCTAGATATTTAATTGATGCGATTCTGTCAAGCAACCCACTAATAATGCTGTATTCGAAAATTACGGGATTGTTTCTCCCACTTATCTGCATCCACCTTACATTATCCTGCATTTAGCGCTTGTTGCCATTCCTCACAACACCTAGACATTTGCTCCAAATAATCCTGCGTCCTACTACAGTCACCCACCTGTACAACACAGCATCATCGGATAACAGGTGCAGAAAACAATTCACTCTGTCCGTCAGATCTTTTATATAGATAGAAAACAATAGCGTTGCTATCACACTTCCCTCGGGCATCCCTGACGTTACCCTAGTCTCTGAAGGGTATATTACACGAAGTGTATTTGGTCGCTTGTCGCTGACATATTTGGACGCAGCTGCTAAATTCGCTCCGTGTAAACAAGAACAGCGAACAAAGTCGCTGCTCCGAAACGCGAGCGTCCAAAGTTAAAAAATGGTCTACTTTAGACGCTGGTCGCTGGAGATTTTGGTCACCCGGATATGTTGGTCGCCCCGTGTCATATACAGGAGCGGATAAAGTACCCTCCAGTTGAGTCAAAATGTCGAAGGAAGTAATAAATGCTGGCATTGTTCTTTTAAGACTTTTGCCAAAAACACAATCTACCAGAATCAAAACGGAAAAGTAGGAAAAAATAAAAGAAAATGGATAAGAAGGTGTATTGGGAGGATGGATAAATATAGTGCTTCTGTAAATGTTTTGAGAGAATAATTGTGTGGAGATACTTCTGCCTGCAGAAATATAATGAAAATGAGATATTTCATTGTTTTGATTTTTGTTTTCAGGTGTTTGGTATCCATATCCCCCAATAAACGATCAGTGTTCAATTCGTCAGTCGCCAAACAGTTGGTTAAATTGAGTGTCTTTAAGTTTAGTATTTAAATAATAATTTTAATGCCCTATAATACTGGAAGACTTCGATAAATTTCCAGAAATTTGATTAGAATTCCACTTCATAGTTTGTTTGGCGGGAAAAAAGAAGTGTTTGGTATTACCTAACCTCCAAAACAATGACATGCCACGTCACATTTCAATTGTTTTTACGAAGACGCTAGTCTCTGAAGTCGCTGCGTGTCATTGGATCAGCGTATTCATGCGCTATTCGCCTATACGCCGAGCGACAACAGACGCCAGCGAATAGCGACCAAATACGCTCCCTTGACGAACACTCGCCATAGAGAGAGAACAGTGTGCTGGGTTCTGCTATTTAAGTAGTCTTTGTGCCACTCACATATTTCGGTACCTATTCCATAAGCTCATACTTTCGTTAGCAGTCTTTAGTGCAGTACCGTGTCAAACGCCTGCTTTGCCAGCCGCGGAGGCTACACCACGTTCTGGTATGGTGTTTGAGCATGGGTCGACAACCGGTATCACTTGAGCTTTTGCTCTGTAAATGAAATCATGTGATGTATTCCGTATGTACTTGTAACGCTGTAGATAAGCAGCACACTTGGCGAGAGCACAGCATCTTTGTACACCAGTCCTCGCACAACGAAAGATAGAGCTATGCAAATAATACCTCATTTATGATCAAAGATCCTAATTTCAAATTAAATTCGGAACAAACTAATGACAAATATAGGCTGATCAATTAATTCATTAATAATCTTTCTAAATTCATTGTGTCATTAACACCATTGATTTAATATTCCCAGGTCCATAGACTACCAATTTATTGCCTGCATACAGAAGTATCAGATGGACGGAGGAAATTAATTTTTGCATTCCCTATTTAATAGTTATAGAAAGCGCCCAAAATGGCGTAATCTAGGTCAGTTAGAAGCGCGCACTGACGGACGGAGACAAGTGGCCGCGGTTTGTGAATTCGCTCCAGTTCAGGACAGCCAACTGAATACCGGAAGTTAGCCGCTGCCAGCGAACAGGAACAGCAATACCGCCTACCCCTCCCTGCCCCTGTTAGGCTGGCTACAGGGACATATTCGCATACTGCGCAAGCGCGGTGTTTTTTAGTAACCTGGAGAGCAGCTCCGCAGCCCTATTCGGTTGCAGTTTACGGATCTGTCTTAGTGGCCATTTAGTACCTAGCACTTGCTTTCCATTTCCTTGTGAGCAGTCCGCGACGCACTCGCCATGTATCGTGTTTCAACGTACACGGCCGTTGCGGCGGTTGTGATACTGCTATCGCTGCATTTACACCAGATTCGGGTGCTGTAAAACGGTATGTAGTGTGTTAGTAACCTTGGGTCGACCCCTGTATCTGTGATCGTTCGCCTAATCCTTGACTAGTTATATTTCATCTATGAGCTCCCTCTCAGGATTGATGTTAGTTTTTTTAACATGTAAATCTTTGTTTACCGATTTGTCCTACAGCAATTATATTTCTAGTACAGCAGCTATTTACTGAACATACATTGAAACTTGTGACAGGGCTATCTCTGATCATATACCTTATTCTGAAAATATGTTTCAATCGATTCTTCTGACCTTCACTGTCTGTAGCTTACCTCACTGCCTTGTTTTTAAATCTATTATCTGCACCTGCCAAAGGAATGAAGTCCAGTCGACTGGGACAGACGATCTACAGAAGATCGATCTGTTAGCGGACAATGTTAATTGGAGGTTCCCGAAAGTTAATTAATAATAAAAAAGGTTCAAATGTTTGTAATTCTTATGCGATCAAACTAGCTCTCAATGTAGAAAAATGTAAGGTGATGCGCATGAGTAAGGAAAACAATTCCAAAATGTTCAAATACAGCATTAGTAATGAGCTTCTTGATGTTGCCGCGTTGTTCAAATATCTAGGTGTAATATTGCAGAGCGATATGAAATAGAACGAACATGTAAGGACAGTTGTGAGTAAGGCAGACAGCCGACCTGTTTATTGGTAGAATTTTGGGAAGATGTACTTCATCTGTAAAAGACACCGCGTATAAAGCGCTTGTACGACCACGTCTTGAGTATTGCTGAAGTGTTTGGGACCCGCAGCAGATCAGTTTAAAGGAAAACATAGAAGCAGTTCAGAGGCGAGCAGCTAGTTTTGTTACTGGTAGGTTCGACCAATGCGCGAGTGTCACGGAAATGCTCCGGGAACTCAGTTGGGGATCGCTGGATGAAGGACGACGTTCTTTTCGTGAATTTCTGTTGAGGAAATTTAGAGGGCCGGAATTTGAAGCTGAGTTTAGTACGATCTTGCTGCCGCCTACTTACATTTCGCGTAGTGATCACAAAGACAAGATAAGAGAAATTAGGTCTCGTACGGAGGCGTATCGGCATTCTTCTTTTTTTTCCCTCGTTCTGTTTGGGAGTGGAATAGGAAAGGAAGTGCCTAGTAGTGGTACGGTGTAGCCTCCGCCACGCACCTTACGGTGGATTGTGGAGTATGTATGTGTGTAGATGTAGATACTTTGGTCATAAGTTCCTAGACTTACAAACTACTTAAACTAAGTTCAACTAACTTAAGGACAACATACACATTTGTGCCCGAGGGGGAGATTCGAACCCCCGAAGCGGGAGGCCGCGCGCGATCCGTAACGTGGCACTCCACACCGCTCGGCTACTTCCGCGCAACTGTTGATTAATCAGTTTTTTACTAATTCAGACTCGTGAGCGAGAGATTACAGCTACAACTACTTTTATTGACATGCCCAGGTAACCTACTGTTTCAGCAATAAGTCTGAAGTGAACAAGAGATCAAGGTGTTTCAATATATATTTCAGGCAAAGTATCTGGCACATGCTTGATTTTGTTGATTCGTTATGCGCCGAATTGTGCTGCAAAGTCCTAGCAGATATTTCTCAGGTTTTCTCTCATCTCTCACGTTTATTTCCGAGGTTATTTCACGCAGCGTTGCTTATTGGTCAGCACTGGTTTTTAGGCTTAAGACTGTAGCGGATAACAACTTTATAACCTACACGGCCAGCGGTACATTCTCCACTGAGAAGGATGGCGTATTGTACGCGCCCCTTCACGTGTTCAGACCGTGGTGAATGTCGGAGTTTACCGGACGCAGCCGAATGTGTCCGACGGCCGTTTCCAGCGCTGGCCGGTCGCACTTCGCAGTGCGCGCGCACCGCAGCAGTAAGTGAAACACGGGCCATTATTCTGCCTGGGGGGATAACAAAGGAATTCGTTTGCGTCGCTAACAACAGGCTGCGAGCTGCACCTGTCACTTCATTACACGACGTAGGAAAAGTAATTACTTGGCCAAATTTGTTCGCCGCAGCACACGCGCCGCTGTTCCAAATACTCGCCGCACCAACATGCGCTCGCAATTAAGCGAATTAGTTACCGAAAAATAGCTTATAAAGGTAATACAATAAGCCGACTCCTTTTATGTCTTTCACTTTTATCACTCAAATGTAAGTACATGAGTCTATCCGACAGAAATATAATAATGAACCTTTAGCAATCTAATAGAAGCCAGTGCTGAGTTGCTGTGAAACGATTTTACTTTCCATTAAGACTGAAAAAACTACATTTAGAAACATGCCCCCTCCGCCACCACAGGGGGCTCACGGTTCTTTCGTGAGAACGTGCGTGCTAGCAACGGGCCCCGAGCTAATGCAGTCTTCCTTCCTTCTTTGCTTCCCAGACTGCATTTCCTTTCCCCCCTCCCCTCCTCTCTTATCCTCACTTCTTCCCTTCCCCATCGGAGGACTGATAACATTAGAGGTTTAGTCGTCCTGTCCCAACTAAACAACCCAACCCAACCCTACTCGAACCATGCAGACCAAACGTTAAGCACTTGTATTGTAGAAACACACGCATGTCGACATACGAACAAAAGGGCGAAAAACTTCTGAAGACATATTTCTATTGGCATTTAGAACTTGCTCGACCTTCACGCTGATTTCCTACTCTTACGGAATAAATAAGTAAGTTCCCTTTTTATCTACTTCAGTTAATGTGAGTTAGGAAATATTCAGTCATGCTGGAACTGCCGCACTTTCTACGGCATCGTCCTTACATTGCGCGGCCGTTCCCCGTAGAAGGTTCCTGTCCTACCTCGGGAAAAAGTGTGTGTGTGTTGTCTTTGGTTTGTAAGTCTGGATCAACGACCTCAGTAGTCTTGTCTCTTAGTTTTACAAACATTTATCATTGAACCAAAACGGTAGGAGAGAACACATTTTAACATACTCGAGCTCAATTCTGAAGAGCTGTATTCAAATCGTCTGCGGATCGTATTTTATGTGTTTAGCCGATTTGATAAATCACATGCTGCAAAAAGTGAGACTGTTCCTATGTTATGTGCACAGTCAGTGGTCACCTACAGCCAAATAGAACCGATTACTATAACGATATACTGGGGGACGATAGCTTCGTCTCGCATGATTGTCTCCAATTAATAAGATGTTTTGTTTTGTTTTATTAATATGACCATTTTCAGCAATGTCTAAGCTAACTTCATATACTTCTCACAGCACATTAAGAATAATATGAATGAAATCTAATTTAGGTAATAAAGGCGGGAGAGACGACACGCATTTTTAACATTATTTTTCTCAATGTGAAAACACTTAAATTGCAATAAAATTCTACTAGGATGTTGGATTTACATTTAATTTATTATAGGAATTGTAGCTTTACAAAAACCTTTATAACAAAGGGACAGTCTCACGTTTTACAATGACTTGTAAATTTCAAAACAATACGAGGTGCGTTTTTAAGTAAGTTCCGTTTGAACAGAAGTACACAACAAAAGGATATCTGAAAAACGTAAATTTATTTTCAGTGATTACATACTTTATTTTTCGACATAGTTGCCAAGTATGTTCAAACACTTATCATGCCTCTCAACCAATTTTAAACTACCCTCTTCATACAATCTTGCCGCCTGTTCCGACAACCAAGAGTTCACCGCCATTTTGTAAAGCTCTGATCTCGACACGTCAGGAAATTCGTTTGAGAGACCTTCAGCTGAAACCTCCAAATCGTCTGTAATCGAAGATGGGCGACAGGAGCATCTTTGAATTCTCGTACTCAATTACGCACTTTGCCTTTACACATAACCGTATCACCAGATACTTCGCAAATCTGTTGATAAATTTCTGCAGCAGACAGGTTCCTTGGTGACAAAAAACCATAACACTGAGCGAACCTCACACGCGGCGGGCGAGTTGATAGTCTTAATGAAAACACATATCAGAACCGTGCTGGTTAGCTACAGAGCTGAATCTGAGCACAGTTTTTCCCGATGGATGCCGGTACACGATGCACGCGTTCGTTGCGGTATGTGTGCGAACTGCTAGTATCTACACCAAAACGGAACTTTCTTAAAAAAAATAAAAAAATAAAAAATGCCTCGTAGTTAGTTAGACGGGAGGGATAGATTGCCAATTGAAAAACATCCTGAAAATTACATTCACTTCAGTTTCTTCTTTTTAAAAAAAAAAAAAAAAAAAAAAAAAAAAAAAAAAAAAAAAAAAAAAAAAGACAAAATCTTTCAGAGTGAATGCATGATTCATGAAGTCACCTAAAATATCCTACACATATAATCCTGTTAGAGATAGACGACGTTTCGTTATAAAGTTCAAGGCATTCTGCACATTCGTTTTCTTGAAAGTTTATTTCATCGGAGGAATTACTGTGTGGGGAAAATCATCTTCTTCTGAAATTGTGTCCTCAGATGCTATTTTGGCGGTTTTTTCCCTCTCAATTTGGCAATTATAATTCTTTTAACTGCTATATTTCCGAGGAGGACCGCTTTTACTTTCTCGTTTCTTTAACTATTTTTCTTTCTTTTCGCTGCTATAAACACTACGCATATTCGTTGCTGACTACTTTCTTTTGGACTTTTTCTTTGAGCTAGTGTAGGAAAAGATGAAATCTTTCCTAGCAATTTTGATGGAGTTCCTCCATGAGGTGTCATGCATTACGGTCTATGTGTCTATGTAAGTTTCCTTATTAAATTTATTTTATAGTTCTATCTGATCAGCGAAACTGAAAGGCATTTGCTTGAAATCTGAAGGTTTAGGTGCAAAGGCATAATGGTTGTAATTTCTTTGTATGGGCAAATAATTTCCTTTCTGCGTCTTCACCCAAGTTAAATTGTGGTGCACGCCCTGTTTTCTGGAAATACTGCCTAGCAAGTCTTCTCCTTAATGTTATATCTGTAATTTCTTTTTTCATTCCAGTTACTTTCCTTTTAGCATAACCTTCGACTAGTCTCATAGCCTCTAATAGACCCTCTGCAGGTACACTACCTGCACCGCACCACACCGCCGTCCAACCGTTTAGCAGTTTAACTTAAAAGGAACAACATTGTGGAAAAGTGTAAGATATAAGTGACACATTTCCAATAATACTGTTTCAATCATAACTCTTCAGTTATTTTTTTATTATGTTTTATTTTTTATTATTATTTTTGTTTTTATTTTTTATCGTAAAATCGACCTACTCGAATTACGATCCAGTCTACAGAGTAGAAACTTACGATGTCCGAATTACTAACAGATTAACGAAAGGTTCAGATCTCTTTTCATTGTCTTGAATACACTGCCACTTGAGCGCTTTTCGGACGTATGTGGAAGCATATATACAAAAGGACATGAACTTGTTCCGAACATTCTTGTCCACATTTATACCTTTCGCTTCTTATCATTCATCAAACATCAGGAATAGGTACATGCATCATAAAAATATGCAGGATGTACATAAAGTCCGGGAACACTGTCACCTGTTTACTTCACAAGAACTAAACATTGTGCAGATATTATACATGTAACACTTTGAAGAGAAACTCAGAATTTTTTTTTTTACAAACATTCGATATGCGAACCATACCGTACATAGTTCTACACATCCGTGGAAGGGCACTAGTAAAATTGTTTTTGGCGAACTCCAACACACAAAAATCTAGTTCCACGCCTGAACTCGACATGTTTGCAACTAGCGCTGAATATTGGCAAATAACGAAACTACGCTGGGGCGGTATACACGAGGAAAAAAAAAACCTTTGGTTATTGTGAAATAAATAATTGAAAGTGTTTCCTGACTTTATGTACAGTCACTAAATCATAACAATTATTTTTGTTCTTTACCAAGGAGCGTAGAGGATTGATCTCTTTTCTGAGAAGAGATCTTCTGTACCCGTCAAAAATGATAAAATTTGTTTTTCAGGACTAAACTTCTTGTCCGTATTTTCTTAAATTACCTTTATTACAATCCTTACACATTATGTGTGTACACAGATCTTTCATGAGTGAGGATTCGGAATACACGCCAAGACGCGACGGTCAAGAAGTTCGCTGGAGAATACTTAACTGAAGAGGGCTTCGCAGAGGAAGATAAATGTTCGTAAATGGCACTGGGGAATTTACTGCTTTCGTAGCTTACAGCTGATGAGACAGAGGAATTATAGTCGATCTTGGTCTGGCCACTCGTTTGGAAATTGCCAATTTGTTGATAGGCATCGAGCTGAGCTGGGGAGGGGTGTTTACAGCCGGGTGGGGGCGACGGAGCGTCAGATAGGCTTAGGGGCGCCAGTCAAGAGCCAAAGAGCGTACACAAGTGGGACGCCGATAAATGCCTAGTGCGATCACCATCATTTATGGAATTTCGTTGTAAAGATGCAGTTAAAGCGTAAAAATCCTTCTGCGTTTGTCAATCCAAATGTCGTCATTAACAATGAATGTCAAGCTGAATGCAGCATTTGCATCCAATCTCGTCAGCCCTTTCGAATCATACATTGTAAGGACGGCGTAGTTCACCTCAAGAGTATGATCTAGTTGGTATAGCAAATTCACCAGCCGATCTATAAAGGCGGCGTTTCCCCGTGGTGGAATGGCCGAGCGCTTCGAGGCGCCTTGCTGTGCAGCACGAGGCTGCTCTAGTTGGTGCAAAGAATGGCAGCTAGCTCCCAATGTGGAAAAATGTAAGGAGATGGACATGAGTAGGGAAAAAAATTCCATAATGTTCGAATACAGCATTAATAGTGATCTTCTTGAGGCTGTCGCGTCGTTCAAATATCTAGGCGTAACATTGCAGAGCGATATGAAATGGAACGAACATGTAAGGAGAGTTGTGAGTAAGGCGGACAGCCGACTTCGGTTTATTGGGAGAATTTTGGGAATATGTACTTCACCTGTAAAGGAGACCGCGTATAAAACACTTGTAAGACCACGTCTTAAGTATTGCTCAAGTGTTTGGGACCCGCAGAAGATCAGTTGAAAGGAAGACATAGAGGCATTTCAGAGGCGAGCAGCTAGGTTTGTTACTGGTAGGTTCGACCAATGCGCGACTGTCACTATAATGCTCCGACAACTCAATTGGAGATCGCTGGAGGAAAGACGACGTTCTTTTCGCGATTTTCTGTTGAGGAAATTTAGAGGGCCGGAATTTGAAGCTGAGTGTAGTATGATCTTGCTGCCGCCTACTTACATTTCGTGTGGTGATCACAAAGACAAGATAAGAGAAATTAGGGCTCGTACGGAGGCATAGAAGCATTCTTTTTTTCCTCGTTCTATTTGGGAGTGGAGTAGTAGTGGTACTGTGTACCCTGCGCCACGCACATGACGGTGAATTGCGGAGTATGTACGTAGATGTAGATGTAGATGAGGTTTGAGAAAATATTACAAAGAACAGTCTTGATCGCAGAAATTAACAGTTTCTATTTGCCGGTTTCGACCTGATGTAGGTCATCTTCGGAATTACAAGTAGCCCATGTGGCCAGTGCTGGATTCTGCTGGGCTGGGCTGTCCTGGGCTGTTCGCTGCCAGCAGGTAACTGTTTTTTGTAATGTTAATCATACCAAATAAATCGCTGTTTTTCTCCTCTGACAATATTGTCAAATTTAATGAGGTTTGTGTCGTCTCTCGGGCATGATTGCCTGTGTTGTCCTTAGGTTAGTTTAAGTAGTTTGTAAGCGTACGGACTGACAAGCTCAGTAGTTTAGTCCCATCGTTTTACAAACGTTTTGAACACTTGTTGACGATTTTTCATGTGCGTACGAAGGAATTTTTGCACTATGATAGTACAAGATACAAATACACAGCTAACTTACAAGGATTACAAAGAGCGAGTTGGCAGAGTGGTTATACACTGGATTCGCATTAGGGAGGACGATGGAGCAAGTCCACCTCCGACCATGCAGATTTTGGTTTCTCCATGGTTTCTCTAAATCACTTCAGGCAAATGCAGGTGATGCCTTTCAATTGAGAAATTTCCTTCCTCATTCTTAAACAAAAACAATCCGGGCTTGTGCTACGTCTCAGTTGACCGCGATGTCAACCAGACGTAAGAAAATAATCTTCCTTTTAAACAATGTCAGCAGTAGATTTTTGTTATTTTATGGACATAATAACATATAAAGCCGTAAACGTTTCCATATTATTTGTAACGAATTTAGTCTATTTATGTATACGTACAGTAAGAGTCTCACGATTTAAGATTTTGCAAACCAAAAACCCTTGTTAAAATCTTACGATTCTTTCCGAAAACCATACTTTCCAAGGAATAAGTAGCAACTTAATGACGGTGCCTTTTGATTTGACGTAATGACTTAAAATGATTTTTGTAGAAGAAGTCATGGAAATGAGAGCACTGAAACTTTTGTTGCAAGTGATTCTGCATGAAACGGGAATAACGTTTCAGATTACCCGCAGTGTGAAAAGCTTAAAAATTATATGTTAAAGGTTTTTGTGACTTATTACATCATTCACTTCTCAGAAAAAGTTATATTCAAATTACGTCAGTTTTTCAATAACGGTAAACTATTACAAAGAGTTAGGCATACATACCTGATTCGTTTTGCATCAATGGAAATTTTTGCAAATTCCTTACTGTGCAGATACTTTCGTTAAGTGACATGTTTAAATTTATTGTATGGTAGAGAGAGAGAGAGCCATAAACTTTGAAGTCAAGGACGTTTCCCCTTCAAGAATAAAAATATATTTTTTGATTCCTAATTTACGAGGAAACACTAAGAGGGATTAGCCATTGCTTGAATTCATATTCAGAGAAGTAATTCAGTAATTAAGTACCGACAATGAGCTTAGACAATTTTATTATTTTCTAGATTATTTATTAGTGCACTAAGAATTACTCCACGGGGTGATTAATAGTGGCATAGGGATTTTAAGATAATGTTTTGATTATTCAATTGCGCATATAATGAAGCTGTAGAGAGATGGAAAAGTACTAATAGTAACCGCCAAAGACAGAAAAGGAGGGAGTCATAGCTACTGTTATCAAGAATAGGCACCTTAATTAATTCAGTAGTGGCTATGTTTCAAATTTGTCAGTAACTTTGCCACACACTGATAAATGACTCACCTGCACATCCTTTCTGAAAAAGTTGTTGGTGAAGATATGAACGGCGCTGAAGTTGCGGACCTGGTCGAACTCGAAAAGCAGTTCCACGTAACCATTCGGGTAGGAGTCGTTGGTCCAACCCACCCAGCCGTTACCTGTGTACAAGAATGATGTTTCAATTACCCTAAAATCCTCATATATATAGATACAGACATATTTCTCATTGCACGAAAGACGTTTCGTTTAGTTACAGCCTACAGTCTGAGAAATGATTTGTCGCCTTCAAAATATATATATCGCTGAAGCAAAACAATTGGATATTAGCAAGTGATAAACGACTTCATTCACAAAAATAGTCCGAATTCCAGCAGACTATTTTGTACCCACCAAATAAAGTCGTAACGATCGCTGTAGAGTTATTGCTGCAATTTCTTGGTTTCATTCAACTTCAAAATTCCATTAAACACTTTAATCCCCTGTTGCCTGACGGTACTTGAAAGTACCACTAAAATTGTACATATATGCATTTCTCATATTTCAGGTTTGTGCACTGAAAGACTCTTGGTACATTTCAATACCTCCACTCTACAGTTTCAAAGATGTTACTTCTCAAAAGGTAAACCTCTCTGGTAGACAGAGCATGAAACATTTTGTCGCAATCTGCCCTGAAAACATAATCCTGCTCAAATATTTTCCGTAGTTGTGTTAAGCGGTATGTGGAATCTATTGAATATTTTGTCGATCATCCATTGTATATTCTTACTTACTTACTTTTTTCAGAAATTTATTACAAATAAATTAAGGGTACTTTCGTAGCATTTCCTCATTTTTTTTCATCCTAAAGTGAGACAATTTAACCATCAATAATTTACATAGATTGGAAAAACGTATTCCCATAATCAATAACGACAAATCAAAGTAGGCTACAAATCCTATGGAGTTTATGAGAATAAAGGACACACAATACTAAATTGGCCCACATTAGGTTATAGTAGTAACATTTAAAGTGGGAATTTGCGATCGCCTTCCGACAGGTCGAAATTTAAATGAAAACAACGGCTTAACCCTTCACCTGACAGGAAACTTGACTCAATGATTTTATAGAGGAGAAACTTCTCTAAAGCTTTGGCCTGTTATTTTTTTCCATATCTCGCACCATGTCAAAGATATTTGCAAAGATAATGGCGATTTGACGATATCTGTCTCTCTGACCGTAACGTGTTCCCACTTTAAATACAGGTATGTGATGTCATACCAAATTTTGATCCAGACCTCGTCATAAAAACGAAACAGGTACTGTAAATATTACTTTTATTGTTAATAATTAAAGAATAAAAGATCTTCCCTTATACGTTTTCTTTCTTGTGTGTGTTTTATTTTTCAGGGTGATAGTACCAATTCACTTCTACCTGAACTCTAACGACTAAATTTTCGAAAGTGGTGGTAGTGACGATGCCTAATATGAATAAAGGCACACATTCCTATACAGCACAATACTCTTTCACCTTATCAGGGAAATTGATACCAACGGTGGTCGTATGTCTACGAGAAACAACAGGTTCAACTAGACCAAGAGTTGAAAAATTGGTCGATGAGTATAACAAAAAGTACACAACGTCATTGTCACATCAACGAAATCTGGCAAGTTTAAAGCTATATAAAGACTTTTAATCAGTGTTGTAAAGCCATATGTAAAAAAGAAAAGGTTTCTTTTACTGACATTCTTGGAGTGGACAAACCAATCCCGTGTTGTACAATGAAATTTTTCGAAACGACAAACGTCTGCTTACTTGCACCGTGCAATTGATTCCTCCAAAATGCACCCCATTGGTACAGCCTTTTGACGTGTATTTCTACAGCCAAGTAAAACATTTCATTAACTGTGCCTACCTTATCGAACCAGGACGTTAAATAAGTGATATAGAACATTGCATCAAACTTCATTCAATTATTCATCACCTGCTGTCCTCTCCAATCTTCGGTGAAATGATCAGGTATGCGTGGCTCACTTCTAAATTGTGTGATACAAGAGAAATCTTCATGGACGTAAAGGAAGTTTGCTTTCAGTTGAGAAATTAAAGAAAAATTGCGTCTGTAAACGTGCAGCATTTGAACGATGTGCTCGATGCCGTGAAAATTACTATTTTCCACATTTTTACGATGCTTATCACTCTGTCATGTGTGAGACCACACCAAAATGAATGATATTATTATTTTTAGTACTGCCACAAATATGGAATTTTCAAAGTTTTTTGTACTTTCTTTTCTTTAATTTAAGTCATTATTAACAATCTTTTATAAAATACTAGCTGTAAACCCAGTGTGGCCCGGGTGTTTATTTATCCTACACTCTCGTAGTCCACATCCCCTTTCTCCCCCTCTCACTGCATCAACGTCTTTCTTTCCCAATTATTTGTTCCTATCCACCTCTCCCTCTATCGGCAACATTTTCTGTAGGTAGTCTCTGTCATGTACCATACAAACAATTATGTACCCAGTGATCTTAGTTTAAAGGTCATGTGTGCAAAAATTCATAAGGATTGGAGCAAAACTATGCATTTTGTTAAATTCCGTAAGGTAATTACCCTCCACCATGCACCGAACGAAATTTTATAGAGACTGGAATCCAGGAGGATCTGCAACGAATTGACGCATGGTGCAAGGAATGACAATTGAATCTCACTGAAGAGAAGTGTAATGTGCTACGTATACATAGAAAGAAACAACCTTTATCATTTAGCTACACTATAGCAGGTAAACAACTGGAAGCAGTTAATTCCATTAATTATCTGGGAGGCATTATGATTGATTTAAAATGGAACGACCCTATAAATATAATCTTCAGTAAAGCAGATGCCGGACTGTGATTCAACGGAAGAATCCTAAGGAAATGCAATCCGAAAGCAAAGGAAGCAGGTTACAGTACACTTGTTCGCCCACTGCTTGACTACAGCTCAGCGGTGTGGGATCCATACCAGGTGGGGTTGATAGAGGAGGTAGAGAAGATCCAGGCATCGTCACTGGATCGTTTAGTAATCTTCAAAGCGTTAAGGAGATGATCGATAAACTCCAGTGGAAAACTCTGCAAGAGAGACGCTCTGTAGCTCGGTACGGGTTTTTGTAGAAGTTTCGAGGACATATATTTATCGAGGAAATCCTAAGTAAATCTCGCGAAGAGATCACGAGTGTAAAATCAGAGAGATTAGAGCCCACACATAGGCATATCGACAATCTTTCTTTCCGCGTACAATACGAGATTGGAATAGGAGGGAGAACAGTGGTACGGCAGGTACGCTCTGCCACACACCATCGGTTTTTTTATTGAGTATGGATGTACATGTAGATAGCTCCAACGCACCTTGTACATTATGAAATTGCAACTTCGATTCAAGCCGCCCTTATACATATGACATTTGGGGCTACGAGACCATTAGTTCTGAGTCTTTGTCGCGTCGGTACAGAACTGTCGATACTTTAGACTGGAAAGCGCCGGAGCATCCATTTATCATGTGGCTGACCGTACCACACTGTCTCCATCGGCAGCGTAATTTCCCTTGTGCCAATTCTGCGAGCCGACGATTATATGCAGTTCAGTGATCCGTGGCCAGTGTTTCAGTTGACTACGAATGTCAGAGACCACGGCAACAGTCTGCTACTCACAATCCCTTACATGGATGAAATTCCCTACGCAGTTGAACAGTATTATTCTATCCTGAATTAAATGCAGCTGGTGAAAAGGAAAGGATAGCTAACTATAAAGCCGTTTCTCTTTTGTGAATGTTTACTTGATTCATAATGGAAGCGATACACTTGTTTTTTGTATAGAATTTGAAAAAATTGGAAAAAATATGAAAAATCTGCTTCATTGCCGGAAATAGAATGATATGATCATCATTTAGTGAGGGGTAAGGAGTATCCATCACGAACGAAGCTCTATGTGACCTTCATTTGCAGACAGGTTTGTAACAGTTCTCCATGCTACTCCATTCTGCACAAGCCGCTACGTTTGTGAGTCAGTTCTTCCAACATATTCAATACTTCTGTCAAATTTTTTCAGTTAAACTCTCCGTCTAAAAATTAATGAAACAGTAGTAGATATGACTTTTCTGGATAAAGGCAGTGTTCAATATTTTAAGGTTGTGGATCCAATTCAGTAATCAGTATTTGTTTTGAAAATGTGTTACGAAAAAATGCAAGAATAGTTAACGAAATTGGTCAAACATATAACCTTCCACCCTGCTTCCTCATCGTACGAAATACCCAATACAGGTCTACACCGTATTCTCGGGATTTGGGCCGCGTGATAGTAGCCGAGCAGTCTGGAGCGCAATGTTACGTATCGCCGGAGGTTCGAATCCTCCGTCGGGCATGGATTTGTGTGTTGTCCTTAGGTGAGTTTAAATTAGTTTATGTAAGTGTGAAAGACTAGGGACTGATGAACAACGTAGTTTGGTTCCACAGAATTACAAACATTTGCAAATTTTCATGATCTAGACACTGCTTTCATACTGTCTGCCAACGCTGTCGTCTTTAAAACCTCATCTTCCTTCCTTCCTAATGACTGCATATCAATAAATGATTATTAAGCGTGTTGTTTATAAAAGAGCTAACGAAAGTCGTACTCTTTAGAGGTTTTTCGTGTTGGATATGATTTACTCACAATGAAAGTAGTATATGTTACTGAATACTCTCTGTCACTGTTACAGTTAGGACGGGTTTATACACGTTCAGAATATGGCAGCTGTCGTTTCCAGATGCTGTTGTACAAATTATAGGGAGACATTTTCCATTAGAGTCAAACAAATATTTTTCTTACGGACGTTGAGATGTCCTGCAAATTGGGTCATAAAATTTAGAAAAGAGACCAATAGCTAGAAGCCATAAATGTAGGATATAATGGTTCATTTTGTGCAGAATAAACAGCGGAGATTGAACACTCTTTAAAGGAAGTACCACTATATGCTGAAGATCAAATTTTTAGTGGGTTTAGAATAACAAAAGTTAGATCCATTACTTGTTCCGTAGGGATATCTGTTGGAAAATCCCACACTCTCATCAGAGAGTTCCCATGAGACTTGTCTTTCCGGGATTTAACATCTGCCGTGTACTTATGATTTTACCAGCATATATTCCATGTCGTCGAAATTTGAAAAATTTTACGTAGGCTAAGCACGACGCCCTGAAGACTTAAAGCCAAAGTTTTAATGATACCACCCTTTAAATGAGTTGTCGCAGGTGTTTTCAATATTATTATTATTATTTCGTACATCGTTTTTAGTTACTCCTTTTGCACATACCAAAGCCCACAGATATTTGTTAACGAACGTTTCCGCGTCTTTTATCACTGGCAATAAAAGTACTCAAGGGGTTTGACCGCATCTTCAAGAGCATGATAGAGAAACGTATGGCAACAAGAGAGGATTAAAAAAGGGAAGAGGTGAAAGTACTGCGAAACGTTGCCCTAATGCCATTCACACAAGGAATCAATTAATGTGTTTTCAAAATTCTTTGTTTTCCGGAGCAACAACAAATTAAATTCTTGACTCACTGAAGGACAGGATGAAGACAGCCGGAGTTCATGGAAATGACTGTAAGTGTAGTCAAGCGTACACAGAAAAACCTGGTCGGTTGACAGATACCGAGGCAGCTCAGCACAAGGGACACATCCGGCTGGTGCAGCACGCGAAGTCGTCAGTGGCGCAATTCGAGCAATAATGAAACTTTCACTCTGCAGCGGAGTGTGCGCTGATATGAAACTCCCCGGCAGATTAAAATTGTGTGCCAGAACCGGGACTCGAACCTGGGACCTTTGTCTTTCGCGAAAGGCAATGGTCCCAGGTTCGCGTCCCGGTTCAGGTACACAATTTTAATCTACCAGGAAGTTTCAATTCGAGCAATATTTGCTTCTTAAAGAGATGTCTTTAGTGCAGCTGATAAAATGTAAAGCTTCTGTATTTTTTTTAGATACTTTATGTGTCAATGCTACTTGAAAAGCAAAATACATCTATAGAACATACACACATCAATAATGTGTTGCATCACATATCCTGAGCACTGATACTAAATGTGTGTAATACATCAAGGACACACTTCGTTAGGTTGTCCATAGATGTCACTGAATTCGCAAAAAAGATGTGAACAGCCGCTCATGAGCAGTGTCAGTGCAACGGAGCGGGTAATACAGCTGATCAGTTCCAATCATAACACAACGAAGAAAGTACACTGCTTGTGGATACTGTGTTCTGCCTTTCCTATAAAATGTGTTCCAGTGTTTAATGGTATTCGTAGTAATAGCTGGTGGAGCTTGGAAAAGTCTTAATAGGGATAGGGAACATGACATTGGTGGTGATCTGGGAAAGATAGCTGCTGAAATTGGTGGCTCAGATGTGCATTTCCTGAAATTGTTTCAGCGTCATGATAGGCCTCGTCTTAATGCAGCTGTCAGGCGTATTGACACTGGGGGCGTCATTGATCGCAGAAGGCATGGATCACATTAAAAACAGAAATTTTCTGTTTAGTAGCATGGGAATTCTGACACTGGGTTCGCAACACAAATTTTATTTAATATCGTTTGATGTTAATAATATATGATTTTACCAAGAGTTACCACCTTTCACTCATTTAATACAAGACAGAAATCGAATATGCGTTACGATATGTCCACAAACTTCACAGAAATGTGTGCAGTATTCTGCCGCATCCATTTTTAATTGGATGTTAAAAGAATTGAAAGAGATTAGTAATAATCCACGTACTTTCAAGGACAAGCAGAAAGGTATCCACGTGGCTCACTCTTTCGACTCTGTCGTGGAATTATTGGAAGAATAACAAAATTAAGCTAATTTCCATGTTACGTCGTTGCTTCTTTTTGTTAATGCTTAAACTTGTCGTTTGCCTACGATTGTTATACGTTTCAATTTATCAATTACTATTCCTTTGTTTTACAAGGTGATTAACTACCTCGTTCCATTACCATGGAAGCTTGCTCAACAGTCCTGAGGAACACGATAAGTAAAATATTTACGCGAGGAGGAACTCTATTAAAGGAATTTTCCAAATAGCTGAGAGTGTATCCAGTGCATGACGTTCGAACATGGAGGAGGTGTAGGAATACAACAACAGTATATAAATTGCCGCAATGTGGACGCCAAAAATCTAACGCAGTAACCGATGTTCTCTTCTTTCATATTTCAATTAGGAGAAACCCTGAGAGAATCACCACACTGAACAGTGATTTTCGTACAGCCACAGGACGTCTTTCTGCTCAAAGTGTTTGTAATAGGCTGCATCATATGCAACTTCACTTCAGACATCGATGACGAGAGCCGCGGTGGAGTAGCCGAGCGGTCTAAAGCACCTCGATGCGGAGCGCGCGGTTGCTCGCCGTGGAGGTTCGAGTCCTCCCTGGGGCATGGGTGTGTGTGTTTGTCCGTAGGTTAGTTTACCGAGGTTTAAGTAGTTTGTAAGATACGGACTGATGACCACGCAGTTTGGTCCGATAGATTTACAAACATTTTGAACATTATTGATGACGAGATTTAACTATGAGAAGTAGACACCATGTATCGCAGTACCAGGTGGGCTCAACAGTATGCTGAACAGTCTCGTCAGGACTGGCAAAAAGTGTTCTTCACAGATGGTGAGCCGTGCCGGCTTTTGAATCTTCCGCCGCGCCTCTGTTTGGCGGAGCGTTCATTGGTTTGGCGCTCTCCTTTCGGTAGTGGCGCTCGTGTGTGCTGGGGGCGCCACGCGAGCGCCGTGCAGCTGGGCCTGCTGTTTTGGTTTGGGAGGAAGTTTTGCTTTTGGTAGCCCCAGAGGAAGGTTCCGAGGACTGTGTCCGTACTGCGGGGACGTGACGTCGACGGGCTAATTGCAACCGTCTGGGCGTGACTGCTCTGATGGAGCCACGTGGTCTGTCGCAGCACGAGTCTCTTGATGGGCTGCTTTGGGTCTAGTTACCTTCAGAGTTGTTTCGAGAAGTAGTCAGTACTGTAGTTGGACTTTAACACTGGTGTGGGCTCCATATCGAAACATCCTGGATTTCGTGCCAGAAAAGGGGGTGCGTCCGTATGATGAACTGCATGCTTAGACGCGCCTTTAGTCTGTTGCAGCACTAGGCTGTTGGGTGTTGGTGCACACGTGCATGCTGTCAACTGTGAGGGCGTAGAAACAACGCATGCGTGCACACAGGCACGAGGAGCAGAGGCCAAGCAGTTCTGGAATTTTCGGCAGATCCGTGAGTACACCAGTAGAACACGTTATGTTACGTAAATGTCTCCTGTAATTCTTTGTAAATATGTGTTTTTAAAAGGTTGAAAGACTCGGATGGACAGTGTTTATAATTTAACTTTTCGACTATCATTTGCAAAGTGTACCTTTTATTTTGTGCGAAACTGTTCAAGTTTTGGCACCCCTTCAGGGTGGCGTAAGTGTGTTGTGCGTTCAGGTTTAATGTTGAAATTTAAAATGTCTAACTAGTTTGATTCTGTTGGTGCAACTCAAATTTTGCGTGAGCCAGTAATTCCCATTAGCACTGTTACTCGGTTTGATTCCGAGCGAGGTTCTGTTCTTGGAGTTGTTTTGTAATTGCTATAATTTTGAAATGTGAATTCCTGTTTACGTTAATCCTTATTGGATGTATTGTTTAACACAGTTCTATTGGTGGAATTGTTTTCTAATTGCTAGAACTTTGGGTTGTGAATTCCTGTTTGTGTTAATCCTTTTGAATGTATTGTTTAACACATTAGTTTAATGAAATTGTTTTTCTAATTGCTATAATATTTGAAATGTAAATTCCTGTTTTCTAACTTCTTAACTCAGTTATTGTCTTTGGAACAATTTCTTTTGGCCGAGGGGACTGAGGCGCTCCAGTCACGGTCTGTACGGCCACTACGGTCGGGGGTTCGAATCCCCCCTCGGGCATGGATATTTGTGGCGTCCTTAGTAGTTGCTAGTTCATGAGTAGTTTGTAAGTTTAGGGACTGATAACCCCATGGTTAAGTCCCATAAGCTGTACAAACATTTTGAACAATTTCTTTGATGTTCTGTAATAATAATAAAGACTGTTCAAATGCTGAATTACATTTGGTTTAACCCCGGAGAAGTACTCCCACGTTTTCCTGCCAGAGGAGTTATTGCTTCGTTTCAGATGGCACTCGCATAAGATGGTCACCGGAAAAGGTTTTAGTGGTAGCTTTGGCAACTTCCCGTCTTACACACTTTCTTCAGAGAGTGTAGCCACTGGTGAGCGTAGAAGGCAAACGAACAGCTATACGTTGCACGGATGACATTTTCCGACGTACAGTGCAACTACATCGGCTGCATGTCGGTGATGGGATTGGTCTTTAATGGACGACAGTTTTCACACTCTCATCAAATACATCTAGTGAATGCATTCCTACATCATAACGACGTCACAAGATTAGAATGGCCAGCATCTTCCATACACATGAACTCTATCGAATATGCCTGGGACATTGAAAGGAATTTTTTATGACACATCTGGAAAAACACTCCCTTGATGATCTAGCGGAAATTATGCCACGACGTACATGAAATCAGGCATTCATCAATGCGTGTACGTGTTACAAGTTGTTAGTAATACTGGTGTATGCTGAAATCTTTAACCCAGATTTAGTAAGTCAGGTTAAAGTAGTACAGCTTTCATGCAGCTCTCCACCCTACTCTGTCCTGAGCAAGCCACTTCTACTTCTCATAATAATGGCACCCCACATCGTCTCTATTTCTCTCTCTGCGGTTTTTACCTCACACACTTCTCTCCAATGCTAAATTAACGATTTCTTTATGTCTAAGAATGTATCCTACCAATCGAACCATTCTTTTAGTCAAAGTACGCAAATATATCCTTTTCTCCCCCAATACTGTTCAGTACCTCCCCTTTAGTTGTACGATCTACCAACCTAATCTTCAGCATTCTTCTGTAGCTCCACATTTCAAACCCCTCTATCCTCTTCCTGTCCACACTGTTTATCGCCCATGTTTCACTCCCGTACAAGGGAACATTCCACACATATACTACCATGAAATACTTCCTTACACTTAAATTAATGTTTCATGTTAGGAAATTCTTCATTTTCAAAAACACTTTCCTTTTCATTGCTATTTGGAATTTTTATAATCTAAATGTTTGTAAAGCTTAACTGCAGGGTCATCAGTCACTAAACTACAAACTGCTTTTAAACTAGCTTACACTAAAGACAGTACAAATATCCATGCCCGAGGGGGCATTCGAAGCCCCTAAGGGGAATGGCATCGCGCTTTGTAGCGTAGCGACTCAGTGTACTCGGCCACGCCACCTTTTTATAACCTCTGTACTGCGAACTTTTCATTTTTTTTTCTACCCAGGTAACACAAGTCATCTAGCACATTTGTGTTTCGGTACCTAAACTAATTCCTTCAACTTTGGCTGATTTTCTTAGATTGCATTCCATTACCATTGTTTTGCACTTGTTAATGTTCATCTTACACGCTCGCTTTAACACACTGTTCATTCATTTCTCTTCCAGGTCCTTTGCAGTCTCTGACAGATTTACAATATCATCAGAAAAACGCAATGAACTGTAATCCTTTCTCCCAATTTATCTCTGTTTTCCTTCACAGCTTGGTCGATGTAAAAATTCAATAATATTGGAGAAAGGCTATAAACATCTCATACTCTCCCTGCAACCAATGCATCCCTTTCATGCTCTTCGACTCTAATAACTAGTGTATGGCTTTTGTACAAGTTGCAAATAACCCTCAGTTTCCTATATTTTACCCCTGCTGACTTCAGAATTTGAAATAGTGTATTTTAATCAACATTGCCGAAAGATTTCTCAAAATCTACAAAACCGTTCCTTTTCTTAATCTGTCTTCTACGATAAGTCGTAAAATGGGAACTAGCACCTGTGTTTCTACAATTGTCCTCAATCCAAACAGATCATCTCCAAGGTCAGCTTCTACAGGCTTTTCCATCCTCTTACAAATAATTCGAGTAAAAAATTTGCAACCATGACTTATCTAATTGATGGTTCTGTGATTTTCACACCTGTCTGCGCCTGATTTCTTTTGAGTTGGTTTAGTACATTTTTCGAAAGTATTTCTCTTGTCTGATACATTTTACACAGCAGTTGAAACAGTTTTTTCATGGCAGGCTCTTCCACAGCCTTCATTATTACTAGGGCTATGTCATGTACTCCAGGGACCTTGCTCCAATTGAGATCTTTAAGGGCTCTATGAAATTCATCTCTCAGTATGGCATCTCCTATTTCATCTTTATCAGCTTCCTCTTCCCTTCATAAATTTTTTTCTCTACGTTCATTGTTTCTAAGTTCATTTCCTTTGTGGAGCCCATTTATGTACCCTCTCCACCTTTCAGCTTTCCTTTCTTTGCTGAAAACTGGTTTTCCATCCGATTTCTTGATATTCATACAACTGCTTTTCTTGTCTCCTATGGTCTCTTATTTTCGTGTAGGCTCTATTTTCCCCCTAGTTATACATGCTTCTGGAGACATGCATTTGCCTTCTAGCCATTCCTGCTTAGCCATTTGCACTTCCTGTCAATCTTATTTCTTAGTTGCCTGTACTCCACTTTGTCTGCTTCAGTTTGTGCATTTTTTTCCCTCTGTCTTGTCCTTCTAGCTATTTGGACATCTGATGCCTTCACTATCTGACCTCTCAAAGCTACCTGTTCCTCATCTACATTATTATTTTTCCCTGATTCCTTCAATTGTTGCCTATATCTCCATCTGAAATCCTCAAATACTTCAGATTTCTTCAATTTAGCCAGGTGCCATCTCCTTACTTTCGCACCGTTCTCCTATTGTTTTAGTTTCTGTCTACAGTTCATGACCAATAAGATATAGTTAGAGTCTACATCTACCCCACGATGTCTTCCAGTTTAAAACTTTTTTTCCGAAATCTATGTGTTCCCACTATGACATCTATCTGGTACCTTCCAGTTCTCCTACTCACTCCCACATATACAACCTTCTTTCCTGATTCTTAAAACATGTGTTTGTTATGTTTAAATTATGTCCCGTACAAAATTCTACCAGGCGGTTTCATCTTTCATTCCTTTTTCCCCAGACCATATTCACCTACTATTTTGCGTTCCCTTCCTTTTCCTACTACCGAATTCCGTACCCAATTAAGTTTTCCTCTCCATTAACTGTCTGAATAATTTTCCTTACTTCCTCACCTGCTATTTTTCGTTTCCTTCCTTTTCCTACTACCGAATTCCGTACCCAATTAACTTTTCCTCTCCATTAACTGTCTGAATAATTTTCCTTACTTCCTCCTACATTTCTCAGATCATCTCATAATCGGCAGAGCTAGTTGCCATATCTACTTGTACTACTGAGGTCTTTGTTGGCTTTGTATTTATCTCGACTACGACAATGCGATCACTGCTCTGCTCGTAGTAGTTTACCCGCATTCCTAATATCCTATTCATTCTTAGACATACTCCTATAATACCCCCAACTGATTTTGTATTTATTATCCTGTTTTCACCAGACTAGAAACACTGTTCCTCTTTCCACCGAACTTCAGTAATTCCCACTATATCTAACTACAACCTATCAATTTCCCCTTTTAAATTTTCTAATCTCCCTACTCATTTAAGGGATCTAACTGTCCACGCTCCTATCCATAAAATGCCAGTGAGGTCTTTCGTGTTGAGCAAATCCTCCTGAGTAGTCCCTGCCAGGAGATACGAATGAGGAAATATTTTACCTCAGGAGTATTTTACCCGAGAGGATGCCATCATCATATATTTACACAGTGGATTGGCATGCCTTCGGGAAAAGTAAAGGCTTTAGTTTCAACTTGCTTTCAGCCATTCGGAGTAACTGCATGGCAAAGCCAAATTAGCTGATGTAACAAGGTTGGCTCAGTCAATTAACCAGACTGTTGCCCCCGTCACCCCACGTCTGCAATGTTTATTGGGGTGTATATATATATATATATATATATATATATATATATATATATATATATATATATAGTATCTCAAAAACGGTTTTGCCTGTATGGCAGTATCTGTAGAAACTCTACAATGTGTGCAACACTCTCTCGTTAAACGTCTCCAAACGTATGTTGATGCAAAGAGGGACGGCACTTCGAACATATGTTGACTTAACACAGTTTCAATGGTCAAGATGTGGGTGTATTTTCTATGCTGGATGTAATGCAAAACAATACAGTTTCAGTGGGTGACAGGGCACTAGTAAATGTGTTTATAACAGTAAACCATGTGTGTTATCTCTAATTGTACCTCTACTTGCAATTTCGTTAATAAACGCAACTTTGCGTTGGAAGTGTTTCTTGTTTATTTTTTTGGATTGTTTACCTTCCCATTGTGTGAGCCCCTGACATAGGCAGCGTGAGGTTCACGCTTGAGTCTCAGGACGTGCGCTAGCTGTGCGCTTAATTTATTTCAAGCGTCAACATCGCGTCGCAATATCTCAGGATGTAATTGGCGTATTGCGATGCAATAAACGCCTTTGTTTATGTGATTTTTATGCTATTGATTGCATACGAAAAAATAGGTGGTTTCCATTAAAAAAACACAAGTTTGTGTTGAAAATAGTATTTGTAATTGTTTTAAAATTTCGCATAGCATTAAGTTTCTTAGGCCCCTGCTGTACGTTCATGTTGGTGAAAACCGTTTTTGAATATCTTTTGTCATTCGAGAGATATTTGAGGTAGCAGCGTTAGGTGAGACATCCTGTATATACACTTCCTGCGGAGCTATGAACATATTTTATTGTATCATTTTCCAAAGAGTTACAGCACAAAGATATAATTTTTTAAATGGATCAATAGTTTTTTTCTATAGTGCATTGGATCCGTTGAAACCAGCTGCGTCCAAATCAATTTAAACTACATTCATATAACATTGTTAGTTTGGGAGCTACAACCCTTCAAAGTTTCAAGGGCGGATACCACAAGCGCTGCGCATAATGCAATGCGCCTTCTACATGTCGTGTGGCCGAGTTGTAACGTCGCCGCTGTCACGGAGCGAGAATCTTGCTCGATGCGCTGTTGTTCGTGTATGCCATCGTCATCCGATGTCAGTAACTGTGGTATTTTGAGTCCCGGTTATTTGTGTGGCTGTCGGGTACAAGGCCGTGTGCGGCGACAGTCGGCAGTCTAACAGCGCAACGAGAAAGCTTCTCGCTCTGTGACAACGGCGACGTTACAACTCGGTCGCACCACATTTAGAGGGCGCATTGCATTATGAGCAGCGCTTGTGGTATCTGCCACTGAAACTTTGAAGGGTTGTAGCTCCCAAACTAACAGTGATAGGAATGTAGTTTAAATTGATTTGGACGCAGTTGGTTTCAACGAATCCAATGCACGATAGAAAAACCTATTGTTTCATTTAAAAAATTATATCTTTGTGCTGTAATTCTTTGGAAAATGATACAATAAACTATGTTCATAGCTCCGCAGAAAGTGTAGACCTACCGCATTAAAATTTCCCGTCACCTATTATTTTATAAGTTATAGAGGCAAACACACTTAGTGAAATATATATATATATATATATATATATATATATATATATATATATATATATATATATATATATATGTGTGTGTGTGTGTATGGAATCCAGAAACGGAGGAAACAAGGATCGCAGCCTTCATGCAGATACATTTAAATGAGTGGAATGGCGAAGGTAGAGGATGGAAAGGTTAAATATGGCATCACTTGTTGTTGTTGTGGTCTTCAGTCCAGAGACTGGTTTGATGCAGCTCTCCACAATACCGTATCCTGAGCAAGCCTCTTCATCTCCACATAAGAACGGCAACCTACATCTGTCTGAATCTGCTTACTGTATCCATCTCTTGGTCTTCCTCTGCGATTTTTACCCTACACACTTCCCTCTAATGCTAAATTCACAATTCCTTGATGTCTAAGAATGTGTCCTAACAATCTATCCCTTCTTTTAGTCAAAGTATGCCAGAAATTTCTTTTCTCCCCAATTCTGTTCAGTACCTCTTTAGTTACGCGATCCACCCACCTAATCTTCAGCATTCTTCTGCAGCACCATATTTCAAAAGCCTCTATCCTCTTCCTGTCCCCACTGTTTATCGTCCATGTCTCACTCCCATACAAGGCAACACTCCATACAAATGCCTTCAGAAAGGACTTCCTTAGGCTTAAATCAATATTCGATGTTAACAAATTTCTCTTTTTCAAGAACGCTTTTCTACCCATTGCCATTCTGCATTTTATATCCTCTGTACTGTGACCATCATTTGATATTTTACTGCCCAAGTAACAGAACTCATCTACCTCCTTTATTGCTTCGTTTCCCAATCTAATTGCTTCAGCATCACCTGATTTTCTTACACTGCACTCCATTACCCTAGTTTTGCTCTTGTTAATGTTCATCTTATATGCACCTTTCAGCACACTGTCCATTCCGTTCAATTGCTCTTCCAGGTCCTTTGCTGTATCTGACATAATTACTATGTCGTCGGCAAAACGCAATGTTTTTAATTCTTCTCCCTGAAGTTTAATTCCTTCTCCAAATTTCTCCTTGCTTTCCTTTATAGCTTGCTCAATGTACAAATTGAATAACAATGGAGAAAGGCTAAAACCCTGTCTTACTCCCTTTCCAACCACTGCATCCCTTTCATGCCCTTCAACTCTGACAACCGCTGTCTGGTTTTTGTACAAGTTGTAAATAACCTTATGCTCCCTATATTTTACTCCTGCTTGCTTTAGAACTTTAAAGAGTTTATTCCAATCAACATTGTCAAAAGCCTTCTCCAAATCTACAAAAGCTAAAAATGTAAGTTTGCCTTTTCTTAATCTATCTTGTAGGATAAGCCGTAAAGTGAGTATTGCCTCCCGAGTTCCTACATTTCTCCTGAACACAAACTGATCTTCCCCGAGGTCGGCTTCTACCAGCTTTTCCATCCTTCTGTATATAATTCGTGTTAATATGTTGCAACCATAACTTATTAAACTGATGGTTCTGTAGTTTTCACACCTGTCTGTACCTGCTTTCTTTGGAATGGGGATTATAACATTTTTCATTAAGTCTGAGGATACTTCGCCTGTCTCATACATCTTACACACCAGGTGAAACAGGTTTGTCATGGCTGGTTCTCCCAGACTTCAGTAGCTCTGAGGGAATATCATCGACTCCAGGGGCCTTGTTTCGACTTAGGTCTTTCAGGGCTCTGTCAAATTCTTCTCTCAGTACAGTATCTCCTATTTCATCTTCATCTGCATCCTCTTCCCTTCCTACAATATTGTCTCTAATTTCATTTCCTTTGTAGATCCCCTCTATATACTCTTTCCACCTTTCAGCTTTCCCTTCTTTGCTGAGAACAGGTTTTCCATCAGTGTCCTTGATATTCGTAGAGTTGCTTTTCTTATCTTCTTTTATTTTCCTGTAGGCTGTATCTATTTTTCCCCTATTTATACATTCTTCTTCATCCTTGCATTTGCCTTCTAGCCACTCCTGCTTAGCCATTTTGCACTTCCTGTCAATCTCATTTCTTAGTCGTCTGTACTCCATTTTGCCTGTTTCATTTACTGCATTTTTATATTTTCTCCTTTCATCGATTAAATTTAGTATCTCCTGTGGTATCCAAGGATTTTTTGTAGGTCTTGCCTTCCTACCTATTTTGTCCTCTGCTACCTTCACTATTTCATCTCTCAATTTTACCCATTCCTCCTCCACTATTTTCCCCTTTTTCTGTCAATTGTTGCCTAAAGCTCCCTCTGAAATTCTTAAGAACCTCAGGTTCCTTTAATTTATCCAGGTCCCGTCTCCTTATTTTCCTACCTTTTTGTAGTTTCTTCAGTTTCAGCCTACAGTTCATAACCAACAAGTTATGGTCAGAGTCTATATCTGCCCCTGGGTATGTCTTACACATGGCAACACTAGACCATTGAAAATATTCATTGTGCCAATGGATATTCTGAGTCGGAGCGGAACACGACGCTGAATTTATCGTTGCGGCGGCGGTCATGTAATCAGAAGAAGCCGCCTTAAATCGCTTGCTATCTAGACAGTTATCGATCCTCCTCATATTATCGACTCACTTTTTCCTTTCTACTTAGATAGACAGGAATTACGCGTGTGGGGTGGCGAGAAGAAGCCATTGGATAAGTGGATGAGTATGAGTGGCTCCGATGACAGCACTCGACTTATTTAGTATATTTCAACATGACAAAGGTGGGGGTTCATTTATATAGCCAGAATTGCGGGAGTAGTGTTCCATGTCGAATTGGAATTCGGATGTCGATCATATGAGTGCTCAGAAGATAGTAGGAGTTCATGGAATTCGGGCAGGACGGGAAGCGTTTCCCTGTATAACAATAAAAGCGAACTCGACCCAAAAGGAGACATTCTGTACAATCTTTCACATGTCTCCACTGAATTACTCTACTCAACTGGTGAGGCCAGAGTCATCCCATTCCTTCTTTTCATTAAAATATAACTACGGTCGAAAACTGATAAAAGTCCCGTTCCACGCTTCAGCTGTTTTATTGTGGTCCTCTTAGGATTTTAAAACCGGCTTCTTGTCGTATAGACACATCATGTGATTGGAATGCAAAACTTGCTGGGAATTGTAGATTCTCGTAAAAATTGATGCCGCATGTTCCAAGGTTCAAACCAGGGGCACTGACACGTAATTCCAGCAGTATTTATATTAAAAAAAGCATTATCCATGGTAAAATGTCGGGATTTAATATTAAAAATCAAGGTCCATATGGCAATATAATAGTCAATGTCGTCTAGTTATGGCCCGTGGGTATGGTCAAACGAACTACGGTAATTACGGTAACTACGGTAATTCGAAACGCAGCCAGGAGGTGGCAACAAATTAGGCTAATCGGTAGTGGGAGGGGAAGGGGTAGGAAAGTACTGCCACAAATTCTAAGCGACGTTATCTTGCAGTGGTATGGCGAAAACTTGGCAGCCTCTACTGGCTTCACTCTAATGTAGGTGTTTCCACACGTCACTTCAGTGAAGCCACTCGCGTCATCGGCAAGTAGCAGTACTTGTGTTGCATGTGGAGTCGTGGTTTCGTGGTTTTGGTTTGGTTGCTCACCTCTGCCGTAGCCGACGTCGATGCGGAAGTTGTCGGCGCCCAGCTGCCCGTCGACGAGGCGGCCGAGCCCGGCGACCAGCAGCCCTCCGCGGTGCTCGCCGTCGTACGTGGCGTCAGACAGCTCCTGCGACACCGCCACCGTGTCCTCCGGGATCGAGTACGACACCACGCCCCCTGCCGGCACACAACACGGGCACAAGTCAAGTCAACTGGAAATGCGGTTCACTTCAACTAGAATCAGTACAGCAGCCAACTGACGGATTAGCTAGCCTGGAACCAGAAAAAACACAACAAGGATTTGAAATGGGCGTGGTACTGTGGCTGGATCTAATTGTACTGAAATTACGAATACCAAGAGATTCTTTTTATATTTCAACTACGCGTACAATTTCGAAACTACATGATTGTATCAATCAGGTTCTTACATAAAGAGAGTGGTGATATTCAAACGTACGTGCACAGAGATAGGAACCCGTCAAAAGAGGTGAAGCACCCGGGATAAATGAAACTACATTTGGCTGAAGACCACTGAATTTATTTAACTGATTCGGATATGAGATGAAAGAGACGAGCACGGTGGCCATTATACCTGCAACATTGCAGACAGGCAGCTAGATATTGCAACCCGGAAAAGGTAAAACAGTCAACAATCCCAAGATTGGTTTGAACACCACAGTGCTTTACTAGGCATGGTCCTGTTTGGAGGTGGTATGCCGTTGCCTTCTTTCGACCTTCGAACTGACTTACCCAGCCAGTTATAGGGGGACCTACAGTTTAACGTGGGTTCCTAACCACGGTGGTACTCGGTATTTTTCACAAGAGCAATACTGCCTGAAGGAAAATAAGTGGAAATTGACAGATAAAAATCCAACAGACTGGTGTGGATCGAACCCGGGACCTTTTGAGTTGTAGTCTCCCAATCTACCACTGTGCAACCGAGGTGCACCCCATTCGAGTGAAATGTATTATCATATGCGGTTCTTAATGGTATCAACAAGTCATTATTCCCTCCCCTGCGGTAAGTTTGTCCACCATGATTGTACCTATTCCCCCATATATCGCTTGTTGGTACTCGAAAAATGTCATTCCAGTTTCATCCCATACATGTTACGTCATGGTGGAGCCCCGAATCTTGCTGACCAGGGTGGAGAGGGGAGATACTGTAGATAAATCATGGACAAATGTCCCTACATTATTTCATTATAATATTGCCATTAGAGGTAGAATGTCCGCTAGGTATCGCCGTGTCGCCATTGTCTGCCGAAGCCTGACTACTGATTGATTACCTGATGGCACAACCTAGGGCTGATGCCGGGGGTAACGCCTTGGTGCTTCTCCTCAGTTATGGTGATCGAATGTCATTTATTGGGCGGAAAATCTCTATCTTTAGTTGAGCCTCCTCTTTTTGTTGACTCCACTTTGGAGACTTTTGTGTCGATGATGAATGATCATGAGGAAAACACACAACACACAGTCACATGCTGGAAAGCACCAAGGACCTACTTGCCATCCTATGCGCTGGGAGCAACAGTTTGGAGTCCATTTTATTTAGAGACCGTGCCTTTCACTAAAGGCGGTAAAAACAACTAGGCTTCTCGAGAGAATTGCACATCCGTTGTAAGTTAATTTAGTTACTTGTCGTCTTTGGTAAATAGAAGAGGTAGAAGAACAGAGAATAATGGAGTGACTTTTCACCAAAATTCTAACGGTAAACTATTTTTTCTTCCATGCTGCCATTAGATGTACGAGGTTTGGAATCTAAACAGTGGCAACACTACTAAGGAGACGCTATGTAATGGAATCTACTATTGTCGCAGATTGAACACGTTGTTAACGTACCTACCTGACCATCGAGCAACTGGACTCGCCAGTTCCACATCAACGTCATGCGCACAATCGTGGGAAGAAGTCATTTGTGAGCGAGCGATCTATCGTAACATTGTCACTATGTTTTCGATATTGAATGTGCCAGAGGTCGTACAGCACAAAGGTGTCATCAAGGTCTTCAAGAAGCGTGCGGAGAATTGGCATTACCGTAAGAACAATGGTACTAGATAAATGCCTTCAACGAAGGTCGGCAAACTGTGGCAGAAATGCATCGCGCAGGTCGTCCTATCTGAAGAAGAAGTGCATACTGTTGTTGCGTTTGATTTGATTCGGAATATGAATGAACCAGTTCGTGATATTCGCTTCATAACTGATTAAGAGATTCTACCGCTAAAATACAACATCCGACGCCAGTGCCTCACCATAACTCCGGACATGCTTTACAGTGCAGTTCACAACTTTATTACTCGACTACAGCTATTGTTGAGGAATGATGTTGAACATATTGAGCGCAAAGAACATCATCTTTGGTTTGTCTTAATTTATTATGCTAATTATTGCTGCCGGCCGCGGTGGCCGAGGGGACTGAGGCGCTCCAGTCACGGTCTGCACGCCCACTACTGTCGGGGTTTTGAATCCCCCCTCGGACATGGATATTTGTACCGTCCTTAGTATTAGTTAGTTCATAAGTAGTTTGTAAGTTTAGGAACTGATGACCACGTAGTTAAGTCTCATAAGCTATACAAACATTTGAACATTTTGAATTATTACTTTTCTGATCAGATAAAGCGCCATCTGTCGGACAATTTTTTAAACTATTATTTTTCTAATAAAACCCCGTGTCATTCCAAACATCAATTTTTACCTCTCTATCTACATTATTCCGTGTTTTATTAAGTTTTCAAATTTATACTGACTTTTTGATCACCCGTAGATACTACCTCTTCCACATTGCTGGCAATGGGTTCTACACAACGCTGGTGACTACTCTGAAGTACAGTAACAGGTGCAAACATGACGATTTTGTATTGTTTGTGAATAAGTAGTTGCCACTATTTAAGTTCCAACCGTCGTAAACTGTAAAATAAGAAATTTTGTTCACTCTCTGGAGAACTGATAGGGAATCTTTCATTGAGTAGACTGGAAGTATTCATTCTGAATTGATAGCTGGTTTCGAAAATATGTCCATTTCATCTAATAGTATTAGCAAAACTTCTAAGATGCCGCAGTGAATGATAACCACTTATAATGTAGGTAAAGCCAACGTACTCAGTATAATAATAATTTCGTTTGGCTCATTGGCCTCGTGCAAGTCATTCAATAGGACGCCACTTCGGCGACTTGCGTGTCCCTAGCTTATGCCAGTTATCCAACCGGGAAAGGTGACCTACAGTTTAACGTGGAATCCGAACCACGTGTCGTTTCTGGCGACTCCTCACATCGTTGAGAGGTGAAGGATGGGTTAAAGTGCAGACTGAAAAAATCCGAGGTGCGACCGGGCTTCGAGCCAGCGGCCCTTCGATTTCCAGTCGAGCGCTTTACCCGTCCCCATTCCCGAAACGTACTCATTGTCCAAGTGGGACAAAAGCAGAGTGATAAAATGAACAAGTCTTCATATGAGCTGAGGTCATGGTGTCAAAGGCGTCATGATACGAACTGGCAGACGTTACCCGCTGGAGGTTCGAGCCCTCCTTTCGGCGTGGGAATATGTATTGTCCTTAGCCTTTACAGACCCAAGGTTGTAGATGATGTGACATTAAGATACGTTTAAGATACAAATACATACATTAATTCATTACAAAAATGAATATAAATTTAATTTCAAAAATTTTCTACCCACATAATGGTCTGTTTTAGGGCTTCACTACAAAATTTTATGATCTGCACCATCTTATAATAACTGGCCTTTGAAAGAAATGACATCATAACGTCATAGTATCATATAAAATCAACTTGCTGTCAGGTATTACAGCTTCACATATCAAAACAATTATATGAACACTTTGTCAACAAGTATTTCTTGACTACAGTGTAAGTCTACTGAAAGTTTGCTGACGGCTGGTGCCACACAGTGTAGAAACATGGAACTGAAGCAAATTGTGCGCGTTATCAGTCCATCCACGATTGTGTGATGCAGGCCCGAAGATCCTAGCGTGAATAACAAAGAAATAAAGCGAGCAAAACCAGTAATGCACAATTGTGCGTGCGGGCCCTGAAAGGGGTAGTGTAAGTTAGTTTATGTAGTTTGTAAGTCAAGGGACTGATAACCATAATAGTTGGTTCGAACAAACATTTGAACTCTTTGATATGATTTGGAAATGGACATGTATCCGAAACTATTTATCAGTTAATAAATTGTAGTTCCAATGCCACCTATGGTGCAATCCCAACCATTGCTGCAATACATCAAACGCTAATGACCTATTTCGAATTGAAGCACGCTTCACGTTTGCTCTTCAACTCTGCCTTACCGGCTGGCTGTATTTCGTGCTTTATTCTGATGTGTAGCCATAGAGGTGAAAGTGTTAATTTCGCTGCCGGCTCTACACGGTACGAAACCTTTTTTCGAAATCAGAGGTACGCCGCCCGCTTTCGGTTAACGCGACACCGTTCACGAGCGTGGGGCATTTATAGCACCGCAGACGCGAGGCGCCGGTACGGAATAGAAAACTAGCCGGCCTTTCGGTAATGTGGCCGGCCGATCGGCACGGATCAGGGCACATTAAACGTTAAACACAGCTTCGCTTCAAAAACCGGAGGAAAATTACGCGCGTGTTCTGCTCGCGTGTGGGTGCCGGCCGCGCGCTCACAAAGACCGCCCTGATGGCACTTGCCGCATTATTCATACCCGACTGCAAGTAGAGTCGCACGGGCTAAAATGTGGAAACAGCTAACTAAAGGCGCCTACCTGACAAGTAATAAATGAGAAATTTTTTTTGGATACTGTCTCATTTTGGGCTTTGTCATTTCCACATACTCCCCCCAGGGGGTCCACAGTTCTTTTGTGGGTACGTGTGTGGCGCGCACGGGGCCCCGAGCCGGAGCAGCCTTTCTTCTGCCCCAGGCTGCTTCACTTTCCCTCCCGGTTTATGCCTTCGCCCGGAGACGGGCGTATTTCACGATTTCAGGTGTTTTCTTGTTGTCGTTACTCTTATTCCTTGGTTCCTTCCTTTCTTACCCTTTGTTTCTGTCTCTCTCTCCTTGTCCTCTCCTCGCCTTCTTCTCCTCATTAGTCTCCGCCTCGGCGTTTGAGACACCTTTCCTTCTTTCTCTTCACTTCCTCTATTCATCTTCTTTCCTCCCTGTGCGTGTCTGAAGGCCGACCCACGCATTATCATGCGTAGCAGGTGACGGGGTAACGCGTAATTCCCCGCCCCGGGTAGACAAGTAGGGCACGTACGTACCCCTGGTAAAGGCCAGGCCCAGGGAGGGGTGATTACCCGAGCTGGTACCTTCCGAACATGCCAATTGGTCCCTCCGTCAGTTCTCGGGAGGTGTGACCTGAGGTGTGAACAATCACCTAAGGCGGGTAAGCCCTCGGAGAGGGCCCCCACTAGGAAGGAGCGCGCCATCGGAGACGCCGGTAATCACGGGGGACACTTCCGCAATGACTTCCTTCTCTTCTTCACTGACATTGACCCAGAAACGTAAGATAGATTCGCCTCAGCAAAAGAAGACTCTGCCTAATTTGCCGAAATTTCTTGTTGTGTCGCGCACCGACGGAAAAGATTTCACTTCTGTCAATCCTTTCGTTATACAGAAAGGTGTTGATGCAATTGCTGGCCATGTTAAAACCTGTTCACGTCAGCGCAATGGCTCATTGTTGCTGGAAGTGGACAGTGCTTTCCAAGCCCAGAAACTTATCCGGACTACGTTATTACACACGTTTCCAGTCAAAGTAGAAGCGCACCGCACACTCAACTCGTCACGTGGGGTAGTTTTTACGAGATCCCTTGACGGGTTGTCTGATGACGACATCCGGTCCTATATGTCCGATCAGGGTGTGACAGCCGTCCACAGGGTGATGAAAAAGGTAGATAACCAGTTGACACCGACTCGTACTGTGTTTTTGACATTCGACAGAGTTGACCTCCTGTCGAAGGTCAAAGCAGGGTACGAAGTTATCTCAGTCCGCCCTTATATTCCAAACCCAACGCGCTGCTACCAATGCCACAGGTACAACCATACCCGTGAACATTGCCCACATGCAGGAAAATGTGTCACTTGTGGTAGGGACGCCCATGAGGGTGATTGCCCACCTCCGTCCCCTCACTGCCTTAACTGCAACGGCGACCATGCGGCTTCCTCTCGCGACTGCCCTGTATATAAGGATGAAAAAATCATTCAGCAAATTCGGGTCACGGAGAAGGTATCAACATCTGCCGCTCGAAAGTTGTTGGCGAGTCGAAAGCCCACTGTCCTCCCAGCGGGTACATACAGTAAGGTCCTCACCTCAACTCGACCTACTAAGGATTCCAGTACCCAGACTTGTGATTTCACTTTCGCCGACACAGTTGTGCGATCCGCCAGCCCGAAGATTGCCCGTTCCACGTCCCCACTTCCTCCTGCTGCTTCTAAGGTACAGTCTTCAACAACCTCTAGTAAACCGCGGGCACCTAAACAAGATGCCCGGACCTTGAAAAAGGAACCCGTCCGTGAGGATTTTCTGCGTTCTCAGGCTTCCCAACCGTCAACTGCCTCTTCCCGCCGTCACTCTTCCAGAAGAGCTGACAAGAAAAAGAGTTCCTCTCCTTCCCCGCCGAGGCGTGACCCATCTGTCGCGCCGTCCAACAGTTGCCGGCCTCGGCCGTCTTCTGTTTCACCGGGACGCTCCGTTTGCCGGGCGCCCGGCCCTTTACCGGCGGTGGAAACTGCCCCTCCTGATCAACTCAGGGAGGTGGCAGGCGCGTCGGTCGAACCAATGGAACATGACCCTTTGCCCCCAGACAGCGATAGCGGTGCTCCCTCGAAATCCGGTCCTCAGCGGCCGTCGAGGTGACCCAGCTCGCTACTTGGTTTTTATCCTTATTTCTTCTCTCATTTTTATCATGGCGCTCCTTCAATGGAACATTCGCGGCATTCGTTCTAATCGGGAGGAGTTAAAACTACTCCTTCGATTGCACTGCCCGCTTCTAGTCTGCCTCCAGGAAACTAAGTTGCGTCCACGTGATCGTGCAGACTTTCCACACTACACCTCTGTGCGGTTCGACCTGCCACCCGTGGAAGGTGTCCCAGCCCATGGAGGGGTTCTGATGCTCCTTCGAGACGACGTCTACTTCCATCCCATTTCCTTGCACACTCACCTACAGGCAGTTGCCGTCCGCATCACCTTATCCACATTTACCTTCTCCCTCTGTAATATATATTCGCCATCGTCATCTGCCCTTACTAGGGCAGATGTGCTAAACCTTGTTGACCAGCTCCCTTCACCTTTCGTGTTGGTAGGCGACTTTAATGCCCACCACCCCCTATGGGGCTCTCCGGCACCTTGTCCGCGAGGCTCCCTTTTGGTGGACCTTCTCCACCACCTCGATCTTGTCTGCCTCAACACCGGTGCACCGACCTTCCTTTCTGACACAACACACACTTATTCCCATATAGACCCCGCAATATGCACTCCTCAGCTTGCCGGTCGGTTTGAGTGGTATGCACTTTCTGACACGTACTCGAGTGACCATTTCCCTTGTATCATCCACTTCCTACATCATTCCCCATCTCCACGTCCCACCAGTTGGAACATTTCTAAAGCCGACTGGGGGCTTTATTCTTCCATGGCTGTTTTTCACAATCAGCATTTTCCCAACTGTGACAGTCAGGTCGAATACCTCACAGAGGTTATTCTCACTGCTGCTGAACGTTCCATACCTCGTACATCCTCTTCTCCACGTCGTGTCCAGGTCCCTTGGTGGACTGCAGCCTGCCGCGACGCGCTTCGAGCCCGACGCCGTGCCTTACGCACCTTCCGCCGCCACCCAACTTTGGAGAATTGCATCAATTACAAACGTATGAGAGCGCAGTGCCGTCGTATCATAAACGACAGCAAGAAAGCTTGCTGGACAGCTTTTACTAGTTCTTTTAACCGTTTTACTCCCTCCACGGTTGTCTGGGGTGGCCTCCGCCGTTTGTCCGGCATCAAGGTCCACTCCCCGATTCCTGGCCTGACCGTGGAGAACGCGGTCCTCGTGGACCCAGCTGATGTTTCAAACGCATTGGGTCGTTTCTTTGCGGAGGTTTCGAGCTCTGCCCATTACCACCCTGCCTTTCTCCCTCGCAAACAGGTAGAGGAGGCACGGCCGCCTTCTTTCCGCTCTTTTAATCGTGAAAATTATAACGTCGCCTTCGTCGCTAGATCGTGCTCTCGCCCTGTCCCGGTCTTCTGCTCCCGGGCCTGATTCCATTCATATTGAGATGCTGAAGAACCTCTCTCCTGCGGGCAAGTGCTTTCTTCTTAGTACCTACAATCGCATATGGACTGAAGGTCATGTTCCCACAAGTTGGCGTGAAGCCATTGTTGTCCCCATCCCCAAACCAGGGAAGGACAAACACCTTCCTTCCAGTTATCGTCCCATTTCTCTGACGAGCTGCGTCTGTAAGGTGATGGAACGCATGGTTAACGCTCGGTTGGTCTGGCTCCTCGAATCTCGCCGCCTCCTGACTAATATCCAATGCGGTTTTCGTCGACACCGCTCTGCTGCTGACCACCTCGTTACGTTGTCGACCTTCATTATGAACAACTTTCTAAAGAAGCGTCAAACAGTAGCCGTGTTCTTCGACTTGGAGAAGGCATACGATACCTGTTGGAGAGCGGGCATTCTCCGCACATTGCACACATGGGGCCTTCGGGGCCGCCTTCCTCTTTTCATTCAAGCGTTTTTGGCGGATCGCAAGTTCCGGGTACGGGTGGGCTCTGTTTTGTCAGATACCTTTTGCCAGGAGAATGGGGTACCACAGGGCTCCGTTTTGAGTGTGGCGCTCTTTGCCATTGCAATCAATCCGATCGTGGACTGCCTTTCAGCCGACGTCTCCGGATCTCTTTTTGTTGACGATTTCGCAATTTATTGTAGCGCCCAGCGGACGTGTCTCTTGGAGCGTTCTCTCCAACGCTGTCTTGACCGTCTATATTCCTGGAGCATCGCAAACGGCTTCCGATTCTCCACTGAGAAAACTGTGTGTATCAATTTTTGGAGATACAAGGAATTTCTTCCACCTTCTCTACGTCTCGGCCCTGTTGCTCTCCCTTTCGTGGAGACTACGAAATTCTTGGGACTCATGTTGGATCGGAAACTTTGCTGGTCCACACACGTGTCCTACCTGGCTGCCCGTTGTGCCCGATCCCTTAACGTTCTTCGTGTCCTCAGTGGCACGTCATGGGGAGCGGACCGTACCGTCCTGCTACACCTTTACCAGGCCATTGTTCAGTCGAAGCTCGACTACGGAAGCCTTGTGTACTCTTCAGCACGGCCGTCGATTCTCCGCCGTCTCAACTCTATCCACCATCGTGGATTACGTCTGGCGACCGGTGCATTTTATACCAGCCCTGTTGAAAGTCTGTATGCCGAGGCTGCTGTATTACCCTTGACCACTCGACGTGACATACTCTTGTGTCGGTATGCATGCCGCCTACGGTCGATGCCCAACCATCCCTCTTACAGATTATTTTTTGACGACTCACTCGATCGCCAATATCAGTTGTCTGCGATTGCCTTGCTTCCACCGGGAGTTCGGTTTCGCCGCCTGCTACAACGGCTCGATTTTACCCTTCCTTCCACCCTTCGGTTGAGCGAAAGCCCATTGCCACCGTGGCATCAGGCCCAGGTTCACACACACCTCGAACTTAGTTCGCTCCCCAAGGAGAGCACTCCGGATTTGGTATTCCAATCGAGGCTTGTCGAACTCCGTTCGCGGTTCGATAATGCCGTATTTATTTACACTGATGGTTCCAAGAGCACTGCCGGTGTCGGATCTGCCTTTGTCGTCGGGGACAACCGGTTCCAATACAAGCTCCCTGACCGGTGCTCGACCTTCATGGCTGAGCTTTTCGCCCTCCACCAGGCCGTTTTGTATACCTGCCGCCACCGCGAACCTTTCTATGCCATATGTTCTGACTCCCTTAGTGCCCTGCAGAGTCTTAAGGACCCTTTCTCGAACCATCCTCTCTTGTATCGGATCCAACGCTCCCTCCAGTTGCTGGCGGATGACAGCTGTCACGTTTCTTTCCTGTGGGTCCCTGGCCATGTGGGTGTGCCCGGGAATGAGGCCGCCGACACAGCAGCCAAGGCAGCAGCTCTTTTCCCCCGCATGGCTACCTTTTGTGTCCCATCGGACGATGTTCAACGGGCTCTTCGCCGGAGTATCGTGTCGCAATGGCACAGTGTGTGGCTTTCACTGTACAACAATAAATTGCGAACTGTCAAACCGATCCCGACCGCTTGGAGGACATCCTCACGCCCCTCTCGGCGGGAGGAGGTCATCCTGGCTCGGTTGCGGATCGGTCATTGCCGTTTCAGCCACCGTCACTTGCTATCCGCCGAACCTGCACCGCTATGCTCCTGCGGTGAACTGCTGACAGTGCGACATGTTTTACTGACTTGTGTTAATTTTAATCATCTCCGTGTAGCCCTTCACTTTCCGTCTACTCTGGAGGAAATTTTAGCTGATGACACACGAGCAGCTGCTCGGGTTTTGCGTTTTATGAACTTGGCCAACCTATCCAAGGATATTTAACCCTTTTAATTTTCTTTTATCTATCGTTTTTAGCCTCTTGTTGATGTTATGACAGTCACCATTTTTTTGAGATCATAGCGAATCAATGTTCTTGGCTGGGCGCTAATGACCATAGAAGTTGTGCGCCCTAAAACAACAAAAAAAAAAAAAAAAAAAAAAATTCCACATACTGTAAACTGAGGTTACTTGGACCCAAGAAGTGAAAGTTTCTGTGTACTTAGTACCAAATGTTGAAAATGTTTGTAAATCTATCGGACCAAAGTGCGTTGTCATCACTCCGTAACTTACAAACTACTTAAACCTAGGTAAACTAACCTAAGAACAACACACACAGCCGGCCGCGGTGGCCGAGGGGACTGAGGCGCTCCAGTCACGGTCTGCACGGCCACTTCGGTCGGGGGTTCGAATCCCCCCTCGGGCATTTGTGCCGTCCTTAGGATTAGCTAGTTCATAAGTAGTTTGTAAGTTTAGGGACTGATGACCCCGTAGCTAAGTCCCATAAGCTATACAAACATTTGAACAACACACACATCTATGCCACAGACAGCACTCGGACCTCCATGGCGAGCAACTGCGCGCTCCGCAGCGAGACTCTTTAGACCGCTCGGCTACTCCAAATGTTTGTAAATCTATCGGACCAAAAGGCGTGGTCATCAGACCGTAGCTTACAAACTCTTAAATCTAAGTAAACTAACCTAAGGACAACACACACACCCATGTCCCAAGGAGGACTCGAACCTCCACGGCAAGCAACCGCGCGTTCCGCAGCTAGACGCTTTAGACCGCTCGGCTACTCCACCGCGGCTAGGCTACTCCACCGTCGTGTACTTAGTACCAAATGGTAGTAAAAAAACTATCATTATGCCGATATCCTAAATTCTTTTATATTTGTGATGTTTTTATAGCAATTTACTGCTGTTTCAGACCAAATTTTATTTTTTGTATGTGAGTAAAAAATTATTGAAATTTGGGTCCAGATAACCCTGGAATTGGGCTAACATGTACCCATGCATTATTATCCTTGTAAAACAGTTTAAAGGTGCATCGGGTGTCAGTAGGACCTGGGCTCTGGAAATAAAGACATATAAATATATTTTGATGAGAAGAATATACATTTAATTTGATATTTAATTGGAAAATATCCTAAAAATACATAATAATCTGTGTTTGTTTGAAAGAAACGAATCAGCACTCCTTTACACTTTGCTCAATATTCATAATAATAAATTATGGTCCACAACAAAATTAGTTTATATTACCACTGGTAACAAACCCCCTTCTAATTAAAGTGTGTGGCACACCACTTGTAGAACAAGACGTACATTTCTGGAGGCCATGCCGAGGCTTTTCTTGTCGGAGTCATGCATTCAACAATGGTACCGTTGTCGCATACGGTCATTACTTGACCTAGAAATAAATCATTATTCCAAGCCACAAGAACAAAATTCTACTCCTGTAAGGAACCATTTAGCATTTCTTTGTCTTCAACAGAGTACAGATCTTTTACGCAAATAAATTGACAAAACTTTTGATATACATTATTTTTCAGTGAAATTTAGAAGTGTGTAACTTAAATATCGCGCTTGAGTCACCTTGAATCCACTTGTGTGCTGCGGTTCAAGTAACCCCATTTTCAGTTTATAAACACACTGTTTCCTAAATGTATTAATTTTATTGGGCGTTCTTTGTTTACATAATTAGAACAGTTATTTTGTGAGGCGTTCCTTTGAACAAATACAAATAAAGAATTGAATCGTGTCGCGGGCGAATCGTCGATCAAAAGAATCGTCTGTCTCGTGACGATTCGAAGATCCAACGATTCACGATTCGAAGCCAGCTGCCGTATCATGCCGAATCGTGTCGAGTTATTACGAATGCCTGAGAGCAGTTAAGTAGGGGACAAATCGTCGTTCTAAACAATCGTCTGTGTCATTACGATTCCAAGATCCAACGATGCATGCCGAAAGGAGGGGGAACGCATGTGAACAAAGGAATCATGAACTATTGTTAATGAATTACAGGTGACAGAAACGAAACACAGGAAAATACAAAATGATTTCAACGTCACTATACATTTTATACTTAAACAAATTTTATTAACCAATATGTAATGACACTGCAACTTATGTTAGAATAGGACTTAATTTCTGTACATTTCAAGGTGACCACCTTGCATGTCTAGGCACAACCCTCAGCACTCCACTGTGGACCGAAAAACGTGCCCAACCAAATCTGTTGTAATCTCAGCAGCTGCGGCTCGAATCCGGCAAGTGTACAGTGCTGCGGATCTTCATCTGGTATACCTTAGACTTGTTAAACCCCCATTCAAACGAGTCTAAGGCTGTCAAGTCAGGAGAGGCACGACCAATCCATCTGGCGGGAAATGCTCGATTCAAATAATCCCGAACAACGAGGCCAAAATGGGGTGGTGCACCATGCTGTTGAAAAACAACAGTATCCATAATCCCATCAGATATCAACTGTGTCTCCAAAAACTGTTCCAACGTATCTAGGTATGTGATTCCAGTAACGGTTTGTTCTGCGAAGTAGAAGATCCCGTACACTGTTGACCTCGTTATCCCTAACCACACATTCACTTTTGCTGTGTCCCGTTGCCACTCCTGCAGCACACTTCGTTGTTCGTATGCCCAGATCCTGCAGTTGTGTCTGTTCACATGTCCACATATATGAAATGTAGCTTCATGACTGAACAAGACACTTTGCATCAAACTATCATTTTCCATAGCTCGTAGCTGGTCATGACACATAACGTGTTTGGCTACCTAGTCCTCCGCTTCTGGCTCATGTACGACCTTGATATGATACGAACGTTTTTCAGCTTATACGAATAACTCTCCGTACAATCGTCTGAGGAATACCAAGCTCCCTACTAAAATTCTGGTTGGTGCGGAAGGGCTACGATTGATCGCAACCTGTACACTTTGCACGGTGTCTGGCGTTATTGCCGGCCTCCCTGGACAATCTTGATCTGCAACACTACCAGTACGCTGGAATTTATTGACTAGGGTCTTGATAGCAAGCCTAGTGGGGCCTGTATTCCGGAATCGAAGGTCAAAGACTGTCCGCACCTGTTCAAACGTCAATCCACGAAAACGAGTGGAAACAACAGCGATTCGTTCTTCCCTGGTTAACATTATGTCGTAATACTTCCAAGAAACAAATTTTCCGTTACTGTATCACTGAAATAAATAGTAACTTTAGAATCACCCTGTATTAGAATAAAATAATCTAAGTATGATGAAAAAGTACATACCTCTTATTTACCCTAGATGCAATGCAACACACACACACACACACACACACACACACACACACACACACACACACACACACACAAACCACACACACACACACACACACACACATACATACATACACACACGTCCGTTTACACGTAATATATTTAAATAAGAAATTCTTGCACATTTACATTTCGAGTGTCCTGGAAACGGCTCTAATGATTTGGATTGCATTATGTATTTAGAGAGGTTTTCCTTTTTGAGTTCATCTACACAATTGTATCTCGAATAAAATTTGGTATTTAGAGACGGATTCCGATTTTTAAACTTTATCTATGTAGACGTGTTTCCTGAAACTACGAGATTTTACATAAAACGTATTCTTATAAGGGTTAGATATGTCTTAATTACCATACATTAAATGAAACGTATACTTAAATGGTTGCAGTGTCAGAACGAAAAAATAATATAAAGTTACTGCAGAATTTGAACTACCTGATCTAAATTAAACTTGTTTGACAATCTGCGAGGCTGCCAAATAAACTAGGTCAACAAGCGAAATTCAAATGTCCAAATGTTTGTGTAGCTTATGGGACTTAACTACGGGGTCATCAGTCCCTAAACTTACAAACTACTTATGAACTAGCTAACACTAAAGACGGCACAAATATCCATGCCCGAGGGGGCATTCTAACCCCCGACCGTAGTGGCCGTGCAGACCGTGACTGATGCGCCTCAGTCCCCTCGGCCACCGCGGCCGGCAAGCGAAATTTATGGTGGCATAAAAAGTATTTATATGGCCTTGAAACTTCAAAGTTTATTTTCTATATACTTTTTTTAGATTTAAGGCGAATTAATTTGACTGATTACATTCAAACATTTGTAAATCTATCGGACTCAGCTGCATGCTTATTAGTCCATATGTTACAAGGACAACACACACATCCATGTCCGAGTGAATATTCGAACGCCCGACGGCGAACGACAGCACGGCGCCCCAGTGTGCACGGCTAATCCACCGCAGCATTCTGTAAGAATCGTGCAATCGCAAACCAAAAAGAATCGTGAACGAATCGTAGGAACCGAATCACGAGGTTAGATACTAACATCCATGACTTTTACAGACACGTACTGTTATCTATGAGAAGGATGTAAAACGTTTTGGCGTTACGTAAGGATCGTGCCATTGCAGACTATAATGTTTAATGATGGAATCGTAGGAATCAATTCGCAATGTGGGAATGAATTACAGGAATCTATTCCTGAAAGGGAATCGTATTCTCCAACTCGTAAGTTTCAGTTGGACTTTCGACAGTAAACTTCCAGAAAGCGATTAATATACGAAGTATGTCCACAAAGTAAGTTCCGTTTGGTTATATAAAACAAACGTGTACAGATACAGAAAAAATATTTATTGTACAAAAATATACAACTATTAAACTACTTTTCTACTTAGCTTCCGAAATTTTGTAGGCATTTGTCATAGCGTGGCAGAAGTCTTTGTATGCCTTCTTCGTAGAAGGTTGCCGCCTGTGTATTCAACCATGTGGTAACATGTTCTTTTAGCTCGTCATCATCGATGAAGTGTTGACCACCATGGGCAGGTTTTAAGTGTAACAAGAAAGTCGCTAGGAGCGAGACTGTACGGAGGATGATCAAACACGTCCCAGTGAAATTCGCGTAAGAGCTGTTTTGTCACATTCGCCTTGGGAGTTCGGGCGGCAACGTGAAGAGAAGAAGACTCGTTTCATCTCTTCTCACACCTAAAATCTGTCTTTGGTGGTCAACACTTCAACGATGATGAGCCGAAAGAACATGTTTGCCACATGGCTGAATACACAGGCGGCAACCTTCTATGAAGAAGGCACACAAAAACTTGTCCCATGCTATGACAAGTGCCTACAAAATTTCGGAAGTTATGTAGAAAAGTAGTTGAACAGTTGCAGATTTTTATACAATAAATATTTTTTCTTTATCTGTTCACATGCAAGTTACTTTCATCTTTCCAGTGTGTTAGCACAATTCATTTTCGGTTATAAGCCTTTAATTCCTTTTTCATTCAGTAATCTTATATTATAACTTCTAAAATTTCCACAATGTTTTCAAATCCCGATGTATCTTTGCGAATGATGGTATTAGGAGAGCTGCTGACAGTAGCGCGGGAGTAGCCGAGTGGTCTGGAGAGCCACTTTATGGAGCGCGCGGACTCCCGCGTCGGAGGTTCGAATCCTCAATCGGCCATGGATGTGAGTGTTGTCCTTAGGTTAGTTTAACATAGTTTAAGTAGTTTGTAAGCTATGGACTAATAATCCAGCAGTAAAGTCCCATAGACATAAAAAAATTTGAACAGATGAATGGCTACCATATCTCCTGGAATACAAAGAATATGATGTGAGTCACGTAAGACGTGATCATTTTTTTCATGGAAGGGTAAAATATGGGAACGATGTTTTCAGCAAACGTTTGCGTGTCGAGAGAGTTTTTATCCATTAATATTTATAACACCAGTTTCAAATAAGTTTTCTTTCGTGGAACCGCATATTTTATACATCTGTATTTGATAGCGCTTTGAAAAACAATTGTAATTATAAAACATTTGTTTATGTTGACGTTCGAATTGGGTTTAATCTGATTTATTGTTACGTTCAAGTAACTTTTGCCGTTATTATTACTGCAAAGACCTGTTATTTTTCTTAAGTTAAAACTTGAAAACCATTAAATTTGAAGATCAGGTTATGTGATCGAAAACGCATTGTAATTGGCTGAAACTCTGGTGACGAAACATGACACGAGGTAGACGGAGCTTTATGTGTGTTACACAAGTTTTAGCGAAAGTTGCTCACTTTTTCTACGAACAATTTTTCTTTTTTGCTTCTTTTTCTTTTTTGTGATGGTAAACGTTTTTACAACACCTATGTAAAATAGAAAAGAATTTTTTGAAGTCCGGTAGTGAAACACTTGTGAATATAGATGCGTTTACGGTATCTCAATTTTCGAAAATAGGTCAAATATTTACTTACCAAAAACGACAATGGTAACTACATTTAAAGTAAAAAAATCTACATTTAAACCAAACTGTTGGTTCTTTGTGTCAACAGATTGCCTCCAATCTAATTATACGACTGTTACAAACGATTAACGTGCGTAAGTGAGCATCGCATTCGTTTTCCTGTTGAATACGTTTCACCTGTCAATTGGTATGTGCCCAAATATATAGTTCCACATAGATTGAGATATATGTGTGCAAATATATAGTTCCATTTAGATTGACTTTAATTATTGTCACACGTATATTAATCTTGCGCACTGGTCACTTTCCATATATCAGTACGCATTTTTCTCTTGCTGATTGGGAACACTGGAATTTGTCGGGTAAAATCGAAACTTGAGATGCTACAGAAGCGTGAAATTAAGAGGGAAAATACTCTTTCGTAGTTACCAAGAACAAACTTTTTCGATTCAAAATAATGATCGCAGTTTTGCATTTTCTATTTCTGTGAAATTAAGTCATCTGTTCGGCAGCAGTATTGGATTATACCGGGCGTACTGGAGCGGCGTGTTGCAGTGCGCGCGGCCGTCAGCCGTCGGGGGTTCGAATCCCCCCCTCGGGCATGAATGTTTGTGCTGTGTTTAGTATAAGGTAGTTCATAAGTAATTTGTAAGTTTGGGGACTGTTGACCCCGCAGTTAAGTCCCTTAAGCTTTACAAACAGTTGAACAAGATTTTAAATTTTGCGTTGCGTTCCGTATTAGAATCCAAGCCTCTTCAATATTTTCTACATCTTTTAACTGTAGCGTTCAAATGTTGAACTGTTTGTAAATCTATTGGACCAAACTGCGTGGTCATCAGTCCGTAGCTTACAACTACTTAAACCTAGGTAAACTAACCTAAGGACAACACACACACACCCAAGCCCCAGGGAGGACTCGAACCTCCACGGCGAGCAACCGCGCGCTCCGCAGCGAGGAGCCTTAGACCGCTCGGCTACTCCACTGCGGCTAACTGTAGCGGAAGAATGTGATAATGTGAAATAAAGTCCAGTTATTCACGAAACTTGTAATTTCACATTCCACTAAAAATAGCTGCATTAACCAGATGCGCTGAAAAGAGTTTTCGAATATATATCGTTGATATGTCCATAATGTAGTGAAATGATGGATCACTGGTGTATTAAAACTGACAACTAACTTGAATTTTTTACTTTCACCACCAATAACAGAAAACGAGTTTACATACAGAACTTTGACGCATCATATTGCCACGGCGAGTTAGCCGTGCGCATTGAGGCGCCGTGCTGCGGTGAGCGCGGCCGTTCGCTGGCGAGAGTTCGAGTTCTCCCTCAGCCATTGGTGTTTGTGTTGACCTTTAATTAGTTTACCTTAGTTTAAGTAGTTTGTAACCTAAGGACTAATAACCAAGAAGTTGAGTCCCATAGATTTACAAACTTTTCGTGTCATATGGTGACAAGCCGTCTCGCAAATTTAAACATCAGCTCACTAATCTGTTCATAATAATAACAGTAGTCGTATCCTTGCAGCTGCAGCGCATGATACTTAATAGTGAACTAATACGGTATATAATCATTGTACGTAGTCATTAATTACATCGAAATGATCCTCACGAAAATAAACTAAGTGAACCATATTTAATTTCGATCTGTGGCAGCGAGGTACAACAAATGTTACGGATATCTCATTCCCCTTGTACCACGCAAACACAATTTTTCTATAATGAAATTTTTCACTGTGCAGCGAAGTGAGCGCTGATATGAAACTTCCTGGCAGATTAAAATTGTGTGCCGGAACCGGGACTCGAACCTGGGACCTTTGCCTCTCGCGCGCAAGCGCTCTACCGACTGAGCTATCCCGACACGACTCACGATGCCGCCTTACAACTTTACTTGTCTCCACTATATCCTTTCTTCCAGGAGTGCTGGTCTTGCATGTTTCGCAGGAGAGCTTCTGTGAAGTTTGGAAAGTGGGAGACGAGGTACTCGTGGAAGTAAAGTTGTGAGTCGGCATCGTCAGTCGTGTCGGGGTAGCTCAGTCGGTAGAGCGCTTCCCCGCGAAAGGCAAAGGTTCCAGGTTCGAGTATAGAAGGATGGTCTTCCTCTAGGAAGAGTGCTAGCTCCAATCCTGCTCAATATGTATAACAATAACCAAACCATAGTTCGCAACAGCAGGAGATTCTTGTATGCTACTGATCTCGTTCTTGCCACACAAACATTGAAGCAGTGGAGGACGCCCTAACGAATTCCCTTGATGATCTGTCAACCTAGTTTAAACCAAATCCTTCCAAGACACAAGTATGTGCTTTTCATCTGAGGAGCAGGGGAGCCACCCGTAGGATAAAAGTGGTGTGGCCAGATACGCCTGCCCCGTTTGATATAACTCATCTCGTGCCAAATAGCTCTTAATGACACATGCAGAATTACAACGGGATGTTTGAAATCCACTCCAATGGAGTGAGTCAACGCGCGTTGCAGCAATAGCACCACCTTCTGTTCGAAGCGAAATAATAGCGAGCAATGAAAGGAAGAAAGCGGAGCAGGAAATAACTTATCGCTTATATGGACATGAGCTGCATGTGCAAAGACTTAAGTCCCGCAAGAGTTTCTTGAGAACATCAACACAACTTACAACCACAGCTGAAAGAGGCAGATTGCAATTGCGGAAAGCTAAGGCCACCTTACCACCTGGGTGGATAAGCGTATGTGAAACTTTAACACCTGAGATGGCTGACATGGAAATCATTCAATAGGTTGAGATCGGGATTGGGACATCCAATCTAGCAAGATTGGGCTACGCTGACGAAGATACCATCAAATGCGACTGTGGAGAATACCAGACCATGAAACTTGTGCTTCAATGACGATTGTGCTCCACCGATCTGCACGGAAGACGATCTTTATCGGAGAACGCATTGGAAGTGGCCAAGTTTTGGTCACATGTAATATAACGTGATTAACTGTGTTTAGCGGAGTTTCAAGTAATTTGAATTTCATTCTTATTTTAGAAATTACTGTGAGTAAAGGACAAAAAGGAAATCATGTTATTAGGATAAGATGACATAGTTAACTATTTAAGACGACATACAGAAATCAGATATTCTATGAGAGAAATTTTCTAGAACATGGTAACACGACTGCCGGAAACAAGTTATGCGATCCAAACCCTGCCTTGCAGTCGTCTCAGAGCAAGATGCGCAGGTGGGATTGTGTTACTGCATTAATGTTTCATTTCTCTCAGAACGAACTTAAGGTGTAGATGCAGGTTTACGTACGAATGCTGTGAATGTAAATACGAAATATAACAAAACCTAACGTATCACATGTCCCGTGTTCCAGTCCCGGTCGTGGCACAAATTTTCGTATGTCAATATTTTAACATTACAATACGAACGAGCTGCTGAGTTTCAAAATCCCTAACTAAAAATTGAAACAGATGCAACGTCACAGAGGGACGTCTGTTCTTTCGGACATGTCGAGAAAGAGCAGAGGATTCGTTCGAAACAACAAATGCCGGGATACTTAACAGTCTTATTAATTCGTGTAGCTGCCTAACGTGACGTACATTGGAATCCCGGATACATAGACCTATACGATTCTACTGTTCCTACAGCACCTTACAACGGTAGTACCTACGTGGCTTCCTCATTGTACACGCCTGCACGCAACGAAAGTCGATGAAGAAGTGAGCGGTCCCGCACTGCAGACATTTAAACAGTCAAATGTGTTGACATTCTGACACGGTGTACCACTACAACTCCTCTTAGCAGTGTTTGCACCGCTAATGACGATACCGGCCACCGTGCTCTAAACTTCTAGCAAATTATCGACCCTTTTTGCAGGTTTCATCGTCAACAATAACAGACAGTAATTGTCTTCTAAAGACTTATCGAACGCTGTTGTGAAAGCTAAAAGAGCTAAAAGAAGCGTTTCAATATCTTAGTTGATAACAGCGCTAAAAGCATTAACGAAACAAAGAAAAAACTTCTTTTGATATATGTGACCGTTCACGGAAAGAAAGGGAGGATATGTCTTAAGTGCCTCTCTCTCTATATTTTATGACGAAGAGTTACATTTTTGATATGACAAGGGACTTAAAACAAGCAGACAATACATCTTTAAAATATTTATAAAGCAATGTGCTTCTAGAATTACTGTATGATACTTTATTCTGCTTAAGATCTACAAACTTTAATTATAAGTGTAATTGTTTTGTAAATAATCCAAATTTATGGGATGGAGATCAAAAATTCTTTACTATCCACGTGAAATTTTAGTTATTCGGCACAAGATTCAGAATGCTAACAGAAGGGTCTGTTATACATCGTAATACAAACAGAGCGATACGGCGCACTGGGGAGTACACTGGGCTCGTATTTCGGAAGATGGCGGTACAAACCCGCCTCCGGGCAGGCATAATTGGGTTTCACACAATCCGTAAATCTGCTCAGGCTAATGCTGGGATCGTTCGTTTGAAAGGGTACGCTCAATTCTTAACAAAAGCAATCCGATATTATACTCCATCTCTAACGAGCACGTTTTCTACTGGACGTTAAACCGTAACATATCTGCTCCTTTTTATATATGTATTTATTTATTATTATTATTATTATTAGTAATAGTAGTAGTATTTTTATTTATTTGTTGGTTTTTTCGTAAGTAGCACCTCTAACCACTGGTCCAATTCTCAGAATTCGTCCGTGTTCGCTTAATAATCGTAAATTAGGAAGCAAGCTTAAGGTTTAACATCCCGTCGACAGCTAGGTCATTAGAGACGGAGCTCACGCTCGGAGTTTTGGGTAAGAATGAGAACGGAAATCGGCCGTGCCCTTTGAAAGGAACCATCCCGGCATTTGCCTGGAGTGATTTAGGGAAATCACGGAAAACCTAAATCTGGATGGCCGGATGTGGATTTGAACCACCATCCTCCAGAATGCGAGTCCAGTGCGTTACCACTGCGCCACCTCGCTCGGTTCGTAAATTACAATGTAAAGTTTGTCGTAAACGTAAGTGAAACAAAACTGAGCAACTACGCTTAATAACCAGATATATAAGTCTCAGCCCTATTGCCACACATCGCTGCTAATCAGATAGGAAGCTATTCTGTAAGTACGAATAGCATCCAGTCGTTAAGACTACATAATATTTTCACACAGTCTGTGATGAGCGACTGATCTATGTGATGTGCTCACAAATGTGCGATTTACACATTAATGGATCACGACAGTTCATCTTCGAGGATTACCTTGTAAATTCGAAAATCAATACATTTTCAATGCGGTATATAGTTGATTTGTCAGGGAAGTAGGGTTTACTAGCCGCACGTGGTGGCTACTCTTGGAAGACTGTGCGGTCTGAGGCGCCATGTCGCGGATTGCACAGTCGCTCCCGCTGGACGTTCGAGCCCCCTTCGAGCATGTATGTGTGTGTGTGTGTTATTCAAAGTATCAATTAATGAAAGTAATGCCTGATCAGTCCAATCCCATAGTTCAAAAACTTTGAACTTTGGGGTCTACATGTAAGTACCAATTCCTGATTGGTACTCTGAAGAGATCTTAAGAGGGCGAACGTTTTACGGTGCAATGGAGATTTTTTCGACTTCTAGAATCTTCATCTATTACCGTACAGTGCCAAAACGGTTCTAGGCATGCATATGTCTTTTGATGTATTTATTCAGTAGCAGTGAAATATCGTTTCCAGGAAATCGTTTCAATAATGCGAAACATTTCTCAAATTCAATTGATAGCACTTTGGACCATTGCCAGTTACATTGCTTTTATGAAGAGACTAGCTTAAATCCCGCTGCTTCACGCATGTAGATTGGATGGTCTGCATTAGTTGTTACTCCTTCTAAATTTTGCTAGATTTAGTTTTAAAAAAGCTTTCCTAATCAAATATTCTGATACAACTTGCCACCTCCTATTGCACTATTCATGGTAGAATTCAAAAAATTCCGAAACACCTTTGGTTTTAATTCTACCATGGTTCCAAATCCAAATTTTCGCAATTCTAGCTTCAAAATAGTTTCAATAGCATCCTTATAAGATTTTCTCTTATTTCATCTGCATAAATGTTGAATTTCCAAAAATATCGAAACACTCCTTTTTAAAATTCGAATCAAAAATCTAAATCCGAAGATTTGTACTTCTTGCTTCAAAATTGCCTGAATAGCAAAGTATTTTCCAAAAAACGTTCATCCCGAATTTCATCTACTTAGGGATGGGAATATCAAAAGCCGCGGCGGAGTGGCCGAGCGTATTGAGGCGCTATGCTTCGATGCACAAGCCCGTTCCCTTCGGGTGGTCGAAACCTCCCTCGGGCATCGATGTTTGTGCTGCCTGTAGAATAAGTTAGTTTATAAGTAGTTTGTAAGTTTAGGGACTAATGGCCCCGAAGTTAAGATCCATAAGTTTAACAAATATATGAAAATCACTTTGCAATATCGAAAAATAATTTATGCCTACACTGTAAGTTAAAAAAATTTCAAGTTTCTGTCGTCTCTAGATTCGCATTTCAGCGCCAATATCTGTCGGTAAGAAACAGATCCAGAACGCGAAATTTCTTTTTGTTGTTTGTATAGTCTATGGGACTTAACTACGGGGTCATCAGTCCCTAAACTTACAAACTACTTACGAACTAGGACGGCACAAATATCCATGCCTGAGGGGGGATTCGAACCCCCGACCGTAGTGGCCGTGCAGACCGTGACTGGAGCGCCTTAGTCCCCTCGGCCACAGCGGCCGGCAATTTTTTTTTCTTTTTTACGCGTTGGCATTTTTCTTGATAGTTTTAATTATCAAACTGCAATATGCACTTACTTATCTTTATTTGTACGCTTGTTGCAGAAAAACAACTGAAGAATGTGCATCACGTTTATCAGTATATAACCTTTTTGCTACTATAGTGTCAAAAGATGTCTCTGGTCAAAAGTCATCGCCGGCTCAGTGCGATATTTTTATACGCTGACTACTTTCACCACTAAATCTTCACCTTCTTATAGGTATCGACACGGAACTGCTATGTTGTACGACGGGAGACTTTCTGCAACGACAACACAGAGAGATCGTTCGTCTCCATTGTGTAGTTTTTGCTGAAGAGCAAAATATTGACATCCACACGTAGAATTTTATATAAGTCCGTAATTTTCAACTCCAATATCTTCCACTCCCTTATCGTTATCAACCCTCTACCACCATAGTGCACAATGGGAGACTGAGACTTACTACCACATACAAACATTATTAGTTTGCGATGTGTAGTTCTGGCTGAAGAGTGAAATATAGCTACAAACACTTCAATTTTTACATATATTAAAGATTATTTGAGGTTAGATGCAGACTAATTATCTCGCAGACGAGCAGTGCTAAGTAAACCCGTAACCCGTCACATGCCACGTTAGCATAGATACTCACTTTCCGGGACGATGTAATTATGGCAAGCTCCATCCTTCACATCATGATGTAGTGGTTGCTTTCCATCAGCATCAACTAACTCTTCTGCTCGCCAGCCCAGGCAGCTTTACATACATTGGGAGCTCAAGGGAGAAGTTGAAAACATCTCAACTAGTGCAATTAAATCCAACGTTGTCACTATCATCAAAGTGAACATATTCGTATTAGACTTGTAACATGCTGGCACGTATAAAATCTACGGCCTGTTACCTTCTAGGGACTAACACTCACACAGCTTGAGGTTTCCCTAAATCTAGCCACACTACCAGGTGAGTCATAATCATAGAAATGACACCACATACACTTCCAATCGATCTTATAACAGAATTCCTCATGTGCAGCGATGGAACTTACTCTGCCACGCGAAATGACCGCACAGTCTAAGGCGTCATAGCTCTTTCCACCCTGAACACATTCTTTTAATGGTGAATAAAGTTGAATTTTCTGTACATCTAGATACTTTGCAAATCACATTCAAGTGCCTGACAGGGTTCATTAACCACTTTCATAACCTTTGTTACCGCTCCATTCTCTAATAGCGTGCGGGAGGAAGGAGCATCTCAATCTTTCCGATCTGATCTCTCTTATTTGATTGAGATGGTCATGTCTCGCTATGTAGGTAGGTGCTAGCAAAATATTTTCACATTCAGAAGTAAAAGTCTGTGATTGAAATTTCTCAAATAGATCTCGCCGCAACGAATAACGTCGTTCTTTTAATGATTTCAACCTCCTACCGTGAAACATTTCCGTGACGCTTTCCCCCCTGTAACGTGATAAAACAAAACGAGCTGCCCTTCTCTGAACCTTCTCAATGTCTTCCGTCAGCCCTACCTGGTGAGGGTCACACACAGGGGAACGGTAATCCAGGAGGACGCACAACCTTTTGTGCCTTTTCTGTGTGTTTTCTCCAGTCTTAGTTGGTCGTAACTGTAGCTCCTAGGTATTTGGTAGAATTTACGACATTAAGGTTTGACTGATTTATCATGTAATTGAAGTTCAGCGGATTTCTTTTAGTTGTCGTGTGTATCACTTCACACTTTTCATTATTTAGTGTTAATTGCCAATTTTCGCACAACGTAGAAATTTTGTCTAAATCGCTTTGCAGTTGCTTTTGATCTTCTGTTGACGTAACTAACCGATAAACGACAGCATCAACCACGAACAGTCTAAGAGAGCTATTCAGATTGTCTCCTAAATCTTTTATAAACACAAGGAATAGTAGGGGACCTATAACGCTTCGTTGGTGAACGCCAGATATCTTGTTTTACTCGATGACTCACCGTCAATTACTATGGTGTCCATTCTGATATACTTGGGCATAGTAGACACCGTGAAAAATAAATAGAAATATTTCATAAAATATTTAGCGGGAAAACAACTAGCACAATCGTGACGGTTGGTTTTATTTCAGCACAATTATCTTCAGGTGTTTTTATAGGAGCGCATCAACAAAGTGTACATTATTCCTGAGTGGTGTAAACCGGTCTCTAGACATAGTGTCACTATTAGCTGATAAAGAAATAGATTTCTGCCAGTACATAGGTAGCCTAGGATACCTTATGTACCCTATCTTAAAATTTATCACAAAAAACCTTTTCAGTTCATGAGCTGTTGTCCCTAAGGATCTCCCTGCCTTTGCAACACTATACAATTTGTATATTTCGCTGCCTTTTCAAAAATCTTTTCACTTAAGTATTCAAAAAAATATTTGGCAGGAGTTCCAATTGGTAAGGGACTCTAGAATTAAGATGAAGATGACTCATGAAATAGGTAACTCAGATCACACCTCTTTGTCACTGAGCTCACCAGCACTGTAATTAGTTTCTGGTGGATGAAACTTCTGAATAAAATTTGATCATCCAGGAAGCAGTTGTCTGACACCTTCTGTGACACTGCGTGATCGCCTGTGCTCTTCAGGAACTTCTTCGGCTCTCAGATCATCATCAGATGAGTCGTCTACCTTCTGACTATTTGAAGTAGAGGGAAAAACTGGTCGTCTTTACCTGACAAAATGCTACTCCGAATCCTCTAATAGACAACGAATTTGATTGTCTGATAAACCTGTATACAATAACGGGAATGTGCATAAAATCTTTCCCTTTCAAAACTCGATGAAAAGCAGTCGAGGATGAAGTTACGCAATCAGCGCCTAACCCGCACAATCGTGCTAGTACAATTTTACCGCACAATTACTGTGCAAACATTTGAAGTTACTAATAATTATCAATATCATAACGTTGTACATATTATTACAAATAACCAAATCCAGCAAATCGCCGAAACAATTCAATTTCAGTCGCCAGCCACAGTGGCCGAGCGGTCTGCGGCGTGCCAGTCAGGGTCTGCACGGCCGCTGCGGTCGGGGGTTCGAATCCCCCATCGGGCATGGATGTTTGTGGCGTCTTTAGTATAAGCTAGTTCATAAGTAGTATACAAGTTTAGGGACTGATGACTCCGTAGTTAAGCCCCATATGCTCTACAAACATTATGTCAATGTTACTTAATTATTAGCTACTGGCGCCGGAATAATGCTCAATACTCTATCAACTTATATTACACTCTGCAATCTATTGCCGCCGAATGGCAACATGAACATGAGAAATGCGTATCGCACAACCTGCAGAATCGTTGTAGGTGGGTTGGAATTTGATTTTACACATCTTCACTTCCAGTTGGTAGTAAGTTTGCGGTTTTTGATTTGTTTCTAAGAAATTCATTTCCGGTCGTAAACGTAAGGCTCCTAATGTAGTGGACACTGAAAGAGCGGAAAAGTTTCAAATAGTACGGAACAAAAGAAAAAGACTTCAGGTTTTAATACGGGCTGTGTACCGTATGAATACTGCAAACAAGTGGAAACTGATTGAAGGGTATGGAGACTTACTACGAGAATTTCATGACGTAAATAAACACTATCTTTTACCGTTACGGAGAGCTTATAGCAACGGTAATTATGCGCATAAAATAGAAGAATAAGACCGGGTCTTTCCACAATATAGTTTTTAACACGTGGCAATAGTTCTGCGATCATCGCATCTGTTCTGTTTCGGCATACTACCGTTTTACTTCGCATTTATTGGCCTGTAACACACTATTTCTGCATGTATCCGCATATAAAATATTGCATCTTCTGTCAATAGATGGGAGGCGAAATGATGCTTTATTTCTTGGTTAATATGTTTCATGGTTTGCAAATGTGATGAAGTATTCCAGTAATCTGTCAAGTGATTTACTGAACTGGTTTTGTATAAGTATCACATTCTGCTGTACTAGGGGAATGAAGACGAACAACTGAAAAACGCTCCCATAGCAATGATAATTTTTTTTAACTTGATTCCATGTGAAGTTTTGTAAAATAAATATTTCATTACTTATTTTATTTAACAGACAAGTGTGATCCTGAATCGTCTGTGAAGTTTGGAAAGTAGGAGATGAGGTAATGGCAGAATGGAAGTTGTGAGGACGAGTTGTGAGCCGTGTCGGAATAGCTCAGTGGTAGAGCGCTTGCCCCCGAAAGGCAAAGGTCCCAGGTTCGAGTCCGGTCCCGGCATACGATTTTAATCTGCCGGGATGTTTCACATCAGCGCACACTCCACTCCAGAGTAAACGTTTCATTCTGGAAATATGTTTCTCTTAAAATTATTCTGCCTGAGTCCTCATACAGCCTTCTAAACTACTAGTACACAAAGAGATATGTCGTAGAGCCAACAGGAGAAAAAGAGAAGAGACAGATCAAGGCAGCGAAAGTGGCGGTGAAAGTAAGATGCTAGTGGCAGTAGCTGTTAGCGGTAATGGAGGAGATGGCGTTTGAAGAAAAGCATAGGGGGAGAGAGGGATGTCTATGTCTGTATCGCTCCTTCCCTCCCTGGTTCCGGGATAGGCATAATTTACACAAGATTCCCACATCCTTGATACACACGTGAAGTATGTGTAGTGGTCTAAACGTTGTGGAAAGATTACACACGGATATTACACATGCATAGTGTAACAATCTTAAATGAAAAGGGTGGAGGTGAATTATGAGCGAGAAAGAACACAAGAGGCACTGGTAGAGGGGAGGAGTGGGACAAAGACAATTGCAGTGGAGCACAGAGACGTGCAGAAGGGGTAACATTAGTAAAGAAATTCAGGTTAAAGCGGGAGGACTGTGACTAAAATGAGTATCCTGTAAATAACTAAAATTAAATTTCCACAGACTCTTGCGACGTGAAGGACTTAAATTTGGTAAATCAATCTGACTTTAAAAACTACTGTGGTCGGAGGAAATTACAGGTTTTACTGCAGTCGTCGTAATTGAGCTGCAAGTTGCGTGGAGACATAGATACGATCTAAGCGGCTGAACCCAGTGGGGTAAAAGTAATTAAAATGAGTCACATCCCGGTGTTGTACTCGCCACGCGTCACGATGTCGAAGACTTGCAACAATCGTACGGAGTTCCCCGCCACGATTCAGGCGCGATACCTGGTCTCTATCATCCAGAACGGCGTTGAAATTCCCGTCTAAAATAATATTATTATTACGCCGGTTAAGAATATGGAACAATTTCTGTCCATTGAAGATGGCTTTTGCTTTTTTGTTAGTGCCTGATGGAGCATAAATAATATCCCTTGTATCTCACAGGCAATGGCGCGGCTGTTCTGTAGGATTGCAACGTTAGTAACCTCGCGCTCCGAACGAACTAAAAAAGCAGTGCCCATGTATTACCCCGCCACAATGTTATCAATTACGATGAAATCGGTAAAATCATACATAAACAGTGAAACATTGCGGTTAATTTTTTGTAGAAACACACCATGACATCCATTGTCCCGCAAAAATATCTTCAGAGTAAAGCTTTTTACTGATTGCACATCTTGTTAACATTTAGCGTTAAAATATTGCACCGACAAGGGACATGTACCATGGTAACATGAAACACACAAACAAATTCCACTTAATACAATAAAACGAAATAAAACGTTCCGTACAGAGAAGAGGACGTGACACCATCATGACACCATCACGACTGGATTTAAGTTCCTCAGCCTTCGTCCGAACTCTCAGACCAATCCACATGCTGGTCAGACTAAGGAGGTGGAGGTTGGCCCACCGCCGCCGCACAGACAGCATCTCCCGAGACCGACGGAGCGAACTTCTCGACGTCAGAAGAGTGGCCCGACCCGGGGTCATGTGCAAATGGTGAGGACGGCATCCGAGGCTGTTGTCCGATTTGCGTTTAATAGACACTGGCGCAGACGCCGCATCTGACGTGTCCATCGCTACCGTCCTTTTTACGCAAGATAGTCTGCAGGTGTCGAACGGTCTTGGCCCGCATTTCGACGGCAACGTTCGCAGTGCTGTCGGGTTTGCCGAGCTTTGTGGACCGGTGTGAGTGGCGCTCAGAGCCGGATGCGTACCGTCACTGCAGGTCTACGTGTCGGGCCGCGTGGTCCAAAGTGTACCGTCGCTCCAAGTCTACGTTCCTACCCCGAACATGCTCGTGCATGACTAGGTGGTGACGAGACTGCGACCTTTTTTATCGGAGAGAAGCCCAGCGTTTCCAGTTTTGCGCTGTGGACGCGTTGCCTGTTGCTGCGTAGTGAGACGTAAAGATCACGACGCGGCTTCGGCGCGTTGTTCGGGTGCTCTGCGGGGACTGTTGCAGGTGCAGTGGGAATGTGAAACTCGGGGGTGGGGTTCGGACGCCACGGCCGTGGAAGCTGCGTAACAGGAGCAGTAACACTAGCAGCGACAGTCTCAGAATCAAGACCTGGAGCAACGACTGACGTTGTCGGCGTTAGGTCGTATGGGGAAGGCGAAGCAACTACTGCAGGCACTACTAAGGAATCGGACGGCAGTACAAGATGTGACTGGGACGCCGTGGAGAATTCCTGAACAGGTTCGTGCGGTGATTCCTGCGTGACGTGCCGGTTAGAGGAAGAGTCGTCTAAATAATTTCTCAGCTCTGAGAAGCTGGGACGGGGTGTTCGACGACAGGTGATGTATCCATAGCTTCGGCGTCGGCCGCCTGGGCGGCGACGACTACGCGACGATTCGGAAACGAGGGACGGTGACCGCCACTGCAACGAAGGAGGCCTCTGGCTTCTGGCGATGGGGGGAGGGGACGGCGCTGGGGACACGCCGATACCATTGCAGTGTGAGCACGTCTGGGACTGGCCGCTGTATTTTATGTAAGCGCGATGCCCGTTAACTAGAAGAAACGACGGTATGTCTTCACACTTCACACGGCGATCTCAACTTGAAAAATATATGCAGAGGAACGCTTTTCTTTCTCCACCGACATGACAGTTCCGTACGGGGACAACATTCGAGTGATAGCCTCATTTAGAACTTCGAACGGTAAATTAACAAAAAATGTTCAAATGTTTGTATAGTCTATGGGACTTAACTACGGGGTCATCAGTCCCTAAACTTACAAACTACTTATGAACTACTTACGAACTAGGACGGCACAAATATCCATGCTCGAGGGGGGATTCGAACCCCCGACCGTAGTGGCCGTGCAGACCGTAACTGGAGCGCCTCAGTCCGCTCGGCCACCGCGGCCGGCGGTAAATTAACAAACACGATCTTGCCGCATGCCAAAGTCTGCATGGAACATGGTTACTTTCCTGATACTTCCGCCGAGGTGCCTAAATTTACGTATGTCATCGGAAACATTAACAAGAGAATCACTAAGTTTGGAGGCATGAAGCTTGAAGAACATATAATTCAGGAAAGGATCGAGTTGAATGCAGAGAATATAGTCTGACGTTAAATGACAGTCTTCGAGCAACCAACGGTGAATTTCGTAGGGCGGTAGCCATGCTACGCTTTTATCGAAATCGTACTGTGCGTTGTTTTCTCGCTCTTCGCTATTATCACAATTCATTGTACTCACAATACAACTGCAAACAATAACGAAGGCGAGAAATCAGGTGGTCGCAAAACCGAAGCAAACACTCGACGTAAACAGCCCGTCCGTCGCACCGAGGTGTGGATAAGCGGGTCAGCCAGCAGCCAAGTGCGAGGCAAGCAGAACAGTGCGTAACTTCTGTGATATAACGGGAACCGTTGTATCCAGTCGGCACGACTGTTATCTTCAGCCTATTACTTAGTGGTCAATAAAATATTGTGCCGGATCTAGAGTTGAACCCGTATCTTTCGCTTTTAGGCAAAAGCCTGGAGACCCGGTTTCGAATTCGGCATAAATTTTCATTTGACATTCATGAATTTCATTTGTCATCCAGAAATGCAGCTAAAGTCGTCAGAATTCTAAAATTACGGATATACAGTCGATTGTTTTATTTCATAGGCTATATACAGGGTGTTACAAAAAGGTACGACCAAACTTACAGGAAACATTCCTTACACACACAAAATTTTTTCAAATCTTGGTTAAGCTTATGGGACTTAACTTCGGGGTCATCAGTCCCTAAACTTACAAACTACTTATCAACTACCTTATTCTAAGGACGGCACAAATATCCATGCCCGAGGGGGGATTCGAACCCCCGACCGTAGTGGCCGTGTAGACCGTGACTGGAGCGCCCCAGTCCCCACGGCCACCGCGGCAGGCCCTCACACACAAAGAAAGAAAACATGTTATGTTGAAATGTGTCCCAATATAGGATCGTTCTCAGGTAGGTTTGACGGAGGACATCGAAAGAGTCCGAAGAATGGCAGCTCGCTTTGTATTCAAAAATGTTCAAATGTTTGTAAAGCTTATGGGACTTCACTACGGGGTCATCAGTCCCTAAACTTACAAACTACTTATGAACTACTTACGATCTAGGACGGCACAATTATCCATGCCCGAGAGGGGACTCGAACCCCCGACCGTAGTGGCCGTGCAGACCGTGAATGAAGCGCCTCAGTCCCCTCGGCCACCGCGGCCGGCTCGCTTTGTATTGTCACGATAGAGGGGAGACAGCGTTACGGAAATCATACAGGATATCGGATGAGAATAATTATATCAACGTCATTTATAGCTGCGGCGTGGGCTACTTACGAAACTCCAATAGCCAACATTCTCCTCCAAATGTGAAGGTATATTATTGACTGCCACGTACATAGGTACAAAAGATCATCAGAATAAAATTCGACAAATCAGAGCTCGAACAGAGAGATTCATTTGTTCCTTCCTCCCGCGCGCCATTCGAGAATGAAATAAGAGAGAGATAGTATGAAGGTGAAACTCCCTGGCAGATTAAAATTGTGTGCCGGAACCGGGACTCGAACCTGGGACCTTTGCCTTTCGCGGGCAAGCGCTACACCGACTGAGCTACCCCGACACGACTCACGATGCCGCCTCACAACTTTACTTCCGCCAGTACCTCGTCTCCTACTTTCCAAACTTCACAGAACTCTCCTGCAAACACGCAAGACTAGCACTCCTGGAAGAAAGGATATGGTGGAGACATGGCTTAGCCACAGCCTAAGGGATGTTTCCAGAATGAAACTTTCACTCTGCAGCGGAGTGTGCGCTGATATGAAACTTCCTGGCAGATTAAAATTGTGTGCCGGAACCGGGACTCGAACCTGGGACCTTTGCCTTTCGCGGACAAGCGCTCTACCGACGGAGCTACCCCGACACGACTCACGATGCCGCCTCACAACTTTACTTCCTCCAGTACCTCGCCTCCTACTTTCCAAACTTCACAGAAACACTCCTGCAAACACGCAAGACTAGCACTCCTGGAAGAAAGGATATGGTGGAGACATGGCTTAGCCACAGCCTAAGGGATGTTTCCAGAATGAAACTTTCACTCTGCAGCGGAGTGTGCGCTGATATGAAACTTCCTGGCAGATTAAAATTGTGTGCAGGAACCGGGACTCGAACCTGGGACCTTTGCCTTTCGCGGGCAAGCGCTCTACCGACTGAGCTACCCCGACACGACTCACGATGCCGCCTCACAAATTTACTTCCGCCAGTACCTCGCCTCCTACTTTCCAAACTTCACAGTAGCTCTCCTGCAAACACGCAAGACTAGCACTCCTGGAAGAAAGGATATGGTGGAGACATGGCTTAGCCACAGCCTAAGGGATGTTTCCAGAATGAAACTTTCACTCTGCAGCGGAGTGTGCGCTGATATGAAACTTCCTGGCAGATTAAAATTGTGTGCCGGAACCGGGACTCGAACCTGGGACCTTTGCCTTTCGCGGGCAAGCGCTCTACCGACTGAGCTACCCCGACACGACTCACGATGCCGCCTCACAAATTTACTTCCGCCAGTACCTCGCCTCCTACTTTCCAAACTTCACAGAAGCTCTCTTGCAAACACGCAAGACTAGCACTCCTGGAAGAAAGGATATGGTGGAGACATGGCTTAGCCACAGCCTAAGGGATGTTTCCAGAATGAAACTTTCACTCTGCAGCGGAGTGTGCGCTGATATGAAACTTCCTGGCAGATTAAAATTGTGTGCCGGAACCGGGACTCGAACCTGGGATCTTTGCCTTTCGCGGGCAAGCGTTCTACCGACTGAGCTACCCCGACACGACTCACGATGCCGCCTCACAACTTTACTTCCGCCAGTACCTCGCCTCCTACTTTCCAAACTTCACAGAAACTCTCCTGCAAACACGCAAGACTAGCACTCCTGGATGAAAGGATATGGTGGAGACATGGCTTAGCCACAGCCTAAGGGATGTTTCCAGAATGAAAGTTTCACTCTGCAGCGGAGTGTGCGCTGATATGAAACTTCCTGGCAGATTAAAATTGTGTGCCGGAACCGGGACTCGAACCTGGGACCTTTGCCTTTCGCGGGCAAGCGCTCTACCGACTGAGCTACCCCGACACGACTCACGATGCCGCCTCACAACTTTACTTCCGCCAGTACCTCGCCTCCTACTTTCCAAACTTCACAGAAGCTCTCTTGCAAACACGCAAGACTAGCACTCCTGGAAGAAAGGATATGGTGGAGACATGGCTTAGCCACAGCCTAAGGGATGTTTCCAGAATGAAACTTTCACTCTGCAGCGGAGTGTGCGCTGATATGAAACTTCCTGGCAGATTAAAATTGTGTGCCGGAACCGGGACTCGAACCTGGGACCTTTGCCTTTCGCGGGCAAGCGCTCTACCGACTGAGCTACCCCGACACGACTCACGATGCCGCCTCACAACTTTACTTCCGCCAGTACCTCGCCTCCTACTTTCCAAACTTCACAGAAGCTCTCCTGCAAACATGCAAGACTAGCACTCCTGGAAGAAAGGATATGGTGGAGATATTGCTTAGCCACAGCCTAAGGGATGTTTCCAGAATGAAACTTTCACTCTGCAGCGGAGTGTGCGCTGATATGAAACTTCCTGGCAGATTAAAATTGTGTGCCGGAACCGGGACTCGAACCTGGGACCTTTGCCTTTCACGGGCAAGCGCTCTACCGACTGAGCTACCCCGACACGACTCACGATGCCGCCTCACAACTTTACTTCCGCCAGTACCTCGCCTCCTACTTTCCAAACTTCACAGAAGCTCTCCTGCAAACACGCAAGACTAGCACTCCTGGAAGAAAGGATATGGTGGAGACATGGCTTAGCCACAGCCTAAGGGATGTTTCCAGAATGAAACTTTCACTCTGCAGCGGAGTGTGCGCTGATATGAAACTTCCTGGCAGATTAAAATTGTGTGCCGGAACCGGGACTCGAACCTGGGACCTTTACCTTTCGCGGGCAAGCGCTCTACCGACTGAGCTACCCCGACACGACTCACGATGCCGCCTCACAACTTTACTTCCGCCAGTACCTCGCCTCCTACTTTCCAAACTTCACAGAAGCTCTCTTGCAAACACGCAAGACTAGCACTCCTGGAAGAAAGGATATGGTGGAGACATGGCTTAGCCACAGCCTAAGGGATGTTTCCAGAATGAAACTTTCACTCTGCAGCGGAGTGTGCGCTGATATGAAACTTCCTGGCAGATTAAAATTGTGTGCCGGAACCGGGACTCGAACCTGGGACCTTTGCCTTTCGCGAGCAAGCGCTCTACCGACTGAGCTACCCCGACACGACTCACGATGCCGCCTCACAAATTTACTTCCGCCAGTACCTCGCCTCCTACTTTCCAAACTTCACAGAAGCTCTCTTGCAAACACGCAAGACTAGCACTCCTGGAAGAAAGGATATGGTGGAGACATGGCTTAGCCACAGCCTAAGGGATGTTTCCAGAATGAAACTTTCACTCTGCAGCGGAGTGTGCGCTGATATGAAACTTCCTGGCAGATTAAAATTGTGTGCCGGAACCGGGACTCGAACCTGGGACCTTTGCCTTTCGCGGGCAAGCGCTCTATCGACTGTGCTACCCCGACACGACTCACGATGCCGCCTCACAACTTTACTTCCGCCAGTACCTCGCCTCCTACTTTCCAAACTTCACAGAAGCTCTCCTGCAAACACGCAAGACTAGCACTCCTGGAAGAAAGGATATGGTGGAGACATGGCTTAGCCACAGCCTAAGGGATGTTTCCAGAATGAAACTTTCACTCTGCAGCGGAGTGTGTGCTGATATGAAACTTCCTGGCAGATTAAAATTGTGTACCGGAACCGGGACTCGTACCTGGGACCTTTGCCTTTCGCGGGCAAGCGCTCTACCGACTGAGCTACCCCGACACGACTCACGATGCCGCCTCACAACTTTACTTCCGCCAATACCTCGCCTCCTACTTTCCAAACTTCACAGAAGCTCTCCTGCAAACACGCAAGACTAGCACTCCTGGAAGAAAGGATATGGTGGAGACATGCCTTAGCCACAGCCTAAGGGATGTTTCCAGAATGAAACTTTCACTCTGCAGCGGAGTGTGCGCTGATATGAAACTTCCTGGCAGATTAAAATTGTGTGCCGGAACCGGGACTCAAACCTGGGACCTTTGCCTTTCGCGGGCAAGCGCTCTACCGACTGAGCTACCCCGACACGACTCACGATGTCGCCTCACAACTTTACTTCCGCCAGTACCTCGCCTCCTACTTTCCAAGCTTCACAGAAGCTCTCCTGCAAACACGCAAGACTAGCACTCCTGGAAGAAAGGATATGGTGGAGACATGGCTTAGCCACAGCCTAAGGGATGTTTCCAGAATGAAACTTTCACTCTGCAGCGGAGTGTGCGCTGATATGAAACTTCCTGGCAGATTAAAATTGTGTGCCGGAACCGGGATTCGAACCTGGGACCTTTGCCTTTCGCGGGCAAGCGCTCTACCGACTGAGCTACCCCGACACGACTCACGATGCCGCCTCACAACTTTACTTCCGCCAGTACCTCGCCTCCTACTTTCCAAACTTCACAGAAGCTCTCTTGCAAACACGCAAGACTAGCACTCCTGGAAGAAAGGATATGGTGGAGACATGGCTTAGCCACAGCCTAAGGGATGTTTCCAGAATGAAACTTTCATTCTTAGGCTGTGGCTAAGCCATGTCTCCACCATATCCTTTCTTCCAGGAGTGCTAGTCTTGCGTGTTTGCAGGAGAGCTTCTGTGAAGTTTGGAAAGTAGGAGGCGAGGTACTGGCGGAAGTAAAGTTGTGAGGCGGCATCGTGAGTTGTGTCGGGGTAGCTCAGTCGCTACAGCGCTTGCCCGCGAAAGTCAAAGGTCCCAGGTTCGAGTCCCGGTTCCGGCACACAATTTTAATCTGCCAGGAAGTTTCATATCAGCGCACACTCCGCTGCAGAGTGAAAGTTTCATTCTGGAAACATCCCTTAGGCTGTGGCTAAGCCATGTCTCCACCATATCCTTTCTTCCAGGAGTGCTAGTCTTGCGTGTTTGCAAGAGAGCTTCTGTGAAGTTTGGAAAGTAGGAGGCGAGGTACTGGCGGAAGTAAAGTTGTGAGGCGGCATCGTGAGTCGTGTCGGGGTGGCTCAGTCGGTAGAGCGCTTGCCCGCGAAAGGCAAAGGTCCCAGGTTCGAGTCCCGGTTCCGGCACACAATTTTAATCTGCCAGGAAGTTTCATATCAGCGCACACTCCGCTGCAGAGTGAAAGTTTCATTCTGGAAACATCCATTAGGCTGTGGCTAAGCCATGTCTCCACCATATCCTTTCTTCCAGGAGTGCTAGTCTTGCGTGTTTGCAGGAGAGCTTCTGTGAAGTTTGGAAAGTTGGAGGCGTGGTACTGGCGGAAGTAAAGTTGTGAGGCGGCATCTTGAGTCGTGTCGGGGTAGCTCAGTCGGTAGAGCGCTTGCCCGCGAAAGGCAAAGGTCCCAGGTTCGAGTCCCGGTTCCGGCACACAATTTTAATCTGCCAGGAAGTTTCATATCAGCGCACACTCCGCTGCACAGTGAAAGTTTCATTCTGGAAACATCCCTTAGGCTGTGGCTAAGCCATGTCTCCACCATATCCTTTCTTCCAGGAGTGCTAGTCTTGCGTGTTTGCAGGAGAGCTTCTGTGAAGTTTGGAAAGTAGGAGGCCAGGTACTGTCGGAAGTAAAGTTGTGAGGCGGCATCGTGAGTCGTGTCGGGGTAGCTCAGTCGGTAGAACGCTTGCCTGCGAAAGGCAAAGGTCCCAGGTTCGAGTCCCGGTTCCGGCACACAATTTTAATCTGCCAGGAAGTTTCATATCAGCGCACACTCCGCTGCAGAGTGAAAGTTTCATTCTGGAAACATCCCTTAGGCTGTGGCTAAGCCATGTCTCCACCATATCCTTTCTTCCAGGAGTGCTAGTCTTGCGTGTTTGCAAGAGAGCTTCTGTGAAGTTTGGAAAGTAGGAGGCGAGGTACTGGCGGAAGTAAAGTTGTGAGGCGGCATCGTGAGTCGTGTCGGGGTAGCTCAGTCGGTAGAGCGCTTGCCCGCGAAAGGCAAAGGTCCCAGGTTCGAGTCCCGGTTCCGGCACACAATTTTAATCTGCCAGGAAGTTTCATATCAGCGCACACTCCGCTGCAGAGTGAAAGTTTCATTCTGGAAACATCCCTTAGGCTGTGGCTAAGCCATGTCTCCACCATATCCTTTCTTCCAGGAGTGCTAGTCTTGCGTGTTTGCAAGAGAGCTTCTGTGAAGTTTGGAAAGTAGGAGGCGGGGTACTGGCGGAAGTAAAGTTGTGAGGCGGCATCGTGAGTCGTGTCGGGGTAGCTCAGTCGGTAGAGCGCTTGCCCGCGAAAGGCAAAGGTCCCAGGTTCGAGTCCCGGTTCCGGCACACAATTTTAATCTGCCAGGAAGTTTCATATCAGCGCACACTCCACTGCAGAGTGAAAGTTTCATTCTGGAAACATCCCTTAGGCTGTGGCTAAGCCATGTCTCCACCATATCCTTTCTTCCAGGAGTGCTAGTCTTGCATGTTTGCAGGAGAGCTTCTGTGAAGTTTGGAAAGTAGGAGGCGAGGTACTGGCGGAAGTAAAGTTGTGAGGCGGCATCGTGAGTCGTGTCGGGGTAGCTCAGTCGGTAGAGCGCTTGCCCGCGAAAGGCAAAGGTCCCAGGTTCGAGTCCCGGTTCCGGCACACAATTTTAATCTGCCAGGAAGTTTCATATCAGCGCACACTCCGCTGCAGAGTGAAAGTTTCATTCAGGAAACATCCCTTAGGCTGTGGCTGAGCCATGTCTCCACCATATCCTTTCTTCCAGGAGTGCTAGTCTTGCGTGTTTGCAGGAGAGCTTCTGTGAAGTTTGGAAAGTAGGAGGCGAGGTACTGGCGGAAGTAAAGTTGTGAGACGGCATCGTGAGTCGTGTCGGGGTAGCTCAGTCGGTAGAGCGCTTGCCCGCGAAAGGCAAAGGTCCCAGGTTCGAGTCCCGGTTCCGGCACACAATTTTAATCTGCCAGGAAGTTTCATATCAGCGCACACTCCGCTGCAGAGTGAAAGTTTCATTCTGGAAACATCCCTTAGGCTGTGGCTAAGCCATGTCTCCACCATATCCTTTCTTCCAGGAGTGCTAGTCTTGCGTGTTTGCAGGAGAGCTTCTGTGAAGTTTGGAAAGTAGGAGGCGAGGTACTGGCGGAAGTAAAGTTGTGAGGCGGCATCGTGAGTCGTGTCGGGGTAGCTCAGTCGGTAGAGCGCTTGCCCGCGAAAGGCAAAGGTCCCAGGTTCGAGTCCCGGTTCCGGCACACAATTTTAATCTGCCAGGAAGTTTCATATCAGCGCACACTCCGCTGCAGAGTGAAAGTTTCATTCTGGAAACATCCCTTAGGCTGTGGCTAAGCCATGTCTCCACCATATCCTTTCTTCCAGGAGTGCTAGTCTTGCGTGTTTGCAAGAGAACTTCTGTGAAGTTTGGAAAGTAGGAGGCGAGGTACTGGCGGAAGTAAAGTTGTGAGGCGGCATCGTGAGTCGTGTCGGGGTAGCTCAGTCGGTAGAGCGCTTGCCCGCGAAAGGCAAAGGTCCCAGGTTCGAGTCCCGGTTCCGGCACACAATTTTAATCTGCCAGGAAGTTTCATATCAGCGCACACTCCGCTGCAGAGTGAAAGTTTCATTCTGGAAACATCCCTTAGGCTGTGGCTAAGCCATGTCTCCACCATATCCTTTCTTCCAGGAGTGCTAGTCTTGCGTGTTTGCAGGAGAGCTTCTGTGAAGTTTGGAAAGTAGGAGGCGAGGTACTGGCGGAAGTAAAGTTGTGAGGCGACATCGTGAGTCGTGTCGGGGTAGCTCAGTCGGTAGAGCGCTTGCCCGCGAAAGGCAAAGGTCCCAGGTTCGAGTCCCGGTTCCGGCACACAATTTTAATCTGCCAGGAAGTTTCATATCAGCGCACACTCCGCTGCAGAGTGAAAGTTTCATTCTGGAAACATCCCTTAGGCTGTGGCTAAGCCATGTCTCCACCATATCCTTTCTTCCAGGAGTGCTAGTCTTGCGTGTTTGCAGGAGAGCTTCTGTGAAGTTTGGAAAGTAGGAGGCGAGGTACTGGCGGAAGTAAAGTTGTGAGGCGGCATCGTGAGTCGTGTCGGGGTAGCTCAGTCGGCGCTTTCGGCGGGCGAGCTGTGTGGTTCGTGTTTACGTCCTCGCTGCGGCCGGCCGTGTGTTGACACTGTGTGGTGAGTTGGACGCTCTCGCAGCGCATATCGTAGTTATATTCCAACATGTATAGATCATAAAGATGAATCAACCTTTAAGAAAAGACACCTTGAAGTTCATGTTTAACGAACAGTTCGTCCGACCTAGAGCTTTTGAAGTAGAAGCTTTCTTAAGAGATGTAGTTAAACTTAATGTGAATGAAATTATAGGGATCCATTTATCGATCGTTAGTAGCACGGTCTATGTTAAAATGATCAGTTCAGAGTGCTGTGATAAAGTAATTGAACGTTGTCGAGGACACCTTAAATTCAATCACTGCGACGGCAATGTTGGCGATGTACAAATTGATTACGCCGGTTTTGGCATTAGAACAGTTCGCATATTTGAACTCCCATTTGAAATAACTGCGGAGCAGATTAATTCAGTCCTCAAACCATACGGGAGAATTATTAGTAATACTGCGGAAAAGTGGACAACGTTTCAAACTTTTCCAGTATTAAACGGTGTTCGACAAGTGAAACTAGAACTACAGAAACATATCCCGTCGTATATTTACGTATGCGGATATAGAGCCATTGTCATATACGATGGTCAGCCACGTACTTGCTCAGGATGTGGGCAGTCAGGTCATGTTAGGTCGGAGTGCGTACAACGTATAGTGACGCAGCTGCCGGCAGGGGAACCAGTCGCTCCTATGACGATGACGTCACTGCCTGTGACTTACGCCACGGCCCTCCGCGTTAATACGGCCACCACGTCGAGCGCCGCAGTGGGTGAAAACGATGACGTACATGTAGACGGTCCGTCACTAACAATGGATGTTGGTGCCGCGGAAAAAGCGACTGTCACCGACTCCGACAAAACAGAAACAGCCACTAAAGAAGAACGTGCAACAAACCCAGAAGATAAGTCCGGAAGAGGAGTACGCAGAGACGAAGACGATAGTGCAGCACAAGACCTAAGCACGACTTCAGAGACTGAGGTTAGTCAGGAATCTCGATCCTCTCTTAAAAAACATAAGAAACGGCGTTTAGCTCCTCCCGACGCCAAACAAAAAGCTCAGGCAACGCGTGAAAAAGCGCAAGAAATTGCTCGCAAATTAAGTGAAAAAGCACCTGAAATTTCGGAGCGTAGCAAACAGACGACAAATTCAGCGGCCAATGAAAATCTGAAAAATGTAGAAATGATAACCCAACAGGATGTGGAAATGGAACACCCTACAAAGCAACAATTACAGAATAAGATCCCACCTAGTCTTGGTCCCGAAAAAGAAATGCACCATCGCAATGAAGGAAGAAACTGGGCAGATGAAGTGGACTATCCCAAAGATGAAGATATGAAAGAAGCTACAAGTCCAAAAAGGACTCGTCCTCCGCACTAATGGGAGAGAAAATGAAAGGGCTATCGCATCCACGACCGGTGCAACAATAATATAAGGCGTCATGCGCATGTTATAACATCTAATATATAAAGTCAGTCTACATCTCACAATTGCGTTACAATCGTACAGAATTGCGACGATAAATATCAATAAGATTCGTAGTCATTTAAAACTAAAGACCTTACAGGACATGTTATACGCTGCCGACATCGATATTGCTATGTTACAAGAAGTAACAGATATTACACTTGATGCAACAATAGGTTATAATGCAATTGTAAATTCAGGGCACGACCATGAACTCGGCACAGCAATTTTAATTAAGGAAGGCGTAATTGTAAAAGATGTGGAGAAACTGCCAAATGCAAGGGGTATAGGCGCCACCGTCAACAACACTAGATTAATAAATATCTACGCACCCTCTGGTACAAGCAACAGGAGGGGAAGAGCTGTATTTTTTAAGGAGGATATGGTTCCCCTATTCTGCGGCCGATATGATCAGATAATTTTTGGCGGTGACTATAATTGTGTCCTGTCGGCTAAAGATCAGACCCCAAATTTTAACTACTGTGCCGAACTTGACGCTATTATTAAACAATTAATCTTAACTGACACTTGGGAGCACAAAAACGGTGCATTACCTGGGTTCACTTACATTACAAATCACTCTGCCAGCCGTATTGACAGGATTTACGTTTCAGCCAACCTGAAACAGCATGTTCTGCACACAGAGTTGTGGCCCACCATCTTTTCGGACCACATAGCGTACATATGTACCGTTAACTTAACAAGGCAACAAACATACAGGGGTCGAGGATTGTGGAAACTTAATACAGAACATCTGAACGACCCTGAATGTCATGAAGTATTCCAAAATGTGTGGAACGAATGCGAGAAGCGATTTCCATCCTATCCTTCGGCACTCACATGGTGGTTGAAATGTGCCAAACCGACGATAAGAAGAGCGCTAATAAATTACTCACGGGAAAAGATGGCCTGGCAGAAGCAGACGACCGAATTCTACTTTAAAGTCCTCCGAGATTTGTACAGATCCGATACACCTATAATTAACAAACACCTGGAGATAAAAAGAATTCAAGCTAAGCTCATAGCTTTACGACGGAAACAACTTGACGGTTGCAAAATACGATCAAGACTCCAAAATGATGTACGTGGAGAAAATACATCAATATACCATGTTATCAATGAAAGAAAGGGACAGCGGAGGAAAATAATAACTGAAATAATAACCGCGGATGGCCGAGTATTGACGCAGCAAAGTGGCATCAAGACCGAAATACAAAACTACTTCGCCGAGCTCTTAAACAATACAACAACGGATGTAACAGCGCACAATGAACTTACAACAGGACTCACCCGGAAGCTCGACCAAGAGGAAGCAGCCGCTTTGTTAACAGAAATAACAGAGGAAGAGGTTGAAAACGCAATCATAAGAAGCCCGAAAAATAAATCTCCTGGACCCGACGGGATTCCGGCTGAACTCTATCACACTTTTAGGAGACAGATGATATCTAAACTAATATGTATTTGTCAAGAACTGATGAATCCAAACACTAATATACCGAGTGAATTCCGAGAAGGAACAATAGTTCTCATCCCGAAAACTCCTGCAGGGAAATCAGTATCAAATTTCAGACCTCTCACTTTACTAAATTGCGATTATAAAATATTTTCACGCATCATCAATGAGAGGTTAAAATCAGTCCTGAACAATGTCACTGGGGATTATCAATCGAGCGTTGGAAAAGAGCGATCCATCCACCACACAGTGACCGACTATAGAGACATTATTTCAATTGCTGAAGTCTGTAAAATTAAATGCGCCATGGTCTCCTTAGATTTCGAGAAAGCATTTGATAGAGTTAGCCATGATTACCTCTTCCATGTTATGTGCGCTATGAATTTTCCACAGCGTTATATCGCAATTATAAAGAACTACTTAAACCACTCTACATCGAAAATCATGGTTAACGGTCAACCCAGCAGACCAATTATAATAAACAGTTCAGTGAGACAAGGGTGTCCTCTCTCTATGTCCTTGTTTGCGATAGCCATTGAGCCGTTACTTTTAAGCTTAAGTCAAAATCTTCAAGGCATAGTAACGAATGGCCAGAAAGTTGTCATTAGGGCATATGCTGATGACGTCATGTTTCTGGTCAGAGATAGCAATGAGATCAAAAAGGCACTAGAAATAATACAAACATACGAGCTCGCATCCGGCGCAAAGCTGAACAGAAAAAAATCTGCAGTAATGAACATCGGACGCGGATTAGGAGCGCCCATCCAAGGACAGATTAAGGAGACGGACAGTATAAAATGCCTTGGAATAGAATATACGCGAAACATCCGGCACACAATTGCAAAAAATTACAGGAGGATACTGAACACCATCCGGGCCAGCATACAACAACACAATCTCAGAAAACTGGATGAACTGCAGAGAGTGGCATTGATAAATATTTATTTAACATCTAAAATAAATTACGTAGCACAGGTCTTGCCAATGCCACGAGATGTCGCCAACAGAATTTTGGCTGCCTTTGGTCACTTTGTCAACCGTGGCCATATATTTAAAATACAATATGAAACATTGACGTTACCAACCGACAACGGTGGCCTAAATCTTATAAACGTATATAACAAGGCACAGGCATTGTACACCAGCAAAACGTACAAGCAGTGGACGACATCATGGAATAGTGTCGTAAAATTCTTACTGAATGAAATAGCGCCGCCCAACCACGACGCTCCAATCGATGTTCACCACATTCCCAACGAACTTTTCCACCTGAAACATTTCTTGATAGAATATAGTTATATCCGAATGTGTCTGCCAGAAAATGATTTGATCAGAGTGAAAGAAGTTTACAAAACTTTCATGAACAACCACAGCGAAAACATCATAGAACAAAAGTATCGTCACTTCAATTGGCAAAACATATGGAGAAACCTCCATCAACCGCAGTTGCCAACTCACGTGAAGGCACAGTGGTACTATGCCGTTAATAGAAAAATCCCGACGAACTCAAAACTCCACGCCATCCATCTGGCAGATTCCGCTTTGTGTACTGCCTGTAAAATCAACGATACTGATGAACACCAATTTGTCTGCGGCAATGCTAACAATATATGGCAGTCAGTAAGAAGGATTTTAGCAATTATCCAACGAACATCGCCCCACACAATAACTCCAACAAATCTCTTACACCCGGATGAAGTACTATACCCTAACACGAAGAAAAACGCCGTGAACTGGTTGAAGGGGCACACGGTGTTTTACATATTATCAAACAAGGAGAAGAGCGAAGGTGACTTTTGGACTTATATCGCGACCCAACATCACACATTGCTCCAGATGAATAATTACAATAAACATTATGCAAATTTCCTCAAAAGGACCATCATGTGAACTCCTCTATTGACACTGATATCTTGAAAGTGTGACTGAAATTGATTTGAAAATAAATAAATCTACAATTATTTAATGAACAAATACGATCATGATCAAACAAAGAACAGGTACTCAGAAGTTTATTTTTTTTATTAAAAAAATAATTTTAGAAAAAGTCTTAGTTTTGTAAAGAGACATTTCATTTGTGTCCCCTTCTAGACTGATCTCGCGACAACTAACGCGTTCAGAGTTAGAGAAGATGAAATAAGAATAGTAATTAAAAAAATAATGAAAACGAACATAGGAACGGACAAAACAGTACATGGAAACACTCCATTGTAACTGTCGCGAAGACGAACTCTGAAATCGTCGGTGAGCAGAGATTGAAAAGAAGGATCTTTTTTTATTAATATTTTTTTATTTTATTTTTTACTTATTTATTTCGTTTGGTAAAAATTTATGTTTCCAACCGAAGAAGGTACTGTTACGTTTCATGTGTTACATTTTTAAATGGAAAAAGAAGGAGACGACGCAATTAAGCTGTGGAATACAGCACTCATAAGAAAAACTTTCAGTTCTGAATCCAACCAAGAAGGGATTATTTGTTTTTATTAAACTTTTGTTATGGGTGACCAACGTTATGTAAGAAGAGAATTAATTCCATTACAAGAAAGAAGGAAAAGAGATTTTTTTTAAATAAAAATAAAAAAAAACGCCGACGAAGGCGATATTTGGAGAGCGAAAGGAGGAGCTGTGAGGGGAGGTTGGAGGCCCTAAATAATAGAAAAAAACCAAAAAAAAAAAAAAAAAAAAAAAAAAAAAAAAAAAAAAAAAGTCGGTAGAGCGCTTGCCCGCGAAAGGCAAAGGTCCCAGGTTCGAGTCCCGGTTCCGGCACACAATTTTAATCTGCCAGGAAGTTTCATATCAGCGCACACTCCGCTGCAGAGTGAAAGTTTCATTCTGGAAACATCCCTTAGGCTGTGGCTAAGCCATGTCTCCACCATATCCTTTCTTCCAGGAGTGCTAGTCTTGCGTGTTTGCAAGAGAGCTTCTGTGAAGTTTGGAAAGTAGGAGGCGAGGTACTGGCGGAAGTAAAGTTGTGAGGCGGCATCGTGAGTCGTGTCGGGGTAGCTCAGTCGGTAGAGCGCTTGCCCGCGAAAGGCAAAGGTCCCAGGTTCGAGTCCCGGTTCCGGCACACAATTTTAATCTGCCAGGAAGTTTCATATCAGCGCACACTCCGCTGCAGAGTGAAAGTTTCATTCTGGAAACATCCCTTAGGCTGTGGCTAAGCCATGTCTCCACCATATCCTTTCTTCCAGGAGTGCTAGTCTTGCGTGTTTGCAAGAGAGCTTCTGTGAAGTTTGGAAAGTAGGAGGCGAGGTACTGGCGGAAGTAAAGTTGTGAGGCGGCATCGTGAGTCGTGTCGGGGTGGCTCAGTCGGTAGAGCGCTTGCCCGCGAAAGGCAAAGGTCCCAGGTTCGAGTCCCGGTTCCGGCACACAATTTTAATCTGCCAGGAAGTTTCATATCAGCGCACACTCCGCTGCAGAGTGAAAGTTTCATTCTGGAAACATCCCTTAGGCTGTGGCTAAGCCATGTCTCCACCATATCCTTTCTTCCAGGAGTGCTAGTCTTGCGTGTTTGCAAGAGAGCTTCTGTGAAGTTTGGAAAGTAGGAGGCGAGGTACTGGCGGAAGTAAAGTTGTGAGGCGGCATCGTGAGTCGTGTCGGGGTAGCTCAGTCGGTAGAGCGCTTGCCCGCGAAAGGCAAAGGTCCCAGGTTCGAGTCCCTGTTCCGGCACACAATTTTAATCTGCCAGGAAGTTTCATATCAGCGCACACTCCGCTGCAGAGTGAAAGTTTCATTCTGGAAACATCCCTTAGGCTGTGGCTAAGCCATGTCTCCACCATATCCTTTCTTCCAGGAGTGCTAGTCTTGCGTGTTTGCAGGAGAGCTTCTGTGAAGTTTGGAAAGTAGGAGGCGAGGTACTGGCGGAAGTAAAGTTGTGAGACGGCATCGTGAGTCGTGTCGGGGTAGCTCAGTCGGTAGAGCGCTTGCCCGCGAAAGGCAAAGGTCCCAGGTTCGAGTCCCGGTTCCGGCACACAATTTTAATCTGCCAGGAAGTTTCATATCAGCGCACACTCCGCTTCAGAGTGAAAGTTTCATTCTGGAAACATCCCTTAGGCTGTGGCTAAGCCATGTCTCCACCATATCCTTTCTTCCAGGAGTGCTAGTCTTGCGTGTTTGCAGGAGAGCTTCTGTGAAGTTTGGAAAGTAGGAGGCGAGGTACTGGCGGAAGTAAAGTTGTGAGGCGACATCGTGAGTCGTGTCGGGGTAGCTCAGTCGGTAGAGCGCTTGCCCGCGAAAGGCAAAGGTCCCAGGTTCGAGTCCCGGTTCCGGCACACAATTTTAATCTGCCAGGAAGTTTCATATCAGCGCACACTCCGCTGCAGAGTGAAAGTTTCATTCTGGAAACATCCCTTAGGCTGTGGCTAAGCCATGTCTCCACCATATCCTTTCTTCCAGGAGTGCTAGTCTTGCGTGTTTGCAAGAGAACTTCTGTGAAGTTTGGAAAGTAGGAGGCGAGGTACTGGCGGAAGTAAAGTTGTGAGGCGGCATCGTGAGTCGTGTCGGGGTAGCTCAGTCGGTAGAGCGCTTGCCCGCGAAAGGCAAAGGTCCCAGGTTCGAGTCCCGGTTCCGGCACACAATTTTAATCTGCCAGGAAGTTTCATATCAGCGCACACTCCGCTGCTGAGTGAAAGTTTCATTCTGGAAACATCCCTTAGGCTGTGGCTAAGCCATGTCTCCACCATATCCTTTCTTCCAGGAGTGCTAGTCTTGCGTGTTTGCAGGAGAGCTTCTGTGAAGTTTGGAAAATAGGAGGCGAGGTACTGGCGGAAGTAAAGTTGTGAGGCGACATTGTGAGTCGTGTCGGGGTAGCTCAGTCGGTAGAGCGCTTGCCCGCGAAAGGCAAAGGTCCCAGGTTCGAGTCCCGGTTCCGGCACACAATTTTAATCTGCCAGGAAGTTTCATATCAGCGCACACTCCGCTGCAGAGTGAAAGTTTCATTCTGGAAACATCCCTTAGGCTGTGGCTAAGCCATGTCTCCACCATATCCTTTCTTCCAGGAGTGCTAGTCTTGCGTGTTTGCAGGAGAGCTTCTGTGAAGTTTGGAAAGTAGGAGGCGAGGTACTGGCGGAAGTAAAGTTGTGAGGCGGCATCGTGAGTCGTGTCGGTGTAGCTCAGTCGGTAGAGCGCTTGCCCGCGAAAGGCAAAGGTCCCAGGTTCGAGTCCCGGTTCCGGCACACAATTTTAATCTGCCAGGAAGTTTCATATCAGCGCACACTCCTCTGCTGCAGAGTGAAAGTTTCATTCTGGAAACATCCCTTAGGCTGTGGCTAAGCCATGTCTCCACCATATCCTTTCTTCCAGGAGTGCTAGTCTTGCGTGTTTGCAGGAGAGCTTCTGTGAAGTTTGGAAAGTAGGAGGCGAGGTACTGGCGGAAGTAAAGTTGTGAGGCGGCATCGTGAGTCGTGTCGGGGTAGCTCAGTCGGGCGCATTCCGGCTTGGGCCGTCGTGGAGGGCGGTTGTGCTTACGCTGTGCTCCGTCGCTGCTCACGTCAAGGCAAGTTTCCTGTTTATTCTGACAGCGGAATCTTGTATCTTCGTGTTACTGGGTGATATATTCTCTACTAACGTCTTCGTCTGGTGTTTGTGGCTGGGATTTGGTCGTTTTGTTTATAATATGAATTTGTTTTGAATATGGCTACGATTTTAAGGAGATATACTTTGAAGTTTACTTTTGATCGTGGAATTGTGAAACCTGCTGCATATGAAGTTCATAGATTCCTTATTGAACAAGTTAAGATTCCATTAGACGAACTTTACGGAATTAATCTGTCTCAGCTAGCGCCTGTATTTTTTGTAAAACTTTTGAATGTTGATCTGTGTCTGCGTATTGTAGAAGAAAGTGGAGGGACGATGAAATTTTTGCGTTCTGATGGTAGTGTGATTGATGTAGAAGTTTCCTTTGGCGGTATGGGTTTGCGCACTGTGCGCGTATTTGAACTACCATTTGAAATTCCTAGCGAGCACGTACGCGATGTTCTGAGTGCCTACGGCCGTGTTCTGTCTGTTCATGAGGAAAAGTGGGGGAACAACTTTCCGTGCCCCGTACTGAATGGCGTGCGTCAAGTAAAAATTGATTTGATGAAGCACATACCGTCCTTTATCAGTGTGTCAGGCTATCGTGCACTTGTGATATACGACGGACAGCCCAGGACGTGTGCCATTTGTAATTCGACGGAGCACTACCGGGCGGAGTGCTCGCGCCGTCGGGTGGCTCAGCTGCCTCCCGGCTACGCGGTGACGCGCGCGCCTGGCGTTGTAAACATGCCTCTGTCGTATGCGGCGGCTGCCGCTGCGGTGCCGGCGCCGTCTCCCGTGACAAGTGTCGTGCAGGACTCGGCCACCGAAGACGCTACACAGGCCGTGCTTCAAGTTAACTCCACCGACTCTACACGGAGCGAGGCTGAATTACCACAGGTGCAACAGGAAGAACACGTCACCCCCGCGGATGCGACTGTTTCTCACCAGGCTGTGGTTGACCAACAACCGTCACAGCAAGTGAACGAAACCGCTATGGAAACGGCTTCCAGTCCTTTGACGACCCATGACGTTGTACAAAACATGGAAGTTGAACACATTGTATCTGTACCCTGTAGTTCTCCTCCGAAGAAAAACGAAAAGAAAAGGATTGCACACCCGGAAGCGGAAACTGAAGCTCCCAAAACTCGGGAGAAACTTCAGGAAATCAAGAAGAAACACAAGAAGAGGAGAAATGACGGAACAGACGAAAATAAGGAATTGTCCGATAGTTCTGCGTATAGTCAGGACAAAGAAGATAACAGTAAAGCTGGTTCTCACAGAACGCGTGCTCGACGAAAAAGTGTAGACATCGCAACAGCCACCGTTTCTGGTCAACGGGTACGGATGTCTGAGAACCCGGAGAAAGGTGACTCGACGGCTAGAATGGACTGGGTGACTGAAATGGAACAAGAGAATAAACGTCCGGCGTCAACTACTAGTGTTAATCTTCCTGTGTTCTCTGGGAACACAAATGCAGAAGGACTCCAAGAACTTCACCTAGAATCATTGCGATAAGTCGCAATCGATGGCAGTTCTGTGTTCATTGTTACTTGATGAATCTGACGTTTGACATCATACTCGTGTTTATGACTAGCCTTTGTGGTCCTTGACTATGGCACACCGATTGCAGACAACGACACAAACGTATAATATATTGACCCTCAATATCAACAGGATCTCGAATCCATTGAAATTATCGGCCTTGAAAGATTATTTGTACCAATCTGACACTGACATTGCACTGTTGCAAGAAGTACTCGTCCATGAATTTCTATTTCCAGGCTATATCGAAATTGTAAATGTGGCGTTAGAGAATGAGTGTGGAACGGCAATTTTAGTTAAAAATGGAATACCTGTAGAAACTCTGTGTCTCTTAGAATCCGGCAGGGGAATATCCTGTAAAATTTTTGAAACAACGGTAGTAAATATCTACGCACCCTCTGGCAACAATGCCAGAACTGCTAGAGCTAGCTTTTTCATGACCGAAATCGTTCACCTACTAAAAGATAATCCAGAAAATCTAATTATTGCAGGAGATTGGAACTGTGTCTTGAACCCCAAGGATCAAACCCCAAACTTCAATTTCTCCAAAGAACTGAATGATTGTGTCCGTGATTTACGTCTAAACGATGCTTGGGAAGTGCTATACCCAACAATGGTAAAATTTACGCACGTTACCAATGTTTCTGCTAGTAGAATTGACAGACTGTATGTTTCTGACAGCCTAAGGCAGTGTATAACTTCCATCGACACGATACCTGCCAGTTTTTCTGATCACAGTGGGGTACGTTGCAGCATCAATCTCGTCCGGCAAAAAACGTTCTGGGGACGGGGTTTATGGAAACTGAATGTGAGTGTTCTTAACGACACAGAACTAAATGAATGTGTACGACTGACTTGGGTAGCGTGCCTCAGGGCACGACCAAGATACGGTTCAGCAATTGAATGGTGGACGAAACATGCTAAAAAGAAACTACGAATGACGTTGATTCAGTATGCGAAAGAAAAGGCCACATATTTTAAGGACACTATAGAATTTTATTATACCTGTCTCAGAGAACTTTATGATCGTCCTGTTTTATCTGATGAGCACTTCATGCAAATAAAGAAAATCAAGGCAATTTTAACACAACTGAAAAGGAAACAACTCGATGGTTTGAAGGTAAGGTCTAGGTCGCAGTCAACTGTAGCAGAGGAAACTGCTTCTCTGTACCACATCATCAGACAAACAAAAAACAGAAGGAAGACTTTTTTGGAGAAGCTGCGAGCTGCAAACGGTGATGTCCTATCTGAACAACGAGCAATAATGGATGAAATTCACCGATTTTTTCAGGACCTATACACAGCTACTGATTTCAATGAGGCATCTGCAGCAACATTGCTGGACAGTACAGACGCTATTGTCACATCTGATGACAATAGAGGCTTACTAACAACCTTTTCTAGCGACGAACTGCTGGACATCATACAAACTTCTCCACTGAATAAGACTCCTGGTCCTGACGGAATACCAGTGGAATTTTACAAAAAGTATTGGAATATGATTGGCGTCGCTTTTACTGACGTTGTAAACGAAGTTCTTACTGGTGTCGTCTTACCGCCCGAATTTAAAGAAGGCGTTATGGTGGTGGTTTCCAAAGGGCAGGGGATGAAAGACGTGCGCAAACTGCGGCCGCTGTGTCTACTGAACACTGACTATAAACTCGCTGCTCGTGCATTGAAAGCCCGCTTGACAGTTGTTCTAAAAAGAGTCATTGGAAGCGATCAGACGGCTTTACCTCATAGGAGTATAGTGAAAACCGTCAGTGAATATCGTGACATTATTTCCATCTTTTCGGCGACTAAAGTTAAGGGATCTTTGTTTTTTATTGACTTTGCCAATGCGTTTGATAGGGTTGACCACTGTTACCTTTTTAAAACGATGACAACCATGGGATTTGGCAACACATTCTTACAATCATTAAAACATATGATCACGGGAATGACAGCGAAAATTCTTGTAAATGGACAACGTACGAAGAACATTGATATTTTCAGGGGATTTCCGCAAGGCAGTCCGCTCTCAATGCTACTGTACATCATATCGATAGAACCTCTTGTCCGAAAAATAAATAATGACCTTGAAGGAATAACAATAATGTCTGTCAAGAAAGTAACCAATGTGTATGCTGATGATTTAGGAGTCATTGTCCGGAGTAGTGAAGACGTTCAACATCTAAGCGACGCGATTCAGATGTACTCCAGTGCCACTGGCGCGGTCGTCAATAAAACGAAAAGTTCGCTGCTCAGTTTAAATGGCTTTGAAGGAAATGATTTAGACTGGATTACTACTACAGACCACCATAAGACCCTTGGCGTCATATTTTATAACTGTCCACTCCGGATGACTTCTGCCAACTGGAAAGAAATGCTAGCAAAAATCAGAGGTTTAACAAGGGAACATAGAAACAGGAATCTAAATTTGGTTCAGAGGGTTCAATTAATCAACTGCATTATCCTGTCTAAAGCATTATATTTAGGTCAAATACTGCCTGTCCCATTAGGTATAGCAAAAAACATTACAAGAGCCGTGTGTCAAGTGATTTGGCAGGGATGCATATTCAGAGTTGCAGCTAACACAGTGACCTTACCATATGGTGATGGTGGCCTCGGTCTTACAGACATTCGGCAGAAAACGATGAATTTATTTATCAAGAGGACACAAGATATTCTCCGTAACAACCCTGAGAGTATTACGGCTCTACTCTTCAAAATGACAGAGCCAAAGAGTTTAGCTGCCCCCGTCAATGTGGCCCCCATTAATTACAAGCTGAACCATGTCAGGGAGTACTTCATTGAGGTTAGTTACAAGAAGAACAGTCAGACAACAGGAGAACATAGTAATAGGCCATGTCATCATGACAAACCACGGACGAGTGCTGTTAGAAACAGAATGGAGAAGAAATATCCTACAAAAGACTGGTGCTCTGTCTGGAGGAATATTAGCAACAAACTTTTAACATCGGAGGTACGTTCCACGTGGTATCAGGTTGTCAATGCAACTATAGCAACGAACGAGAGACTGAGTGTTATAGGCAAGGCTAATTCCAGTTTATGCACCACCTGTGGACATGTAGATACGTTACTCCACAGGTTTACCTGCTCGGGCTACAGTGACCTATGGACAAAAGTGAAGCAGCAGGTGGCGTTCCTCCAAAGAAATGACGGCCGATTCATCACCACAGAAGAATTACTGATACCGGATAAGACATACTTCCCACGACAAAAAAACAATACAATAATGTGGATATTCGGACATTTTGTGCACTTCGTAATTCATCGAAGTTGCCAGAACGACGCTGAGGATTATAGTAGCTATATGGCAATGGAATATTACAAACTATTAAAGAATAGAAAGTTCAAGAAGGATTTCGGTAACATGCTGCAAATAGTGTTCCGAAAGGAAGGTATAGGATAAAATATGTTACGCTAGAGAAATACAACCAGTTGAACTCCATGAGATAAATAATGTTTTACCAATAACAAAATGGAACAGAAGAATCAATATACCATTTTTTGTTATTATTATTTCTATTATTATTATTTTACTCCGTACTGACAACTCCTTAGTTCAACTAACATGAAGAACAATCACTAGCTCTAGAAGATTCACTAATGCAGACGTAAGAAGAAGTCTCGTTTTCTGTTTTTATTTGAGGAAGCATTGTTTTCCAGTCCTCACAGAGGTGGTACAGTTAATTTACTTATGGCGTAGAAGTTCAACGCATATGAAAGAAGAAGTCATAAGTTTCTGTTTGATTTTCCATTCCAGTCAGCAGAGAGGCAAGTAATTTCGTTATAGCGTGAGAAAGCTCGCCGATGAAGGCATTGATGGAGAGAGTAAGGACGGGGTGTAGGGGAGAAGGGAGCCCCGAAAAAAAAAAATGAGAAGTAAAAAAAAAAAAAAAAAAAAAAAAAAAAAAAAAAAAAAAAAAAAAAAGTCGGTAGAGCGCTTGCCCGCGAAAGGCAAAGGTCCCAGGTTCGAGTCCCGGTTCCGGCACACAATTTTAATCTGCCAGGAAGTTTCATATCAGCGCACACTCCGCTGCAGAGGGAAAGTTTCATTCCAGTATGAAGGTGGTTCGATGAATTAAAATGTGATTTGCAGAGTATTTCATGTAGATGTAGATGTAAAATAGGACGCCCAAGTATGGTGTAGGTAGTTTGTTTAGTAGAACCGTTGCAACTTCTAAATTTTCTCCCAAAGAATCATAGTCCTTGGTTCGCTTTCCCTACAAGGTTTTCCATGCGTTCTTTCCAATTAAAGTTGTTTGTAATAGTCCTCCTAGGTATTTGTTTGAGTTTACAGCCTGTAGTTTTAACTGATTTATCATGTAAATTAAGTTTAAAGGGCTACTTTTAGACGTCTTGTGAATGGCTTCACACCGTTTAGGGAATGATGACCCCGCAGTTTACTCCCATAAACTTCACAAACATTTGAACATTTGATTTGAGCAGTTGTTTTTGATCATCTGCAGACTTTACTAACCGATAAGTGACAAGATCAATCTACTAGAGCTACTCGTCTCCAAATTCGTTTATAAAATAATGAACAGTAGGGACTCTATAACATTGCCTTGGGGAAGATAGATACGAAGCCAACATCCACCACAGCAATATAAGTTTAAATGAGGACTAGATCTGCCAATGATGAGGATTCGAAGAAATGAGTATGAGGAGGAAGAGGAAATTTATCAGACTGTTAAGGAAGAGGAAAACTTATTTGTGATGGGAGACTGGAATTCGGTAGTAGGAAATTGATGGGAAGGATAACTAGTAGACGGACAAGAAATGCCTCCAAATGCTTTGACGTAGTAAGTAGTTCATAAGAAGTTTGTAAGTTTAGGCACTGATGACCCCGTAGTTAAGTCCCATAAGCTATACAAACATTTGAACATTTTGTTGCTCAGCCGACGTCGATTGATATACTGTGGCGCCCCCTTCACTGCCTACATATGCGGCGCTCCCTCGAGGCCCCATTGCAGTTGCCACTTAGCCTCCGAAGATGTCTTTCGCAGCTGAAGACGAAGCGTTAGGGGAGAGTTTGATCCATCGAACACAGCCTACCAGCCCGGAAATTTTAAGTGAAATTGACGTCGGCCGTGAAAGCCTACATTGTATGATTAGACTGGCTTCAGTTTACAATAAGGGCATCCCTATAATAAGTATACAGAAGGAAACCGAGTTTGAGTATTGATTGATTTTCTCAGGGAAGCCAAAAGAGTCTTGGTCCAACCCGCCACTGCCCACACCGAAACAAAGTTTATTGTGCGGTATCGCTCCCTGTATATCTAGTAAAGCCAACCAACGCCCTTGAACAGTGCAAGGAGTCCCTTTACCAGTTCTTTATTAGACACGATTTCTTCGGATCTGGTTGTCCCAAATGTTCTGTGCCTTTTACTCTCCAATTCAATACATTCGAAGATTAGATGTGATGCAGTTTCTTCAGCGTCATCACCGATCCTACATTTAGGGTCATCTTCTGTTATTCCCATTGTATGTAGGTGTTTTTTGAAATTCCCATGGCCTATCAGCAATCCAACCATGAGTCTAATCTCTCTCCTGTTCAGGCCCAGGATTTCAGAGCTTCTTTTAAAACATGGCTTTGGCATCATTACCTTGCCATGTTTTTGTTGATAGACTTTGGTCCAATATTCTACGTGCTGACTTCTGAGCCAGTTACGTAGCTCCAATTTAATCATTGCCTTGGTGATTGTCAGGACAGGTTCCGGTCCAATAAATGGAGACTCTGCCCCCATCCTGGCTAATCTGTCGGCATGTTCGTTGCCACTGATCACCGAGTGGCCAGGGACCCACAATAGGTTTACTCTATTGCTTTCCCCTAGCTCCACCAGAACCCTGTGACATTCTACAACAATTTGAGACCTTCTTGCAGGAGCTGCCAGTGATCTCATGGCTGGCCGGCCGCGGTGGTCGAGGTGACTGAGGCGCTCCAGTCACGGTCAGCACGGCCACTACGGTCGGGGGTTCGAATCCACCCTCGGGCATGGATATTTGTGCCGTCCTAGTTCGTAAGTTCGTAAGTTTAGGGACTGATGACCCCGTAGTTAAGTCCCATAAGCTTAACAAACATTTGAACATTTTTTTGATCTCAGGGCTGCCTGGCTGTCTGAATAGATGTAGATGCTACGGTCTTTGTAGCGCCTACGCAAATTCTCCTCCACACACGCCCTGATGGCAGTGATTTCGGCCTGGAATACTGAGGCCAGTTTCCCTCCCGTCTTGGCTGCAGTATACCCCGGCCCGAACGCCTTGGTCTGATTTTGACCCATCAGTGAACCAGACAATATCCCCTGTACGGTGTCGAACTATTTTCTCCCACTGCTCCCTACTTCCAATTGTTATATTGAAAGGCTTGTTGAAGCAGTATGGGGTTATAATATAGTCGGCTTATATTTACCTCACTCACTATTTTAGTATATGATTCTGGATATCCCAAAGAGTTCCAGTTTTTGCCAGTTTTGAGTATGTATGCACCAGCCGCTGCCTCCCTCTTGACCCAAAGGTGTAATGGGGGCATATCCAAGATGGTTTCCATCCCAGCAGTTGGTGTGCTGCTAATTCCGCCTGTTATGGCGAAGCAGGCTATTCTCTGCACCCTACCAAGCTCCTTAGCAGCGAGTTTGAGTATAGTAAAAGGAAGTTGAGAGTTATGTAAATTCTGATACTAGATGACAGATCTGTGGATGAATACCTTTCATTTAAAACGAAAATGAAGGGAAATCGGCCTGGTAGTTTGGTCTGGCCGACTTACTTTAAGTTTCGTAGATTCTTTTAATATTGAAGACTATCAGAAGGAAATGTCGTATTCGCCCAATTGGCTAATGTCAATGAATTTCTTTGGTGGGACAGATAGTTTTGTTTGGGATATCAGAACGCCTCATTGGACTCGACTCGGGTGCGGGATTACCGGCGGTAACGGATGATAATCCCAGATGAGGCAGCTCGGATTCGGCTGAGAGGCCCGAGAGAGCGGTGGAGGCGGCGGCTGCTTGCTGACGGCGCGGTTACGTTGGTGTCGGTCCGTCTGGGAGGCCTGGCGCCGCGGGCATCGGACGTCGGCGTCGGCGGCCGGTGTTTAGCCAAAGTGCCGTCCCGCCACGCCCTGAATTATACATGAGCCCAGCCGGCTGCGGCAGCGCCCGCGGTGCCAGCCGCCAGAACCGATATTGCCAACTTATTCACGGAGAGGCCGAGCGTAACAGCGCAAGGGCGTAATGGCGCTGGTTTAATGCCGGTGCTATCTGAAGAAGTCCGCCGCTTTACCTGCTGCCAAATAGACTCCCACAACTCTCGACGCCTCTCTCACCGCTAGGAGAGGTTTCTACACTGACCTCAACAGTACCAGGGTGCATCCAAGATATTGCATATTTCTTAGGATCGGCTTCAAGCGGAAACGTGTCAGAGGATTTAAAAAAATGCGCGCCCTCGTTGAAATGCGTGATATAGTTGGCAGCACCGAATGGTTCTTAAAACCATGTTGTTGCTCTTGTTGTTGTTGTGGCCGTCAGTGAAAATACTGGTTTGCCTGGTTACGGTAAATCGCCCCAAATTTGTGACTGGATAGAGGATTTCTTGTCAGAGAGGACACAGTTTGTAGTAATCGATGGTAAGGCATCGACTAAAACAGAGGTGATATCCGGCATTCTACAGGATAGTGCTATTGAGCCTCTGTTGTTCCTTATTTACATAAAAGATTTGGGGGGAAAATCTAAGCAGGTCTCTTAGGTTGTTTGCAGATGAAGTCGTCATTTATCGTCCAGGAAAATCACCGGAAGATCAAAACCAACTGCAACACGATTTAAACAGGACATCACTATGGTGTAAAATTGGCAGTTGTCTCTAAATAATTTGAAGTGTGAAGTCGTCCACATGAGTACGAACGTATATCAGTTAAAATTAGTTTACAAGATAAATCAATCAAAAGTGAAGGCCGTAAACCTAAATACTGGAAAGAACATGTAGATAATGTCGTGGGAATGTCGCACCAGAGACTGCGTTTTATTGGCAGAACCCTTAAAAGATGCAACAGAACTACTAAACAAACTGCGTACACTACGCTTTTTTTAGGGTACTGTTACCCAGTTGACTATCCTTATCAGTTGGATTTGACGGAGGAAATCGAAAGAGTCCAATGAAGGGCAGGTCTTTTGTATTGTCACGATACAGGGGAGACAGCGTTACGGAAATGATACAGGATCTGGGATGGGAATCATTATAACAACAGCGCTTATCGCTGCGGCATGGACTCCTTACGAAACTCCAATCGCTAACATTCTCCTCCAAATGCGAAAATATATTGTTGACTCCCACTGACATAGGTAGGAATGATCATCAGTATAAAGTACGAGAAATCAGAGCTAGAACAGAGAGATTTAGGTGTTCTTTCTTCCCGCGCGCTATTCGACAATGGATTGGGAGATAAATAGTATACAGTCGGTTAGATGAACCCTCTGCCAGGCACTTACATGTGATTTGCAAAGTATCCCATGTAGATGTATATGCAGCTTTCCAAGGCACCCTATTCTGTGAAAACCTCTACATCCGAGAGTAAGAAAGGCAACCAACATTCTTTTGTATCTTCGACTATATACGTCCATCGGTCTCCCTTTACGAGTTTAAAATTACTTGGGACTTTTGACGTTTGGCTTCCTGAGGGTGGCGAGAGGCTTGCCCATGTAATACCAATTGTGAGCCTGACTTTCCCACATCTCCGCTACCTGTTCGGCTGGTAAGGCGCCGCTGTTGCCAATCCGTAGTTAAAGAGTACCTCGTGGTGTCACCCGCTAGCCGGATGTTGTGTATATCAACTGTCGATTTCCAAGTGGTATTTTGTTGTTGTTTAAGAGTTTTGCAGCCGTCAGGTTCTGTGGACTAGTATTTGCGTTGTATAACAACAACTGTGCAGCATGTGTAACTAAGGGTCCTATGACAGTTCCCTGGGGATCGCCAGATATCATTTCTGATCTACTCGATGAATTACCGTCAATTATAACGGACCGTGTCCTTTCTGACAGGAAATCACGAATCCACTCGCAGAACTGTGGGGATATTCCATAAGCATGCATTTTGATTATAAGTCGCTTGTGAGGTATAGTGTCGAAAGCCTTTCGGAAATCTAGAACTGCTTAATCTATTTTACTTTCCTTTTCGATAGCACTCATCACATCATCTGAATAAAGAGCTATCTGTGTTTTAGAAGAACGATACTTCCTAAATCCTTGATGACTTTGGGACAATAGGTCGTTCTCTTCGAGGTAGCTCATAATATTTGAAGAAACTATACGTTTTACAGCCTGCTGCAAACCGACGTCAATGGTATAAGCCTGTAATTTTAGGGATCACTCCTATTGTCTTTCTTGAATATTGGAGTGACCTGTGCAACTTTCCAGTCTTTGGGTACCCAACGTTCGTGACGCGAGCGGTTGTATATGATAGGTAGTGGGCTTATTGTATCTGCATACACTGAAAGGAACCTGATTAGTATACAGTCGGGACCTGTAGACCAACTTTTGTTAAGTGATTGAAATTGTTTTAATACTCCAGGGACATTTACTTCTAATGTACGCATGGTGGAAGCTATTCTTGATAGGAATTCTGGAGTATTTTCTTCGTCTTCTCTAGTGAAGGAGTTTCGGTAAGCTATGTTAAGCAATTCTGCTTTACAAGAACTGTCATTATCTCTATGAAGGTATTGATTCTGTTTTACCGCCAGTATATTTTACATACGACCAGAATTTCTTAGGATTTTCTACCAAATTACGTGACAGGATTTCGTTGTGGTAACTATTGTAAGCTTCTCTCATTGAAATTCGAGCTACATTTCTAGTTTCAGTAAAAGATTCAGTCTTTGTACGTTTAAATTAAGCACGTTTATTTCTTTGCTTTTGTAACAGCGATATAACCTGTTTTGTTTACCACGGTGGGTCAGCCTCCTCTTTCGTTAATTTGTTTGATATGAATCTGTCAATGGTTGTCACAATTATTTCTTTGAATGTAAGCCACACCTGATCTACACTCACATTCTTAGTTTCGAAAGACTGGAAAGTCTCACTCAGGTAAGCGTTAACCAAATTTCTATCATCTTTTTGAATAAATATAATTGCATTGGATTTGGAAAGCCCGATATTCAATCTCGCTACGACAACTCTGTGTTCACTAATCCCTGTGTGTGTTTTTGTGGTCTTTATTAGCTCCGCATTACTTGTTGCTAGGAGGTCAAGTATGTTCTCACAACCATTTACTATTCCAGTGTGTTCGTAGACTAACTGCTCGGGTAATTTTCGTGGCAACAGCGGATATGCGGCGCGACGCACTGCAACATTTACAACTTCCAAATACACGCCATTTGATACAAAGAAAAGCCCAGGTTGTGAGAGCATACCGGCGGGATACGATAGAATTTAGCGGCGGTGGAGAAAGTTTAGTACTGTTGCTGTTGTGCAAAACGGCGACGTTTTCATATGGCAAACTCCACATCGCACTCTCCCTTAGATTAAGTGGCAATATGGTACATTGGATTGATCAAGATTGAAAACAGGAATAAATTGTGTGGAACTACGAAAAAAAAAAAGAAAATCAGAAACAGTGACTATCCAAAGTGGAATATCTGAAACGAGGGGGAAATATCTACAGCGTAAGCGTCGTGGTCATGTAGTTGGGGTGATGAACTGCGATATCCATGGCGATATTCCTGGTTGCGATATCTCTGGCAATATCTCCCAGCTAAAAATTGTATTCTTTTCTTTTTGAGAAAGTTATGAAGTGGCGTGTTTGATCTCTGTAACCTGTTTTGAGTCTGTATTGTGCTGTAGCGTCGGAGCTGCAATTCCATTAGCAACTGAAAGGAAGTGGCTCTCGAATGGAAACCGTAACTTCCCACAACTGAATACCACTTTTGATATATTTTTATGTGGAACCTAATTGTATAATTTCCGAAAGCCACAATTTTTTTTTCAGATAGCATTTTATGTAAGAAATTAAATTACTGTAAAGTTGGACTCAACACTGTCAATGTGTTGGTGAAACTTCATGCCAAAAAGTGGTACATTGTTGTATAGCAAGTGCCCATTTATAGTCCATTATGATTTTTATATGCTGGATCAATCATGACGTTACTTTAAGTATTTATTTCACTACTTTTTACACTCATGACGATGTAGAAAGTATTTTAATGAAAAATGAATTCAATATAAAGGACACACCTTCTCAAAAGACTCCGACAACGGCTGGCACAATTTTGTAAAAACAACAATTCACCCCTTTACACCCCACTTCTCTTTTAGCGCTGGTATACGGTACAAATTTCTTTTTGAAGAGACCTTCACTGTCACACTCATTTTACATACAATATCTGACATATCTAACCTTAAAATATACTTTACAGTTCGTCATATGCAAAATATCTCATTTCTCTCGATTCATGATGCATGATTTATACACGTTCAGAACACCACCCGGCTAGTTTTCCCCGTCAATCTTAATTATCACACCATCGCCCACTCGAGGCACGAACACTAGTCTTGCATCAACAACATTACACCGTCGCCAATTTATTATGTGTTTAAATAAAAGGTATTATTGTCATCTTATACAAACGATGCTGTATCCTCATCACCACTACCGGTCACCGTCTTCTTGGGAATCTGAAAATTAAAATCCATCCTGGAAAGTGGACCATAGATTTGCTCAAGGTCAGACGTTTTAATTTTATAGAACATTTCTCATGTACAATGTAAGCAGATGAGCACCAAGCTAAATATATAAAAGACATATACAGAAAACTTGAAAGAGCTATCTGCTACCTTGCTGTCAGTATGAAAGAAAGTTGGACGACTAAATTGAAAATGAGCCTCTTCACGTCATCGCTGTGGCTACTGTGCGCGACCTTGCAGTTAATCGTCCTGCCAGTGGACGACAGACTCCCTCAGTGTTTCTAGACGCCGGCCGCGGTGGCCGAGGAAACTGAGGCGCTCCAGTCACGGTCTGTACGGCCACTACGGCCGGGGGTTCGAATCCCCCCTCGGGCATGGATATTTGTGCCGTCCTAGTTCGTAAGTAGTTCATAAGTAGTTTGTAAGTTTAGGGACTGATGACCCCGTAGTTAAGTCCCATAGACTATACAAACATTTGAACATTTGTTTCTAGACCTTTGGAAGCGCTCGGCTGTCACTAAACGGCACTGTGTAGAGTTTTCAAAACTAATTTGGACCATAGTTGTGCTTAAGGATCATAGTTATGGGAATTTACGGAACCGCAAACGTTTGGTTGCAAGTCAGCCAATTCCTCCACAGGAATGAGATGTATTATACAAGACACTTGTGACTGTACATTTGGACACCCATCAAATCCATTGAGGATCTTGTTGATACCTCAAGTTCGAAAAATGTTCATTGATATTACTATGCAATTCGCGATCTATATTTCCTGGTTTCATATATCCAACGGAATAAAACTCTCGTCCAAAGAATGGAATAGTCGAGTGCCAGGGAGGGACTCTCGTCAGCAGAAATCTTCTCTCTAGCGTGCACTGCTGTCAACTGACGGCGTGTGTTTGGATGGTTATTTAGGCGTAGCATTTCCATACTAGGACGCGGTAACCTCGCATCTGGCCTGCCGTTTCCAGTGCGGTCGGTATTACCTGTAGGTTTGTATCCGAAATTTACAAGGCGACGAGCTTTTATTGTGACATAGTTCAAAAATGTTCAAATGTTTGTAAAGCTAATGGGACTTAACTGCGGGGTCATCAGTCACTAAACTTACAAACTACTTATGGACTAACTTATACCAAAGGCAACACAAACATCCATTCCCGGGGGAGGATTCGTACCTTCGACGCAGGAGGCCACGTGATCCGCAACGTGGCGCTCCAGACCGCTCGGCTGCTCCCGCGCGGCGTGTCATAGTTCCCGCCTGTTTATTTGCTGTTTTGATAGGTGCGCGGTTCTTATGGCATAACGCCTGCAGTGATTATTCATCACACTGGTATTTCACAGTATTATGTTCTTAGCATATGACCCGTATTTTGTAACTAATGTGTAGAGCTACAAAAAGATAACAGAACATAAATCACACGATGGGCAGTTCATAATGTAGTGACAAAAACGAAACAAATGTTCTGTTTTGTAGTCAATCACCACGACCACAGAATTAGTTACATGATGTCGCATAACATGCACTTGAAGTGTTCGGTTCTTATTTATCTTTTTTTTTTTTTCATAGTTCTGCATCCTTTTGTGCTTGACCTGTATTCCATTTTTGATGAGGTATCCATTGCGCCATCCTTCCACTAAATCTGAAGTGTTTGTGTGTGTGTGTGTGTGTGTGTGTGTGTGTGCGATGACTAATTTCCCTTGGCAGTACAAATAAAAGCATGTAATCATTTATTTTCTTCATTTACGTGGTTTGTCTCCGATTCAGTTACATAGCCAGTTACGTGATACATATGGTGATGTGTCGTGGGTTCGACAGTTCTGAGAAAGCACGTAAGTCTCGTGACAAAGAAACCACGACTACATCGACCTTCCACCAGCTGGTCTGACGACATGATAGGGAGAGCGAAGAAGTTTTGGAGGATCGCCGAAGGACTGTGCAACATATCGCCTGCGAAGCGGGATTTTTATCTCACAAAAACTAGTTTTCAATCGTTTGCAATAACTGTACGGCAAAAGCCAAGTTAGCTAATGTTACAAGGCCATCTCAGTCAATAATCCAGACTTTAGCGGCTGTAAATACTGATGCGTCAGCTGCCCCTCATCAGTAATCACACGTTTGTCTGGCCTCTCCGCTGTGGATGCATCTACGGTACGGCTACCTGTATCGTTGAGGCACCCAAGCCATCGCAGCTATGGTTCAAGGTGTTCTTGGTTCGTGGCATAAATTACAAATTCGTAATCATTATGTTTGATTTGCGTCATACCAAGCAGATTGCCTAAAACATGGTGAAAGCAGTTATCGGACTAAACCGATAATATAGTTTCATATCACTGCATCTGAAACATCACTACAATGAAAGGAATGTCAACGCATTTAGAGGCATTCCTTATTGGTCTACTATTTTTCCTTCCCATCATTTTCCTACTACCGAATTCCAGTCTCCAATCACAATTAAGTTTTCCTCTTCCTTAGCTGTTAGAAAAATTTCCTTTATCTCCTCACACAATCATTTCTTCGATACCCTCAGCAACGGCAGATAGCCCGCATTTGAATTTCTGTGGTCGGTGTTCATATCTATTTTCCACAGGAAAGTGTTATAGGGCCCCTCCTGTTCCTTATTTTTATAAACGATTTAGGATACAATCTATCACTTGTAGGTTGTTCGCGGATGATGCTGCCACTTACCGGTTAGGAAAATCTACAGAAGATCACAAGCAAGAAATGATAATTGACCATTAATAACCAAGCGTGTGAAGTCATCCATATGACGACTAAAAGAAACCCGCTTAACTTCACTTACACGATAAATCAGCCAAAACTACAAACCGTAAAGTTAAATGCCTAGGAGAAAATTTACAAACAACTCTAATGAAGGACAGATAGAAAAGATTGTAGCGAAATCGAACACAGACTACGCTTCGTTGGCAGAACACCTAGAAGATGCAACAGTTCTACTAAAGAAACTGCCTACACCTCACTTTGGCGTCCTATTTTGGAGTATTGTTCCTCATTGTGGGATCCACACCATGTGGGACTGACAGACGAAGAAGACGATCTGCGGAGGGCAGCTCGTTCTGTATTATCGCGATAAAGAGAAGAGTGTCACGGAAATGGAGAATGAGTGGGAGTGGAAATCATTAAAACAATGGCGTTACTCGTAGCGACGAGATTTATTTGCGAAACTTCTTTCACCAACTTTCTCTTCCGAATGCGTAAATATTTTGTTAGCGACCATCTACATAGGAATACATGATCAACAAAATACAATAAGAGAAATCAGTTTGAAAATGGACAGATTCAGGTGGTCCTTTTTCCCACGGGCTCTTAGAGCATGGAATTATAGAGATCGTAAAAGCGTTTCAATGAACCCTCTGCCATTCACTACAATATGACTTGTAGAGTATTTATGTAGCTGTAGACTACGATAATGCTATCACTGCTCGGCTCATAGTAGTTTACCTGCATTCCATTTTCAGTATTAATTATCCGACCTACTCCTGTAATACCCCCAATTGATTATGTATTTACAGTCCTGTATTCAAGAAATCTTGTCCCCTTTCCCATCGTATTTCACTTCACCCCACTATATCTAACTTAAACCGACTGATTTCCTTTTTAAAATTTTCTTACCTCTCTAACCTATTAAGAGATCTAACATTACACCCTCCAGTCCGTAGAATGACAGTGTTGCCTTTGCAGATGACAACGTCCTCCTGAGTGGTCCCAACCTGAATTGTGGGGGGGAGGGGGCATTTAACCTCCATAATATTTCACCTGTTTTATCATAGTGTAGTAGAGCTGCATGTACGACTGTAGTTTTCCATTGCTCTCAGCCGTTCTCAGTAAATGTATGGCAAATATATGACTGCTGATGTCACAAGGCCTTCTTAGTCAGTCAACTTGACCATTGCCTCTGTAACTACTGAAAAGGCTGAGGAATACACGTTTTAAAATTACCTGCCACTGTCGCCCCAACTTGTGGCGCCAATTTTGTAACTGGCTTCAGCTACATTTAATATTTTTATTCCGTTTAGAATAGATGTGCTATGAATTTTAGTTGGGTTGTCTGTTGCAATGGTAGGTTGGTACTTCTGCTTATTATTTTGCGTAATAAATTGCTGTCTTCTATACTAGCACTAGAAACTGCAAAGTCTTTCATATTTATTTATTTGGTTTTGGTAACTTATATTTTTGTGGTTATCGAGCATTAAAATTCCTTGGTCTCAGGAGCTTGATTTTTCGGTGACACTTGATACTGTTATCTTTTCCCGGTTAGTTCTTAGTTCTGTTGAAATAGAGCCTTTTACAAAAAATAGTCTGTATCACAGTTTGTAATTGATGTTGTCTTTGCAATTTAGTTTTAATTTGGGATCCGTTTTACATCCAAGATATCAGTCTTATTACTTCGACATATACGGTTCATTCAAGCATGAGAAATATTATTTATAGTTCACTTTTTCAAAAATTTCCTCAGATGTTGCTAAGGGTTCACATTATGAAATAAGCTCTTAAAAATTATTTTTGTATTGACCATATATTTTCGTAAGAAAAACTCTATTCACGAATTATTACACTTGAAAACACAGACGTACGATAGTTAACAGTTCAGGAATTCAAATCCTCACAATTATTGATTTTCTTCTAACAAAATCGCTGCTTCTGTTTGCAGGTCGTATCTATTCCGATCCTAAAATAATATTCGTAATCCCAATATCAACAATCCTTGATAATACGACTGGTGAAATCTTCTGAGAAAGTTCATACTAAAATCGGGAGGCAGAATTTCCCATTATCTCTTATAGCCTATCTCCGAATTCAACTTCATAAATATTATTATTACAAAGAGCGCTAAGCTTAGAATTGAGATCTGACTTTACAGAAAACTGTAATTAACTCAAAGAGAGCTATACTCACAGAGAGTTAACTACTAAACACAGAGAGAGAAAGAAACCCAACTTCGGTTACTATTTATACTAATACTCTGACAAATGAAGAGTGTTATGTTTGGTGATTTAGTTATGTTTCTCTTTGCCTTCTTGCTACGCTGATTAACAAAAACGGTAATTAATTTTCCTTTTAAATGCCAAAAATATACAAATTCTGCCTCGTAAAAATTAAATTATTATTTACGAATAACTGAAATGTGGCGATCCTAATGCTATTATCGCGATGTGGTGTTACACCTGTCGTAATTCAATAAATTATTAATGTTCGATATTGGCATTTTATTTCGAAGACTATGGAAGACACGTTTATCTGTCGTTTCCACATATAACCCTCCGCTGCGGTTGCACCTACAGTGGACCACAAGCCACCCCAATTTGGCAAAGTGTACGATTCATGAGGTGATTGAGAAGGTCTCCTGTTCAGATGCAGCTGGAACAGGATGAGCGTGGTGCTCAAACTACACACTGTCGCCACGTTATTGCTAGGTCAGTATACACCACAAGAGGGGCTATAGGTGGCCCGCGTCGCCCGGTCAGCTCCTGTGACCGGACCGTGGCCACTGGCCCGCGCCGGGTTATCCGTGCTGCCGTGACCGGCAGCCATAGATCAGCCGAGGCGGCGCGGGGCGCTCCACCACTCGCCGTCTGAGGAACTAATTAGGCCGAGATTTATCGCCGATATTAAATTAGGGACTAACATGCTGTGAATGAAATTAGAGCCGCACATGCCATCGCACAATTTATGGCCGTACGGCGACCGTGACTCGCTTTCGCGTTTAACGCCGCCGGTCGATGGCTACCAGGCCAGAAGCCAATTTCGTAAGTGACGTCACATTGCCTCCATTTTGCAGCTACACTGTCCTAAGTGCCAGTCACAGTAGCGAGACTCAACGACAGTGTGTACAAGGTATTTAACATTAACCCCTACACATCCTGATATGAGGTCATAAACAATGACAGTCGTCAAAAACGGCCACATGATGTTGTAATATTCTACATCTGCTCCTAAACTAATCGAACAGTTACAATTAAATTTCCTAGAAATGTTCTTTAACGTCAGGAATCATTGTCTACGGTTACAAAACCATTAGGGACTATATGAACTACAGAAACCCCATTTTTCGGCACGCGTTAGCGTGATTTTATTCCTCAACTATTTGTCAATGATAGCACTTAGCGACTTGCAATAAATTTTGCATATAATTTCAAACATTCACGAAACATTTTCTCGCTGGCAACCAAAACAAAAATATCAAAGGAAAAACAGTTTATCGCTTACTACTTTTTCGATGTTCATTATGTACATCTCCGGCATTTACATGACGTTACAAGTTATTACATGGACACTGCAAACCGTATTCGTTAGACAATTCACATACGGTACACATACATAAAAGTGAATGTTCCTTCGATATTCGACATGTAGTTCACGAGATATGAACTCGTAAACAATTTCGATCATGAAGAACCACATCACGCATGAGGTTTCGATTTATTTCGTCTTTACTACTACCACCATTCCCGACGTACTTTGCAGATATTAGTTACATATACTACTGACTGTACCTTCAAATTTGCATAATAGTACGACACGTATTTCAGGAGATATGATGTCGAAACAATGAAATTTCCGAACAACTACTAAAAAAATGCGCCATTTTTTCATATCTCCTCCATGAAAAAGGAGCAATTTCAACTAAACTTGGAACACACATTGCTTACTATCAGACACAAATCGCTGTTAATAACTACCTACGATACATAGTTCAAGATATATGATGTAAACAATGAGTGACTACAACTTCCCCATCAAGCGACACGTGATTTACGAGACTTCATTCATCCACTATTTATTCATCGCAGATAGTTCCCCAATATTACATTCTACAGATAAGAAAAATTACATTATTGTAGGACACATAGTCAAGGATATACGATGTCGTATTGATCTGCGTGAAAACGAAACTTAAATGGACAGATAGTAAGGTAGAAGCTGATGGTCAGAAAGAGAAAAACGAGAAGGACTAAATATTGTTCATTGTAAAGATTTCAATTAATTAATGTTATGCATGACTTGTATTTTATTACTATTTTTCCTTCTTATAATTTCTAAGCTGTTTTCATGAATACATGAAGATGAAATCTTTTTCGTTCATGATATGAGACTGAAAAAATGCGTAATATACCCAGGAAATACCGGGTTTATCAGCTGGTAATATATATATATAATGTTGTCCTACTCTACTTTTTCACCTAAAATATCTCCAGAACTACAGTAGATACGGCAGGTCCTAATGACACACACTAAAATGTAAACAAATATCGTTTTCTAACAAACTTACGTGTTTTTCAACATGGGTACCCCACATAATTTCTTACGCAAAAAAGAAGGGCGTTAGATGCATCACAATGCCTCAATTACAGCCAGAGAAGTTGCAAAGCGAATTTGACGTTTGAAATAGATGATCTCAGCTAGCAGGTCACGAGACTTAAAGCGAGACTCACGGTTGAGTCTCGGGACATGCGTTAGTAGGGCGCTTCATGTATTTCGAACGTCAACTTCAGTTCGCGATTTCTCCGATTGTAAGTGCGATGGAACCAACGGACTTCTTTTTGTGTTTTATTATATTACTGATTTCGGAAGACATGAGCTGGTGTAATCATTACAAAAAGTTTGTGTAGAAAATTAATATATATATATATATATATATATATATATATATATATATATATATATATATCTCAGAGTTTTTAATTCTATAAAGCCCCTGCCGGACGTCGTTAACCGTGAAAGTCGTTTCTCAGTATCTATTGTAGTTCCCGAGATATTTTCAGTGAAAAATTTGATTGGGCCACGATAAAAAGAGATAATAAAAATTCAGTATAACCGAACATTAAGTCGTGTTAAATCTTCTTGCAGTTTTTGTGTGTTAAGCGAATAGTGGCCCGAAACATCTTTGACATTTGATGATCATAACTACAGTGGTAAATATTCCTTCACGTACAGAGGTATTCTTAAACACAATACAAAGAGTTATATTGGTCTGCCTTGTCATTGATACTGATTTATAAAGAGATCTTGGAATTTTGTTTGATTATGAAAACAAAATTTCTGCTTGGCTGTTGTTATTGTAGGTTCGAGTTAGACTGTGAATAGTATCAGAAACATACCAAAGCCTAATTGGCTGACGACCGCATCAATGTAGCTCGGTAAACCTACAATTTCTTATGTACCACTCTCTCCCTCCTGTTTTTCCAGATGTTCAAAGATAAATGCCTGTAAATGATTATCATATCCTTAGGTACACGCACTCTTAATTTAACATTCCTTCACTGGTGGTTATCTTACAATCACTTTCGACGCATTCCTGTCTAGTGATGGGTAGTTTTATTAACGGGGAGGTTACATCCTTCGACAGTGTTCATCTTCATTTCTTGTGTGACTTCTGAAGTTTTCCCAGTGTCTTTCTTCTTCCAGTAACCTTCGGGTGTGTAGCCGGATCCCGTCGGCATCCCGACACGATATTTCTGCCTGGAAACGCCCGGCCATCTTCACGTGAGTAGGGAGTAAGGAAGAGCCCAGGTGCAGTCACGGTATTTATAGTGGTTCTTGCGCTTGCCAAAAGTACGGTGTCGTTTTGCGCATGCCTTAGCCGAGTCGTATGTGCTTCCCTCGGTTGTGGAAGAGCAACGGTCTTGTAATAATTGATAATCGATTGATGACGTCGATTGCGCTGTGACTGGTTAATATTAATCACAGGATTCCACATTCTGCCCAGCTGAAAGCCGTTGTCACGATTTATAAGATTGTCGGCAAGACGTATTTCCACTGATTAATAACTGAATCCCAGATGCTGGAGACTGGAGTTAAAATTTTTGTCTGCTACTATTGACTTCGATGGTTGAAGAAGGCGAGTGTGTCTTTCGTATTCCACACATCCTTCCTGTACAGTTCGTATTGTCTGGCCTATATATGTAGAACCACAGTCACAGGGAATCTTGTAAACACCCACTTTTCTCAGTTGCAGATCATCTTTGACGGATCCTAGTAAGGCCAAGCATAACCATGATTTTATTTTTCCTAAGTAACCTCCCTATTTTGTAGGACACTTTTCCGGAAAAAGGAAGGAAATCAATTGTTTTTTAATCCTCAGCAGTGTTCTCTGTTCGTTACTTTTTGTTATTATAGTTGTACATGGCCTTCTTAATTTGACGAGAAGTATACCCATTATTTTTGAAAATCTTCTCCAGGTGTTCTAATTCAGCGTGGAGGTTTTCTTCGTCTGATTTTACATGCGCTCGATGTATTAAAGTGATAAAAATACCAGCAGTTTGTCCGGGATCATGGCAGCTCGACGCATGTAAATATAGATCTGTGTGCGTAGGTTTTCTATACACAGAGTGACCAAATTATCAAAAATATTCAAATGTTTGTATAGCTTATGGGACTTAACTACGGGGTTATCAGTCCCTAAACTTACAAACTGCTTATGAACTAGCTTACACTAAGGACGGCACAAATATCCATGCCCGAGGGGGGATTCGAACCCCCGACAGTAGTGGCCGTGCAGACCGTGACTGACGCGCCTCAGTCTCCTCGGCCACGTGGTCGGCACCAAATTATCCACCAATCTTTCTTTGTACTAGCACATCTAAAAGTGGTAAAGTCCCGTATTTTTCAATCTCCATCGTGAACTTGATGTTGTCATGCAGTGAATTTAATTGACAGTGGAACTTATCCAGTTTCTCTCTACCATGAGGCCATATAACAAAAGTGTCATATACTTAGAGCCAGAAAACTGTGGGCTTTAAACCAAAAGACTCAATTGCCATCTCTTGAAAATACGCCATAAAAAGGTTCGCCACCACACGGGGACAAGGGGCTTCCCATGGCGACGCCGTAAGTTTGGTAAAAAATTCGTTATTAAATAAAAAGTAAGTAAGGCGTTCAAACAAGGCTGTCAATACTGCACCAAATAAGTTACCAGTAAGATGTAACAAATCGAATAAAGGCACTCTGGTAAAATGTGAGACAACAACAAAACATACAAGTACGTCTGAACCACTAAGCTTAATAGAGTTCAAGCGACTGACAAAATCTTCGCATTGCGTATATGATGACAACACTTACCCACATACGGATTAAGTAGAGAGGCCAAATGTTTGGCATTAGAATAGGTAGGAGAACCAATGTTACAATTAATCTTAGTGGAGTACCATCCTTGTGGATCTTGGAGAGACCATATAGTATCGGTTGTACTCCATTGTGTGTTCTTAGACTCTTGGTAACTTGTTAAGGTAGAAAACATTCATTTAAAAGTGCAGTAGTTTTCCTTGATATCCGATAGGTTGGGTCCTTTTTAATTTTGCGATACGTAGAATCACTTAGCGTGACTGTAAATCTTGTCGTTGTAGGCTTCCCTTGTCATCAGTACTGTGGCGTTACCCTTGTCTGCTTGGAGAACGACCGTGCTAGTGGCTTCGAGGCTGCGAAGGAGGCATTTCTTTCAGCTAACGAGATGTTACTACGTCGAGAAACACTTTCAACAGCATATGGCAGGACTCTCGTCGAATTTCATCTTTCAGCAGATGAAATTCGACGAGAGTCCTGCCATATGCTGTTGAAAAGTGTTTCTCGACGTAGTAACATCTCGTTAGCTGAAAGAACTGCTCTTCGCAGCCTCCGAGAAGACACTAGAACGGACGTTCTCCCCGCAGACAAGGGTAACGCCACAGTCCTGATGACAAGGGAAGCCTAAAACGACAAAATTTACAGTCAGCTAAGTGATTCTACGTATCGAAAAATCAAAAAGGACCCAACAAGCAGGATGTCAAGGAAAACTACTGCACTGTTAAATGAATGTTTTCTACCTGAATAAGTTACCAAGAGTCTGATAGATGTAGGTTATGTAGATATAGGTTATCACTGTTATGTAGCACTTCTAACCCATTTTAAGCTGCTATTTTTATAGAAATGTGGTTACACACAGCGGTAATGGACAGTTGTTTACGAAGTTTCTGCTTTCTCCAACATATTTTTGCCTTGCGTGACCTGCTGTGCTAAGCGCCATCGGCGTCAACGTGTCCTTTAGTTCACTGTTTTAAATGTAGACAAGTTCAATGGAGATGTTGCTGGGCTTCACGGTTTTGCACCATTACGGAGAAAGGCTGAGGACACCTTTGTGCGAATGTTCCAACTTTCGCACCTCGGAATACGCTTTCGAGAAAGTGTCCGTGTAATATTGTTCAGAGCGCTGAAAGTCTATTCGCATTAATTTTCATGTAGTAGCCTTCATGAAAATCTGCAGTATTTTGGTTCGGCAGTCAGTGGCCAGCATTGTATCATAACAAATAACTATGCTAGCGGCAATGATCCCCTGGTGTTTCACGCAGACGGCCCGGCCTCACCTGTTGCGGGGCAACCGGAGACCTCCATGCGCAGACAGACGGTCCTGCGGTGCACGCTGTACGGCAGCACCCGCAGCTGGCTGGCGAAGATGGCGGGCAGCAGCCGGTGCGTCACCACCGTCGCCGTGTCGCTGTTGCCGCTCAGGATCTGCAGGCAAACGCAACGCACATAATCGCTCCATCTTCATAGTTCACACGAAAATTATGAGCAGCGTCAGACACTCTCATGGCGAAATATTGGAAAAATATTGACAATTTTACGCTCTGACGAAAAAAAGGCCTAATACACAGTTAGTGTTCAAGTATTGTCGAGATATACAGTTTGAGGCTTTTATTAATTTCCTCTGTGGTTCAGAGGCATCGTGTCGGATAATAATAATAATAATAATAATAATAGATTTACAAGAAATTAAGAAAGTAGAGAGAAAAAATATTAGGTAATTTCTGGGACCACGATAAAAGCAAGATGGATACAGACTGCAGACCATAGAGACTAGCGGAAAACTATCAAATATCGAAACTGACATCAGAAAGAGACGAATGAAATTTTATGGACACCTACACACATTACCTAGATACAGGTTAACTAAACGTCTACTGGAATGTGACATCACTTAAAGCAACTATACACTGGGTAACTGAAGTTGAGAAGGATTTGATAAAAGCAAAAGTTGACATAACAAACACATCAGACAGAGATACATTCAGAAGAAAAATCGACAAATGGAAGTTTTCTTCACCAAAACCATACCGACCAAAGTGGGAGAAAATGAAGAAATATTGGGAAAATAAGAAGAACCTTAAGAAATATTGATAAATCACCTGCTAATCGTTTTCCCGTGGGGACATTGGCGAATAATAATAATAATATTGTTTTCTGTTCCTTTGGACCTAATTGAGGAGCAAGACTCCATGGTCATGGAACAAGTCAGTACATGAAATTTAACATAAGAATCGTCATATCAAACCATATAACAGTGTTAAGCCTAAGTAAATAGAATCAATAACGAATAAAGTGTAGTAGATATTTTTTTTTTTTTTTTTTTTTTTTTTTTTTTTTTTTTTTTTTTTTAATTTTCAGGAATTCCTCGGCAGAACAAAATGAATGAGCCATGAGGTAACACTTCCATTTAGGTTTGAAAGCGCATGGGTTACTAAAAGTTTCTTGAGTTATTGTGGCAGATTATTGAAAATGGATGTTTGCAGAATATTGCACACCTTTCTGCAAATGTCGATCCGATTTCTGTCTATTATTCACCGAGTGAAAGCTGATAACTCGTGGGAGTAAGCTGATATTGTTGACAACAAACTGCATTAAAGAACATACGTATTGTGACGCCAGTGTTAGAATTCCCAGACCACTAAAAAGAGTTCGACACTATCCCACACATTGCTCGAACTGTCCGTTTCTGAGCCAAAAATATTCTTCTGTATCAGTCGAGTTACCCCATAAGAAAACGTCGTACGTTAAAAATGAATGAAAGTGAGCATAGTAGACTACTTTTCGTAAAAAAAAAATCAATTATTTCAGATAATTTTCTAATGGTAAATAAAGCAGAATTTGGTTTTTGAACAAGATCCTGAACGTAGGCTTTCCACGATAATTTGCTATCTGAACACCTAGAGATTTGAACAGTTGTCTAACTTATCATGCGCCCATTATGTGTAATCAAAATGTCATCTTTTATTAAATTATGCGGTAGAAATAGTAAAAAACTGAGTATTACTGTGATTTACCATCAATTTATTTTCTACAAGCCATTAATTTATTTCTTGAACTGCATAATTTGATAATGTATCAAAATTACAAAAAAAACATCTTTCACTACTAAGTTGTTATCATCAGCAAACAAAACTATTTTAAAATAACTTGTTATACTCGAAGGCATAACATTTATGTAAATAAGGAACAGCAGCGGTCCCAAAGCAGAGCACTGGGACACCCCACACTTTAACTGTGCGTCATTGTGACTGTACGTCATGAGCAGTTTCAACACTGCGGAGAATTACCCTCTACTGTCTGTTAAAAGTAAGAGATGAACCAGTTGTGAGTTACTCCTCTTATTCCATTACTTTCCAGTTTCTGCAACAATATTTTATGATCAACACAATCAAATGCCTTAGTTCAATCAAAGAAGACACCTAATTTTCGCAGCCTTTTATTGAACTCATCAAGTGCTTCACAAAGAAGCGAAAATATAGCATTTTCAGTCGTTAAAACGCTTCTGAAACCAAGCTGTAGGTTTGATAATAAATTATGTAAACTGCAATTATCAATTGAACTTTAATATACATTTTTAATAGCTATAGAACTATGTTGTCCAAACTGTAAAATTCTTCTAATCGACAGCTGCTCGTCATTTTCAGTAGCTTACACTCCCAAATATGTTGTGGCTGGATAGGAAAGCACAGGCACCAAGACTGTAATGACGTCTTTGTTGATGAATCATAGACGACGGTACCCAGAGCCTCCTCGTGCAGTAAAGCGCCGTCGACTACACGTCCGCGACTCGGGAAAAGAGGCTGGTACGCAAGTCGCGTTCTCAGCGGGAAAGACGTGTTTCTAACGACATCGTTACCACAAACACGGGATTTCAATTTACCAAGGCGTGGGAAACAGCACGGACTGTACTAAGGCTTCCATAATTCATCAGAAGTTTTCTGTATGCGAATGATCTCGCATTTGCAACCAAGGAGAGGATGTCCATGTCGCTGAAAATAATGTCTGGAGCATTCGAACGACAGTTCTCCAAAAATAATAATCTAAAACCTAATCCCAACAAAACCGAAGTCTTAGCTTTCCATCTAAAAAGCAGACAGCCCAACGATTAATATTTCATGGAATGGCTCTCAACTTCAACATTCCTTTTCCCCAAGTTCTGAAGCACACACGAGAGAGAAAAAAAATGATTTTAAGTAAATTCTTTTTCTTTTTTCAATAAACACCTTCTTACCAAAATTTTCCTTTTTTTCCAAACCTATCTTCAACATTTCCAAATATGTCCACCAACTCTTACCAAGTTTGGTTTTTGGCAGTTTTATTAGAATATTCATCGCTCTGAAGATCCCATAATGCAGGTCGTTTCTCCGTTTCATGAATAAATAATTCAGTGTCGATGCGATCCATTGCAAGCTTGTGGCACTGAGATGTCCGAGCCGCGCGGTGCCCGCAACCAAACTGAACGCTCCTATAGGATTCCACAGAAACAGAGTCGCGTGGGCGCCCCGCGATTGTTTTATCCGGCGGTTGAAATGAGGCTGCCGCGCGATTGGACTAGCCGCGCGGTCACGTGTGAACAGTCACGACGATACTCACGGCCTTAACGGCCGTGCCAATAGCCAATGTTGTTGTCCACGACGCGTCCCTTTGTTAGGAGGCTATGGATGTCGTCGACTATGCCTCTATTATAATGACTTAATTTTTGCACCATCATCTTAAGGTCTGCGCTTCTCTAGCCAGCAGAACATATACTGTGTGTATATGTATACAGAAGGTATACTAAATATTTAGAAGGTTGCAATAAAGAGAAACTGCAATGAAGTGTCTTGTAACATAGACCAATTTTTTGTTGAGTACAGATATACAGCTGTTAGTATGAAATCCTAAGATATGAGGACGTTTTCACTGATTCTATTCTGAATCAATAGCATAAACATCCACCACTTCATTTCTACAAGCGATTTTCGAATTCATCTTCAGAATTCAAACTCGAACATACACAAAGATGTGCATTTAGTTCAATATGGTGATCTTCTACCAAAAAACTGATTAAATAATTAGTAAAAATTTCTTCATTTGCCTTTGCTCTGAATAGGTATGTCTCAGATACCTACAATTGTCCTCAATAACTCAACATATTATACGACATTTTTGATTGAAATTTGTGTGCACTACAACTTCATAAAATATTTCATACTTCTCCCGTAACAGAGCCCTGTAGAGGCAATACTTCAGCAATCGGACGAGCTGTTGTCCCTTAGAAATATTGTGCAGTTTTGACAACACTGTCCGACGTAACGAGCGTGAACCATGGAAGAAATTATCGCGTTAGGTTTCCACAACTGCATGCACGAATTTTCTATAGCCTTTCCTATACACACTGCTCTGTAAACTTAACGACGAGATACAATTTTCTTCAAATTCGGTAAAAAGAAAAAAATAATAATAAAAAGAAATTTAAAAGGAATATATATATAAACCTGCAGATTTCTGTCGAAATCTTCTGTGAAGTACTCTTCGTCGTGCACGTACAAAATTTATTCGTACAGGTCAGATGTTTGTAAACCCAAGGGACCTAACTGCTAAGGTATCGGCCCATAGACGAAAACACTAGTTAACTTCGCTTAACCTAAGAACAACACAAACTCACTTTCTCTCTCTCTCTCTCTCTCTCTCTCTCTGTCTCTGTCTCTCTCTTTCTCTTTCTCTTTCTCTTTCTCTTTCTCTCTCTCTCTCTCTCTCTCTCTCACACACACACTCACTCACACACACACACACACACACACACATATGCCCGAGGTAGGATTCGAACCTCCTCCTAAATTGGTCGTGTAATCCATGACATAGCGCCTTAGATCACGCGGCCATACCCGTGTAGCATGTACTGAGTGACCAACCTCTTGTTATGTAGGCCAAATATTAACAGGATTGGAATAAAACTAGGTTTGTTTCAAAATCTATCGTAAAGAACCCTCTGCGATGCACCATATGAAATTTTATGTGGACAGTGACCTTGCTCTAGTTTTAGCAATTTCGTCGAGATCGAAATGAAGCTGTACATATGCATTAAATACAGACAAACGTTTACTCTGCTTGATAAAGCATTAGCACATATATAAGTAAAATGTTAATATTAATGACTCAGGACAATCTACCGAATAATATCATTTAAATAAATTTTGTCACCAAGAGAGTTTTAAATATATTAAATCTTGTATTTTCAGGTTATGTAGGACCTCCACGAATGCGTTGTGCTAGAGGGATGAAGATGTGCGGTACGCCTCGCAATAGCCAGGCTGGAGCTTATTCTATAGCAATGAAAGTCTGTATAGCCAGCTGCTGGTCGTTTGCGGCTAAGGTACGGCAAACAGAAAATATCAGATTTCACTTCAATGTTCGTAGTATTCGACACATAGAAAAGAGAACCAACGCATTTATATCACGTATAAAATCACTCAGAATACCAGTTAAAAATCCGGCGTGGCCCAGTCTTCTGTTAGTCAGTCTCCTTTTCTCTCTCGTCGTATCCCTCCTCCCGCTCTTTTGCAATCGCATCATTCCTTTCAATATCCTACTCCTGTTTCAGTCCATTTCATCCTCGACTCTCCTAGTTTATCTCTTCCTTCCACTGACAATGAGAAGTTACGTATACCTATCAATTATCGTGGTGACTGCTGAGACAGTGCGGGCGTTAAATGTAACGTATCATCTTCTATGTATCATATGGTTCCTTTCGGATAGTAAAAATATCTTCCAAGAAAATGTACACACGTGTGGAAATTTTTCATGGTGGTTGGTCAAATAGTGCATTGTAACGAACATTCCATCATTCACGCATATGAAAGTGAAGTTCCCCTGTTACGAAATTGTTCAAAATTATATCAATATCAGAATAGAACTGCGGATTTTTTTTTTCGCCTCAGACTGTTGCCGTCCACCGAACGACATAGTAGGCAGACAGTGGCCTTCCTATTGTTTTGAAGATCAAGTATGCAGAGTTACACCAAACTCAGAATAAAATTATTGATTTGTACGAATTAAAAACAAATAAACGGACACTGTTTCTTGGGAATATAAGAAGTTCGTCTATATATTATTTTAACATAAAATCTTGAGACATACTTTTCTATACGTCCTCGAAGGTAAAGTGAGGTAAATGTTGGTATGTAACGTGTCACTTGCTAACCACATTGCATAATCTTAAAACTGTGTAAGAGAAACGCAGAACGATCTGAGTGAGAGGAACACAACACGAAAGTTTTTCTCCAAACGTCATGTATTATTATCCTTAATACCTTTTGAAAACGTGTTGATAGAGACGAAACTTGGTAAGCTTAAGATAATTTTCACCAAGTAATGAATAACATACTTTTTCGTCCATCGCAAGACAGTAAAATTGAACACATAAAAAACGAGGGGCCTGCTAGGAAGCATTTCAACAGTCAGAAGAAGGATTTTTATTTTTTTTTAATCCGTTTTGAATCACCAATCACTTGTGGCTGGTTGCTATTTTAATTATAATCATTATGAAGAAACATTTCGTACTATCACTTCGGTAGTAGTGAAAGTGCGATAGCTTGTCGCTAGAGGTCTATGAGACAATAAAAAATCAGTTAATGTTATATTTTGTGAATACTGGAGAACTTCGACACGTAGGTATACAACACTATAAAGCGAAAGGAACACGCTCTAAGCAAGAATGTTTCAATTGTGCATATGCCGATTCCAGAACCATTTTATAACTGCATCATAGAGGCTAAAATTTACTGTAACTTTGACTCACAAGGATGACATGAAGTGAAATAATAAAGGCTAACAAAAAATTGTCTGCCTGATATACGACAACCGCTATCTGTAGACGGATTTATAGGTCCGACAACACATTTTTTTTCTTTTTTTTTTTCTTTCTTTTTTTCCCTTCTTTTTTAATTTTTACAAAATCGAAATGTGTGATTACCTAACATCGGACTACGATTATTCGAAACAAGAGTTGCAAGGAAACAAAAATGTGTTTGTCAACGACATTGATAGTCTCACTATACTGTTTATATATAATTTATTGTGAAAGTAGTAGCAACCCGTCAAGTAAGTCAAGTATTTTATTTCGATTCGTTTCATGTATTCAGTGTTCCAGAGAGAGAGAGAAAGAGATAGAGAGATATCTCATATCCAGTTGCTAATGCTTTAAATTGACGAATAGTACGAGTTGATATGTTGAAAACCACGCGATGGTGAGACTCAAATGGTGTCATAGGACGCCTACATAGAACCCTAGGGGGTCTGGTAAAGTGCGTGAACAAGTAACGTGATTAGTCCACAGAGTATACAGATATAATCAACGCTAGTGCAGACTCATGATCGATACTTTAGACACGTGAGCGGCTGGAAACAGGCCTGATGACTGCCTCACGTGACTTGCCGGTCAAAGAATGATGTGTTGGTCACCGCTCGAAGCGATCCCGCGGGGTGCACTTGTTGTGTGCAGTGCAAACACGAATATGACGAACACACACTGGCCAGTGCGACGCCATATTTGAGGCCAATTGGAAACTTTCACGCTGTGTTAAGTGGTACAGTCATCTACAATCACAAAATCATATGGTTCCGCTTAATTTACAATGATATTTAGTATTTCCGGTATATATTTCGCCTTATTCATTTACCGTGAAACTAATCTGATCTTAAATATATATAAATTGAGGTGTTTGTTCCTGCAGCCAAAACCACACATCGCCAACGAATAGTGTTTGTATGTGGCAGTAGGTATCATTCTCCCACTGTGCACTATGGTGGTAGAGGGTTGATAACGATAAGGGGGTTGAAAATATGGGAGTTGAAAGTTACCGACTTATATAAAATTCTACGTGTAGGTGTCAATATTTTGCTCTTCAGCAAAAACTATACAATGGAGACGAGAAATCTCGGTGCAGTTGTAGCACAAATTCTTCCGTTGTACACCAGAGCAGTTCCGTGTCGATAGTTAACGCCAGATATTATTTCTGTTTTACTCGATGACTTACCGCCAATTACTACGAACTGTGTCCTTTCGGATAGGAAATCGTGTATCCAATCGCATAATTGGGACGATATTCCATAAGCACACAATTTCATTAGAATTCACATGTGAGGTAATAACTATAAGAGGGTGGAAGACATAGTGGTTAAGTCTTCAGCTTATAAAAGCATCGGACTGAAGGTCGGCGATGACTTTTGACCATAGATATCTATTGATATTGTAATAGCAAATAGGTTACTTACAGCGAAACATTCTTCAGTTGCTTTTCTGCAACAAGCGTACGAATAAGGAAAAATAAGATGTCAAAGCGTAAGAAAGAAATTTCGCATTCTCGATCCGTTTCTAAGAGTGAATCCACAGGAGATAGAACCTTGAAATTTGTAGACGTTATTTATCTTACACCCCTAAGAGTCTAAGGGTGTAAAATAGGGGATGAAACGTTTTCTGAAAATACGTTGCTATTCAAGCAACTTTGAAGCAAGAAATACAAAACTTCGGATTTAGATTTTAGATTGGAATTAAAAAAGTGTTTCTTCTTTTTTAATTCAACCATTAAGGAAGTAAACTAAGGGAAAATCATTTAACGATGCTACTAGGACCATTTATGCTATAAATGCGAAATTTTGGATATGGAACCATGGTTAGAATTTTTTTTAAAGGGTGTTCCTTTTTTCTAAAGTCTGCCATCAATGGTGCAATAGCGGGTGGCATTTTGTATCAAAATACTTTATTAGGAAACCATTTTTAAAGGTAAATATACGAAAATTTGAATTTAGAAGTAGAAACACCCAATGCAGACCAACAAGTCTACGCGTGCGCCGGCCGCGGTGGCCGAGGGAACTGAGGCACTCCAGTCACGGTCTGCACGGCCACTACGGTCGGGGGTTCGAAACCCCCCTCGGGCATGGATATTTGTGCCGTCCTTAGTATAAGATAGTTGATAAGTAGTTTGTAAGTTTAGGGACTGATAACCCCGTAGTTAAGTCCCCCAAGCTTAACAAACATTTGAACATTTGAATCTACGCGTGCAAAGCAGTGGGAATTAAGGTAGCAGCCAAAGTGCGTGTTTCATTTACTATATCCTCTGAAAGGATTAGTTTTGCGATGTACGAAACCTAAATTATTCTCGTACCTTTAATCTAATCAGGAGCATTTGTATAATTACCGATGTATCTTACCCCGAAGACACTAGCGACTTCATGTATAACGCCTACTTATAGTTATAACGCCTATGTCATGGATGGCATTCAACATCTCCAACGTTTCTTCCTTCGCACATATGTATCAAAGAAATATATTTTATAATTCGTATTTTTATTGAAAATCGACATAAATAGTTGTAAACAAACTTTTAAAAACTTCATCAAGATGTTGAATTATCATTGTTGCGGAAAATTGGTGATATATAGCCTGGATTTCTCCGTTTTGATGTCATGAATTTTGTAGAGCTTTCAGGAGTCCTAATGGAAGATAGCAAAGCCAGGTTTCTTTCGCATCGCGTTAGTATTTACGTTTATCAGAAAATTATATTTATCAGCACCTCTAAAACGAGCAGAGCGAAAGATCAGTACCCATAGATTTGAAAGTGCTACGGATTGGTTAAATATTCATGAAAGGCAATAGGAGTAATCCAAAAACTTTCGGGCCCTTATAATTCACTGAGATTTGCAGCAGAATGTTAGAAAATATGCTTTGCTCGTACATTATGAAGTAGCTCAACAAGGAATCAGAAAGTAACGTTCTAGTAAAACACAGCTACCTCTTTCCTCACTAAAAATGCTGAGTGTTATCGATTCTAAATTTTTACGCTTCCGGAAGGCTTTTGACACTGTACCTCAAAGGCGGCTCTTAACCGGATTGCGTGCTTAAGGTCGACAGTTGTCCGACTGGATGAGCAGTGGCGGACTGGATGAGCAGCGGCGGCAGAACGAAATGAGGCCCCCTGTCCACTTGCAAATGCATGTATTACTACAAAAACGTAACTTTTGAGACTTGAAGCCCTCCCTCCCCCCCCCCCCCCCAGGACGAGAGAACGAGACAATCTAAGAAAAATAGCTTCCAACATTTTGAGGCCCAAGAACAAGAAGCAAAGGGCGCTCTAAGAAAAATAAAATAATAATAAATAGCCCACGTGTTTTCGAGGTATTTTGAAGACCCCCGAAATGAGAGGCCCGGGGCAGTCCACCCCCTCCCTCCCTCCCTTAGTTCGCCACTGTGGATGAGTAATTTTCTGTCAGAAAGCACACAGTATATAGTATCTGATGGAAAGTGATCGAGTGAAACGGAAGTGATATCTGGCGTTTTGCAGAAATTTGTCTTCATAAATTATTCAGGATACAATGAGGATAGCACTCATAATTTATTCGCGAAAGATTGTGTCGTTTATCGATGACTAAAAATCACCAAAAGATGAAAACCAACTAAAAAATTATTTAGATGAGTTATCAACATGGTGCGAAAAATGTCAATGTATCGTAAAAAATTAAAAGTGTGTAGTTATCCACTGAAATAAACCTCAAAAATGTTCAAAGATTTGTGAAGTTTATGGGACTTAACTACGGGGTCATCAGTCCCTAAACTTACAAACTACTTATGTACTACCTCATACTAAAGACAGCAGAAACATCCATGCCCGAGGGGTATTCGAACCCCCGACGGAGAACGGCCTCACGAATCGCAACATCATCATAATTTCGTTCAATTCCTCCTCCAGCTCTTTTTCTGTCTTTGACAGAATTACAAAGTCGTCGGCAAAACGTAATCTGTTTATTTCTTTACCCTGAACTTAAATTAGTTCTCCATATTTCTTCTTGCTTTCCATTATAGCTTGCAAAATGTACAAATTGAATAACATTGGGGAAAGTTACAACAATGTATTACACCCTTCCCAACCTCTGCATCCCTTTCATGCCCTTGAACTCTGATAATTGCTGTCTGGTTTTTGTACAAGTTGTAAATAACCTTCCGTTCCCTATATTTTACTCCTGCTGATTTCAGAATTTGAAAGAGTGTATTCCAATCAACATTGTTAAAAGCTTTCTGCGAATCTACAAATGCTAGCAATGTAGGTTTTCCTTTCCTTAATCTGTCTTCTAAGATAAGCCGCAAAGTCAGGATAGCCTCCCGTGTTCCTCAATTGATCTTCCCCAACGTCGGCTTCTGCCAGCTTTTTCATCCATCTGTAAATAATTCGTGTTAATACTTTGCAACCATGACTTATTAAACTGATGGTTCTGTACTTTTCACGCCTGTCTGCTCCTGCTTTCTTTGCAATGGGGATTATAACATTTTTCTTAAAATCTGAGGGTAGTTCCCCTGTCTCATACATCTTACGCAGCAGGTGAAATAAGTTCTGTCATGGCTGGCTCTCCACGGGCCTTCAGTAGTTCTGAGGGAAGGTCGTCTACTCCAAGGGACTTATTTCGACTTAGGTCTTTCAGTGCGCTGTCGATTTCTTCTCTCAGTATAGTATCTCTTACTTCATCTTCATCTACATCCTCTTCTCTTCCTACAATAATGTCTCTTCGTTCATTTCCTTTGTAGAGCCCCTCTATATACTCTTTCCACCTTTCCGCTCTCCCTTCATTGCTGAGAACTGGTTTTCCAAAATGTTCCAATGGTTGTGACTCTTATGGGACCAAACTACGTTGGTTATCAGTCCCTAGACTTACAAACTACTTAAACTAAGTTAAACTAACCTAAGGACAACACACACATACATGTCCGAGGGGGGATTCGAACCCTCGACGAGGGACGGCCGCACGCACCGCAACACGGCACTCCAGTACGCGCGGCTAATCCGCCGCGGCCTGGTTTTCCATCTGAGTTCTTTATATTCATACAACTGCTTTTCTTCTCTCCAAATGTGTCTTTTATTTTCCTGTAGGCAGTATCATCAGCAAAGTAATTCATTTCAGCTCATCAAGGAACGATAAACAGTTCTTAATGGTGCTAACCAAACAAAATAAATTTTCTTTCGACCTTGCACCTTTGAGATAGAAGAAAAGAAAATTAAAAGTTAGTAGAATACTGATGGAGTCTCTTATGAATAATTTGTGTCTAATTACTAAACACTTTGAATAGTACGTATCAAGATTTGATGTAGCAGATATATAACACAACATTACTGAATTAAACTTGGTTTAAAAGAGTAAACACGATATGGAAGGATAAGGCATCCTAAGACATGTTCAGACTGAAAATAATAATTCGAGATAATACGTCTTCTTCATTACTGAAAGTGGCAGTCGTGTAACGTACACAGAATCGCAAAGTTGACATGTTGCGGATCACATTTCGTACCTACACGGTGCGTCGCGCATCACATGCGGTCTTTTCTTTTTGTGGCACTCCTTTATCGGAGAAGAGTTTCATTACGCTAATGGCACTGTATTAATTTGCGGACAAAAAGAACTTTTCTGCCGCCCATAACGGAGGAAGCGAGTTTGCGGCTACCCGCTGCGCGGTCCCTAGTGCCTGGGAAACCAGGGGCTAATTTCGCTTTAAACAGAGCAGCGGCGCAGTGTCGGCCGAGGCGATAGCGATCAGCGCGACCGACCGCACAATAGCGGCGATATTTATCGAAATAATTACACTCATAACTCTGGCGCGCGGCAGTCCTATTGGTCGCCGTTATATACGGCGTCTGCTAACAGGCGCACATTGAGGGCGCGGTCGCTCGGAATCCCGATTCACTTTGCGCACGCGCACAACCAACGGAACCGTAATGACGCGGCGACCCACCCCCAATGCTCCAGTCCTCGCCCCCACTCCGTAAATCACCCGCGGGGTCTTATCTGAAGGAATTACAAAATCTATACTGCTGCTAACGACGCGGACGCTACAACTCGTAGCGGAACTTTTCATTTCGACAAGATGCTCACCGTTCCGCCCAGTTTACACTCGCAACGGGAAATTCCCACCGCACCACCCTCAGCTTCCCTGGTAAAATGACCTAATGGTGGACAGCGGTCCTGTCCCAGTGGATAGACAGTTTGCCGCTACATCATCCAAGTTGAACACTGTCGATGGAAATGGAAATGAGCGTGTGGCTTTCATGGCCGGGAGATCCCTTGTGGAATTGTTCGGCCGCCTGAGTGTAAGTCTTTTTAGTTGACGCCGCGTGGGCGACTGACGTGCCAATGATGATGAGATGATGATTATTAGGACAACACAAAACACCCATTCTCCTGCCGGGAATCGAACTCGGGCCTCCTGCGTGGTAGTCAGCGACGCTGGCACTGAGCTATGGAGGCGGACACCGACGATGATAGCAGGTGTCAGGCGGTTCGCTGGCTTAGGGTGCCTCTCGCACGTCAGAGGGTAGCCTGGAGGGGAGACTGAGGGGAGAGCTCGTGCTGCCTGCCACGAGGCCACGGCACAGACAAATATGTTACTCTGTGGCCACGGCTGTGTCCAGCTTGATGGCGTTTGAGGGGAGGTGGTGGTGAGGGCAGCCGCTACCTGCCGCCTGCTCTGGCCAGTTTAAAGAGCTGCTTCTGACCGCAGCGCCATCATGGGACATCTTACGGAACTGCTGGAAACCCTCCCTCCCCGCACCCCGGAGTGTAGGACTGGGCCCTTACGGAGGTTTCCCCGTCTGTATATATTTGTGTGTGGTAGTAGTTAAAAGCGTCACCGTCCGGGTCTGTCGAGTACTGTTGGTAAGTGAGGCGCGCTCAGACCTCATAAGGCCAATGAGTTACTTCCAGCCGCGCGGTTCGGAGTCCCATGTCGCTGACAATGCTCACGCTAGAGTTTCAAGCTCTTCCTCTGGCATGGATGTGTGTGTGTTGTCCTTACCATAAGTTGGTTAAAGTAATTGTTTCTTAATTCGTATAAATGCAGCGATCAGAACGATTAAATTTACTAAAATGTCAGTCAGGGTCGCAATTTATTTAAATTTCACCGGTTTCGATCATTTAAATGGCCATCTTCCCACCATTAATATCATAGTGTTGGCTACCGCTTGCGTTGAACAGGAGTTGCATGGATGCTAACAAGTCGATTGCTAAGCAGTAGCAGTCCACATCTAGCACCCATGGTACCGGTGGCCAACAATATGGTTCGAGTGCTGTGAGAATGGCCATTTAATTGGCGAAACCGTTACATTAAATAAATTAGCATCTGAGAGAGGAGGATGGCCTGGTGGCCGGTCGGTACCTGTTAGACGTAACGATGCCTTTACGGCGGAGTTCATAGTTTACATGACCCATGAATAACCAGTTAAAACCGATTAAGCATGAAAACATGAAAAATTTGAAAGGAACCGTGGAAACCGAAGCAAAGTAAAACAAATAAAAAGTCCAAGGACATAATTTTCTACATGGAGCCAAATGGACGAGCAGCGGTCGTGGTTATTAGGTCACAGTGTTTCAGTAAAGTGTTCAAATCTCTTTCCCACTCCATTTTTGTCACATAATTATAACTCTACATAACTTATTCAACCCTGAAAAAAAAATTAAAAATATATATATGCTGCATAGAAGAACAGCCTAGTATGCAGGAGACCAGGGTATAAATTTTAACTGTTTCCCTATCCGCAAAATCATTATCTGTAATATGTTGAGACTATATTCGACACACAAATGTGTATTTATTCTACGTTAAAATATCCGTTTTGAAAAGGAATCGGGTAATATATGTATATGGCGTATCACAGGAGTAGGATTGATAATGAATAAGAAAATAGGAATGCGGGTAAACTACTATGACCAGCACAGTGATCGCATTATCATTGTCAAGATAGATACGAAGCCAACACCGACAACAGTAGTACAGGTTTATATGCCAACTAGCTCTGCCGATGATGAGGAAATCGAAGAAATATACGAGGAGCTAAAGGAAATTATTCAGACAATTAAGGGAGAGGAAAATTTAATTGTTATGGGAGACTGGAATTCGGTAGTAGGACAAGGAAGTGAAGGGAAGATAGTAGGTGAATATGGTCTGGGCAAAAGGAATGAAAGAGGAAGCCGCCTGGTAGAATTTTGCACAGAACATAATTTAGTTATAACAAACACCTGGTTCAAGAATCACAAAAGAAGGTTGTATACCTGGAAGAGACCAGGAGACACCGGAAGATATCAGATAGATTTTATAATGGTAAGACATAGATTTCGGAATCAGGTTCTACAGTGTAAGACATACCCAGGGGCAGATGTAGACTCTGACCATAACTTGTTGGTTATGAACTGTAGGCTGAAACTAAAGAAACTACAAAAAGGTAGGAAAATAAGGAGATGGGACCTGGATAAATTGAAGGAACCTGAGGTTCTTAAAAATTTCAGAGGGAGCTTTAGGCAACAATTGACAGAAACGGGGGGAAATAAAACAGTAGAGGAGGAATGGGTAAAATTGATAGATGAAATAGTGAAGGTAGCAGAGGACAAAATAGGTAGCAAGGAAAGACCTACAAAAAATCCTTGGATATCACAGGAGATACTAAATTTAATCGATGAAAGGAGAAAATATAAAAATGCAGTAAATGAAACAGGCAAAATGGAGTACAGACGACTAAGAAATGAGATTGTCAGGAAGTGCAAAATGGCTAAGCAGGAGTGGCTAGAAGGCAAATGCAAGGATGTAGAAGAATGTATAAATAGGGGAAAAATAGATACAGCCTACAGGAAAATAAAAGAAACATTTGGAGATAAGAAAAACAGCTCTATGAATATCAAGGACACTGATGGAAAACCAGTTCTCAGCAAAGAAGGGAAAGCTGAAAGGTGGAAAGAATATATAGAGGGGCTCTACAAAGGAAATGAACTTCGAGACAATATTGTAGGAAGGGAAGAGGATGTAGATGAAGATGAAATAGGAGATACTGTACTGAGAGAAGAATTTGACAGAGCCCTGAAAGACCTAAGTCGAAACAAGGCCCCTGGAATAGATGATATTCCCTCAGAGCTACTGAAGTCTCTGGGAGAACCAGCCATGACAATATTGTTTCACCTGGTGTGTAAGATGTATGAGACAGGTGAAGTACCCTCAGACTTTAAGAAAAATGTTATAATCCCCATCCCTAAGAAAGCAGGTGCAGTCAGGTGTGAAAACTACAGAACCATCAGTTTAATAAGTCATGGCCTGCAAAATATTAACGCGAATTACATACAGAAGGATGGAAAAGCTGATAGAAGCCGACCTCGGGGAAGATCAGTTTGGGTTCAGGAGAAATGTAGGAACACGGGAGGCAATACTCACTTTACGGCTTATCCTAGAAGATAGATTAAGAAAAGGCAAATCTACATTTCTAGCTTTTGTAGATTTGGAGAAGGCTTTTGACAATGTTGATTGGAATAAACTCTTTAAAGTTCTGAAAAAAGCAGGAGTAAATTATAGGGAGCGTAAGGTTATTTACAACTTGTACAAAAACCAGACAGCGGTTGTCAGAGTTGAAGGGCATGAAAGGGATGCAGTGGTTGGGAAGGGAGTGAGACAGGGTTGTAGCCTTTCTCCAATGTTATTCAATTTGTACATTGAACAAGCTATAAAGGAAAGCAAGGAGAAATTTGGTGAAGGAATAAAAGTTCAGGGGGAAGAATTAAAAACATTGCGTTTTGCCGATGACATAGTAATTCTGTCAGGTACAGCAAAGGACCTGGAAGAGCAATTGAATGGAATGGACAGTGTGCTGAAAGGTGCATATAAGATGAACATTAACAAGAGCAAAACTAGGGTAATGGAGTGCAGTGTAAGAAAATCAGGTGATGCTGAAGGAATTAGATTGGGAAACGAAGCAATAAAGGAGGTAGATGAGTTTTGTTACTTGGGCAGTAAAATAACAAATGATGGGCGCAGTACAGAGGATATAAAATGCAGAATGGCAATGGGTAGAAAAGCGTTTTTGAAAAAGAGAAATTTGTTAACATCGAATATTGATTTAGGCCTAAGGAAGTCCTTTCTGAGGGCATTTGTATGGAGTGTTGCCTTGTATGGGAGTGAGACATGGACGATAAACAGTGCGGACAGGAAGAGGATAGAGGCTTCTGAAATGTGGTGCTACAGAAGAATGCTGAAGATTAGGTGGGTGGATCGCGTAACTAATGAGGAGGTACTGAACAGAATTGGGGAGAAAAGGAATTTCTGGCATACCTTGACTAAAAGAAGGGATAGATTGGTCGGACACATTCTTAGACATCAAGGAATTGTTAATTTAGCGTTGGAGGGAAGTGTGTGGGGAAAAAATCGCAGGGGAAGACCAAGAGATGGATACAGTAAGCAGATTCAGACAGATGTAGGTTGTTGTTCTTATGTGGAGATGAAGAGGCTTGCTCAGGATAGGGTATTGTGGAGAGCTGCATCAAACCAGTCTCCGGACTGAAGACCACAACAACAACATGTATATGAGAAACTGTTGCGTTGATTTATTGCAGCTTATGTGGCGCAATATTACGTTTTCATCATTTCTTTGGGAACTACCACATTCATAATCGTACGAACATTGAAATCGAGCAAGGGGGTATATCTCATTATAATCGCGCAGAAATACGACGATTCCTGGTACTTGCGCCAATCAGCTTCGAGCGCCGGCTACGGCATCAGACCATTGGAGTAATTCAAACGCGAACTTTGCTCTGGGCATGCGCGCGTTCGACTGTGCTGTGTACTTTTGCTAGTTCTGTCATACAACAGTGACCTATAGCTATACTGTTCGGCAGCGAACTAACTACTTGGCAACATGGTTGCATTCCGTTTCTGCGGCCGGGGCGGTCTCCCAGCACACTAGACGGGGTCATGGATCACCGTGTTTCGGCCCGACTATAATTCAAGAGGTGGGCAAATTAGAGGTGCTCCCACAGGACCTCATATCGTGTGTGAAACACCAGACTTTCTTCCGTTTGAGGATTCGGTTAACTAGATTACGATCATCAAACATTTGCGGCCAACATTCGAGAGCCACTTTCTTTAAGTTAGTAATAGACTAGTATTGCGGCATCTAATTTTACCAGGACGGAGGTTTGGAAATTCGAACATGCATGTACCACTCCGCTGTGCCACCATGGCCAAGTAACCGTGACGATGTGACACTTTGATAAAGCGCAGTGCGTCACTTTGGAACCTCCTCTGTTTCTACAGTTCTATAATGCTTGATATATGTTTAGTTTTTGACAAGCTATTCACTGCGCCGTCGTAAAATTAAAACTGAAGAGTCTGCAATCGAGAATATCCCTTGCAAGTGTTAACTTCGCATTAAACTTCTGACCTGACAGTGTGCTACTGAACAATCGCTCCGCGTAGAAGAGTGTACGGTACTAATATGTCCGAAACCGCAGTGTGCGAATTTGCTATTCTAGTCCGGCACTTTTTATCACACAGATAGGGAAGAGTGTTTTGGCTACCTCTTGAGCTGGCGATCATTTGCATATCAGAAGAGTAGTCAAACTGTAGCAGTCATAAGGGATCAAAATTTAATCATAAAGGAATTCCCTTACGCCAGTCAAACTAAGAAAATCGGTTCGTTTTGTTACATTACATGGGAATTAGGCTGAACTTTGTAAGATTTATAGATGCAAAATTTGTTGATTGGCGGTTCGAAGAAATACACAAATAACTAAGTTAAAACTTCCTGGCAGACTAAAATTGTGTACCAGAACCGGGATTAGAACTTTGGGGATCTTTGCGCTTCTCGGACAAGTACTGTCTGAGCTAAGCCAGCTCGCTTCACGGCCTGTCCTCACAACTTAACGTCTGCCAGTACCTCGCCTCCTACTTTCCAAAGTTCACGGAAGATCTCCTGCGAACCTTGCAGGAATATCACTCCTGGATGAAAGGATATGGTGCAGACATGGCTTAGGGACAGATGTCACAGAGAGGTACCAGGTTTGAATACCGGTTCCGGTACACAATTTTAATCTGCCAGGGAGATTCCTATCAGCGCACATTCAGCTGCAGAGTTTTATTTCTAAGAATTAGATGCTTTGGCGTCCATAACTACGTCATTTTAGGACGGCCACTTGGATAACATCTGTTCATTGCAAGTCATGGAATATTTTACCAAGTGTATTTAAAATAATATTCGAAAAGCGCTTTTGTGAATTGTAGGTGTCTTTTATCCATACCGAGGTTGTAAGGTTCAAAATTACCATAATTATGCATTCACAGAATTAAATAACTTTTTTTAACCTTTTCGCACCTGGGCAGCAAGTATCTAAACACGAAACCACAAAGATGGCTCAAATTTCAACTTACTTTCTCTACACATTTATGTAAAACCATCATTTTCTAGTTTTCGAAAACCTTTATCTTTTAAATGGTTCACCTCAAATCATGATTTTGGGTAATAAATATCAATTCCGGGGATGGCGACGTCTGTTAATTCTATTCATTGAAGTTTTTGAGATGATATGCTCGGAAAACTTTTTCAACATCACCATCCGTTAAGGAGATGATGTCTACAGATTCAGAATTCAGGTTTCTGTATAGAAAGAATATAGCAGAGAAACAGTAAGGAGGGAAGGGAACAGAATGTGCTATTCTGAGGGAAAGAATAGACACTCATGGTTGGAGGGAGTGGCAGTATACGAGACCCAACTGGAGGCAATAACAGTGGGACAGAGCCGGAAGGTAGTTAGTAGTAGTGAGGGGTATTTAGCAAAGGAATTATAACACGTTAATATTTGAAACAGTGATAATATGGTCACAAAGGTAACATTTTTGGGGAAAAGACGGAATGTACAGTGAGGCATCTGGTTGTTTTGAGGATTTTACACATGAACGTATCCAGAATTTTTGTGTTCCGACCGTGGTAATTTTCAACTGGTTTAGACGTCTCTTCATTTATGGGGAAATGTCAGAACGCGTTGCTTACACGCGAAATCATTCACTGGTGAAGTTTATAGCAGGGCTTACGCACCGATGATATTTCGTGAGAGGATAAAACTGTTATCTACAACAGGAAACCAGAGCATTTCCCTAGACTGTATAGATAATTGGTAAGAATTCCGTCCACGGAATACATTTAACAAACTTTTCCGCCGGGGCGTGAAATCGATAATTAATTTTCACTAGTGCTAGAGTATCTTTCAACCTTACAAGAACTTGCCGACGAATGAAACTGAACGCAGCTACAAACGTTACTGCTAGAAGTGCATGTGTCGGTGTCAGTCTATTTAATGTTATAAACTTAATCTTAATTTTTCCCTACTAACGTCGTTAAAGACATTCGTGTGTAAGAATATCTAGAATGTACCTTTCCTTCTTGTCATAATGATATTTAGTAGAAGAAAATAGTGCAGTCACGGTACACACGTAATCAAATATAACTGTAGTAGGTACTTAAACAGGGTAAGTTTCTCTTAATGTTTCTTTTGAACTACTAGGGTCCGCTTAGTCGGAAACCACGCTGCGCAGGCATCCTGCTTTGCAGATTTGCCCCTTTCTCCGGATACATGACAGATTCATTATGCATTTAAAACAATTGGAAATGAAATTGAAAATAGGAAACTGTAAAAGAAAAGGAACTGCTGTAAGAACAGCAATGGTAGGATAAGATGCTATGTGGATATTCTCTCACTTGCACTACCCAGATAATAAGTATCCGAGTGTGACCTTGAGTCCGACGTTCCTGCGCAGTGCCTCCGTAGGTTACCAAGTAACGCCATGCTTGTCTCTAGGTTTCACATGGTGTTTCTGTAGTACGTCGTAACTTGTGTACAGCGTGTACTGTGTTTTTCATAAGAGACTTTTATTTTCTACTACAGCGAATACTAAAGAAATGTAAAAAGGTAAAGCAGTCAACAATCCGAAGATTGGTTTTAACACCACAGTGCTTTACTAGGCATGGTCCTGTTTGGAAGTTGTATGCCGTTGCCTTCCTCCGGCCTTCGAACTGACTTACCCAGCCAGTTATGGGGGGACCTACAGTTTAACGTGGGTTCCGAACCACAGAGCTACTCGGTATTTTTCACATGAGCAATACTTCCAGAGGTCAAAGAAGTGGAAAATGACAGATAAAAATCCTAGGAACTGGCGGGGATCGAACCCGCGACCTTCGAATTTCTAGTCTGGCACTCTACCACCGTGCAACCGAGGCGTGTATCTTACTATATTTAGAAGTTTTACGTGACATCTAGAACAATAAACAGACAGTATTATTTATTAACATACGTCAGTCTTTTTGTTCTATAGATTAAAAAAAAGTACCATCAGCTGTGTTTAATTTTTTTAAGTTAATAAAGCGACAGGTTTCCTTGCTTCATAGCTCCATCTTCAGGCCTCCGTTAAGTAATTGTTGCAAGTAACAGGGCACTTAAAAAGGGGGGACGTTAATTTCTCCTGTTACCGCAGCTGCTGATACTTTCTTCAATCTACACAATACTTCAGCTGTAGTCCCATTCCACTAATTATGGAGATAATTAATTTTTTTCTTGTATATTTATTGGTCGTACATCAACATTTGTGTGTCGGGGGAGTTAATTGTAAGTTTGTCCTCGTGTGATCTAAGAAAGTAGTGACTTTGGTGGAGTCTGTTACGATAAGTACACTGCTGACAAAGATACCGTACTCAACAGGCTTACAATTTAGATGCATCTATAGGATGTCACTTCGTGATATGATAGACCGTAAGTGTTATCCGGTGGAGGTTTCGGTCGATTTGTCACCTTTTCATCAACGTTTGCGGGTTTGCGGTTTCAATTCGAGAGTCACATTATTTCAACTCGAAATAGAGTAGTTATCTTGAATCAGCTTTCATTTTAGCAGGAAGACGGAGATTTCAACATCTGAACACGTATCTCCCAAGTTCCAACGTTGTCACCGGACCATGACGATGTAGCTCTCACCCAGAAGGAGTGGTCCAAAATTATCCCTTTTCGGTATACATTCTTACCACTGATATGTTAGTAAATGATTAGGTTCGCTCGGCTCTATAAGTTGTGAAACGTCCATCACAGTGCATTCTTAATGTCACCGCCATATCGTTGCGAAGTTGGTATCAGTAATCGGTCTATTGTCAAAGAGAAGCAAACCCTCTATGTACTGTACGAAGCACCCGTGATGCCATGCAGCCTATCCTGAAACTAAAAGTTTTTGACACAGTCCGCATCGTTGGAGTCGCAGTAGAGTGGCCGAGTGCTCTAAGGCGCTTTGGTTGTGGAGCACGCCGCTTCTCGCTGTTAGCAGTTCGATTCCTCCCTCGGACAGGGTGTGAATTTGACATAATTTACTTTAAGTAGTATCGAAGTCTAGTGACCGATGACCCATTAACTTCACAAACACCTGAATGGTTTTTGAAAAAAGACTACTCTTTGGAAGATTGTCGTATGGTGTGCCGAGCTATACGGGATCCAACGACCTCAGCCCTCACCATCCGCGATGTGTGCTGAAGAATGCCCACGTCTTGTGAGTTCCTGCACAGTGTCTCAACGAATCGCATCTAGGAGCTGTAGTTCTACCGACCAATTAGTCGGCTGCCAGTGACACCAAAACACCAGCCCCGATGTTTTTAGTTGTGCCATATCCTGAATCATGGACAGAGGACTAAAGCAGTCACAGCATATACTGGGACGAGTCCAGCTTTTCTATATCGTTCGATGACTATCGTATTTCAGTCTGGCGGCGTTAAGAAGTACGGGCGGATCCTGCCAATATTGCAGAGAGACACACAGGCGTAACCTCCTAACTTCATATACACAGCTTGCGTGTATACGATCTGCGCTCAGCATGTGAAGATACTCCCGTGGCCATTAAGGTTATCAACAATGTTATTTTGAAATTCTTGAGAGATGCAACCGTCATGATCAAAATTTTGAAATGATTCTAAAATTGCTTATAGCTGGAATAGTCTCTCAGTTCATTAAAAATTAGTAATGAATTTAGAAAACGTAATAGGATTTAACAAGTGTAATCAATTGGGAAAATTTCTTCGCCATAGTGTTAACAAATTTTGTTACGGTGAGGTAATAATAATTTCCTGTGGCTCATTGACCTGGTGCAAGTCTTTCAATAGGACCGCACTTCGGCGAGTTTCGTGTCCCTAGTCTAACCCAGTTATCCAACCAAGGAAAGGGAACCTACAGCTTAACGTGTAATCCGAACCACATGTCGTTTCTGGGGACTTCTCACATCGTTGAGAAGCGAAAGATGGGTTAAAGCGCAGACTGAAAAAATCCGAGGTCAGACCAGGTTTAGAAACCGCGACCCTTCGGTTTCCAGTCGAGTGTTTTAGCCCCAGAATAATTTTTTTTCCGCATCTGGTGGATCTTTGGCTCACGGTCGTTAGTTCAGTTCGTTCTTGGTTGATTTTTTTCAGGTTGATCTAAGTTTTGCGGTTGTTGTTTCAAATGTTCAAATGTTTGTAAATCTATCGGACCAAACTGCGTGGTCATCAGTCCGTAGCTTACAAACTACTTAAACCTAGGTAAACTAACCTAAGGACAACACACATATCACCCATGCCCCAGGGAGGACTCGAACCTCCACGGCGAGCAACCGAGCGCTCTGCAGCGAGACGCTGTAGACCACCCGGCTACTCCACCGCGGCGTAAATAATCTACTAACAACAACTGAGAAATTATTCCAGCAAGCTATACGCAAATTTTACAATCATTTTAAAAATTACCAAGTATACGATGACATTGGAAGCGCCTCCATCCCACTAAGAACCCACTGCGCAGAACGCAAAACTCGTCTCCCTCCCCCACCGCGTGCTACAGCGATGGTTTCAAATAATGGCCGAAGGGAGACTAAGCAAGATTTCGCCATGTTGGGCACTTCTCTGTAATACTTAAATGTGCAGTGCCAAAATTATGCTACTCCCTGCAACCAATGACCCTCTATGCAGACAATACATCAATAGTATGTGCGGGCTTGGGAAAATTAGTTTTATGCCTATAATCGTGGGATGAAATTTTAATGATTATTAATTAACAGATTATTCAGTCTGAGTATGTAATCAATAAACTTGGGATTTCATCAAGATTCAGAATTCGTAATTAAATTTGACGTATTATTTTTTTTTTAAATGACTTTTCCTTTGAGGACTGGCCTGACAGATTCTGTGGCTTTGCAACGTGTCTTTAAGCGTTACTGGAATTCAGTGTGTTACAAAGTGATTGATGTATGTTATTCTCTATAATGTTCACAACTGTGAATATCGTGTTCACTCTCAGTTCAATGCTAATTTTGCGCAGTTATGTGATGATTGTAAAAACAGTGTTATAAAATGTCCTTTACAATGTAAACATTTTGAAGATTTACTTTTTTCTGGCCGATTCCACATCCATAACGTTAATCACATTCGGGATCTGTTGGAGGTACATTAACACATCTTACCTCAATTTGTAAGCATTTATTACGTATCTTGTTTCCTGACATGTTCTAAATCACAGAGGATCTCGGAAGTTCGGATCAACTGGAACGAAAAGTACATCTAATCTAATCAAACGTTTAAGGCCAGTGTATTCGTGCCATGTTAAATTGCTGTGTTGGGAAAATGTTTCCATGTAGCGGCCTTTCTTTGTGTATTATAAGACATGGTCCAACGTGATCTTTCCTTGTTTATTTGATTTCTATTTCTTGCTTTTTAATTGATTATCTCACCTTTCCACGTTTCTGTTTTCCATATTATACAAGTAATTTGGATCCATTCTTCGTGTGCCACGGTCCACCACGTCATTTCGAACCGATTTAAAAAAAATAATGGTCTTTCCTTCTAGGGAGCGTATAGCTTACAGAGTGATTGTAATAAATTCCTGTTTGCAAATTCGTTATACTGAAGAAACCGATTCTGTATTTACGTAGCGTAGTGGATGTCTTCTTCTCTTATACACCTGTGGGCTTATCATTTGATTGCTTGGTTATAACTATACTGCACATAAGGAATCACCATAAGTTTTGTACTGTTCAGGACTAATCGGCCGTTTTAGTCTTTTTATTCGCTACCCATGTAAAACGTTCAAAAATTCCCAACTTTCATTTTACCAGTTAGATAAAAATTTCTTTGACAAAGAAGAAGAAATATAACTGCTTCTTGTAAATATTTCTTGAATCACTTTTGTTACGGCTTCGAATAGATATCGGAGAAATTTGGCGAACATCACAGATATACACGGCACACATTTCATATTCATTGAGTTCGTGCTAAATACGCTTTGACCTTTATCCCACAGGCAGAGAAATGATTTTTAAGATTCACTGAGAGATGATACACATTATGTATATTTAGATAAGGATGCTCTCGCTAACAAGCGGATCCTAGAAACCAAACAGGATAATGCAGATAGTAGCAGTAAACTCAATGGTTTTTCAGCTGCGAATATAAGTACATCACTCATTACCTTCAGATTAACAGCAATCCAGTGAATAGTTAACGCCAAATGAGAATGAAAGAAGATTATTAGATACGAACACGTCAGTTGATAAGTCAATACCCACAGTACAGGACAGAACTCGGACACTGAATAGATTATAAAACATTTCGTGCGACTAATCTAGTGACCTACTGTTAGGTACCTACCCAAATAAGTATACATGCATCAGGAAAAAAACACAATCTACTTGGAGAAGGCCACTTTTGACTTAAGCGTTACCGTCGCTTTTAGCTTTCAAGTCAAAAGCAATATTAGGTACAGTTACAAAAGAGTTATATAATTGGCACATGTGTAGCTTTTGTAATGTACTATTTCCTTCAGTTTCCTACTCCATTTTATGTTTGTTTACGTTACATCGTGTCTGATAAAAGAAAGTAAGCTTCACATTATGATTTTAAACTTTTACAAAATTCAAATGTTTGTAAAGCTTATGGGACTAAAGTACGGGGTCATCAGTCCCTAAACTTACAAACTACTTATGAAGTAATTTACTACAAAGACAACACAAACATGCATGCCCGAGGGAAGATTCTAAGTGGGAGGCCGCGCGATCTGCAAACGTGGCCCTGTAGACCTTTACACACGAGACTTTAAAGATCCTTTGTTGTCCAGCAACTTCAATTACGAAAAAGGGAAAGTTATAAAATGAAACTCCATTAATGCTATGTACTACTACAGTAATAACATTTTAAAACGTTAAAACCAAAGAGGTACTAAGGAGAAAATAAAATATTGTGAATGCATTAAAAAGTATTGCTCAAAACGTATTATACAGTGAGTGAATGGAGTTTGCATGAAATTTTAAAAACGTTGGATTTAATACACTCTCTTGCAAAGAGCAGATAAAATTATGTCTCTGCTGGAGCAAAAACAGATGTATTATTTTTGCTTTGGTGAAAAATCCTAAAATGTTAGAGAGGAAAAGTATTTCACTGGTGCCAATCGTTCCAGAACGAGATTCCGCTGTCCGTTTCTGTTCATGGTCCGTTGGCTTCGGTTCTTTGATTCCATAAATGCGCAGCCAGACGCAAAAATCCGAAATACCATTGCATTGCGAGCGAGCAGCAGCTGCATTCGCAGCAAGCAGAATGTTCGCAACGCTGCCGCGCGCTGATAAAAGCGATTCGGGCCACCCAACTCGAACGAAACAGCGCCCTAGGCGAATACGGCAATGTCAAAGGGTAACGAACGACGACCTCAACCATATGTTCCTCATTCATGTGTAACAATTACCTGTGAAAGATTCAATCGCTTTCAGAGAAGGGAGTTTGAGTGACAGGCCATTATCTCGTGTAACAGAAAGCTATTGACCAGAAAGGGTGGAGACCTGTTTTGCACGGAGTATACAAAATCTTATGAGGATGGCAGGTACAGAGAACATGGCGGAAGATACGACCGAAAATAGGAAACAACTACACGTAACTACGTCTTATGTGAGTGAAAATATCCTTCTGTAAAGTGCTATTGCGTTATCTGCTGTTCTGTAAATAATACAATCTTCGGTTATACTTCTTCATTCAGACTATCTTTTTGTCCTTAAAGAATAAAGATCGACTGTCTCTTGTATTCTTAGAACTCCCTCGTACTATTAACGCTAGTATGTTAATGGAAACTCACGTATGAAAGTGGACACAAGGAATAAAATAAAATTAACAGCGTGATTTATTCTGAAAATTTCTTTAATGGAATAGGAACTAAATCTGTATCTGTATACCGCCAGACATTTCGCGTTGAGTGGAGGAGGGTACATTGAGTGCCATTGTCGCATCGTCCTTTCACCGTTTCTGTAGCGTATTTCTCGTAGGTAAAAACGATTGTAGGTAGCACTTCAAATGTTGAAGAGTATACTAAGGATGCTGTTAAAATATGTAGGACAGTGGTAAAACTTCATACCTATATGTATGCAAGAACCCCCTCCTAATGAACCTATCTTAAAAGTTTAGGCGTAGTTATGAGTGCAAAGAAGGTAATGTAGGGGACGTGCTGATTTACCGGCCCACACCGTCCATCCGGGATTTGCCAATTAAGCTGACTCACCTTTGAGTCAGACTTGTGAGCCGATGTGTAGGCGTTGCTCCTACCTTTTTTATAGGAAGTGCTCTTCATGACAGCTGGACAATCCACTGAAGTATTGATGGAAGTGCTAGTAAAAAAGCTGAAATATTAACTCGTTACTGGCAGGGATTTCATGTGAAAAAATTCTGGGATTCCAATTATGGGGCTTTATTACCAGCCACACCACAATACAAGTTTGTTTAGTTACTTTGAAATTAACAGTTATAATAATACGGCTGAAAATAAGAGCATGGTTTCTTTGAGAGAGTTCCGGATTAGATCCTAACCTCTGACTACCGCGGGGCGCAGCCGAGACCTCCTATAAACTTCGTACATCTTCGGAAGTATATGTAAATGTTCGTTAAAAGGCGTTGTAATTCATTATTTATCTATTTGAACATTATTAAAGATTATGAAATGATCAGTACCTACTTCTGTGAAACCCTAGTGTGCTGCTGAGGTCTGTATGCCATCAAATATTATGCCACCTGTTGCCAGTGTCACATCGTAAACAGCGCTATCATAATTTAATTTGTGCCAAATTTAATTTGCCAGTCTAGTTCCTCATTTTCGCTAGTACTTCTGTTTTAAGAGGTTTATTCTTGCGTACTTGGGAGATTTCGTTCGTGCTACTCTTTTAATGGTCCATTCTCGCGTATTTCATAAATACTGTTGTGTATAGTCTACGTCTGGAAGTGGTATATTTCAAAACTAGTCAGAGACCGCTATTAAGGCTAGTTATCAGTCAGTCCAGTGCCAACTGTTGCCAGTTTCACATAGTAAACAGCTCTAAATATCATAATTTAATTTGTGTCAAATTTAATTTGCCAGTCTAGTGCTTCATTCTAGTTAGTACTTCTGTTTTAAGAAGTTTATTCTCGCGTACTTGGCAGATTTCCTTTATGCTGCAGTTTTAATAGTTTGTTGTCGCGTATTTGATAGCTAGTGTTGAGCGCGCCAGCAGCACACACAGCGGCACCAACAACGTTAACAGCTAAGTAGGAGCGATCTTTGTCACTTAGTTGTGGGCTGAGCAGTGTAAATTTTTAAAAACTCGCGCTAGTAACAAGTTGATACTTAATTCTCTACTGGCAATTGTTAGGATAGATAGGGTGCGTGACTGCTGCGTACGGACGCAGGAGAAGCTGGCCGCAGTTCGCGAGCAGCTGAGCGTACTGTTGCCCGCGGTCAGCCGTCTTCAGGCTGCGGCCTCGGAGTGTTGCGGCAGTGGGGGCTCTGGTGCGTCGCATGGGACACCACAGGTGTTACATGTTTCACCCAAGGTCCCTGCTGTCGGAACATCTCCGCGTGTATCGGACCCGGTTGAGCCACCCTCTCCTCAAGGGGTGTGGCGGGTTCAACGGCGTTCGCATCGCTCGGGGCGAAAGGTCAATGTGGATGCTGGCCGTGCGGCGTCGCCCGCTCAGCCTGTGAGTGGACATGAGGCCGCTACTTCAGCAGGGTCCGAGCAGGCACACGGCGGGAGCGGATATTAGTGACTGGGAGCTCCAATGTTATGCGGGTGATGGAGCCCATTAGGGAAATAGCGGAAAGGTCGGGGAAGAAGGCCAGTGTGCACTCTGCTTGCCGGGGCGTCTCATCCGAGATGTGGAGGACAGACAGAGAGCACTGGGTGCACCCGACTGCCAACTGTTGCTCATGTCGGCATCAATGAGCCCTGACGACTGGGTTCATCGTCAGTTCATATATGTGGTTGGCGGAGTTGTTGAAGGCTGAAAGCCTTGCTCGCGGGGTGGAATCTGAGCTAAGTAATTGTAGTGTACTTCCCAGAACCGATCGCGGTCCTCTGGTTTGAAGCCGAATGGAAGGCTTAAACCAGAGGCTCAGATGATTCTGTGGAGATCTGGGGTGCAAATTTCTCGACCTGAGCTATCGGGTGGAGAAATATAGGGTTCCACTGTCAGGCGTGCTCTACATGCAGGAATCGACTACAAGGGTAGCAGAGTACGTGTGGAGTGCACATGGAGTGTTTTAGGTTAGAGAATTCCATCCCTAGGGCCGACAAGAAGCTTCCTGAGCCGCGACAAAACAGGTAATGAAAAGATCAATGTATTAGTAGTTAACTGCAGGAGCGTCTATAGAAAGGTCCCAGAACTGCTCTCATTAATAAACGGTCACAATGGCCACGTAGTACTAGGGACGGAAAGTTGGCTGAAACCACATGTAAACAGTAATGAGAGTCTAAACTCAGACTGGAATGTATACCGCAGAGATAGGCTGGACAGTGAAGGGGAAGGCGTGGTTATCGCGATGCAAAACGCACTAGTATCGAAGGAAATTGACGGAGATCCGAAATGTGAAATAATTTGTGTGAAGGTCACGGTTAAAGCAGGCTCGAACATGGTAATTGGATCTTTCTATAAGCCTCCTGGATCAGTTGCTGGTGTGACAGAACACCTGAAGGAAAATTTGAAAAATATTTAGAGTAGATATCCCGATCATGTAATAATTTTGGGAGGAGATTTTAATTTACCGGATATAGACTGGGAGACTGAAACGTTTATGGCGGGTGGCAGGGACAAAGAATCCAGTGAAATTGTTTTGGGAGCATTATCCGAAAACCACCTTGAGCAGTTAAACAGAGGACCGACTCGTGGCGACAACATATTAGACTTACTGGTGACAAACCGACCCAAACTATTCGAAACAATTAAAGAAGAACAGGTAATCAACGATCATAAAGCGGTTACAGCATCGAAAATTTCAGCCGTAAATAGAATTATTAAAAGTGTATGAAGATTTTTCTGTTCTAAAAAAGTGACAAAAAGCGGATTTCAGAGTACTTGACGGCTCAAAAGAGAAGATTTATCTCAAGTACAGAAAGTGTTGAGGAACAATGGACAAAGTTCAAAGCCATCGTACAATAATCATTAGATGAGTATGTACCAAGCACGATAGTAAGAGATGGAAAGTAGCCACCGTGGTACAACAACAGAATTAGAAAACTGCTACAGAATCAAAGGGAACTTCAATGCAAACGTAATAATAGTGACTTACGCGTACCTGTGTACAAAAACCAGTGTGAGTGACGAGTTTTGTGTGTGATATCCAGATTAATGGAGAAGAGAAAATACCAGCAAGTATCGACAGGTGTGCTATTTAGCATGTAAATGAGTTGCTAAGTTTTTATTATGAATGCTACGATTTACCTCATTATAGTAATGTCAAAATGACTACATCTATGCAAGAGCTGCACAAAATGACACATGGAAACGTCACGTTGTATTTATGTAAACAAATGCACTAAAAGCAAGAAAGAGTCTCGAAATGCGTTGCGCTATGCATAAAAATACATAATGGATACAGTTTTTCAGTATTTACATCCATGAAGAACACAGTTATAGGCCACCCAGAATCATCCGAATATGATGAATGAAATGACGTTACGGTACATTGAAGTTAAATCACTGTCATCCAATATGTTTGTGAAACAAGTATAAAATTGAGAATAATTTTGATCACAGAAACCACTGAAAAGCGGAAGCGCACGTAGGGCTACACCACATTTGCAGGTCACTTTATAGAAGAGATTCATCACCTTGTTAAAGAACGCCAGAACCGGTAAGAATAATTTGTGGACATTTAATACCCGATTATCCCAGTGCAAAACAACGTATAAGAGCCACTACAATGACATTAAGATATGCCACAATTCCGGATTGAGCATATGTTTTGAGTTTATAATTTACGCCTAAGGTTTCTGATAAAGGATTTAACAAACTCGGGGCTTCAAAATAAACTGTAATATCAGATTCCGAATTATATCCCGATTGTGATATTTATCATCTTCTGGGTGTCACAATCTCTTTCTTTCTTTCACTAAGCATGACAGTTTCTCACTGTCCATGTCTAGCATGTGAAAACGTCGGCCTATTTCACCTAGAAAAACAAAATGATTTGAATTTCACCGACTGTCGTCAGAAGTCTCTACGTTCGGGCGAAGACATCGGCTACACTGTAACCGTGCCCATAGTGGAGTACTGAGTTGACACGATAGGTCGTTTTCCGCCGATGCCTGTCGTCGGTATAACCTACCGATATCGGAGCCACTGTGACCACAGCCTTAGAGATACGGCTGTCGCAACCCTACAACGTCTGTTACTGTAGTTACACTGCCTAGCCGTTCCTAACTGAAAATGTATCTGCTGCCGGTCAGTGCATAAAATTTGCTAATAAATTCATAAAATGAAATGAAATAAAAATTCTGTCTGCCTTTAGGTACCCTCAAAAGTATGGCCTTGTTAAACTGTGACAGTTTTGTTAATGGTTGTATAGCGAAATGCGTAAATAAAAGTTTCTAGCAAACACAACGCAACATGTCGTTCTCCACTGAGAGGGGGCCTTATAGTGTTGGAGGCAATAAGTAACAACTCTAGTTCAGCTTTGGTGATGGAGGGGGGAGCACTACCCAGTGCTCGGTACGTGCAGAATGCTGTATGACCCGAACAAAAGGAAGATAATTTTCGCTCACACACTGCGTGTGAAACTGGACGTGCTCTGAATGACGAGCGACAATTTCCCCTGCCATCAAGATATTCGACTTATAAATAAGCATTTGTGATAAAATATATTGCCTTTCATCCATACATATTATAAAAACCAATCGTTCCGCCACGTCCGTCTGTCTCTGCCGATAAACTCAGAAACTAATAGACAGATTTTCATATCGTTTTTACGAAAGAGCGAAGTGATTCACGAGGCAGGTTTAAGTGTATAATTCAGTAAGTTGCATGTTAATGGGTGAGTCTGATGAGAAAAATTCCTCGAAATGGAGCAATTCGTACTGTTAGGAAAGAAAAGCTGTATGTTATGTGACTTATGATCTCGCAGGTAGTATGTATTCCCGGAGTAAGCAACCAGCGCGTGAGGGGGCCTAAACATTTTCATAAAATAAATGTTCAGTTGCTACTATTTCATACATGTTTTTCCGAATTTTTGTTTCATTCCTTCACTGCAATATCTGACGTTAATTAACACTAACAAGCAATGTTGAACCCGTATCTAATAGATGCAACGCGACCATCAGTGTTCTCCCTAATGACGCGATAATTGCAGTGTTAATAACGGTCGGGAAATGAGGTCGTGTATTATTGGCATCACTGGCAATAACCCTCATACACACTGAAAGATAAAAATGCAAAATGATGTGGTAGTCTCTAAATCCTAACTCATCCATAGGCTATTAGGACACTACAACAGAAAAAGATGTAGGCATATAGCGTGTGAGGAATTTAAAGCAGTTTTCCGGAATAATTGCAAAAAAATACAAATACAATTTAAAAAAATTATAAAAGTTGTTTTCCAGGAAGAGAGCCCTCCATTCACATAAAGCTGGACCCTCCTCTTCAATGCGGTGTGTGGGATGGAGGTTTAGTTTGAAATCTTTATACGAACTCTTATTTTTTTATTTCAGATTGAGATTCCCCGTAATAACAATAAATAAATAAAAGAAAACCATGTAACTTGCATATGAAACAATTTTTCGTTTTATGATGGATATCGCAATTATCTCAAATAAACAAATAAATAAATAAAATAAAAAAAAATAAGAAAATGGTTGAAAATTGCTAAAAAAACGTAATTATCTCAAACAAGTAGGCATCGAAATATTTCTCTACGTTTAACACTTCCTGCTTCCACAAACAGGTGGACTGCGAAACGTCGCAACGTCGTAGCAAAAGGAACATTCCTATCAGTGTACCTTTGCAGAGCTTGTTTAACATTTCTATGGGTCTCAAGCTCAGGGTATAATGTCTCGTCGACAGCGTGGTCATTAGAGACCGCACCTCACGCCCGGACTTTCAGAGAAGGATGGGGGAGGAGATCGGCCGTTTGAAAGAAATCATCCTGTCATTTGCCTGGAGTGAATTAAGGAAAGCAGGGAAAACATAACGCTGGATGGCCGGAGGTAGATTAGACCATCGTCCTCCCAAATGCGAGTCCAGTGTCTTACCACTGCGGCACCTCACTCGAATATATGAGTAAAGCCCGAATCATTGAAGTACGATTAACAGTCTGGCACAAACTGGGAGCATGATCACAGTCTGTGCCCCATTCGATTCTGGGAAGTGTAACAAGATAGCATTATCAAAAACTGTACTTTAATTTTCTTGGTATGATTTGTATTTATTTGAGATATTACAGGTCTTCAATAAGTTCGATTCATTTTTATTTTTGCTGATTACAGTGCCTTCTATAATGAAAAATTGTTTCGTATAAAAATTATACATTTTTTCACGGAGAATCTAAATCTGCAAGTCGCGAGGGAGTGACCGAGCGCTTTAAGGCACCATGCTGCTAATCTCCCGGTTGATCTCCGTTAGAGGTTTGAGTCCTCAATCGGACCTGTGTGCGTGTGGTATCCTTAGCATAAGTTAGATTATCCCTAGCTTAGTAATATCCATCTAAATGACGGCTACGTACCAATTGTCACTGAGCTGTGATGTTTTACGGAACAACTGATGAACAAGTGTACACGAGTAGAGTGTTGGTTTGGAATCATACTCACCGAATTGACGAGTGTTACTAACAACAGTTCAAAACCCCCTGAAAGACGGGTGTTAGTAGCGAGCGTTAAAACCAGATGTTAGTAACGCAGGGTTAAATTAGTCTCAACAATAATTCAGTTCCTTGAGACAAACATTGTCTCACTATACAAATGGTTTGAATATAAGGAGTGGCGTTGAATTGTAATTGCCATGTAGCTGGGAATCGAAGCAGCGACCTCTTGCTTACTAGGCAAGACGCATTAATCCGCTCAGCTACCTCTGTGATACGGATAATACTGCTACACGAATTGAATTAAAGCACGTGTACCTACACACCAAGTACTTTAAATCTGCTTCGATGTTCCCTGTGGAACACGTGTCAGATTGTCAAGGCTCTCCTATATTGGAAAAGCACACCAGAAACATTGAGTCAAAAGTAATGAATGTGGTATGCAGGGAGACGCTGTGTTACCTGAGGGATTCGAATACAGGCCACAGCACAAATTTTAATTCAAAGCCTATCCATATATTCAATAACTTTAGATTAACAGTCAAAAATACAGCTCATCGGTTGCAAAGCAAGAGGTTGATTACTTATGCCTTCATCAGAAGTAACAACTTTTTGTTACCTATAAATAAACTCAAAATTGTTATGAAGGAAGCAGTATAAATTCCACATTTTAAGATTTGAACGAAGATAATTGACTTATATGAAATGGACAATAGTTCTTGAGAAACAGAACTCAGGTTCAAGTTATAAATGTAAAATTACATTTACATTTCATGTACATAAAACGCATCATGCTGGTCACACACGCGATCCCGCTTTTTAATCATAAAGCATGTGATTTTATATTTGTAAATGAACATTAAAGAGCAAAACAAATTTAATGGAACGCACTCTTAGAAAATCAGGCGATGCTGAAGGAATTAGATTAGGTAACAAAACAATGAAGGTGGTAGATGAGTTTTGTTTCTTATGTAGTAAAGTAACATATGACGGTCCCAGTACAGAGGATATAATATGCAGACAGAATGGCAATGGGAAGAAAATCATTTTTGAAAAAGAGAAATTTGCTAACATCGAATATTAATTTAGGTGTAAGAACGTCTTTTCTGAAGGTATTTGTGACGAGTGTTGCCTTGTACGGGAGTGAAACATGGACGATAAACAGTGCAGACAGGAAGAGAATAGAGGCTTTTTAAATGTGGAGCCACAGAAGATTGCTGAAGATTAGGTGGGTAGACCGCGTAATTAATGAAGAGGCACTGGACAGAATTGGCGAGAAAAGGAATTTTTGGCATACGTTGTCTAAAAGAAGGAATCGCTTGGTAGGATACATTCTTAGACATCGAGGAATCGTAAATTTAGCAAAGGAGGTAAGTATGTGGGGAAAAAATCGCAGAGAGAGACCAAAAGCAGATTCAAATGGATGTGGGTTGCCCTTCTTATGAGGAGATGAAAAGGCTTACTCAGAATAGAGTAGGGTGGAAAGCTGCATCAAACCAGTCTCCGAACTGAAGACCATAACATAATAACTTAAACGTGAGCTCTGTTGCTGAAGAGCCATTGTCAATTTCATGAAAGTTAATTTTCTTCAGTCAAATCTTAAAATGTGGTATTTATACTGCTTCCTGATATTTCTACTTCTGATGAAGGCTTCCTTAGTTGAAACCGAAACCGTGGTTAAGTAATCAACCTCTTCCTTTGTAGCCAATGAGCTGCATTTTTGCATGATAATCTTACTAAAAGGTTACTGTCTCGACAGCTATGTTGAAAATTGTAACTTTAAGTAGTATGAAACCCGGGAATGATAACCGCAGGCGTTAAGTGCCTTGGATTTATAAACATTTCAACGAATCTGCAGTATCATAAAGGGTTCCCTACTGAACCCACCATCCCCTTCCCTCACGCTCCCGATGGTTGTGCTGATGGTTCGAGCAACATGTTAGTGTATGGCCCTCTTCGAATTGAACAACTTTTGGTACAACTTTTTTATTAAATCCGAGTTGTATTTTTCCAAATATCCCAAAGAACAGTTTCATGTGCCTCACCAATTAGTTAGCTTTATGCTGACAAGAAGACAACGTGAGTATCGGATTGTAGAATAATTATTAGATATTTATGGTACCTTAAGTCGAGAACTGAAATAACAAGCAGCCAAAGCCATTCGACACAATTCTCAAAAATTATGGATGAAATCGAATATGAAATTCTGCAAGTAACCGTAAGTATCAATCACTAAATGAACTGCAGCATCTGTTGGTGTAGTTCAGGTGGTAACGTTCTGGATTCAAACACTAGGGTCGGTCGTTCGAATCCTGTCAGGACATTTTTTTCTTCGTTATGTTCTTCCACAATTTTAATATCTAATGGTAATTTTTACGAAAACTACACGTATTTTTATTTATTCTTAATTTTCTATATTTTATAGAAGATTATAATAATGATGGTTTCAATAAATAAAACAAGAGTTACATTTTTTCCAGTATACAACTAAAGTCATATACGAAAAAAAAATTGTCACAGTGCGATTCGAACCACCTACTCTATTACGTAGGAAACAGGTTACTAACAGCCGTATGTTTTTACGGAAACATTTATTCCTTAGCTACCAATTTCGGCATTCCATCTTCAGGCCCCTATATCGGAGTATTACATCCATTTAAATGGGGATGCAAACTGGTATCGTGGACTTCTTATTATCAGTAAGATCCAACAACAACTGTGACTAGGGGGCTGAAGATGGCATAATAGAATGCCGAAACTGGTAGCTAAGAAATAAATGTTTCTGTAAAACATACGGCTTTGGTGACCTGTTTCCTACGTAATCTTCACCAGCCGCAGTCCCAGTTCCACCATCAATGGTGGATTCAATAACACCTACTCTATGATTGTGAGGCAAGGACGCTACCATCTGAGCAACACCGACAGATGCTGCAACTGATAATATTCATCTTGGGGGTGCAGCCGGATATCGTCGTCAACTAAACACGATATTTCGGCAGACCAACTGGCTGCCATCTTCAGGTGAGTGCGCTGATACACTTTCCGATACACTTTCCGATACACTTGGTCTGCCGAAATATCATGTTTAGTTGACGACGGTATCCAGCTGCACATCCGAGATGAATACGAGGCGCGTTTCGAATCCATTTGGTAATAAAATGAAATTGTACACAGATAGAGAAGAAATTTTTATTGCACAAAATTCTAAAACTCTACTTTTCCACATAAATGCCGAAATTTTGCAGGCATTTGTCATAGCGTGACACCAGGTTTTGTATACCTTCTTCATAAAAATCTGCCACCTGTGTCTTCAACCAGTTGGAAACAGTTTCTTTCAGCTCCTCGTCATTGGTGAAGTGATGACCGCCAAGGAAAGGCTTAAGATGTAAGAACAGATGAAAGTCGCTAGGAGCGAGGTCAGGGCTGTGCGGAGAATGGTTCAAATGTTCAAATGTTTGTACAGCTTATGGGACTTAACTACGGGGTTATCAGTCCCTAAACTTAGAAGCTACTTATGAACTAACTAATCCTAAGGATGGCACAAACATCCATGCCCGAGGGGGGATTCGAACCCCCGACCGTAGTGGCCGTGCAGACCGTGACTGGAGCGCCTCAGTCTCCTCGTCCAACGCGGCCGGCGGATGGTCAAACAAGTTCCAGCCAAATCCCTGAAGGAGGTTTTTCGTCACATTTGCAGTGTGTGGTCGTGCGTTGTCGTGAAGCAAAACAACACCTTTTGAAAGCAGTCCCCGGCGCTTATTCTGAATTGCACGGCGCAATTTCCTAAGTGTCTCGCAATAAGCGTCTGCTTTGATTGTTCGACCACGCGGTAAGAAGTCATGTGTAGGATGCCTTTCCAGTCCGAGAACGCTGTGCACATCATTTTCCGAGATAACATGATTTGCTTCGGCTTTACCTTTGGTGGGGATGAAGTGTGCCTCCATTCCATTGATGGCCGCTTACTCTCAGGGGTGTCGTAAGAAACCAATGTTTCATCTCCTTTGACTATCCGTCTCAAAAATTCTTCGTCGCTTTCAGCATAACGGATCAAAAACTCAAGTGACTACCCATCCGTTGTGTTTTGTGTTGCTCAATGAGAATCATTGGTACCCAACGTGAGCAGAATTCACGGAATTTCAGTTGTTTGGTAACAATTTCATGCATCAGTGATCGTGAAATTTGGGGGGAAGTCGATAGCGAGAGCATTAATTGTAAACCTACGGTTTTCCTGGATCTTGTCATCAATCGGTGAACCAGTTCTTCTGTAACCAAAGGTGGACGCCCACTTCGTTCTTCATCGTGCACATCACTACGCCCGCCGTTGAACTGTTGGACCCATCATCGAATCACTCATCGCATTTGGTCCGTAAACATCGCAAATCTGCCGATAAATTTCACTTGGTTTCACTTTCCTCGCATTCAGATTCATATGTTTGTAAATCTATCGGACCAAACTGCGTGGTCATAAGTCCGTAACTTACATATCACTTAAACCTAGGTAAACTAACCTAAGGACAAACACACACACCCATGCCCCAGGGAGGACTCGAACCTCCACGGCGAGCAACCGCGCGCTTCACAGCGAGACGCTTTAGACCGCTCGGCTACTTCACCGCGACCCTTGCGTTCAGAAACCGAATCAACGACCTGATTTCACAGGCGGCGGGATTTTCAATCAACGCCGACATTTCAAACAAGCACAACAAAAGCGTATCTAACTGAAAGCGATCCCCAAAATGGCGCACGTTGTTCTCCTTGATACACATCGTCTACAGCGCATGTGCGGAACTGCAATCGCAGCGCTGCGGCGGAGATAAATTGAAACGGAACTTACTTTCTTGAGGCGCCTCGTATTATCAGTTATTACGACGGGAAAGTCTAGCAACCACAGATGCTGCAACTGTTGTAATTGTTGATACTTACGTATGCTTTGCAAAACTCCAACGTCGATTTTCTGGAGAATTTTTGAGATTTGTGTCGAATGACTTTGGCAGATTTTTATTTATGTTCTGCAACTTCACGTATCATGAATATAAAGAAATTCTAAAATCCGGTACCCATGTGGTCTCCTTGTGAGATGCAGAGAGCAGCAGCGGTAGCGTGCTCACCTGCTTGCCGTCCCAGCGGCGGTAGGAGCGCCAGTCGCGCAGGCCGGGCCGCCAGTACTCGACCGAGTACTCCTCGGCGTACTCCTGGCCGCGCGCGTGGTCGTAGCGGCCCTGCGTGTGCACCGCCGTCACCACGTGCACGCCGCCCAGCGACACCGACAGCCACTCGCGCACCCCGCGAGACACCTGCGACTTGGGGCACCACGCGCCGCCGCCGCGCTCGCTGCGCAGTCTGCCGGGAGAAAGCCGCACTTCAGCACACGCCTCATCTCTGACACTGTCAGACTAAAATCTGTCCAAAGATGCTATAAGAACACATAGAAAAACGTCAGGCAGCTTCGTGACGAACAACTCACCGTAGACTATCGCCGTTCCGCCGACTGGCCCACTAAATTTCGACCGTGGCCTTAATCATGCCCATCTGAGAATTAGAATGAATGGCCACTGACAACCGGTGGATCAACCTGTCGCACAGCATGCAGCTGAACGCAATACCCGTGATTACAATGGATAATTTACGACCCAGGATAGTTGGACAGATGGAAGTTGTCCCTGCAACACATTCTAAGCACCCCTCCCAACCACCCTGGCCTCAACCTAACTTATCATCCCAACACCCTATGCCTAACAGTCCCTGCCCAGGTGGAGTAGTTTGTAAGCTACCGACTGATGACCACGCCGTTTTGTCCGATAGATTTACAAACATTTGAACATTTGTAACAGTCCCTTACCTGCTCCACTCACTATCCTGAATCTCCCTCAAATTCATGTATTTCTCCCGCCCCTTCCCCTTTACCTCCCACACAAAGCTTTATAACTTCCGTTTCTCGCTCTCCTTACTTTCCTTCACTGCATTTCTTGCTGCATCTCACATTTGCTCCTCTCAGAGCTTTTGCGACCCCTCATACAACCGGATCGTTCCGCCACAAACTTACCAAAAATGTTCAAATGTTTGTATAGCTTATGGGACTTAACTACGGGGTCATCAGTCCCTAAACTTACAAACTAGTTATGAACTAGCTAACACTAGGAACGGCACAAATAACCATGCCCGAGGGGGGATTCGAACCCCCGACCGTAGTGGCCGTGCAGATCGCGAGTGGCGCGCCTCAGTCCTCTCGGCCACCGCGGCTGCCTTAAAAAGATGACCAGTTGCGGCAGTTCCGACGATGGTAGTATAATTTGCCGATCCGTTCATAAAAATCAAATAAATTATTGATCTTCGCTGTTTTATTGAATAATATTCCTTTTCCGTATTTGATCAGTTGTTTGTATCGCACCAGGTTAGCCTGGAACGACGTTAGAGTGTACATTCTTTATGCTTTTAGTTGTTCAAATGTCTGTAAATCTATCGGACCAAACTGCGAAGTAATGAGTCCGTAGATTACAAACTACTTAAACCTAGGTAAACTAACCTCCGGACAAAGACACCCATGCCCCAGGTAGGACTCGAACCTCCGCGGCGAGCAACCGCGCGCCCCGCAGCGAGGTGCTTTAGAACGCTCGGCTACTCCACCGCGGCCTTTTAGTTGTTCTTTTGTATTTTCGTAGAACTTCAAAAATGTTCAAAAGTTTTTAACGTAACGGTCCAAACTGCTGTCATCCTCCCTAGACTTATGAAACTTACGTTAAGGAAAACACGCACACCAATGCCCGAGGTAGGACGTCATCTTTCGGCTGGAGTGTCCGGTAGTTCCGTCATACGCCGCCTTAGAACGCTGGTCCCTTTCCGAGCGACTTCGCAGTATAAACCGTTTCAGATGGCATGGTAGAGGCGGCCGGTACTTCAGATTAATGGGGGTTCATTTCTTTCAGTGCCGGATCTTGATACTGCCTCCCACCCCCCACCCCCCTCCGTCAGGCGCTTCGGAGATAATTTCGCGCACCTTTGCGAATGGCGCAGGGAGAAAGCGCTCCAGTTTTGGATACATTTCTCTAAAAGATCTGCATAATGTCTTACCTTGGCTTGTTTGCGCTCGCTTCAACTTCAGCTGAGGCGTTGGCCTACCAAGCTTCAATGAATCTGTTATGATGAAAGGACAAGCTACCTTCGGGTGAAGTGACACTGTAAATAGCACACCCTCCAAACCTTATGTATGAGCAAACGCTGCTATCTCCCACCCCTTTTCAGACAATTAAATGTTTATTACTACCAAGGGTATAAATCTCATTTACCTTCAAAATCGCGACACATGCCCTAAAAGTCCAAAGATATGTGTCAAGTAACATTGCAAACGTAATTGTTGTTCCCGTACCTGTTAAAAAGATTGGGATAAAAAATTGCTTAAGACGGTCTCTAAACCACTACATTCGACACCACAGCGTAATCCGGCTATTATTGCTAGGTGGAGAGTAGTGACTTCAGTATTATTCATGATCGGATCTCCTGAAGGCTTTTACACTTGATGCGTCTTTAATTTATATTTTACCAAATATAATGCGTTTTTGATGAATCTTCAATGCACCAAAAATAAATATGAAGGGCGGATGTTGCCTTCATGGAGAATTTGCGCATGCGCAGGGCGAGGTACGTAGTAGCTTCAGTGTCATGCTTCGGGACCATTCGTGCGTAACCGCCAGGGCAAGAGTAGCCAAGTGCTGGTGTCTCTACCAGCTCCAACGACAATGTTAGTAGCGGCGTTTCCCCTCGCCCATACCTGCCGCGCGAGCGCCCAAATGCTCCCTCCAAAGAGTTCAGAAGAGAATTTGAACCTCAGTCGCGCATGCGCATTGCAACGCTGCGGAACCTGTCGCCTACATTAGGCGGCCGCACTACAACTCGTATACCACCGTACCTGACTCGCCAGCGCGAGGAGAGGAGCGTTGCGTCGCAGCTGCATTTAGCCGCGTAAACAGCGAGCAACTCTCGTCGGAGATGGCAAATCAAGCTGCGACAAGGAATCGACGGGCACAGCCACGAAGTGGCGTTCTTGTGGCGTTAGTCCACCTCGCTTCCGAGGTGATGGCCTTGGCAGGCGCGGGTACAAGGAAGCGCCGACGGAAGGCACGGAAGTTTGTGCAGTGCTTCCGCTGCCAAAAGATCGGCCACGTGGCCGGTGACTGCACGGCGATGTTTGTGTGTTTGCGCTGCGCAGGCACACACGATACGTGCAACTGCACGCACCCGCGGGACGCCGACAAGCGGTCCGTCAACTATGGCCCCCACGCCGCCAACTTCCGCTGTTGCCCTTACATTGAAGAATGGCGCACGAAGCAAAAGTCGCGACGTGTGGAGAAGTCTGGGACGGGCACTGCGACGCCGACGGCATCCGCGGCCGTCCCGTCCCCTGCGCCTCATGCACCACGCGGGAACGTTCGAGGGTCAGCTGGAGGCGACGCCGTCACGTCGGGTGCACGAGTTATTCTGCATCCCGCGGCGGATGCCACCCTGCTTCGTCTTCAGGCCGCGATGGCGGCAGAAAGGAAGCAGTATAGCGTCACTCTTTACGCCGCGATGTGACGAATTTTGGGGTCTCGAGCGGGAGTTGAGGCTCGTCAAAGCGACGATTAACGACACCCCCCCCCCCCCGCACGCTTCCCTCGTCTCCGCCATGACGGGGGACGCGTGCGCGGCGAAGATGGAGGTGGACGCGCCTCCGACACGAAATGACGGCGAGGCCGCGCCTGAGGGAGCGGTCGCCGCGCACGTGGAGGGAGTGGACGTGTCGGATGACGACGCGACCTACTTGCCGACGAAACATGACGTCAAACGAGTCCTGCTCCAAGTATTGACGAAAATCCGCAACGAGGACTGCGACGACGATACCTCCATTACCCGTTAATACCAAAATCGAAAATACCACCACCCCCTCACCACCCAGTTAGCCCAAACAGCACAGGAATTCTTGGATCTTCGGCGCTCTCGCAAATAGAGCGGCTCCCGACTCCATCTATCCAGGGTGCCTTACGGGGCTTAAGCCCTGCAGGCCCTTACAAGTCATCCCCGAACGTTTATGGCAAAATGAAGTTAGCCTTTCTTATTCCTACAGTGCTCCATCAGGAGTTGGAGATCGCTGGAAAGTGTTGGTACCGCATTCCATCTTGTTCCACAAAAGACTCGTATACGTGCTGTCTCCGCGATGTAAAACGTTTCTAAAGCAATAAAAAATACTCTGAATGTGCATATAAATTGATCTGATAGAAGAACGAAACGAAAAATGATTATTTTCTTATTTATTTATTTACTTTGTTTTCACGACGAGCTTTTTTCCAGGTGTTCACTGAACCAGTGACCACAAAGGGCGCGTCACCGCTGCGTAATGGATGAAATATATGTAACAAAAGACAATATTAAACTTATACAAAAGGCAGGTAGCAGTTATTACAGTCAAATGACGTTAATTAATTCGGCAATAATGCAGGGTTGAAGCTTTCCTCCACTGTGATTCACTAATTTGCAAGTTTAAAAGGAAAGCCAGGAGAAGTTTGGAGAAGGAATTAAAGTTGATGAAAAAGAAATAAAAATATTGGTGTTTGTCGATGACATAGTATATTCTCTCAGAAACAACAAAAGACCACGGACAGCAACTGAACGGAATGGACTTCGTCTTGAAACTTGGGTAGGAGGTGAACATTAACAACAGCGAAACAAGTATAACATTAATGTATATGGTACCGATACAAAAGCGATACATGTTTGCGTCTCTTACTATCATTCAAAGTAATCACCAGCGTTGTGTAGAACTAGTTGCCAGCGATGTAGAAGGCGTACGACACCATTAGCAGAGCCTGTTCTGTTGATGGTGCGAAAGGAGCGGTCTACTGCTTGTATAATCGCTTAAACAGTTTTGAAGCGAATGCCACGTAGTGGTTCCTTCAGTTTCGAAATTAAATTATTCACAAGGATTTCAGGGAACAAAGCAGCCACAACCTGCGCTGTATGCGCCCACACATTGTTGTGCAAACTGATGGATGGGTTGCACAGAATTCGTCTGGCATCGATAACTGTCCACTAAAGCGGCAACTGTATGCACTTATTCTTCAGGGAAGGATATCCTTTCTGGAAGCATTTTTCTGGAGTACTGCACGGTGGGAGAGAAAACCGAGGAGCATAACGACTTCGGAGAAAACAGTTAAGCTATCGAAATGTAATACTGCAGACGAATGATGAAGAATAAATGCGTTGATACTATAACTAATGACGATGAATTCGAGAGAATTGGGGAAGAAACAGATTTCATGCATACCTTGACTAAAGGAAGTGATAGATTGGACATAAAGGAATCGTCTATTTAACATTTGAAAGAAGTGTGTGAGGTAAACATCGGATTGGGAAACGGCGAGACATATACAGTTATCAGGTTCAAAAGGATGCAAGATGTCGTTTTTATTCACAGACGAAGAGGCAATGGAAGATAGAATAGTGAAAAAGCTGCATCTAACCAGTCTTTGGACTGTAGCCCACAACAACAGCAATTATTTAATTATAACTAGTGACCGATTTTTGTTGTTGTTGTTGGAATCTTTTTATTGTATGTAGGTCAGAAAATAACATAATTTCAGATATGAGTCAGTTTTGAGTAATTGTAGCAGGCAATGAAAACCCTGTTCAGTTGCGACTGTGCGATATAAGGGCCAGCAACTGTCCACGGCTGTTCTCTCCTCTAAGCAATTACAAATCCCGGACAAATAGCAGCGAAATGGAGCAGCTCGGGCTCCTGAGAACCGCTATTATGATGTTTGGATAACGGTTGAAGAGATGCATTTACAACTATGCGTTTAACTTTGTTTGAAACCTGAGTCCTCTAAAACCATTTGGTTTATGACTGGCATAGTCAGGGATTTAAGAATACGGTGCAGTCATGAGACCAGGTTCCAAACTAGTGGATGGCCACCGTGGTATTTTCACCCTGAGTGGTAGACAACGATTTTTCTCCGTCTCTCTTGGTACTTTTGCTATAACGTCAGAGGGGTGGCTGACTAGCTTCCGACCACTGTCCAAGATCTCATACGAATCATATCAATGGGGTGTTCGATGCTTGTTTTCAAGAGTGTTTGTCTTACCAAATTTTCCGAATATATTATAGTATGACAAATGTAAAAGGAATACATCTTTGACACACAGTTCGTATAGTATATGACGTATGAAACTAAAGAAGTAAACGGCATTTCAGTAGGAAAAAGATGTGCAAATGTTTGTAAAGCAAAGGGACAAAATTTTTAAGGTCATCGGTCCCCAAGCTCAGAAACTACTTGAAGTAACTTAAGGTAACGGTAACAGACACACCACACCTTCCGGTACTCAGCACATGAACGTCCTACGTCACACACCAGACATTACAATTCTGCCAACAGTGCCTACCATTAACAAAGAAATGCAGTGTTAAGGGCAAACTTGTATCTCCTCTGCATACGAAAAATGTTGGCACTGAGCGTGGCTTCTCTGTATATTGCTGTGTTTTCAGGTACCGGAACGCCATCTGCTGATGCAACAGACACTTTGTGTTCTTGACGGCCCAGTCGCTAGTATGTTGCTGTAGTGCGTGATAGTGGTCAGCGTGCGGCCTAAGAAGAAGGAGCATTCAGTGACCTTGTGTAAAAGAGTGCTACTGTTCCATTCACAATGGAGAAGCTAACGACAAATCGGAACAGAGGTGTCTGTTAGCTACACTACGGTACGAGCCATCATTCACAAATATAAAGTGACGAACAACAGTGAATAAGTGTCGTCCTGGACGAACAAATATGCTTACAACCCGAGAGCGTCGCCGAATCATCGCACTTGCTCGGAAGGAATCTGCTACAAGTGCAGCAATTATTGCTGTGGTTGTTCAGACAACGTCCGACACGACGATTAGTGTTCGAACTATACGAAATGTGTTGAAGGAGGCTGACATGCATGGACGTTCTCCCAGAAAAAAGCCATACACATCGGAAATTAAGCGGCAGTAATGCCTACAGGTTGCCAAGGACTACATCAGCAAGGCGATGTAGTTTTGGAACATTGTGATATTTAGTGACGAATCGAAGTTCAATGTGTTCGGATTTAATGCAAGAAAGAACATTTGGCACAAGCCGAATACGCACCTCGACGTCAAGCACATGCATCCAACAAACACGGTGGGGGCGGTATCATGATCTGGGGCTATGTGAGATACATTCGCGTGTTGCGAGGTAATTTGCACACTGGTGCACAACATTGGGCCTTACTGGAGTGTTTCACTTCAGGGCCATGAAAGCCCGAGAGTGGTTACTGTACTATGCCACTAGAAGGGTTCTAACCACACCTCAGAGCCTGATTTGAACCCCATTGAGAACCTGTGGACTGATCGTAACACAGAAGTCGTAAAAATGCGTCCATCCGGTAAAAATGACTTGGAGAAAGTGCTCCTGGAGAAATGGTCGAAAATTACCCCTGATATCACCCGGAATTTAATACAAAGCATTCCTAGGCGTTTAAAGCTTCTATAGATGCTAAAGGAATGCATACTACCTATTAGAAGGTGAACATCACGCTGTCCGATTCATACGCGTGTACTAATACTTTTTTGGATGTAGAAGAGCGGTGTTTATTTTCATAACACTGTATGTTACTTTACGGACAGTTGATTTGGACATATTTGTAACCTATGTAATGTAAAAGGTGGTACGTGTCTGGGTTCTGTTCTGAAATATATGTTTCGTTTAACATACAAGCACTTAAATATAACTGTGCCAATACTTTTTGGTGCGATTGTATATGATAACTGTTACTGATGCCGTCGCGAATGGAAGTAGCTTAATAGTGAAGAGTAAAAATGTAATTACTCGGTGATTTTCAAGTATCCAACGACAAAATTCCAATCGTCTATTTTTATATCGTGTTAAAAGGTATTGAATGAACTGTAAATGGTACGGATGGCACCCGCTCATACGTAATGTACGCCATACTCATGTATGTGCAACGTCGACAGATTCAGATATTCTGCGTGTGCTTGTTTACAGACTACGTTCTACCAGCTTCATCAACAGTCTGTTTAGTTACACGTTCAGTGTACCGGCGTCACGCAGTGTAACGAACAAACGAGAGAAAACTCTTGAATCTGGTATTCTGTGGTTAGGAAACCATAAGCCTTATTTTCTGTAAGTAGCGACAGCGTATCCATTACAAAACCCATACGTAAATACATTGTCAGTATTGTCAACATGTGTACGTACGTGCGGTAAGCTTAAACGCTACAGTAGAATAGATTTTGACAACAATTTACAAACTCTAGTGTAAACTTAAGCACGACTACACAACATGAACAATACAAACTACAACGACTACACACTCTACTCCTGAGATCTAATAAATACGCCCACAGCGCTCCATCGTAACCGATGTACTAACGCACGAAACAAAAATGCATAGAACTTTTGCTGAATCTCTGTACTCAGTATAAATTGTACACAACTATATGGCATTTTTTTCGCAATTCTTTTCTACTGTCGCCTCTAAAAATATGTACTATATTTCAGGAAACATCCTGTATACGAGCAGTTTAAATTATACACAGTTAAACACGTGTTCTGGGTTGTATGAAGAACACAGATAAGGCAGTTTTACTAAGGTGCTATTTTCTAACAAACATAATTTTAACAATTACTGAATAAGCATGAACAACATTTATATTATCAGGTAACAAGACGATACACAAACGCGTTACCGTAAGGTGGGGAAATATCGGACGCAGGGGTAATTTCTGACGCGAACAGCGTATTGCTGGCCTTACGTTGGTATTACTGAATGCAAGCTTTACTCCGCGCACGCCTTTTATTATTTGCTCCTTACGTATTGAAAAACATATACGAATACACACACATTGTTCCTGCTGGAAGTAGAAACAGTGGTGTGTAGCAGGTTACTCTACTATGTACAATTGTTGCTAGTTATCTTTATGCGAATACTTTCTCATTGTAGAAGAAGAGAAACATTTGGTAACCTGTAAAAAAAAATGTTTTCGAAAAACGTCTGGAAGTACTATAAGTATCATGACCGTCCGAAATTACCCAATTACAGGATAATCTGGACCATTGCGTGGAAATTCAATGACTGTCCGAAATTATTCCATCAAAGGTGTAAAATCGGACAGTTTTATTTCTTCGTTTATGACTAATAAAAATTATTTTAGACCAAAAGTTTTTGATAATATTATCCTTCAATGTCACTCAATAGTCTCGAAATTTTTGTCGCAAGAATTTAAAGTTCTTTATGAAGTTACTTTAAAGAATATGCAAATTCCGTCCTGTATTACCCCACCTTAGGGTACTCTTAAAGACGTTTCAAATGAATAAAAACAATATTGCAGCTATTTCATGGCCGTTTTAAAGTAAAAAGATGCAATATTCCTAAAACACAACACAAGTGGCTGGGAATGTGATACAAATGTAAAATTAGGAAGAACTATGTCTTGCGGATGACCACCTCCCGGAAGTATTAAAATTTCAGCTTTTTATGTCGTAGTTTTAAAAATTACATCTAAAATGTATCGCATTGTACGCTGTTCTTGTTTTTCCTTCGTGTTACGCCGTACATTAGATCAACTTAAAGCTTCAGTTTGTGAATTTAAACCTCAGCTGTTTAGCATCGTAATCGTTAATGAACTGCAAGTTGTGACGAAGTGAAGAAGACAACCTCACGGGACGTTTCGTGCTTGCAGTGTAAATATAAGCCAGCGCTTGCGTGCCCGGAGGCAGTTGACTATGAGCAGAAAATCCAGCTGCGCGGACTACAGTAGCATCACGTATCTACCTGCTTGTGTTTCTGAACTCACCAGGAGTTCTTTTCCCGGTCATTGACCACTGTGCTTACAGTAGGTTCTGTTTCATAGATTTCACTGTGCACTCAGCTCTCTGCTGATGTTAATTTCAGGGAAATAAATAAACAGTTATCGCGAAAGAACTCGAAAAGATTTAGGCGGCATTTTAGCAGGAAATTATGGACAGGGAAACTTGCCCAGAACATCAGCAAATAGCCCTACAGAACCCCGAATTACAGGGGAAATTTGGTTGCTATAACAACGTTCCCACTGCAAACGCGCTCTAGAGTGTCTCTGAGCTATGAAAAGGTGCGCTCCGTTAACGTACTACCTATCTTTCTACCGCATGTTTGTCTTACATGCTGTGTAATGCGATACTGTCAATACTAAGCAGATGACGGTGTCTGATGTTCAGAATTGAGTACCTTGTAATACACGTTGTTTTCTGTTTTTTTGTCGGTATGTCATTCTGGTGAGGATTTTTTTACAACCTTTATTATTTTCATTGGTCTGTATTCACAGATTTTACAATTTTAATACATCACATGTAGGAATACACACTGGTGTATTCTACTGTTTCTTTTGTGAAACACGAGATTGTGTTTTGCGCTTCGTTTCTAAATATTACAGGTTCTAGAAAGTCAGTTCATTGCATAACAAGTGATTTGGAAGATATTGCTAATATTTCTGTAGAGAGTTTTATGGTGCGTAAACGGAAGAATTTCTTCTACATGTAACACGTAATAATAGCACATAAAATGAGTTTCTTCGACGTCATAACTTTTACGGTCTTGAAAATGAAATTATTTATTACTTTCTAATAAACTACCGTCCAAAATGTTTCCGATTGATTTTAATGTGGTTTACATATTTATTATTGGTGTACGGTACTTTAAAAATTGACATGTAACGTACTTTTACTTTTAAATAATGTATTTGGTTGCACAACTTGGGGAAGTTGTGCCTTCGAACAGCTTTTTACGTAGTAGTTTTATAGTATCATAAAAAGGTTGCAGTAGTCATAGAATCATATCATTTCAAACTGAGATACGAAACTGTATTTCTGTTATTCTGCTGGAAGACACGAACAGTCTTGAAAAATAGCTCATGTTAATGTATGGCTTTAGAATTGTGGAACAAGAGAACGGTGTTGTTCTTTGAATTGTTACTACAATTTTTTATGTAAAGTGTATTCTTGAGTTACTTTATTTTAAAGTCACAGTTGTATGGATTACTTTCTTCAAACATTTTATCCGAGGAGATCGTTATGTCACAGGTTAAGATCAAAATTATGGTGCATTCCTCAAATACTGATCAGAAGTCCTTATGTATACTTACAATGCATTACATTTCTTAAGGGCAACATGAAATTCCAAGTGATCTACTTTAAAATCCAGTAAATGTTCTTCAATTTCTCGTCCTTTTGTCCGAAACCAGCTATAATAATTAAAAAAAATTACTTATCACTGAGAAGAAGTTTCTGTCTGATAGTACTTCAGCATCAAAGGAAATGCAAGATTAATTGATAAATGTGGTAGTGTAGAAACAACGTATTTTAGCTAAGAGCTGATTCCAAGATGGCCGCCAGTGAGTGACGCACGCTAGTTAGGCTCGCAAGTTTATCCGGTATTTGGAGGTGTTTCTAAGCAGTTTGGCTGTTTGAAATAGTCACAAAACGTGTGTTAAGTGCCAAGTGTTGAATCGCTATAGTATTCGGAGTGCCTGTAATCGTGTAACTGCATTGAAAATGGAAAGTCGTCGAACAACGCGCAGCACCGCCAACGGCCAGTCCGGCGAGGGTGCAGCAGGCGAGCCGGTGCCGGCGACCGCGGCCGCGCCGCCCGCCACCGCCGACATCGCCGCACTCGTCAGGGCTGAGGTAAGTGCCGCGCTGCAGGCGGAGGGCGCGCTTGCCACCGTGGTCCAGACCATCACCGACGCCGTCACTGCCTCAGTGACGCTCAAAATACAGCAGACGCTCGACAAGAATGCCAGCGAGATATGCGCTCTGAAAAAGAGCCTGGAGGATACCGCAGGCAGAGCACGATCTCTCGAGCAGAAGCTAATCGAGAGAACAGATGAGCTCGAACAATATCAGAGACGTAACAACCTAAGACTGTTCGGGATTCCAGAAAATAGTAGTGAAAACACCGATGAAATCGTAGTGAAGCTGGCCACTGAAAAGCTAGGGGTGCAGGTGACCCTTAACGACATCGACAGAAGTCACAGAGTAGGACGTAAGACAGGGGAATCCACAAAACATAGGCCCATAATAGTGAAGTTTGTTTCCTACAGGAAGAGATCCGAAATCTTTAGAGCCAAGAAGAAACTGGTAAAATCAGGTCTGACGATACGTGAAGATCTCACTTCCGAGCGGTTAAAAATTTTGAATAGTGCAATCGCAACATTTGGCCTACACAATGTATGGACAAGTGATGGCAGAATAATGGTGAAGACGAACAATGGCAAAATATCAATTACAAATGCGAATGAACTCGAAAGCCTCTGCTTTAGGAGATAAAAACACTTGCCGCCACTACTTCTACGTGTAGCTTACTATTTTTATTTTCTTTTTTATTGTTTTTCTTCTTTTGCTACACTTTATATCGATTTTGTAAAGAAAATCTTATGTACATTAATATCTATTATACTACATTAGTTAGCTTTCTCTTTATTATTTTAGCAAATTATCATTATTTGATTGGTGTGATTTGTTGTTACACATTTTTTTTTCTCTTTCTTCTAGCAAATTATCATTATATTTTTAGTGACACTTACTGGTTCACTTTAGGATAGCGCTGTTTTACTATTAATCTCATACTTACATTATTAATTACGGTACCATATTAGGTTTAAATTCAATTTTATATAGCGTTGGTCTCACGCATCATTGGCAATTGCTCACTCTACTATCGATATTGTTATCTTTATTTAGTGTTGTTCCGTGCAGATTATTTTTACTGTGCTTGGCGAGATTCTCCCCCCCCCCCCCCTCAGCGCCACGCTGCCGCTCGGCGGACACAGGCCGTGCTGACCTTGGCTGCAGCGCCTCCCTGTCCCTCCCCTGTCTCTGAACCCACCTGACCTGCTTCGGCTCTCTCTCTCTGCTGTCCTGCACTCCTCCCCGGACCCCCCGGACCGTTAGCCCCCAGCCACGCCACATTCCAATGTGTCCTGCGTTCGCAGAAAAGGACGCCGCCACCCCACAGCCCACTGCCGTTGCCCTACCGACTAGCGGTATCATCGCGCGCGCTACAACTGAGCGCACAAAGCTCCACGTTGCACACGCAAATGTTCAATCTCTACAAGCTCATTTAGTTGAGTTCCGCCATATATTTCAAGACTTGGATCTTCATATAATTCTTCTATCGGAGACCTGGCTCAAACCAAGCATTACCACCAGTTCCGTAAATTTAGACGGCTATGTCTTCCTAAGACACGACCGATTGAACAAACGCGGAGGCGGCGTTGGAGCTTACATACGCTCTGAATTATCTCCTACCGTGTTGCACACATCAAATAATGATGAAACTGAACAAGTGGAATACATGTTCGTAGAGATAAAACCCCTCAAAGAAAAGTGTCTCATATGCGTCCTCTATAAACCTCCGAAGGTAGGTGCGTTGGACTGCTTCGAAACTGCCCTCTCAGACCTCGAATCATCTTATGAGCACATAATTATAGCGGGAGACACTAACATAAATTTTCTGTTCAACAGTCCGTCCTGTATGAAGTTCAAGCGAATGCTTACGTCTTCGAATCTGACCTTACTTCAGCTTGCACCCACCCATCACACAGCTGATAGCCACACTTTAATAGATATATTTGCAACAAGGTTTCCAGACAGAGTAATTCGAACGTCACAAACATCTGCACCTGGCATGTCTGCCCATGATGTAATTTTCATGACATACTCGCTAGAATGCCCCAGGAAGAAACCACTTCTAACTACATACCGTGACTTAAGACGCGTCAACTTACCTGAACTGACAGCTGATGCACAAGAAATAGTTTTCGAGCCAACCTCCGACACCCTCCCGGACGTAAACGAGAAACTGCACAAAATTACAAATAAACTTAACCAGCTGTATGATAAATATTCGCCCATCAAGACCAAAAAAGTGAGAAGGAAACCTGCACCCTGGCTAACTGATGAACTAAAACAGCTCATGAATCTCAGGGACAATGCACATCGGACATACAAACTGCACCCTACACCTGAAAACCACACCGCTTACAAGCAGAAACGTAACAGAGTCAGCCAGGCTGTGAGAAATGCTAAACTCAGATACGCCTATTCATTAACCGACAACATAAATAGACCGGCCGTCCTCTGGAAAAACCTGCGCGGTCTTGGTATTGGAAAAGTAAAAACTGCAGCCGAACCCACTGTCCCCATTGAGGAACTAAATCAGTATTTCACAACGCCTACCACCACAATAGATCACCAAACGAAACAAACACTTATTGACCATATCAAGAGGATAAACAACGCTAACCATGATAAGTTTTGTTTTAAGCATGTTACTGGAAGTACAGTCAAAAAAGCCATTATGCGTATTACATCAGCGTCTACTGGGGATGATGGTATCACTATCCAAATGGTAAAGCTGATTATTGATCCACTGCTGCCCATCATAACAGATATATTTAATCAGTCCTTAGCCACAAGTGTTTTTCCTGATGCATGGAAACGTGGACTAGTTAAGCCACTGCCAAAAAAGAACATTGCCACAGCACCCTCTGATTACAGACCTATCTGCATTCTTCCGGCACTATCCAAAGCTCTAGAATATATAGTAAATGATCAGCTAACCAGCTACTTGACTATTAATAACCTTTTTGACGAACACCAATCAGGTTTTCGCAAATATCGCAGCACAACATCTGCTTTGATAAAAGTGACAGACGATCTTAAGCAGGCAATGGATAGACAAGAGGCGACTATTATGTGCTTCTTAGACTTTAGCAAAGCTTTCGACACTGTGGACTTTGACATTTTACTTGCTAAACTTAGCAGCCTAAATCTCTCTCAAGGCGTGGTGCAATGGTTTCGCTCATACTTGACATCGCGTCTTCAGTGCGTCATGTCCGGCACCAAAAAGTCACAGTGGAGAAAAGTACTATCAGGCGTACCACAGGGCTCGGTACTAGGTCCACTCCTCTTTGCATTGTACGTAAATGACGTATCATCGGTCTTGTCCTTTTGTAAATACCACATGTATGCCGATGACCTCCAGTTGTATTTAAGTGCAAAACCAAAAAACCTGAAGACAGCAATCGAAAATTTTAATTCTGACCTATGTGCACTATCAAAGTGGGCACAGAATATAGGATTAAAGCTCAATCCAAGTAAAACACAAGCAATTCTGGTAGGACATCCTAGGCTCATTAACCACAAATTCCGCGAATCTCAACCATCATTAATATTAAATGACACACCTATCTATTTTTCGCCCTCGGCAAAAAGTCTGGGAGTGATAATAGACGACAAACTAAATTGGGCTGAGCACACAGCCGCCGTGTGTAGGAAGGCATCAGCATCTCTTCATGCCCTACAGAGATATAAGAAGTTTTTTCCTCTCGATCTCAAAAAGAAACTTATACAAACACTTGTAATTCCAATTATTGATTACAGTGATGTTATCTTACAAGGTCTTTCTTGGGAAAGCTCAAGACGTCTGGAACTAATCATGAATGCCTGCGTTCGATATATATGTAACATCCGTCTCTTTGATCACATTTCACCATCTTATATGCAACTATCCTGGCTCCGTGCTGACAAGCGCAGAGATTTTCATACACTCTGTTTCCTCTACTCCCTTATCAACGTACACTGTCCCTCATATCTTTCCTCGACCTTAACACTCTTATCTGATCAGCATAACAGAACTACTCGTTCGTGTCAGAGCAAAACCCTTTCTGTCCCTATCCATCACTCAGCCGGTTTCTCAAAATCCTTTTCAGTAGCAGGAACGAGGCTCTGGAATCATCTACCTCAGTATATCAGAGAACTGAATAACACTGCCAGCTTCAAACGACAGTTAATGGATTATCTACTGAAGCAATAATTACGCCAGTCTTTAATACCCTACGGTCCAGGTACGTCACATCCATTCCTCCTCCCAGATATTCTCTTACTGCCATTGCTCTCGCCAGGTACAGCTTTCTTAACTTCCTTTTGTCAGAATTCGCCTTGCCTTAACCAGTCTCGATTCAAAAGTACATCCTGTATCTGCTAATATCAATGTTGTTACACCAACAGCAGCAGAAGGTGTCTCAGTGGTACTACTAGTATTAATCCTATTAGAATTAAGTCAATACCTTTTATTTTATATCCTTTTACATGTAGTTAACTTTTATAAATTATGTTATTAATTGCTTATCTGTAAAAATCATTGGTATGTTATAGGTAACTCAAATGTAAAAAATTCTATATGTGTAAAACCCTGGTCCGATGTAAGAGAGGGCCTGATGGCCCTAATCTGATCAGGCTAAATAAACAAATAAATAAATAAATAATAAATAAATCTTTTAATTGCAAAAGTCAACTTCCTAACTGGAATATCGGCTTACAAACTGGAAATATCAACGTCAGAAGGAACTGATAAGAAATATAAATTAGAAACTGACTCCGTCAGACTTATTTTGAACATGCCTAAAACAGGATTAAAATTGTAAGCAAGAATTCCCCAGAGAGAAACGTACTGATAACATATGTCTATATGCCAGTAGATATGAAGCACAATTTAAAAAATTACTGGAAACATAAGAGAAAATTAAAGGAATTCACAAGCAGATTTAAAGCAGCAATAGCATAAAATATTGTTTCGGCTACCAAATCAAATTATAACTTCGTTAAGTCTATCTGTCTATCTATCTATCTTCGGCCCTTTTCCCGCAAATGCAGGGTCGGCAATGTGTTAAACACGGGTTTGGCATGGGTTAATATTTACAGGGAGGCAGGATGCCCTTCCTGGCACCCCCCCCCCAGAAGGAAATGTGTACCCCAATTATCTGCGTATAATGTTATAAGTGTGCGAAACTGTAAAGTGTTTGCGAATCCTGTAACTGAGGCGGGACTTGGAGACCAGCCCGGTAATCACCTAGGGGGACGTGGAAAACCGCCTAAAAACCACATCCGGGATGGCCTTTCGTTAATCCGCCGGGCGGATTCGAATCGGGGCCGATACACCTCCCCGTCTTGGCGCGTTAGACGACACGGCTAACCGACCGGGTAAATGAAAAAATTGTTAAGTAATGAGATGTAAATTGTGAAGGATTTAAAGTAATCGCTGGCAAGCTGTGGTAACTCGTAACTTCAAACACCCTCGTTCTTTATCAGAGGTTGTAATAAGTAACAGCCGCGGCAGAATAGCCGTGCGTACAAAGGTGCCCAGCTATGCTACACGCGGCCGTTCGCCGTCGGGGGTTCGAGTCCTCCCATGGGCATGGGTGTTTGTGTTGCCCTTAGCATAAGTTACTTTAAGTTAGCGTAAGTAGTTTGTGGGCTTAGGGACTGATGACCAACGTATTTAAGTCCCTTATTTTTACAAACTTTTTTAAAAAGAAGTAACACTTTAAATAAATTCATAGAAAACGAACAGGAACTTATTATTTACTAGCAGAGTGTATTCTGACAAAATCACAAGCATGAATACAAAAATGTTCAAATGTTTGTAGAACTTATGGGTCTTAACTACGGGGTCATCAGTCCCTAAGCTTACAAACTACTTATGAACTAGCTAAGACTAAGGACAGCACAAATATCCAGTCCCCTCGGCCACCGCGGCCGGCAGCATGAATACAAATTAATGTATCAGGTGCCTGAAAAGTATAGCAATTTCTCTGCAGAAAAGTCCACTCCGGTGACAAATATATATCTTCACAATGAAATCATAATATGTATATCTGAGGCGCCTTGCTGTGAAGTGCGACCTGCTCCCGTCGGAGGTTAGAGTCCTCTCTCAGATATTAGATTGTGTGTGTCGTAGTCTGTAAGTCAAGGGACTCATCACCACTGCAGTTTGTTGCCATAGATGTACGAACTTTTGAACAATTCGTACATGTGCAATTCCGCAAAATACTTTCTCCTTATTCTTATCAGACGTCCTAACACTCAATATTTGTTAGGAGCATCACATCTCACATTTATCGACTTCCTTCTGTTCCCGTTTTATTACTGTGAAAGATTCACTGCCTCTCGTATGCTGATTTTCCACCAGTCTTGATTCGTGCATGAAGAAAAATATCATCAATGCCTCTCTGGATTGTACAACTTTGCTAAAGCCAGCCAATCGTCATCGACAGATCCTCAATTTTCTTTTTCATTTTTCGGTGTATTATACTCGCTGTTAAGTTGACTGTGTGGCAATTCTCGCACTTTCGTTCCCTTTCTTTTATTGGAAATATATGGATATTTCTCTAAGTGCTGATGGGACGTTGCTATCGGCAGTAAACCTAATCATGCTGTGACTAATATCTTCCACACCACCTGCCACTGGGACAAGGAACGACATCATTTTAACACGCATTGTCTCACATTTCAAACAAAATTTCCTTAACAAATGATGCCTTCGCCGTACACAATCATCTTTCTATAATTACAGTTAGAAGTCTCATTACGTCTGGCTGTATTTCTTAGATACTATAAATCCTTCTACATTTAGTTCCCCATGTATGCCATACACATCGATATATGTGTTTCCAATTACGTAGGCGATGAATCAGAATCAAGGTAACATGACTGCTCTTCCTCATGTACAACAAAGAGCCACTATGCGTGTGACATTAATATTTCTACCCGTCAGACTATTTCGGTGCATTTTTATCAGTCCTGCTTTCTTTATTCCAAAATATATTGCTTTCTCGCCCAGATGTCACCTTTTAATATCTTCAGCTTTACTTCCTTCATTCTAACCACACAATATCTTATTTATGTAGATTTAGAACCATGTCAATAATATATATATGGAAAACGCTTCATGTACCAGATAATATTCTATCAAACACCAGACTTTCTCGGGAAGGTTTGTACATTGGATAACAGTCAGACTTCTACATAAACTTTGTCTTTCGAGCAGGTTTTCCCAATGAACATCAGTCAATGAAACCACATGTTCTAGTGATATAAATGACGACATGCCGGGATCTGGAAATACAGTAATCTCAGAATTTCTCGTTGTCAAACATTTTGCAAATTCCGGTATACTCCCTGCTGTACCGATTCCGATTCAGTCGATTACATATAACCCCGACATGAGAATTAAACTTACATTTACGAATGAGACACTGATGCTATCTGAATATTGATTACAGTGATGGTTCGAGTTATGCATGTGCAACCAATAGGTCATTCTCACTGTTCAGTTCCGTAATTATAATATTTTTCTTCAACATCTGTTTCACAGACGACATTGTGAACATCTATTTTAATGTCACTTTATAGCTGAACAGCGATGACGTGCAGCCTAGTTACCCCGACCTACTAGTAATGATATTAATCCTTTTTAAGTGCAACAAATTGACCGTACCCTTCGGGTGCCCCAAGATGTGTTAGTATATTACCGCCAATTGAGTGGAACATTGCTATTCGAAATAGGACTATAAAAAAATTAACAGAACTGACCTTACTCTGGTCAGTGCCGCAATTGTCATTGTTGAGCAGTCATACAACCTGTACCTACAGGGAAATGATGGTATGAATGTGTTCCTGAGAATCATTATCCTCAGAATTTTGATAATTGCGTCTGCCTAATAGTCTGTAGTTCCCTCGGAGAAAGTTTTTTTTTTTTTGCCATCTATTCAAAATTCTCCTTGACAGTAATAAAAATGTCTATTTTGTCATACCCTCCTGAACAACTCTACGAGTCCTGTTAGCAACATCATAACGAGAGCCATTTCATTAGAAGCTGTTATTCAGTTTGTGTTACTGGCAGAGTGAGAGACATGGCAATTCCTTACAGCTCTTGGCAGAGGATTAACGAAACTAAGCTGGCCGCGGTGGCAGAGGGGACTGCAACGAGCCAGTCACTGTCTGCACGGCCACTACGGTCGGGGGTCCGAATCCCCCCTCATAAGTTGTTTGTAAGTTTAGGGACTGATGACCCCGTAGTTAAGTCCAAAAAGCTATACAAAATGTTTTGCGTGAGTTATCGGCTTTGTCCAGCTGTGTATTTACTCTATTTTTATTTCAATTTTCGTCCTTCATATCCCACTGTCCATCGCATTCTGCTCACTCTCTATTCACTTTCGTTTACGTGCAACTCAGTTCTTATGACCTCATGGCACCTAATCAATACGTCCTTCTTAGAATGGATTCTTAGGAAACTTTCTGCGAATTGTGTTGCCAATGGAGTTGGTAGTTAAGACGTAATGAATGAGCGATGGGACTAATTTTCTTGAATTTCTAATGTTTTTAAATACATTTATCATGTCCTGTGAGTCGCACTATGATATACTTTCAAACGTGCAATCAATGATACAAGAGTATACTGTTTGGAAAAAAATGTCGGGAATGGTTAGTAGTTAAGAAGGAATAAAACATACGTGATGGGATGGTTTCTTACGGACTTAACTGTTTATGACCTCATATGACTATGTGTTGCAGTATGATGTAATTTCGAAGGAAAATTCAGTGACTTCTGAGTATACTTTCTGTAAAATGTCTCGCGAATACCAGTAATAGTGTAAGAGTAATAAATTGTAGCATACTGCTCAATGTTGTAGTTGCAGTGAATGAACATATGAAAAGTAGAGAATATTAGTAAGCGCCAAATACACTGTTTCGCAAATAGTGCATGAATAAAGTCTTGTTATTCACGGTTCGCATAATGATTCAGTCTTATGTGATTATCATTGTTTATGATCTCATATCTCCTTATCTGTAAGTCGTAGATGGTTCTACCACTAAGGTTCTAATGGTTCTAATAGTAAGAAATAGATGTGCCCACTTTGGTCGAAATCGAAGGAACGTAAACACATATTAACATACATTTTTATAATATGTACAGATTTAACGAGTTTCAGATTTTTGATTGGATTGACAGTGATGTATGTGGCGTACGTTGTCATTATAGGTATTGAGACGCATGTGTCACAGCTAATTTGCTGAAGTGGCGACACATATGTTTAATTAAAACCTGTCAATGAAACCGCACGTAGCAAACGGTCTGGGCATTTTAATTAAATTAATTTGAAGCCAGTTTTACAGTACAAAATATTTGTGCAATCTTCTGTAAATTAGCTGTAGCAACAATTTAATAAAACATTGTTTTCCGTATACGAAAGATACTCGATTTGGTTCAATTAAACGATAGGTAGACGATGTATAAATTAACAGACTGAACTTGAAAATGAAGTGATGCTGAACGTGAATGTACGACAAAAATGTCTAAAAATATATTTATATTACCGTTCAAAGCACATCTTGTTGGGGTAGTCCACAAAGAGGCGTATCTCGGCTATTTATTTCTTTCAGTCCAGTCTTACACTTCTATTCTTACATCCTCTCTGTGTGAATCTCTTTCTTTCTCCTCCTGATCTACAGCAATCACTGGACACTGGATACTGATGTAAACATAAGATCGAATATTCTAGGACAGGCAGATCTTGTCGCATCAATGCTCTCTAAATCTATTTCGTATGTCGGATCTGTTAGTATTGACAATCGTTTTCATCTAGTCTTTCTCTTTGAGGATCAACTGCAGTAGCACCACTTTAATAAAATGTTTTTTATAGCGAAATTATTTTATTTAACATCCTGACAATTAGGAAAATCATGGTTTCAATAATTCGCGAGATGATCGTCATTTTTACAATACCGTGTAAAAAAACGACTAGAAAGACGCTATGTAGGCTCGACAGAAGGTAACTATGGTAAACACAGATGACTAGAGCTGGTACGCTAAACAAGAAAGACGATTTTTGGGATTCTCATGGCGGATTATTATTCTAACCAGATACTTCAGACGAATCTGAAACTAATAAACATATGAGCTCATGAGAAATTTAATAAACAGAAGCAATAACCTCGCAGAACACTCTAAATATGTCGCTTCTAGTAAGACGCCGGTTACACGCACAATTATCGCTGTGCTCGGTCTGCGCTCTGCTCTCCGCAACGACCATTGTACTGTATGCCATCTTCACAAAGAGTATATTCAGCATTTGGTAATAACGGTTTTAAAACTTCCGCATGTACTATGTATTTCTGTTACTTTGTTTTTCTAAGCAACCTATCCAATAACTGTTGTGCCACCCTGTAACCAATGATAAATATATTTCTCAGTAACAATTCCTACATTACGTATTTAATCCAGTCTTCCACATTAGTCCATCTCCTTCTTCCCCTTCTTCTGTTCTCTTACTCCTACCCCACTGCCCATATTTTCCTCCATTCATCTCTTTCTCTCACCTATCCATCAACTTCCCTCCCTCTGTCTGTCAATCTCCTCCTCTCTGTCTGCCAATTTTCCCTTTCTTCTCTCACTGTTCTTCTCCACCCACTCTTACTTCTCTACTAGCTATTCATGCAAAATTACTAATATCTGTCCATTTCAATATTAATCTGTCAAATGCTGTCGAGGTATAGTGCAAGGTATCCTCTGTCATTAACCCTACAATGAGTTAAAGAGGACGCAGACTCTATCTATGAAACATACTCGTGCCGACATTCGTGGTGATAGATGAAACGGTGTGGAAGTGTATCATAACATCCGCTGTGCGTCATACGGTACCTTGATGAATGTGTAACCCTCCATGAAAAATAGATTAATGGGCGAAATATAATGGTAACCCACAGAATACGTCATTCTTATTCTTATCGTTAGTCATGATTGAAAATGCAATCTGACTATTTTAAGCAGATTTTAAGAATTAGCCACAGCAATTTCACAAAATTTTGATTTCTTTGAGAACTTCTAAAGGACCACAACGAACAAACTAGATTGAATATATAAAAAACCACTACTATACCTGAAGGAGGGTAGTAATTCGCTGAAACTGTTCGTAAATAAATCTACAAACCTGCAACTGGAGGCTTTTTTTAAACCTATAAATCACAGTTGTAATGGAAAAAGTATTCAGAAATATAAAGATGTGTATCTGTCGTTTCAATTGTTAATTGAGCTCTTGAGTTCAAACCTAAATCATAGGGAAAAGGCACTTCCACTTTCATTAATCTTTATTTATGTAGATTTAGAACCATGTCAGTAATATACGCTCCTGGCCATTAAAATTGTAGACCACGAAGATGACGTGCTACAGACAGGAAATTTAAACGACAGGAAGAAGATGCTGTGATATACAAATGATTAGCTTCTCAGAGCACTCACACAAGGTTGTCGCCGGTGGTAACACCAACAACGGACTGACATGAGGAAAGTTTCCAGCCGATTTCTCATACACAAACAGAGTTTACTGGCGTTGCCTGGTGAAACGTTGTTGCGAAGCCTCATGTAAGGAGGAGAAATGCGTACCATCATGTTTCCGACTTTGATAAAGGTCGATTGTAGCCTATCGAGATTGCGGTTTATCGTATTGCGACACTGCTGCTCGCGGTGGTCGCGATCCAATGACTGTTAGCAGAATATGGAATAGGTGGATTCAGAAGGGCAATACGGAACGCCGTGATGGATCCCCCGGCCTCGCATCACTAGCAGTCGAGATCACAGGCATCTTATCCGCATGGCTGTAACGGATCGTGCAGCCATGTCTCGATCGCCGAGTCAACAGATGGGAATCTTTGTAAGACAATCATCTGCACGAGAAGTTCAACGACGTTTGCAGCAGCATGGACTATCAGCTCGGAGACCATGTCTGCAGTTACCCTAGATGCTGCATCACAGAAAGGAGCGCCTGCGATGGTGTACGCAACCACGAACCTGGGTGCACGAATGGCAAATCGTCACTTTTTTCGGATGAATCCAGTTTCTGTTTACAGCATCATGATGGTTGCATCCGTGTTTGGCGACATCTCGGCGAACTCACATTGGAAGCATGTATTCGTCATCACCATACTGGCGTATCACCCGGCGTGATTGTATGGGGTGCCATTGATTCTCGGCCACCTCTTATTCACATCGACTGCACTTTGAACAGTGTCCGTTACATTTCAGATGTGTTACGACCTGTGGCTCTGCCTTTCATTAAATCCCTGCGAAACCCTACATTTCAGCAGGATAATTCACGACCGCATGTTGCAGGTCCTGTACGAGCCTTTCTGGATAAGGAAAATGTTCGACTGCTGCACTGACCAGCACATTCTCGAGATCTCTCACCAATTGTAAACGTCTGGCCAATGGTGGCCAAGCAACTGGCTCCTCACAATACGCTTGCCACTACTCTTGATGAACTGTGGTATCGTGTTGAAGCTGCATGGGTATCTGTACCTGTACACTCCATCGAAGCTCTGTTTGATTCAATGCCCAGCCGTATCAAGGCAGTTATACATTACTACGTTACATTGTGTCAATAGGGAAAGATTCCGAGATAAGGCAATTTCTGAAATACATCACTCTTATGTGATAAATGTTCAAAGAACGTTGTAGGATTAAATGGCTTAGATCTGGAACATCTCCGCAAACACATGGAGGCGTGGCATTTCAATTTAATCGATAGACATGAACCTTGTATTTCCGATTATTAAATTTCACTCATACTATAAGAGACGCAAAGCTCCTCGAGAAGTAAAATAAAGTCGAATGGTATGAATGACTGGGAGACCACGAAGGGCAGGTTCAGCCACCTAATTGGTAAGGTTTTCCCTATACTTCGCGTCATCAGGCACCTTCCTTTACGAAATGTGCTAAAGTTTCTATATTAAGCGTAGTTGACAAATGGGTGCGTGTGCAGTATTTTGTCCGTGATGATGGGAGAAGGGAGAGGATGCACATAGCCTACTCCTCTACAAAAGCACCGACAGCAGTCCGACAGCAGTCCGACGAATGGATCACTATCGACAGTGTCCCATGCCCTCACTCCGTGAGACATTACAGAGGGTTTTGGAATTTAATGCAGGAAATTGTTGCAATAAATGGTTATGAAGGACTTTGCATCACCACCCATCCTGTCCCTTCAGCCTTAAGTCAAAGGAAAAATTGTCAACAGCGCTTTACGTACCCAAATGGTTACCCATCCAAGTACTGGCCACACCTGACTGTGAGTAACTTCGGTGATCTGGAGGGAACCGGTGCATCCATCGCGGCATGGCCGTTTACAGTGTTTTTTCTTATTTTACCTTAAGATTCTTGAGAATAGTGACGTAGATTAATGCGTAGTCACTGCCTTCAGTTTCAGATTTTACTAACCATTCTTCTTCCTGACCCGATGTCAGCCGCTTTATGGGTATAGGGATCACATCTGCGATAAGTCATTTATAATATTTAGTAGCTCCGTGCAGGGATGCTTCTTTTTCTGAGATACCAACTTTTTCACTTACAGGTAGCGCCGAGTGTCCTTCTATCAAATGTTCAAATGTTTGTACAGCTTATGGGACTTAACTACGGGGTCTCTAAACTTACAAACTAGTTATGAACTAGCTAATCCTAAGGACGGCACAAATATCCATGCCCGAGGGGGGATTCGAACCCCCGACCGTAGAGGCCGCGCAGACCGTGACTGGAGCGCCTCAGTCCTCTCGGCCACCGCGGCCGGTGGCCTTCTATCAATACCATCACAATGCCACAATCGTTCCTGTTCATTCGAAACAAAACGTCGTTGAATGCCACAACAGTGGGGTTTCTGAACATTTTGATGTTTTGCATCAGTTATTTGACTAACATGCTTTCACAGGGTGTTGCAAAAAGGTGCGGCTAACCTTTCAGGAAACATTCCTCACACACATAGAAAGAAAATATGTTATGTGGACATTTGTACGGAAACGCTTAATTTCCCTGATAGAGCTCAATTTAATATTTCTCTTTAAATGTAGATTGAAATAATTTGTGCAGACAATTGTCAAAATACGCAATTGTTTCGTTAGTATGTACTGTACTTCCTCGATTCACCGCCAGTTGGCCCAATTGAAGGAAAGTAATGTTGAGTTCAGTGCTTGTGTTGACATGCGACTCATTGCTCTACAGTAGGCCTACTAGCATCAAGCACATCAGTATATAGCATCAACTGGTTAGTGTTCATCACGAACGTGGTTTTGCAGTCAGTGCAATGTTTACAAATGCGGAGTTGGCAGATGCCCATTTGATGTATGGAACAGCACGGGGAAATAGCCGTGGCGCTGTACGTTTGTATCGAGACAGATTTCCAGAAGGAAGGTGTCTTAGGAAGCAAGGAATATTCCAGCCTATGACTCGCGATTGGGGACGACCTAGAACAACGAGGACACCTGCAATGGACGAGAAAGTCTTCGTGCAGTTAACGATAACCCTAATGTCAGCGTCAGAGAATTTGCTGCTGTACAAGGTAACGTTGACCACGTCACTGTATGGAGAGTGCTAAGGGAGAACCAGTTGTTTCCGTACCATGTACAGCATGTGCAGGCACTATCAGCAGCTGAATGGCCTCCACGGATACACCTCCGCGAATGGTTCTTCCAACAAAGTGTCACTCCTCATTTGAGTACTCTAGCATGGAGATTAAGCGTTTCCGGTCACATGTCCAAATAACATATTTTCTTTCTTTGTGTGTGAGGATTGTTTCCTGAAAGTTTGGCCGTACGTTTTTGTAACACCCTGTATATATTTTGACTATTGTGTCTGTTGTAGCTGTCCGGGCAAATATCAGAACTAGCAAAATGACGATCGGCTCAGCTGTCAGAATGGTAGAGCCAGGACGCAGTTTGAAGGGGCGTTGCTGTTAGCTTGGTGAACGCAGTAAGCACTGCCAGTCCTATCGCTATACTTGCAACGATCTGTATACATCACGCACTCATCGCGATTGTAAGACTGGAATTCCATTGCAGTTGCATTACTGGCGTTAATCAGCTCGGTCGACGTTTTTATAGTCTGTTTCAGTGCGGCATAAGAGGAGTAAATTCCATACCTCGTGCCATAATACCTATATTTCCATATATTAAACCTGCGCTAGATGCAGGTTTCTTACTCATCCAATACCTTCCACGCAAATAGGAAGTCCTGGATATTTTTGTCAAAATGACTGATATTCGTTAAAATAGAGCCGCAGAAAGAATTTCTTGAAGAGGAATATTCTTCGCAACTTTAACGGTGGTTCATTTGTCTCGAAGGCTATACGAACTTGCCACTCACAATGAGCAATGCTGTGTACTGAATAGTGTCATGCTGTCAGAGAATGCTGTCTGATGCGGAGCCGTAGCGCTTGTGGCCGTAGTCAAAGTGTGTCCTCATTAGGGAGCAGTACAAGGCCGGCGATGTTCGCCAATCAGAGCCCCACCATATTACAGTCGTTGTCTTATGAGATTGAGTGTTTTTGAAATCTGTTAACAATATGACAGATATGATGAGTTCGTCTTAGTTCGTGATCTATAATCATCTGAAGATACTGCGTTGTTTTTTTTTTTTTTTGTTTTTTTTTTTTTTCTTTTTTCTTTTTTTTCAACTCGAAAATTAATTTATGCCAGTTGCATTGCTCAAATATTCAAATTCTATGGGACCAAACTACTTTGGTAAGTCCCTAGATTTACAAACAATTTACACTAACTTACATTAACCTAAGGACAACACACACATCCATGCCAGAGGCAGGACTAGAACGCCCGACGCAGGAGGCCTCACGTTCCCCAAAGTGGCGCTCCAGACCGCTCAGATACTCCCGCGCGACCCAGTTGCATTGTTTCAGTATGTATAATACTGTGCCGAGTAAAGATAACAGTACATTTGGTATCATGTATTTCCAGGTCACTTTCTATATACCACTCATCCAGACAAATGAGAGCCGTGTGCATTTTCAGATAGCAAGACTGAAGAGTACTGTCTTCGTCATACAGGCATACGTCGTCACCTTATTGCATTATTTGGATGTCGCTGGGAAGGAGATCATGAAAGTCTGAATAAACTCACTGAACAGCTGGGGAGCCAAGACTAATCCCTCAAGAAAATCTAGTGTCTGCCTCTTAGTGTTTTAATATAAGTCCCTAAGTCTTACGGGAACTATTTATGCGACCACGAAATTACTTTCTGTGACAGGACAAATATATCAGTCCATTTAAACCAAAAATAAACGTATAAAGTATCAAAACGCTTCTGCAATGCGTAACCAGATATATGGTCTCAACAGAAAGCCTCTGAATAACCAAGTCAGAAATATACCAGAATTAATGCCGTTACGTTTTCTGTCTGGAAACACTCCTAAATTTAAATGAATCAGTGCTTCTGATGTGTTATCCATTCATCGTGTTTGGTATTTATTTACGAGCGTGTTTTCTGCTGTAATGATATGGGTAGAATGCGGTATTTGTTGCGACGCTGACAGCAGTTATTATGCCTTGTTCCTGTTTTAAAATTCAATGAATCATTAATTCTATTATATAGCTCAGAATTCTATTCGTTTATATGCGGTTTTCGAAACAATTGGTTTCTCTCTCTCTCTGTCTCTGTCTGTCTGTCTCTCTCTCTCTCTCTCTCTCTCTCTCTCTCTCTCTCTCTCTCTCTCTCTCTCTCTCTCTCTCTCACCAATAGTCTCCTCTGAATATGGCATTTTTCATTTCTGTGCGGAAGGTGGCAACTTCCCATCGTTTATTTGTTAAATCTGTTTTGTGTTTTCACTCTCCTGCCTTTGTACGTATTTGGTTTATCATGTATTTCCTCTGTTATGTTTTCTGCATATATCATTAGCTTCATTATATTTCAATATGGATTAACCTACTCGTTAATTTTCATTAATGAAGGACTAAATGAGTAGATTTCTCTTTGGCTAATGAAAGCTGTATTAACTAATTAAAACAGCTGTAATTGTATGCACCAAATGATGATTTGCTGGTCATGGAATTCACGTGACGAGTTATAAACTACTTTAGACATGAGGAACTACTTTTTGTTCATATCAGTAATTATATTTAAGCACCGCTGTGAAACAATGTATCTGAACTTCTAACTTTTTTATTATGCTTCATCTTCTGCATGGATGATGCCACCATTCTTGCAGCCCAACAAGGCAGATTGTACAACAATCAGTGAGAATAAATATTCCTTCAGTAAAAAACCGTTCGCAATCAAGACGGTTTTACTGAAGGAACATTTTTATTATGTTTCTTTCCTTCTGGAGGCCATATTCAATGTCTTTGAAGTACTAAAGGCATGATAAAACTTTTCAAAACGGTGCAGATGTTCATCATGGGTCCTTCGTATCATACTCTATCAACTTTCGCATCGATAACTGAATATTTCATACTGCAAATTAATTATGCTTTTTGTAATCAGTCATTCTGCAGTTATTAAAAGCGGAATTTTGCTTGTTAACAGTACCCGATTTTAGGATTAATTTGGTTTTTTGAAGCAGGAACGTTGTTTTTCAAATTTAATATTATTTTCTTTACTTCATGGTTTCACGGTCTATCTCTTTCCTAGACTTTCATTGTCTTAATTTGTGTTCCGTCTTAACATTTTTTTGTTTTTATCTCGTAGCAAACATTTCGCGTTCTTTTATTTCCTACTTCATAAGCTGCAAGTGTCCATTTTAATATCAACTTTTCTGACTTGCTTTTCAAGTAACAATTGATGGTTTTGCAGGTACTGTTAAAATTATTCACTTCATTCAGATAGTTTTATCATTCATACAAAATTAAAACACACCTTAAACCACAAACATGATGTTTGAAGTGTTTTACGTGCTATGATACTTTATTTTTAATTCAGAATAGATCCAACGATGAATGTTTTTGCATTCTATCTGAATTGCTGACGCCATTGCACCACCTCACTACATGCAATCTCCATAGGTTCATATTATTATTGCATGTAGATTTCGTTATTCCAATTGAGATGTGTACAGAGTCAAACAAAGTAGCAGGAGAGGAGACACCGTGAAAAAAAAAGCAGGAAAATAGAAATATCGCACCTTACAAGTTCATCGAGTGAACTGGAAGAGTGGAGGCGAACTGGTTCGAGGGAAAAAAAGAAAAAAGAAAAAGAAAATAGTAGTCAGTAGTCTCGTACTTCAAATTTATAGTAGTCAGTAGACCGGTACTTCAAATTTCCATCATTCGTAACCTTGGTAATTGCGGTACTATACCACGTAGTGGTCTGATGCAGCTCTCCATCCTGCAGGATAGGCAAATGTTGTCATCTGCTCGTAAGAACGACAACCCACACACATTTGAATCTGCTTTCTCTATTCGTTTCTTGGTCTCCTTCTGGGATTTTTCCCCGACACACTTCCCTCGAAAGATATAAAGATATATTATGTCCCACGAACCGATACCTTGCTATTCTCAAGTTATTCCAGAAAATTATGTCTCCCCCCCCCCCCCCCCCGCAAAATAAAGTCTGTTCAGTGTCTCCTCATTAATTACGGTGTCTACCCATGTAATCTTCAGCATTCGTTCGTAGTGTCACATTGCAAAATCTTGTATTCTCTTCCTGTCTGAGATACTTATCATACATCTTTCACTCCCGTACAAGACATCGCCGGGCGCAGTGGCTGATTGGTCTGCGGCGCGCCAGTCACAGTCTGCACGGCCGCTACGGTCGGGACATGGATGTTTGTGTCGTCTTTAGTATAAGGTAGTTCATAAGTAGTTTGTAAGCTGAGGGACTGATGACCCCGCAGGTAAGTCCCTTAAGCTTAACAAACATTTGAACATTTCGTACAAGGCACAACTGCACACAAATGCCTCTATAAAGTATTTCCTAACTCTCAAACCAACTTCGATGTTAAATTTCTCAGTCCCAGAACTGCTCTTCTTTCTATTACCTATACATCTACATGGGATACTTTGCAAATCACATTTAAGTGCCTGGCAGAGGTTTCATCGAACTACAATTACACTGTTTGTCCCCCATTCCATTCTCGAATAGCACGCGGAAAGAGAGATCACCTGAAACTCTCCGTTCGAGCTCTGATTTCTCGTATTTTATTGTTTGTTAAGCTTCTGGGACTTAACTATGGGGTCAACAGTCTCTAAACTTACAAACTACTTATGAACTACTTACGAACTAGGACGGCACAAATATCCATGCCCGGAGGGGGAATCGAACCCCCGACCGTATCTACATCTACATCTACATAGATACTCTGCAAATCACATTTAAATGCCTGGCAGAGGGTTCATTAACCACCTTCATAACTTTTCTCTACCGTTCCATTCTCTAATAGCGCGCGAGAAGAAAGAACACCTAAATCGTTCCGTTTTCGATCTGATTTCTCTTATTTTATTGGGATGGTCATGTCTCCCTAAGTAGGTGGGTGCTAGCAAAATATTTTCACATTCAGAACTAAAAGTCGGTGATTGAAACTTCGCAAACAGATCACGCCGCAATGAATAGCGTCTTTCTTTTAATGATTTCCACCCCAATTCGTGCAACATTTCCGTGACGCTTTCCCCCCCGTAACGTGATAAAACAAAACGAGCTGCCCTTCTCTGAACCTTCTCAATATCTTCCGTCAGTCCCACCTGGTGAGGGTCCCACAAGGGGCAACAGTACTCCAAGAGAGGACGCACAAGTGTGATGTAGGCAGTCTCTTTGGTGGAGCTGGTGCATCGTCTAAGCGTTCTGCCAATGAAACGTAACCTTTGGTTCGCCTTCCCCACAATATTTTCTATGTGTTCTCTCCAGTCAAAGTTGTTCGTAATTGTAACTCCTAGGTATTTGGTAGAATTTACGACCTTAAGGTTTGACTGATTTATCGCGTAATTGAAGTTCAGCGGATTTCTTTTAGTGGTCATGTGTATTACTTCACACTTTTCTTTATTTAGTGTCAATTGCCAATTTTCGCACCAAGTAGAAATTTTGTCTAAATCGCTTTGCAGTTGCTTTTGATCCTCTGTTGACTTCACTAACCGATAAACGACAGCATCATCTGCGAACAGTCTAAGGGAGCTATTCAAATTATCTCCTAAATCGTTTATAAACACGAGGAAGAGTAGGGGACCAATAACGCTTCCCTGTGGAACGCCAGATATCACTTCTGTTTTACTCGATGACTTACCGTCAATTACAACGAACTGTGTCCTTTCTGACAGGAAATCGTGAATCCATTCGCACAATTGGGGAGATATTCCATAAGCACGCAATTTCATTAGAAGCCGCTTGTGGGGTACAGTATCAAAAGCCTTCCGGAAATCCAGAAATATGGAATCGATTTGAGATCCCTTGTCGATGGCACTTAACACTTCATGTGAATAAAGGGCAATCTGTGTTTCGCAAGAGCGATACTTTCTGAATCCGTGCTGACTATTGGTTAATAGGTCGTTCTCTTCGAGGTAGTACATAATATTCGAACAAAGTATATGTTCCAAAATCCTACTGCAAATCGACGTCAATGAGATAGGCCTGTAATTTTGGGGATCACTCCTATTGCCTTTCTTGAATATTGGAGTAATTTGGGCAACTTTCCAGTCTTTGGGTACGGATCTTTCGCTGCCGTAGTGGCCGTGCTGACCGTGACTGGAGCGCCTCAGTCACCTCGGCCACCGCGGCCGGCTAGTATTTTATCTGACGATCTTTTCTGCCTATTTAAGTAGGAGACAACAATATATTTTCACATTCGGAGGAGAAGGTTTTCGATTGGAGTTTCGTAAGTAGCTCACGCTGCAGCGATAAGCGCCGTTGTTGTAATGATTCCCACCCCAGATCCTATAACATTTCCGTAACGCTGTCTCCCCAGTATCGTGACAATACGAAACGAGTTGCCTTTCTTTGGTATTTAGTAGTGTTTACGGCCTTCACTTTTGATTGATTTATCTTGTAAACGGATTTCTTTTCGTACTCATGTAGACGACTTCACACTTCTCATTATTTAGAGTCAATTGACAGTTTTTACACCATTCTGATATCTTATTTAGATCATTCTGCACTTGGTTTCGATCTTCAGATGATTTTACTAGACGGTAAAAGACGGTGTCATCTGCAAACAACTTAAGAGAGCTACTTAGATTTTCCCCTACATCGTTTATGTAAATAAGGAACAGTAGATGACCAATAACACTACCCTTTGGAACGCCCGATATCACCTCTGCTTTAGTCGATGCCTTACCATCGATTACTACAAACTCCTCTCTGACAGGAAATCCTCTATCCAGTCGCAAATTTGGGGCGATATACCATAACCACGCAATTTGATTAAAAGCCGTTTGTGAGGTACTGTGTCAAAAGCGTTCTGGAAAACAAGAAATACGGAATCGATTCGAGAATCCTTGTCGATATCACTCACCACTTCGTGTGAATAAAGAGCTAGATGTGTTTCGCATGAACGATAGTTTCTAAATGCATGTTGACCTTGGGTCAATAGATGATATACTTTGAATACAGGATACGTTCCAAAACCCTGCTGCAAATTGACGTCAATGAAATAGGCCTGTAGTTTAGTGGGTTACTCCTACTGCCTTTCTTTAATGTAGGTGTGACCTGTTTTGTGTACCAAGGGGATCACCTACTTCTTTTATTAATTTATTTGGTATAAAATGTCAATTGCTGTCGATACCACTTCTTTGAATTTGAGCCACATCTGGTCTTCACTTACGTTTAGTGTTAGGAACGAGTGGAAACTGTCTTTCAAGAAGCAGTATTTTGCATTTCTATCTGCTTTCATGAACAAATGTACTTTTCGTCTATTTTGGTAACTTTGGGACTTTCGACATTCAATCTCGCTACGACAGCTCTGTGTTCACAAATATCTGTATCCATTCTGATGCTCGTTATGAGCTCTGGATTATTTGTTGCTAAGAGATCAAGTGTGTTTTAACATCCATTTACAATTCCAGTTGGCTCACGGACTAATTGTTCGAATAAATCCCCAGAGAATGCGTTGAGTACAATTTCGCATCATTTTTTATGCGTACCTCCAGATTTGAACCAATAATTTCGCCAACAGATTGAGGGTAAATTAAAATCACCGCCTACTATTATTGTGTGAGTCCGATACGTGTTTGCAATTAGACACAGTGGATTTCTTTGAACCTTTCTGCTACTGTATCATCAGAGTCGGGAGGTCACTAAAAGGAACCAATTATTGACTTCTTATGTTTTTCAGGTACAACTTCTACCCATAGTAGTTCACAGGAACTATCAACTTCATCTTCTCTACAGGAAAGACTACTTTTGACGGCGACAAACACACCTCCGCCTATTTTGTTCAATCTATCCTTTCTGGACACAGTTAGATCATTTGCTAATACTTCTGCTAAACTTATTTCCGGCTTAAGACAACTTTCGCTACTTATAATCATATGTGTTTCGGTGCTTTCTGTTAACGCTTTCCCGACGAAGCTACGACAATTCACAACTACTATACCGATAGTTCCTAAATCTATATTTCTCCTGTGATCGACCTGCACCCTTTGATGATAAAGCCCATTTAGTGTTTCCGCAAAGCCCCCTACCCTAAAAACCGCCCAGTCCACTCACACAACCCCCGCTACGCGTGTGGTCGCTTCCTGCGTGTAGTGGACTCATGGCCTATTCAGCGGAAACTCGAACCCCACCACCCGACGGCGCAAGTTGAGGAATCTGCAGCCTGTACGGTCGCAGAACCGTCTGAGCCTCTGAGTCAGAGCCTCCACTCTGCTCTGCACCAGATATCCACAGTTGGTCCTGCAAACTATGCTACAGATGTTGAACTGTGCTTTCATCTTGCAAGCAAGACTGGTAGTCTTACCACTTCAGATAACCGCTCAAAACCTGAGAGAAACTCTTCATATCCGAATCTACACACATCATTGGTACCGACGTGAGCCACCACCTGCAGTTGGCTGCACCACGTACCCTTCATGGCATCCTAAAGGACCCGTTACATATCTGGAATGACCCCACCCGGTATGCACACGGAGTGCACGTTGGCTATCTTCCCCTCCTTCGCAGCCATCTCTCTAAGGGGCTCCATCACCTGCCTAACGTTGGAGCTCATAACTACAGGCAAACCCAGCCACTGTGAAAGCCCGGTTCTTGCAGGCTGAATGGTGATCTCATGATGAGAGACACCATCCGTTCAAGGAACATGGTACTGAACAGATGGCGCCTCAACCTGTTCACAAGACGTACCGGAAAGGCCTCACGTTCGGTCCCCCGGAATGTCTTGCGCCGCCTACCACCAACTTGAGCGTCCTCCCACGCAACCACGGGTGGGGTGCCTGCCTCATTGCTGGCAGAATCAGGGCATGCAGCTGCCGCAGGCCGATCGGTAGAGACGACGGGAATCCTTTTGGACCCCACTACCGGCCAAAAACAACGACTCCCCTCGATCGCAGTCTCCAACAGGTTAACACAGCTTGAAGTTGGGAGTGAAGTGTCACCAGCTCAGATTGCTTCCGCACACAGCAGTCAAAGTCCCTACTCATGATTACAGGGCCGAGAAAACAAATACTACTGTCACGATGCACTCAACGGAAGCCTGCCTTATTTGTTAAAACGCAAATTTGAATATTATATGCACCAGAGCACAGTATAAATTTACAAACTGAAACAAAAACTCGCAGACAAATATCAAAATACTATATGTCGCTTCTAATCATTCCTCAATTTGTATTATGCGTGATGCGACTGTCGCGAGATACTTTACTACCCAAATGACAAAACTCCTGTATCAAAAATATTGTCCCGTTATCTAATGTAAGTCCTTAAGAATCAGCTGATTTTCTAGGATTAATTACTATTCATTACCCCTGTCTTGCTCGTGTTAATACTCATCTCATACGCTCCTTATGGACTGCACTCCGTTCTACTGCTCTCCTCGGTCTTATGCTGGCTCTGACACAGTTTCAGTATTAATTTCTTCTCCATAAACTTTAAATCTTTCTCAAAATGTCTTCTTAATTTCCTTCAGAAACTGCTCAATGTACAGGGTTGCATACTTGTCTTACTCCGTTTCAAACCATGCTTCCATTTCATGCCCTTCTACTCTTTCAATAGCTGTCTGTGTTTCGTAGAAGTTTCAAATAATTTTCCATTTCCTAGATATTAGCCATGATGACTCATAATTTGAAAGAGTGTATTCCAACCAACATTATCAAAAGCTTTCTCTAAATCTACAAACTCAAGACATTTAGATTTGCCTTTCAATAATCTAAGTAAAGTCATAAGGTGAGTATAGCTTTACGTGTTCCGACACTTCTCCTAAAGCAAACTGATCTTCCACGACGTCGGCTGCTACCAGTTTCTCCATTCATCTGTAAATAATTCGTATTAAAATTTTGAAACAATAACCTGTTAAAAAGATAATTCTGTACTTTGCCATCTACTAGCGCTTTCATTGGAACTGGGATAATTACATTTTTCGTACTCTCTGAGAGTATTTCGCCTATTTCATAAATTACTTATAAAATGAGTAACTGAGTCGGATCGTATTACCATCGCTAGTAAAATAGGTAGAAAGAGCAGCCTATATACCGCATAAATATTCAAATGAAAATTTCACTCTGCAGCGGAGTGAGCGCTATTATGAAATTTCCTGGCAGATTAAAATTGTGTGCCGGAACCGGGACTCGAACCTGGGACCTTTGCCTTTCGCGGGCAAGCGCACTACTGACTGTGCTATCCCGACACCACTCAAGATGCCGCCCCACAACTTTAATTCCGCCAGTACCTCGCCTCCTACTTTCCGAATTAGGTGACGACATTCTGTACGAACCCTGGCTAATTGGTGGATGATCCCCAGTAATGATACGGCGTCTTATCGTGTGCCGTGTCATCTGGCTCTTCTCCAGCCTGGCCTGGAGAAAACCTGAAAATTGGTGTAGTGTGTTTAACACCTGCTGACGTTGTTCGTGCTTCATACCGGGGTCTATATGCAATGTCATAGTAATTTCCTCTAGTGCGTTGTCGGCAGTAACAGTAGAGCACGAGACTTCGTCGATGAGATTGTGCTTACCGTTCTGGACTGGCTCGACTGTTGCAATACACATTCAATTATAAATGAGCTGCGATTGCTCGAGAAAATTTGTGATCCAATGTTCTTTTTGACCACCTGTAATGCTTATGATAGCCACTGGTATGTAGATTTCCTTTGTTATACTGATTAGCTTTTTGTGATCGACAAGCACTTCACCTCTGAAATGGTCATCTCGGCTGTTGACTGGAGCTCTTCTCATTGTAAATGGTGGGATCTCAACATTCTCAACAGCAAACAACCTCCCAGGGAGGTCGATGTTACCTGTAGTCGTCGGAACGGCTTTCTCAATTTGTAGCTCAGATCTTCCACAGTCAGTCAATGACAGCCTGGGATGCCTGAAGGAAGTCCCATCCGAGGATGACGTTATTGCTACATTCTGCTGAAACGACAAATTCATAAGGCTGCGACCTGTTGTAGATAGTTACTCTTGCGACACACGTTCCTGCCGGCTGGACGTATTTTCCATTTACGATCATCAGATCAGTTGCTCTTGTATCACAGAACATTTTCTTCTTTAGTTTGCGGCTGTAGTCATTCAACAATACAGAAAAGGAAGGTCCCGAATCGACTAGTGCCCGGACAGGTTGGCCGTCGATGAGGACATCAATGAGATTTCCCGACATCTTAGCGACTGTCGTCTATGGAGGATATCCATCTGCGGCGGCCTCACCTCCGTAGATGGTCGCCACTCCTACTTTTCCAGAACACGGCGGCTAGGCGAGCGGCTGGTATCTTTGTAAGGCGACGGTGAACGGTGGCGGCGTATTGGAGAGCGACCACGTCCAGGATACGGCGATGGGCTTCGTCCCATACGTCGACAGTAATCATCTGGAATTGACTGCCGTTGAAAGGACTGTTCCGATCGCTTGATAGTGTTGCATACCATTACCTCGTTTATTCGTACTAACGATGTTGCCAAATCGCATCTTTGGTTTTGCGAGGAATATCTTACGATAACCTAGGAAGCAAAATTTAGGTTCGTAACGAACTGTGAACTAAAAACTGTTGTCGAACGTAGGTACTACGCATTCAAGCTACACAGAAGTTATTTTGAAAACAGCACTGAAAATCTTCTAATGTTTGTGGAGATAATTGTACTCAAACAGGTTTAGAAACACGAATGTTATATTTTAAATCAGGGTTTCTTTATTTTGCATCTTCCGTTTTTAAGGAAACAGCGCTGACCCAAATTCAGTTCAAGTTACCTACAAAAGTCCTATGCAAATTCGTCTAGTGACTTTGGATATTAGCGTTTCCAAAGGCACACACAGATACACGACGATTTTAGATACATCTACATCAACATGCATACTCCGCTATCAACTCAATGGAGCGTGGCGGAGGATATTCAGTACCAATACTAGTTATTGCTTTCCTTTTCCCCCTCCATATAGAAAGAGGGAAAAATGAATGTTTGTATGCATTCGTGTAAGCCCTAATCTCTGCGATTTTATCTTTGTTGTGAAAGGTAGGTTGTCGGCAGTAGAATCGTTCTGCAGTCCACATAAAATTCCGGACCTTTAAATTTCTTCAATAGCGATTCCCTAAATGAACGTCGCCTCCCCTCCAGCAACTCCCAGTTGGGTTCCCGAAGCATTTCAGTAACACTCGCGCATTGATCGAATCTACCACTTACAATCGTAGCCGCTCGCCTCTGAACTGCTTCCTTTAAACCGATCTGGTAGTAGTCCCCAACACGAGCAATACGCAAGACTGGGTAACATAAGCGCTTTATATGCGTTTTTCTTTCCATGCGAATCACACCTTCCCAAAACTGTTCCAATAAACGGAAGTCTACCTTGCGCCTTCCGCCCCGACTTGGGTTATATGCTCGTACCATGTCAATTTGCAGCGTTACGCCTAGATATTTAACTGACGCAACTCTGTCAAGCAATACACTACTAATGTTTCTCCTGCTCATTTGCATCACCTTACATTTTTTCTACATATAGCGCTAGTTGCCATTCCTCACACCACTCATAAATTTGATGTAAGTCACCCTGCATCCTACTACAAAAATGTTCAAATGTTTGTTAAGCTTAAGGGACAACTGCGGGGTCATCAATCCCTAAACTTAAAAACAACTTACGAACTATGTTATACTAAAGAGGCCACAAACATCCATGCCCGAGGGAGGATTCGAACCCCTGACGGGAGCGGCTCGCGCATCGGAACAAAGCGCCTCAATGCGCTTGTTCACTCCCCCACGGCCATCCGACTACAGACTTTCAATGATGGCACCATCCTGTACACCACACGATAATCAGCAAATAGCCGCAGACTTCAATGCACTGACGTCATATCATTTATATGAAGACAACGTATTTGGTTCTATTACTATGGTAGCCTTTGGGTACCCATTCAAATGGCGATGACAAATGGCGATATAAACAGTGCCAGTTCACAACAAAAATCGCACTAAACTCCATAAAACGTAAGAATACGCCAAAAACAAGCAAGCAACATCACCACATCTCGAATATGACAAGCTGTAAAAACTTGTCATTTCTCAATTAAAGCTGACGCAAAACCTGAGAATGACAAAATAAAAGTCAAAAACCCACGGAAGATGGGACAGTGACTGCCGAAACATGTTCGGGTGTTAAAATGAGGTGTCTTGCTTCAGGCGGATTTAACAATATGTTTAATGCAGCAAACACGGAAGATACAGGAGCTACACTATCTCTGATTATAAGTTCGTTTGGTAGTGTGATTTCGACAGCCGGAATCTCTGTGTTGTTGTATTCCATAAGTTGACCGGTGCCAAGACAGTGTTCTGCAAAAGCGGATTTGTGTGGATGTTGTATGTGTGTGTAACGTTTCTGTTCAATACACCGGTCTACCACAGTCCTGATTGTCTGACGCATATGCTACATGTCACAACTGCAAGGAATACGATACACACCAGCCTTACGCAAACCAAGATCATCCTTTACGGACCCCAACACGGCCTTTATCTTAGAAGGTGGTCGAAAAACAAATATCATGCCATATTTCAGCAAAATACGACCAATCTTGTTGGAAATACTTCCTGCATAAGGCAGAAAGGCCATAGATTCAGGTGCCACTTTATTACTCACTGGTTGTACAGTAGGTTGATGGGGCAACGCAGGTTTTATCTACCTTTCACTATAACCATTCTGACGAAAGGTGACCTTGAGATGGGACAACGCAGCTGACAAACTGTCAGAGTCTGAAATGACATGGGTCCCGTGAACGAAGGTACGAAGTACTCTATCACGCTGAGCTGGATGGTCACAATTATCAGTTCTCCGATAAACATCAGTGTGAGTAGGCTTCCTATAAACAGCATATCCAAATGTACCATCAAATTTCCTTCTGAACGACACATCAAGGAAAGGAAGGCAGCCATTCTTTTCCACCTCCATAGTGGACTGAATTTAGGTGTTCTAAAAAACCGTTTAAATTGTATCATGAGACCAAACTACAAGAATGTCGTTTAACTAGGTGAAAAAACACGCAGGTTTCAGGTTCACTAACTCTAAAGCACGTTCTTCGAAATCCTCCATAAACAATTTTGCCAAAATAGGCACAACGGGCTTCCCACTGCAACTTCAACGGTTTGCGGAAGGAAGCTAAGGGTTTTAACGTCTCGTCGACAGCTTGGTCATTAGAGACGGAGTTAACGCTGGGGAAAGGATGGGGAAGGATGGGGAAGGAAATCGGCCGTGCCCTTGTGAAAGAAACCATCCCGGCATTTCCCTGGAGTGATTTAGGGAAATCACGGAAAACCTAAATCTGGATGGCCTGAGGTGGATTTGAACCACCATCCTTCCGAATGCGAGTCCAGTGCGTTACCACTGCGCCACCTCCCTCGGTCTCATCGGTTTGTTAGTAGTATTGACCATTGAATAAAAGGTAAGTGGAAGTCAGCACATGTCGAAAAAGATTCGTTAACTCGACAACCAACTTCACTTCAATTAGCTGCAACGAATCAGACAGAGGAACGCGAGTGAAGAGACTCACTAAACTCACTAAAATATCACAGTCATTCAAACGGAATGCCTGCAATCGACGTACGAAATCCGCCTAGTTCTTAATATGGTGTTCACACCTACCTACTATTGAGGAAACTACCAAGATGCTTAGCTACGCGATAGGTCGAAGCATCAATATCATATACTCAAGAAAACATTTTCTTTGTCGACCTTAGGAAGGCCATAAAATCTATGTGGTACAGACTCCTGTGATAAAGGACTTTTCTTCATGAGGTTATTAGTCTATCTCTCAAAACTCTTTGTAGGGTCAGCATCGATTGTAAGATATGGCGAATCAGCAAGTAGACATTGCATCTTTTGAATGTAATCGTCTTCTTTCAACAAAACTGTCGCGTTTCCCTTGTCCGCGGGCAAGATAATATCAGGATCCATTCTGAGAGAAGGTACAGCAGACGCTTCAGCTGCCATTATATTGCACTGGGGTGGATGGGCCCCAATCAACGCACAAGAAGCTTCCTTCCTAGCCTCTTTTACATCATCGGAAGGTAGTTTAGAAACGGCCTGTTCAATTGAACTTATGAAATAAACGACCGCTAAAAGCTTAGGGGTCGGTGCGAAATTGAAACCTTTTCCCATCAGAGATAAAGATGCGTCGTCGTAAGTTTTCTCCGTAAGACTGATCACAGACCGTCGCGAAATAATATTAGAATCAGATTCGTAGCCAAGGAAGCGTTTAATGTTCGCCTATTTCCCAGCAGTTACAGACTGAAATTCCCAATCAGACTGTGTCCAAGAGGCACCGTCCAACCAATCCCAATAAAATTCATAACATTTAGCAGCAATCATTGAATGAATCCGAACTGACTCGTTGGAAACAAATCTAATTGTCGACGAGTATAGTGGATCTTTTCACGAATAAGAGCTAAGGTAGCATATTGTTTTATACGACTGGCGGCAGGAGAATTAATATGAGGAACAACTTTAGCAAACAAAAACGACACAGCACATAGCATGCTTGCTCTACTGCTGCGGAGTTCATCCAACTTCCGTAAACACCGATACATTGCCTACGCGTAGAGAGATGTTCAAATGTTTGTAAATCTTATGGGACTTAACTACGGGGTCATCAGTCCCTAAACTTACAAACTACTTACGAACTAGGACGGCACAAATATCCATGCCCGAGGGGGGATTCGAACCCCCGACCGTAGTGGCCGTGCAGACCGTGACTGAAGCGCCTCAGTCTCCTCGGCCACCGCGGCCGGCACGTAGAGAGAAACAGTGTGAAAACCTTTGAGGCCTAAAGTGTATAACATTGGTGCTCCGATATATCGTGCAGCTAAACATCTTGCTAGTTTATTGAGTGCAATAGTAGGTAGGTCTGATGTTCAAATGTTTGTAAATCTATCGGACAAAGCAGCGTAGTCATCAGTCCGTATCTTACAAACTACTTAAACTAAGGTAAACTAACCTAAGGACAACACACACACACACACACACACACACACACACACACACACACCAATGCCCCACGGAGGACTGGAATCTCCGACAGCGAGCAACCGCACGCTCCCCATCGAGGCGCCTTAGACCGCTCGACTACTCCACCGCGGCTAGGTAGGTCTGAACACGACATTAAAAACTGGGCGGATTTCGTAAGTCGATTTCAGGGATTCTGTTTGAATGACGCTGATATTTTAGTGGGTTTTTATGTGGTGTCTTTCTTCACTCGAGTTCCTCTGTCTGTTTCGTTGCAGCTAAATGAGGTTAAGTATGGTGTCGAGTTAACAAATCTTTTTCGACTTGTGCTGACTTCCACTTACTTTTTATTCAATGGTCAGTAATGGACGAAAAATCTGATGGAGCTGCAGTGGGAAGCCCGTTGTCACCAATTGTGGCAAATTTGTTTATGGAGGATATCGAAAAACGTGCTTTGGACTAAGATACACTGAAACCTGCGTGTCTTCTCAAATATGTAGACTAAACTTTTGTCGTTTGGCCTCATGGTAGTGAGAATTTAAACGTTTTTTGGAACACCTGAATTGAATTCACCCGGTTATTCAGTTCACTATGGAGGTGGATAAGAATGGCTGCCTTACCTTCCTTGATGTGTTGATCAGAAGGAAAGTTAAAGGTAAATTGGGACACGCTGTTTATAAGAAGCCTACTCACACTCATTTGTATCTGAGAGCTGGTAGTTGTCACCAACCAGCTCAGTGTGAGGAAATACTTCGCATCTTGGTTCACGAAGTCCATGCCTTTCCAGACCCTGAAAGTTTGTCAGCTGTGTTGTCCCATCTCGAGGTCAGGTCACCTTTCGCCAGAATGGCTATAATGAGTGCCAGATAAAACGTGCGTTGCGCTCTCAGCCCACTGTGCAACGGGTGAGTGAAGATAGTAGTGAAGTGGTACTTAAATCTATTGCATTTTTGCGTTACCCAGGATGCAATTCCAACAAGATTCAAGTGTTAAAATATTTGTATGTGACTTACCTACGGGGTCATCAGTCCCTAAACTTATGAACTAGCTAATACTAAGGACGGTACAAATGTCCATGCCCGAGGGGGGATTCGAACCCCCGACCGTAGCGTAGTGGCCGTGCAGACAGTGACTGGAGCGCCTCAGTCCCCTCGGCCACCGTGGCCGGCGCTGTTTGTGCCGTCTTTAGTATAAGCTAGTTCATAAGTAGTTTGTAAGTTTAGGGACTGATGACCCCGCTGTTAATTCTCATAAGCTTTACGAACATTTGAATAAAGTTGATGGTTTTTGTTTAAATTCTTATGGAATCCGGCACAGTTTCTCGTCAAAAAATAGAGTGACAGACAATTGTTACCCCACCTGGTGATTAATAGTCACTATCGATATTTTTGATGTTTGGTCATCTTTCGTTATGTACACTCTGTAGTGAATTAAACTGTGTTATCTCCCTTGTTTCAAATGGTTATAAATCTATAAAATCAGGTAGTGGGATATAAGTCTGTAGCTTACAAAGTATTTAAACTAAGGTAAACTAACCTAAGGACAACACAAACACCCATGCCCGAGTGAGGACTCGAACTCCCGACGGCGAACAGCCGCGCGCTCCGCAACACGGCGCTCGATTGCGCACGCAGCGGTGGAGTAGCCGTGCGGTCTAAAGCGTCTCGCTGCGGAGCGCGCGGTTGCTCGCCGTCGAAGGTTCGTGTCCTCCCTGGGACATGGGTGTGTGTGTGTGTGTTGTCCTTAGGTTAGTTTACCTTAGTTTAAGTAGTTTGTAAGCTACGGACTGCTGACCACGCAGTTTGGTCCGATAGATTTACAAACATTTCGATTGCGTACGGCTAATCCGCAGCGGCTATCTTCCTTGTTTAGTCTTTGCAAACTGAGGAGTTAAATTCGCTCTCACAATGCTTCCTTGAGTGCAGTTGTGCCTTGAGAATGGCAGGGTGTGCTCCTGTCGAAATATCTGCGGTGGCTGCAGCATACCCGTCAGTTGTTTGAAAGAGATACGGTGGTTACAGATTTAAATAACGGTAAATATTTCTTCACTATCCATTTTGATGAAAATTCTGCAAAACACGCTCAAATTACAGTGTAAAATTTAGGATAATTCCTGGAGTAACTTTAGTTAAGGTTTTTCAGATAGATTAACGACACACAGTTTTATTATAGCGTAGGTGACAAAAGCTGCCACAGCTACGTCTTTCCTTTGGTGTTGCGGACGGCGTGAGAGGAAAGTTTCTCGACAGTATTGGCCGGGCACTTTTGGCGAAGGGAACTTCTATCGACCTCTAATGTGTGATGCACCGCCGTATGAAAGGGCGAGGCTCGGCTTTGTGCTGAGGAGGAGGGTGTGAAGCCAATGTGTATCGGCCCAAGGCGAGAAACCGTCGCGTGACCGCGTCCAGTCCGGGTCTCCCCTCCCACCACCCAGGCCCCGCCCCCTCCCCCTCCCAACGACGATGGTGTGCGACGAGGACGGGCGGGGGCGAACGGCCGCCTGGGGGAGGATGAAAAAGGCGAAGCGCTTTTCGGCGAACGCAATCGAACAGAGTGACGATAATCGATCAGGCGGAGCTCTCGGTCGCGGTGTTTGTCGCGCTGATGGCGGTACAAAGCACTCCGGTCACGCCGTGCTGCGCGCTGACGCCGCCTTATCCTGCCATCTCGCGGGGGTGTCGCAAAGTAACCGCAGGCGCAGTATACTACAACACTTCAACATCTCCGAGAACTCGATTCACCGCAGGCAGAGTAATGATCGCTCCTCCATCTTCGATCTTACCAGGGACGAACAACAGAATTAAAGTGAGGCACTGGCTCCCAAAACTTTTCTTTCCAGTGACCAGTTTCATTTTTTGTTGTGAGCAGGGACCACAAAGAGCGATAAAATAACTTGATACAATGAAAAAACAAATTTCATATTCATTAAACTCGAAACTATAGCCCTACCGCAACATGATTTTCGGCCGAAACCGTAACCGGATATTCGGTTCCTCTTCTGGTTTCGGCTGTAAGTGAAAATTAATTCAAATATTCAAATGCTTGTAGAGCTTATGGGACTTAACTATGGGGTCATCAGTCCATAAACTTACCAACTATTTATGAACAACCTAATGCTAAGGACGGCACAAATATCCATGTCCGAGGAGGGATTCGAACCCCCGACCGTAGTGGCTGTACAGACTGTGACTGACGCGCTGCAGAACGCTCGGCCACAGCGGCCGGCGAAAATTAATTAAGTCAAAATTTCGGTAAGTACACATTACATCACAAATAACTATGTCTTCCACATTTTGTAACTCCCCTCCCTGTACTAAGATTTCTTGAGTTTGTGTAAGCCTTGTCAAGCGTCCTAGAAGACGGTATAGGGGGCGTACAGATTTACTGGCATATAATTCCCATCCACCAGTGTCGAATGTTAAGCCAGCTACTCTTTAAGTTAGACGTGTGAGCCATACTGGTTATAATAAAAGAGCCTCGCTTTGAAAGAAGCACATTAATCAAGCTTTTCAGCGTAACAGTATGAAAACCTGTTCCATTAAGTACAATGCTAAATGAGTTGAATTGTTGCTAGCATAGTATAAGAATATCGCTATAAGATACGATTGCGTTATATTGTGGTTAACAGCAAAATAAAACTTTTACGGTGTAGCTAAAAGGCGCACCGTGAACTGAGGTTAGATTAGATTACATTAATACTTGTTACATCGATCATAGATACTCATATATACGACATTTCGTAATGATGTGAAATGTGTCAGTTTAATAAATGGTTTCTTTACATGACAACATTTTAAGAATATATATATATATATATATATATATATATATATATATATATATATATATATATATATATATACGAGTTTTCAATTTTCATTACAATGAAAATTAAAAAATCCTTAAATATGTCATTTGGATGAATTTTTAGATAAATTTTTATCTAAAAAATCATCCAAAGTGTGGAAGGAGTTGCCATTCAGAAATTCCTTTAATTTCTTTTTTAAATACCAGTTGGCTATCTGTCAGATTTTTTATGATACTTGGTAAGTGACAGAATACCAATAATTCACCCCTTTCTATGCCAAAATTAGAGTTAACCTTGAATAGTGAATATCACCCTTTCTCCTAGTTTTGTAGCTATGCCCTCTGCTACTACTTTTGAATTGGCTCGGATTGTTAATAACAAATTTCATGACGTAATACATATATTGTGAAGCTACAGTGAAGATCACTAGCATATTTAAATAAGTGTATGCAGTACGATCTTGGGTGGGCTCCCGCAATTGTTCTGTTTACACGCTTTTTTGCAATGAATACGTTTTTACTCAATATTGAATTGCTCCAGAATATGATCCCATATGAAAGCAGTTAATGAAAATAGGCATAGTAACTAGTTTACTGAGATTATATCACCACATTTTGCAATGACTCTGATAGCTTAATTAGGTTAACTCAACTCCAATTCAGTCCCTCGTCAACGCAAACACCTAAAAATTTTGAATATTCTACCTTAGTCACAGATTTATGTTGAAAGTCTAAATTTATTAATGGCGTCATGCCATTTACTGTATGAAAATCAATATACTGGGTTTTATCATAGTTTAATGAGTGTCAATTTGACGACAAGCACTTAATAATTTTCTCAAAGACATAATTTGCAATTTCATCAGTTAATTCCTGTTCGGCAGGCGTGATAGCTGTATTTGTATCGTCAGCAAAAATGTGAAGGTAAAGCCTTATTGTCGACTGAATCCATTCCGAACGCGAGCCGAATTCATCCGTATGTTCACGAAAGCTAGTTTTGGCCAATTCGAAGTTTTGGCTCATTTCTGGCTGATTCCGAAACTGCTGCCGAAAGCAATATTTTGGCGAAACATTGCCAAACCCGAAACCAAATATTTAGTCGGCCCTTACTCAAAACCAGAATCTTTTAGCAATACTATTGTAATAGAATATGTTAGGAAGACATTAAATTAGGTTTTTACCAATTTGGTTTTACAAATTTAATGTTATCTTCAACTTTGCTAAACCTACGACTGATTGTTCAGTGGTCGGTCGCAGGGAACCGCGCGAGGCTACCAAGGGTACGTTTGCATCGAAGTCTGTTTTCCGCTTCATTGCTCCAGTTGTTCATAGCTATTCATGTCCCTCTCACATCTTCGTGAACTCCATAGCTCCACTACAGAGACTCTCTGGGGACCACTCCCACTATTTTTAATAATGTAAAACACCCAAGGTCCGCTTATAATCATTATTCAGATGACTGGTTTCGGTAGCTTATACGGCCATCATCGTACTTTTCATTTCATTAACCACATCAAAAATAAAATGTTCCATAAACATACTTTTTCACCAACAATAATGTTGATCAAAGATCGTATGATGGCAGTTTAAAATGCCGAATCCGGTAATCTGAATGAACGTAATTTGCGACCATTGCTGTTTTCTATAGTTATTTATTTGAACAGATCAAATGTTCAAATGTTTGCAAATCTATCGGACTAAACTACGTGGTCCGCACTTACCAACCTAAGGTAAACTAACGTAAGGATAAACACACACACCCATGCCGTAGGGAGGACTCGAACCTCCGACGGCGAGCAACCACGCACTCCGCGGCAAGGCGCTTTAGCTCAGCTACTCCACCGTGGTTTGAACAGATCGCCTGGGGCCAAATACTTTACGCGTCACTATCCGTTCGGATACCAAAAGCTTATTGTAATCTTGTTTCCACCCTTTGTTTCACATCCATGTGACAATGATGGGTGAATTAGCGTGTTGTACAGTCTAACCATAGTTGACTGGTAGTGAGCTTTGAGTTATTGTCTACGGCTATGATAGCAACGATTACCTTTCCGTACCCTGACATTAATGTCAGCCTCACACGATCCCGTTTTCGAAAATACCAAATCCAGGTCAGTCCGAAAAATATAAGGTGCGTTTGAAAATTTCGGTGATTGGTCTCAGGAAACAAGTGTTAGAGACAAAATACTTTTTCCTGCTTTCAAAGTAATCGCCATTAGCTACAATACATTTCTGACATTGGTTGTTGGAAGCTGTCAGAAAACGCTTCTTGTGGAGTCGCTTGAAGCGTTGTTAATCTTCAACTCGTCTGATATCATTCTCAAAGACAGCCGTCGATCATACGCAAGCATCCGTTGCACTCGTTAGTTGTCGTCTGGAACTGTGATTGTAACTGTGGGCGGTAGACCAAACGTGGCTCATTCTCGACTCTATCCTTTCCGTCTCTAAAGCGTTTAAACCACTCAAACACACAACTTGATACTCACAGCTCCAACATCATAGAGTTGCACTAACATCTCTTGGATCGCCAGTCGGCCGCAGTGTCCGAGCGGTATGCGGCGCGCCAGTTATAGTCTGCACGGCCGCTACGTCTGGGGGTTCGAATCCCCCGCTCGGGCATGGATGTCTGTGCCGTCCTTAGTATAAGGTAGTTCGTAAGTAGTTTATAAGTTTAGGGACTGATGACCACGTAGTTAAGTCCCTTAAGCTTAACAAACATTTGAACATTTTCTCCGTCACCGTTTTCCCTAATTTGAAACAAACCTTCATATTAACGCCCTGCTTCTTTCAACGCAGTATGTTGCAATGACACGAGTTCTCACACTGACCCTGTTAGCTGGGTCGCAGCATCTACCACCGTTTCTCTGCAGTGCTTTGCACGAGAGAGGCGCTTGTTGACATGTTTCTCGATGTGTATACGGGGGCACCCCATCTTGTCCCACAAGTTTTGTAAATATTGGATCGTTCACCGAACGTTTCAGACGCACCTCGTAAGTCAGATTTGACTGCAATAAGCTTTTACTGAGAACGCACTACGAGTTTCTCTTCCTGCAGAAGGATCATAAGGTTTTCAAAAATTCTTGACTGTAGCTTGTAGCCACTACCCAGCGTTAACGTTGGTTGATTAAAATAGTTAACTCCGCTTGCTATCGTTCACGTTAAAATGATTAAAATGTGGGAATGCGTCATGGCCGGGTGGTCTAAGGCGTCATGATACGGACTGGGTGGCCGTTCTCGCCGGAGGTTCGAGTCCTCCTTCGGGCATGCGTGTCGTCAGCACAAGTTAGTTTAAGTAGTTTGTGAGTTTAGGTAATGATGTTCAAAGCAGTTTGGTCCAATAAGTTTACAAACTTCCGAACTCTTCGTTGGCACACAGCATCGGTCGCATCAGTCCAGCGTGACCACCATTTACTTATGGCACAATTTTACCCTGCCCTCCTCCATTTTAGACATTTTAATGTGAACGTGATCATTATATAGCTGCGTTCAATACTTTAATGAACTGACTGGGACGCTGGGGAGTGGTTAAAAGGCAGCCACATGAAAATCAAATGTTCAAATGTTTGTAGAGTCTATGGGACTTAACTGCGGGGTCATCAGTCCATACACTTACAAACTACTTATGAATTAGCTAATGCTAAGGACGGCACAAATATCCATGTCCGAGGGGGGATTCGAACCCCCGATCGTAGTGGCCGTGCAGACTGTGACTGGAGCGCCTCAGTCCCCTCGGCCACCGCGGCCGGAGCAGATAGATGACATTTTAAAAAATCTTATAAGTACGTTATGATGCTTCTGCAGGACGCGAAACCGGTGGTGTTTATAGCAGTCATGCCCTATCGTAGGAAAATTCATATGGACAAAATAAAAGGACTGTAGTGAGAAAACAGCTTTTTCATTTCTTTATTTGCTAAGGAAGATGAATAATAACACACTTTACAATTAGTGGTGTTGGGGGAATAAATTGTAACGTCACACTGAATGCTGTTGTTTTACTGCATGAATATCCAAAAAGTAGTAAACAATAACTTCTTTCCTCCATCGTTTTGGTGGGCAGGTCAGCGTTTAGAAATTTCACAATGGTTTGAATTTGTGTGAAAATTTGCTTGTAATTCAATAAGTGCCCTCATTCTCAAGTAGCAGTAATTGGGTCAGTTTATATGTCTTTCATATAACTTTCCCTTGTAGGTACGCCGGCCGCGGTGGCTGAGGGGACTGAGGCGCTCCAGTCACGGTCTGCACGGCCACTACGGTCCGGGGTTCGAATCCCCCCTCGGGCATGGATATTTGTGCCGTCTTTAGTATATGGTAGTTTATACGTAGTTTTTAAGTTTAGGGACTGATGACCCCGTAGTTAAGTCCCATAAGCTATACATACATTTGAACATTTTTTTCTTGTAGGTATATTTTACCCTTGTAGAAATTATTTCATTACGGAGAAGAATGTGTTTACCAAATCCGGCAGTTTCTTACGCATTTCATTATTTATGACGTCATATCTCATGAACTGTCACATATGGTTCTTTACCCAATTGCGATTGTTTTCTTCTAATGTGGAATAGATGCACAAAGTTTGTTTGAAGTTTGTCCAGTACTTTAGGATGACATTTGGAATTCACCCATACATAGGGGAGACCGGAGCACGTAGACGATGTTAACGATTAAATATTTTTAATAAAAAAATTATTTGCAAATGTTATTAGACTAGTCCTGGGGAAAGATGACTTTGACCAGTGGGCAAGATGACACATAATAAAACTGCAAATAATTTTTCTGTTACAAATATTAATACATTGTTGTACATACATTAACGACACAAGTTACGTATAAATTTCTCTGCTTCACAGTTTCAGCAATCTTTGTGTCACTATCTAAAGCGCATGCAACACTGTATACGGTATTTTGACAAATGGTTGATGTCGCAGCTCTGGTTTTTATATTGGAATCAGAAGAGGAAAACGTTAGTTTCGTAGTAAAACTTCTCTTTCTTGCGTACCCAGCCTGTCTGCTTGTTAAAACATTTGCGCATTGTGGTTTGAAGTCAGGAATACTTCTGCATACTTTTAGTTTATCCGGATGGGCACTTCTGTTAGGTCCTTCTTCCTCATTCAGCTTTTCTGAGGACTGGAAATTAGTTTGTTCACTCCGATTTTCATGTAGGACTCTCTGTAGCAAAAGCATGTTAAGCATGTTTTGTGTGTCGTCAATTTGTTCCAGCCAACTTCGCCTGTGATCAATGATAGAAACTTTCCATTATTGCGGCAGTTAAAAAAAAAAAAAAAAAAAAAAAAAAAAAAAAAAAAAAAAAAAAAAAAAGAATGTGATACAAGTACACAGTGTTTATGAACAGTACATTGTTTAAGTTACTCATGTATGACAGAGTGTAAATCAGTATCTTTCCTATTAGTCTGCGGAGTCTTAATTCAGAGATGCAGAAAATTACGTCACAGAAAATTTTCGATCTGATTATTGCAAGGAACGATACTACACGAGCGCCAGTGTACTATATTTTACATCGTAGTCATGTGAAGCGGTAGTAGGTAGTTTCTACCTAGAAACGGGAATTTAAACAAAACAATTATTCATCTTGCCCCGCTCGTTAACTTGCCCTCTCTCCCCAAAAAAATGTTCAAATGTTTGTTATGCTTATGGGACTTAACTACGGGGTCATCAGTCCCTAAACTTACAAACTACTTATGAACTACTTACGAACTAGGACGGCACAAATATCCATGCCCGAGGGGGAATTCGAACCCCCGACCGTAGTGGCCGTGCTGACCGTGACTGGAGCGCCTCAGTCACCTCGGCCACCGTGGCCGGCCCTCTCTCCCCTACACACATTTATGTAATACGTATAGCTTACGCCACTGCAGAACTATCACTCGATCTCGTTATTTCCATAAATTATTTGAGAGTGTGCGTCGTAGATATCTGAAGTGGAACAATCACATAAAATCAATCGTGCGTTAGACCGTTGCCAGACTGAGATTTCTTGGAAATATTCTCAAAATATAGGTCCATGAACAAAGTACGGAACTAAAAAAATGTTACAGAATTCAACTTATACCGCAATATCGCTCGTCAATTTTTTGTCAGAATCAGGCGTGATTGTTGAAAAACATAGGGTCAGGAAAACAGCTGCAGGCTTCGTCACATATTCACTTGTCGAATGCGAGGAAATCACGGAGGCGACTCCAGTGGCAGACAAACGTTCTGTACCACATCCATTATATTGCTACCTCCAAAGTAAAACACACGAAGGACCATAATATTAAAGTTGAAGACATATGAACCCACTCGGAGAGCTACCAGTAGTCGTTTATCCCGCATATGATTCGTGACTGGAACAGCAAAGCGCAGCAGTGGAAGTTGTTAACAAAGTACTCTCAGCCACCTTCCTGAGTAATGATCTGAATGTACGTGTGAATATAGGGAGAAATATCGGCGACCAGTGGCTTACGAAGTCCATGCATTTTCTTTTCAGTAATTACTTCACGGGTAATTACAGGTTTTTGATTATGCAATAAGTATAGTAAAGCCTACGGTACGACGTTAGGCCATTAAAGTGGTTTCTTATTGACAAGAAGATATGCAGCATCATATTAATGTATCACCTCACTCGTTAGTTGTCTCAGAACTTATGACGACAACCCAATTTCATCAGTCTCTTACTCCGAAATTCGTGACTTCTAACTTGTATTCTATGTAGGTTACGTTTTTCATGTCACTGTCTATCAGCTGAAGCGTTAATCGATGTTACTATTTCGTCACTATTCAGAAGCATAAGTGTCTACAGAAACTGGTTAGAACGTTTTATGAGCTGTAAGGGCCCGTGTACTCTGAGAGTTCCAAGCAATGTGTGTTCCAAATGTTCAAATTCTAACGGAGTCACCTGCTAGGTTATTGGTCCGTAGCTTACAAACTACTTAAACTAAGGTAAAGTAACCTAAGGACAACACAAACATTCATGCCCGAAGGGGGAGGGGGGATTCGTACCCCCGACGGCGAACGGCCGCGCGCACTGCAGCACGGCGCCCGGATAATCGGCCGCGGCGACTATGTGTGTAATCGGAATAAAAATAAAAACGACAATATTAAAGAAATCAAATTAAATTATGCTAAAATTGTTTTTGACAGATTTATAGCTGCTAATATAGGTATAAAGAGGACCGAGGCAGCGATGACTTTTTAGAGCTACAAAATCTTGTGAATTTCACAACAAATGGAATACTAATAGCATAAACATTCATAATGGTGTATTGTGTAAGGACTTTTGTAATGCGACACAACTTTATAATACACGGTGTTGAATTTTTGTTTCTTACAGTGCCATCTCTAGTATCGCAGTTCTTTGAGCCTTTGGCCTCATTTGAAACTGACTGATATTAAACTTCCTGGCAGATTAAATTTGTGTGCCGGAACCGGGACTCGAACCTGGGACCTTTGCCTTTCGCGGGCAAGCGCTCTACCACTGAACTACCCCGACACGACTCACGATGCCGCCTCACAACTTCAGCCAGCACCTCGCCTCCTACTTTCCAAACTTCACAGAAGCTCTCCTGCGAACCTTGCAAGACTAGCACTCCTGGAAGAAAGGATATGGTGGAGACATGGCTTAGCCACAGCCTAAGGGATATTGCTTGAAAACTACTGACGGAGATACAGGAATGTCACTGGCGGTATTTATCGGTATTTATCGGTTTCGATATTTCGTAAAATTTAATGATATTGAGACATGAACGTTATGCCTAGTTGTCAGTTCAGTTTATTAACTGGATGTAAAACACTTATTCCTATTAAATGTGATACATCAAAAACTTTCTTTATGTCTTTATGTCGTTACGTCTAAGAACGAGAGGTCTTGCTGTCGAGTAAAAACGGTACTTCATTCTGTTGTAGAAACACAGGAAGGGCAAACACGTGAGGCAAGGAGAGAGCCATAAACATCACAGCCACTGTGTTTCATCAGCAGCTGTTAGCGAGAGAAGCCTAACTGGGGTCGTCACGCGACGGAATGCACGCATGGGTGATTATACAGTACAGACCGAGGCATAACATTAGAGGATTTGAAAACAATCGAATAGATGCGAAATCGGCCACACTGATGACATAGAGTAAAAAAATGTGTAATGTTTAATTGGCAGAGAAAGGTCGACAGCGAAGCGGCTACCGGCCACCATAAATATTCCAGGTCAGGGCACCACGAGTTTGTGACACTTGCGGGGAGTGACACTTGCGCGGAAAGGGAAGTTGTAGACACTTGCGGGGAGAGCCGGACGCTGCAGGTAGTGAACAGGGTGTTCCAGAAGTAGGGATACACCACCCCTACTCCACGCCCTCCAGCAGCTACCTGTGCCGTATTCAGGGAAAGGCCCACCGAGCGAGATGGAGCTGAAGTAACGAATGTTCAAATGTTTGTAGAGCTTAAGGGACTTGACTACGGGGCCATCAGTCCCTAAACTTACAAACTACTTATGAGCTAGGTAAGACTACAGACGGCACAAATATCCATGCCGGAGGGGGGATTCGAACCCCCGACCGTAGTGGCCGTGCAGACCGTGACTGGAGCGCCTCAGTCCCCTCGGCCACCGTGGCCGGCCTGAAGTAACGGCCCGGAGATATCACAGCCTCATTCAACAGGGAGATAACACGTCATACAAATATCACTCGATTTACAATACAGCACCATGTGAAGAGGAATGTGATGAAATCGGAATTGAGCGCAACCGTTGCTAACTACAATTTCGGATTTACTGCATTTTGAGTCAGAATTCGCATCTATATTCGCATTTATCGCACATGCGAATTTTTCCTGTCCCTAGTAACACCTCTAAAAATAAACAGCTGATCAAGGCACTAAAAGCAAGGGCAGATCTTTGGGTGTATTACTACAAATAACTAAAACACAATTTGATCGTGGAATTATATACAATCTCATTATAAACGTTTTTTGTAGGTGGTTTTGAGCAGCTTTCAAATATGTTAGGAATAGCATTATGAAATATAGACAGCTACACCTTATGTTTATTATGAGATATCGATTTCGGCTAATTTCAGGTCATCTTCAAGACTCAACAGGTGTTACTTATGCATTTTTCCAGTGGCACTCATAACCTTTAACTTTTTACACACGAGGTCTAACGTTGTTAGTCGCGTTAGCGATGAAAACAGAACCCAGAATCTTTGCGTCTAAATGATACATATATTGGTGTGATGTCTTATTTCGAAAGAACAAACATCACACCAATACATATATAGCTCTCGGTAAAGTGGAACGGAACGATGTCGTTACGTAGCACAGCACGGCGACTGAAAACGCAGAAGTGCAAACAACGTTCTCTCCTCAGAGGTATGATTCTAATTAGGTTCGACGTAGACTTCTACAACATACAGTCTACACGGCAAAGATTACACCAAAAAATTTAACGTTTCGTCTACTTCGGCGATAGCAACCAAATTTTAAAATCGTGTGTACTATGTAAAGATTTAGCAACACAAAACCCTTCAAGTCCATAACTTCACTGGTTTTCGAGTTCTCAATTTTTAATATGTTTTTAATGTTATTACATAAAAACAAATTTGGGACTCACACTACAATTTTCATATGGCAGATTTTGTAGGTACATTCACAAGACATAATTCAACGGTTCTGTGCATTCATTTTATGAGAAATACCAATCATTTGTTTTCAGTGTTTATTTCAAATTTCTACATTTAAGTTTCTTTAATTATTAGTACTTAAATGTGGTGATGAAATAAATAAATTACGTGTATATGTGTAGTCTTATGCGGCCAAACTACTTAGGTTCAATTCAATGTTCAATTGTGTGTATAGTTTATGGGACTCACGTACGGGGTCAGCAGTCCCTAAACTTACAAACTACTTATGAACTACTTACTTAGGTCATCGGTCGCTAGACTTACACTACTTAATCTTACTTAAAATAACGTAGGCAAAGTACAAACAAACATACCAATGTCCGAGGAAGGACTCGAACATCCGACCGGACCGGTCGCGCAATTGTGACACAAATTACATGTTTGATAATATTAATACATAAAAGTATGAAATCACCTCAAGTTGGCACTGAGTCTAGAAAAACAAAATTCTGGTATATTGGACTTTAACATTTTATCAAAAAATGAATGTTACTACAAGAGATACAGCCATTAAAATTTACGGGCACCATAACGTTTTCCCTTCCTGAGTAAATGAGCTGCTTCTTGTAGCTTCTTCAACACCTTTTTCTTGAATGTTCTGAATATAAATCTTCACACAGACTTCTTGAGGAGGAGAGTGATACGGATATCTGATTGTAAACCACTGCCCATTACCTTAGTCCTTTTTGAATGTACTGAACAGGAGTTCCGCGTATTCCGTAATTTATATTTATACAGTTAACAGGCGATGTAATTTATAACCAACTATTGGCTGTCACTTTCGCTTCATTTTTCCTGGAAGTCTTTCAACTTGTTTCTCCCTGTTGGTTTATGCCAAGTTCGGAGTAAAAATTGTTCTACATGACGGTGATGGAAAATAGAACTTATCTTTAGCATTTCTCGGTGTGTGACATTCCCTTACACATTTCGTATTTCATACATTTCTTAGATGTAATTCTAATTCGAATACAGCCAAATCGTTTTGGGGTCTACGAATAAACGCTTCAAGTATGTAAAATACTCATTGACTTATTATTAACGTTTTTTAATTGAAGGTTTAAGGTTGCGTCTCCTATTTAAAAGCATAGTAGCTATTTTTAAAGAGATGGAAGTTGCGTGATAGTGGGGTTAACTACATAGCGGTCAATTACATCAACGTATCTGTGCAGGATGCCTAATATATTTATTGCTTGCGCAGGTGTCTTGATATGCTTAGTGTTCTGAATAATATGCTTTTAGGAGGTATGACTGTGGAAAGTCATCGTCTTGTAGTAGCAAAGAATGTCTTAATAACTCTCCAAACATTATCACTATTAAAATACCTTTTTTTTTCAGGAGGAACACTCAACGAATTCATATGTAGTTAGAACAAGTTACCATATTGCTTTTCAGCTTTGAAAGGGTAGTGCAATTTCACTGAGTTACGTGTTATGTTGACAGTGTGGAAACTTGCCAACAGCAGTGCTATACTTCTTGTTGTGCCTGTACCCAGGAAAAGCCATTAGCCGCCCCAAGGGTCCCGGGTTCCACGCAAGTGTCACTCCGCGCAAGTGTCACTCCCCGCAAGTGTTCCAACCGCGGGTACCACGACTGAAATTCAGGGTCGGAAGTACTGATGCAGAGGTTATGCGCAATTAGATCTCCGATTAGCTGGGATTGATAGTCTCTTCACTAACAACTGGCACTTCTACTATGTAGCCGAAGGCAGTCCTTGACTTCCTACTACGACTGCAGATACATTAACCAACGGAAGAAGTTGGACGAGATGAACCTGGACAGTGGCCAACGTAACTGCCATCTTAGCCGCCTCCAGCGAGAACATCGAGAGGGCGGTGCAAGCGGCCAACTACACAACAACGATCTAGTAGCACGCCATCATGGCAGATGGGCGTAACCAACAGCCGCATATCAGATGACGTCACGGCAACATGCAGCTTCCGGCCATGGTAATAGTGCCTGGATGAGTGACCAGGTTTCTGGCCACATGTGAGGGTCGGCATAACGGAACAGTGGCGAGGAATACCTAGTAACCTCGCACTATCGTCACAGTAGCAGCCGAGAGGAGCACTGCCATCCATGGTCTGCGGGAGGGACCTCTTGTATTCGATGCATTCTTCGAGATGGAAAGGAAGTTGAAGGTTTTATCTACAAGCTGTGCTCCAGTTGCAGTCCTTCCCACAACTACTGAGTCTCCACCGGTTACTCACAAGGAGACCTTACAGTTTCGGAGATTCTTTTTAGGAAGAGACTTCGCATATTGGTAGTATACGACAAGGGTGTCCCTTCATAGAAGCTGAAAAGCGCACTATCTAGTGAAGTCCGAGGGAAAAGGCGGAAAAGTGTAACAGCAACTCATATACACCTTATGTAGCAGTGTTTCGATACAGTTCGGGCAGTTGCTTCTCTGGCTATTGTGTGAATGATCGTGGTTAGATCCTGCTTTTGAGACTTAATTTATTTTATTAGTTGTTTTAAAAGTAATGAATACAATTTTTAAATAAAATTAATGATATAAACTATCATCAATTACATAGTAATGAATTTTATGAAATGACGGTAGCAGCTACTTAGAATTTTTATTACTATATTTTCTTTTTAAAAAGAATAATTACAAATGAATATTACAATTAATGTAGGTATATTACATCGTTAAGCACTATTATCATTATAATTTATTAAACAACAATTAGCCGATATTGTAAGATTAGAAAGATTGTAAATATTCGTTGTAATTTCGTGGAATCGTTTTCTTATTTGAAAACAGAGTATAGCTGTTGTATGTATTCAAACAGGAAGAACGTCAGTATGAGTCAAATGAATAATAAAAATTATACAGTGTTTCTTGAAGGTAGTTCAAAATGTTCAAATGTTTGTATAGTCTATGGGACTTAACTATGGGGTCATCAGTCCCTAAACTTACAAACTACTTATGAACTACTTACGAACTAGGACGGCACAAATATCCATGCCCGAGGGGGATTCGAATCCCCGACCGTAGTGGCCGTGCAGACTGTGACTGAAGCGCCTCAGTCCCCTCGGCCACCGCGGCCGGCCTTGAAGGTAGACTTGAACCTGAGTCATCAACACGACAAGCGAATACGTTACCACATTTTTTAATTTTTTTTCGGTCTGGCTTCAATGTCTCTTAGGTCTCCTGAAAAATAAAAAATAAAAAAAAAAATAATAAAGAAATACTTATACTTCTTTAAACACGGAAATTAAAGTCCAATCTCTTCTTGTTGAAATAAAAAAAGTGATACAAACGTGGTTGAAATTAAAGTAAGAATGATAATTAAAGGTAATTCTTCCATGACGCTGTGACTGGCTGCTGCGATTATAAGTGCATCCTGCCGATCCACATGCACCTCATGCTGGAATCACACACGTCCTTCCGACAGATTGTGGAGTAAGCTCCATGTTCTGGACGATTGTTCCTTCAAGTCGACGAATGTATAAATTGACTTTTCATACCCGATACACCCCAACTCCACGAGAGACCGAGCATAACATTTTGCTAAGGACTGATAGCCACAGTGTCTAAGTCTCATAGATGTACAAACAACAACTTCCACCTGAGCTATTCGACCTTCACTGACAAGCATATCAGATAAATATTGGCGGCGATTAGAACTTTAGAGTCCATTTCCATTGTAATTTTCTGGATAGTGCACTTTATGACTTCTGTTAGTGGACACCCATGAGATATACAACTGTCCCATGCCAAACTCCATTTCCTAGATTGGAAAGTCCCCTTATCAGCTAATTTCAGCATTCTGTCATGTACACTGGAGACCGATACTCGTACAATACCTACCATATCCAGCCACAATAGAGTGCTGTGTTCCAATTATCAGTAGCTGAAATACTGCATCATTAACATAACTTTATCACTGATAATGTCTTAAGTCTAATTTTCTGTAACTGAAATGTAGTAATCAGCAGAACGTAGCAGAAAACGAAGAGAAATAAAGAGTGTGAGTTAACTGAATGTAACAGACAGACAGGAAACGCGTAACAGTGAATCAGCTAACATATGCTCATGGTTTTGCTACTGCCTTACTTTATAGTACATATGTCAACTTTTGCTGCAGAGTACTTAACGCCCATCTTCTTCACAGGTATAGGTTTGTCTTAGTAATTGCTCTGCCGGCATCAATTCTCTGCAATGGAGACCGCTCCCCACACCAAGCTGTGTGGCGGGCATATCTACTCAGGCCGCCTACAATACCACAACGGACGCTATCCAGCCGCCATCGCACAAACAAGGATAACCTACCAAATATTGACGGCAGTAACTCGGGACTAGAGTGCACACAGGATAAATTGGCCAGTAGATGTGCAGACTGCTGGGCAAGCTTGGGGAGAGCAGTAGTGGTAGGGGTAGAAGCTGGAGAAGTGAGGGTAAATGACCAGCACTAGAGGAAAGTGCCACTATAAACTGAAGCCCACTCCCTCTACCTGCCGGAGTTTTATTAATTCTCTCTTCTGTACCTAACCATACCATCAAATAAACCTTTATCTAATTAATTCATTGTTATTAATATTTTACTATTTTTATAAACATTACTTATATTACTTCGAAATACATATTACTTAAAGTGAGTTTATGTAACATTTGCGATTCAGGACATGGACTGATTTGTTAGTAGTACTGATGCTCATGCAGGAAGTATGATGTTCATGTTTAACGTGCAATTAGAAAGTTTTTTCAATAGTCTTTAATTTACTGCTGACATATGGATAGAGCTTAAACAATCATTCAACAATTCTAAATCAAACACCCACAGTTCGAAATAAAAAAAAATTTAATTAATCTTCAATGTACTGCACTGATCTGGGTAGAGCTTAAACAGGCAGTCAGAGACGATATTAAATGAAACATCCAGACTACGAAACACGTTAATAAAATCCATGGTATTTCTATCGCTGCATTTAGAACGTGTTTAAAAGGAATGCTCACTTTCCCATGTTCTGCAGTATTGTAGACCAGAAAACGTAAATGTTTCCTATAGCCATTAGACACATTAATACCTTATAGTCTGCTGAACTACTTGGCCGGCCGAGGTGGCCGAGGGGACTGAGGCGCTCCAGTCACGGTCTGCACGGCCACTACGGTCGGGGGTTCTAATCACCCCTCGGGCATGGATATTTGTGTCGTCTTTAGTCTCAGCTAGTTCATAAGTAGTTTGTAAGCTTAGGGACTAATGACCCCGTAGTTAAGTTTCCATAAGTTCTACAAACATTTGAACATTTAGAACTACTTGACCTTATTACTTATCTGCATGTACTATTTGTCTTTTTGAAAGTGGCAGGTGCCTTTCTCCCTGCAGCAGCTGCTGCCGGCTGCGCTTGACCGCATTTTGGCCGAAGGGGTCATATCACCAGCCCACTATAGTCGATGGGCGACACTGCTGGTCTTGGTAAAGGAGCCGATGGGGCGGATATCCTATGTGGCGACTTCACGTCGATGATCAACCCTACACTTTGTGAAGAAGAAAACCCACTTACATTGCTGGATGACCTCCTCTAGAAGCACGCTGCTGTTTGCTACTTTTCGAAGATCGAATTCGCATAGGCATTCTTCCAAGTTCCTTGGACGATACATCTTCAAACCTGGCAATAATTAACAAATCTGCTGACCACTTCAAACTGCGAGCTCCCCCAGGGGGCTCACGGTTCTTTCGTGAGCACGTGCGTGGCGAGCATGGGACCCCAAACTAATGCAGTCTTCCTTCCTCCTTTACTTATCGGACTGCGTTTCCTTTCCCCCCTCCCCTCCTTTCCTATCCTCACTTCTTCCCCTCCCTACCGGGGGACTGATAACGTCAGTAGTTTAGTACCCCTATCCCAACCAAACAACCCAACCCAAATTGCGAGCGGTCTTTCAGCATCATCAGGACGCCGGCCTTACGTGCAACGAGGACAAGTGCTCCTTTTTCCAACCTTTCAAAAAATGTTCAAATGTTTGTTAAGCTTATGGGACTTAACAACGGGGTCATCAGTCTCTAAACTTACAAACTACATATCAACTACCTTATACTAAGGACGGGAAAAATATCCCTGCCCGAGGGGAGATTCGAACCCCGACCGTAGTGGCCGTGCAGACCGTGACTGGAGCGCCTCAGTCCCCTCGGCCACCGCGGCCGGCGTCCAACCTTTCATTCCATGCCTTTGCCATATCACCACTGCCGTGCTCTCCCTCCTTTTTATATGTCAAAACGCTTACTTCCCTTCCCCGGCCTACGTCCCTTACACAGCTTCGTTAGTTCTTTGGCAGAATACAACAGTACAACAAATTCCTGCTCTCCACGTCTTCTATAGCCGCACCGCTATATGCGCTGAGCAAAATAAGGTGTCACCTTCCACTGATCGGCTACTAGTGAGGCTGTGATTCGTTCCCTGAAGGCAGCACAGTAATCTGTCTCATTACCAACAGTTCTGTCCCCTGTAGGAGGTAGTGGACGCGTCTGACTATGGTGTGGGTGTCGTCCTCTCCAATTGTTACCTGACGGCTCTAAGACGCTGATTGCTTTCATTCCAAAACCCCTCACTGAGGCTCAGTGCAAATATAAATCGAAAAAACAAGCGCTTTCCATTGTTTCTACATGTACAAAGTTTTAACCTTACCTGCATAGCGTTTCCTTTCACTTAGTAACCGACCACAAGGCCCTTAAAGCACTGTTCTCTCCCTTGACCCCTCCACACTAAAGTGCCCTACCGCCTATATAATTGGGTCTTCTTTTTGTCCAGATTCCATTACACCATTTCCATCACAGACCGACATACCAAAGCAGAAACTGAGTCCTGGCTTCCGTGCGGTTCGTACCCCGTCTTTGATATGTCAGAACTCTTGATCTTTCAGGTCAACAACAAGATGTGGGACATCTTACTGGCGTTATCCACCACGGCCGAGCAGGTCGCCACCGCTACACCTTGGGACCTGCTACTCTGCATGGTCCACAGGTACGTGCAGACTGGCTGGCCCTTTGTGCCCCCATACAAGGCCTATCTCCAGTTCTTTTCCGTAAGGCCCCAGTTCTCACTTGTCGATGGAGTCCTGATCCTAGAGTCATCATGCCAACGGTGCTCCAGGTGACAGTCTAAAATCCTCCATGGCAACTGGGATGTTGCCCCTACGTAATCATTGGACTGCCGTCACGTTTTATGGAGGGGCCTCTTGTCGGCAGTTGTGGAGACGGTTCGCCATTGCCCGCAGTCTGCCCATCAACCTGCCAAAGCCACCCCAGTTATTCCTGTCTTGGTCACGAGCTGTACATCCCTAATAGCAGCTCCCTCCCTCTTACCCTTCCTTTCCCATATGTCTGTCATTACATCCTCCTTCACCATTTCGGGCCATTGCAAACTTTTTGCCTTAAAATGTTTCCCCATGTTTTGCTCTCGGACAACGGGCCACAGCGTAGGAGCCACGAGTTCCAGTCTTTCTGGACTTAAAATGTCATCCAACATATATTAACACGCCATCTGCCGTCGATCAGTAGGGCAGAACGCCTCTTGCGTACCGTTAAGTTAAATGTTGATGTACACAGAAGTTCACTCTCCAGATGACTCACCACTTCCGTCCCTTACCACATTTTGTGCTACTACTATAGGTGATCGCAGCCTGGTTGAATTTGTCCATGGGTATCAACCACACACACTCTCCATCTGTTCTGGCCTTCTCCCCACAGCTCCCGCCTCCCCTTCCGATCTCGCTACGCTGCTTGCGCCCTCGTCTCGACACGTGGTTTCGGTGCTCGACCCTTCTAGCTCCTCGCCGTCATCCTCCGTCCCAGGGACCGCCTCCTTTTCGATGTCTCACCACCCGGACATCGATTGAGTAGTCTCCCGGTATCAGAAGCAAATCCGTCCCCACTTCCTTTACCGTGCCCTATTCCCTCTGGTTCCTTGTCCTATTGACGCCACTGCCAATGGCTCCTCCACGCGCCTATTTCAATATGACCAATGTCGACTCCGTGTTTCAGGATCATCTCTCACCGCGTTCCACGCAATGATGTACTGTGAGTTTTACTATTTTACGATATGTTGTGCATCGAAAGTATTCTCTTCCTTTTGCTGCTGTGCTACTTTGCAGTAAATATGTTATATTTTATTATAGAGCTGGGGTGGCCAAACGCACGATCGCGATCGAGCGGTTGATCGCGACTATTACTGTAGTCGATCTTGGCAAGTCAAAAATCGTGTAAGTTTACTGCGTGATTTTCACTGGCAATGTGATTTAGAAAGCCGGCCGCGGTGGCCGAGAGGACTGAGGCGCTCCAGTCACGGTCTGCACCGCCACTACGGTCGGGGGTTCGAATCACCCCTCGGGCATGGATATTTGTGCCGTCCTTAGTTAGTTCATAAGTAGTTTTAAGTTTAGGGACTGATGACTTCGTAGTTAAGTCCCATAACCTATACAAACATTTGAACATTTTTTGATTTAGAAATTTTAGCAGATTTTACCAGAAAAAGAGCGCATTAAATCTGGAAGTACAAGGCAAGAATAATACAGTAGCAAAAATGATTACTTCTTTTGCAGCTTTTCAAAGTCAAACGGTGTCAATGATAACTGCCATTGAGAAGAAAAAACTTCAACAATTTGTAAACATTAAGTATCACATCGAAAAACATCCTACCTACAATTTCATTCGTGACATGTATCTGGCATAAATTAAAGTAGTCGTATCTGACATTTAAATTCATTTCAGGGTTTTGAAAGAAATTGAAAATTTCGTGAAATTCATCAGTTATGCATTTAAAAATTCCATTGATCATAGTGACATCTATGAAATTGCTAATAAATTTGGCGACACGTTTCAAATGGACCCCATGGCACTACAAAATGCAATTATTACTCAGCACTGCGATATATTTCTAAAATAAACGTCTTCCTTTGGTCTGGATTTCTGTTTTCCAACGAGAAATATGACTGATTGAAGAAATGTCTTGAACACCTGCATTCGTGTTTTGGTTCAACATATTTGTGTGAATCAACATTTTCCTACTTGAAACAAACAAAAAGTATACACCGATCTCGTCTAACAGACACGCACGCACTGGATTCTTTAAGGTTGGTAATTTCTAACTACAAACCTAACTTTGCAAACCTGACAGAAGATGCTTAGACACAGTGCTCACTCTAATATGAAGAAGTAGTTACTAAGAGTAATGTCCAATTTCATTTTCCCAAAATAAAAATACTACATAAAGTAAACTGAACTATAGTGTTTTATTTAAATTTTCAAGAAATGTGTAATGGTAGAGTGAATAGTTTTCTATTTAATGTTTTTCCTCTTAAAGAAATAAGAGTACTGCATAACTTTATACTGTAATATACTGTTTCATTTAAAATTTCAAGATGTATGTAACTGGTAGAAAGAATAACTTCTTCTTAATGAAATAAAAATACTACATAACTGTACAATGGAATATATGCCTTCATTTAAAATTTGGAGAAGTACTTAAGTTGTATGTCTCACAGGGTTTTATCAGTGAACGGTAGATCTTGGCCACCACTGCTTATAGAGCATTTAAAGTCCTTCATCACAGGTATAGGTTTATGTTAGTAATTTGGCTGCCAGCGTCGATGGCCCTGCAATGTAAACCACCCCCTCCCCTCCCGCCATACTGTGCCTTGTGGTGGGCATATCTACTCGAGCTGAATATACTAGCCGGCCGCGGAGGCCGAGGGGACTGAGGCGCTTCAGTCACGGTCTGCATAGCCACTACGGTCGGGGGGTTCGAATTCCCCCTCGGGCATGGATATTTGTGCCGTCCTTAGTCTTAGTTAGTTCATAAGTAGTTTGTAAGTTTAGGGACTGATGACCCCGTAGTTAAGTCCCATAGACTATACAAACAATTGAATATTTGAATTTTGAATATACTACCAAATTAGACGCTATCAAGCCGGCATCGCAGAAACAACGATGGCGTAACAAATATTGATGGCAATAACTTGGGACTACTTCCAGCAGAGAGTGGCGCCTCGGAAGAAAGAGCTATTGCGGTGCTTCTGTCACAGAGAGTTGGCCGCAGAGACGTAAGGCGAGGCAGCGGCCTTCCTCGCCAAATCAGTCTGTCGACAGCGAATGAAGCCCACCATATCCTTGATCGCTGTTCTACGACAGCCCACCACACTCTTTGGAACCTGCTAAGTCACTGCCGGAACTTTCCTATTCGTTGATGCGACTGCAGGGGCTGTTACTTCCAGTTTCCTGAACGAACTTCGACTTTGACACCTACTCTGTACCTGGGGATGTCCGGTTGCCTTCTGTATTATTATTAGAAGAAAAAAATTGTGTTGTAAGTAGCGTTTGTCTTTGGAAACAGTCCGTATGTTATGCTACAAATTGTAACATTTCATGTAATGATTGGTAAACAAATTTACTACATACAATTGGTACCTTATTTTTCAGAGTCCTACCGCAAACAGCAAGATAAGTTGTAATATTTTGAAAGTTATAACTGTTTAGCTTGTCTTACTGCCTTTGCTATTGACGAAAGTTACGCCTCTCATCCTAAGTGGATCTTCCTTCAGTGATATAAAACTAAAAGGATTAACACGTGCACTGGCATGTCACAGTGAGTTACATATTAGAGGTCTGCAAATCGCCGGTTTCGCTCGGTCGTACTCGGTCGAGTGCGCAACGCTCGGCGGTGGCGCGGCGAGTGTGTACGCTCGCAGCGAGCGTGTTGACACTCGAACGAGGCTGCGTGGGGCGGGGCGGGCAGAGGCCGCACCGCGTAGTGCTTCCGCTGTACTCACAAGGAAACCTACCAAAGTCACTCTCCGATTTCTATGAAATTTGCATATAATACATGAAAAACTATAGGAAACGTAATTTTTTTAGCGGCGGAAAAACATATTTAAGGGGTGAAACGGTCCCTCCAAAATTGGGCCTAAAATAGAAAAATGGCGATAACTTAGAGATTAGTGAAGCGATTTTAATGATTTTTGGTATGAAAGTATAAAAGACAAATTTCATAGATTCAACTTCGTTTAAATCAAAACAATTTTTGAGCACAAAAACGGGTCACTTTAGCGGTAGCTGCCCCCCTAATTGTCACTTCCACTGCAATTTACCTAGGCCGATCTCTTATCCCGCCATTCCGAAAACATGCAGTTAATTCTTTTGGCTGGTGCACCCGGGTGACATTCTTCAGACGGCCCCTAATAAATATAACACAGATATCACTGAAACACAAGGAGCACCATAAATTCGTACAGCTGTGTAAAGTAAACAATTGGAATAAGAGTATTTAAAACAGGTACAGGATATATGAGCAATCGACCAGCATATGACCCTGACGACGGAAGATTGTACAAAAGTTAGCATGCGTTCTTTATTATGTAGATAAGAGAGACGACAGTAGCAGTGGGGTTATATGAATGTTGCAGTTGGAAAAAGCCTCGTTAAGGACTCGCTTGGAAAAGGTAGAGGCGCAGCAACGACGCACAGTGCCAAAATGCTACGGGAATATGTATTAACGGGGTGCAACAGAGAGAGAGAGATGCACAAACCTAACCCAACGGGTGTACAGCAGTATATGAGTATTTAATATCAATATAAAAGACGCACAAAGTATTCCAGGACTTGAGAGTGATGAGAGGAATGGATATTAAATACAATCATTTCCTTGTTAAGTTACACCTACCACTAAACGGGCACTAACAGTCCACAAAAGGGGAAGAAGAAAGAAAGAAAGATCACGGATAACTCATTTAGTAAATGATCTTAGCACAGAGACTTTATATTAATCACGTATAATAACTTGTAAAGTAAAAAATGCGAAACTGAATGGCTGGTTCATGTGGATAGAGAGAACAGCTTTCGAAGCGTCCGGAAAAGGAAACAATTCCAAATTTCGCAGTCGGGATTTATTCTCAGGCGTCTAGTTTGCTCCCGACACTCGCCTCGGAATCGAGTGGCGCTGCGGTGGGCGACCGAGTGGCGAGAGGGCAGTGTGGACGTTCGGGCCGGTCGAGCGTGCTCCGCTCGAACGAGCGTGCAGGAAGTCGAGCGCAGCCACACGCCTTGTCGCAAGCTACAGTACCGATACCTGCCGGACTATCATAGAACGACACGTATCGCGCGATTCGAGCGAGCAACCGAGCGAGGTGCAGACCTCTATTACATATACATTTTTATAGTAAAAGTTGGGTCTCTATCGTGTCAAGTGGATGGATGGAGAAAGGGAGGAAAACTACATTAGCTCGGGGTTCTGTGGTCGCTAGGCACATACTCACGAATGAACCATTATCCCCCTGGGGGTCGTGCTAATTCTTCACTTGTTTGTACAACTAAGTTATCACTTTTCCGTATTTCGTAACTGAGATGGCTATCTCTGTTTCTTTTTACAGGTTTACCTTCTGACCTGTTCTGCGATTTTGTAACACATATTAGCATAATCCGTTTCCGTCTAAAGTACGAAAGTATACGCACGAAATACTTTTCCTGCATCAGTTTTGTTCGTATAGTATACCAGTTTTCATTTTGCAATTTTTTTGCGATATATCGCTGTTCAGCCAATTGTGAATTGATCTCACTTTCTGGTTTAGCCCACAAATTTACCATCGATAATGTTCGCCTTGTCTCGACCCAAGTGCTTTTCTTGGGAGTGAAAGAACTCTGTGCAGAATTCCAAGAATTTTTCGCCCAGGCTCAGATATGTCAAGGTTTCATTAATGTCCCTGGACCTTCCACATTCCGCTCGGACCTGATATCATTGTGCATGACAGGTGCCTTTCGCCCTGCATCAGCCGCTGCCGGCTGCGCTTGACCGCATTTTGGCCGAAGGGGTCATATCGGCCGGCCGCGGTGGCCGAGGAGACTGAGGCGCTCCAGTCACGGTCTGCACGGCCACTACGGTCGGGGGTTTGAATCCCCCCTCGGGCATGGATATTTGTGCCGTCCTTAGTTGTAAGTAGTTCATAAGTAGTTTGTAAGTTTAGGGACTGATGACGCCGTAGTTAAGTCTCATAGACTCTACGAACATTTGAACATTTGAATTTGAATTTGGGTCATATCACCAGCCCACTATAGTCAATGGGCGACACTGCTGGCCGTGGTTAAGGAGCCGATAGGGCGGATCTGCCTATGTGGCGACTTCAAGTCAATGATCAACCCTCAACTTTGTGTCGAAGAATACCCACTTACATGGCTAGATGACCTCCACTAGAATCACAATGGGGTTTGCTGCTTTTCGAAGATTCATTGTAAAGACTTAAACATTTATATTTTTCTGAGACTGTTTATAACTGCTTCTTTAATGATTTGTAAAGGATTGTTACATTAATTGCAAACTAGATACTTAGTTTTAATTTTTATTGTTTATTGCAGAATATGACTTGTAAATCATTTCCTTTCAGCTAATTACAATAATGCAGCCTCCGTCCTTTTCTGATTATGTAAGGTTACACAATCTACTGAAAACCATAGGATAAATAAAGTAATCGAAATTGTGTCACTACTTTCAGTCTTTCTATCACTCAAGACAGATTTCTCCGGTTGTAGAACACATTAGCAGCCATTACTCATTTTACAAGGGAACATGCATGCAGCGTGGAGTTGAACTTGCCTGCCATAGCGCGGCCCCACGCTGCCCACGTAGCTGGAGCTGGCGGACAGCGCCGAGTCTGGGATGGCGCCCGACTCGAGGCCCAGCGGCGTGTCGCAGTCACCTGCTGGCAGAGGGCGCACCGCGCTCACATTCCTCTGTCCACACAGCGCGCTCGTAAAGCAGAGACGCAAATCACAATCCACAATACGTTACACAGGGTGATCCACCTAACACTTGCACAGCAAATGTTGCGAAAACGGAAAGTGCTATTGATTGCGGTTTTCACAGAATCGATTGGTAGTCAAGGACTCGTTTTGTTAGCCAATAAACACCTAAAACGTGTATTTTTATGCAAATATGCAATTTTTCAAATGGAACAATGGTTGTGTCTCTCATGCATTGGAATTTTGACACCTGCTGTGTACAAAGTATTTTGAATGAAATTTTTGTTACGTTTAGTTTGGCAGCTACAACCATTCACAGTTTTGGGGGCGGAGGCTACGACAGCGTATCTGACTGGCTGGTGGTCCAGCCCCAGGGGCTAGCCACTCGCGCAGTCAGCTACGCTGTCGTAGCCTCCGCCCCCGAAGCTTTGGACGGTTGTAGCTGCCAAAGTAAACGTGATAAAAATTTCATTCAAAATTCTTTGTATGCAGCTGGTGTCAAAACTTCCAGTGCACGATAGAAACAACAATAGCTCCATTTAAAAAACTGTATGTTTGCATAAAAATACACTAAGTAATGTTGTTGGTTAAAAATACAATCATCTGACTACTAATCCATTCTGTGGAAACCGCACATCAATCGCACTTTCTGTTTCCACGGTGCAAGTGTTAGGTGATTCACTCTGTAGATACATATAACTGAAATTACATGCAATCAACGATATTCATAAAATGTAAATGTGCATTTGTTCAAAACTCTTGATTAGCGAAGAGTATAGACAAACTGGTTTGTAATTTTGGTACAATGTTACATTTTAATACCGGATAGTATTTACATACCTATTTATTTAATATAGCACATTTTACATTCCTAGAGAGTCATATTTTTACACATTATACAAATTCTAGGGATTGGTGTAAAATGTTGTTGTGGTCTTCAGTCCGGAGACTGGTTAGATGCAGCTGTCCACCCTATCCTGAGCAAGCCTCTTCACCTCTTCATAAAAACGGAAACCCACATCCATTTGAGTCTGCTTATACAGGGTGTCGCAGTTATCATGCTCACGTAAAATATCTCTGGAACAAAGAAAAAAAAAAGTATTGCAAAACGAGTTTCACCGATATTAATGTAAGGCAGGGGCTTATGAACGTAAATATTTTGAAACATTCTAAAACGAAGCAATGTACAGAATGACAAATCACATAAACAGTGACGTTGATTGCATCGCAATTCGCCAATTACAACCCGAGATTTACCGAAACGAAGTTTACGCTTGAAATACGTGAAACGCGCGGTAGCGCACGTCCTGAGAGTCAGCCGTAAGCCTCACTTGAGTCTCGGGACGCATTTGCTGCAATCGTCATGTATTCAAACCGTCAATTGCGCTTCGCAATATCTAGGGATGTCATTGGCTTATTACGATGCAATCAACGCCACTGTTTATGTGATTTGCCATGCTATACATTGCTGATGGAATAATATAGGGTGTCTATTTAAAAGAACATAAGTATGTGTAACAAAACGCATGCTTTCGTTTTATGATGATTCAAAATATTTACATTAATGAGTCCCTGCCTTACATTGATACCGGTGAAAGTCGTTTTACAATGGCTGTTTTTGTTCCAGAGATATTTTGGGTGAGCAAGATAACTGGGACAACCTGTATATGCGTCTCTTTGTCTCCTGCGATTTTTCATCCTACATACTTCTCTTCAATTCTAAATTCACGAATAATCGTTGTCTAAGAATGTGTCCTACCAATCGATCGATTCTTTTAGTCGAGGTATGCCAAAAATTCCTTTTCTCCCAAATTCTGTTCAATGTCTTAACAAATAGTCTAATAAACGTACGTAAAAAATGCACGATTTCCATTCTAGAAGCTGTCTACTATGCTTTATAACTTACAGTCACAGTTAGAGAATTAATGACATCCTCCTAGAGGGATACTGTTTCTCATACTGTACTCACAGTCTAACATATACAGTCACGACACTCCAGCAGAATTTTGTTATAGCATGCCACGGCCGAGCTCCAAGCAACCGGCTGGTTACACTTCTCAATACGATATATGATGAGTGCAAATTATCATTTATATTGATTTTAACATGCTTTTTACATTAGGGAACGTGGGTAGATAATAACGTAAAAATAGCATCACTTCTGTCTTTCTTAGGTTTTCTAAGATCACTGACAAGGTATGAAACGGTACATTGCAGCACAGTTTATTTTACAGTTATCTTGTAACCTACAGGCTTTTAATGAATAGTTTCATTTAGTATTAAAAAAGAGACAAATGGCCGGGAAACGCCAGAAAAATTTAGCGCTCGTGCGTCAAAGCAGCAGCGATAGACATGTGTTGAGGCACATGACAACCCTTTGCATCACACACTATAACACCAGAATGAAACTTTCACTCTGCAGCGGAGTGTGCGCTGATATGAAACTTCCTGGCAGATTAAAATTGTGTGCCGGAACCGGGACTCGAACCTGGGACCTTTGCCTTTCGCGGGCAAGCGCTCTACCACTGAGCTACCCCGACACGACTCACGATGCCGCCTCACAACTTTACTTCCGCCAGTACCTCGCCTCCTACTTTCCAAACTTCACAGAAGTTCTCCTGCGAAACTTGCAAGACTAGCACTCCTGGAAGAAAGGATATGGTGGAGACATGGCTTAGCCACAGCCTAGGGGATGTTTCCAGAATGAAACTTTCACTCTGCAGCGGAGTGTGCGCTGATATGAAACTTCCTGGCAGATTAAAATTGTGTGCCGGAACCGGGACTCGAACCTGGGACCTTTGCCTTTCGCGGGCAAGCGCTCTACCACTGAGCTACCCCGACACGACTCACGATGCCGCCTCACAACTTTACTTCCGCCAGTACCTCGCCTCCTACTTTCCAAACTTCACAGAAGTTCTCCTGCGAAACTTGCAAGACTAGCACTCCTGGAAGAACGGATATGGTGGAGACATGGTAGAGACATGGTAGAGCGCTTGCCCGCGAAAGGCAAAGGTCCCAGGTTCGAGTCCCGGTTCCGGCACACAATTTTAATCTGCCAGGAAGTTTCATATCAGCGCACACTCCGCTGCAGAGTGAAAGTTTCATTCTGGAAACTACCCCTAGGCTGTGGGTAAGCCTTGTCTCCACCATATCCTTTCTTCCAGGAGTGCTAGTCTTGCAAGTTTCGCAGGAGAACTTCTGTGAAGTTTGGAAAGTAGGAGGCGAGGTACTGGCGGAAGTAAAGTTGTGAGGCGGCATCTTGAGTCGTGTCGGGGTAGCTCAGTGGTATCTCGTCTGCCGGCGGACGGCGAGGAGGAAGGTTGTGCCGTGCTGTACGCTGCGCTGACGCTGTTTACGAGTGGTGAGTCGCTGCGCTTGCTGTAGCGGTATTCGTTGTGCTGTACAGGAAATGAGAACGATTACGTGATGACGCAACCGGTTGTAAAGGATAGGAAAGATACCCTGAGGTTCACGTTTGATAAGAACTTGCCCCGACCAAAATCGTTCGAAATTGAGGAATGGTTAGAGAATGAATTTAAACTAGGTCTAGATGACATAATTGGGATCCATTTGTCGATTGTAAGCACCATGGTTTTCGTGAAATTAGCTCGATCTGATTTATGCTCGAAAATTGTCAAATCTTGTGGAGGCGAGACAAAGTTTAAATTCAGTGACGGAAAAGTTGGCACTGTTTACGTTTCTCATGCTGGCTTTGGAATACGGACAGTTCGCATATTTGAACTTCCCTTTGAAATAACCAGTGAAGAGATCGACGACGTGATTTCTAAGTATGGCATAGTTGTTACTAACGTTGGCGAGAGATGGTCCAATGCCCATAAATTTCCGGTTCTAAACGGGGTCCGCCAATTGAAAGTTGATCTACGGAGACACATTCCACCGTACATTGAGATTTGTGGTTACCGTGCGATAGTTATGTACGATGACCAGCCTAAGACGTGTGCAGCTTGTGGCAAAACAGGCCACGTGCGAGCCGAGTGCCTGCAGCGGCGCGTGGCGCAGCTGCCCGCCGGCGAGGCAGACAGGCCCCCCGTGTTGACATCCATGCCCGTGACGTACGCCGTCGCGGCGCGCAGACCCGCTGCTACAACTGCGGCCCGCGAAGTCAGCACGTTTTATGAAGTACCTGAGTCAGATAACATTTTGGAGACTGTAAAAACCTCACAACAGAACCCCTCTACGCACATTGAAATTCCAACATCTGCTGTAGTCGTGGAGGAACAGGTTTCAGATTTAATAATGGACACGAGCCCAACGACAGTGGCGACACAAGAAAATCGTCAGGAAGAAGAAGCAAATGCTGCTACTCAGACGCCACCGAGCGCAGAGCTGAATATTAATCTGACGGAATTGACTGGCGAGAAAGACACAAATCTAGAGCTTCCAACCAAAAAAGCCAAAGACCATGTTCAAGAAACAACTGTCACTATAAAAGAAAGTGGAGATTCTCCACAACAAAGTCCTACAAGAAGAAATAAGAAGAGGAGACTTGCTGCTAAGAATGCTGAAGAACTAGCACGTCCCTTGCGGGAAAAAGCTAAGGAGATCAGCAAGAAGCAACGTGAAGAATCACTGAAGACTTCAGTTGCGAGCACGCAGCAATCCGAACTAGTGAAAGCTGAAAAACGTTCATTGTGTCCTATCCCACCGGACCATCTGCCACAAGGAAAAGTGAAGCAGAAACCCCCTCGCGGTGTAAAAGTTTCTTCCGAAACACGAGATTCGAACGCAGACACCCTGAAGAGCAACCAGCACAGAAGCTGGGCAGAGGAATTCAATGAAAGGAATGCAGATGAAGAAATGGCGGATCTTGTTACAACCGCGAAGCCCCTTGATCAACAGGAAGATGAACTGAACATGATGGATACAACTTCCTTGGAACAGATGAGTGGAACAGGCCATGTCTCTGACAGTACTTCATATGACGAATTTTAATATAAACGAGTAACAATATGAACGCAACACAAGCTTTCAAAGTCGCCAGGCTGAATATCAATAAGATACGCTCCTCCATCCGTCTCCAACACGTGAAAGATTTTGCGTACGCAGCCGAAATTGACATACTACTTTTGCAGGAATTATCAGATATCAATCTAGATACGATACAGGGCTATAATGTAATCACCAACCCGGGCAACGGCGCAGAACTAGGAACCGCAATTCTAACGAAAGAAGGCATTCGTGTCGCAGAAATAGAAACACTTGTAAGCAGTAGAGGAATTGCGGCAACTATCAACAACACGCGTATTATCAATGTGTACGCACCATCCGGAAATAATAACAGGCGTGCGAGAGCGGAATTTTATAGAAGTGACATCGTTCCTCTCTTCCGTAACCATAAAGACCATATTATCCTAGCTGGTGACTTCAATTGTGTTCTTAGTCCTAAAGATCAGATACCAAACTGCAATAAATCCGTCGAACTGGAGCATATAGTACATCAACTGAAATTAACCGACACCTGGGAACATACCCACGGTGCGGCGCCTGGGTTTACTTACTTCACCAGTCATTCAGCCAGCAGGCTTGATAGAATTTATGTATCAGCTGATATGAAGGACCACATTCTCCAGTCTGAAGTGTGGTCCACCTGCTTCTCTGATCATGCGGCTTACATCACAACAATTAATTTGCCGAAACAAGAGACTTACCGAGCTAGAGGCTTATGGAAACTCAACATCTCACATCTGCAAGATGAGGAATGTCGCGTGGTGATCACCAATGTCTGGCAACAATGTGAGATCAGAATACCGTCATACAGCTCGATCACAGCTTGGTGGGTGCAGTGTGCGAAGCCAAAGATACGAAAAGCGCTGATGGAATACTCACGACAGAGGAACTTTTGGTATAAAAAAACGACTGAATTTCATTTTCAATGTCTTAGGGATTTGTACACCATGGATGAACAAATGATAGACAATTACTCAAGGATTCAGAAAATCAAAGCAAAAATTTTAGCTCTAAAACGGAAGCAAGCGGAAGGTTTTAAAATACGGTCTAGAGTGCAGAATAATATAGACGGGGAAGAACCGTCAATATTCCACGTTATGCGTGAAAACAAGAGAGGGAGTAGAAAAATCCTGACAGAACTTAAGTTACCTAATGGAAAAACTCTTACGAAACAAAATGAAATTAAAGATGCAATTCATAACTACTTATCGGAACTAATGTCACATAAACCCACTGATGAAAATATGCAGGATGAGCTGACGAGGAACATAACAGGCAGACTCACTGTGGAGGAACGAGGACATCTCACAACGGATATAGAAGAGGACGAGCTGAAAGATGCAATAGCGCGGAGTCCTAAAAATAAATCCCCAGGACCTGATGGGATCCCCATAGAATTTTACCAAGTGTTCTGGCCTATACTGAAGAGCAAATTACTACGTATATGTAACGAACTTCTGACCGGCAATGACGACATCCCAAAAGAATTCCCAGAGGGCGTTATAGTCCTAATTCCTAAGAACCCAACAAGCAAAGGAATTGAAAATTTACGTCCGATCACACTATTGAATAGTGACTATAAAATTTTCGCACGCATTCTGGCAAGAAGAATGAAATTGATCATGAATTCAATAACTGGCCAGTACCAAAAATGTGTCGGTAAAGACAGAAGTATCTTACAAAATATATGCGAATACGGCGATATCATATCAACTGCGGAAGTCTGTCAAATAAAGTGTGCAATATTGTCGTTAGACTTTGAGAAGGCATTTGACAGAGTTAATCATCAATACCTTCTTAATACCATGAAAGTAGTGGGGTTCTCTCCGGGTTTCCTGCGGATAATTGAACAAATATTACGTAATAGCGTAGCACGTATAATGATAAATGGACAATTAAGCCAACCGATTATGATGGATTCCTCTGTAAGACAAGGATGTCCCATGTCAATGGCGTTATTTGCCATTGCGATCGAACCTCTGCTTTCCACGCTTACACAACAACTACAAGGACTGCAGATAAATAGCCAGAAAATAGTATGTAACGCGTATGCAGATGATGTTGGCTTTCTGGTTATGAACGAGCAAGAAGTGGCACAAGCTCTGCAGATTGTGCACAAATATGAACTGGCATCCGGAGCGAAGCTAAACAAAAGGAAGTCAGGCATTATGAATATAGGTAAAGGGAAATGTACGCGAAGCCTAGAACAGTTACCAGAATTAGATCAACTCAAGTGCTTAGGAATTGAATTCAGGAATAATATCCAGCGTACTATCGCTATAAACTATAGACAACTACTTGCTAAAATACGTGAAGTTATTCAAGAAAACAGACTGAGGCACCTTGACGAACTTCAAAAAACCACTCTTGTTAATGTATATATGACGTCGAAACTTAATTATGTTGCACAAGCCTTTCCCGTACCGCACGGCATCGCCAACAGAATCATGTCGGCATTGGGGAACTTTGTCAGCCAAGGCAATATTTTTAAAGTGAAGTTCAGGACACTCACACTTCCTACACAGAAAGGTGGACTGAACCTCACAGATGTCAACTATAAGTTAAGATCTTTGTATGTGTGCAAGATGTACAAACTATGGAAAACGTCGCCCAACAGCCTCACGGCTCAGCTGCTGAATGAAATAGTTCCAGTCAGCATACAACCTCCAATTGATGTACATCACATTCCGATTGGATTTTATCATCTTAGACACTTTTTAGTCGAATATAGCTATATATCTTCGAAAATAACAGGACAGAAGATGATGATCGTGAAGGAAGTTTACAAGGAACTCATGAAACACAAGGAAAATAATGCCATCGAACAAAAATATCCTGTTTATGACTGGCCGACAATTTGGAAAAATATTTACGACCCCAACATTCCTTCTAAAGTAAGAGCCACATGGTACAAAGCTGTAAACCGGAAAATAACAACTAACGACAAACTTCATGCCATACATCTCGTCAACTCTCCCTTGTGTACATCATGCCATCTTACTGATACAGAAGAACACAGGCTGGTATGTGACAGTGTCAAGGACATTTGGCAGTTGGTCACACAGAAACTAGCGACGATCAATAGGACGATGCCTAATGTCTACAAACCATCAGACTTTTTGAACCCACAGGCCAATCCTAACCCCGTGACCAAACGAAATGCCGTCAATTGGATAATAGGACACACAGTGCACTACATCATGACGTACGATAACAAGAGCAAGGAAGATTACTGGCTCTACATCACGACCCAGCACCATACACTAACTCGAAGAAAAAATTATAAAAAGCATTATGCATGTTTTCTGAGAAGAACAATCATCCGAAACGCTGACTGTAACAAGGCATTTTTAATGAAAAATTTAGCGCTGCAATTTTCGGCCGGTTGTGTAATCGGAGGTAAGAGAAGCCCGCTTTGCAATAAATATTGATTAGATGAGAGGATGAACATTTTGAATTCGATTATCAACGGTAAAATATAAAACAAATTTCGACAAGACGAACTCCGAGGGCATACACCGAGCTGAAAAAGGAACGCCTGTATAGAATGATGTGATTGATTTATCAGCCTTCATCAAGACCCCTTTATTTCCAGCTCATGTGCATCCATAGAAGTTCAGGAGGAAGGAGAAGAATCAGTTTTTATTTATTTTAGGTCCTGTTTGTATTTAATTTGGCTTTCGCAGAAGAACATGAAAAACAAAAACTTCGAAGAAGAAGTTTCAATTTGGTTTCATAAAAACGTTTTCTTTCACAGACTCTAGAAGAAGGAGTCCTCGCGACAATTTAACTCTTTTATAAGAAGAAATTTTATTTGTCTCTAAAGAAGAAATTAGTTTTTTCCTTTTAGGAATACAAGTACTATTTCATAGCTACTGAAGCTAGCCGATGAAGGCTATTTTGGCGAGCGGAAGGACGGGTTGTAGGGGAGGATGGAGACCCGAAAAAAAAAAAAAAAAGTGGTAGAGCGCTTGCCCACGAAAGGCAAAGGTCCCAGGTTCGAGTCACGGTTCCGGCACACAATTTTAATCTGCCAGGAAGTTTCACACTATAACTATTGCTGTCAAATGCGGCGGGTATTATACCACAGTCTCTGTAAGAAATGATGACTGAATAAATGGTGCCTAACATGGAGATTATACATTTTTGGACTTACATTTAATGGACGCTTTTGTTCCGTACTCTCCCCTCGAACAATCCGTAGAAACTGTATATGGTGGAAAAATATCAGTTTCTACTTGTAAAATATTTTTAGATTTCTTGTAACAACATATCCCCATTATTAAATAAATGCACATATTACACAGTTTTAAAAATGTGGTATATAAAAAAAATATCGTATATTCCACTGTACCCAAATTTCAAAGCATTCGATCAATAATTTTCAAAGATATAATGTTTGAATATAAAACTAAACAAGACGGTAGGTTAGAAAAAGGTGAAAGCGGAGGTGCAGGAAATTGACATAGGGAAGGGAGATGAAAGAGATAATAATGAGCGACGAGGTGGAAATTCACAAAAAGGAAGGGAAGGAGGAGCAGAGAGACGAAAAAAGATGGGGGATGTATAGATGGGCTGGGAATGGCTGGACACGTACAGAAAGTTGGGGAAGGAGAAATAGAACACCAAAGAGGGTTGGGAGGAGGAGATTGACAGGGATAGATGGACAGGGTAAGGTGAAAGAGGATATATTAGGAGAGGAGATGATGAAATTGATAGAAAGATGGCGAGAGAGGGTGGCCAGTGTGAGGGCGAGGAGAGAGAGTTGGACAAAACGGGGGGGAGGGGGCGAGGAGATGAGCAGAGATGGGGCACTGCATCGTGTGTCTGGGTAAAGCCAGTCTGAAATAAAATAAGTTGCACTCTCTCGAGCTGAGATAACAACAGATCCGAATGTAGAAACAAGAAGGTGAAATGCAAAATATTTGTATTCCCTTTTTTTTATTTTTTTGTTTTGTTTGTGATACTTCTTCGAAACACGTTCAGCGTTTCTACAGCAAGAGAATAATTCCACAACTACAAGTCACACTTGCTCCTCAGAAAGGAGATTCACAGGATTCCAGGAAAATTTCATCATATGTTAAGCGTTGTAACCTAATTAATATGTACGTTGGACTTCCTTGTGTATATAAGATGCTGTAAATTACTATATAGTTTTTTTTGATATTTCATTATAAGAGAAATGAATATTAATTAGTGATAACACTGAGTCTTAGCCATTAATTCAATAACACAGGATGTTTACAAAGTTGGCATATGTCACACTTCATTCTGATGTTCAAATATTTGTTAAGCTTATGGGACGTAACTACGGGGTCATCAGTCCCTAAACTTACAAACTACTTATTATCTACCTTATACTAAAGACGGCACAAATATCCATGCCCGAGGGGGTATTCGAACCCCCTACCGTAGTGGCCGTGCAGACCGTGACTGGAGCGCCTCAGTCTCCTCGGCCACCGCGGCCGGCACTTCATTCTGAAAATTAAGTTTTACTTCCCATTCCTTACCCATAAATATTCAATACGAATATGTACATAATACCAGCGTGTATTTAACAGGATACTAACGAAATTAGTTACTATTCCAGTATTATGTGAATTAAATGCATAAAATTTATTGCATCAGCATACTGTAAAAGGAATCTATTTCAATGTCTTACGTACTTTAACTTGCTTTATACTCCAAGAATATCTAGATCCAAGCAGCTGTACTTGCTATGAATTTTGACAGTATTTACTCAATCTTCTGTGGCGAAGGAATTTCGGAAGGCATTGTTTAGTATCTCTGTTGTCGTTAACAACAACATTGGTATCGCGCAGTGATGGTATTGATTGTGAAAAAGATAAATACTAGTGTGTATGATAAGAGAAGTGTAACTGTTCTCATTCGTTGTTTGAATTGCCAGTGAGCTCATGCAGTACAAATGAGCTCTATGTTCATAACAGATCCCTCATTTACATTTTTGACAGTACACTTATGTTTGAATTTTTTTTTTTAATTTTAATACTACCATATAGCATCAACACTGCAACCATGTAAGTACAATTATACAACGTTTTATAAGCTCTGGCAAACCTGCTCTTTGAAATACACAATAAACGATCACTTGTGTTCCTAGGACCCCAGTTTGAACAGCGAGGTTTGAGCAAATCGTTGTATTTGTTCTCTTTTCCCGATAAGTACGGTCTAGCAGATACATTTAATCTCTCCGGAAGTTTCAAATCCGGCGCATTCTGGCTGCTGAGAGGAAATTCGTTCTGAATGATAGATATACGTATTACACGCACACCAATATTTCCTGGGCCGTGACAACAGGACTCATGGAGCTGTTTCGTTCAATTCTTCGAAAGTTACACTCATGAGCTTCGGAAAAATGTGTTGTGGGTGTTTCGAGGCTAAACTACTTCGGAAAATGAAAGTGACGGGAGGAAGCATACTTTTCCATACCTATGTGTTATAGCCAGTGGATTATTCGAAGGTGGTTTCTACGGAAAAGAATTTCAAACTTTTTCACTTAAAAATATGTTGACAAGCATTAGTCTCGCTAAAACTCATAAATTGCTAGATCGATTTCTATACCTTTCATTTCGTTTCAATCGATGTCATTCGTGCGTCATTTAGGAAAAGAAAAATTGGTAAAAATACATGATCGAATTTGCTAATAATACATAAGCATCGCCATTTTGGGTTGGATTGTATTTCTGTGGACTACCATACCATTCATCCGTCTGCGCGCTTGACGCTCAAAATAAGAGGAATTTCCTTTTCTACGTGATTATTAAAACGACGCATGGAGTAAATAATTTACAAACTGACCGCGACACTAATGTAAAGTTTTATTCCCATCTTGATAGAAATTTACACACATGATTTCAAGGAAGGTCGCTGTCGTAACGTGTATGTCGGAAGGTACCTTACTCCTAAGTTTGATACCGTTTTTCCGATCACCTTAAATTTTGGCAGACGTACGTTGTTTTTCACGTATAGTGGAGGGAGGAGATAAAAAGAGAGAGAGAGAGAACAAGAGGAGGCTGGCGGAAAGCTGTGGACCTAATGACAGAGGCAGGGGAGGGAATGAGAAAGGAGGAGTAGAAGCTATGACGGCGAGGAAGCAGGACGAGGAGGATGAGGAGAAAGCGGATGCTGCGGTGGAGGAGGTCATGGAGGAGAAAGAGAGGGGAGGGGATGCAGGGATAGAGAGAGAGGGGGGGGATGGAGGTAAGAATAGCTGCGGAATAAGTAAGAAATACATACAGACATCGGGTAAGTGAAGAGCATAGGGATTAAGAGAAGGAATGTAGAATTTACATAATGTTCCAGTGCATATTTAGTAACCCGAAGCTTTGCTGGGTTCATTGCTAAAAATTATTAGAATTTGTGTCTAACATTTCTGACTATGAAAAAAAATCCTTTGAAAGGGCGTGCAGTCTGTAATTACCACAGCAGAAAAAACCACTGTGAGGCGTACCACACTTGTTCATTAGAAACGATGAACAGGTTCCGATTGTTATTTATTTATTTTACTTTTTATCCGTTTTAAAGAATGTGGAAGAAAATCGGCCGTGCATTTTGAAAGGAGTCATACAGGCATTTATTAGAAGTGATTTAGGGAAATCACGGAAACCTAAATTAGGATGAACGTAGCCATGTTTGAAGTGCCGTTCTCCTGAATGCGAGCCCCATGTGTTACCACTGCACCACATAGCTCCGGTTTCCCACCTGAGGTGGCATAATTTGTGCATCCGATCATTTGTGATCTGGGGCCGTACGTAATCATGGAACAGCATCACACCTGCTCGATTTTTCAGAAATTAGACTACCTGTAACCGAGGGAGATGAGGCTGGTCAATTATAGCGTCATAGACGGCAGCACGTGACAAGTTGTGGCGCCCTTTCTGCGCCCTAAATAAGAAGGACCTCCACGGCCTGGCAACCAGTCGTCGAGTCACCTCTGCAGGTGTTACCCACAGTAGGCAACGAAACGTCGGGAAAAAGAAGTTTTACAGAGGGAACGCGGCATCAGCTCGGAAGTTTTAATTAATGAATTACCTAGAAGTTACGCCTTAGCTGCTCACCCATGCACATTATTCTTTTACCAACAGATGTCTACGTTTGTCCTTAGGCTGCCATGAAAGAAAAAAAGGAATTTAGGTACTTTTCGGACACTTTGGTAATTACGTGGCCACGGTTATCGCTTCCGCATTTACCGCAAGCTCGCCGCTCTAGCACCAATGTACCATTAACCTCGTGCCTATATTGTAAACTGCAAATTTCATCCAATAGGCCTGGAGTACCGACAGTTCGCCGTGCTAGCCTCCGCCCGAAGGCGTTACCGGATGCAGTGTGAAGAGGGACGTGGTCAGCGCCCCGCACTCCCCGTTGTGTTGATTTTCGTGTTCGGAGCCGCTATTTCTCAACCACGTAGCTCCGCAACCGGCCTCACAGGGGCTGAGCAGACCTCACTTGCCAAGAGCACTCCGCAGACCCAGATGGTGATCCATCCAAGTGCTAGCCAAGCTCTATGATGTAAAGGGGAGCGTTATAAGCACTGCCCTAGTAGCTACATTTGAGTGCGTATTTATTTGCAGTGCATTCACATTACGTTGCAAACCTGCTACAACGCCTTCGGAAGAAACATATTGCCGCTCATATTAGTGTTGCATATTATAGATAACCTAACTTTCGTTTTTGTTGTACATAGTTGGAGAAAACTCGTAAAAACCTTCAACATTTTAACGTTAAAAAACTACAAAGGTTATGATGCCTATAAAGCACTCATTAAAAACCGGTGGCCAGTTTCGGTCAGTCTCTGATCTTCTTCAAATCAAGTGTAGTGTTGCAGGCAGGCTTAGTTCCGGATTATGCCATCGCCAATTGCAAAATAAACAGGTAATATGCAGTTTGCAAATCCAATGAATGTGTTCTAAGTTACAATAAAATCACATTATAATCTTAAATTTTTTGAAACTAATATGAGTAATAAAAAAGAAATTCACTGGTCAGCAAAGTTTGCGTCTAGCTTTGAAAGCAGAAAACTTGTCTGTCATATCTTCATAGTTGAGACATTTATTAGTTAGGTCGGCCTAGATGAAAAGAGTTTATTCTCTCCTCAGACAATGTAGAAGGTAGGTACGATTTCAGTCGTTTCAGAGCACAACAATTTGCAAGTACCATACAAACAAGTGATCGATCGTGATGGAAGATGTAACCGACATTCCAGTGTTTATATCTCATCAATTATTACTTCGACGATTGCCAAACTTCACCAACGTACATGAGGACAGGTGCGAATTTTCATATAAGCTTTCTTCGCAATCCGTGATGATCGAGAGGGAAAATATTCAGAAAAAAGTGACCGTGAAATAGTTCGAAAAGAGCTCGCTTTAGTGACACATTCGACTGGAAAGAATCACTGGGCAATTTCCGCCACTCAACACATGGACTATACGTAACTGAAAGCTTTTATTGTTTAATGGGAAACTCATTTGTGTAATGAATTCTTATGCTGTGTTCAGTTTCGGGTCACGAGCGTAGGGACTGGCAGTGCAGGATGCATAAGACTTCGCATCATAGCTTTCACATCATACAGGTTTACATTAGCAGACGGTCAAAATGCGCTTACAAAGAAGACTTTCAGAGCGAATCGCTCAATGATCTCCATACAATCGGATTGTGTAACATCTACCTCTGAGCATAGAACTACAACGTGCTGCAAATTAATTTCATTTTCCGCCATACTGTCATGTGGCAAAGAAATTTGCATCAGTCGTGTACTTGATAAAGAAATACCAACTTACGTGTTATACTGAACGTCATATTCTATGTAATACTATGGTATTCTAGCGGAATCGAACGTATTTTCTTTCCGTGTTCTAGTAACGTTACGTAGCGGCGAAGCTGTAATTTGAAAAGAAACTTCTTTGGCTGTCAGGGGCAGACAGCTGAAATTAAATATCCAGTTACTCAGATCAACGGACTCGCCTGACGCAAGGAGGCACGAAACCTGCGTTTTTTACTAAAACAAATGGAAAGAATGATTGAAAATATGAGTAACGGTATTTGAAACGTGAAATTAAAGCTGTATTCATAATTATTTACTTTTCAGGAATCGTATTTTCCTGAAATACTGGCTTAATTTCTGTTCAAGACAGCACAACTTAAGAGAATTCAATTAACGTAGGTTTTAGCTGGAGTCTTATATCAGATGTTAGAAGGAGTAGTAATACCACATCATGGACATGGATCCGAGATTCCACACCGGGAGCTCCTGCGTACTAAGCACTTGCCTCTGCTTCATCCCAGGTATGGGCGTAACACACCTGCAGCCACATACACCGCTCGACACTAACATTCCTTCTCTGTGCGATCAAAAGTATCCTGAAATCTGGCTGAAAATGACTTACAAGTTCGTGGCGTCCCCCTCGGTAATACTGGAAATAAATATGGTTTGCAAATGATAGTTAAAGGAATGGAAGGAAGAAGGATAGGAAAGAAAGGATTGACAGTGGCCGCATTGATATTAAGCAATGGTGACAAATGAAAATGTGAGCCGGACCGAGAATCGAACCCGAGTCTCCCGCTTCGGGCCAGAGGTCGCGTTAACCACTTTACCACCCGTGCTCGCCTCCCGTCCTACTAAAATTCTTACAAGACGCACGCTATGTTTGTAGCGGCACTATTGTTCATGCCCTCTTACACTCGCCATTACGGATTCCCGTGCGAGGTCGGACGTATGACCGCATTTACGGTGAAATAACTGAAGCTAACACCGCCGTCGCGTGTACAAAACTTATTATATTGGTGTGGTGTCTGTTCTTTCGGACGTCCGAAAGAACAGACACCACACCAATACAATAAATAAATATGGTCTTGGCCCACCCTTAGCTATGATGGCAGTTTCCACTCATCTACATCTACATCTACATCGATACTCTGCAAATCACATTTAAGTGCCTGGCAGAGGGTTCATTAACCACCTTCATAACTTTTCTCTACCGTTCCATTCTCTAATAGCGCGCGGGAAGAAAGAACACCTAAATCGTTCCGTTTTCGATCTGATTTCTCTTATTTTATTGGGATGGTCATGTCTCCCTAAGTAGGTGGGTGCTAGCAAAATATTTTCACATTCAGAACTAAAAGTCGGTGATTGAAACTTCGCAAACAGATGACGCCGCAATGAATAACGTCTTTCTTTTAATGATTTCCACACCAATTCGTGCAACATTTCCGTGACGCTCCCCCCCCCCCCCGTAACGTGATAAAACAAAACGAGCTGCCCTTCTCTGAACCTTCTCAATATCTTCCGTCAGTCCCACCTGGTGAGGGTCCCACAAGGGGCAACAGTACTCCAAAAGAGGACGCACAAGTGTGATGTAGGCAGTCTCTTTGGTGGAGCTGGTGCATCGTCTAAGCGTTCTGCTAATGAAACGTAACCTTTGGTTCGCCTTCCCCACAATATTTTCTATGTGTTCTCTCCAGTCAAAGTTGTTCGTAATTGTAACTCCTAGGTATTTGGTAGAATTTACGACCTTAAGGTTTGACTGATTTATCGCGTAATTGAAGTTCAGCGGATTTCTTTTAGTGGTCATGTGTATTACTTCACACTTTTCTTTATTTAGTGTCAATTGCCAATTTTCGCACCAAGTAGAAATTTTGTCTAAATCGCTTTGCAGTTGCTTTTGATCCCCTGTTGACTTCACTAACCGATAAACGACAGCATCATCCGCGAACAGTCTAAGGGAGCTATTCAGATTATCTCCTAAATCGTTTATAAACACGAGGAAGAGTAGGGGACCAATAACGCTTCCCTGTGGAACGCCAGATATCACTTCTGTTTTACTCGATGACTTACCGTCAATTACAACGAACTGTGTCCTTTCTGATAGGAAATCGTGAATCCAATCGCACAATTGGGGAGATATTCCATAAGCACGCAATTTCATTAGAAGCCGCTTGTGGAGTACAGTATCAAAAGCCTTCCGGAAATCCAGAAATATGGAATCGGTTTGAGATCCCTTGTCGATGGCACTTAACACTTCATGTGAATAAAGGGCAAGCTGTGTTTCGCAAGAGCGATACTTTCTGAATCCGTGCTGACTACTGGTTAATAGGTCGTTCTCTTCGAGGTAGTACATAATATTCGAACAAAGTATATGTTCCAAAATCCTACTGCAAATCGACGTCAATGAGATAGGCCTGTAATTTTGGGGATCACTCCTATTGCCTTTCTTGAATATTGGAGTAATTTGGGCAACTTTCCAGTCTTTGGATACGGATCTTTCGCTGAGTGATCGGTTGTAAATTATAGCTAAGTACGGAGCTATTTCATCAGCATACTCTGAGAGGAATCTAGTTGGTATACAATCTGGCCCGGAAGATTTATTTTTTTTAGTGACTTAAGTTGTTTTACTACTCCAGGAACATCTACTTCTAAGTTTCGCATGCTGGCAGCTGTTCTTGGATTGAATACTGGAGTGTTCACTTCGTCTTCACTCTCGCAGGCATTCGTTAAAACAGGTACTGGGATGTTTCTTCCCGGTGTGCTGCCTTGAGGCAAGGTATCCATGTCGGTCGGTGAGGCCAAGCACGAAGTCGGCGTTCCGAAATAGCCCAAAGGTGTTCTATAGAATTCAAATCAGGAATCTGTGCCAGCCAGTCCATTACAGGGTGTTAGTGTCGTGGTGTAATCGCTCCGCCACAGGCCGTGCATTGTTAAGAAGTGATCGATCGTGTTGAAATATGTAACCGACATCCCAGTATATCTCATCAAGTATTTCTTCGACGACTGCCAAACTTCACCAACGTTCATAGAGGACAGGTGCGAATTATCATATACACTTTCTATGCAATCCATGATGATCAAGCCGAAAAATATTCCGAAAAAAGTGACCGTGAAATGGTTATGATAGAGCTCGCTCTAATGACACATTCGACTGGAAAGAAAACGATTTTTAGCACTTAAATGACTACTTTGATTACTCGAGTGCAGGACACAAATGTCAACTAGATGTCCGTCATACTTGTAGTCCCTCAGATATCAGATGCCGAACACCGGACACCGATTTTTTCTGGTGACTTTGCCTGACATTTTATGGCTGAATATGGCTCACAAAATTATTTTATTTATTATTCTTAAGAGAACGCCTGTAGCCGTACAAGTTGGCCAAATTGCGTTTACTTTAACAAAATATTGCTCGTGATAAAACAATTCAAAGTCGCTAGGAATTCACGCTCACTCGACGCAACTTTCTGCATCTACATAGGAACTTTGTACATGACGTCAAACAAGTGACTATATTTGATCCAGTATTATTTCGACAATTGCCTTACTGTAATAATATTCATAGACGACAGGTGTGGATGGTCATATAAAAAGGAATTCTTCTAAAACTGGGATGACTGAGCGGCAATATGTTTCAAAATCAGGCCATTTGACGTGGAATGGCCATTAAGCACTCTCAATGCCCATAATGGCTGTGTATTAATGCATCTGCAAATTCAAAGGCACAGGGCGAAGTCGGCCGATCGGCTGGCTCAGCCGCCTGCAGCAGGCCGCGCGCGGGAACACCCATTAGCGAAGGTAGCAGCATTAGGCAGCCGCAAGGGCGCACGCGATCCCACAGACCGAATGCTCAGCAACAGCAACTGAAGGGTTAAGAATTACGACGTCTGTTCTTTCCGAATTCTTAATTGCAGCAGCTTAAACAGTCTAGTTAAAAATCTGTACTACAAACAGTTACAGCGTAATATAGTGACTTTCCTATCTATGCATTTCTAAATTCAGTTAACCTCAATTTGAACAGGATGGCCTCAAAATGGAAAAACTTCGGAAATTTGAAGTAACGATAGCGATTTTATAGTGATTTTATTTTGCGAAGCTTGACGAAAAGCGTTATGACATTTAATTTTACAGAGATCGTATGACGATCTTTCCATTGTGACTCATGAAGGGAAGTTACAATATGTGCGAAAGTATAACTGCGTAATAGGTTGTAATGATACTCATCCTCTCAACACTAAATGAACAGCCCGATTTCACTGTCTCCAGTAACGGTGTTGATGTATACGATACCTGCATTGTGGGAATTTTGTTGCATGGCTTGAACAAAAACATCGGTATGAGATAAAGTGATGAATATTTCTGAAGTGATCTGTGTAGTTAACTGAGAGATAACTAAGTATTGGGAATTATCATGGTTCATTAGATACGTGATTAATATCTTCAAGTCGATATCTTTTACAAACCAAATAGGACAGATGGCATGACAGTTGAAAAAGAAACATTAATATGACTAAAATTTTCGTGTAGTTATGCAGAAAGGACTGCTATCTCTAACTACTTTATAAACAATGCATGATTGATCGAGAACATCCTGGCAATGTATACAATAGTGTCCTGTTTAAGAAATATCGTTACAATTTGCTAATATGACCTATTTCTAAATCTTATCTGAAAATTACACGTTTGGCTATCATAATTAATTGCTGGAACAATGTCAAGAAAGTTGTAAGTGAAGTCATGACACCTCGGAATTATGTAATCCTGAACTTGTGTGAATAACTATGCGCGTCATATTGTAAATCTTTGGAAACAGAACCTTCGTATATGTTAGTAATAATTTTCATAATCCCTGTTATGAGTTTAATTAGTTTGTATAATGGATACGGTTTGTTAGGACTTCTTGTTATGTTTCAGAAAGACAATGAAAAGAGAAGCACAATTTTATCATATGTAAGTAGTCAACTTTTTTATAACAAGTATATTCATTGATGTAATTTCTTTTCCTATGCTAATATCTTGTTTCAACAAACATTTCATTTGCTGTTCAATAATTTCCAATATTGTACCCATAATGGGCGAGCACATACACTATTGGCCATTAAAATTGCTACACGAAGAAGAAATGCAAATAATAAACATGTATTCATTGGACAAATATATTACACTAGAACTGACATTTGATTACATTTTCACGCAATTTCGGTGAAAGATCCTGAGATATCACTACCCAGAACAACCGCCTCTTGCCGTAATAACGGCCTTGATACGCCTGGGCAGTGAGTAAAACAGAGCGTGGATGGAGTGTACAGGTATAGACGCCCATGCAGCTTCAAAACGATACCACAGTTCATCAAGAGTAGTGACTGGCTTATAGTGACGAGCCAGTTGCTCCGCCACCATTGACCAGACGTTTTCAATTGCTGAGATATCTGGAGATGTGCTGGCCAGGACAGCAGTCGAACATTTTCCTTATCAAAAAGGCCCGTACAGGACTTGGAACATGCGGTCGTGCATTATGCTGATGAAATGTAGGGTTTCGCAGGGATCGAATGAAGGGTAGAGCCACGGGTCGTAACACATCTGAAATGTAACGGCCACTGTTAAAAGTACCGTCGATGCAAACAAGAAGTGACAGAGACATGTAACCAATGGTACCTCATACCATCACGCCGGGTGGTATGCCAGTATGACGATGATGAATACATGCTTCCAGTGTGCATTCACCACGATGTCGCCAAACACGGATGCGACCATCATGATGCTGTAAACAGAACCTGGATTCATCCGGAAAAATTACGTTTTGCCGTTCGTGCATCCAGGTTCGTCGCCGCGTAAACCAGCGATGGCGCTCCGGTCTATGATGCAGCATCAAGGGTAACTGCAGCCATGGTCTCCGAGCTGATACTCCATGCTGGTGCAAACGTCGTCCAACTGTTAGTGCAGATGGTTGCTTTCTTGCAAACTTCCCCGTCTGTATCAGCCATGCGGATAAGATGCCTGTCATCTCGACTGCTAGTGATACGAGGCCGATGGGATCCAGCACGCCGTTTCGTATTGCCCTCCTGCACCCAGCGATTCCTTATTCTGACAACAGTCATTCAATAGCGACCAACGCGAACAACAATGTCGCGATACGATAAACCGCAATCACAATAGGCTACAAGCCGACCTTTATCAAGGCCGGAGACTTGGTGGTACGCGTTTCTTCTACTTACACGAGGCATCACAACAACGTTTCACCAGGCAAAACCGGTCAACTGCTTTTTGTATATGAGAAATGGGCTGGAAACTTTTCTCATGTCAGCACGTTGTAGGTGTCGCCATCGGCGCCAACCTTGTGTGTATGCACTGAAAAGCTAATCATTGGCATATCACAGCATCTTCTTCCTGCTGGTTAAATTTCGCGTCTGTAGCAAGTCATTTTAGTGGTGTTGCAATTTTAATGGCCAAGTGTGTGTTTGAGCTGCAACGCTAAGTTAGTAGAGGTGGTGGTCTTAGTGCAAGTTGAAGATGTGAGTTTTGGTTTTGTTTTGTGGAAGATATATGGAGCAATGTTGACGATCCTCCGGTATAAACGGCTTGATGTGGAAATTACACGAAGAGTTGTTTGAAATATTTATTCCTTCTCATGATAATATTGAACGAAAGCAGATATCCCCAAACCTTATATCAGATCTAAGTTAATTATAATAGTTTCTAGTATGAGCATTTTATTTAGTTTATGATCACTGTTTACAACAAATGTAGAGAAACAATATAAGATACAAGGATTCAGTTCAGAGATTCTATTTACTGACACAGTGAAGTTAAATATGTGGCTCTATTGTTATCAGTGAGCAATGAAAAGCACGACGAGTACGACCGTAATGTGCAATATCAATGAGGTTAGATCAGAATTGTGATTAAATATACACTTTATTCTTTAAATATTAATTAGATAAAAGGTAAGTAACCAAGTTGGACTTATTCTGTTACGAAAATATATTAGATCATTTGAAACTGGTACTGAGCTACCCTGAAATAATGAATTACAGAAAGATCACAATCAGTAAATGCTTTGCGAAATATTGTAGTGAAACAAGAAATTATAGGGTGCGCAATACATACAAACTAAATTTGAGACCTGCATCACAACCATTTATAAAATTCCTGAGTTGAACAGCCAAAAAATGTTCAAATGTTTGTAGATCTATCGGACCAAACTGCGTGATCATCAGTCCGTAGCTTACAAACTACTTAAACCTATGTAAACCAACCTAAGGACAACACACACACCCATGCCCCAGGGAGGACTCGAACCTCCACGACGAGCAACCGCGCGCTCCTCAGTGAGACGCTTTAGACCGCTAGGCTACTCCACCGCGGCTCTTATACAGCCACCTTGCTTAAAGACATAAGGTATCTTACGGCAGCGGAGAACGCAGCGGTGTGTTAATGACTTAATTTGGTTTGAGGTACCCGTAACAGACGGTCTAGTCGGCACATGTCCCGCCTGAATGGTCACCTGAATTTCGCTGTAGCGTTCGGAAGCAAAGAAACCACCCCCGATATTAATAAAATGATCAGTAAATTAAACTTCTTCCTCTTGATATCAGCGTGCGATGCAGCAAAATGTTTTAAGGATGGTATGAGAAAAACAGCTTTGGTTGCGGCACTTATTTATTATCAAAAATGCAAATAAAGCGTTTCGGGTATAGTAGGCATCATCAGATTATGGTTCGTAATCTCGGCTTAATATATAAAGAAGCAACCGTGTGAATTCATCGGTAGAGCTCTTGTGGTACCATGTATTAAAATTTCGCCATACTTTTGAAGTGACAAAGAAGATGCGACATGCGACGTAATTTACGACTAGACGGAACACAGCCCCTGTTGCCGAACAAAAAGGTATTTTAATATCTAATAGGCCATGTTCGCACTGTAGCTTCATCATATCTCACGATCGGTCCAAGCTCAGATCACCACCTACAATCTGAGGATGCATAACATAGGCGAAACGCATTATTATCATTTTGAGATAATGAAGAAGTTCCTCAATGTGTATTTTGTATAATGACAAAAGTTAGATATCTTTCAGATAAAAAGCAGGTAACCTTTCCCTTATTAAGGAAAACAAATCAAATTAAATTAAAAAAAAAAGGCATTTATGGTAAGAAACAGGTGCACAACGAAAGCAGACCGAGTACTTAGGAGTTCCTCGGATGTGAGATTAGAGTTTTCTTCTTTCTAAAAGACGCTAACTTTTTCTTCCAAATTTCACTTTTATCTCCATCTCTCCTCCGGGGATACGTAAGGTTTGTGTCCCGACTTCATATGGTTAGCCAATTTTTTTTTCTTCGTCGTCCAACATCTCTTCGTCCCATGGGCTTGTACTGGTTTCCAACGAATTCAGTTATCGCTCCATCCATCCTTCCACGGCGTTTGTTTGCATTCTTCTCTGTATCCTTTTCGTTTAACCTCGAAATTATCATCTCTCTCCGGATGCCATAATTGTTATGTGGTCCCTCCTTGAATAACCTTTGACGGTTCTTAAAAAACTCATTTAATCTGACTGTATGGTAAGTTTTCTCTTTTTTTCTGCTCTATCGAAGATTCACTGCGCCAAAGGATCCTAGGCACTGCCATTGTTCTGAGCAATTGTGCCTCCTAATTTAATTTTTTGGTTTCTCTTTTATACGTTTTCTTCTATGTAAAAGCGTATATCGCTGCATAAATAACTTTACTGTAATATTTAAAGAGATGTAACAAAATCAGGACATTACTATCTGGATAACAGTGTATAAGACAAAGAATTTGTATCGAACAGCAATTTTAAATTGAGTAATTAATTATCTTAACAAACAAATTACAATAGTAGCAGAATTCATCTGAATGTTGGAATTTTATGTGATTTCAGATTATTAATTCTTGTAATGATATTGAATACCAATGAATTTAAATAAACAGAACATTTTTGATCACAATCATGCTGAGACGACGTATACCTTTAGAAAGGATAGTAATAAAATCTCGTATTAAGCAATAATAAAAGTCTTCGATGTCCTGAAAGTTAAATGTTATCCTCTTCTGAAGAAGGAAGCAAATGATTTGTCATTTAATTTTCCTGTAAAGACAATGTAATGAACGACATTTTTTCAGGCGATGTAACAAAAGAGTAGCAGCGTCTGTCAGGGAAGTCCAGAATCTAAAGTCAGGAAATACAGACATGCTGTCTGGTGTGATCTGTAGCGGTTGAAAATTGTAGGTAGATGGGAAACAGATGCTATCAACAAACGTATTATGTAACAAGTATAACAGAAAAATCTAAAATCAGGTATGCTCATGTTCATGAAGATATTATGTTCAGCTTCTCTTATTTCTGTGTAAATCAGTAGAAGCGGAACACCAGCACTCGAATTATACACGTCGTTACAGATCCTCGCCAATCTCGTTCCAACGATCACGCGACCTATGCGTTGTTCTTTAAGTAGAGCAACTATAAAAGACTGCAGAGTGGTAAATTTTATTTGGAACTCCTGCATGTCACTGAAAGCGGCGATAGCAGTCACTTCTGAACACAAATAAGTTGAGTGTGACGTCATATGCGGTAACACAAACACACTAATTATTCTTCTCTCCCTTTTATTTTTGTCGTTCACTGCAGCGTACGAGTGTACTTAATATACAGAGTAGCACAGCACGAAAGAATCCCTTGATTTAGGTCAGCGCAATACAGCATTTTAGACTCAGGAAGTAAACGTCCCTTGCGCTTAGCGGCCTTGCCGCTAGTCCGGCTTAGCTGGCTACGGCATTCCGCTCACTTCCCCAACCACAGGTCTCCTCCCCTCCCCTCCGTCCCCTGAAGCCCCCTCCTACCCCCCCCCCCCCCGCCCGCCACGTGCCCCACCCCTCCCTGCTTTGCCTTTCACTCCTGATGCTCCACCTGATGGCCGGGTTTTCAATTTGCGATGCCATCAGATAATGGATATTGGAACATTCCTACGGGCCCTTTCTCCCTGACACCTAATAAATAATCTCGCGTCAGGGGATTCCTTCTCTCACTAAAATAAAAAACGGGTATGAATATTTAGTTATATCGCGAAAAGCAATTACCTTAATAAAAATAAACTCATTATAGAAATAAAAAAAAAGCAAAATGAGCGATGAAAATTCGCCAACAAGAGTCTTTTATTGAATTTCCCTGAGTGTGATTGACAAATTGAGTTGTCTCGGAATTTGAAAGCATTGCGCTTTTGCGTGATTAATTACCATATTTCAACGGATGAGAATTCCTTTATAATGTATTTCCAGTCTAATAAACGAAATTAATGGCCGACGTCCTAAATATCTTGCGGTAGTTCAGTCTCAATAGGAAAAGCAAGGAAAAAGAATTCGAATAAAATACAGCTGCTTTCAACAGTGCACACTCATTTCGTGGAAGTTATAAGTGATTTAAGGTAAAGGTCGATAGTTATGCGCCGACTTTTGTCAGTGCACTATCCTTAATACATAATTCTGTATTACTGTAGCAATTTCGTTGTACCGTGTGTTCAGGAGATACGTCCCCATTGCCAAGTCAACATCACCATTCCCTTTCTTTGCCATAATTATAGTTGCAAAATACTATGAATTTACGAGTAACTGCATTCAGTAGGGTATTAATTGACAGCAAACTGCTTTTGAAAACGTCACATTTTTTTAAACCATACATCGATTTTTTCCTACTCGTTGTTCGGTACCTATACAAGTTCATCCAGTTTGCAAAACTATAAGTTGCCTACTGGTTCCCCATTTAATTAATTCATCCTTTCTTATCGCACTGGTGTATAGTATTTCATGACAGTATAAGAAAATCTCCTGAATGCTACATGACCGCAGTGACCATGATGCAATGGTCAATTACAGACTTAAAAACTTGTTGCAGCATCTAGATTCCAAGGTCAATTGAACACTCACGTTGAATGTGTATACTGCATCAAGAAAATAGTTACTTATGTTACCTACAAGTATCACTCAACCGGCACAATGAGACATGAGCAGTGCCAATGCGATTGAGGGGGTAAAGCGGCCGATTAGTTCCTTCCATCAGGAAAGAAGAACACTGCTTCTGTTGGCTGTACGTATGCCGCTCCTAGAAGGTTAATTCCGAAATTTGATCTTAACGCATTGCTAGTTTCTGATTTGCGTGAGTAGGGACTCTCACCAAGGAAAGTTTCCGGGCGTTTCAGAGTGAAACAAATCAATGTTGATCGGAAGCGAAGTTACAGAGATACAGAGATGCCAATTACTTTCCTCGCACTGGCAGTCGAAAGACTAGCACAGCAGCTGAAGACCGATACCTGTGGATATCAGTCTCGAGGAACCCTGAGATGAGTGCCACCACGCTAAATAACGATTTTGTGCAGCCACAAGAAGTTGTGTTTCAACTGGTATTTTACAAAATACGCTACGCCACACGTATCTTCAATCCTGATGTCCATGGCGAGGTCCACCTTTGACATGTACACACCATGCAGCGCGATTCAGATGGACCCAACAGCATGCTAAATGGACTCATACAACAGCAACATATAATACTAAATGGACTCCCTCATAACATGAAATATACGATACAACATGAGCATAATAAATCAATTATCCTCGTCCTAAAAAAAGTGTTAATAACGAACATCAGTTTGAAATTTACAGAAAACCCACAACCTCAGGTGATATTATTAATACAAATTCCCGTCATCCAAAAGCACACAGAAATACATTTTTCCACGCAGTGATAAACAGATTATCGAACCTAAGATTAAAACCAGCAATAATACAAAAAGAGATAGATACCCTCAAATATATAGCACAACAAAACAATTTTAATCCCTGTATAGTCAACCAAATGCATACAAAATATACAAATCCACCACATATCCAAGTTCATACAGACATGAAACTCTTACGAGATACACCAACTAAACATAAAATTTAGTATATACCCCAAACATACATAGGAAATGTATCGGTCAAATTAAATTCATTATTAAAAAATACCACAGTGAGATATGCATATCGCACTGTACACTATCTATAAACACAAATCCACTCTGATAAGACGAAAATCCCAGCTTACACTTACCAAGGAATATATACAATAAACTGTAATGACTGTGAAAAATTTCATATAGGGCAAACTGAGCGGAAATTTATTATCAGATATCGGGAACTCATCCGAAATAGTAACACAAAACCTTCCACATCTTTCTACCACATAGAAAAAGAAAGACATAACATAACCAATTGCTATCATGCTGTACAATGTCACGACCCTTTTGGAAAAAAATTGAAATATATACACATACACTTAAATACCCTGACAAAATGTTAAACGAATAGGCAGAGCTAAAGAATCGAAACTTTATTGAAACTTTCATCGAAACTTTAGAACGTTAACAGATAACATAATAACAAAAGACAACAAAGAAACAGATACAGAGAGTATCAAATACACAACACTATCAATATGTAAGAAAATATCTAACATAATGTATGGCATGGAACCATAAAAACATAATTGACTTCTGTCAAATATATGTTGATATCATACAGCATGAAAGTAACAATAAGAACATCTAATGTTGCATAAATAGCAGTTAATATAGCTAATATATGAAACATATGCATTTGAAAATAATTTCGACAAAGATGAATTATGGACGTAAGTATTGATCAGAATGTAACAACATTCACATGTATATTGTACGAATTCGCTAATGACATTTCAGGATTATTGAAGATAACTTAAAATGGTCTTGGTGTGAAAATAAGCTTATAGCTTATAGCTTAATAAATATCATAAACAGTAGAGTGGTGGTATACAATAATAAAAATATCCTTACAAGATAGATATTACGTTACAGGCCCAGAAGAACATAAATGGGGCTCATCTGAAATGGAATCAAGTGCTTTTCACAGATATGATTCGTACCTGCCTTCAACAGGCGTTTTTGTAATCACGCTGAAAAAGCCGGACGCCTTATATACAACGTGGAGCGAGTGTAACAGGGTGGTGGTCGCAGAAGGCAATCAGATGGCTATACGGTACAGGAATATAATATTCGATGTATATTGCAACCACAGCGGCAGGATTTCGGTGAGGGATTCGTCTTAGTGGACGACAATACCCGCACTCATCGTGCACATATTGTGCGAGCGTTCTTTAATGGTGAGAACACCGCAAGGTTTGAACCGTCAGCATGTTCTCCAGACATTACACATATCGAATATGCCTGGGATACATTGAAAAGAGCTGGTTTTTGGACGAGACGACGCACCAATAAATCTCAGAGATATACACCGAATCGCCATTCACGTGTGAAACAATCTGGATCACAATCCCTTGATGATCTAGAGCAGCGATTCCCAAACTATGGTACGCGTACCATTTGTGGTGAGTAAGGACATTTCAGGTGGTATGCACACAACTAAACGAAACAATTACTGTTGTAGGCATAGTTATTCACTTACTCTATATTCACAGTGAAGTGACAGTGTGAAAAATTATTGATAAAATTACCGACAACGTCTGTATATGATAAAGGAACTGGATTTTCTTAATGTTTGTCCGGACTGTACGCAGAGTACCTGAACATATGATTGTATCACCCCCATATCTCCCTCATTCGTCGTCGCTGCCTTTCTCGGGAATGGTTCAACTTGTTTCGACGTAGCGATATTTCAAACGGCTCTTCTCGGTGGTTATTAGGAAGATTTTTATGACACGTTCCAATCGCTGCTGACTTATGCGGGGGTACCAATCTGTGGCGTCGCAGCAGAATACAAGGAACATCTGAAGATGTCGCCGAGTTACGGGGTCGAAATATCATGTATGGAAGACGCGGATCTCCGTCAGTACACCCACTTCCACGAGATGTCAACGAATTGCCGGGAAAGCCTAAGAGATTACATGTTTCAGACTGTTTCATCTCATCCATTAATAATGTATTTTAATGACTTACGAATAAAATATCTTCTACCAAACATCAACAACAGGGTATTTTGCAGTATTAATTTAGTGACAAAATATTTCTGACAAATTCGATGGGTATGGTATATATGTTAAAAACAATCGATGCTGTAAATTAGTAGAAATATCTTTTGAATTTATGGAGATAACACCGGCAAGGAGGACTTGAAAACTGACACAGGGCAGCCTGAATGTGATAGTCAATCTTGTACTGTTGACTTCCAATCAAACTGGAATATCACCACAGTCGTGAGACTGGATACACGATTTCTTGTTACAAATGATATAGCACGTTATAACTGACGTAAAAGCATCGATTAAAGCAGAAGTTACATCTTCTGTGGAAAGTTTTAGAGGGGTCCCTACTGTTGCTTGCGTTTTTAAATTATTTATGAGACATTCTGGGCAACTACAAACTGTCGTTTTTCGATTAGTAAAGTTATTAGAACTTCACATGCAACTGCAAATGATTTACATACGATATTTGCATGTTTGTTGACCCTAAATATTAAAACGTTTGAAGTTATCCATGTTGTTGTGATCGTCAGTCAGTAGAACTGGTTGCTGCAGATTGCAACCCTACTGTATTCTGAGCAAGCCTGCTCATATACTCATCGGAATGGAAACTCAGATCCATTTGAATATCTTTGCTGTATTCATCTGTTGGTCTCCGTCTGCGATTGTTATCCTGCACACTTCTCTCTAATGCGAAATTTATGATTCCTTGCTGGCTAGGAATGTATCCTACCCATTGATCCCTTCTTTTAGTCATGGTTTGCCAAGAATTCCTTTATATCCCAGTTCTGTTCAGTACCACCTCATTAGTGATGTGACCTACCCAGCTAATCTTCAGTATTGTTCTGTAGCACCACATAATTCTTCTGTAGCACCACATTTCAAAAGCCTCTATTATCGTCCCTGTTTTACAAGGCAACACTCCACAGAAGTGCCTTCAAAATTAACTACGAGTTTGTGTAGTAGTGAACATCGGTAAAATTGAGAATTTATTTCTGACGAGAGGCGTGCTTGAGTGATTCCGTGCAGATGTGATGATCACTGTGTCCCCAGCAGGCTACGGGTCAGCGCAACTGACTAGAAAGCAGGAGACCAGGGTTCGAATTCCGGCGGGGTACACATTTTCAACTTTGCCCATTCGCAGTTAATGTCATGCATCGGTGAACAAAGTTAATATTTGATGTTATCAAATTCTGCTCTCCCGTAAACGCTTATCTTCCAATTGCCATTCTGCATTTTGTATCCTCCGTACTGCGAATATAGTATGTTATTTTACTGCTCAAGTACCAAATCTCATAGGAGCATTAAAAAAGTCCTTTAAACTTCATTCGATCGTAACAACTAAACACCTAGGAATTACTCGTATAATGAATTTAATGCGAAGGAACACATTGAAAATATCGTGGAGACGTCGATCCACAGGCTATGTTTCATCGGTAGAACACTAAAAAGATGCAACAGTTCTACTAAAAAACTTCATTAGATTAAAGGCGTTATTCTTTACGCCGAAACATATTTGCGAAATCTCTTTCACCTCCTGTCTCCTCCGGATGCAATCGTATTTTGTTTGCACTCATCTACATAATCCGCTCGCATAGCCCTCGGTTTTGGTGGATGATTCTCGTATGGCTAACAGAGTCCTTGGTTTTCTCCTTGAAACAGATTTTTACTCTCAGCTATTAGATTTTATATATGACGCTTGGACAGGATGGCTGGGTTTGTGGCTCTTCCTGCTAGCAGGAGGGTTTGGTACTCCCCCCCCCCCACCCACTTAAGACTTCCCCTTTTAATTTCTTTTGAAATAACATTGTTTCTTCTTTCCATTTTTAGGTTTCTGCTTGTGGAGCATACACTGTTGTCCTATACCTACTCGTCGATAATAAACGGGGGTTCTAGATCTGCAGCGACTTGCATTGCAGAATTCCACGTTTTCTGTTGGTTTTCGTCCTGTTTTGATTGATTTTAACTCCCCTTTTATTTACCATAGGTGTTTCCTCAGTCGACTACACTCTTGCTTGCATTTCATTCAGAGGTCACGGTACTGATGACCTAGCTCTTTGGTCCCTTCTTCTCATCAACCAACCAACCACCACCTACACTGTGAAACGTGATCACCATTATCATCAAATAAGAGATATCAGATCGAAAACTAGAAGATTTAGGTGCTCGTTTTTACCGTGCGCTATTGTAGGTAAGTACGGCAGAGAAATATTATGAAAGCGGTTCGACACCCCCCTCTGTCAGGCAGTTATATGATGTTTGTAGAGATATACTTCTCCTATTAATTGGATTTGCTGAATATTTCAGCACCTGGAAGCAGTACCGATGCGATGTACATTCGTGTAGTACAGTAGAATGAAACATATTTTGTTGTGTGAAACACGTGATTTAAATCCATTGAAATCCCACTCGCAGGTAGGACGTCGTGTACCGTAAGCCCTGTAAGTGACAGTGTGTTTGCTGAAAGCAGGAAAAAGGTAGAAGCAGCAGCAGTAACAGCGCAGCACCTACAGCGTCGTGCACTGGCTCAGGACTGTTGCCACTGTGGGCGTGGTGTCAATATGGTCTCCGCAGGCCTGTGGCGGCCGCTTCCGGGAAGCGGCGCCCTGCCTGCGCGTCACCGTGACGTCATCTGGCGCACCACATCAATCATCGCCGCCGATACAGCCGCGCAGCGTTCCCTTGTTCCTGGAATATGTTTTTCGCTCTCGTGCTACGGACCGATGCTATTAAAGCGGATAGGGTCTCCGGCAGATGTGCTCGTGATATGTCTCCCGAAATTTCAGCTGGACTGTCAAGGTATTTACATTTAATACAACATCAAAACAGGGAAAACTAATGTAGACAGCATAGCAGTGGGTTTACCGGCATTGTATCAGTGTCATCGAAAATAATTCTTACTAGGTTTAGTACCCTGCGCTGTTGGGTCATTTATTTATTACAGTCTTACTTCCATTTCTTCTGCCTCTGATAAATTTCTGTCTGACCTACAAAACGCGCCGTAAGGGTTTCAAATCACCTGACGGGGTTGGATGCCCGAGAGAATTTTTTATCAGTAAAACTCGGCGAGAAGGTAGTTTTCAGATAATGCACTCAAAACAATTTCACTGGATTATTTGTCCCTGCCACCTGTAATAAACGTTTGAGTCTCCCAATCTATATCGGGTAAATTAAAGTCTCCTCCCAAAACTATAACATGAGCGGGAAATCTACTCGAAATATTTTCCAAATTATCCTTCAGGTGTTCTGTCACAACAGCTGCTGAGCCAGGAGGCCTATAGAAGCATCAGATTACCATGTTCGAGCCTGCTTTAACCGTGACCTTCACCAAAATTATTTCACACTTCGGATCTCCGTCTATTTCCTTCGATACTAGTGCACTTTTTATCGCTATAAACACGCCTCCCCCTTCACTGTCCAGCCTATCTCTGCGGTAAACAATCAAGTCTGAGTTTAGAATCTCATTACTCTTTTACATCTGGTTTCCGACAACTTTCCATCCCTAGTACTATGTGGGCATTGTGATTGTTTATTATTGAGTGCATTTCCGGAACCTTTCTATAGACGCTCCTGCAGTTAAGTACTACTAAATTGATCTATTCCTTCCCTGTCGTGTTCTGCCTACTGCTACCCTGCAGTTAAGTACTACTAAATTGATCTATTCCTTCCCTGTCGTGTTCTGCCTACTGCTACCTTGTCGCGGCTCAGGAGGCATCTTGTCGGGCTCAGGGAGGGAATTCTCTAACCTAAAAAGCCCCCATGTGCACTCCACACGTACCCCGCTACCCTTCTAGCCGCTTCCTGCGTGTAGTGCACGCCTGACCTATTCAGGGGAACCCTACATTTCTCCACCCGATAGCGGAGGTCGAGAAATTTGCAGCCCAGATCTTCGAAGAATCGTCTGAGCCTCTGGTTTAAGCCTTCCACTCGGCTCCAAATCAGAGGACCGCGATCGGTTCTGGGAACGACACTACAAATAGTTAGCTCAGATTCCACCCCGCGAGCGAGGCTTTCTGCCTTCACCAATTCCGCCAACCGCCTGTATGAACTGAGGATGACCTCTGAACCCAGCCGGCAGGAGTCGTTGGTGCCGACATGAGCGACAATTTGCAGTCGGGTGCACCCAGTGCTCTCTATCGCCGCCGGAAGGGCCTCCTCCACATCTCGGATGAGACCCCCCAGCAAGCAAACAGAGTGCACACTGGCCTTCTTCCCCGACCTTTCCACTATCTCCCTAAGGGGCTCCATCACTCGCCTAACATTGGAGCTCCCTATCACTAATAAACCCCTCCCCCCGTGTGCCTGCTTGGACCTTGCTGAAGGAGCCGCCACATGCTCACTCACAGGCAGAGCGGGCGATGCCACACGGCCAGCTTCCCCTTTGAGCCTCCGCCTCGAGCGACGCGAACGCCGTTGAACCCACCATTCCCCTGGGGGAGAGGTTGGTCCGGTACACGCAAAGATGTCTCGACAGCAGGGACCGTGGGTGAACCATGTGACACCTGAGGTGCCCCATGCGACGCACCAGACACCCCACTGACGCTACAGTCCGAGGCAGCAGCCTGAAGGCGGTTGATCGCGGCCATCAGCACGCTCAGCTGTTCGCGAACGGCGGCCAGCCCCTCCTGCGTCCGTACGCAGCAGTCACACATCCTATCCATCCTAACAAATCAACAATTTATTTTAGAGGTTAAGTAATCGACTTTTAACAAGACCGCTTTTCCCTACAGGAGACTGATTGCTGACTAAACGGTGGATACTAGAAACTTCTTGTTGGAAACAATGGAAATTAGCAAAAACCTTCTCTGGACTGAAATCAAAATATATGCGGAAATCACTGCTCTTCCGTAAAAGATCTACACGAAATACAGAAGCTCCCTAAGCCAAAGAAAAGCTGCAGGCGACTGACAAACACGCACAAACAACGGTATTTATCAAAATACGAGAGAATGTACTCTTAAAACAGTAACACAAACGAAATCTTTCAAGTAGGTGACAAGAAGACTCTTAAAACAGAAGCACTAAACGAAAATTAAGAAATTAACTGTCAACAAAATTTCACGAAAATTAAATTATGACACTTAGCGCTCTGTACGATGCAGCAGAGACAGCAGCAGGCACTTATCCGCATCTTATCCGCATGGCTGTAACGTATCGGGCAGCCACGTCTCGATCCTTAAGTCAACAGATGGGACGTTTGCAAGACAAAAACCATCTGCAGGAACAGTTCGACGACGTTTGCAGCAGCATGGAGTATCAGCATTTTATTTTTTGATGAATCCAAGTTCTGTTTATATCATCGTAATGGTCGCATCGGTGTTTGGCGATATCGCGGTGAATGCACACTGAAAGCGTGTATTCGTGATTGCCATACTGGCGTATCACCCGGCGTGATGGTATGGTAGTGCCATTGGTTACACGTCTTGGTCACATTTTGTTCGCATCGACGACACTTTAGAACAGTGGCCGTTACATTTTAGATGTGTTATCCCGTGGCTCTAACCTTCAATCGAGCCCTAAAAAACCCTACATTTCAGCAAGATAACGCACGGCCACATGTTGCAGGTCTTGTATGGACCTTTCTGGATACGGTAAATGTTCGACTGCTGCCCTGGCTAGCACATTCTCCAGATCTCTCACCTATTGAAAATGGTGGTCGAGTAACTGGCTCGTCACAATATGCGAGTCACTACTGATGAACTGTGGTATCGTGTTGAATCTTCATGGGCATCTGCACCTGTACACGCCATCTAAGCTCTATTTGAGTCAATGCCCAGGCGTATCAACCTTTATTACCGCCAGAGGTGGTTGTCCCGTGGTACTGATTTCTCAGAACCTATACACCCAAATTGCGTAAAAATGTAATCACATGTCAGTTCTAGTATAATATGAATACCCGTTTATCATCTGTATTTCTTCTTGGTGTATAAATTTTAATGGCCAGAAGTGTATATACATCATGGTGATGAAATCAAAATGTTAAAATGCTGTAAACGTAAGAGAACAAAGTGTTAAGGTCGTTGGTCCCTATACTCACAAAAAAGGTTAACCTAACTTACTCTAAGGACAACACACACAAACATGCATGAATGAGGGCTGGAAATTCCGACGGGTTGGCTACACAGTCTGCGAAGCTTAGTTAACGTTTGACTCAAGCAATACTCCGTTTGAGATTTGGAATGTGCCAGCTGCGCACTATTTCGTTTTTCAGTATATATATATATATATTGTTGGTTTGGCTATGTGGTTTGGTATGGATAGGGGGACTAAACTGCCAAGGTTATCAGTTCCCCAGTGGGGAGGGGAAGGAATGAGGATATGAAAGGAGGTGAGGGGGGAAGGGAATGCAGTCAGGGAAATAAAGGTGGAAGGAAGACTGCATTAGCTCGGGGCTTCATACTCCCTACGCACGCACACACGAAAGAACCGTGAACCCTCTGGGGTGTATATATATTTTATTTCCAGTGATATTTTAGATGAAATAGTTGAGTGGAACACAACACCGAACCCGACAATGCTTCACTGTTGCTAAATAAGTATGGGAAATTTTGATACATCCTACACTCCCTTCTTTAATCTCTCTGTTCATCATTTCCCCCATCTGTATGCCTGTGTCTTACCTTTATATCTTCTTAGGCTTCTCACTGTATTAGATACCTCAAAAACCGCCGCTGCTCGGATATATATTTACTCCAGTATTCAGTTAGTCCTCACTCTCTGTCTGCTTAACTCCGCCTCGTTCTCCTCCTACTCCTCTCTATCCGCCTATCCATATCCGTATCTCAGTCATTACCAAGCCCGCTCTCTACTAATCTACTCAGTGCCCCATCCTATTCATACCCTCCACTCCCTGTCAATGAAAACTCATATCTTGTGAACGGTGAATCAGTTTATCGCAATGTACCATACGGTGACTTATTTCTTCAAGGCCAGGCTGAAGGTGTAGGTAGTGTCTACGTTCGTCAGTAAAATACACTCCGCTATGAATCATAGGAAATTTCATATTGACAGTGCCCTTCGTGTTGTTCTGAAGGTTGAGTGTACAAAATTGTATTACGATTCGAATAAATCTTTCATGCATTAGGAATAAAGAAACACACAAAAAACGGACAATATTCTTTACGTCTAAAAAAAATTAAAAAAAAAAATAAAAAAAATAAAAAATAAAAAACCATAGATCCCCGGAGAACAATAAGTATTTCGAGATGATAGCTACACTATGTCAGGGATGCCGAACCTTTGAGCATATAGGTGCCAATGTTCTTTTTCTTATTATTATTATTATTATTATTCTCCAAATATATTTACTAAATATAGTGGCATGTATTGGAGATCTATATTTGAAGATAATAGGGAGAAACTATTTTTTGTTTTAATTTCTCTTTTACAATATGTCTGCAGCTGCATGATAATTTATTAATGAGCTAGTATGTTTCCTACGTGACACTTACATGGAAACGATATCCCATTTTCGTCTGAAATAAATGAAAATTGATCCGGAACGTAAGTTAATCAACGAACTAACCACTTCTTTGGGAAAAAAAATTCTCAAAAAAGTTATGATCCATGTAATACCGCGTTCAACGAGCCACGTCTTTTATGTTACTAGCAAAACAAGATAATTGACTCTCTCAACGTGCAGTGTTCTGCTTAACGAAACGAATTATAAGTCACACTAAACAGACACGAAAACATGGCACTTCGCCGCGAAGCACGTAGGAGACTTGTGGCTTTTTTCTGAGTGCCGTTTTACAGAAGACATTGTGCACTGTTCCGGAACATAACACACGAACCACCCTGTCTCCTTTGCTAACCGTGTTATATGTACGACCACCACCTTTGAAAAGCTCTAGCAATAATATTTTGCACTTTTGTTTCCAAACTAGCCATGTAAAAGTCAGACAACCATCCAGATGTTTCACGTCAGTGAAAACAGTGCGTAATCGCAACATACGAAGTAAGCCCATTCTAAACTAACAAAAGAAGTACCGTTGTAGACTACGTGCCTTCGCGCATACTCTCCCTCTGCCAGTAAAGATGTTCTCTAACGCACTAGTAGCAATACGACAAATAAATAAAATATCGATTCCTACTCTCAGTAAGACACGAGCTGTACCATGATATAAATTAAATACTAATTGGTACCCCTCTCTATTTAACTAATCTATTTACCGAAACAAAATAGTGATAATGGATGTTTCAAAGGAAAGAAGATCTGCTCAAAAATTAATTTATTTTAAAAAAATCGAACATCTTAACTTATATAATAAACATTTTACAGCTCTGTACTTTAAAGCAAATTATAGATTTTCTTGATTTTTTTTTCTGTAAGATGAAAAAAAAATTGGCTGTCCGAGTCAAGGGATCGGAAAACACAAGCATGACGTTCACAGATTAGCTACACAGAAATCAGAAGTTGTCTACAGCAACTAAGATCTCCACTATGAAAGCACAAACCCAAATAAAATAATATTTAAAAAATTCATAGACAGCGGAACTAAGTAAGGCCTGGCGATGGTGCTTTCGGTACTTTACCCAATCCAAATTACAGGTGGTGTAACCGTAGCAGGCTCGGCTGCAACAAGCGATGGCCATAGGTGAGCTGGAAAATAATCACGACATTATGCTCACTGTGATCTGTTAGACAGAATCGGCATGTAACTCCACTAACTAACAAGACGTCCGTCCAGTACGGAAGCTCTCACGAACTCCCCTCCTCCCTCACTGCTCCTGCCAACAGTCCGTGCTCCAGAGACCGCGCCCTCGCACATCAATCTGCAAGAACGGCTAATTGCCTTCCCAGTGGGATAGAGTAGCGCTGTTGACAAATTAGCTCGCTGTCACCCTACAAAATTCTGGCGATTCAGAGTGCGTTTTCCGCGCCCGACAAGAAGCTCCGCCAACACCAGCAATGTTCTCACAGAATTTACCGTCGCGAAGGTGCTTGCGCTCTAAAAGTTTTTAGGTGCGCTGCCACTCCTGGTCCTCCGACTAAAACGTTACGCCAGTTATGGCCTCTGGAGCCTACCTCCTGCTGCCCCAGTTGTATGGAAGGCGTTCAGAAAGTTCCAACATTCATCACACTAAAACGTTTCCTCGTCTGCTGCCTTCATAGAAATTCTACATATAAGAGCCAGCACGTTCGTCACCATAAATGAGCCGGCGACCAGAGGACCCTTCTATTGCTGATTATCGGCAAATTTTCTCTCATGCAAAACAGCCTATTATCTCGAGAGCAGCGCTGTGTTTCCGTCCACCAGAGACAATGTACGAGGCATTGTGTGGTTCATCCCGCACGTTGCAGCAATAATTTCATAGGTAAAACGTCACGTGCATCCGGGCGACCACCTAACACTACTTCCCAAAGCTCATGAACCGATTCGAAAGGTGAGCAGAGAAAAAACAAATTCTTGGCAGCATGGACTATCTTTCTGAACTGGAAGTGTAACTGTCGATGGCACTTACTTGATATATTTCTGTAAGCAACACCACAGTCAAATTCAAGAAAACCTCGACTCAACAGCAGTTTCGATCGAAGCTTGCCAGAGTCCGTAGGCTGACACAGTAATTTCCTTTTGGTTATACGGTCAGCTTTGTGTGGCACTAACTGTTGCTTAAAGACTTGGATGAAATTGAATACTGGAATCCATTTTAGTGATTAGAGAGTCTTCTACGGACAAATTAAAAGCAATAATGGTGAAAATTACTTCGTCGAGAGGTGCCGGGAGCGTTAACCGGCAGCTAAGAGCGTCGTTAGGAGCAATCTCAACAGGGCGCGGAGACAGCACCGGCGGATGCACCGCCGTTCACTGCGCAGTCATTCGATTAGGGAGGTCATTTGTTAGTCGCCCTCGAGACGCGCACTTCCTGGGGATGGGAGGGGGTGGCAGATTGTCGGCAGCTCGCGTGCCCCGCGCCATGCGTGTTGTGTGTTCTGCCCGCCCTCGGGAAGGGGTGGAAGGGGGTGGGGGCGCGGGCGTCGCATGACGCGTCGGCTTTCACGCACGGTGCCCGCTGAGTGACGTCGTGGCGTGATCATCGGCGACACCATCTCTCGCCTGAGCCTCTCGCTTCACACCGCCGCCACCTCAGCTTGATGACTAACGCAGACTGGGACTTGCTGCTCGGGCCCAGATAGCGATTTTAGGATTAAAATTTAATCTGGGCTCTTTTCGAGACACGTGCCGGGGACTATAGTGAACTGTCAGTCGTGTAGTACAGTTCTGCCAAGTACAGAGGCTGTCATAAATGTTCCAGTCTATTGCGCGTAGTTCTAATTGGTGTAGGGTGTGGAGAACTACTGCAACTATCCTGGTATTGCAACGTTTCTGGTGTAACAATACATAAGAAGGGCAAATCAATACTGAACTAATCGACAGCAAATTCAAAATCCAGTATAAAAAGAACTGTCTATAAACAAAAAATTTTCAAACGTTTGTTAAGCTTAAGGGACTTATCTGCGGGGTCATCAGTCCCTAAACTTACAAACTACTTATGAACTACCTTGTACTAAAGACAACACAAACATCCATGCCGAGGGGGAATTCGAATCCCCGACCGTAGCGGCTGTGCAAACTGTGGCTGCCGCGCCGCAGACCGCACGGACACCGGTGCCGGCGTGTCTATAAACAAATGTTTACAGCCCTCGAAAGGCTTCACCATTAGTCCAAGCGATTTTATAAATCTTCGTTGTTAAAATTTAGTAAAAACCAATTGAATCGATTAGAAATGTGACATTTCTTTGCAGTTTTGAGTTAGATGCGGATTAGTAGAAAGCAAACCAAGACCTGTCGCTTAACACATGAATCATTTGTGTGCATCACATGTAATCCCGTGAAGAAGAGCTAATAAATTTGCGTGTATTGCAAAAACAACGTATGTGAGACACTTGTGGCAGTTCAAATGTTCAAATGTTTGTATAGTCTATGGGACTGAACTACGGGGTCATCAGTCCCTAAACTTACAAACTACTTATGAACTACTTACGAACTAAGACGGCACAAATATCCATGCCCGAGGGGGGATTCGAACCCCCGACCGTAGTGGCCGTGCAGACCGTGACTGGAGCGCCTTAGTCCCCTCGGCCAACGCGGCCGGCCATGTGGCAGTGTTCAGTGTAGAACTGGTGATATTCTTTCATTCAGAGTTTGATGGCAACCTTTCTACAAGAGGACGAGAACCTCTGATGAACGTTCTGGTCAAGGAATCCCTAAGAAAAACAAGGAAACATTCAATATATATACATACAAGGAGTTTCGTGACAGCAATAAGATAAGGGGCCGAGTAGTTACCTCCTCATCCATAAAAGCATTATTTGCGAGTTCCTCAAATTTCCAAAGTCCCTTCCTTTCCTAACAAGAAAGGTTATCCAGAATCTAGAAGGAGTTATCCAGAAGAAGGTAGATGATTTAAAAAAAAACTACAAGTGTACAAAGTCTGTGAGTCCCTGTACAAGCAACTTTTCGATTGGCTAAACAGCAAACAGGAACAAAGTGACTGATATTCTTACCTCACATGGAGAAGATGAGAACTACATTAGTCAACAAACAATTGTGGTATTATCAAATGATTGGTGACATGTAACAATTTGTAAAATGTAACATTCGTTATTTCTGTTTTCCAAGATATAATTAATGTATTATAATAAATAGGAGTTAAATAAAGGTTTTTAGAGGTGTATTTTCTTTACCGGGAACTCTGTGCAAGTAAACATAAATATTAATTACTCTTGTAAACCTCATTTCTTGCATAAGAAACATATATGATATTTTAAAGTATCGTTATAAAATCATCAGAGGACTTTGGGTTACTAATAGCGTATCAGTACATGAGCAAATGTGTCATTTATCACATATATCATTTACAGTTCAGTTAAAAACAATGTGAAGCATTGAAACAGTTTTTCTTAGGTTTTTCCGAATGAGAAAAATGTTACATATGTAGTTTCAGAAATAACCGATTCATTTAAGTGTAAAATTCTTGAAATGGCCTGGAGAGTGAAGGAATTGAAATATATAGTGTGGTGATTATTTGCGGCTTTCAGTCTTTCAAAATATGTTGAAATTATTGGCAATAATGTGGACTTTTTTTCCAATAACTAAAAAACTTGTTAAATATATCCCATAGATCCAAACTTTGCAAAGACCTTCAGCATTTTATGTTATGAATGGCCGAAAGTGATTTAATGACGAAACTGGAAATCTATTTTTACCCATCCGTTGAAAGACGGTGGTTTTAAATGATAGAAAGTCTAAACTAGAGAGACTGATGACCGAGTTGTTTAGTCCCCTCCAATTCCTCACAACAATCACTCAGTCTATACTAGACACCACATTGTAAATTTTGCGATAGAGGTTATTTTAAGAAATTTGTAACGAAAAAAGTTTTAACAAATTATAATGAGAGAGCTTTCTCCTCTTCTGACAATGTCACAATTCATAGCCATGTTTGAGTGGCCGAGCGCTCTAACACGACTTGCTGCGGAGCGCGCGGCCGTTCGCTGTCGGGCTTCGAGTTCTCCCTCGGGCATGGGTGTTTGTTTTATCCATAGCATAAGTTAGTGTAATTAGTTTTTAGGCCTAGGGACCAATAATGGCAGACGTTACGTCCCTTACATTTACGAACATTTGATTTTTCAACAGAGTTCATAAAAACTCTAATTTCAGTATATCATAGTAGCACAAGTTCACAAACGCAAGGAAGATTAATGTTTATAATGTTTACTGACATATTTTCAAACTGTCTGTAATTGTATTATATAAAAGCAACTCAAAATACAAAATATTAAATATGTCAATACCTACACATAATTAAAATCTATATTTGGTAGTACCAAATTAAACCTTAGTATTTACTAGCTCAATTTCGAGACACTAATTTACAAAATTCCATATTCCTTCTTCGTGACCACCAATTCAGACGCTAAGATTAGTGCTTTACTAATTTCTGTAACGCCTCACTACCTTTTCCTTCCTCTGATTCCTGCTCTCATTCCATATACATACAACAGCCAAACATAAAAACGAATGACACGCTATGAGAATACGCGATTACAATGCTGTATTCTGGAAACAAAGTAATGACAAGAAATATTGCTAAACGTCAGTCTGTTTGTCACGTGAGAGACAGCTGTTTGACTTGCAAATAATGAATCATACGCTGAAGAACTTTTTCATATTGTCATAACATTGAAACCAATGAACGGTTTCAATCTGTATAGCTGCAAATGATAAACTATGAACCTACAAAATCTTGTAAACATATTAGGACACACACAAAACATGTCTTGTAAGTAAGGCTAAACACTTCTTGATGCACAACGGAATAAAACTCAATGTACAGCACGTGAAAGAAGGTTTTGTTTTTTATACTATTGAAACTTATAAGCAGGTGCTGCGAAAGCAGCCACAAGTGATTGTTAGTGGTGTTCTCAGGTTTCATACCGTCTCTAATATCCGCGACAGGCCTACCCTAATCTTCCTTCCTTCTTCCTTAGCTAAGAACTGTCTAAATACTTCTTTTAAACATTCAATCAATCTTTTGGATATTGCGATGTATGTCGAATAGAGCCTCTCTCTCTCTCTCTGTCTCTCTCTCTCTCTCTCTCTCTCTCTCTCTCTCTCTCTCTCTCTCTCTCTCTCTCTCTCCCTGCACTAAAGTAGGCACAGAGATGGCTGACGTCAATTTGCATGTCCACCATTAAATAAATATACGATTTATCAACACTTAGAAAATAAAGGAAATATATTTTATTCTGTTCACAATGTCGTGAGTGATCATTATGTTAAGAGGTATATACGAGTCGTGAAAGGTGACAACATGGATAGAATTGGAATTGTTAATATTCAAAAAAATGTTCAAATGTTTGTTAAGCTTATGGGACTTAACTACGGGGTCATCAGTCCCGAAACTTACAAACTACTTATGAACTACCTTATACTAAAGACGGCACAAATATCCATGCCCGAGGGGGGGGGGGATTCGAACCCCAGACCGTAGTGGCCGTGCAGACCGTGACTGAAGCGCCTCAGTCTCCTCGGCTACAGCGGCCGGCATTGTTAATATTACTTGCGTTTGCAGCATTTTACAGTTTTGTTGATTAGCAAATCCAGACTATATCATCGGTTCTACAGAGAAACTTCTATACCTGTTTATTTCGAATTCGGAAAAGTCACTGACAGTTCGGCGACATTAACACACACTGAAAATTTCGTGGCTAAGTTACGTCGATTGATTGAGTTCTATGATACTGCGCAGTCTAATTAAATGACTTTATTGCGTAACAGGAGTTTGAACTTACTGGATTGTACACGTTATGTTTCACGTTTTATCGTCGTTAAAGCAGCAATGCTTTTTTTGGAATGGAAATAATGTTTATTTTTGGAAAGTAATTTGTCGATTATATTCTATCATTATAGGGTCGCAGAACGAATGCAGAGTATTGTTAAACGAGTGTAAGCCTTTTCGTATTTCGGTTGAGATAACATTAGTAAAGTGAGGAGCTGAGGATGTGTTATATGAGCGTTCAGTGATATTGATCCACAGAAGTCCGTTGTTCCGTTGCCATTCAGTGCTTACCAAAAAAGCTACAAATGCATGGCAATTGATTACAGATTCACGGAGTGTAGTGTTACACTAGTCTTGTAATTTACTTCTTTTCCTAAGATTTTCCTGAGATCTTTGCGATGATGGGTAATACTACTCATCACAGCGAAAGGGCATATTAAGGGAAACGTTGAAATGCATTTCTTTCCGCTGAATAATGCAGAGATCTTCACGGACGGAGCAGACAGACACATCTGCCTCCTCGCAGAAGAGGAAGGGCTCTTGGCATCCGCTGCAATATCGGCTGATCTCCTTGAGTGCTGAGTGAAGAACAGGTCGTTACGGTAAAAGCCCGAGACATATCCATCAAGCGAATTCACTTTTAACGTTAGCACGAGGCGAAATTTTGTGAAGGTCTTCCGCACTAAAATTTAGCTTATGCTGTTCAGAAGTATTTCAGGCGTGTTTGCTGGAATAAGTTTCGTAATAGATAACATCTTCAATATTAAAAAGAACTTCATGATATGTACAGTCAGATTAGAAAATTCCATTTTCTTAGTTAAATGGAAAAATACTGTGAATACATATATTGAGATATTTTTTTCAACGGGGAGAAACTTACAACATTTAGAAGAATATTTGTCTTACAATATTGAATAATGAAGTTACATGAAATTTAAAAAATAGCAATATTTAAAGATTAGGAACTCTGATTTTTATCCAAACAATCAATCGTTAGTTTACTTAGGAGCTCAGGTTTGAGTCTTCTGATTAAATGTAATAAGTGTAAAGCAGGGCAGATTGTCTCATATATTCGACAAATATTGAAGAAATGCAGTTGAAATATCTTCCGTCATCTTCGATTAATTTTGGTCTTTCCAATACTACAATATCTGACTCCAGTCACGAACTGCATTTACCTCCAGTTTAATACTTTTAGATAATTTATATCTATTGACACTTCTGATTTGTTAACTCCGAACTTGAAGAAGAGAAACAAAACCATTGCAAACAAACAAAAGTAATTTCAAAAAATAAAGAAAATAATAAAAAATTCGTGATTTGTGATTCGAATTACTACGAAATTCTCTAAAGTCCCTGAACATTATAAAGTAATCGTTAGTTTCTAGATTTATAGATTCTTGTTAAAGCAGATTAATACAAAAATGATCAAAACTACATTGTTATTCTTTCGCAAGACCTGACATGAGTGCTACCTCCCACATGCGTAGTCGTGCATTTGATTCAACTCGCTCACTTACAAAACTTTTCATTGTTCAAACATGGAACTTTCATAAATGTCTTTAAAATAGCAGCCGTTTATCTTTATTTTGTTGTTATTTGCGACAGTAAATTTTGAGGCAGTAAATGAAATGACGACGTTACTGCTAAATCTGTTGACGATATTGCAAAGTATATGAATAGTCAGATATCTTGTGATCGTTGAATTTGGAGGAACATACACCAAAGAGCTAAAGGAACTGGTTCACCTGCTTAATACAGTGTAGGGCCCCCGCGAGGACGTAAGACTGCCGTACACAACGTCCCATGGAGTCAGTTAACCCTTTCAGTCCCACATTATGAAATCAGCTTTGGAAAAATTAAAACTCAGTGTTTTCTGTATTGATAAAGTGCACTAAACATCAAAATACGTGTTTCAAACTTTTGATCTAACTATTGATTTTTATGTCATGTATTTCATGCACAGACGTGTCTATGGAGCCATTGTATTTCTAGGACGTTATTTTGTTGATAGTTAACACTGTCAGATCGATAATGCTAGCATATTGTTTGCCACAGCACCAAAGACATGACAATTCATTGCTGGAGTGAAATAAAAGGAACCACACTCACGCTCACACTCTCAGCCACGTACAGGTGGCAAAGCAACACAACCTCCAACACGGACAGATTAAGGCCTCAGAAGTGACTACACGCCGTACCAAGCGGCAAAATGTACTAGAAGCATGTTGTTCATAAAAAAAATGCAACTTTAAGGTTTAATGCACAAAATACGGCACATATGAACTATTAATAAGTTGTTGTCCAGGAACAACACTGGGAATGAAAGAGTTAATGTCTGTATTACAGCAGATAGGAAATGAAAACAAAATCCTGCTGGGATGTTCATAAATCCGTAAGACTACGAGGGGCCGGAAATATCTGGTGAACAGGACTTTGTAAAGCATTTTTACCGACAGTTTCAGGAAAGAAAACTATCAAATTATTCAAAATGCGTAAGTAGGTTACAGAAATTGAATCAGTGAATTAATCCTGTTGATTGGCATCATCCTCCTATCTGCCTGTTCCTGTTATGAAGTGCAACAAAATATTTTTACGACTTAAATGTGAAGAGTGACTATATAGGTATAAAAAATGATTTACGTAAAGAGAAGCAGAACTATAATTACAAAAACGAAATTGCAAATTCGTTCAGTGCACTGGAAACTAAATAAACAACGGCCCTCGTGTGCCCAACTTCCCAATGTTTTATGACGCGCTCTACGTTGAATGGCAACTCGTATTACGGACCGGAATTTGGAAGACTTTAATCGATTGCCGTGAAATCTCAATGTACGAGTAGATACATTTACCCGTGATTCCGTCTGCTTGTTGCTCGTCATAGTGCAAAATATTAGTTCAGAAACTACACAGGAAAACATCGGAGTTGGGGGGGAGGGGTCAGGTGAAACTTTTCGCAGTATTCTTAGTTTTATGTCCGAGTGAACACACTAAAATCTCGAAGCTGAGGGCTGTGCTATCAATTTGATGACATCATGTATACGACCAACGCAAAAATGTGTCCAGTAACTTTTACGACTTTAACCTACAACGCAACTAACACAAATAAGTCATTGTTGCACCAAATTACATGTGACGGGTAGAAAAATATTCGCGTAGAAATATCTTCTATATATTAACATATCCGACTTATATAAAACAATAATCATAAAATATTTTCTTCAAACTAGGTATTTGTGCACCACAATGACACATATTTCTATTAGTCGTGTAACATAATCTAAGAGCTCTAAAATAATTCTAATATGTTTTCCTTATCAGTAAGGGATATGAATGTATTAACCGTACGGTAAAACTGCACCGTTTAAGTATACTCTTTTTAAAATATGTGGGAATATTCTCAAATTATCGTGGAATTTCTGTTCTTCTAAATATTGCACACCACGTTTATCTTTACTAAAGCAAATTAATTTGTCTTATATCTACGGAATATATAGCGCTTATTTTTATTGAAAGGTTACGTGAATAATGAGGATGCATTCTTTTATAAGTACATATTTGTTTTTGGATTTACAGTAGAGTCCCGAAACTCTGTCGAATGTGGACTGAAGGTTGGCCGAGTTTGTGAAAACTCAACGGAACGGTGTCAAAGAAGAATAGTTAAGATTTTTTTTTTTTGTTATAAAATACTTTCTATTGTTACTTTAGAATACCATACAAATGCTGGAATGCTGTATCACAAAATAAATGTAAGGCAATATCTAACAAATGAAATTCGTTACTTACACCCACATTAACTTCACAAAACGCAGTTACGAAAGACAAAGGCAGCAGGCAGACTGAGCGGCAGAGCGCGCGTGTCCTCGTCACATGCGTGTCACTGTTGTCTGCTGTCTCCAAGTTCATTTTTGCCCAACACGCATGAGCTGATTTTAAAAAAATGCACTCTCGTAGTTGTGATCACGACTGTTTTCAGTATGAAAAAGCATCTACAGACAACATTAATGAAACTCAAAGGATTCTTAAACATAATATAGGTGACAAAAGAAAATATGATTTCTGGGCCCATACATAGCCTGTAACTGCTACACGCCACGATTTCAGTTCTATCCTGCATTATGCAGGATATATATATATATATATATATATATATATATATATATATATATATATATATATATCCACCCCCATTAACCACAGACATTGCCGAGGTGGGGTGGCTTGCGTGCCTCAACGATGCAGATAGCCATAACGTAGGTGCAACTACAGCGGAGGGGTATCTGTGGAGAGGCCAGACAAACGTGTGGTTCCTGAAGAGGGCAGCAGCCTTTTCAGTAGTTACAGGGGCAACAGTCTGGATGATTTATTGAGCTGGCCTTGTAACATCAGCTAATGTGGCTTTGCCACACAGCTACTGCGAAAGGCTGGAAGCACATGCAGCTCTACTGTATGAACATATGATGATGGCATCCTCTCGGGTAAAATATTCCGGAAGTAAAATAGTCCCCCATTCGGATCTCCGGGCGGGGACTACTCAGGAGGATGTTGTCATCAGGAAAGACAATACTGGCATTCTACGGATCGGAGCGTGGAATGTTAGATCCCTTAATCGGATAGGAAAATTAGAAAATTTAAAAAGGGAAATGGATAGGTTGAAGTTAGATATAGTGGGTATTAGTGAAGTTCGGTGGCAGGATGAACAGGATTTCTGGTCAGGTGAGTACAGGATTATAAATACAAAATCAGTTGGGGGTATCACAGGAGTAGGAATCATAATGCATAAGAAAATAGAAATGCGGGTAAACTACTATGGGCAGCAAAGTGATCGCATTATCATTGTCAAGATAGATACGAAGCCAACACCGACAACGGTAGTACAGGTTTATATGCCAACTAGCTCTGACGATGATGAGGAGATCGAAGAAATATATGAGGAGCTAAAGGAAATTATTCAGACAGTTAAAGGAGAGGAAAACTTAATTGTGATGGGAGACTAGAATTCGGTAGTAGGAAAAGGAAGAGAAGGAAAAATAGTAGGTTCAAAAATGTTCAAATGTTTGTCAAGCTTATGGGACCTAACTACGGGGTCATCAGTCCCTAAACTTACAAACTACTAATGAACTACTTACGAACTAGCACGGCACAAATATCCATGCCCGAGGGGGGATTCGAACCCCCGACCATAGTGGCCGTGCAGACCGTGACTGGAGCGCCGCAGTCCCCTCGGTCACCGCGGCCGGCAAAATAGCAGGTGAATGTGGATTGGGCAGGAGGAATAAAAGAGGAAGTCGCCAGGTAGAATTTTGCACGGAACATGATTTAATAGTAACAAACACGTGGTTTAAGAATCACAAAAGAAGGTTGTATACATGGAAGAGACCAGGAGACACTAGAATGTAGCAGATAGATTTCATAATGGTAAAACATAGATTCCGGAACCAGGTTATAAACTGCAAGACATACCCAGGGGCAGATATAGACTCTGACCATAACCTGTTAGTTATGAACTGTAGGCTGAAGCTGAAAAAACTGCATAAATGTAGGCAAATAAGGAGATGGGACTTAGATAAATTGAAGGAAAGTGAAGTTCTGGAGAATTTCAAAGGGAGATTTAGGCAACAATTGACAGAAACAGGGGAAAATAAAACAGTAGAAGAGGAATGGGTAGCATTGGGAGATGCAATAGTGAAGGCAGCAGAGGACAAAATAGGTAGAGAGGCAAGACCTACAAAAAATCCTTGGATATCACAGGAAATACTACAGTTAATTGATGAAAGGAGAAAATATAAAAATGCAGTAAATGAAACAGGTAAAATGGAGTACACACGACTAAGAAATGAGATTGACAGGAAGTGCAAAATGGCTAAGCAGGAGTGGCTAGAAGCCAAATGCAAATCTGTAGAAGAATTTATAAGAAGGGGAAAAGTAGATACCGCCTACAGGAAGATAAGAGAGACACTTGGGGACAAGAAGAGCAGATCTACGAATATCAAGAACTCAGATGGGAAACCAGTTCTCAGCAAAGAAGGGAAAGCTGAAAGGTGGAAAGAGTACATAGAGCAGCTCTACAAAGGAAATGAACTTCAATACGATGTTGTAGAAAGGGAAGAGGAAGTAGATCAAGATGAAATAGGAGATACTACACTGAGAGATGAATTTGACAGTTCCCTAAAAGACCTAGGTCGGAACAAGGCCCCAGGAGTAGATGACATACCCTCAGAGCTACTAAAGTCTCTGAGAGAGCCAGCCATGACTAGACTATTTGAAGTGGTGTGTAAGTTGTATGAGACAGGCGAAATGCCCTCAGACTTTAAGAAGAATGTAATAATCCCCATTCCAAAGAAATCGGGCGCAGACAGGTGTGAAAATTACAGAACCATCAGTTTGATAAGTCATGGTTGCAAAATTTTAACACGAATTCTCTACTGGAGAATGGAAAAGCTGGTAGAAGCTGACATCGGAGAAGATCAGTTTGGATTCAGAAGGAACATACGAACACGGGAGGCAATACTCAGTTTATGTCTTATCTTAGAAGATAGATTACGGAAAGGCAAACCTACATTTTTAGCTTTTGTAGATTTGGACAAAGCATTTGACAATGTTGACTGGAATACACTCTTTCAAATTCTGAAGTCAGCAGGGGTAAAATACAGGGAAAGGAGAGTTATTTAAAACTTGTACAAAAGCCAGACCGCAGTTATTAGACTAGAAGGGCATGAAAGGGAAGCCTCAGTTGCGAAGGGCGTAAAACAGGGTTGTAGCCTTTCTCCGATGTTATTCAATTTGTACATCGAGCAGGCGGTGAAGGAAAGCAAGGAAAAATTTGGTGAAGGAATTAAAGTTCAGGGGGAAGAAATAAAAACAGTGCGTTTTGCTGATGACATTGTAATTCTGTCAGAGACAGCAAAGGACCTGGAAGAGCAGTTGAATGGAATGGACAGTGTGTTGAAGTGATCGTATAAAATGAACATTAACAAGAGCAGAACAAAAATAATGGAATGCGGTCTTAGAAAATCAGGCGATGCTGAAGGAATTAGATTAGGTAACGAAACAATGAAGGTGGTAGGTGAGTTTTGTTACTTGGGTAGTAAAATAACATGCGATGGTCGCAGTACAGAGGATATAAAATGCAGAATGGCAATGGGAATGAAAGTATTTTTGAAAAAGAGAAATTTGCTAACATCTAAAGTCTTTTCTGAAGGCATTTGTGTGGAGTGTTGCCTTGTACGGGAGTGAAACATGGACGATAAGCAGTGCGGACAGAAAGAGAATAGAGGCTTTCGAAATGTGGTGTTACAGAAGAATGCTGAAGATTAGTTGGGTAGATCGCATAACTAATGAAGAGGTACTGAACATAATTGGTGAGAAAGGGAATTTTTGGCATACCGTGACTAAAAGAAGGGATCGCTTGGTAGGGAACATTCTTAGACATCGGGGAATCGTAAATTTGGCATTGGAGGGAAGTGTGTGGGGGTAAAAATCGCAGAGGGAGACCAAGAGACGCGTATAGTAAGCAGATTCAAGTGGATGTGGGTTGCCGTTCTTATGAGGAGATGAAAAGGCTTGCTCAGGATAGGGTAGGGTGGAGAGCAGCATCAAACCAGTCTCCGGACTGAAGACCATATATATATATATATATATATATATATATATATATATATATATAAGAACCATGTAGAAAAAAACAAAAAAGTAGAAAATCAGGGGCACTGAAAGGCAATTTGGTATGCTACAAGCGATTATCTTTGTTACACTCTGAATAGCCGACGTTCCTCACAAAGTTGATAGTAATGAATGACTACTTAATTATCTGAATCACGTTTCTCAGTAATAACTAACATAAGCTCTTACGCAGAAATTTCATAATCATTCTTATCTAAATTTAGTGATATCGGAGGTACTGTAGTCAATACCATTGCACATTTACACAAAACAGAACACTGTAAACTATCACTGCGAGAACGAGAATTTCGTTCACATCCAGTTGTCCTCTTTCAAGATATTAACTCTACGTTGACTTCCCCCAAAGTGTGCAGCAGCAAGCAAAAACATGTTTATTTTCAGCTGCTACCCACTGGATGGGGATGGGTCTCGAAAAATGGTTCTCTGCAGCTAGTCTTAACTCAAGAACCATTAAAGTAAAATAACAGCTCAGTTGTTAGTCAATGGTTTAAAATTTCTACGGGTCCTCGTCGAATTATGTCGAGAAAAAAAGGAAAAAATACATCTTTTCACTTTTTAACTTTCTCTATAAATAATTAGGTAGTTATGCGACATAACTACAATCGATTTCATTATTTACGTAGCACATTCTTCGACAACTAAGTATTGCCTATCATTTATAATTAAGGTAGTTATCTGAAGGCATTTGTGTGGTGTGTCTCCTTGTACTCGAATGAAACATGGATGATAAATAGTTTAGACGGGAAGGAGCTAGAATCTTTCGTAGTGTGGTGCTACAGAAGAATTCTGAAGATTAGGTGGGCAGATCGCGTAAGTAATGAGGAGGTACTGAACAGAATTGGGAAGGAAAGGAAGTTCTGTCGTACCTTGACTTCAAGAAGGCAACGATTGGTAGGACATATTGACATCAAGGAGTCGTAAAGTTATCACTGGAGCGAAATGTGTGGGCTAGAAGTCGAAGAGGGATACCACGAAAACAATACAGTAAGCATATTCAGATGGATGTGGGTTGCCGTTCTTATGAGGACACGAAGAGGCTCGCTCAGGATAGAGTAGGGTGGAGGGGTGCATCATATCAGTTTCCGGACTGAAGACCACATTCACAGCATCCGAATATATTTCCTTCATTTTCTTAAGGAAACAATTGCAGATAGTCCGTTAAGAGATTTCAATATACATGAATAGAGGTAGTGAAAACCTATGTTTAGTTCATATCAGGAACATATTGACGTCATCACACAACTGTACTCTGTACCGGGTGATCAAAAAGTCAGTGTAAATTTGGAAACTTATAAATCACTGAATAATAGTAATAGAGAGGTAAAAATTGGCGTACAGGCTTGGAATGACAAGGGGTTTTGTTAGAACAAAATAAATAAATAAATAAAAAAAAAAGTTCGAAAAAGTCAGACAGATGGCGCTGGACAGCAAAACGGCAGTGACTGCGCATGAAAATCGTGATATAAAAGGACCTGTAATGAGAGAGAGAATCAGATCCGCCAGCAGTCGCAGCATGTTGACGTTACCTGAAAAGTCGCTTTTAGTGAAGCTGTATTATCAGAATGGGGAATGTGCGAGTTCAGCATTACGATCCTATCGCCATAGGAAGGGAATTCGAACGGGTAAAGGTCCGTTGACAAATGCAGTAGTGCCGGTAATGATTTCGAAGCTCGAAGCCACGGGTTGTTTAGACGATAGACCTCGTTGTGGCCGACCGAGCACAAGGCATAATGCTGCTGAGACAGTTCAGGAAGGAATTGAGTCTGTAACGGGTTTGACTATGCACGGCGAAGTCAGCGCTCGTGCAGTCACACGTCGCACCGACATTCCATACACTACTGTTTGGTTGGCACTTAGGCGTACCCTCCGATGCTATGCTTACAAAATTCATCGGCATCATGAACTATTCCCTGGCGATTTAGTGAAGTGAAGGGCATTTGCGGTGTGGGCGTTTCAAAAAATGGCGGAAGTTGACGATTGGTTGAGTAACGTGTTGTGGACCGACAAAGCTCATTTCACTCTTCGGTGGTCTGTCAACGCCCACAACTGCAGAATTTCGGCTACCGAAAATCGTAGAACAAATTCCATTGCACGACGAGAAAGTTACGGTATGGGTTGGATTTACCACATGTACGGTTATCGGGCTTTTTTTCTTCGAAGGACTGCGTGATTCTAGTTTTGTAACTGCTACCGTGACGGGTGAGAGGTACGCCGATATGTTACAGAATCGCATCATTCCCAGCCTGGCTGACAAAAACCTTCTGGAACGTACGATTTTTATGCCGGATGGCGCTCCACCCAATATTGCTAGATGCGTGAAAGATCTCTTGCCGCGTCTTTTGGTGATGATCGTGTGCTCAGGCGCCACTTTCGTCATGCTTGGCCTCCCAGATCCCCAGACCTCAGTCCGTGCGATTATTGTCTTTGGGTTACCTGAAGTCGCAAAGTGTATCATGATCGACCGACATCTCTAGGGATGCTGAAAGACAACATCCGACGCCAATGCCTCACCATAAATCCGGACATGCTTTACAGAGCTGTTCACAACATTATTTCTCGACTACAGTCATTGTTGAGGAATGATGGTGAACATATTGAGCACTTCCCGTAAAGAACATCCTCTTTGCTTTTTCTTAATATGTTATGCTAATCAATGTTTTTCTGCTCAGATGACGCGCTATCTGTTGGAATTATTTTTACCTGTTTTTAAATTTTGGGTTCTAATGAAACCTTATGTCATTCCAAGCATGTGTGTCAATCATTACCTCTCCAGCTACATTATTCCGTGATTTATTAAGTGTTCAAATTTATAGTGAAATTTTTGGTCACCCGGAATGTAGGCAATTTTCACACCAGTTGTCAGTTTCGTAAGATTGTCAGAACGACATGTTTCGGTACCAACGTTAGCCTATTCATAAGTCGTACAAGATACAAGGAAAGAACCTGAAATACCACTTAAAAATTAAGATGCGAACACACAAAATAATTATACTTTCTAGGATAACTTACGTAAGAATAAAGATAAATTAGTCATTAGGCAACGTCCACCTTAAAATATAAGCAGCATCGGTGCATTGTGATGCAATAATCTGACTTGTTTTCAGTTTGAAGAAGCACTATGAACTTCCAGTTAGCTGCAGTGTTAATTCAGCGATAATCTATGAACAGCAACAAGTCAAAGATGACTGACGGCGTGACTCCCACAGAAGGAGCCAAGTGTGTTCCAATAAAATATTTAAGAAGGCACTAAAAAGGTGAAGCATGACTGCATAGCTGTACACCTACAAGTACCATATAAATTTTCTTATTTTTCCAGGAGGACGTTATTGAAAGTGGTCCAGAAATGCTCTTTGGGCAGTGCCGGAAGTTGCTGTTTGAAGAGTCGAAGGAAGGAGTGACATCTGAGGACTGACAATATTTTCTCCATTATAAAAGAAGGTTCCAAATACTGGTGCACAAATGTGAAACTATTGCATCGTAGCGGGAGGCGATTACAGATTTTAGAAAATGTGTCCCTTTCACTGTATTGTACGTTGCAGATACCTCTCGTTTAATAGAAGACAGGGTAGCAATCATCTATGAAAAATGAGTTGACTTTCACAATTACGTAACTTTCGTACAGTGATCCAACTGCATGAAGAGAATACACAATTTCGTTGAATACTGTCTGTGACGGTTTAATACAGAGAAAATGTCGCGTGCGCTTAGCGGATGACATGTTTATAGAATCGATGAAACGCCAGATCGAACGAACGACGGGAAACATGTCATCCGACAGCTGTATAACGTAACAACACAGAGGCCTAGAGGCCTATAAACATATTTATTCTTCTAAGCAGTCTTCCCGCTAATCGTTTATCATTCTAAGAGATTTAATCCTATCGTAATATTATTCCATACACTTACCGCACTGTTCGAAATAGCGCTCTTTAAGTTCTGTTATCGTACTAACGTAATCAGATTCAGAGAAACACTGCCATCACGCTATGTTGCTACTTTACGAAACTATTACAGAAGTAAGAGACTGTGTACCCAACCACCACAATAATAGAATAATAACATACTTTCAGCTTGGTTGTGGACAATAAAATATTTATTTACAAATATCGCATATGGAATATTTTCAATGACTAAACATTGTAGTGTAGTTTCAGTTATGAGGACTAATGTACACCGCATGAAAAAATTGCTACAATCAGAGTCCACACAAAATACATAATTGAAGGCCTGACCAGTGCTTGCAACAATTTACAGCTCTGGCTGAGTTTCAGTTGAAAATCGTAGTACGCGCTGAACAAGCCATTTCATTTATATTTTTTACTGATTTTGTCTGTAAAAATGGTTTTATGTAGCGTACATGAGTATTAAAGACTCGAAACTGCCCTGATCAATCACTGAACGAAATCGATATGCGATTCTTTTAAATGGTAATTTCATATCACACCACCAACTTGAAAATTTGTTATTATTATTACAGAAGTAATCAAGAGAAACATCAACAACACGCAAGTCTCCACTACACGTGGACTAGACGGGGGCACTGAAAACTTATGATTTTTTGTAAATTAACAAAACGTGTGATCTTGCCATAAAGTAGAAATAAATTTCAAACTCCAAAGACCCTCATTCAGTCTTCTGTTACTCTGTTTTTCCTCCTCTATACTTTACATACCTTCGAGATATGGAAAGGAAGGGTACCCATGAGTGTTAATTGCGCAACTGCATAGACAATAGCGCGACGTCAAAATCGTCCTGTTATTCATAAACACCTCCCTTCCCCCGTCAAAGGCAATCTAGGACCAAAGAAACGAGGAATATATAAAATCTAGTTCCAGCGTACTATAATAGTCTTACGTGTCGCACTGTCGAAGACAGATGGGATGAACATAAATATCACAGCAGAATAGGTCAGTCACTGAAGCCTGATGCTGAACACTGCCAAACACGGGACGTAGCATCAATTATGGAGAGACATCCTCTCGCATCTACGTACTGGGCCTCCATTATTAAAGAAGCAGTGGAAGTACTCGGGGTTTTAACTAATAAAGGAACACCAAATTTGCAACTTTGAGAATTTTTTGACAAATTTTGCCATCTCTGCTCGAGTTTCATAAAATAGAAACTTTATTAACCTTTAAATACCTGTGGAGATCTAGAAGTACCCAACAAACTGTGGGTATCTTTATAAGTAATTATTAGAAATAACTTCAATATTTATGTATATACATAATAAGGGTAGACACATTTATTATTTAAATCGTTAATTGAGCTTATAATGATCAGTGTTAACAAAAAATTTATAATTTACGAAGACCTGTTTGTTTAGGGTTTTTTTATTTTAGCTTAGATAAAATGACATAATTGTAAAAAGATATAAAATAGCCAAGATAGATTATCATCAATTTTTATTAACGACGACCGGTTTCGTTGAACTATGTCCGCATCATCATAGTTCAGCGAAACCGGTCGTCGTTAATAAAAATTGATGATAAGAGATGGCTATTTTATATCTGTTTACAATATTATAAGTGGATCGCCTCCTAAAATGTAAACCAACTCAAAAATGACATAAATTCAACTCAAAACTAACGTATAATTAAACTCTGTTTTCTGAACAGATAAGCGCACAAAAGGAAATTAAAATTATAAAACGAATATAACTAATAACAAAAACGACGGAACTTTTTTAGGTGCCTGCAATAATACAGGTCTCCTTTGAGTTCATATGACAAACAATAATTGACTATCTTTGAGTTAGACTTACAGATTTTATTTTTTTATGTTTTCCATATTAGACAGCTATTCTTGTAATTCTACCTCGGGCAAAATAAAACTTTCGCATTTTAGAAGCACTAGGACCACTCTTACCTGCATGCGGCGTTGATAAAGTTTGTTCTCTATCAAACAATTTGCACACAATTTCCTGTATATATTTGACTAGTATGGGTTATTTTCTTACCAACTTTAAACGTATTCAGAATGAAACTTTCACTCTGTAGCCGAGTGTGCGCTGCTATGAAATTGGAACCTGGACCTTTGCCTTTCGCGGGCAACTTCTCTACCGTCTGTACTATCCCTCACACGAATCACGGTGCCGCCTCACAATTTTACGTCCGCCAGTACCTCGCTTTCCTACGATCCATGCGAGACTAGCACTCCTGGAAGAAAGGATGTGTTCCCAGAATGAAACTTGCACTCTGCAGCGGAGTGTACACCGGTATGAAACTTCCAGGCAGATTAAAATTGTGTGCAGGAACCGGGACTCGCACCAGGGACCTTTGATTTCCCGATTGGAATTGACTTTATGTATTCTCCATAGCTGATTTTCTCCTAAGAATCGTAAAGTATCATCTTTACGGAGAAATCGAGCCATTTTAAATGAAAGAAAATTACTGTATTAGTTAATTGTAAATAAATACAACTTAACATCACGCATGGGGTCTACGGATACCCCAACAATATAAAACAGGTACTTACCGCGGGAAGCGGGCAGCGCCCGTTCATCTATTGGAAGCATTCGCTGCATACTGGGAATATTTTTGAGAACATTATGGAAAACAGCGATGTTGTTTGCATTTATTAATTCAAGTAACGGTAACGAGTCAGTCTAGATCGCAATTTCTTTTATTTCACTGCTAACCGGTTTCGGTCACTTACATTACCATCATCAGTCCACAACTGTAATGATACATAATATCATTGTATAGAATGGTTAATCAGGTAGAAAAATGTAAACGGATTTGAAAGTACATTATATATGGTCATATAAAGGACATATGTAACATATGTAAACATAGAACTTGTTATCATAACAAAACCATAACATGGTTTTCTCTGTTTACATATGCTACATATGTCTTTTATATGACCATATAAAATGTACTTTCAAATCCGTTTACAGTTTTCTGTCTGATTAACCAATTTATACAATGATTTGGTTTCTTTCATATTCAAATCCACTGTTGTATAACTTCCGTTAGAACTTATACCTGATTGGCCAACATTTAAATAAGAACGGTGGAGCTCACAGAATTTAATGAATAACTGCGCGTACATCTACAGCAGTCAACATTAAACTCTTAGGCAGCTCCAGCTGTAAACAACTGGTGGCCAACATTACAGGTATACTTTATTCTTACTTTAAATACTCAGTTTAGATATATTCTATTCCTATAATAATATATTATGTATCATTATAGTTGTGGTCTGATGATGGGCACGTAAGTGACCGAACCGGTTACCAGTGAAATAACAGAAATTACGATGTAGACTGACGTGTTATTTTTACAGCAATTAACAGTGTGACTATCTAAAATGACGAGTGTGCGGTGCGCCAGCAACGGAAATTAAAAATTAAAAAAAATATCTCGTGGAGTCTGCTCAGACCCCGCCCGTGTAGTAAAACGTTGAAATGTTATTTACTATCTGCTCTTAATTTTTGAAATGAGGTAATTTTTGCACCCAAATCTCCTTATTGCTTGGACCCAAAGGCGCTGATTCTGGTATCCTTTCTATTATACACATGGATAATACTGTCTCTTGAAACATTATTCTACGCCAGCTCTACCTCTTTCCGTACTTCTGCACGAGTAGCACGTATGAGTTGTCGTTCCATTATGTACGCGATTGGAGCTACGTCCGGCGATTATACTGGCCAGCGAAGATGCTGCACGTCTTTCAGAGCAGGTTAGATTTCAAGCGATTTGCATAGGCAGACACTGTGCTGTTGGAACAGAACATCTCGTTCCTGTTATAAAAATGGTAATGGGACAGGCTTTATATTATTTTACACATACCACGCGCTGGACAACATTCTCTTCACAAACACCAAAGCTGAATAGAAGTAGTAGCTTGTCGCACCCCAGACTGTAAGAAATGTTCAAATGTTTCTAAAGCTTAAGGGACTTAACTGCGGGGTCATCAGTCCCTAAACTTACAAACTACTTATGAAGTAGCTTACATTAAAGGCGGCACAAACATACATGTCCTACGGGGGATTCGAACCCCCGACGGGGAACGTCCTCGTGCATCTTAGCATAGGGCCTGAATGCGCTCGGCTGCTCCGCCGTGGCAGGCTGTAAGAGACAGCGCTCGCTAGGCCGACGTACTCACAAACGACCGTCATCACTTGAAGTCGATAGCCTGCCATTGCAAGTAGGTAGCGGGGAGATCGGTCTACACTCAGATCCAAATTCCGGCCCTCTAAATTTCAACAGAATTTCTCGAAGTCGTCTTTCCTCCAGCGATCCCCATGTGAGTTTCTGAAGCATTTCCGTCACACTCGCGCGTTGGTCGAACCTACCAGTAACGAATCTAGCTGCTCGCCTCTCAGCTGCTTCTATAACTTATCTTCCTTGAAACTGATCTCCTTCGGATCCCAAACACTTGAACAATACTCAATAAATGATCTTACATGGGTTTATACGCGGTGTCCTTTATAGATGAAGTACATCTTCCTAAAATTCTCCCAATAAACCGATCTCGTCTGTCCGCATTACTCACAATTGTCCTTACATGTTCGTTCCATTTCATATAGCTCTGCAATGTTACGCCTAGATATTTGAACGACACGACTGCATCAAGAAGCTCACTACTAATGCTGTATTCCAATACTATGGGATTGTTTTACCAAACTCACGCGCATCACCTTGCATTTTTCTACATTGAGAGCTAGCTGCCATTCCTTGCACCAACTAGAAATTTTGTCTAAGTCATCCCATATGTTATTACATTCAATTAAAGACGACACCCTCCCATACACCACTGCATCATCAGCAAACAGCCGCAAATTACAAGTTACTCTGTCCATCAGATCATTTATATAGATAGAAAATAATAGCGGTCCTTTCACACTCCACTGGGGCACGCTACAGCTGTGCGTCCTGCAGTCGTACCAGTAGTAGCCCTCTTATCTGCGCTACACGATCCTCCACTGCTACCCCTCGATTACGAAGATCTTCGCGGACGTTTGTGCAGCTTGGACCTGTAGAATCTCGTCTACAGATATGACAATATTCAAGTGACCATTGAAACCAACATAATTGAGCAACTGGAGCAGGACGGACTACTTCTGTGGCAAATCGAAAAGACCTGCCCATCACATGGATCGCCTCAAGTTCTCATATTTTACATTCTCTCAGATGGCTGTTTGGAAAACGGAGTTAATTTCAGTGTCAAAGCAACTATATGGTTCACACGTTAATGTCACGTTGACTTGATGGCTGTAACTTTTCCCTACTAAGGGGTAGACATATATGGCACTACGGCAGCTATGTCATACGCTATCAAATCAAATGTTTGTAAATCTATCGGACCAAACTGCGTGGTCATCAGTCCGTAGCTTACAAACTACTTAAATCTAGGTAAACTAACCTAAGGACAAACACAGACACCCATGCCCCAGGGAGGACTCGAACCTCCACTGCGAGCAACCGTGCGCTCCGCAGCGAGATGCTTTAGACCGCTCGGCTACTCCACCGCGGCCATACGCTATTGGTGTTGGTGGACGTCATTGATACCTTTACGGCTACATATACTATTCCCATAGTGGCATCTGCAGTGATCTAATATATATATATATATATATATATATATATATATATGTTGACGTCATCTTTTCATATATTTTAAATTTCTCGCAAAATGTATAATTTTTCTCTCTGTTTCTGTAACTTACCTCTTCTTCTTTCGATTCCATGTACCTATTTTACTTCCAATTCAATGGACCTATTTGCTTTCTGCGCTCTCACTCAAAGATGTAATATCCTCTGGAATAACTGTTAACATCAGACACACGTTCTGTCAGGTTACCGAACTTTTACAACAACAAATATCTCAATTTGTAAACAATGAAAAGGACACCCGTTGCTATGGAAGAATTTCTGATGCAATGTACCATAGCTTTGACAGAGATGTGATAATCAAATTCGGTAAGTGATGTCTTTAACTTTTTTCATGTGTTTAAGTCACATACTTAAAATGCACCTATGTAGCTCTAGGGATGGATGTATGGAGCTCTTGTAACGTATACCTAGTATGCGTGCATAATCATCTTTCAGTTACTATAAAATGAACCATTTGTACTTTATAAATACAGGAGTAGATGACATTACCACAGAGCTACTGAAGTCTCCGGGGAAACCAGCCATGTCATAACTGTTTCAGTTGGTGTGTAAAACGTATGAGATAGGTGAAATACCATCAGAGTTAAAAAAAAATTAATAATCCCCATACCGAAGAATGCAGGCACAACAGATGTGAAAATTACAGAACCATCAGTTTAATAAGTTATGCTTGCAAAATTTTAGGACGAATTATTTACAGAAGGATGGAAAAGCTGGTAGAAGCCAACTTTGGGGACCACCAGTTTGGGTTCAGGAGAAATGTCGGACCGTGAGAGCCAATATTCACATTACGGCTTATCTCAGAAGATTGATTAAGGAAGGGCAGAGCTACAATTCTAGTTTATCAGCTTTTCACAATGTTGATTGGAATACATTCTTTCAAATTCCGAAACAAGCAGAAGTAAAATGTAGGGAACTAAATGTTATTTACAACTTGTGAAAAACCAGACTGTGTTATCAGAGTTGAACAGCATGAAAGGGATGCAGAGGTTGGGAAAGGAGTAGGGCAGGTTTGTAGCCTTTCTTCGAAGCTATTCAGTTTCTACATTGACCAAGGTATAAAGGAAAGCAAGGAGATATTTTGAGAAGGAATTGAAGATAAGGGCGAAGAAATAAAAACATTGCGTCTGGCCGATGACATTGTAATTCTGTCAGACACAGAAAAAGACCTGGAAGATCAATTGGACGGAATGGACAGTGTGTTGAAAGGTGCGTATAAAATTTACATTCACAAGAGCAAAACAAGGGTAATGGAGTGCAGTCTATGAAAATCGGGCGATGCTGAAGGAATTAGATCAGATAACGAAACAATAAAGGTGGTAGAGGAGTTCTGTAACTTGGGCAGAAAAATAACATACGACGGTCGCAGTACAGAGGATATAAAATGCATAATGGCAGTGGGAAGAAAAGCTTTTTTGAAAACCATGAAGTACGATATATTGAGTCGTATCTTATTTCAATGATTCCTTTGTCGAGTAGAAGAGAAATTGTATCTAGAATACGTGGTTATAATTCAAATTTTATGTTTTCCATTTGAGTTTCTGAAGATAACTTCGAAAGTAAAAAAAGAAATAATTACTTGCCACACTTGAATATATAGTAAAGTACGATCACTCTCCAATTGAAAAATTTTAACAATACATTTCTCGTTCATGAGTATCCGACTGCTTATCGGTACACTCCGTAATCGCATCAGCTGAGTGTGGGCAGAAGGGATTAGTGAATCTTGCTTCGCCCTCCTCCCGGGGTGCAAATATTTTTATATGTAGTTTACAGAATATTTTAATTGAAAAACAGCATACATTTCACACGACAGCGGCTTAAAAGAGCCTTGTAGAATTCAGATTTTTTTCTATAAGGAACAATTAAAAGCCTGTGGTTTGGTGATACAGGCCGCCGGTAACATTCATTAAACTGGCAGCTGGGCCGAAACGAACGTCCATGAATCACCTATAATTTGATTCAGCGATACGTGAGTACGCACTGAGCTGATCACAAAGTTGGATAATGGTGAAACAGCGTCGGCCTGTGCAGCAAAGCATACAGTTAATTACACAGTAATGGACAACAGCCACGCCAAATAGGAAGCAAGTAAAACTCATTAAATAGAGAGAGAGTGTGTGGTTATGAGGCACTGAACCGAAAATAACGCCAAATTTCACTTGCCACCAGTGACTTTACAGTACCACATAAACAAAGTGTAAACATTTTTGAGTTCCGTAAAGTACATTTTTCCTCACCTTGATTTCTGAGAGATGCAATCATTTAACTTACAACCAACGTAGGAGTAAATAAATCCACTATGACTATTTTGTGAAACATCTGAAGACACATTTACTCACATAGCCATTTAAAAAAGTCTGGAAATATGTAGTAAATTGAGACAATTATGTAAATATTTGAGACCTGCACAGTCTCTTAAACCATATAAATCGCCTAGCGGACGTATCCTTTTATTTAATCTTTCCGATACCTCACACAGAAAAGATAATATAGCGTTTTCAGTTGTTAAAAAAACTTAACTATACGTTCTATCAAACTTCCTGGCATATTAAAATTGTGTGCCGGAACCGGAACTGGAACCTGGGACCTTTGCCTTTCGCGGGCAAGTGCTCTACTGACTGAGCTATCCCGGCACGACTCACGATGCAATTTAGAGTTGAGCCGGGACGCAGAGTTCGAGATAGCTACCATCTCGTATCAACAGCGCTGCTCGTTAGACGCCGATAGTAACGGGGGGAGGTGGGGAGGGGAACTGTGTCTCTCTCTCTCTGTCGTTTCCGCAGCCCCACCGCTCCCCTAGTTCAGGAGACTCACAAAACCGGCCGCTGAGCTGTTATCAAACGTGCCTGCCCCGAGCTTCACAAAAAATATGAAAAATCATCGAATACACAAAGGAAGATGGCGTATGGCAGAGAGAGCTCTAGGCGAGGTACAACACGTGACATCTCAGAATGCCTGGTTCCCGTAAAATCATGTGACGTTGTCAAATCGCCGTTATTTTTTGCCAAAATCAGTGTATTGGTGTTAGTTATGGAAAAAATTGAGTTATTCAATTTCCGTATCAGAAGAATGGTTTATTTGCAATAAAAACTATTACGTGAAACTCCTACCGGCCTAGTAAGAGTCTTCTTCGCCTGCGAAAGTAGCCCGACTCTCCAAAACCGTCGCGATCAGGGCCAGCGAACCCACTCGACACAAGAAGTGAAACAGAGAGCAGCAAAATAACAAGCGCCAACGCTGGAGATAGAAAGAAGCGGAAACGACGTAGACGCCACACGAAACTTGCATCAGGAATGTGACAAGCGCTTAAACGAGCCCTTACGGTTCCTTTGGAAACCGCCACATAGCTAAAATCAACCAGTTTGACATCTATGTTCAGTCCCGTTATAAACTACCACGCCGAAAGGTTTCAAATGTTTGTATAGCTAATGGGACTTAACGACGGGGTCATCAGCCCCTAAACTTACAAACTAGTTATGAACTACCTAACACTAAGGACGGCACAAATATCCATGCTCGAGGTGGGATTCGCAGCCCCGACCGTAGTGGCCGTGCAGAACGTGACTGGCGCGCCTGAGTCCCCTCGGCCACCGCAGCCGGCCACGCCGAAAGGCAAGCAATTATGGGATAAAAGGATGCTATAATTGGGTACCTTTGGTCTAAAGCAGTGACTTTCATCCATTTTCAACTCGCTACCCAATTCCGAGTAAAAATGTCCGACGAACCCCAAAGGACATAATAAAACTGTCATTCATTCCAAAGGCAAAGTGAGGGATTACCAATGGGATCACCCTTCAAGTTAAGTACCGAATCAATTTACGAGAAAAGAAATATCTCGTAAATGACAAAACCAATCCAAACAAACAACAATTTTCACTCTTATTGACCACGTAACATAAGAAATAATCAATTCGTAAGCCAACCCCCCCCCCAAGCCCAATTAAATCTGCATCAACTTATCTGAAAAACATCTCATGCATCATGTTCTCTGACATTAAAAATCACTCATGCAGACACACACAGGCACGCAGACACACACAGATAGACACACACACAAGTACGTTTAATGAAATTGTATGTAAAATCATAAATATCATAAATACTAACCAAACGAAATAAAATATTACGCTGGCTACATTCACAAGCATATCGAAAAAAAAAGAAGTTACGACACTGTGGTGAAGTGATAAACAAAACGAAAACCATTCCACTTAAAACGGGTGATATGCAAACGGTACACAGTTAAAGATAAGTGAAGTGAAGTGATAACAAATGAAACGGAAAAAACGACACCTAAACAGACGAAACGTCCTGTACACAACCGAAAACACACGTCAAGACCTAACCAACTCCAGCCAACAAGACGGAGAAACAGCAGTGAGATGTAAAGAAAAGATAGCAACACAGAACTAGAGTGATTATAAATTTAAAAGCACATAAACCTAACGTGCACAAAGTTTTTAATTTTTTTTTATTCTACGTATAAAAAACAATTAGTAGATACCTTTTTATCATTTACAGACCACAGAAGTTTCTTTTAAAATAAAAAGTAAAACGCGCCGGGTGTCAAAGATATGTGTTAATTGCAGCATAAGACGTGCTACCTCTTACAGTCGATTTTAACACCTGCTGCGGAAGATGGCCACCTAACCAAACCCTACTGTTGCATTTACTCCGATTGTTCAAGACGCAAAAGTGAGATAAAATTTAGACGCGGCGGGTTAGCCCAACACCACCTAGAGAGAAGGCCGAGCCGGCCGCGGTCGCCGAGGGGACTGAGGCGCTCCAGTCACGGTCTGCACGGCCACTACGGTCGGGATTCGAATCCCCCCTCGGGCATGGATATTTGTGACGTCCTTAGGATTAGCTAGTTCATAAGTTCAAAATGTTCAGATGTTTGTTAAGCTTATGGGACTTAACTACGGGGTCATCAGTCCCTAAACTTACAAACTACTTACGAACTAGGACGGCACAAATATCCATGCCCGAGGGGGGATTCGAACCCCCGACCGTAGTGGCCGTGCTGACCGTGACTGGAGCGCCTCAGTCACCTCGGCCACCGCGGCCGGCAGTTCATAAGTAATTTGTAAGTTTAGGGACTGACGACCCCGTAGTTGAGTCCCATAGACTCTACAAACATTTAGAGAATGCCGCGGCGCTCTCGTGTGACGTCACGCAGAGTAGGCATCGTTCGCGTAGCTCACTGGGTGGCCGCCGGGGCACGGCCCACTATGCCGTAACGTGCAGCCGGTCAACTACGCGAACGATGCCTACTGTACGTGACACGAGAGCGCCGCGTCCTTCTCTCTAGGTGGTGTTGGTTAGCCGCGCGCATTGGAGCGCCGTGCTGCGGTCCGCGCGGCCGTCAGCTGTTGGGGGTTCGAATCTTCCCTTCGGGCATGGATGTTTGTGTTGTCCTTTGGTTAATATACCTTAGTTTAAGTAGTTTGTAAGCTACGATAGATTTACAAACATTTGAAAAAATGGTCAAATGTTTGAAGAGCTTATTGGACTTAACTAAGCGGCCATCTGTCCGTAAACATGCAAACTAGCCTATACTAAAGACGGTACAAACATCCATGCCAGAGGGGGGATTCAAACCCCCCGACCGCAGCGGCCGTGTAGGCCGTGACTGGCTCGCCGCAGACCACTCGGCTACCGCGGCCGGCAACATTTGTACATTTTGATAAAATTTCCTTGTTAGCTGACAGTTGGAGCCGTCTTTCTCCATTTAGAATCACCAGTTTCGCATTGTAACTGTTCACTGTTAACTATATGTCGCAACAGATCGTCAGTACCCATTGACCGTTTGGCCGGTGCTGTGTAAGAACCGGTCGTATATATCGTTACTGTTGTTGTACTAGTATTTCGTTTTTTGTTCCGTTCCTTTGTCTGTGCAGCGCTAAATGGCCGCTTGGTCTAAGACGTCATGCAAATGACTGGAAGGCCTTTCCCACCGAAGCTTCTAGTCCTCCCTCGGGTATGGGTGTGTGTGTTGTCCTCAGCGTACGTTAGTTTGTTAAATCTAGGGATTGGTGACCACAGTTGTTTGGTCCAATAGGTTTACAAACTTTTGAACATTTGATTTTGTTATTTCTTTTGAATTGTGATGAAAAGGGGAAATACCACGATTCGGGATGTAAACACACCAGAAAAAATAACGCGGCAAAGGTATTACGTTTAAAGGACAATTGCCACAACTCGTATGCAATGTGCTGACAGAGGGGCGGAAAACGGAGCATCTCTTTCCAAAGTAGAAGCGCGACCCGCTAACGCGTTAAGCTTAAGCGACTGCAATATTTATTGGTAAAGAAGAATACGGAAAGAAAATATTTGCAGGGCCTATCTTTCCATTATTTGCTGTTGAAGAAGGAAAATGTTCTACAAGGCTTAACCAAGTTAGATCCTTTCGCGCAAGAAGCGAATTGCGCCACATGATGTCAAACGGTGCTGCGGTGTGACGAACTGACCGCTTTGCATTCTGCACACGCGGTCTGTATCCCTCCAAAAGGTCGCGGACCGCGGACGAAGCTAAGCAACTATATAAGCAGGATGCCGTACAGACACCTACAGCCCTGATGATGATGGCGGATTATGCCATCCAAAGTTTCAGAATTTTAATCGATACGTTGCAGATTGTATACTAAGATTTCACTGAAGAATACCACTGCCTAAGATTCCAAAATGTTCAAATATTTGTTAAGCTTGAGAGACAACTGCGGGGTAATCAGTCCCTAAACTACGTTTATGCTTCCAGAGTGAAACTTTCACTCTGCAGCGGAGTGTTCCCTGATATGAAACTTCCTGGCAGATTAAAATTGTGTGCTGGAACCGGGACTCGAACCTGGGACCTTTGCTACTTTTATGCTAACTTATACTAAAGACAACACAAACATTCATGCCCGAGTGAGGATTCGAACCCCCCACGGGGAACAGCCTCGCGCATCGGAGGATGGCGCCGCGAAAATTCGAATGAAAAATATATAGATTTACTATCACAACAAAAGTCGCCTACATCAGATAGGCTTCGTATGACATTATGTAAGGCCAAACGTTTTGAAGACTGTCTCATTGCTCGACTGAGCTCCCACCATTTCGGAATATCTTGCGAAAAAATGGTACTGCGCATTGATCGCCTTGAGCCGATGTGCACGGGACCATTTTATTATTGGAGAACAGTGGAGCAGAGATGGGGCATCCAACGAGACAAAATAAGCTTTGCACAGGCCATCGCTCGGAAACCTCAATCACTGCTAATGTAAAAGTAAAAGTAGTTTTCAAATGAAGGAAAAAATTATGAATATGATTTCATATTTTTAATTAATAACTAGAGGATCCTTGCGAATACTTCGCACCGTTAGTGAAATGACAAAAACGATGGGAAAAATGGAAGTAAAGTTCAATGTTCACGAAAGGCTTTCTTCAGAATCAATCACTGCAAGTGCTTAAAAGCGGAAATAAAAGAGCTTGACCCGATGAGTGTTGTTAGGTAAAAAAGAACTGCGTACCTTCATTAGAACCGAAGATATCGCAAAAGAAACCGATAAAAATATTGAATGCAAGGACAGAATTCCGCGTTTGAGTAAAACTAAAGGATGGGGAGACTTAAGTTAATTCTGATAATGGAAAAAAAATTGCGAATAAATACCTTTCGTTTAAAGCGAAATGAAGGAAACCGGTTAGATAGAACGGCCTGACCGACTGACATTAGTTCGAAAAAATTGAAGTAAAGATGAATGTTCACACACACGCACGCACACACACACACACACACACACACACACACACACACCTTTCTTCAGAATCAATCAATGCAAGTGTTTAAAAGCGCCAATTAAGAGCTTCATCCGCTGAGTGTTGTTAGGTCAAAAAGAACTTCGTACCTTATTAGAGCTGAAGATATAGTAAAACAACCCCATAAAAATATTCAGTGCAAGGACAGAAGAATATCGCGTTTGAATAAAAGTAAAGAATGGTCATTTAATTTAATTCTGATATTTGATGACAAATTTGCGAATGAATAGCTTTCGTTTAAATCAATAATGAAGGAAATCGGTTGCTTAGAACAGCCTGACCAACTGACTTTATTTGGGAAAAATGGAAGTTGAGTTATTGTTCACGCATAGGTTTCTTCAAATTAGTGAATGGGAGTGTTTAAGAGCTCAACTGAAAGAGCTTGATCCGATGAGTGTTGTTAGGTCAAAAATAACTTCGTACCTTAATTAGAGCTGAAGACATCGTACAACAAATCGATTAAAATTTTCAATGGAAGGACAGAAGGTGTCAGCGTTTGAATAAAAGTAAAAGGTGGATAGAATTAAATCAATTCCTATACTTGATGACAAATCTGCGAATGAATTACTTCTGTTTACAGCAAAAATGAAAGAAATAGATAGCATAGAACTGTCTGACATTACTTTACAGCAAGGACATCCTCATAAGAAATTATACAGAAGGAAATCGCGTTTCAATATAGAAAAAGGAAGGAGAGAGTTATGTAAATTCTTGTTCTTAAGCCGGCCGCGGTAGCCGAGCGGTCTGCGGCGTGTCAGTCACGGTCTGCACGGCCGCTGAGGTCGGGGGTTCGAATCACCCCTGTGTCGTGTCGTCTATAGTATAAGCTAGTTCATAAGTAGTTTGTAAGTTTAGGGACTGATGACCCCGCAGTTAAGTCCCATAAGCTCTACAAACATTTGAAGAATCCAGAATGAAACTTTCACTCTGCAGAGGAGTGTGCGCTGATATGAAACTTCCTGGCAGATTAAAATTGTGTGCCGGAACCGGGACTCGAACCTGGGACCTTTGCCTTTCGCGGGCAAGCGCACTACCGACTGTGCTATCCCGACACGACTCACGATGCCGCCTCACAAGTTTGGAAAGTAGGAGGCGAGGTACTGGCGGAAGTAAAGTTGTGAGGTGGCATCGTGAGTCGTGTCGGGATAGCACAGTCGGTAGTGCGCTTGCCCGCGAAAGGTTCAGGCCCCAGTTTCGAGTCCCGGTTCCGGCACATAATGTTAATCTGCCCGGAAGTTTCATTTGAACGAATATTTCTTGTACTTGATAAAAAATCTGTGGAAGAATACCATTCGTTTGTGGAAAAAAAAAAAAAAAAAAAAAAAAAAAAACGAAGAAGAAGGAAATCGTCTGAGTAGTTTGGTCTGGTCGACTGACATTAGTTTTCGTAGATACTTTTAACACATAAGATGTTATTTATCCTTTACAAGTTTTGGTGAAAGGAGACCGCGAACACCGTCGAAAGAATCGGCGGACCCATAAGGGATCTGCGGTCCACAGTTTAGGAATCCCTGCCCCAGCGTTTATACACGGTCGGAAACTTCACCCATTACAGATAACGCGCAAGTACGATGCATCGGCGGTAAACACATCGATGCGGCCGTAACCGCAGCAGACTGCGGCGTCGCTGGGGTCACCCCCACACGCAGGGGCCAGGATATTGTCTGGCTGTAGCGGACCGGCTGGGCCGGCCTCGGCGTTTGACTCCGCACTTTGGCGGCGGCAGCTAAAGACAACAGCGGCTGGCCCGGCGTCCGCGTATGACTGCGGCGGGCGGTCGCCGATCGATGTTTCCAATTAACCGAGTCGCGGCGAGCGCGTGCCCGCCACAATGGGGCGCCGCGCCGTGCTGGCGTCAGCCGCCGCCGCTGCCGGGTTATCGGAACAGCGGGCGCCAGGGCCCGTTACACTGCCGACGGAAGCGTAATATGAGCCCCACTCCGGCCAGCCGCACGGCGACGCAAGCCTGAGCCATCCTCCGCGACGTACTCGCGCCACATTCACCCCTTGATTGCTTTGTTCCAAGCAACTTACCTGCGGGTCATCAGTCACTAAACTTACAAACTACTTATGAACTACTTTATACTAAAGACGAAACCAGATCATTGGGGAAGCCGAAAACAAGGTGGATCGATGTGGTTAGGAAATACCTGTAGAAAACTGGAATTAGAAGAAGTTGAAAATAGAGATGAAAGGGACGCTGATGAACGTGTGTCTAAGGAACAGATACAACTGAAATGGCCCTGGGAATAAATAAGTAACGGCACATGTTAACATTCGTGTAGTGCAACAATATCTCGTTTACTGAGTGAAATGTAATTAACTTTGTACCAATGCACTGCTGCATGTTGTTATAATTTTTTTTTTTTTTTTTTTTTTTTTTTTTTTAGTTTTTTTTAGTTTTAGGTTGTGATTAGGTTTGTGTGTGTTTACATTTCCGTGCTTTGTCTAAGAAGAATCACCATCATTGCCATACATAAAGTCGTGAGGTACAATATCCCCAATTACCTTCACTTACTTAGGGAATGAGGGAGATTACGTACAAGTACCCAGGTACTGAGTATGTAATTTCATGTTGAAATAGAGGGTGTAGATTGTGTTTTAAGAAAAACTCTTTGACTATATGAAACGTAGGGACCTAATACTTTCAGGTCCAGATCATAGAGAAAAGTCCTGTTCTTGACTCATGGCAATTCCCAAACCTTTCAAACCACTTGGAAAGCCATTACTTTATTTAGGAAAGATGTTTTAACAGAATAGTGGAATCCTAATTTTGTGCTGCATGTCTGAGCAATAATTTATTTCATTTATTCTTTGTAAATCTCGGTGCTATTCAACCATTAGCGAAGCACCAAAATATCACTTAAAGGAAAGTGGTGGGGGACTGATGACCACCACGGTTTTGTCCCCCTAATACATCCAACCAACCTTCCAACATTAAAAGATAGTGGAAATTCTTCCATTGATTACAGTAGAGTCTGCATTCCTCAGAACTGACGTAAGATTTAAAAGGAAGATATTAGTGATTTATAAAGGGAATACATATAACATCAAGCAACTTTAAAGGAACGCACGGAGTATCTGTAAGCGACAGAAACAAAAAATGGTTTATGTAAAAGGTATTTTACACTGGAAAAGAAATGCGGAACTCGCATTAGGTTTACTGAGATTTGCAAAATATTCTATTATCATTTAGTATCTGTTGTATCTGTACTGATTTATCCTTCTACACATTTTGATCTATGAAAATCAAAAAAAAAAAAAATGTTTGTAAATCTATCGGACCAAACTGCGTGGTCATCAGTCCGTAGCTTACAAACTACTTAAGCCTAGGTAAACTAACCTAAGGACAACACACACACCCATGCCCCAGGGAGGACTCGAACCTCCACGGCGAGCAGCCGCGCGCTCCGCAGCGAGACGCTTTAGACCGCTCGGCTACTCCACCGCGGCTCTATGAAAAATCGTGATGGACCATTATAGTTATGTTGGCAATTCCAATTCCGTATCGGTCTTGCTGTTTTAACTTTATGTCCTCTGAAAATACGTTATGAAGAATGGATTACTTTAATAAATAAATATTGATGAAGTCTGTATCGCTTGTGGTTGCAGATAAGTCAAAAGAAAGGAAGTAGAGTCCAGATCTACATGTAAGTTATATTTTTATTAAGAACTAGTGTTTCGTTAACATTTCGTTTAATAAATAAATTACAATGCTATATGTGGTGTCGCACAAGTATGAAGTGCGCGCCACGTACTTTCGCCGCGCGCCGCCATGCAAGCACGGCGCGGTGTTCTTACGGCGTCAGCCACGAGGGCCCTCTGCTACAACTCCGCTCGTGGCCACGACTGCTGCATCGGCCACTTGGGAATCAGATAGGCACCAGTTAAGACTTGGGATTAGGACAGGCACTAGGTCTCATCAGTAGGCAGGCCTCTACGTAGTTAACCTGTCTCAGTAGTACACTTAGTTGGCAGTAATGAACTGTGTAAAAGTTAAGTATCATATTTCTGCGAAATATACTACTTGTTGTAATGTAGCTTAGTGTTTCTAGTTTCTGCTGTCCCACTGGCTGGTCACCTCAGACTCTGTACCCGCACACGCGTGCATCCTATTTCCCTGTGTCGGTCTCTCTCTACTCGGCCACCGACACCCAGGACAACTTAGTTGGCAGTAATGAACTTTGTAAAAGTTAAGTATCATATTTCTACGAAATATACTACTTGTTCTAATCTAGCTTAGTGTTTCTGCTGTCCCACTGGCTGGTCACCTCAGACTCTGTACCCGCACACGCGTGCATCCTATTTCCCTGTGTCGGTCTCTCTCTACTCGGCCACCGAACCCAGGACAACCGGCGGAATCGAGACAAAAATTCGAACCCCCGACGGCGGATGGCCGCGCGCACCGCAACACGGCGCTCCAATACGGCTAATCCGCCGCGGCGATTGCTGTGTTCCTCAACCTGTGGGTTACGGCTCCAATGGGGGTCGCAAAGTCTTGTTGGGGGGGGGGGGGGGAGGATCGCCGTCGTAGGGGGATGCAGTAGTAGCATATTCAATAGCGAATCTATGTTTCTTCATGTTCAGCTACTACGGCCGAAGTGCCACACGAATGTGACAGTCTTTCGTGAAACTAGCTTGACAACTCATCCGTAGATGGAAAAATTGCTGTGTTGGGACTTTTTTTCCGTTGGACCTTAATCAGCCATCAAAATAGTCACAAGATATACCTTCGCACCTTTGATTTCTGGTCATGGGCCGACCGAAACGCGTGACAATGAAGCCATTTTTACACCTCATGATGACATGATAATTAAGCGAATTAACACCGTTTGTGCAGTAGTACTACAGTTATTTACAATGGTCCCAATTTTCTTGTTTGTCTGTCGGATGTTCGAATATTGTTATGTTAAACAAAAAGATGTTCGAGTGTTTGTTAAGCTTATGGGACGTAACTGCGGGGTCATCAGTCACTAAACTTACAAACTACTTATAAACTCACTTACACTAAAGACGACAGAAACATCCATGCCCCAGGGAGGATTCGAACGCCTGTCGGGTAACGCCTTCGTGCATCGGAGCATCGCCCACTCCGCCGCGGCTCAGAAAAACAGGTATAACAATCATAACATTATCGTAATCAATACACAATTCTACCATTTTATTTATCATAGTGTTCTGTGCTGGTTAAGGGTTTTCAGTATCCTTTCGAAGAAATCCGAAGTTTATAACAATCATTTTTATATCAAGAAGTGATGTATCAGCTTTAATGGTTTCATACTCGTACATACTCGCCACAGCTTACGCAATTAAAATAAATTATTTATAACAGCAAAACCAAACATCAAATACTTGCAGTCATAAAGACTTTTTTTCTCTCTCTCTCTTTTGATTTATTTGGCTAATGCAACTAGCACCAGACATGAATGGCTCCGCAGCTCTCATAAACATCTAAACGGGAGATACGCAAACTGTACACAGTTAAACATAACTGATGTGAAGTGATAATAAATGAAAAGGAATAAAAGACAAAAAACGGGTGAAAAGTGCCGTACACAACAGAAATACACACGTTAGGAACCAATCAGCTCCAGCCAACAAGACGGAAAAAGAGTAGTCAGATATAAAGAAGAGACAACACCGTAAACAGATTGAATACAAATTTAAAAACTCATAGGTATATCATGAACAAAGTTTTTAAAAACTGTTTTTAATCTATGAATACAAAACAAATTTTACAAACCTTTGTATCATTTACAGACCACGGAAGACGCTTTTAAAATTAAAAAAAAACTTCATGAACTTCATGTTCACGGAATGTATGACATTAACTGCGAATGGGTAAAGTTGAAAATATGTACCCAGCCGGAACTCGAATCCGGGTGTCCTGCTTTCTAGGCACTTGCGCTGATCTTTACGCCACACCTGCACGGAATTAGTCAAATACGCCTCCGTCAGATATAAATTCTCAACTTTACCCTCCTTACTAGAATTCAAACTCGTAGATATTGTAAACTCATTCCCGTAAGAGTAAAGGCCTAGGAGTGCCTCCGCTGTGAAGAAAGGATCATTGCCCGTCGTCGGCATTTTATGGAAGTTATATATGTGTGGCGTCCCTAAACAGATACTCAATCTCTTTAAATAAGATCAATAATTACTCTGTAGTTTAGCCACTCTATCAATCTGCATATGATGATGTGAAAATATATTTAAACAAACATACATTAAACCTCTGAATAACCACCAAAATGGATTCTAAGATAAAGAAGTGATTTACTCACGAAGTGGATGTGGTCCTACTTTATACATCGGTAAAAAACTGAATATTTCTCCTGCTATTCCTCATGAGAGGCACAATAAGTATCACAAGCACTCGAGAGTAAAAGTACCAAATTATCACTCGTAAATTAGTGAAGTCAATCGAACTTTGAAGTTCAAAATTAATCTGCGATTAACTACAGTATTTGTTATAATACACAGTTTGTCATCACACGAGTACACGATTGATGAATTATCACAGTTACACAGCCCTACTATCGTTCATAGTTCATCACTTTTCACCAGAGACTAAGTTCTGCAGTCACAGTCCCGTACATTTTCTAAGTTCACACATTCCTATCTCTTCACACCACAAGTTCGTAACACGGCTTCAGACCGCTCAGCGTCACAACCTTTCACCACCACGTCCAAGTTACGAGTTCCTACGCAAGCGTTAGAAGCCATGCTCTTCCTGCTCCCAAAATTGTATCTTTCCGCGCATCCTAACACCTCATCTATAAAATACAATTTCCCTCCCAGAATATTATACATTTGAATATTACAGAATTAAATGATTCGACCACCTCCCTACAAATGTTGTTTACATTTAACAAACAAATATATATTTAACAATACGAAAAACGGTTGAGACTGAAGCTCTTTGCTATTGAGAGTGGCGTTTCACTGTTCAAATATACTGCCGCCGTCGAATAATAGTTACATAATTAATATATAATTTATCATGGATTTTGTGCAAATATATTCAGTTTTTGTCCCCAAATACATATAATTGTTAATATATAAATAATCTGCTGCATATCTACTATTCTTAGTCGGCTGTGAAATATTTAAGTGGCAGTCTACAACATAAAACGAACGTTTCTAGAAATAATATTAAATATAATAAAATTCATATATAAATGTAATGCGCTTTGATAGGTTCATGTTTTGTGTTTCTGTGGTGGAGTCTATGTTCTGACGCAAAGCAGAAGAAGAGAGTAAAACAAAGTTTATTGAAAGAATAAGGAAATAATATGGTGCGTCTTTTAAGATAGGCAGCGTGGTGCAACGCTGCCAATTTGCTTCTTAAACTGTTACTGATAAACACTACATATAAATAATTGTAAATATAAGTCTTATTATAATATTATTATAGTACTGAAATTTGTCTGATTTTTATACAGAGAGGCCACACAATGGCTGAGTGCACCCCACTTGCCAACAGCATTTGGCAGACCCAGACGATAAACCAAGCCCGACAGCACTGAACTTCGGTGATCTAACTGGGCCGGCCGCGGTGACCGAGCACTCTGCGGCGCGCCAGTCACGGTCCGCACGGTCACTACGGTCGGGGGTTCGAATCCCCCCTTGGGCATGGATATTTGTGCCGTCCTTAATCTTAGCTAGATCATAAGTAGTTTGCAAGTTTAGAGACTGATGACCCAGTAGTTAAGTCCCATATGCTCTAGAAATATTTCAACATTTGATCTAACTGGAGCCGGTGTATCCACTGCGGCACATTACAAAGGAGCAATGGACACAGCTGGAACGATCACAATTAGGGAGGATTTAGAGACACGTGTTTGTGTATGAAGATATTCATAAGCAGTGACGTACACCATTTATTCTTCTGGGGCAGGGGGTTTCACTTCTGTTGTAGTGTAACACGCTGACAAAGATCAGTATTGTTCCAGTGTGCATCATTAGAACACAGGCAGCATCGGGATCACAAAAAATGTAGTCAATGAAACGAACTGAAATAAAAAATTAATATTTGACCTGGCGTGTTATACAGACCAATTGTATTTATGTCTTTTGCAAATATTCAGGAGAAAACTAATAAAGAAGTAAACACTATAAAAGTAAATATATAAAAATAGTAATAATGGAATATTTAATAAAAGAACACAACGTAAAATATAAAAATAGTTCAGTATATTTCATTTTGTATTACTGAATACTTTTGTTCTTTACATTTCTTTAATTTTTGTACTACATATTTGAAAAAGTGGACTTAAAACAGGGCAATGCGATTTTTTATTTTATCAATTGCTTTAATGAAATTTTTCTTTTACCTTTTGCAACACTGTTATTTGCTTTCAGATAAGTCAGTCTTTGACACTAAACATTTTGTATTGGCATCTATATTTTTTATCTAATAATTAAATTGTTATGCTTCATTTTAAAGAGTACTCTCCTCCTACATGTTGTATTACTGTCACAATATTCTAACCATTTCGTGCAGCGACTTTCGTTTTGTCATATTTATTTCTGTATTTCATTACATGTTCTTCTTTCTTGTTCGACAATTTAACAATTTTTAATTCTTAACAGAAGAGTATTTTCCTGCAATATATTACTCTCTATATGAAACATAAACCTTAGAAAATATCTCGAACTTCCAGTAAATGACTCCTAGTAAATGAATACGACTGTAGAGCCATATGAAGAATTATGTTTTTATCATTTTGTGGCCGCGGCGGAGTGGCCAAGCGCATTGTGACACTATGCTGGGATGCGCGGGACCACTCCCAGTCGGGGGTTCGAATCCTCCCTCGGGCACCTCTGGCATGGATGATTGTGCCGTCCTTAGTGTTAGCTAGTTTATAAGTAGTTTGTAAGTTTAGGGACTGATGACCCCGCAGTTGAGTCCATTAAGCTAAACAAACACTTGAACATTTTATCAATTTGTCCCAACCTTCAGGATCAAAATATCTAAGAAGAATTCTCACAAAAGGTACTCGATGTACCTGCGTATTTACTTATTTATATTCAGGCTGTCGCAAAGGCGGAAGCTAAGATTGTCCAAGCAACGAAACATTGCTCCTCTGCATGCACAACACCACAGAGTGCTTACGCCTTTGGTGCAGCCTGATTATAAATTTCATTTTTTTCGATGTTTGGCTTTATTTTTAATTGTACAACTGCCATTGTTCATGCCACTGCTGTTGATACTGGTTTGAAACGTGCCATGACGAGATACGAAGAAACCGTGTTTACCGAATTTAGTAATCGATAATAAATAAATTTACAATTGCGAACTAGCAACTTGTCATTGCAAAATGTTAGACTTCAAACACTATAGTGTTTTAATGCATATGAGATGCAAGCTGTTCTTTAGACAAAACCAACCAGCAAACTCACTCCTCAGAGGACGCCAACTAATACTCACATAACATCAAATAGTGTACATTTTACTTCGATCAAATTAATAGCATACTCTTTAAACCTGTCAGACAAGTGGAATATCTCACATACGTGATACTGTTCTGCACGTTCGGAACGTCTCCCCGACGTACGGTTTGAACATTGTGACGTCTGAAACTTGGCACGGAACAACTTGAGAGATACGCTCGGCGTGCCGCGGGCTTTAAGACTTTGCTGTTCAGCAAGTAACGCTCCCGCCTGTTGCTTCGCTGTTTCGGGCGCACGCCGGAATCTCTGATGCCTGTTCGCAAGCCCGTCTCTTACCACATGCAGTAATTACCAGTAGACTATTTAACCTCCGGACTTCTGAGTGACGGCATAACATCAGGAACGAGAGTATCTGATCCAATACTAGGAATTGGTAAATAATATAATTTTAAGTGCCTGTACAACAAAAATAATTGGTAATTATCGCTTATTGAATTAAAGCTTATTGAATTTAACTGTGAGGTCATCAGTCCCTAAACTTACAAATTACTTATGAACTAACTTATACTAAAGACAGCAGAAACATCTATGCCCGAGGGAGGATTAGAACCCCGACGGGGAACGACCTCTTGCATCGGTATACGACCAGATGATGATAGATAACAGGAACGGGTCGTCAATCTATTAATTACTTACACTGCGATCTTGGCGTGCCGGCCGCGGTGGCCGAGGTGACTGAGGCGCTCCAGTCACGGTCAGCACGGCCACTACGGTCGGGGGTTCGAATCCCCTCTCGGGCATGGATATTTGTGCCGTCCTAGTTCGTAAGTACTTCATAAGTAGTTTGTAAGTTTAGGGACTGATGGCCCCGTAGTCGAGTCCCATAAGCTTAACAAACATTTGAACATTTTGATCTTGGCGTTTTCCTTTTGATACGATAAATAATCAGTGCAGATCGCCTCCTTCCTGCGATGCGAGGTAATATCCTTATCACAGGTTCGTTCGAGTAGTTTGACACTGTAGGGACCGCTGGACCATTGACCTCAGCACCGGGTACGTGGACGAGACCCAACGTCACATCGCGGCTCGTGGTACCTATTTCCAATATAGGTGAGGTTCACTACCTGCGGGAAGCTCGGATGTGTAAACGTGGCGGAATGCACGGTTCTGCTTTCTTCCCAGCAACGAATTTTATACGCGTCACAATAATGTCGAATGCGGTCTGCAGTATTACCATTACAAGCAATATCAGAGCTCTGCCAAATTGAACGATTGAGACTTCTCTTTTTTGTAACATGTCGAAAAAGGCAGACGTCGCGACGTGGTACTGCAGCTGCCTGTAGGTGTTGTAATAATGCATATGCACATGAAATTTGTACCGGGGTGGAATTCGAAACCATAACCTCCAGCTTACTATGTAGTTGCACATACCTGTGTGCCACCCCGGGCACTCGGCCTTAAAACACATGCGAGGATTACCCACGGACGCAAACCGCCCTACCCAACTACTCCGACCCTGGTACTTCTAGTTTCGATGCGTACGAGGATCGGCTTCCTGATGATAATACAGGCGGCTGCTACAGTGGTCGGAGGACATAATTTATGAGAGTTTGTGTCGGGCGGGGTAGACCTTGGATAGTCGTTGCAGTGATTTTAAGCCCGCATACCTATGCTGGCGCAGGGACGTAGCACAACGGCGTATTAAGTATAACATCCTGGGTCACAATCCCTGCACCGACACAAATTTCCATCCGTATATGTTGTATTATTATAACACCTAATAACAGCTGAGACCCAAATACCCAGTTAAAATCCAGTAAAATTTAACTTGCAATCAGTTCTGAACAAACAATAAGGATGATATAACAGTCGAACTCACTATCAAGAAACAGAAATTTCGTAATATGAGCACCACGATACGTTAAAGCGCGGTAGCCTGTGACAAGTTACCTTCTTCAATGAACCACGGAGCTTCCAGAGATGCCTTATCCTATCTATTGAATATATCGATCATGTTGTCATGGCCACCAATAAAAATTACACGAGTCTAGTTCATCTAAAAGAAATGAAATCATTATATTTTTACGTAGGAGAGCAAGGTCTTGGAAGACGAGCTGATCGGTTTAAACACTACGTTAAGAGATTGAAATAAGATGCCATTAACAAAAGCAAATAAAGAGTATTGAGATTTAGTTGGAAAAAAAGGATTTTTTGGTATGATCTTAAATAGACTTTAATACAGTTGCCTATTTCAGCGCCGCGGCAGAGAAGCCGTATGCAATAAGGCGCCTTGTTGCGGTGTGTGTGGCCGTTCGCAGGAAGGGTCAGAATCCCCCTGTGCATGGCTGTTTATGCTGTCCTAAGCATAAGTTACTTCAACTTAGTTTAAGTAGTTTGTAAGCCTAGGAACTAATGACCAAAGTAGTTAAATCCCTTAGATTTACAAACATTTTTATTTTATTTTGGTACTCTAAGCATCATCTGGTTGGTTGAGATGTTCAAATGTTCGTCAATCTTTGGGACTCAACCGCTTGGTTATTAGTCCCTAGCTTACAAACTACTTAACCTTAGGTAAACTAAACTAAGTACAATACAAACACCCATGGCCGAGGGGGGAGGGGGGTGGAATCGAACCCCCGACGGCGGACGTCCGCGCGCACTGCAACATGGCGCTCCAGTACCCGCGGCTAATCCACCGCGGCTGGTCGGTTGGGACAAATACTTCCGTTCAACCAGTACACCCACTCATACGGCTAAACGAATGTGTCAGTCTTATCTGACGAGATAAATATATCTTACATTACCCAAACCGATCGTCGTAATTAATATACATTTGCGTGTTTAGAAAACGAAAACTTACATTCTCAAGTCAATTAAGAAAGACACTTCATATGAACACGTCGGATCTCAATGGAATAAATTCCAATATATTTGTATTATAAAACTAGCTACCCGCCGTACTTCGCAAGGACAGAATTTGTGAAATACAAATCGACGTGTGTATTTACTTTATTTGTCACCATGTTCTCCTTAACATGATTAAACACAGTGCATACTATGCTTGTACAAACTTCAACGCATGTAATCCATATTTACATACTAATATCACAGTATAACGTATATTTAAATTTACGGTCCGATTGTATAAATATCGTTGACTGAAGATCAAATATGACGCTAGTTGAGAAATTAAACTTTATTCAGCGCTCTCCACTATTGTATCACGCTAAACATTGACTCAGCGAAACTGCTTCAATGTTTAACTGAGTCATCAAGGTCGATGCTTGACAGCAACGCTAAAATCGGGAATCAACGTAATTACTACTCCTCGGTTGCAGATTATATTTGATACGCAATATTTGTTATCGAAACTTTCATGTTGTACGGATAGAAGTAGGTAACCAGGAAAAAAAAGGTACATTGAAACATCACCTACACAAAAAAATATTTATTTCCAAGATTTGTTTTGCGGCGATAGGAGACAAGGGGAAAAAACGGATAAGCTTTTTTTTACGGTGTAGATGTTACAAACATAGAAAGAAGGAGAGTTCAATTCCCACCATTCGGAATGGATAGTGTTTGAAACAGTGCGATGAAAATATTAAGAAAAGGACTACGAAGTAACTTGCACATGAACAGACATTATTTAAAGACACCTTTACAATTATTACGGTACATTTTATCTTTACGTATGCTCTGCATATTCGAAACCTGACTTTATACTTAAGTAATGGGGTGTTATGGTATGGTAGTGTTCTTCTAATTATCGTCAATGACGGATGCAGTAGAGACAACTCTTGATAAGGGAGAAACATTACACTGTAAGTAGACTCGCTCGAAAAAGCTTTATTTCAGAATCTACGGCGCAACCACGTAGCCACCATCACGTCAAAGAGATTGTAGATAAGATGTTATTAGAAATGGTAGATAAGTTCTACATTATGAGCAACAAAATATAGATAATGGCCGAAGTACACGACTATCTATAAAACGCGTTTTAATCATCAATGTGCATGCAGTTGTCATTGCGAGTTGCGTTCAGTAGCAAAATATTATTACCAGAGAGAGCACAATAGAGATTTTGGGTCGTTATTGGGTGGTGTCGTAATACATAAGCCACTCTGTTCATTGCAAATATTCATGACGACCATTCACGGAAGCGACGCCAGCGCTCCAAGCGGCAGCACAATAATAATTACAGAAGAATGGCGGCGGTTGGCTCTCTCTCCCTCGGGGAGCTGTTGACATTACAGATGCTAGACGTAAGCTTTAACGTATATGTTAATAAATTTATTTTCCGATCGCTACCAAATCATCACAGGATTACCCGCTGGACGAATGTAAAAATTTCCTGAAGATTTCATTAAAATTGTTCCAGCCCTCTTCGAGTCTATAAATACACACATACATAAATCTATTTTTTTGGATGAGATGCCACTAGAACTGACAGATGAGTTCTACATTTTGCGCTACAAAATACCTATAATGCCCGAGGTAGATAAATATAAAGGAATCAGTATCTCAAGAAAAAAATTCATTACAGAAGGAATGAAAATTAAGGTGTAAAATGTAATAACTTCAATAAGATGACAAAGTCAAGACCGCATGTAAAAATTACTCATTACTAGTTTCAGCGCGATATGTTGCCATTACCAAATGAGCAATCATTATTCTGTCAAAGTAAATACTTATACATCATTATACAAGATTACATTACATTAGCCCCCCTACGCTCAGCTTCTGGCAGTTAAGTCCATTGTAATATCTTTTACATAAAAAGACGCACACCGGCATACACTACCAACAACCAAGCAGTCTGTCTTTTAATTCGAACAATTCTCCATTTGTAAATAGTAAGGTGCTACATCTCTTCAACCAGTCATCGACAATAAATGTGCATATTGTAAGCTGATGAATATTTCAAAAATTGTAGGCTATTACAAGTCTTAATATATACAATTCAAATTGAAGATTGTCATTTACATTCTGGATAAAAGTGCATTGTATAGTCTAAATCCATAACTGTCTTATAGTAACAGAAGGGTATTTCACAAAGTATAATTGAACACATGTCTTACTGAAATATTTTGGTTACATAAAAGACAGTTTATTTTATAACATGCAGCACAAAAATGCTTAGGTTCCAGTGTAGGTGCACATAGCTCAAGGTATAGGTTATGCACCACCAATTATTTCGAGTACTATAATACCATTGTTTCCATGTTTTAGTCTAAGTGCGTGTAGCTCGATTTCTTCGTTATGCAATGCCAAAAGTTTTCGTTTTGGGCGTAACTCAACGCCTAGGTTTTCATTGTAAGTGCACTTTAAATCAGAGTCTATGGTATGCACGTCCAAAGCTATTGATTTGAATGTAACCCAATGCCTAAGTTTCATCGAAGGTGCACGCAGCTCGAAGCTATATTGCAGCCATTATTTAGAGATCTATATTCGATTAATAACGCATATTGGATATGTATACAGATCTATTCTCAGAGCCTATGCAAGTATTATTTATGAAGCAGATGGGTATTATGACAATGGTGTACCAAACATGTGATCCAACACAGGTGTTCAACTCAACCGGTCATAGACTATATTTAAGGACAACGATAATGACTTTTTCAGTACATGGTACGCCCATTTTTCCTCGCTCTAAGGAAAAACCATGTGAACCTCAAGTAAAGAGTTGAGACACAAAATATCATAATGTATCACACAAACTACAACTGTAACCAATATCGGAATTAACTTATTTATCCACCACCTCCATGTAGAGAGTATTTTATAAACGAGGGAACCATAAGCTTCGACTAGATCCATTATTTAGTGTTCCCAACGATCTGTCGCAAATAACTGACTTAGTAACTGAAAACACGAAATATACATAGAATATTCAACAGATTTTCCATTAAAGCCTAAAATAAAATTACCGAAATCATATCTCTGAAACTCAACTTTCCGTATGCAGTTACATCACGTACGCGTGTGTGCATCACAAACATATTTCAGCGGACTCTCATTTGCATATGACAACAACATTTCATATATCAACGAGGCATTAAGCCTTGAACGCTGGTCGCCATAAAAATGCAAAGCGAAATATAATATTGTTAAAAATGTATAGCACCTTGATAGAAGATACGGTTTTAAACGATCAACTTTCTCCAGCCTTTTGCATATTCCGTAGATTGTTCCCAAATATTTCTATCGGCTTTGGACGAATGAAAGTGTGCAACTAATTTAATGAAATAAGGCAACTTACCTTGGGAATTACATAAACATATTTAATAAACATTAATATTGCTTTAGTCCGGCTAAAACTCAAAAGTGACTTTCTGGATTTAAATAATTATTTCATTTTGTTCACCTGAGTAAGAAAGTGGTTTAAAAAAAGCATAGAAAAACTCAATGGAACAATAAAATCCGACGCTTATTATCCCTTCAGAAAGCAAGCCGATGTACAAAGCTGTTTTTTGGAGTTGCAATCGAGCCGTACCCTTTGCTGCATCTTAATACTATTATATGGACAATAAAAATGAAGTTCCTATTTTTAATCAGATCTTTCTTAAATATTAGAACAGAGTTCCATCTTAGGGTCTTTGACGTGATTACTCTACCGCACCAAAATCCACATGTGCAATCTTCCACTATCCTAGTTTCCGCTTCCAGCGTGTATTGCTCTTGTGACCAATTACAAGAGAGGGGCTCGTGGTCGTGAAATTCATACGAAGTGGAGGTTAAGAAGTCCACATCCGAAGTAGTCACAGAACTCTCACACTACCCACCACCTGTTGGATGAGAAGCGGCGGGCGTCTATAATCCCAATACAAGCTGCGATTTGCAAATGGGTGTACCCTGTGTTAAGCCATTTTCGCCAGGGCCTTATTTACCCCTAATCGATTCTGTTAAATTTACGTACACCAACGTAGAATTCATCTCTCCTATCTACACTACTAGCCATTAAAATTGATACACAAAGAAGAAATGCAGATGATAAACGGGTATTCATTGGACAAATATACTAGAACTGATTACATTTTCACGCAATTTGGGTGCATAGAAATCAGTACCCAGAACAACCACCTCTGGCCGTAATAACGGTCTTGATGCGCTTGGAATTGTATGGCGTGAACAAGTACAGATGCCTATGCAGCTTCAACATGATACCACAGCTCATCAAGACTAGTGACTGGAGTTTTGAGGCGAGCCAGTTGCTCGGCCACCGTTGACACGACGTTTTCAGTTGGTGAGAGATCTGGACAATGTGCTAGCCAGTGCAGCAGTCGAACATTTTCCGTAACTAGAAAGTCCCGTACAGGACCTGCAACATGCGATCGTGCATTATCCTGCTGAAATTTAGAGTCTCGCGGGGATCGAATGAAGGGTAGAGCCACGGGTCGTAACATATCTGAAATGTAACGGCCACTGCTCATAGAGGCAACCGAGACGTGTAACCAATGGCACCCCATACCACCACGCCGGGTGATACGCCAGTATGGCGATGGAGAATACATGCTTCCAATGTGCTTTCACCACGATGTCGCCAAACACGGATGCGACCATCATGATGCTGTAAACAGAACTTCGATTCATCCGAAAACATGACTTTTGCCACTCATGCAACCAGGTTCGTCGTTGTCGTTGCGTACACCACCGCAGGCGCTCCTATCTGTGATGCAGTGTCAAGGGTAACAGAAGCCATGGTCTCCGAGCTGATTGTCCATGCTGCTGCAAACGTCGTCGAACTGTTCGTGCAGATGGTTGTTGTCTTGCAAACGTCCCCATGTGTTGACGCAGGGAACGAGATGTGGCTACACGATCCGTTACAGCAATGCGGATAAGATGCCTGTCATATTGGCTGCTAGCGATATGAGGTCGTTGGGATCCGGCATGGCGTTCCGTATTGCCATCCTGAACTCACCATTCCATATGCTGCTAACAGTAATCGGAACGCAACCAACGCGAGCTGCAATGTTGCCATACGATAAACCGCAATCGCGATAGGCTACAATCCGACCTTTATCAAAGTCGGAAACGTGATGGTACGCATTTCTCCTGCTTACACGAGGCATCACAACAACATTTCACCAGGCAACGTCGGTCAACTGCTGTGTGTGTATGAGAAATCGGTTGGAAACTTTCATCATGTCAGCTCGTCGTAGGTGTCGCCACCGGCCCCAACCTTGTGTGAATGCTCTGAAAAGCTAATCATTTGCGTATCACAGCATCTTCTTCCTGTCGGTTAAATTTCGCGTCTGTAGCACGTCATCATCGTGGTGTAGCGATTTCAATGGCTAAGAGTGTATTTCTGACTAACAAAACACACTTATACTGTTACAATGTTATTCACACTGTGGTGAGACCGGATACATCATACAAATCTGCTTAAACTCATGTCCAAGCTATATGACGCCTATCGCATGTCTTTCATTGTTAATAAATGAGGTTTTAGGCAGACTTCGTAATTGTAAATCGAAATTACGAGGTGCTTGCGGTCAATAGCTTTTCCTAATGATTTACAACAAACATAGATACTTGATATTGGCAAAAGGTACAGCATTGTTTGAACTGTTTGTCGACATAGTCACCAAAAGAAGTGACACACTTGTCATTTCATGTATCAACCTCTACCGCAAATAAAGAAAGATCATAGTAAATGGAATTTGTGTACAAACTCACCCATAACCGATATAATAAAACATCAGTATCGTTCCAGGCAAAATTAAACACTGCGCAACAGTAATTAAATTGGTGGTAGTTTATGAATCAGAATGCCTACCGCTGAATAAAACAGCGCAAAAGAAGATCTAGAAAAGGAAGGAAAATACTCAGAAAAATTTTAGGACCACGAAAGAACAAGGTTAAAAACTGGATGAAAAGAAGAATTTAAGATGTATACAGAAACATGGAAACTATCACAGAGTCAATTATGAAGAGGCGACTAAATTTTCACAGACTCATTATTTTATAGAATGAATGATGAAAGGTTAACGAAAAAAATTGTCAATTTCATTTCCAAATTGAAGAACACCATGGGGTGGCTCGAAGAGACAAAAGGGGATTTGGGAATATTTTAACGTCACAGAAAACACCATACAAGACAGTGAAAATTTCGGGCTACGGATTAGTTCTGCAAAATTTCCCGCCAAAAACAAAAACTAGCCCAAGCATGGGCAGAAAAGAAAAAAAAAAGACTGTACCATAGTCTTACGTCCTAAGCGGTCTATAATTCGCCAAGTCTACACACACACACACACACACACACACACACACACACACACACACACACATATATATATATATATATATATATATATATATATATATATATATATATATATATATATATATATATATATAAACTAGCTGCTCCCCGCGGTGTTACCCGCCGTTCAATAGTCAGACATTAAAGTGCCAAGAAAGGGCATACATAACTACATGACTGTTTGCGACATTGTTAGCGCGGAATATCTAATTGTCTTGGAACGGTTGGAGAGCCAAAAACCTATTGCAATACGTCCCTGTAAACGACGTTTCGAGACTTCTTGTTCTCCGAGTATACGTAGAGATTTCTAGCTCTCGATACACGGGACCAGCCTACGTAGAGCTGTCCGTGCGAGAAACATGGGTTGGCCAGATGAATACCTGCCACTTTTAATGTTTGTCCTTGACTCTTGTTTATAGTAATCTAGAAGGCCACTTTCAATGGGAACTGTAACCGTTTAAACTGGAATGGCAGGTTTTTTGGGATGATGGAAATTCGTGGCATTAATACAGTCTCTCCTTTGGCTCCACCGGTGATGATGGTGGCCTGCACGATATGCATTCTCAGACCCGTGTTGCGTAACCTGGTGCCATTGCATAATCGTGGTGCATCCAAGTTACGCATCAATAAAACAGGCACACCCACCTTCAGCTCCAACTTGTGGGATGGCACCCCTGACAGTAAGTATCTACAATAACAACAATACAGTAATCGAAAACAAATGCCAAGTAAAGGAACAAAATAATCAGCAAACCTAACTGAGAAAAGTAACGAAATAAACAACAAACATAACGGAGAAAAGTAACGGAATAAAAAAAGAAATCCAACGGAGAAACGAACCGTTGAGATCCTACAAATGCAAAGCGAACCAACAAATGTAACGAATAAAGAACCTATCCTGATGCTATAAATACGAACGAAACGAATGAAAGAAACAATAAATATAACGGGGAAAAACCAACGAAGTCTTAGAAACCAACGAAATCACCAGAGAAAGATTGAACCAGTGAAATCTAACCAGCAAAGTCACGTCAATGCACTGAAAGCAAACGTTCGAATGCTTTAAATAATCGAAATCACCAAAGAAACTATTATTCACTGAAATCCAAAGAGAATACAATTTTAAAGAATTACGATAACATCAAAATGTTCTAACATCTATAGTTGAAGGTGACAGTCCAATACACGTCATCGAAAACAAAGGAGAAAACAATATTTAAAACCTGGATAATATCACAATTGAATACACATTATACGTCGTGAGAAATATTTTGATGAGTGTTATACTGCCTGCCATCTGTCGAGTGCATTTGCTACTACTTTCGTTGCAGTTTACGTACGCTATTGATACATGGCACTTCGCGCTTTGTACACAAAATAGGGCTTGGTATCTAGATCCCATTCTACACAAAACGTCAATTTTTTCCTTGCCATGGTACATAGAGCATATTTTATTTAAAGTCTTCAATTTATATACATACTTCCTTCATTTGTTACAACAAATGAAAATGAATGCGGCATAAATGCCAACATTCAGATTTCTTGTGCATGTAATTATGTATCAGTTAAGCCGTTTTGGCAGTATCCCAGAATCTTTTTGTATATTCGAAAGTAAAAAAGATATGAATAACAAAGAAAAAATTTCACTACAGCAGGACACGAACCATTGCCCAAAATTACGGAAGTTTATAAAATAACGCGGCTAAACATGACATACACTGCAATGCACCTCTGCTGTTGTATTAGAAACTTTTTACAACCGTTACGTATTTCTATGGGACTTTTTTTATTTCAAATAAATAACTTGTAATAAACATTTTGAAAAGTAGCCTATGTCCTAATCCAAGACATAAGAAATCTCTATATGAAATTTCATCTAAATCAGTGCTGCAGTTTTAGCGTGATGCGGTAACAAACATACAAACTTTCCCATTTATAATATGTATATAGGATGTATGTCTGTATGTCCTCTATGCGTTCATGAACCATTCATTCGACTGCAATGAAACTTTGGTGAACTGTTCAGCAAACGTCCACGAAGGTTCCTGAAACAAAAAAAAAAAAAAACAAAAAAAAAAAAAAATGCACGACACATAGCTCGGGAGATATGACGTCATAAATAATGAAAGGCCACCTCATGAGAATACTCAGATTTATGCGTCAATTATTGAAAAATGGAAGGAGTCATGGAACTGCAACAAAGTTTTCATGTAATTTCGGACGTTTATAAAGCGTATTGTAACTGAAGACCCCCCTCCCCACTACAAAAAGATGACACGAAAAGACGTCTAGAGCTCACAACACTTTCGCTGTAAATGCCGTAATACTGTTGCATCAGGCATGAACTTGTATCAAGTGAAGTTAGCATTACAGATTTGCATGTTACTATTTATTTTTGTCTGCAAGTTTACCTTACTTCTCTTGCTTCCAAATAAGTAACCTATTTCTTAATCTCTATATAATAGCTCACTCACTCAGTGAATACACACGAAATCTCAAAAACTACTTTACCTATGAAGCTGAAATTCGGCAGGAATATAGTTTACAGGTAGAAAACGTCAGCTAAGATAGTATTTTGTGATGATGCATGGCGGAAAATACTTTTCCTACAGACTGACGAAATATACAATTTATTTCCAATTTTCACGAAATTTCGCACGCTTGACCTCCAAAACAAGACGAACGTCACCACCTACCTTAAGTTTCATACGGCGCATTGCGGAGAGTACTTTGCAACATAAAAATGAATCCCAAAATACCTTGGTTGCGCCATAACTTGAGTACGGCTCGACCAATTTCACAGACTCCCTTTTTTTCTGTTCTTCTCAGAACAATGGTTGTATGAAGTAAAACTGGAATATTTGAGAACAACAAAGTGCGATTTTCAATGTGACCCTGCGTTTATATTCCATACAAATCTATAGTTTTGTTCCGGTAGTGATGAAATTTGGCACACTATAGCTTACAAACAAGAGCAATGTCACTCTTTGTATAAAATTTCGTTCGATGCGTAGTGGAGGGTACTTAACTTATGGATTTTTACAAAATGCATAGTTTTGTTTCAGTCTTTACGAATTTTTGCACCAGTGACTTTTAAACCAAGAGGATGATCATTGGGTACATAAATGTTTGTATGGTGCATTGCAGAGGGTACCTTGTAGAAAACTTTGCCAAGGGAGAGAAAGGTGGAAACGAACAGGCAGATGGGAGAAAAGTGGTGGATGCAGAGAGAGAGAGAGAGAGAGAGAGAGAGGGGGGGGGGCGAAGGGGATGTGGACTACGAGACTGTAGGATAAATAAACATCCGGGCAACGCTGGGTTTTCAGTTAGTTCTGTAATAAAAGAGAATTATTATATCGCAGTAGTTACACGATAAATCAGTCAAACCTTAAGTTCGCAAATTCTACCAAACACCTAGGAGTTACAATTACAAACAACTTAGACTGAAGAGAACACATAGAAAATATTGTGGGAAACGCGAACCAAACGTTACGTTTCATTGGCAGAACGCTTCAAAGATGCTACAGCTCCACCAAAGAGACTTCCTACATCACACTTGTGCATCCTTTCCTGGTATACTGTTTCCCAGTGTAGTATCCTCACCAGGTGGGACTGACGGAAGACATTGAGAAGGTTGAGAGAAGGGCAGCTCGGTTTGTTTTATCATGTCATAGGAGGGGGGGGGGGGGGAATTGGGGAATCGTCACGGAAATGTTGCACTATTTGAGTTGGAAATCATTAAATGAAAGAAAAGATGTTCGTTGCGACGAGATCTATTTGCAAAATTTCCATCACCAACTTTTACTTCTGAATGTGAAAATATTTTGCTAGCACCCATCTACATAGGGAGACATGACCATTCCAATAAAACAAGAGAAATCAGATCGAAAACGGAACGATTTAGTTGTTTTTTCCTTCCCGTACACTATTAGAGAATGAAACAGTAGAGAAAGGTTATGAAAGTGGTTAATGAAGCCTCTGCCAGGCCCTTAAATGTGATTTGCAGAGTATCTATGTAGATATAGAATGTGCGACAGTTGTCTTTAGCTCTTCGTCGTTATCAGAACGCTGCCGAACAGACATTTCGTGAGGTGGATGAAAATCGTTGGGCTCAAGTTCAGGACTGTATGCTGGATGACAAAACAGCTCCTAGCCGAACTTGTGCATGAAATAAGCTGTGCGCCGGGCTGTATCAGGCGAGCTTTGCCACGGAACTACACAGCACCTGCAGGAAGCGGACCTCGCCTCTGGTCTGAATGGCACGTCGCAGTGCACAGTTTCACAATACGAGTTGAAGACGACTGCCACAAGCCGGTTGTATTCACCGGCGGCAGACTTGCGACACGCGAATCCGCCAGTTTATCCCACGATAAGACAAACGTGTCAGATGTATTCGTGTATATGTGGAAAAATAATTCAAACCTTGCTGTACCTCTTTGCAATGAAGGTCTTCGTGTAGGTGCCTTGTCTTTCTTTAAAAAAAGAAATAATAATAAAGTAAAATACAATAAATGCCCTTAATTTTTGAAAGAGAGTCGTGCAGGCCCTATACAAAATAGTCAGTGCTTATCCACGGCTTGTATAACTCAGTTGGCGAAAGCATTTAACGATTTCTCCAAAAGAGGACAATGACTACCTTCTAAAAATCTCACTACTGAATGCAAACTGTATCGTGATGTCAATATTTCGACAAGTTTCTGCAAGAAATTATTAATTCGTCTTGTTCGGCTCATCATGAGATTAGTATTGTCGCTGCTGTGGAGTGACCGAGCGTTATAAGGTGCTGCGAAGCGCACGGTTTCTCCCTGTCGGAGTTTCCAGTCCTCCTTCGGGCCTGAGTATGTGTGTTGTCAATAGTTTGACTAGTTTGTAAGCCTACGAACTGATCAACTGAGTTGTTAAGTCCCACAGATTTCCAAACATTTGAACATCATTAAGTTGTGAGTAAGGCGGACAGCCGATTTTGGTTTATTGGGAGAATTTTGGGAAGATGTACTTCCTCTGTAAAGGAGACCGCGTATAAAACGCTTTTACGACCACGTCTTGAGTATTGCTCAAGTGTTTGGAATCCGCAGCAGATCAGTTTAAAGGAAGACATAGAAGCAGTTCAGAGGCAAGCAGCTAGGTTTGCTACAATGTGCGAATGTCACGGAAATGCTCATGGTACTCAGTTGGGGATCGCTGGAGGAAATATGACGTTCTTTTCATGAATTTATGTTGAGGAAATTTAGAGGGCTGGAATTTGAAGCTGAGTGTGGTATGATCTTCCTTCCTTCCACCTACTTACATTTCGCGTAGTGAGAGAAGGGAAATTAGGGCTTGTACAGAAGCATAGAGGCGTTCTTTTTTTCCTCTATTTATTTGGGAGTGAAATAGGAAAGGAAATGCCTAGTAGTGATACAGTGTACCCTCCGCCACGCGCCTTACGGTGGACTGCGGAGTATGTATGTAGATGTAGGTGTAGATATAGATGTATTGTCGACTTATTGATCGTCAAAGGTTACACATTACAACCGATTCATGAGAAAATAAATGTAGAATAAATTATTTAACTCTACCAGTCCTTCACATGGATATTCACATAAATTCGGATAATGGACGTGCTATAATGGTATTGCTTGGAAACAGATACTTCATTACACCATTACTCTTCTTGGGAATTGTAGACATGGACAGATTGGGGTATGTCACGTTTGTGAAACGCGTGCTGCCAGCTGTGGTAGCGTGAAGTCGATACCGCTGCAGCTTTTCCCTTTCTTTGGCGATATCTTGAACTGTCACTTTCAGGAGGGGGGACAGAAACCGCGCAGGGACGAAAAACAACGCCACTGAGATTCCGGCTGTTATCTTACTGGTTTTACGGCTGAGTGCCCACCGTTCCAATGCCTCGCTAGAGAGGAATGCAAAATAAGGGTCGTATTTTCCTTTCAAACAACTTCCGTATCGACACCACATTGACAAGTGGGCTGCCTTTATCCCACTCCCTTGGCACAAAAGCTCAGCACCGGGCCGCCGTAACTACGAGTGAAATGTGAATTCACGACGCACGTGGCCAAGTTGCTGGCGCAAAACCTTGCAATGCTCGCAGAGGCTCATACTGTGTAATTGGTTACCCAGCCGTTTCCTGTTCACAAATCCGCTGACTCACTAGGCTATTAAACAAAAATGGATTGTGCAAGCTATCAACTGATGGTATTTGAAAAACTGCGTGTAAACTGCGTGTAAATAAAGTTTTTATGACTCTGGCTGATAGTACACACAAGCCCTTCACCGCGATGCATACGGTTTTATGAAGTCCGATATGCATTTATATGATGACTTACTACAGATTTACCTATTTGTAGGAAAACGAAATGTTGACATAACTGTTATGTACTAGTTTGATCTTTCGATGTCTAATAAGTTTTGCTAGTCCATAGCGCATTCAATAAAAGGAGCAAAGGAGCATGTTACAGCTAGATGCATTGTTTTCCCTGCTAAAGCAGGTAGTTCGTTCCTCCATCTATCTCTTTAGATAACTATAATTTGGTAGTTTATTGTACATTGTACATAGGTTACAACGAAAAGGGATTCAATTCTTAATCGATCGAAGATGTCAGACAGAAAAACATACAACAATCATTTTTCTTTTTTCCAATTAATACTTTTCTGAAAATGATTGTTATTGTTGTGGTTGTAGTCTTCAGTCCGCATACTGTTTTGATGCAACTCTTGACTCTGCCCTGTCCTACGCATACCTCTTTATCTGAGAAGACTTACGGCAACCTACTTTCTTTTGAAACTGCTTACTGTATTCGTCCCTTGGTCTCCCTCTATGATTTTTACCCCACACATATCCTTCTAATGCTAAGTTGACGATTCCTTGATGTCTCGGAATTTGTCCCACCAAACTATCCCTTCTCTTAGGATGTGGAAGGAACTCCTTCTCTCCCCAATTCTGACGAGCACCTCTTCATTAGTTACGTGATCTACCTATCTAATATTCATAATTAGTATGTATCACCAAATTTCGAAAGCTTCTATCATCTTTTCGTCTTAACTCCTTATCGTCCACGTTTCACTCCCAGACAATGCTACATTCCATACAAATGTTTTCAGAAAGTACTTCCTAACAGTTAAACTAATATTGGATGTCAACAAATTTCGATTCTACAGAAACGCTTTTTTCCCATAGCCATTCTGCATTTTATATCGTCTCTACTTCGGAATCAGAAGGTATCTTGCTACCCAAATAACAAAACTCATATACTACTTTTACTGTCTCATTGCCTAATTTAATTCCTTCAGCATCACCTGATTTTCTGACACAACATTCCATTACACACGTTTTACGCTTGTTAATGTTCATCTTATACCTTCCTTTCAATATATTCGCCATTTTGTTTAGATGTTCTACCACGTCCTATGTCGTCAGCAAACCGCAAGATTTTTCTTATCTCTCCTTGAACTTTAATACCCTATCCAAATTTCTCCTTGCTGTGCTTCACAGCTTGTTCAATGTAGAGATTTAACAATATTGGGGAAAGGCTACAACCCTGTCTTACTCCCTTCCCAAACATTGTGACCCTTTCATGCCCTTTGACTCTAATAATTGCTGCCTGGTTTTTGTACAAGTTGTATGTAGATCTTAGCCCCCTTTAATTTACTCCTGCTACCTTCTGAAATTCTCAAAAAAATGTATTCCAGACAACATTCTGAAAATCTTACTTTAGATCCACAAATACCGATAACATAGGTTTCTCTTTCCTTAATCTATCTTCTAAGATAAGTCGTAATGTGAGTACTGCCTCGCGTGTCCCTACATTTCTCGTAAATCCAAAATGATCTTCCCCAAGGTCGTATTCCACGAGTTTTTCCATTCGTTTGTAAACAATTCCTGTTAGTATTTTGCAACCATGACTTATCAAACTGATAGTAGTGTAATTTTCACATTTGTTTGCACTTCCTTTGTTAGAAATAGGAATCACCATATTCTACTTGAAGTCGGGGGGTGTTTCCCCTGTGTCATACATCTTGCATACCAGGTTGAATAATTTCTTCATTACTGGATCTCCTAACGACGATAGCAGTTCAGACGGAATATCATCTACTCCAGGAGGCGTTGTTTCTACCCAAATCTCTTAGTGCTCTGTCAAATTCATCTCGCAGAATAGTATCTCTTTTCTCATCTTCATCTACTCTAACTTCCATTTCTAGATTACTGCCTTCAATTTATTTCCTTTGTAGAGGCTGTCTATATATTCCTTCCACTTTTCAGCTTTCTCTTCTTTGCTTAGTAGTGGTTTTCCATCTGAGTTCTTGATATTCATACACCTGCTTTTCTTGTATCTTTATTTTCCTGTAGGCGTTATCTACCTTTCCCCTGGTTATACATTCTTCTACGGTCTTGCATTTCTCCTCAAGCGACTCCTTCTTAGCCAGTTTGGACTTCCTGTCAACCTCATATTTCAGACGTCTGTAATCCCTTTTGCCTGCTTCACTTGATGCATTTTTAGACTTTCTCCTTTCATCAATTACCTTCAGAATCTCCTGTTTTATCCAAGGATTTGTATTAGGCCTTGTCCTCCTGCCTATATGATCCTCTGCGACCTTCATTACCCATTCTTCTTCTACTATATTACTTTCTTCCGTTGAAATCAATCCTTGCCTAACGCCCCCTCTGAAACTCTCAGCCACCTCTGGTTCCTTCAATTTTTCCAGGTTCCATCTCCTATCTTTCCTACCTTTCTGCAGTCTTTTAAGTTTTAATCTACAATTCATTACCAATAAGTTATGGTCAGTCTATATCTGCATCAAGGTATGTATTACACATCCATGCCTTACCATTATAAAGTCAATCTGGTACTTCGCAGTATCTCCTGGTCTCTTCCACGTATATACCCTTCTTTCATTATCATCAAACCAAGTGTTTGTGGTGAATAAATTGTGGAATGCACAAAATTCTACCAACTGATCTCCTCCTTCATTTCTTTTCCCCATTACAAGTTTACCTACTACATTTCATTCTCTTCCCTTTCCTACTACCGAGTTCCAGTCTCCCATCACAATTAAGTTTTCTTCTTCTTTAACAGTCTGGGTAATTTGTTTTATCTCCTCATACATTTCTTCGATTCCTCATCATCGGCAGAGCTAGTTGGCATGCCAACTTGTACTACTGTAGTCGGTGTTTTGTATTTCTAACCCTGTACTCACGTGACTTAAAATCCTGTTCATCCTTCCAACGAACTTCACTAAAGCCCACCATATCTAACTTTAACGTATCCATTTTTCTTTTGAAATTTTCTAACTTACCTACCCGATTAAAGGATAGAACATTCCACTCTACGATCTTGGTGACGACATCCTCCTGAATAGTCCCCGCTCGGAGATCCGAATGGGGACTATTTTAGTTCCGGAATATTTTACCCTACAGGATGCCATCATCAAATTTTCGTACAGTAGAGCTGCACGTCGTCGAGAAAATAAACGACTGTAGTTTCCTCTTGATTTCAGCCGTGATCCATGAGGTCATGGTGCAGGCTTAACCATTCACAGAAAGACAACGAAATGCTATGCAAATATGAAACCTTCGACATACGAATAAAGCTCTGAGTTTATGGTATATAATTTAAATTATTGTAACCGCATAAATAATGACGCAACCATGAAATGAAGCAAATTACGCGGCTGTAGACGACCATTTCGGTCAATATGTGGACGGTGCAGTGGAAGTTCAGTGCGTTCTTTGACTTGCTAAACTTTAATCCGTGAAAAGTGTACAGAGTGAATACTATGTTCTGTACGAAGAAGTCACGTCTTATAGAAATAAAGTAAGACAGTTGGATGTGGACTTGCAGGAAAGTGACTGTTACATCAGAAACGTTCATGTCAGAATTCGGTTATTGACGAAACTGTAGAAACTAAACCTATGCAGCCAATAGAAATTGGGGCATAAATGTGTCCGAGAACTTTACTTAAAGAAGACTATGGCCCATAATGTTTACCAGTTAGTTGGTACATTCTATCCACCCATATAATATGCCCAGAGGATATGAATTTGCTTCACAGACATTTTATGACATTAACATCGATGAACAGATCCTAAAGAGATTACTGTTTAATGATAAGATTACGTTCCACGTATGTGGTCATGTCCATTGCAATAACGTCATAAAAATGGCTTCTCAAATCCTCTTACCTACATTGAGTACCAACGTAACTTCCTTAAGATGAAAGTCTGGTGTGCCCTCGTGCTTGATACAATTAAAAGACCGTATTTCATTGAGGACTGAACAGTAACGTCAGACAGCTACATGAAAAGATTCAGTGGCATGCAATGCCAAAAATCGAAGGTGAAGGTGAAGGTCGCATTTAAGAACACGATGACGGTTCCTCCTCACCACGCCAGAATCACTCTGGAGTTTGTGGATTCAAAATTACCCGGCCGTAGACAGGGCCACTATGGTCCTCAGACGATGCCCCTAGAATTTTTGTAGTGAGGTAACGTAAAGCAGAGTGTACAGTGTTAATATCAACGACACTGAGCAATTAAACGGTGCTTATCACATTGGTACACGTGATGGGTACAATGAACTGAAATATCTTTCAGATGGGCTTAGAATTACAGATGAAAGCCACAAAGAATCACAGTGAGTAGGTATGCAAACTTGGAGAGGATGAAGGAATCACATTTCTATCTTGTGTCTTTACTCTTCTGCGTCCGGTTAATATTGCACCATTGCTCTCCGGAATACTGGTGCTACGTTATTCATTTGATTGTTGCGTTACTATTTGCTCACGGACAAATGAAAATTACGTAACTCAAACTTGTAAATTTTCCCTTCATTTGGTAAAGGTTTGACATATTAATTTTATTCCGTTATCTCTTGTACCTGTTAAAGCTGCTCCAGTACTCTATGTATACTCATTAACAGCCAATGATCCGAAGAGAAAGAATACTAAGAAAGTGGAACTCAGAGTCATTTCATCTTATTATTTATATACCGCAGCCAAAACTACATATTTCAAACGAATAGCGTTTGTATATGGTAGTATGTATTAGTCTATCATTGTGTACTTTGGTGGTAGAGAGTTGATAACGATGAAGGGGTGGAAGATATGGAAGTTGAAACTAACTGACTTACATAAAATTCTACTTGTGGGTAATATTTTGACGTTCAGAAAAAAACTACATAATGGAGACTAACGATCTCTCTTTGTTGTTGTAGTCCAAAGTCTCCCGTTGTACACCACAACAGCTCCGTTTCGATTGCTGTCAGAGGGTGGAAGATATAGTGGTTGTAAATCGTCGGCTTATATAAATTTCGGACTGAAGACCAGCGACGACATTTGACACTATAATAGCAAAGAGAGTATATACAGCAAAATGTGATGCAAATTCTTCAGTTGTTTTTTGCAACAAGCGTACGAATAAAGAAAAATAAGTGCATATTGCAATTTCAAAAGCAAAACTACCAAGTAAGTTGCCAAAGCGTGAGAAAGATATTTCGCGTTCTCGTTCCATTTCTAAAAGATAGGAAAATTGAATGTACAGACGATAGACACTTCACATTTGTGGACATTGTTTATCTTACACTGTGGGCATCAACTATTTTTCGATATTCCCATGCCTAAGGGCATGAAATAGGGGACGAACGGTTTTTTAAAAATAAGTTGCAATTCAGGCAATTTTGAAGCAAGAAATAAAAAACTTCAGATTTATATTTTAAAATGGAATTTTAAAAACATGTGTTTCGATTTTTTTGGAAATTCAGCGATTAATCTGGTGAAATAAGGGTGTTACTAAGACTATTTTGATGCTAAAAATGTGAAAATTTGGATTTGGAACCATGCTTACAACTAAAATATTATGTTTCGAGATGTTTTGAATTCTGCCATCAATGGTGAAATAGCGGAAGACAAGTTGTACCAAAATTCTTTGTTAGGAAATCATTTGTAAAGCTAAATCTACGAAAATTTATATTTAGAAGTAGAAACAAACAAAGCAGACCATTCAATCTATGCGTGCTAAGCATCGAGGATTAAGCTAGTCGTATATAAAAGGTAATGTTTTTAGAATGAAAAAATATATCGACGTGATCCCCGTTTTAAAGATTTCTATAAATGAACTAAAAGCAAGCATATGCGAAGTCTGTGCAAACTCTTTAAAATTCTGTGGAATACTCCATTTAATTTGATGCTGCATAATGGCTGTGATGAATGACAAAGGTATCGCCTCTTCACAGAGAGAATGTATGAAATATGTGAGAATTTAAAATATCTCCTAATAGTAATCATAAAACTGAATTATGAGCCTCATAGTGGCCTGAATGATGACTCCTAGCGCAGGCAATCAATTAATTGCAAGGACTGAACCGTCAGAACGTAGTGCAGACAGAACGTCTCTAGCGACGTGGCACAGTAGACTCTCACTCATGACGTCGTTGCCAATCCGCCTCCGTCCAGCTAGGTTTAGGTTTCCCGTCAATTTCATAAATCACACCAGGCAAATGACAAGAAGGTTCCTTCAAAACTCACGGTCGATTTCCTTCTCCATCCCTGACGTAACCTAACCCATCGTGGTCTCCACTTCTAATGATAACGATGTTCACGGAACCTTCGTCAAACCGTAAGCTCCCTTCTTTATCCCTCATTTCTTCAGTAACAGTGGACGTGTCACGACGGTAACTTTTAAGTTATTGATCTCGTTGATATCGAATTATCTGAGAACATCGTCTTACGGAGTATTAAGGGGAGACGTACACGAAAATTACCGAAATTGTGAAAATTTTAATGACTCTTCGCTTACTAGATGGTATCGAAATTCCAATTACCTTATATTATGTTTCGGATCCGCTTCTAGATGCGAAAAAAAAATTAATTTGAGATAGCTTGTACAGGATCGTGCCTTCTTCTTTGATCTTTATTCTCTAATTGGCTGTTTATGTGGCGTTTTCTTTTCAATGTTGCGCAATCAGAATGGAAGGAACGTCAGTATACTACATCAAGATAGCTGTGGAATAACAGCCCTCCCAAGAAATGTGTTCACGGCAAAACACAGAATCCTAATTAGTCTCTGAAGGCCCTCATCTGAAAACGTTGCCCCAATACCACATTTTTCTGATCCACGGTAGTTAATATGCTGTTAATATTGCAGTTTATGGTGTAGTTATTGTCTTTAATGGTGGGAGCTCAGAGTCTTGTAGAGACTCGCGATATCTTGTTGGGGATTGACACTCAACGTATACTCGCAGCCATTAAATCCATTGAAGACCTTGCACAGAAAAAAAAAAAAAAAAAACAACGAGCCAAAAGAGAAATCTTTAAAGGAAATGATGACATTCGTTACAGATCTGGATGCCTTTGTAGGTGGGAATGGCAACGAAAAAGCATGTTTGACTTTAAAATTCATTTTCTCAGAATTACTGGTTTCATTATTGAGGTACATCTTTGTCCAAAACAATAAAATATTTGACTGTGAATTTTGGTATGTCTTTTGAAATATATATAAGAAATATGTATACAGAGTGAATTTTAATATCATTCATGTATGTCAAGAAAGAGAATAAAGAAAGTAGAATTTCTATGTGTAGTTTTTCAATTAAAAACTAAACAAACCTAAAACATTTTTAAATATCAATAAATTTAAATGATTTTATAGATTTCTTTATATGATGTTTGAGATTATAGTGCAAAAAATTCATGGCAATTTCGTAGAAACTTTCTTAGTAATTGGTACCTTTTGTGAATCATGAGTTCATAAATTTAAAACTTTCCAAAAAATTTAAAAATTAAAATTAAAATTACAAAACAATTTGAGTATATTCTTTCAACTACCATCAACCATTGTAGATAATTTCATTTATACAACTCAAAAATTGTGGATTTTGTGACTGGTTATATTTGTACTTGTTTTTCGTGTACGTCCCCGCTTAAAGAAACTAAATGTTGCAAATGATCATGCTCTTAATTTGCAGACATGTTGTTAACAAACAATATTTTCAAAAATAGGAAAATAGCCTATATAAACAACTAATGAAACTATACTTGCCGTGGATAAATATCAGTTTCTAAATTTTTCTGCTTTAGTACAGTAACTTTCAAATTCCTGCATACAGGGAACAGATAAATCTTCGAAAAGAATTGCAAATGTTCCTGGTGATTAGTGTCGTAAGAAACTGTGGTGAAAATGGGACGATTTGTACTGAATACCAATAATTGAAGATGCGAAACCAAGAATTGGCATTGTTTATAAACAAAAATGAAAGTTTTCAATAGATCTCCAAGAAACAACCTATGAAAAAAATGAATCTTTTTTAACCATTGAAATGTCCTTTGTACATCACATTTATATACGAAACCAAAATAGATTACTCAGTTTGACTGGATTGTTGGAAGAGTGCAGCGCTTAATTTTTGATCCTAAGTTGTAGGATATCTACAGTAATCAAATTTTTACGATGGTTGTACAACAGGCTAACAGGATAGCAGCTATGCAAAACATCTCAGCTCTGTGGTTAACAAAAGCCATCATGGAACTCTAATTCGCACGTGGCGTTTTCAAATATACAATGAATAGTCTCACATGGACTTATTCATGTTCATGTGTGCTAGGCGTTCGATCGTACATTTGTCGAGGTTTTCATATTGCAAGAATACAGGTCTTATGTGGATACCTTGTATTTCCTAGTTAATGTCGCTTGATCATTCTTTGTTACCCAAAATAATCATGTGTTTTTACATCTCATTTGTTGAACAGTGCCAAACGTTAAAGAAAAAAATTACAATAAAGGGAAATAAGGATGTGACTTTTCAAACTTTCATGGCGGATTTGTTGCAAATACACTTCGCGGCTTTGCATCTACCACAGTATTACAATATTTCGTCGAGACAACTGTTCGATATTTTCTGGTGGTCGTAGCTGTCATACAAGGTGCGACTGATAGTAATTGCGCGAAATAAATGTACTGTGTTCATCTTCCACTTCGAGGAGTGGAGCGCCGTATTTATCAGGGCGTGGGCAGAGAATACGCATGCGCGAGAGAGCGTTCGGTGTTGGTCGGGCTGGCCGCGGTGGCGGAGGGGACTGAGGCGCTCCAGTCACGGTCTGCACGGCCACTATGGTCGGGGGTTCTAATCCCCTCCTCGGGCATGGATATTTGTGCCGTCCTAGTTCGTAAGTAGTTCATAAGTAGTTTGTAAGTTTAGGGCCTGATGACCCCGTAGTTAAGTCCCATAAACTATACAAACATTTGAACTTTTTTTTGTGTTAGTCGGCCGCGGCGCTCATCACACTGTGGCGCTCATGGTGCCCCCTGCTGGGATCCAAGGAGGCGTATTCCGCGCGTGCGCCGTGGGCAATGATTGTGCTGCCGGACACTCCTGTGATGGAAATTGGAACTAAGAATCTACGTTCCTTCGTGTATCCGATTTTCTCGTTTCTTCTGTTTTGTTTTGATTGCAGCCAATGCTGGATTCCAGGCTGCGCTCATCTGAAAACCAGCATCCCTGTTGATAAGATTGTCCGCCGTACGGATGTGTATGGCCTCCTTAAAAAAAGTCCCAAAATGATGACACCGGCCATAGAACTTCAGATTTTTCATAACAAATCCGATGACCTGTGTTCAGGCAGTGCTCTGCTATCGCTGAGGTTGTCCTAGGCGTATGTGGTGTTGGTGTTCAGTACAGCGGTCTTGCACAGTTCGACATGTCTGACCTATATAAGATTTTCCGCACTGACATGGTATTTTGTATACGCCGCGTTTTTGAAGGTCAAGTTCGTCTTTGACCGAGCACAATAGATTCCTCAGTATTGATGGCGGACGGAACACACATTTGATATCGTGACTCATGTGGATTAGTTCTATTCTTGATGACATGCTACCAAAATATGGCAAGAACGCCATTGCAGCTGGTGCCTCCGAATCTTTATCAACATCCTTTCGTTGGAATTGCTTCGATCGAAATGCATTGCGTATTTGTCGCTGAGAATACAGTTCTTAGATGTTGTAGTTCACCTGGCATCTGAACTGGATACTTGGATGGAGCGAGTTCATATGCTGTAGAAACGTGGGTAACGTCTCTATTCCGTGAGGCCACACCACAAATGTGTCATCCACATAGCGCCAAAAACAGGAAGGTTGCAGACGTGATGACTGTAGTGCTTTTTCTATAAAATAGTTGGCCACCATGGGAGATAGAGGACTCCCCATGGCGATTCCGTCCACTTGGTAAAAATACTAGTTGTTGAATAAGAAGAATGTTGAGGTAAGCACATGCTCGAACAATGCCACAATGCTTTTCTTAAACTTACTGCTGATGAGCTGCAGTGAGTCCTGTAAAGGTACTTTCGTAAATAAAGATACGACGTTGAAGCTGACCAAGAGATCTGTTGATTGTAGTTTAATAGTCATTAGGTATTGTATGATGTCCTCCGAATTTGTGATGTGGTGTTCACATTTGCCTACAAGTGGTGCCAATTGAGAAGCAAGATATTTAGCCAAGAAGAAGGTAGGCGCAGGAATGTTGCTCACAATTGGACGTAAAGGAGTCCCTTCCTTATGGATCTTCGGTAAGCCGTACAGTCTCGGAGGAACTGCAGCCGTTGCCGCAGGCCTTTCGTAAGGTTATTTGGAATAGAACTCTTTTGATGAGGTCTATTGTTTTCCTCTAAATCTTGCAAGTTGGATCATCTCTCAGCTTGCGATATACAGGGTCGTCAAGCAGTACCTCGATCTTGGAGTTATACTCAGTTCTTGAGAGAAGTACGGTGGCGTTGCCCTTCTCAGCAGGTAAAATTACGAGGTCTTTGTCTCCCCTCAGGTCACTCAGAGCCTTCCTTTCTGCTGAAGAGATATTAAACTTCTTCGGCTGAGCTGTGGTCAGGATTCTGCACGTGTCTCTTCTTATCTCTTCTGCAACGTCAATGGGAAATTTCAAAATTGCTTGCTTACGACGCTGTCCTATTCATTGTTTCTCACACTCGCAGGAAATGTTGTAGACTCCTGATTTTCTCAATCCCACATTGTCTTTCATTGAGCCCAGCGGGTGATTTTATTTTTGCTGGGGGCAAGAGGTGGGTTTTGATATTGTTTTCGTCACGTATCATGGCAAACTTTGCCGTGGGCGGCCCAGCATACGGGAGGAATACCAGGTGTGGTGTCGCACAAGTACAAAGTGCGCGCCACCTACTTTCGCCGCGCGCCGCCATGCACGCACGGCGCGGCGATCTTACGACGACAGCCACGAGCGCCCTCTGCTGCAACCCCGCTCGTGGCCACCACGAAAAGACATCGGCCACTTCGGACTGAGATAGCAACGAGTAAAGACTTCGGAATCAGATAGGTAACAGTGAAGACTTTGCTATTGTACAGGCACTAGGCAGGCCTCTAACAACTATGTATCAACATTCTGCAGTTCTATGTAAAAGTTAAGTATTGTTACATTCTGTGCAATATATATCTCTTTCTAATTTACTCGAGTGTTTATAGTTTCTGGCTGCTCCCCTCCGTACCTGCACCAGCGTGCTGTCTTTGTTCCTGTGTCGGTCTCGTTCCACTCGGCCACCGACACCTACGAAGAGGCTGGGACACAAAAGCGGCGACGAAGTTGGGACACAAAAGTGGCGACGAGGATGGGATACAAAAGTGGCGACGAGGAGTGATAGAACCTTGGACCAGCCCGCTTGCAGCAGCCAGACAGCAGCAGTCGGAGCAAACAGAAATTGCTCCCGCCCACCCACCCTTATAATAAGAATTTTGGGGGAAGATATTTTGTTACGTGTTTTGTGGACTTTTTTGTTGCAGAGCGTCCTCTTTCATATTGCATTTGTGTTTTGTTATAATTTACTTGTATGCGCGGCGCCTAATCGGTCAGCATGGCCACTACCCCGAACCCAAACTTAATGGAAATTACTCAGTTACAGACGGCGCAAATCACTCAACTACTGCAGCCCGTGTCGCAGTTGACGGCACAGGCTGCTCACCAACAACAACAGCCGTCACATCAGCAGCCCACACCTGCCGCTGCACTGCTTCCTACATTTCGCCAGTACAACGAACGTGAGGAAGAATGGAGCGACTATTTCGCACAGTTTCAAGAACTCGTCGTGGCTCATCAAATTACAGGTCAGAAAGTGAAGCATCTGCTATTATCTGTGGTGGGCCCCAAAACCTTCGTATTACTGCAGAAACTATTCCCGCAAGCATCTCCTCGTGATGTAGACTTTGAACAAATTGTAGATGCACTGAATGCTCATTATGAGAGAAAAGTTCTTGTAGCCGCTGCACGATACCGATTTTTCAGACTTAAAAAAATTACCGCGCAGTCACACCAAGAGTGGATTACGGAACTGAAGGGCTTAACCCGCCAATGTAAATTTACTTGCTCTTGTGGACTTTCTTATAGTGACGTTATGTTGAGAGATGCAATTACGCAGAACATTCAGGACCCCAGAATTAGGGCAGCAATTCTAAAACAGTCCGACCCCTCATTAGACAGTGTACTGCAGCTTAGTGAAGCGCATGATACTTTTGACTTAGCAGATGTAGAAATGCAAAGCCACAGTGTAAATTCAGTGCACCGCAACGGACGTTTTCCTAGCCGTAGTTCTCAGTGTAGCACTAGTGGTTCTTACAATAGTACAGGCCGTGCTGAACAGACAGTGAACAGTAGCCAGTGTAAAAGTGCGACACAAAGGTCGCCCCGTCGTGTTAGAAACAGTAATTTGAATAACGGGCGCCAACGCTCATTTCAGAAAAATGTACGTAAATCTTGCCCCCAGTGTGTGTCTCGCCACAAGCGTGCTCATTGCCCTAGTCGCAATGCAACCTGTTATCAATGTGGCAAATCAGGACATGTACAGTCTGTGTGTATGCAAATTAAAAACTCAAAGAACGGTACCGTTGGAAACAGTGCTTCGCAAAGTGCGAGAGCAGTGCATACAGTCAATGTTATACACGCTGTGGACTTGAACAGTGCTTCTGTTGATTCTAAAATGCAAGACAATATTTCTATGCCTACGGCAAACCTATGTAGTGCGCCACGCCGCAAGCGCCGACGAGCGCGTAAATCTGTGCAACGGAAAAGGGTTCGGGACAAGCAAAATAGTTATGTACGGTGCAATCCTGTAGTGAAACTAGTGCCTTCTGGAACTGCTCATTGTACTAGTTCCCAGTACTGTGTAGATGGTGACAGTAGACTTGGAGTAGCTACTCAAAAGTTTAGTGCAGTAGTTAGTGACTCTGTAGTAGCCTCGCATTGCGCGGACGCCGATCCGGCGGTAGTGCCCTCTAGTGACAGTGTTGTTAATCCGCTGCGTGCCGAGTCTGCGCCGCTTACTTCACTACGCGGCTCGCGCAAGCGCAGTAAACTAACCGTAGCAGACGTTGCCCACATTCGCGCACCTGTCGAGCGCCGCAAGCAAAAACTGTTTGTGACTCTCTTCATAGAAAATAAGACGGTGCAATTTCAGCTGGATACTGGTTCCGCTGTCACATTAATAAATAAAGATACTTATGAACTTCTGGGTTCGCCAACGTTGTCGCTGTCACAGCAAGTGTTAACAGCTTATACAGGTCAAAATATTCCCGTGCTAGGAACGTGTAGCCTGCCCGCCTCTTTTCAAGGTGTAACAAAGACAGTTGCTTTTGTAGTTCTTCAGGCCAAATCGACACAGAACATTTTTGGACTAGATGCATTCGACTTGTTTGGCTTATCAATTCAAAGAGATGTGCTTCAAATTTCGTCAATAGTGCCTCAGGATAAAATCAATGCATTGTGTGACAAATATAGTGACTTGTTTTCGCCGGAACTAGGTTGTGCAAAAGACTTCGTGGCACATGTAACTTTAAAATAATCTGCAGTTCCAAAATTTCGTAAAGCTAGACCAGTGCCTATCGCCTTGCGTGATACAGTTGCCGAAGAACTTAAACGTTGGCAAGATAGTGGGGTGATTTCTCCTGTTTCTGCGAGTCAGTGGGCCTCGCCTATAGTAATTATACCCAAGCCGTCAGGAAAACTTCGTCTCTGTGCTGACTTCAAATCAACAGTGAACAGTCAAACAATTGTAGACACTTATCCCCTGCCCAGACCTGACGAACTAATGGACAAATTAGGACAGTCTCGCTTCTTTTCTAAGATTGATTTAGCAGAGGCATACTTACAAATTCCGCTTAATGACGAGTCAAAAAAATTTTTCGTCATTAATACTCACATGGGCCTTTTTCAATTTCAACGCCTACCCTTTGGCAGTTCTTCCGCTCCCGCTATTTTTCAGCGCTTTTTGGAACAGCTGACAGTTTCTGTACCGTGTTGTTCGAACTATTTAGATGATATTGTGGTATCCGGACGTACAGTTGAAAAACATTTAGCAAACCTGGAGTGCCTTTTCAAAGTTTTGACTGCAGCAGGTCTACGTTGTAATAAAGCAAAATGTTCGTTTTTTCAAACTGAAATAGAGTACCTAGGCCATGTGATTAATGCCCAAGGAATTCATCCCTTACAGTCACATCTTCGAGCAATCAGACTTGCCTCCTCCTAAGAATGTGCACGAATTGCAAGCAGTAATGGGGAAGCTGAACTATTATTTCAGATTTATTCCCAGTGCCTCTCAGATTCCAGCTCCACTGCATCACTTACGTAGGAAGAATGTTCCTTTTGTATGGTCTAAAGATTGTCAGGTTGCCTTTGACAAACTAAAGTCTGCACTACTCAGTGATGCATGTTTGATTCCCTTTGACCCACAGAAGCCTGTAGTGTTAGCAGTTGACGCCTCGTCGTACGGTCTGGGTTCCGTTCTGTCGCATCGTATTGGTTCTTACGATCGTCCTATTGCCTTTGCATCCAAGCTACTGACGCCAACGCAACAGAATTACAGTCAGATAGAAAAGGAGGCCTTAGCAATCATTTACGGCGTCACAAAGTTTCATCATTATCTCTATGGCAGAAAATTCTATTTGTTGACAGACCACAAGCCTCTCACGTCGTTGTTCTCACCCACAAAGCCGATTCCGCCCCGTACGGCACAAAAGCTTCAGAGATGGTCCTTGATATTGTCTAATTATCAGTATGAGATTTTGTACCGACCTACCACTAAACACGCCAACGCGGACACACTTTCCCGACTTCCGGTTGGCCAGGATGTGTCGTTTGATTCTTCGGAAATGGCATGTTGTCAGATAGACTCCAGAGATGCTACCGCTGTCGCAGATTTACCTTTGAACTCTCGTCGGGTTGCACAGGAAACAACTGCGGATGCAGACTTAAGTATGGTAGCACGTTTTATTCGCTCAGGGGGCCTGCCAGAGCCAAAGACATTGATCGGCCTCTGGTTCGACGTTATTTTGCACAACGTCATGCATTGTCTTTAAGTCAGGGTGTTCTGTTGTTACATACGGACAACGACCAAACAAGAGTGATAGTTCCCTGTTCCCTGCAACGAGAAGTGTTACGCCTCCTGCATCAAGGACATTGGGGTATTGTTAGGACAAAGCAACTGGCCAGACGTCATTGTACCTGGGTTGGTATGGACGCTCAGATAGAGAACATGACGTCACAGTTTACTGTTTGTGCGGAGCATCAGGCGGCTCCTCCGCAACGTTCCTCAGACTGGCCACGCCCCAAGGGACCATGGCAACGTTTACATATTGACTTTGCCGGACCTTTCTGGAATACGCGCTGGTTAATTGTTGTAGACGCTTTCAGCAAGTTTCCTTTTGTGATTGCCATGAACTCAACGACAGCTTCTAGTACAATCAGTGCCTTAACATCAGTGTTTTGCATCGAAGGCTTGCCTGAAACTATCGTCAGTGACAATGGACCTCAGTTTGTTAGTGCGGAATATCAACAGTTTTGTCGTGTGAATGGCATTCAGCATATCACCACCGCACCTTTTCACCCTCAGTCCAATGGTGAAGCAGAACGTTTCACATGGAAAAGATGAAAGGTCAGCACTCCAGGCAGCAAGCTCTTCAAATTTTCCTGTCTACGTATCGATGCATGCCACGTGACGGCCCGTCTCCTGCCGAGCTGCTACACGGCCGCCGTCACCGCACTCTCCTTCACCTGCTGCAGCCTCCCACGCACCGAGTCGGTTCGTATGGCGCTACGCGTTTTCAGGTTTCCACGCCGGTGCTGTACAGTGTGTTTGCTGGCAACAAGAAGACGTGGTTACCGGGCATCATTCACCGCGTGCTCGGGCGCAATATGTATGTTGTACGTTCTTCCACAGGGTCGGAGCTGCGGCGCCACGCAAACCAATTGCGCCTGCATAGGCCGCGCGATCCTGTCTCCGGTTTCTTGATTCCAGACCCAGTTCACCGCCAGGGAGCACAACCACATCGTTCGTCCCCGGACTACGAGATCGTCCCGATGGAGATCGACGCGACGCCGCCGCTGTCGCCGCCGCAGATGACAGCGTCACCGAGAGGGACTCCGGGACCGTGCGGGCCCCCCCAGCTTGGGCCACGCACCTCAGAAGAAGATGACCTGCTCAATCTGGGCGGCAGGGTGCGCCCTTCCCCAGGTTTCGGTGGGTTCCCTGGAGGATCGCAAGGCGGATGCCGGGGCGCGGACGGCGTCTCGATCCCAGCCTCAGCTACGACGCCCGTCCCACCAGTAACGCCCCCGCCCAGGCCCTCCTCCCAGTGCCGTCGCCGTGGCCCTCAGCCCTACGCCACGACGGCGCGGCGGTTTGGGGGGGGGGGGGGGAGGGGTGTGGTGTCGCACAAGTACAAAGTGCGCGCCACCTACATTCCCCGCGCGCCGCCATGCACGCACGGCGCGGCGATCTTACGACGACAGCCACGAGCGCCCTCTGCTGCAACCCCGCTCGTGGCCACCACGGAAAAACATCGGCCACTTCGGACTGAGATAGCAACGAGTAAAGACTTCGGAATCAGATAGGTACCAGTGAAGACTTTGCTATTGTACAGGCACTAGGCAGGCCTCTAACAACTATGTATCAACATTCTGCAGTTCTATGTAAAAGTTAAGTATTGTTACATTCTGTGCAATATATATCTCTTTCTAATTTACTCGAGTGTTTATAGTTTCTGGCTGCTCCCCTCCGTACCTGCACCAGCGTGCTGTCTTTGTTCCTGTGTTGGTCTCGTTCCACTCGGCCACCGACACCTACGACGAGGCTGGGACACAAAAGCGGCGACGAAGTTGGGACACAAAACCAGGCACTTGTTATCCTCTTCTTCTGGAAGATCCTCTTTCTGCTTCTTGTTCCTCTTGAGAGCGCATTTTATTTGTGTTACAGTGTAGCCATTCTTCCGAAAAGTTTTGTTCAGTTGTCGCTTCTCGTCGCATATGTCATTAGCTCTGCACACAAGGGAAGTAAGCACGGATTTTCGATGCGCTGTATAATGGCAGCTTTTGGCGTTCAGGTACAGGTCTGTGTGAGTTTTCTTTCTGAAGAAAGTGTCCCAGTGTGCGTCCGTTTTCCTCTTTAGCAGGACATCGTCAAATGGCAAGCGCCCGTTTTCTTCTAAATTCCACTGTGAATTTTATGCTCTGGTGTATGTTGTTAAGATGGTAGCGAAATTCTTGTACAGTATCCTCAACAAGAGGCCAAACTGCGAACGTGTCGTCCACGTATCGGTAAAGGATTTGGTTTTCAGGCGTGCTGTTTCTAGAGCGATATCTTCGAAGTATTCCATGAAGAGATTTGTGATGCATGAGGCCAATGGGGATCCCATGGCTACTCCATCCAGATGTTGGTAAAATTTGCCCCCACACTTGAAGTATGTGGTTGTGAGTACATGAAGGAATAATTCCACTCTGTCTTCTTCCAAGTGGTCCCCAGGTAGTTTCATGGAGTCTTCCAGCGGTACCCTCGTCAAGGGGGACGTGACGTCAAAACTGACAAGTATATCATTTTTCTCTAGCCATAATTTGTTAACTATCTCCAGACCTTGCCTGAAGATAGTAGGACAGAAACTTGCCGTAACGTTGCCGGGGACAAAGCACTGACTCAGCTGTCAACCCGAGAAGATTTCCTCATCGAGATTCGCCGTGAAAGCCTGCACTCTATATATTGCGTACAATCACAGCACATAAGCCATCTACGCCATTTCTTTACTTATCCTTCTCAGAGTATCTCATGAGAGGGACCACATGAGAGTGTCAGTCTCGCCTCCACGAAAGTCATACATATCGAAATAATTCAAGCGTAAACGACGAAATGCTCTACCATCCCAAAGACAAATTTACATGTAGGAACGAGCTTCATTTTAAAAATGGGGTTTGATTTAATGTCATAAAGTAGGTAAGTAAATTAATAAATAATCATGTATGGAAATTGGTAAAATGTGCTCAATATAAATAAACTGTAGTTATTACGCAAACAAACTTTCAAGTGTCAACCGTATATTACTTAAATTACTTGAATGGTGAAGTACGTACTGTTGTCATTAGAAAAGATTTGCAAGCGATCCGTATAGTGTAACTGTAATATGTCGACTACAACATTTAAGCGTTCAATACCCTGTTAGTGGGATTCCTTAAACTGCAGTCATACGAATTGCGTCTATACATACATGCTTCGACAGACGTACTAAAAACGACCTTCACCCGAAGCAATATTCCTCTGAATATGCGGCGGAAATTGAGTACGATGTTAATACGTCCCAGTCACTGTGCGATATTTCTCAATCTCATCGGCACTTTTGGAATAACGTCTGTCGAAGCGATCATAGTCCTTTTAACTTTTCGCCCAAAGCCATAAACTTGTGATGTTTGCGGGGTTAGCCTGTCAAATCAAACTTTATTGGACAGTACTGATAAGAGGCAATTAAAGGAATTGACTGTTCGAATAGTAGCGTGACACGATGCGGAAATGCGACAAAATGGATGTATGCTTTTTCCTGAAGTACCCGTGAAAGACTTCAACCAAATGGTATAATCCCCTCCAGAGGGATGTTACTTTGTTTATGTGTATTTACTTGCAAACCACCTCTTATTCAGTGACAATACAACATACATATGTACAAGAAAGACGTCCTGGAAACGCTTGTGGACTTTTTTTCTGTAGCACGCTAGCTCTTCTCTGACCACAAAAATACTCGTCCATCAGATAATGTGCGTGCTGAGTAGCCTCTAGTATGTTGCTGAGACCCGGTCTTCATATGCTAAATAAGAGTGTAAACGTAACACGTTGGTTGCCGTAGCAAAGTGGAACCAGATGAGAAATAATATGGCACTTAAGCCTTTCAGTCTTATATTATGCATTAAGCTTTGGAAAAAATTAAAATGCGATGTTTCCTGTATTAATACAGTGCAATAAACATCAAAATATGTGTTTCAAAATTTTGAACCATCTTTTTTTTTTTATATATCATTTACTTCATGCGCAACAGAGATGTTTGTATGGAGTTGGACGTTATTTTGTTGATACATAACACTGACAAATAATGCTGGCATTATCTTCGCCATAGCACCAGACACAAGACAATACACTGTTGAAATAGAAAACAGGATCCACACTCAGCGAGATACAGAAGGCAACGTAAACAACCGTCAAGGCGGATAGATTAATGGCTCAGAAGTGGCTACACGCCGTACCAAGCGGCAAAATGTCTTACTAGAAGCATGTTGTTCATCAATAACCATGCGACGTTAAAGACTGATGCACAAAATACGGTACAGATCAGCTTATAATACATTGTTGTCCAGGAACAACACTGGGAATGAAAGGGTTAATAGTACTACTCATGCAATATCATCGCCACTCGAAGATCGGCTTGGCCGGCTGCAGTAGCCGAGCGGTCTGCGGCGTACCAGTCACGGTCGGCACTGCCGCTGCGGTCGGGGGTTCGAATCCCCCCTCGGGCATGGATGTTTGTGCCACCTTTAGTATAAGCTAGCTCATAAGTAGTTTGTAAGTTCAGGGACTGATGACCCCGTAGTTAAGTCACATAAGCTCTACAAACATTTGGACATTTTTGAAGATCGGCTTACATCCTACCGATTACTCTCGTCTTTACATATGTGTACTACTCCTTGTGACATAAATCATACCTATAGACACTGTACGGATCGAGCATTGTGCTTCAGTCATCAAGAGACACTTGAAAGACTTTATTTGTTTATATTGTAAAGAGGCGATGCAATATTATGAAAGGTTCCGAAAGGATAACGCCAGGATCGCTACTGTTGTACAGTTGTATTTCGACGACCGGTGTCGATGGTCTCTGGCATAATCTTCTGGTCTATAACTGTTTACAAAGTCGTCGTTATGTGATGTTAACAGCTGTAGTTTCAAATGTTTGCGAAGCTTAAGGGACTTAACTGCGGGATTATCAGCCCCTGAACTTACAAACTACTTATGAACTAACTTATACTAAAGACGACACAAACATCCATGCCCGAAGTGGGATTAGAACCCCCGACGGGGAACGGCCTCGCGCAACGGAGCACAGCGTCTCAATGCGCTTGGCCACTCCGCCGCGGCAGTTGTTATTTAAAGTGCATAGATGCACTATGTCACTGTAATTAAAATATACATGTCAGTATAAGTTATACTGACCATCGATACCGGTCGTCAAAATAAAATCATATTTACTGATCTTCCCGAAAGTCTTAAATATTGGAGGAAAATCAACAAAGATCGCAGAAAGTCTCCCGACAGCTGCTGCCTCAAAAACAACACTACGAAACTAACGATTGGACAAACTGCTCGGGCAAACACTTAATTCCGGACAATAAACGTTTACCAGAAATGCGAACAGCAAGTCAGCAACGAAAGTGCGTGCTGGAATCTACTGTTGGGAACTGTAGGACTTTGATGTTGTATAATTAACCAGACTAGAATTGCCTGTGGTGGAATTTCACCATTTCATTTCCACTGCTAGCGAAACGGTCGACCCATTCTTCCATGCTAGACCCGTGGCTTTCGCGGCTCATCGTCTTCTATTACTCCCTTTAGTTATGAAACCATTCACTTCCTTTAATCCTTCTCAACGACTGCGCAAACACGTAATTTTTCTCTTATCTGCATCTATGGCAGTGTCTCTCCCAAATTATATGTCATTATCCTCACTATGAAATTAATAAAGGAAAATGGTACCTAAATTTTAGTGCTCATTTATTTACATGACGTCAAGAAATAGCCGTTATTTCCTTATAACAATATTTTTATTTGCCCTACTGATCTACGTCTTAGTTTCGCCGTTATACCACTAGACGGCTCTCATTTAGTCCTGTACCAATTGTTGTCTATTATCTATTTTACATATGAAAATTTCTACTGTCTTAAGCACTTAATGGCTGTGTGCACAAGTGATGTTTGTTTTGTACACATTTATCGAAAAGCCTCTTACCAATTACGTATGTTTTATTGGTATCCTTGATTAAATAACTTTAAAAAAAGGAACTACAGGCATTGCCGATGTGGGATGGCTTGGGCGCCTTATCAACACTGTAGTCCAACCGTAGGTGCAATCACAGTGGAGAGGACAAACGTCTGGTTCCTGAATAGGATCGGCAGCCTTTTCAGTAGTTGTAGAGGAACAGCCTATATAACTGAGCTGGTCTTGCAGAATCATCTAACGTGGCTTCGCCATACTGTTACTGCGAAGGGCTCATGGCAAGGGGAAACTACAGTAACTACTTTTCCCGAGGATGGGCAGCGCTACTGAAAAAATTCATGGCGGTGGGACTAAATATTTCGGGGGTAAAATAATCTTGTATTCAGATCTACGAGAGGGGTCTGCGCAGAACGATGTCGTCCTCAGGAATGAGTGGCATTCTACGAATCTGAGAGTGAATGTTATAACCATTAATCGGGTGGCTAAGTTGGAAAATTTGAAAAGATAAATGGATAGTTTTGGAATCACATATGATGCTGTTTAGTAAAGCTCGGTGGAAGGATGTACAGGATTTCTTGCCGCGGTGGAGTAGCCGAGCGGTCTAAAGCGTCTCGCTGCGGAGCGCGCGGTTGCTCGCCTTGGAGGTTCGAGTCCTCCCTGGGGCATGGGTGTGTGTGTTTGTCCGTAGGTTAGTTTACCTAGGTTTAAGTAGTTTGTAAGCTACGGACTGATGACCACGCAGTTTGGTCCGATAGATCTACAAACATTTGAACATTTTGAACAGGATTTCTTGTCAGGTGAGTACTGGGTTATAAATACAGCATCAATTGAGAGTATCACAGGGGTAGAAATAGGAAAATGGGAATGTGGACAAACTATTATGAGCAGCACAGTGACAGCATTACCGTAGTCGAGATAAATACGAAGCCAACACCGAACAATTTTAATGCAAACTAATTCTGCCGATGGTTACCAGATAGTAAAAGTGTATGATGAGATAAAAGAAGTCTTTCTGACAGCTAAGGGAAACGAAAACTTGAATACCATGAGGCACTGGAATGCCGCGCGGGAATAACCGAGCGGTCTGCTGCGCCACGTTGTGGATGGCGTAGCCTCTCGCGTCGGAGGTTCGAATCCTCCCTCGGTCATGGATGTTTGTGTTGTCTTTAGTATAAGTTAGCTCATAAGTAAATTTTATCCATTATGGATGTTGAACTCCGTGACTGTTCCTTATAGGTTGTGGAAATAAAATCCGCTACCAGTCACAATTTTTGGCGGTTTATTAGAACACTACCGGTTTCGGGCTTGTGCCCATCCTTAGGTGTTTACATTCAGACAAATATAAGTATCCAGTTCATATTTGTACATTTCTCATGGGTAATGTTCTCAACCAATATCCATGAGAAATGTACAAATACGAACTGGATACTTATATTTGTCTGAATGTAAATACCTGAGGATGGGCACAAGCCCGAAACCGGTAGTGTTCTAATAAACCGCCAAAAATTGTGACTGGTAGCGGCGGATTTTATTTCCACAACCAGCTCATAAGTAGTTTGTAAGTTTAGGGACTGACGATCCCGCAGTTAAGTCCCATAAGCTTTACAAACATTTGAACATTTGGATACTGGAACTCCGTAGTAGGAAAAGGAAGGGAAGGTGAATATGAAATGGGGAAATAGAAACAAAGAGGAAGTTGTCTGTCAGAAATATTTCAGAGGGTGAATTAGACAACAATTGACAGAAACGAAGGAAAATAATACAACAGTTAATTACAGTGTAACTTTTAGTGATGAAATCGTGTAGGCAGCAGACGACCAAATAGGCACAAAGATTAAGACCTACAAAAATTCTTGAAATTCACAGGAAATACTGAATCTGATGAAAATATATAACAGTACAGTAAATGAATGAGTTAAAATGAAGTACTGATGACGAAGAAATGAAAATGACAAGAAATGCAAATGGCTAACCAGGGCAAATGCAGTGCCAGTGACTGGTAGAAAAATAGATACCGTCTACAGGAAAATAAAAAATACACAGTGAGAAACGAAATGCAGATTTATAAATATCAATAACTAAGATGGAAAACCAGTTCTGAGCAAGGAGAATCTTAAAGAGAGTGTCTGTACAAAGCAAATAAACTTTGAGAGAATATTGTAAGAAATAAAGAGAAAGTAGATAATGTTGAAATAGAAGATATTCTACCGAAAGAATAAGTTGACAGAGTACTGAATGACCCAAGCGAAACAAAATAATTGGAGTAGACGACATACCCTTATAATTACTAAAGTCTCTGGGAGAGCCAGGTATGACAAAGGTATTTCATCGGGTATGAGACAGGCAAAATAACCTCAAACTTCAAGAAAATTCTAATACCTCCCATTGCAAAAACAGCAGGCCCTGGCAGATGTGAAAATTGCAGAAAAATTAGTTTAATAAGTCATGATTGAAAAATTTTATCATCAATAATTTACAGAGCAATGGAAAATTTGATATAAGCCGGCCCTGGGAAAGACCAGTTTGGAGACAATACCTCATTACATATCCTAGACGATAGACTAAGGAAAGGCAGGACAACATTTCTAAATTTCGGAAAAAGCTTATGACGATATTGATTGGAGTACACTCTTTAAAATCTGAAGTCAGGAGGAGTAAAATACAGGGAACGGAAACATATTTATTATTCGAACAAAAATCACACTGTAGTTATTATAATCGAAGGGCACGCAAGGGCAGCAGTTGCTGGGAAGTGATTAGCCTTTCAATAATGTTATTCAGTTTGTACATTGATAAAGCTGTGAAACGAAACAAAGAGAAATAATTTAAGTTGAATCAGAGGAAATAAAATATTGCGGTTTCCGATGACAATGTAATTCAGTGAGAGGCAGGGAAGGACCTGGAAGAACAATTGGACAGAATGGACCATGTCCTGAAAGGTGGCTGTAAGATGAACATTAACAAGAGCGAAACAAGGGTAATGTGTTCTAAGAAAGTGAGGCGCTGATGAAATAATAAGATTAGGTACCGAAACAATAAAGGTGGTGGATGAGTTTTGTTACTTGATCAGTTAAACAACATACGAGTTTCGCAGTAAAGGAGAAATAAAATGTAGAATAAAAATGTGAAGGAAAACGTTTGTGAAAAGGGAAGTTTATTAACATCGAATATTAATTTGTCAAGATGTCTTTACTGGAGGATTTAGAGGGAAGTATTGCTTTTTACGGTGGTAAAACATGGACGATTAACAGTTCAGAAAGGAAGAGGTTAGAGGCTTTTAAACTGTGGTGCTACAGAAGAATTGTGAAGATTAGATGGGTAGATCACGTAACTAAAGTTGAGGTACTTATCCGAATAAGGGAGAAAAGAAATTTCTGGTATACCTTGAGCAAAATAAGGGATATATTAGTAGGACACATTCTTAGACATAAATGTATCGCCTGGAGGGCAGTGTGTGGTGTAATGCAATGACACAAAGAGACGAATACAGCAAGTAGGTTAAGGTAAATGTGGGTTCCCATTCTTAAGAGGAGATGAAGAGGCTTTCTCAGGATAGAGGAGGATGGAGGACTGCATCATTTTCCGGACAGAAGGCCACAAGAACTTAAGATATTGCGTTAGTGTATTAGTATACAAATATACTACACAGACGAACAACCAAGGGTTAATAAGCACACCAGTAGGTACTTTGCATGAATGTCGTATACAGAATTAATTAGGAACATTGCGTCAGTTTTCGGTAAAAAACTGACATTCCAAGGGAAGTGTTCCACCAATTAGGTTCCAAAGTTGTTAAGTGCCTACCTTATTTTTTAGTTATACCACTGGATCTCCAGCTCTGTATTGGTATGTTATTGCTCTATGATCCTACCGTTAGATTTCATAGTAACTTCGGTACTCCATCATCTAAATCAGGAATTCGGATTGATGATCATACTACGATAATAAAACGAAATCTTGCGCTTATACTTTTCAATACTAACCGTGTGCCTAATACTAATGACAAATGCCCTTTCATATTTTTCAGCATCATCAGGTCGTTAATAGAAAACTGAAAACTAAAACACAGTTTCATTCAGTGTTCAAATAATACCACATTAAAACTCCTATCTGCTCTGTTTTACAGAAATATATCTACATGAACTTCAACAGAGGTAAATACTGGCTCCTATTAATCGCATAATCAGATCTTCGCGCCACTGGTCCGCATTATCTGTTTGCGCGCTCTCGCCAGACTGGCTTCTCGCGGCTGCGTAACGATCTGATTTTATAATCGTGGTGGTTTTCCTATCGCAGACACTTCGGCGCTTGAGATTTCGATTTGATAAACTGTACAAATACCCATGTCGTGCATTGTAGTTATTTTCATAGAATATGAAGCATTGTGAAAATAACTTTCCAGTCCCGACAAATACAATTACGGAAATTTTGACGTAACCAGATTTTGTCTTCTCCTTATATTTCAGCTGTAAATAATTCAGCCAGCATAATCACCTAAAATAAGCCTAATAAGCGTTATGTGCTCTGGTATGTCCACGGAAATGCTAAATGAGTGTTCACATTTCACACTTATAAATTTTTAAAACGTAAGTTTATACAACACATAAATTTTTAATCTTTATCGTCGCACAACCTCGATAGTCCTCTTTACGAAAAATACGTTGGGTTTGACAGTATCGAATGTCATACGCAATGTTAGTGACAGAAAATGTACTAATGAAGCATAATTTTCGTTTGCGTAGCCATGGGGATAGAACCAGAAGTCCACTGCCATGTTCTCCCATCTCATTCCTGGAGAAAGAGTCTAGAGGAGATGTTGGCACAGTTTCATTCGGGGATTGATAAACCGCCTATGTGATAGCAGGAATATACTCTTACATTATAGTCAGACACAGAAAGGAAGCTGTTTTCTCTCAGCAGTTCAGCCGTCGAGTTCCATAAAGGAGCGATGCACAGAATAGATAATAAATTTTATACATACATACAATATCACAATTATATTATTACTATATTTAACAATTGCTACAGTGCTTGGCGTTACCCATGATATTTAATGTCTGCCCCACGCTGTGATTGGCGTACCTATCAACGCTCTCCGTACAACACTCTTTACGTCACTATCTGTCCATACCCTCTGCCTCCCTAACAATCTGACCATTACCTTCTTCTCTGCTTCACCTCCCCCGTAATCTTCTTCTACCCTTTACGGACCATCTTCTCCTCTAAGATCTTCTCCTCGCGCTAATTTCCTTTTATGCCCATAGCCACCTCCGCCTCTAAGCTCCTATCTGACTCCACCCTCTCTCTCAAGCATCTACTTCTCTTATTTCTCTTTGTAATTCCTCTGATACTCTCTCCTTTACCATTTCGCCCGTCTCCCTTCCTCTGTCTGCCCATCTCCTAGCGCAATTCTCTCTCCTGATTACTGTATCGTATCTATCCGAATGCAATATTGATGGATCTTACCTGCGTAATACTTCTATGCAGATATTACGTACGATGTACATGAAGTACATATCTTATTTTAAAGGGTTTTAAGCCAAGATCGCAATTCTTTATTTGTTGACAGTGAGCGGACCCGACTAAATAAATTGTTATCCTCATATTACAGTATTATACTGCGTCAAGTGAGAAATTTAGAGACCCTGTGCTGTCTTTAAATTCCATCCATGGAGCAATGAAATATTGTAATCTGGAAGTGGTGATTTATTACGTTAAAATTGGTCATTGTCAATCAATAAAGATTTTAGGTCAAAATCCTTAAATATCGTGTCCACTGTAAACTGTAGTACAGTGTCTCATTTGGCAAGACATTTCAGGTTATTGTAATATGTATTTGCAGTTTCGCATACATCGATCCTTGGTATTTGCGCACATATGTTGCTTGTAGCTGTAGTGAATTTCCTCCTGGAGTTTCTTCTCCGACTGTTCAGTCTTGATGACGTCGTATCTACTGCACAATGCGCCGTACACTGAGATCTATTTACAGACAAGTGATTTCAGTGAAAAATTTGTATGTAGTTTTGTCTGCGAAATGTACAACGAGTATAGATAGTAGATAAAACACTATAAAATGTCAAACGTAATAAACGTGATGCAGTAGTTATTTCTGCATCTCAGGTCACAGCTCATGCAATATCGCACAGTGATACAATATTGCGAGGAAGGAGAATATGTAGGTACTGGCTGCAAAAATTTGATTCTAATAGAGCACGTAGCAAACAAGTAAAAATTTTAACGGCATGCATGATGCAGCATTTTTTCATGTACTTCAGATCTTATGAAGTCATATGCTCTGAACTATATGTTGTACAATGATATAATTTTTCAGGTAAATTTAGTAACATCTGTGCATACCACCCGAAAATTGCGTCGTAAATACTGTTAGTAGTATAGAATTCACCAATTAAAATATTAACAAACACACATAACTCGTTAGATTTTAGTTATTTTACGTTGCAATTCCCCCTCCCCACAACCCCCCACTTCTATCTACCGTCGTCAAATAACCTACTACACATTGAGAGAGTCGAGGCAAGTGCCATTCATTAACGCCACTGGTCTTCAGTCAATAGTTTCTCCTTAAACATGAAATATAGTGAAACACTGCTATTTTATTTATGTATAGTTTTCAGTAAAAGTGCTTCAGGTGGCAGTACTCATCGACACCTAAAATACATTTTGTTTATAGGAAGCGATGTGCGACTCTTGGTTGCGGATTAACACAGTTATTGCAATGCCGCTTCGTATATGAGCAGGATATTATGACGCTTTACTTACAGCACTCTACCTGACATTAGGTAGATTGCAATCAGTTGTGTGGTTCGAGACGTCATCCCTGTCAACACTGCTTCATGGTGGTTTTCTTTGTTAAAAGCTGATTCAATTTTGTGTTTACTGTTACTTTGCTTTTTATAAGTAGATATGCTGAAACATTTTCCCCTCGTTTACCACTTATTAAGGTTGGACACGTGAATTGGAGGATTTGGTATTTAACTATGCTTTCGCTCATATTTCAGTGGGTGTTGTTGAGTATGTGGATAGCACATCGAATATTACAGTGCGCATAACGTCGGAATTTTACGCACTGTGGACTTCCACTTTCCGGTAGATTTCGTTCAGATTGTTATGAGCAATAGTAGTGAGCAGTTATTTTTTCGAGCTGATGTTATTTTGACTTGGTAAGTACGAGGGGTATTTAAATGAAATGGTGCGAAACGTCTTAACGTCAAAACGGTTCAAAGTTGAGTATGCGGTTTTGGGATAACGTAGTGCGACCTCTAGGGACTCGAATGTCTTCTCATCACCTCCCCCTAACATATTCTGGGGTGTGCCCTCAGCAAGCTAGTTGATCCTCACCGTCTTCTCGACGTTCGAGGATCGATGCTCATCGTATTCCTCGAGCACGGAAAAAGAACATAAACGGTGTCGTGTTCTGTGAGACACTTTCTAACCTACGCAAGTACGTCAACAACAAACAGTTTGGGCCCTAGACCAATGACTAATGTCACAGCCACAGGAATTTTGAGAAGATTGAAGCAATTGGCTCGTTAAACTGAGGGATAGTTGTGCTCAGACCCCTGGTGATTACTTTTGTATAAAGACTTCAATTGTACCCACAGTCTCGCTCCGTACCTTTTTTATTTGCACACTTCTCATAGAATAACTTTCTTGGCGTATGACGCGACCCCACCACGCAGTTTACGTTGCGAACTCTGTAAGTTTAAACAGATTTCTTACAGACATATGGCTAGCAAGGACTGAGTGGGGGTGTTTGATCAAGATTTTCAGAATATTGTGACTCACTAGTTACTTGAGGTTGACGATATTGAAGACAGTGATACAGAAACTGCCTACGAAACTGAACCTGAATGCAATAATGTATACGATACTGAATCAGAACTGGATGTATCACATGGTGATTAGTGTGAGATAGAGAATGAACAAAACAGAACAATCTGTATGGATATAACAGCTATAAGCGGTCAACAGAGGACCCTAAGAGAAATGTTTGAAGTCCTGCTCACAATATTATAGTACATCTTCCTGGACTCTATGTGAATGCACAACTTCTTGGCTAAGTGAATTTGTAACACACACAAATTATAAAAATCAAATTTTATACAAGTAGATAGGCTAATGTAACCAGAACTGAACTCATACTTGCTTCAGTAACATAAGTGAAGCCTTTATTGGATTACTCCACTATACTGCAATTTTCAAACCCTATGACGAGAAACTTGAGTCCCTATTTGCCACCGATAGCACTTATCATGATATATTTTACTTACAATGTCATTGAAACGAATGATGTTAATTCTGATATTGTAACTTCGGTCCAATGACTCTGGAAATATGAACGAGAGACTAAAAACCTATCCTGAAGGTGAAATATCATCTCATTTTTATTCACTCGATAGAAACAGACAAGACTGCTACTGAATAGGACAAACTGCCTGTATGGAAAAAACGTTGCTATGATTTAATATAAGATGCAAATTTAAAGTGTATATGGCAGTGAAAGCTAAAAATAATGGCGCAAAATCATGATCTTATGTGACCTCAGAACACATATCTCCTAACCGCGTAAATATGTACTGGCAAGGGCAACGATGAAATGGTATATTCGACTGGCCAAACGATCGGGGATATTTGGAGACATATCACAGCTCACAATTACTTCAGCTCAGTAGAAGTTATTGACGTGCTGAAAAGTCACAATCTAATTTATGTAGTCACTCTGAAGGTAATTATAAGTGAAATTTCATAAGCGTTCTTGCCACAAAATAATCCTAAAGATGTCCCCTCCGAATGTGTTTACTAAAGATAAGGCACTGGTTTCATATGTACCCATTAGAAACTAAGCAGTGGTATTAATTTCATCCATGCATCTCTCTAAAAGAAAGGTTAGTGAGATAGGCAAGTCTGATATTTTTTTTATAATCAAACAAAAGGAGGTGTGGACGGACTAGATAAAAAATATTGTATGACTTTTACAACTAGGTGGCGTACCTGTCGTTGGTCAATGCCAATGCTCTTTGGAATGTTTACCATTACTGGTGTAAATTCATTTGAACGTCATTCAGACTTCAGGTACAATAAACCCCCCTCAAGACTCGAATTCATAAAGGACTTCTCAAGGCTACTTTTTTAGATGTTCCAAATGAAAGATAACTCAATGAAAGACTACCTACAGAACTCAGAGATTCTTTTGGACATATTCTCAATAACCCATTGCTTTCTTCAGTGAAAAATGTTGGTACAAGAAACGGAAGAGGTTTTTCCTGTGTCCTCGATCATCAGATAATAAGACTGAAATGGTCTGTATAGATTGCAAACGACATAATTTTGCATCCAGTAGGAGATTGCAAACGACATAATTTTGTATCCAGTAGGCACTGAATCTGTTCCGAGGTTGCGGATGAATGAAAATGTGCTGGAGTTCAAGGTTTGTTTGATATTCTGGACACTAATTCACATAACTGAACTGGTATTTATTTCCAAGGTAATGTTTTAAAATTTTAGTAATTAACACGTACTTTTACAATTCGTAGTTGGTGAGAAAACGAGATATTAACTTTTAAAAATGTCACTGTTATGTTTGCTTTTGTAAATATATTTGATGGCAATGAAGACTGAATGGCTATGTCTTAAATAATTGGATCCGCAACTGTTTTTAATTTTATTTATTTATTTCATTTTATGCACTACCCTAGTTCCGAGACCTATATCTCATCATAATGTGCATCTGAGAATTGCAATAAAATGAAGTAGTGACGTCAGTAATGTAATAAAACGTCTATCCTACATATTTACTAAAATTATTCAGTGCAAAGGAAGTACACGAACTTAGTGACTCTGCAAAACTGTTACACGTAATAACAGATTAAAATAGTGAGTCTCTGTACATGGAATAAGCAGGGTGACGGTGTAGGCAACTAGGGCGCGACATAGCTTGTTGCTTGTCGCATTTTCCAGAGACTCACTATATTAATCTATTCAAACATGTAACAGTTTTACGGACTCAGTAAGTACATATATTCCCTTTGTATTGAATAATTTTTGTAAATATAAAGGATAGCCATTTTATAACATCTATTTTATTTCATTGTTATTTGTAGATGCACCTGAAGATCAGATATAGGTCTCGAATCTCAGATAATGCATCAAAAAAACTTCTCGTTGTATGTAAAGTATACCAGGGGTAAAATACAGTCGATACCTTCACTACGCGATAGTAACGGTGATGTTACTGATGACACTTCTACTAAAGCATTATTGCTTAACATGGTCTTCCGAAATTACTTCACGAAAGAAGACGAAGAAAATACTAAGGAATTAGTTTCAAAAACAGCTGCCAGCAAGTAATTTAGAAGTTAATACGTCTGGTGTATTAAGGAAACTTAAATTGCTTAACAAATGTAAGAGTCCTGGTCCCGATTTTACACCAATTAATTTCCTTTCAGAGTATGCTGATGAAATAACACCATATCTAATTACCATATACAACCGCTCGCTCAGCGAACGTTCCGTACACAATGACTGGAAAGTTGCAAAGATTACTCCAATATTAGAAAAAGGCAATAGGAGTGATCTGGCAAAATTACAGGCCTATGTCATTGACGTCGGTTTGTAGCCGGAATTTGGAACATATACTTTCCTCTAATATTATGAATTACCTCGAAGAGGACCATATATTGACCCATAGTCAACATGGATTCAGAAAGTATCATTCTTGGAAACACAGATAACTCTTTACTCACATGATGTGATGAGTACTATGGACAAGGGATGTCAAACAGATTCCGTATTTGTAGATTACTGAAAGGCTTTCGACACTGTACCTCACAAGCGTCTTCTAATCAAACTGCATGCTTATGGAATACCGTCACAATTGTGCGATTGATACGTGATTTCCTGTCAGACAGGACACAGTACGTTGTAACTGACGGAAAGTCATCGAGTAGAACTGAAGTGATATCTGGCGTTCTCAGGGAAGTGTTACATGGCCCTATTGTTCCTTTTTTTTTTTAACGATTTACAAAGACAATCTGAGTAGCTTCTTAGGTTGTTCGCGGATTATGCTGTCACTTATCAGATAGTAAACTCACCAGAAGGTCAAAAGCAACTGCCAAATGATTTAGATAAGATATTTGCATGGGGCAAAAAATGGCAAATTGGCCCTTAATTAAGAAGTGTGAAGTCATCCATATGACTACTAAAAGAAGCCAATTAAACTTCATTTACACAATAAATCTGTGGAAACTAACGGCCTTAAATTCAACTAAATACCTATGAGTAACAATTACAAACAACTTAATTGGAAAGAACAAATAGAAAATTTCGTGCCGCGGTGGAGTAGCCGAGCGGTCTAAAGTGTCTCTCTGCGGAGGGCGCGGTTGCTCGCTGTGGAGGTTCGAGTCCTCCCTGGAGCATTGGTGTGTGTGTGTGTGTGTTGTCCTTAGGTTAGTTTACCTAGGTTTAAGTAGTTTGTAACCTACGGACTGATGACCATGCAGTTTGGTCCGATAGATTTACAAACCTTTGAACCTTTGAAAATTTCGTAGGAAAGCGAACCAAAGACTACGTTTAGTTGGCAGAACAATTAAAGATGCAACAGTTCTACTGAAGAAACTGCCTACACCTCACTTGGGCGTCCTATTTTGGTGTATTGTTGCGCATTGTGGGATGCCCACCAAGTGACTGACGATTTAGAGAAAGTTCAAAGAAAGGCAGCTCGTTTTGTACTTTCGCGATATACAGGGGAGAATGTCATAGTGATTTTTGTTGTTGTTGGTTTTAAAAGGACTAAACAGCTAGATCATGTCCCGTCACAGAAATGATGCACGAATTGGAGTGTAAATCATTAAATGAAAGGCGTTATTTGTTGCGAAGAGCTATATTTGCGAAATTTCTGTCACCAACTTTCTCTTCGGAATTCGAACGTATTTTGCTACCACCCACCTACACAGGAAGACACTATAATGAAAATAGAATAAGGGAATTCAGATCGAAAACGGAAAGATTTAGGTGCTCCTTTGTCCCACGAGCTATTACAGAACGGAACCGTAGTGAAACATCATAAAAGCTGATTGATGAACCTTCTGCCATGCACTTCAATGTGGCTTGCAGATTTTGTATAGGGCAAACTCCGCTAATTACGGAGTACGGCTAATTTCACAGTACCATACAAATCCTTTCACTGCGAAGTTGTACGAGCTGACGTGAAGTACAAACACTGCGCCACAGATGGCAACACCTATCAGCTTTGTGGGCTCGAGAAAACAGCTACCGGAGGTTATTCTTGTGGCTATGGTGGAATCTGAAGTGTAAGTAACTTTTATTGATGGATTCTTCACAGGCCTCTGTTTAATTTAAGGTGTTGTTCACCATTTTGACACTAATAGTTTGCTCATAATTCACTTTTGCCGGTAGTGGACTTTTTAATGACCTGGTTAGTTGGAATAGGCGTGAAGAACACTGAAGAAAGGAAAGCAGACAGAAAAAATTCGAAATCAAAAGGGGATGTTCCAGCAGAGAGGCAGCAAGGAAAAGTGAGCACCTCAAAAGCTAGAATGGGGAAACAGCAACGTGCAAACACGTAGATCTTTCAACAAGACGATGTATGCCTGTACGGAGAAGATTAATAAGAAATGTAGCAAAGGATGATAACATTTGTTCCTCATGTGGTGGAAGATGATAATGATGGCCAAGAGTGGATATGTTATTTGAAGTGCGAAAACTGGTTTCACCTGTGATGTGAAAGACTGAAGTGGTACAGTGCTCAGTTCACCTGCCGTTTATGCACTGAGGCTGATTCAGATTAACTTGAATCTGATTTCCGATTTTAAGAAATACCTTAAATTACATTTTTCGAATTTAAGATTTTCTATGACTGCAGTAATTAATTTTGTTTGTTTTCTTTATCATTTTTATGTTAAAGTATGTAATTAATTAATCATATTGCCTTTAATTACATTACTTATAATAATTTAGTAATAGTAAATACAGTATATGTTAAGTGTATGACGTGTTTGGTTACATTAAATCACGTTCTGATGACACAAGAGTCTTTTCTTAGAATACCAGTTGCTATTGCGAAATTACCCGACTAGTAGTGCGAAATTGCCCGGGTTATTATTATTCCGGGTAAATTAGCACGATCTGAAGAAAGCTTTTTTATATCTGAAATTTAACTTTCAATATTTAACATTTATACCAACTAATTATACTACTTTTTAATGAAATAAATCGCAATTTGCGATCAATTATGGCTTCACTGTACAAGGTTTAGATGTAATACCAATGTGCGGGATCTCCTGCTTACTAGGCAGACGCGTTGACCACTCTGCCACCGAGGACACAGTGTGGAGGAGTGGTCAACGCGTCTGCCTAGTAAGAAAGAGATCCAGGGTTCGAATCCTGGCCGGGCACAAATTTTCATTCACCGCAAATTGGTATTACATCTAAACCTAGTACAGTGAAGCCATAAGTGATCGCAAATTGCGATTTATTTCATTAAAAATGAACGGTGTAACGTCGTCAAAAATGTATAATTGTATACTATTTCTACTTACCATTTGCTACAAAAATTCAATGTATAATATATTTCTTTTAAATACTAGAGGAAAAAAAACCTTAATATTGTGCAATTAGCCGAGTTTCTGAGTGCCACATAATCAGTTGTTCCATGAATACCAGTTCACAATTCCTGTGTAACATGACTCGTGTCACGAAAGGCAGGTCACAACGCATCACCTACAACAAGAAACTAGCTGAAGTGTATTGAGGGTAAGCGAAGCACTCACGTATGTCGAAGGTGGCAGCAGTGGCAGAGGAGGAGGCGGCGGCGGCCGGCAGCAGCAGCAACAGCAGCTGCGGCCAACCCCAGCGGCGAGGGCGCATGGCGCGGCGCGGCGCCTGCGCGCCTCTGCAACACGCAACACACAGTATCTCAATACTTGTTCCATAGAGTATATAGACGACATTTCGTAGTGACGTGGAACATGTCAATTCAGTAAATGTTATGACAATATTTCATGACAACACAAAGAATTCTATAAAAGCTGACTGGCTGCAGTAATGAAGGAGTTGTAGATGTAAAATCCTTTATTTTGGCCCACTTTAGGTTACGGTAGTAACACTAAAAGTGGGCCTTTGCGATCGTCTTTTGACAGCTCGAAATTTAAATGAAAATAATGGCTTAACCATTCATCTGACACGAAAATTGAATAATCTAATTTGTAGAGGAGAAAATTCTCTACAACTTTGCTCTCTTCTTTTTTTCCATATCTCGTATCGTTTCAGAGATATTTGCAAAAATAACGGCGATTTTCGGATGTATGTCTGTCTGTCCGTAACGTGTTCCCTGTTTTTAAGACGAACCGTTCTACCGATCATCACCAAATTTTACAGACATAATTGTAGGCCGCCAGAGACCAGAACCTTCCGTTTAAAATTTTTCTTACAAAAAATACGGCAGTAACACCAAGAAAGCCGTTTGTAATATAATTGTAATATCAAACGAACCGTTCATCTGACACGAAAATTGAATAACCTAATTGGTCGATTATGTTTTTTCATATCTTGCATCGTTGCAGAGATATTTGCAAAAATAACGGCGACTTGACGATAATTGTTCCCACTCTTTAGGTCGAGCCGTTCAACCGATCGGCATCAAATTTTACGGACATAATTATTGGCTACCAGAACCCCGCTTTTTGAAATATTTCGGACAAGAAATACGTTAGTAATACCGAAAAAAAAGCCGTTTGTAATGTAATTTTCATTGCAAATAAACCGTTCAACTGACGAGAAAATTGAATAAACGTATTTGCAGAGGAGAAAATCACTACAACTTTGATTCCTTAAGGTTTTTTTTTTTCATATATCGTATCTTTTGAGAGATTTGCAAAAATTACGGAGTTTTGACACCTTCCATTGAATTAACGAAAACCAGCCGTTCGCAGATGTCACGTGACATTCGTCGCCCAGAACTCTCTCTGGCATCTTGCGTTGCGTATTTGATGATTTTCTTATTGTAACTTACACGTTGTCATCTCAAAGCAATGGCGCACTGAATAATTAACAAAAACACGTCGTTCTTCGTTCGATAAATGATAATCTAGTGTCTACAAAAATCATATTAGCAACAGTTATCAACGGCCATCAGTAGTGTGAGATTAAAGAACGCAACTCCTTACCGTCGGCCGTAGTGTATTGGGCAACTCGTTGGAGTGTGATGCTGAATGTGAGTGGTTCGGAACCCGCCATTACCTATTTTTTCCCTAAAATGGTTTGAGTAGTTATTAATTATATTGTTATTATTTAGTTTGTTATTCTGGTCAAAAATGTTTGAAAAAACTTATAAAACTATCAATCTAAAGTGGACCGTAAAAGACGTCAGTGCGATTTTTTTCTCTTTACGTTGACGCGTTTTGAGCCCAGCCCGTCATAGGAGCGCCTGGTGACAAAGTACAGGATTCAGTATATACAGGTAAAAATAGAATTTTTTAGCCAATCTCAGGCATTTACAATTACGTGGTACATACCTCTCCTGAATGGAGAACGGAAAACGATGCCTGTAAAAAGTCATAATAAATTAACGGTCAACATCAGCCGTAACATAAGTTGCTAGCTAGATGGATCACATGCAAATACCACTCAATGGAAAGTATACTACTCAGCAACTTAGGCGTAGCATAGGCGCCCCTCTATGTATGGCCGCAGCAGTTAGCATAATTTACAAGGATGAAATGAATTCAACTGCAAGTTAGATGAAAACATTTTCAATAATGGAAAATAGTAGTCAAACAATAAAACAACACATTTAGAACCTATACTACAAATTTTATTTATTTATTTTATTTTTTTAGGATATTCTCGTATACCACCTATGTCATGAATATGGCGGATATAAAATCTCTCCATAAGAGGGAAAGAAGTAAACGGACCACCAATATCTAATCAAAGGACAAATAACAGAATAAACTTAGGGAAACCTCCGCACCGGAAGAGAGCACAAAAATCGGTGATTCAAGGAAACATAGGTTGTGAAACAGATCAAAATACCACTGTCTGGAACAAAAAATTTGGTCATTTACTAACCATTCTTTATTATTATGATAACTTGTCCAAATTTCGAACTCTTCAAGGATATCTAGGGTAATACCCTTCGTACTAATATGCGGAACAGACAAATCTGCCTCTATATTTCGTAGCTTATGGTTTCTTTCCCTTAGGTGATCTAAAGCACTGTTGTTAGTTTCGCAGGAGAGATTCTGTGAAGTTTGGAAAGTAAGAGGCGAGGTACTGGCGGAAGTACAGTTGTGAGGCGGCATCGTGAGTCGTGTCTGGATAGCACAGTCGGTAGTGCGCTTGCCCTCGAAAGGCAAAGGTCCCAGGTTAGAGTCCCGGTTCCGGCACACAATTTTAATCTGATAGGAAGTTTCGCGTTTTTATTTTTTATGGAATTTTTTAATATTTTGATTTTTCGTTTTTATTTATTTTTATTTTATCTAAATATTTAAAATTTCATCTAAAGTGTAGATGGAGTTGCCATTCAGAAAATCCCTTAATTTCTTTTTAATTGCCAGTTGGCTATCTGTCAGATTTTGATGCTACTTGGTAAGTTACTGAAGACTTTTATGGCAGCATAATTCACCCTCTTTCTGTGACAAAAGTTAGATTTAACCATTAATAGTGAATATCGCAGTGCCTGAGAGCACAGCTAGGAAATCTTGCGCGAACTCACACACATAAACATATTTACTAATATTATGAAAGAAGAGCCGGCCGCGGTGGCCGAGGGGACTGAGGCGCTTCAGTCACGGTCTGCACGGCCACTGCGGTCGGGGGTTCGAATCCCCCCTCGGGCATGGATATTTGTGCCGCGCTAGTTCGTAAGTAGTTCATAAGTAGTTTGTAAGTTTAGGGACTGATGACCCCGTAGTTAAGTCCCATAAGCTGTACAAACATTTGAACATTTGAAAGAAGAGACACCATTGGTTCTCATAATCGCTGTAACTATACGAAATTAAACGCCCAAATTGAAAATTGCTAGTGGACGGGGATTCGAATCCGTATTTCCCGCTTCAGGCCAGCGGTCGCCTTAACCAGTCAGGCTAACCATGTTCCCTTTTCTTTCTGCCCAAAGTCTCACCTTTGGCACACTACTATGGAAGTGCCCCCTGCCATTGCTTAGTAAGAACAGACACAATATCAGTAACTGTATATATACCCCCAACACCCGATTGACAATTTCATTGCGGACGCATTAATACGCTGGATCCCTTGCGGAAATCCAGTATAGGCTATGAGTAGGAAATGTAGCCGCGGTGGAGTGCCCGAGCGCATTGAGGCGCTATGCTTCGATGCGCGAGGCCGTTTCCCGTCGGAGGTTCCAATCCTCCTCGGGCGTGGATGTTTGTGTTGTCTTTAGTATAAGTTAGTTCATAATTAGTTCGTAAGTTTAGCGACTGATGACCCCGCAATTAAGTCCCATAAGCTTAACAAACATTACAATTTTTAATTCATTTTATTTTATTAATTTATTTTCTTTTTAAGAAGTGGAAATGGGCACGGACCACTACGATCATAGTACGCTCCAAGTTGAGAATTTTCGCAGAAATGGAAGCGTGCCTGGGTTGTCTAACTGGTTAATGCGACCGCAGAACCGAAGCATGAAATCGTGGTTCCAATTCTGGTCGATTATAAACTTTCAATACTGCCGTTTAATTTATTTGAATGTCCTGAAACGGTCGAAATGTTTCACTATTTCGAATTCGTTAACATCTTTCACTTTTCCTCCAGTCGTGTTTCGTTCCATGGTAAACGACTCTTGGTTATCCTCCATGCACGAACTAACATCTCTAATTTTGTCCTCGTGACCTTTTCGAGAGTTATGTATAAGACAAAGCTGCGAGGGTCGTTCCGAAAGTAATACCTCCAATTTTTTGTGGTCAGTTTGGATGACCTCGCCATATGTTAATGGTATGAAGCTAATGCTTGAACCTTCCTCTTTTATTTGCAAGTGTTTCAGTTTCTCTGCGGTATTTACTCCAGCAGAAGAGCGTTAAAATGGAGTCTAATACGGAGGGTCAATTGAAGCACGCGATTCCACCCGTTGTAGTCCTAAAGAATAATTTGAAACAGCTTCGTCGTCACTAGTTAAGTTGCCTGAGAAAACAATAGAACAGGCTGAGACTGCAAGTAGTGTCACAAGTCCTGAAGATTCAGTTCTAGAAGGTACATAATTCCCACCGTTACGCTTCACCCTTACTGTAGACCCTTCTGTTAACGAATGTTTTATTTTTGGAAACAATACACCACGCGTAACGGACGACTCCTCTTCAGAAGAATATGACCAGGCAGAAACATTTCCATCAGATACAGTTAGCGACAAAACCTCCTCCCAGCAGAAAACGTAATTTGAATCAACAGATAAAAAGCAAGATAATACGGAAGTGCAGCTGGAAATTTAAGTACCAGTTTATCTGTCTCAAAGCATTGTAACGAAAACTTCTTTCGAAAGCGGTGACGTCAATCTATACAATCTATTTCAGGAAGAGCCATTTCATTTGGCGGGGATGTAATGGATACGGAACCAACCATGACTGCCGCTTGCCCCGACAACTTTCTAATTGTAGAGCAGAAACAGTTGATTCAAATGCTCCACTAGTAACTTCCTCCGCGAGATCTGCTGAACCGCAGCGGGTGTCAAAACCACGACGTCTCACTATTTACTGCGCAAGAAACTGCATTCACAACCAAATTTGAATTCAACCAAAAGTTCCGGGAAACAGAAATCAGAGAAAGAAAGAATAGAAATCATAGATCGTTATGGAACAGAATAGTAAAGATGACGTGTCTAAATGATATTATTTTACACCAGATTATACAGAGCCACCACAATGCTACGACATGTCACATGAAATTTAAATCCAATTTAACACTAGAAGGACCGCATGCAGGCTACTACCTACAAGGACCGCTGGGGCCAAATTGGCCCCATGCAGTTTTATTTCTTATATGGCCAGATTGTGAAAAATAATGCAATGTAATCTTCATATATACTTTTATTGAGTATAATTTACATGAATTTGTGCAATATATGGACGACACTTACTGTCTTGTAACCAAAATCTAGAAAAAATTTATCTACTCCAACTTACAAATTTTAGAATTGTTTTCTGCATGAATATCTAAATAGTGAAGAAGATTTCACATACATTCAGTATTAATAGAATAAATGCTTTAAATATATATTTCACAACAATTGATTTTACACAAACACTCTCCACAAGAACTCACTGCTGTTCGTTGCTGCACTTGTCACACCACACTCGTCTTTTCTTCTCACATTTCCCACACACTGCTTTCTCACAACCTGAGCAAACAGTAGCTGTGTGATTTCCTTTGCATGAGGTACGAATTTTACACTTCTCTCTCTTTGTTGCCTTCTGTGGTCCACCTTTATTGTCTGCATCATCTCGATCTGACGTTTTATTTCTTGCTTCCGTATATGGCGCTCGAAGCTCCTCACACAAATCCAGAATATACTCCCGTCTACTAATTCGCTCACCAGTCACTTCCTTATACAATACCCATGAATTTATGGCAGCCAAATCAAGAATATTGTAGAATATATGCATTGGCCAACGTCTTGACCCAGCTTTTGTGGAGTACATTCTTGCCATTTGATCCACAACGTCGACCCCAAATTTTGTTTCATTATAAAATTGCACTGTTTCAGGAGTCCTCTTCTGACTTTCAGACACAGATACATGAGAGTGAAGTGAACTCAATAATAAGACATTTTTATTTGTTTTCCCTTGATAAACTGTTAGGGTTGTACCATCATCATTTTTATACACAACAGTCGAGTGGAGTGGTTGTTTTCGTGTCTTTGCTGTAGGAGGCACCTCCCTTCGATTACGGTTCAGTGTACCTACTAAAGTTGTGGATGCTGCCCTCAAACGTTTTGCAAGTTTTAGCGAAGTAAAGTAGCTATCAGTAGTAATATTCACACCTTTGCCTAGGTATGGTTCCATAAGCCTAAGAACGACGTTTTCACCTATGCTTTGGTCAGCTGGTCGAAGGGGATCGGCACCAGTGTACGGGAATCCATTCAGTATGTATTTACTAGAAACACATACAAGTAACCACAATTTTATACCAAACTTGTCTGGCTTGCTAGCAATGTATTGTGTGAAAGGGCATCTTGTTTTCGAGGGCAAAAGTTGTTCATCAATTATAACGTAAGGTTCTGCTTTATAGCATGACCTACTGTTTTCAATGAAAGAATTCCAAATAGCTGAGGCAAGAGCAAATTTGTCAGTCTTGAGACGTTCAGATCTAGTGGACTTTATGTCAAACCTAACATACTTCAGTATTTCAACAAATCTATTGCGCCCCATAGTTTGTCTGAAAAACGGAGGACCCCATACTGTTGACCAAAGACCTTTCAGAGGAAAATTCTTTGCCCCATACACCCCTCTTGCATACATTATGGCGACAAAGGCATCCAATTCTTCAATGTCTACTGTCCAGGAATCGTCTTGTGTTCGACGACGAGCCTCAGTTTCAGTGCAAAGCTTGATGTGGCGCATCATGGAGGCACTGAAAATAAGCCGCCAAGCACTAAGGAGTTTCCCATTTTGAATGTTCCTTTTAGCATATGATGTTGGTCCTGGACTCTCTCGCAGAATGTTACAATTTTGCAGACGACCTGAAAATGTACAGAAGAATTATATTTTTGTAATGTGTATTGTAATAGTATTATACATATATATTTGTTCTTATATGCTATCAAATCTAGTTATATTATGCAAAGCTATATCAACTTGTTGTTACTGTTATTTATCATACATATTTTGTATTTAACTAGTGTTTATTTCAATTTTACCATGTATAACTCTATCTAAAGACCAGACATATTACTGACCTGGGTTAGAGCCCACTGGTACAACTTTCCAGACAGTTCCATCTTTTGCTGTTTCTTTTTTCTCTTCACTTCCAGAAGAAGAAGCCTTTTTCTGGGTTGTTGATCTTACAGAGTTAGGATTTCGGACACTAGAAAGGAGACTAGCTGTAGAAGCTTCATTTTGTTCCAAACTGGTTAGAAAACTAACACTTTCGTTAGAAGAATCACTTCCTTCATCTGCAGACACTGAAACTACCATACGTTCTTCACTGTCCTGATCGCTATCACTATCAGAAACCTCAAATTCTTCACCTGAGCTTTCATCTTCTATTTTTCTTAGTTCTTCTAGTATTTCTGCGTCCGTTAGACCTTTCTTGAATTTATAGGTCATGTTTGCAGGGACGACTATCAGATACTGTGACAGACAATAATCGAGAGTATTGCTTCAACAGTTCAACAATCAGTGCTGGAATGTATTGCATTGTTGTCGCTTATTGAAACAACAAAGCTAAAACAGATGGTTTTATTTGCTACACATTATTACAAGGCAAAATTCTGAAAATACAGAGAAACGCTAAGAGGGGCCAAATTGGCCCTGCGGTCCTTCTAGGTAGTAATCTTAATATTTCGGAATCTAATAAAAGTAGAACACTCTAAAAGAGGGTACACAATAGTTTATATGAATGATGAAAAGTCACAAAATGTCAACTCAAATCAGTTAACGGTTTGCTCAGGACACAAGGGAAAAATCGTTACAGGGGCCAATTTGGCCCCTCGGTCCTTCTAGTGTTAATGCCTCTTCAACCGGGTAAAGTAGAGAGCCCAGTACATATAAAAGTGAAATGCTCCAAGAAAATAGTTAGCCCTCTCAAGGTTTATGACGTAACACACATCCTCGCCCTACGCAGTCATCACAAAAGAGATGATGAACAACGTGACAATTTACTGTGAAAGGGCGATTTGCTTAAACTTGACGTGAAGACCGTGGCAATTGAGCTCTTGCGTGGAGGAATGGAGCTAAATGATATATGGACGAAAGCAATTGTACGACATATAAAATGGAAGTATTCCCTTATTGAAAGTTATCTTGACAGCATTACAGGAAAGTTATTCGAAGCTGTTAGGTCTCAAAGCACAGCAGGGCTGCAAATGTTCAAAAGATTAAGTAACAGCTAAAACGTAACAGACAATATTACCTGGAAATATTCATCGGACTCAAGTTCTGCAAAAACGGTTCATTATGGTGAAGGACAATTTGGATTACAGGAAAAACACGAAGGAAGGAACAACATAGACAAGAAATAGGCCCGTGTGAACTAGGAAGTATTGAGGCAAAACAACAGCAGGTGGTTACTTCCATCGAAAGTTAAGTCTAGTACAAATCTATAAACAATACAATGAGCACTTACGTAGGACATAATGGGACTAAAAAGTGACTCAGATCTTCGTCTAAAAGGTAATCGAATGCAACGTTTATCATAGATATTTAGCTGTTAGAACCACCTCCATAACTGGAAATGGAGTGAACAGAGGGTCTCGCTTCTAATTAGAAATACTCCAGAACATATCTGATTGACAATGTGGAACAGACCAGATTAAATGTACTACCTGAAAAATAATACCGTATTGTGGTTACTGGCACGTTCTACGAGTTACGTAATTAATCAGCTCGATGGAGACTATTCCACTGAATTTCTCGTACACCCGGTAAAAAGAGTGTATCAAAACTTGAAAATACTCAGATTATAACGAACAGTATGTAAATATGTTAAATGTCATTTACAATAGAACATGCATTGGAAAAAGAGTTCACCTCAATAAACTGGTTTGGACTTTGACCTCTACTGAAATAAAATTAACTGGCATTATCTGGATAGCTGTATTTTATTTTGAACAACTTAAATGGAATGGCAAAAACTGCACACATTGGTCTATTACAGGAAGATGGAACCACCTCACAAATGTATTCAGACTAGAAGTCATAAATGGAGAAGGTGAAGAGAGCATATGAATTTAACCTTCTTTCTGTCCCGTAGTTACTATTACCCTCGTTTTTGAAGAGGACTTCAATTTAGCTCTGCGAACATATGCAAATAAGATGATTTTAACATGGACAAGCATAAGCAATAATTTTATCGTAAACAGTTACACTGAAACACCCAAATTAAGGAGAAAAATCTGGGTGAAAAGCGTAAGGTTGGGCTGAAAAGGGTAGTAGGAGAAAATAAAAAAGAAGCACAGTAATCAGCAGGCAGGAGGATATGCGTACAAATCCCTGATTGCACATTTTTTCAGCTTTCCCAAATGATTTAAATCAACGCCCACTGCCAGAGAACACAAATGTTTGAGATAGTTGACTGATAGCAGCTGTATGATTCATTACGTTCGAAGCACAGCACCGTACTATTTTGAACGAACCCAGTAAGTCAGTGAGTTAATTTTTATATGTTCTGTGGTGTCGCACAAGTCTAAAGTGCGCGCCACTTACTTTCGCCGCGCTCCGCCATGCACGCACGGCGCGGCGTTCTTACGACGTCAGCCACGAGCGCCCTCTGCTACAACACCGCTCGTGGCCACCACTGAAAGACATCGTTCACTTGGTACTGAGATAGGAACCAGTTAACACTTCGGAATCAGATAGGCACCAGTTAAGACTTGGCTATCTGATAGGCACTAGGAATCGTCAGTAGGCAGAACTATCTAATCTATGTATCAGCATTCTGCATTCAAGAACTATGTGAAAGTTAAGTATTACTAAGTCTCTAAGAAATATATATCTCGTTCTAATTTACTCTAGTGTTTCTAGTTTCTGCTGTCCCACTGGCTGCTCACCTCCGTACCTGCACAAGCGTGCATCCTTTATTCCTGTGTCTGTCTTCCTACTCGGCCACCAACACCTACGACGGAAACGAGACACAAAAGCGGAGACGAGGCTGGGACACAAAATGTCCCATTGCAGTGTCTTAAAAACCAAACATTCTAGACATTGACTTTTTTGTAAACTATTGTTGTTGTGGTCTTCAGTCCGGAGACCGGATTTATACAGCTCTCCACCCTACTCTGTCCTGAGCAAGCCTCTTCATCTTCTCATAAAAACAGCATCCTACAACCATTTGAATCTGCTTACTATATTCATCTCTTGGTCCCCCTCTGTGATTTTTCCCCATACACTTCCCTCCAACGCTAAATTCAAAATACCTTGATGTCTAAGATTCTGTCCTACCAATCAATTCCTTCTTTTAGTCAATGTATTCCACAAATTCCTTGGCTTTCCAATTCTGTTCAGTACCTCCTCATTAGTTACGCGATCCACCCACCTAATCTTCAGCATTCTTCTGTAGCACCATATTTCAAAAGCCTCTATTCTCTTACAATCCGCTCTGTTTATCGTCTGTCTTTCACTCCCATGCAAGGTAACACTCCACACAAATGCCTTCAGAAAGGACTTCCAGATGCTTAAATTAATATTAGATGTTAACAAATTTTTCTATATCACAAACGCTTTTCTTCCCATTGCCATTTTGCATTTTATATCCTCTGTACTGCGACCATAATAAGTTATTATATTGCCCAAGTAACAAAACTCATTTACCACCTTCATTGATTCGTTACTTAATTTAATTCCTTCAGCATCGCCTTATTTTCTAGGACTGCATTCCATTACTCTTGTTTGCTCTAGTTAATGTTCATGTTATATACTTCTTTCAACACATGGTCCATTCCGTTTAATTGCTCCTCCAGGTCCTTTGCAGACACTGACAGAATTACAATGTCATCAGCAAAGCGCAAGATCTTTATTTTTTCATAATGAACTTTAATTCCTTCTCCAAATTTTTCCTTGCTTTCTTTTATAGCTTGCTCAATGTACAAATTCAATAAAAATGGGAAAAGGCTGCTACGCTGTCTTACACCTTTCCCAACCTCTGCATCCCTTTAATTCCCTTGAACTCTGATAACTGCTGTCAGATTTTTGCACAGGTTGTAAATAACCTTCCGTTCCCTATATTTGACTCCTGCTTGCTTCAGAACTTGAAAGAGTTTATTCCAATCGACATTGTCAAAAGCCTTCTCCAAATCTACAAAAGCTAGAAATGTAGGTTTGCCTTTACTTAATCTATCTTCTAGGATAAGCCGTAAAGTGAGTATTGCCTCCCGTGTTCCTACATTTCTCCTGAACTCAAACTGGTCTTCCCCAAGGTCGGCTTCTACCAGCTTTTCCATTCTTCTGTAAATAATTCGTTAAAAGTTTGCAACCATGACTTATTAAACTGATGGGTCTGTAATTTTCACACCTGTGTGCACCTGCTTTCTTTGGAATGGGGATTATTACATTTTTATTAAAGTCTGAGGGTATTTCCCCTGTCTCTTATATCTTACGCATGGCATGGATGTTTGTGTTGTCAAGTTAGTTTATAATTAGTTTGTACGTTTAGGGACTGATGACCCCGCAGTTAAGTCCCATATGCTTGACAAACATTTGAACTTTTTTTATTTAATATTTTTAATTGAAGAGAAAAATAATGTAGAACAAGTACAAAAAGCCACAGAGGGGTCATTTATTTATTTATTTTATTATATAGACGTATTACTTAGTGCACTTATTTCCCTCAGTAAGGGGAAACGAAATACAAAAAAAAAAAAAAAAAAAAAAAAAAAAAAAAAAAAAAAAAAAAAAAAAAAAAAAAAAAAAAAAAAAAACAGGAATGCAGTACCTACCGCGAGTGACTACCACAGGGTTATGAGCAGACGAAATTAAAATGACTTATTGAAAACGAGAAATACAACACTCAAAATGGATTGTGGAATCCACTAAGCAAGCAGAAAATCAAACGAGAAGACGAACTCTGAGAATGTTAGTAAGCAGTAAGACACACTCACGAAAAACCGAAAAACAGATAAAAAAGTTTCGTAATTGTCCGCCGTAGCGTAGTTGTCAGCGTGTAAGGTTCGTTCAAAACCCGCCTATACCATTTTATTTTTCTTTACACCTTGGCTCTTAAATGGTTTTCGGGCACCCTTATTAATTAAACAGCGTTATGTTCGGCAACGTTTATATCTGTGCATATGCAAAAGTGCTCCCTGTAACATGTGTGTTTGATCTATTTTCTGAACATGCCGAGAAATACGAAACAACGAATTGAAAAATGGTCATCAGAATTATATGCACATAAACTGGTAGAATAATGTAATAATGAATATTATAAACAACGTGCTGATGATCAAAATATGCCGGGAGAAACTGAAGAATCACAACGTGCTGATACTTGTAATTTCATATGTAATTGATGTCCTATATTTCTTTGGCAACTGTCGTTCCTGAATGAAACAGAAGGGAAGTGTATACATCGCAACAAGTTCCCTATCTTCATTTTTTTCAAGTATTTATTCACTATTTGTGTTGAATATTATTAATTAGAATCAATGCATCTACTAAAATGTCTGTCTTTGGTATGGTAGCTACGACGCTTATAACGTCAATTGTATTACTTTTTCTATATTTCAGATATGACTGTGTACATATTACTTTGTTCTGCGCTAAAATAAAGAGCAAATATTCTTTTTTAAATCGTGACTAAGTTAACGTTTACAGCTAAATAACAAACGGAATAAGTGTGGTAACACTGAAATCCACATAATTCTAGTACTGAATCTATGTACAGTGTTACTACCAGCATTACGTCATTTACAACAATCATTATAACAGTATCTACCCAATTTGTGTACATGTGAAAATGAATTATGTGGTTGCAATTCATTGGTATGTATTTCATGTTATGTTCACAAAATAGAAGAAATGCACTTTTCAGAGAATGCGCTGTTACCTTTGAAAAACTCGGAATCTTGCAGAATATATTAGTGTTCAATTAACAAGAGTGTGCAAAAACCATTTAGGAATCGAGATGGAAGAGAAAGGAAAAAATTCCAGTGACAGTTTTTATTATTATTATTATTTTTTATTTTTGTTTTTTTTTAATTTTTTTTTTATTTATTTGTTTGTTATTTGGGTAGATTGATGCGTTTTGGTCGTTTGTTCTTGTTCGTTATGGGTTTTTATTATAGATGGCGTTGAGTCCTTTTTCTTTTCCTATCTTTTCATTGGTTCTTTAGTTTGATTGCAGCTTTTATTTTGATCGTTTCGTCGTTGACTAAGATTTTTCGTTACAGAGGGCGTTGAGCTCTCGACCGAGCACGCTGAGCTACCACCTCGGCAACCCTTTGACTGGAGACACCGCCCCCCACCAAGTTTAAAATCACCGTCGCTATGCCGAACAGCTACGAGAGTAATCGATAATTCTCATACCATCGATGGCAGGTGTTATCTGCTAACATGGCATTTTAGGACCTATGATTATAATTCATTGTCCTACGAACGATGTACTTTTGACGATTTTCAGCGCGCCATTGCTTTGAAATAACAAATCTTGAGTTATAATAATAAAATCATCAAATAAAGCAATAGGGCGCATGCAAATAGAGTTTCAGGCAAGGTTTCAGGCGAGGGATGTCATGTGACTGATTTCCGAAGGCCATATGTACGTTACGTTCCTTCCGGGCTGTAGTCATTCGTAACCAGTACAGGCAAAGAAAACAAACTTAGAAAAAATTTCTAAGGCAAGACAGGTGATGATATTTTAACCAAAAATGATAATGAGAATGTGAGAGAGATATTATAATAATAAAGAGGTAAATGTTCAAAAGAAATATTATGTTGGTCAAAGCTAAACTCAAAGATCAAAAATATTAGCTTTTTCTTAAAATATGGTCAGAAAGGAAATTAAATATTGGGTGCATAGATATTATTACAATAGTAGAGTCATAACCCTATCGTTCATCTTTCTTTTATTATTCTTGTTCGAAATGGTTCCAAAAAATCATAAAACTACCGGCATATCTAAAGTGGGCCGTAAACACGACAGTGTGATCCTTTTACGTCTTAATTAAGTGTTCTAAGTGACAGATGGTACATTTATTAATGTATTTGAAATTTGATGTAGATGCTGTGCAACTTCTCTAAAGTGTTGAAATGTGATAACTTTTTTGCCAAATACCAATAAAAAAATAGTTATTTGGAAGTTAAGAATGGAACCTCTGCACACAGCACGTTCCATACCACTCTACGAACAGGAATTCACTATGCGAAGGCAGTCGCAGCGGACACTCCGGGCCAGTGTCCTTCGCTCGCAACGGTGCTGCCACTTTGCGGAGCTCCTATTAACCTCTGAACTTTGTGAAAGGCGGGTTAATGGTACTCCTACCTTTGTTGGTCGAAGAAGGTAAATTAAACGGCCATCTCCTCCGGAGGAAGACATCCAACACATGTATCTCACGAACACTGTTTGCATACTTGAAAGGGTAATTCTTACTGTAGAACACTTTTATTACCTCGCTATGTTTTCTTAATGAGCTTGTTCATCTGAGGTAACTGTTTGGTAGTTATGTACATAAACGATTCTGAAGTCTACTGAGGCACGTATTTCATAATGGAAATGACAAAGGTAAACAGTGTCTTATCTCCTTATGATTTACGTTTTGCTTTATCTCTCTGATTTTTTTCTCTTCACTGTGTCCTACATTCTATTCAACTTACACACTTACTTAATCATTTCTATTTTTTGTCCATTGTCATTTTTCACTTGTCTGCGTTGTTATCTCATGTTCGTGAGGGTGCAATAGGTTCACCATGTACAGCTAATTATGGCCGATTCTACAAAATGTAGATCTACTACGTCTGATTATTTACTTTCTACATTTCATCTGTAGTGAAAGGAATATATGTATAATGACAAAACTGAAGAGACTCGATGATAAAGAGATGAGTTATGACACCAGAGAATTTCCTATATGGTATTGGAAGTGTAGAGGGTAAAAACGCTAGCATGTGCTACTCCGAATTCAAGACTATAGCACCGTAAATGTATGGTGATAGAAGACATAGGGAAAATCCAACAGATAGCAGTATGCTTTGTTATGAGGTGATTTAGAAAGAGAGAATACGTTACAGAGATGATTAGGAAACTCCAAGGGCAGATGTTGTGAGAGAGACATTCTGTTTCCTGGTACAAACTCTCATTAAAGTTCCCAGAACATAACGTTTTTCCTGGAGTCAAACAATATATTGCTTCCTCCTATGTATATATCACGAAACGACCAGAAGGATAAAATTAGAGAGTAACAGAGCACACGAATGCATACCAGCAATCTACATTTCCGTGACACATAGCCTACTGGAGTAGGAGGAAGAAGGTACAATAGTCAACAGAGTACACCCGCCGCTCACCTTGACGTGACTTGCGCAGTAGGGATGTACGAGGTGCGACAGTAAAGTGATGAGACTGATTTTCTTTGCAAGATGTCGCAACCCTGTAGGCAAGGGTACGCACAATATCTTTGACCTTGGTCTATAAGCTGTTTCTAGTCCAAGCGGAACATCGATGCAACTGCGCACTCGTGAGTTGTGCTGCAGTAAGTTAGCACATGTTTGTGTCACTCGTCATGGAAATGGAACCACATAATATAGCATACCGGTAAGCCATTTCTTTTTGGGTTAAATTGGGTGAAAACGCTACGAAGACATACGGTAAGCTTCAGAAGGCTTTTGGAGAGGAGGTTATGTCATGATTTGCCCAAGAATGGTCCCCATACTGCTCTGTCAGTACAGCAATTTTTAACCTCAAAACAAATTTCAGTACTACCACAGCCACCTTACTTATCAGATATCGCTCCGTGCAACTTTTTTCTATTTCCAAATGTCAAAACGGCGGTCAAGGGACACCATTTTCAAACAACACATGTCCAAAAGGCTGTGAAGAGTATCTTGGAGGATATTACAGAAGGTGAGTTCCAGAAATGTTACCATCAATGGCAACATCGCTGGAAAAAGTGTGTGCAATCAGAAGGGAACTACTTTGAAGGAGACAACAGTAAACTTGACTAAAATGGTAAGCAACTTTTTTTTCCTTTTTTTTTCAAATCAGTGTCCTAACTATATTCTCGCAGTTGTTGATGTAGATGGATTCGTAGCTGGTCAGATGAAACATGTCGTTAGATAAAAAAAAAAAAAAAAAAAAAAAAAAAAAAAAAAAAAAAAAAAAAAAAAAAAAAAAAAAATATTCTGATTCTGTAGCAGTGGTACAACACATAGAAACCCAAACCCTCCAGAGTAAGGAGCAACACAGTTGGAAATGCCTAGTGTACCCTTCGCCACGCACCTTACGGTGGATTGCGGAGTATGTATGTCGATGTAGATGTACGGAGCAAAGGGACTCGCCTAATAACCACTGCACTCAGACTCGAGGGTAATGGTAGTTTAGTACTCGTACATTCATAGGATCTTAAATTTCCTCTACCATCCTGAACCACTTAGTTATAAATGGAGGTAGCCGAAGCCCAAACCCAGAGTAAGGAACTCCATTATTTGTCTCTTACGGGTCGTAGTTGACGAGACGTTAACTGTTAATTTTCGTCAATTCTTGTACGTCAGATCACAAGAATAAATTCGGAATCACAACAAGTGACTTAAAACATGAACACATAAGCCTTGTGTTTTTTTTCCAACTGGATGATTCCTACCAATTGTGGCATCGTCAGCAGGAGGAAAATAACGTATTTTATGATGTCATGCATTGCGTTTACAAAGGTGGTAGCAACAATTCAACCCATGTTGTAAGAGAAAAACTATATAAATAAAAACAGGCCCTACATGCTACACTCGCTGTTATTTTTAGATACCTACCACAATCACATAAACAGATTCAGCCGCGGCGGATTGTCCGAGCGCATTGAGGCGCTATGCTCCTATGCGCGTGACGTCAATGGGGTACGGCTTTAGACGCTTTAGACCGCTCGGCTACTCCACCGCGGCTCTTCGCCAAGGGAAAAATTAGTATGTATTTACAGTATTCTCAACATGGACGGTTAAAATAACTCGATGCTTCGATACTTAGTCCAGCACTAAGAGCTAGTAGTTATTTTTAGTCTTTTTTGATGTTTGTCACTATAAGCTAAACTTCGGCGATTGCCGTTTACATCCGAATGTAGCACTCACGCGATTGAAGACCATTATGTGGTTGTGAAAAGTAACCGATATCAGTGTAAGTATCACTCCTGAGACTTCTTTGTACTTTTGACTACATTTCACTTACAGTAATATAGCGTCTAAATCAGGCTCGTCCCAACTGTGCCCCGGGCGCCTTGTCCTGCTGCTGCTGCTGCTGCCGCGTCGCTCAGCTGGCCGCGCGGGCCGCCGCTGCACGCGCGCTTCGTGTGGGAGGCAGTAGTCAACAGACGTGAGGCTACAGTCAGTGGAGATGGACGTCCAACAGTAGAAGGCAAAGAAAAGAAGGAGCGGCGCGTCTGCGCTGTTTAAACCCGAGTGGGAAATTTCTTTTGTACTGCTTTCGAAAATCGTGCCAATTGTTTAATTTGTCATCGGAACATCATGTATTTAAAAAAGAATTCGATTGAATGGCGCTTTAATATCTATCACAAAAATCGGTTTAAAATTTGTCGCAAGAGGAACGCCAGTCAAAGCTTGAAGAATTGAAAGAAAACTTCAGGCAACATTACAGCGAATTAAGTGTATCCCATCGTATCACTGTTAGATGATAAATAAAACTATATTTTACAATCTGATAAGTCGCTTAGCAATGTGCTTGTTATAGAATATCAGATTCTCAGCAACAAGGAACATTTCCTTTCGGTTATTTTTTATATTCTGGTTGTAGTAAATCGCGTCACAGAGACACAAGAAAATGTTTCAGGCGCGTCATTTTGTAATATTTTCTGAAAATCCGTCACAAATGCTTGTCTCAGACAGCAAAGTGTAATTAAGAGTATTCGTGTTTTGACGGTTGGGAAAACATATGTTGTAGTTTGATTCACATTTTCAAATAAAATGCAAGTATCAGAAGATAAAAATTTATTTTGCGATCTCATTTCACTGTCCTTGCTAGCGTCCAAGATCGGTTTCAGAATAACTGAAGGAAAACGTAACTAAAACCATACTTTGTTAGTTTTTTATTTGGGTTTCAATGAATGAAACAATTTTAGAAATGATAACAGTTTTAAAAACAGGAATTCAAACAATTAATTGTTCCTTTTTCTGCCATTGTAGGAACAGGAAATAGGTGCCCAAAGTTTGCGCGAAAGTTACAAATGCTCGATGAGAATTGCGAAAGCAGGGAAACTTTTTGCGGCTGGAAGTCTCATAAAGAATTGCTTGGTCGACTCGCAGATCGAATTTGTCCAGCAAACATCACAGAAAAATTTGAAAAAAATAACTCTTTTATCTTAATCTGTCGAGAGTGCGGCAAACTTCATTTCATTTTTTATCGCTCTTGACGAGTCTACGGACGTTTCGAACCTATCTCAGCTTGTCATATTTATTCGGTGTGCCAACGACAATCTGCGTGTCACCGAAGAATTTCTCGATCTCGTACCATTAAAACACAGCCACAGGTTTGGATATTTTTCTAGCGGTGGAAAACTTGTTCGAGTCATTGCGTTTAAAATGGGAACGCCTGACCAGTGTAACAACCGATGGAGCCCCTCCACTACGAGGACTATCCTGAGTTACGTCAGAGCAAAAATGGCTGAAGTTCGCTGTTCCTTATTGACGGCACTTCATTGTCTTATACACCAGGAGGCGCTTTGTGCGAAGATTGTCAATATAAGACAAGTTATATACACAGATGTTCGAACAGTTAATTATCTTCAATCGCATGGACTCAAAAATCGCCAATTTAAAGAATTCCTGGCTGATATCGAAGCGGAATACCCGGACATCCCCTATCACACAGAAGTAAGATGGCTGAGCAAAGAGAAAGTGCTTAATCGGTTTTTCTGCTTGAGGGACGAAATTAATACATTTTTGGAAATGAAACGACGTCGAAAAGAATTGCTTCGCCAATTTGCCTTTTTTTAAGTGACGTAACTGGTCATTTAAATACTTTGAACACTACACTCCAAGGCGAAAGTCACACTGTTGTTGTTTTAGTGCAGACGATACAAGTATTCAAAAAGAAAACTTATTTTGTGGTAAAAACAGTTGCGCGAGCAGAATTGTGGAGACTTCCCTGCATTAAACAGCGTTAAAGATGTGGTTTTTTCAGATTATGTACAAATCACTTGTGAATTTCCATAAGAGTTTGAAAACAGATTTTTGGAGTAAGTGAGCTTCAGCCGGCCATAGATGTACTTGTTCGCGCGTTATCCCTTAGGGCATAGGGCATCTTGCAAGTGCTTCAACTAGAGATGATGGATCTGCAGTGTGATATACGCCTGACGGACCGCTTTCTTATGTGTAAAGGTTTGCAAGACTTTTATAGCAGTTTTCCACGTGAGAAGTATCCTCTTTTGTACAAGCACGCGGCCAAAGTGCTATGAATGTTTGGTTCCACCTACATTGGTGAGCGCTTTTGCTCTCATTTAAAGCTTGCTAAAACTAACAACCGTTCATTACTTAGTGATAAAAATTTGACTAATTCTTTGAGGTTAGCCGGCCGCGGTGACCGAGGTGACTGAGGCGCTCCAGTCACGGTCAGCACGGCCACTACGGTCGGGGGTTCGAATCCCCCCCCTCGGGCATGGATATTTGTGCCGTCCTAGTTCGTAAGTAGTTCATAAGTAGTTTGTAAGTTTAGGGACTGATGACCCCGTAGATAAGTCCCATAAGCTTAACAAACATTTGAACATTTCTTTGAGGTTAGCAGTCTCCCAGAATATTGTACACAAAAAGATAAAATCATTTCCTCAAAAAATAAAAACTTATAAAATGTTAATAGCACTCTTTAACGATATATGTAAGAATTAAAAGTCTTTATAAGCTTAATTCCATTTTCATTGTAATTTTGCAAACTTACACGAAGTGAAACAGAAAAGAAAGAATATACTTGTAACTAGTAAGAATGAGACTATACCCCTAATGTAAAATTATTGCTAAAATGGATAGTTTATGCCATGAGTTCATTAAAAAATTGATATAGCCTTCAAAAGACGCCTACTGTATATGTGGCGAGTGTGTATGTGCAGTACTAAGAGAAGAAACCTGTGGGTCAGAAAACAACCAAGTTGTTCCTCAATGTCTAGTAGTTCTACCATGCGAACACTAATTGTTACCGAAACAGTAAATGGTTTCTTGTTATACCGCTCATCGATCACATTTACAGCGCTGCGCTTTCCTTTTTTACCTTGGAAATGACCGCTGGACAGCCCAGCGCAGAGCAGTGCTGTGCGGTCTCTCACTCTTTCCGCAGCTCTCTCTCTTGCTCCGTTGCCGACACTAGCCACACACGGTCGCGGCCAGGGCGCTGAACTAAACTGCCCTGCGCCCGCGGGGCGTGGCAGTGCCCGCCGGGCGAAATTCTTGGTTGAGCCTGGTCTAAATCATAGTGATCAGTAAGATGCGTACTTTTTCACAATCAATTAACCCATTCAGCCCTAAAATTTTTGTTTTTCATAAAATAATTTGAAACCTAGTATTATTCATTATAATGAATATATGTACAATGAATTGTAAATTTTTTTTTCCACATTGAGTTAGAAATTATGGTCCATGCTATAAATAGCAAACTAAATGGAGTAAATCGTTACACATAAGCACTTTTTCTCTATTGCCATAGCTTTATACCACTTTTTAATTTATTATAATGGACAAAAAGTCTAAGTCCCTCAGATTTACACACATAAGAACTACTTTTTTTTTTAAGTAGAGGAAGTAAAGATAATATAAAATGCACAATGGCTATGAGGATAACAAATTGACGCGGTGATGTAGCCGCGCGGTCTAAGGCGTCTCGCTGCGGAGCGCGCGGTTGGTCGCCGTCGGAGGTTCGAGTTCTCCCTAGGGCATGGGTGTGTTTGTGTGTGTGTGTGTGTGTGTTGTCCTTAGGTTAGTTTACCTTAGTTTAAGTAGTGTGTAAGCTACGGACTGATGACCACGCAGTTTGGTCCGATAGATTTACAAACCTTTGATCATTTGATAACAGCATTTCTGAAGAACATGGAATTTGTTGACATCTACATTAATAATAGACAACACACTTCACGGCATGTAGTAGAGAGTAATTAGTTTATCACTCTCACATCCTCCTCGTGTTCCAGTCGGTTATCGTTGGTGGAAAATACAATTGACAGTATGCGTCAATTGGGCCATAACTAATTTCATCTTTATGGTACTTTTGCGGCGAGATATATGTAGGAGGCAGCAATATGTTGGTTCAGTATTTCGTAAATATGTGCTCTCTGAACTTTGACAGAAGTTCACGCCTCTCTTGCAGCACCTGTCACTGGAGTTTGCTAATCGTATCTGTGACGCTTTCTCGCTTATTACATGAGTTTCTAACGAAACATGCTGCAAAAGTTTAAATGTTCTAATGTTTGTAGAGCTTATGGGACTTAACTACAGGGCCATCAGTCCCTAAACTTACAAACTACTTATGAACTAACTTATACTAAGGACGGCACAAATATCCATGCCCGAGGGGGGATTCGAACCCCGACCGTAGTGGCCGTGCAGACTGTGACTTGCGCGCCGCAGAGCGCTCGGCCACGTGCTGCCATCGGTAGGATGCTCTCTATGCTCTTTGTAAGCCTCACTTGGTACGGATCCCACAATAATGAGCAATACTCAAGCGCTTGTCGGATGAGACCGTTGTAACTTACTTCCTTTTCTGGCAGACTACACATACTGAGATCTTCCATTGAACCTAAGTATGGCGTCTGAGTTACCCATTATTAGTTTTATACTATCGTTTCATTTGAACTCTTTCAGTTTTATAGAAACAACTGCTTTCAGTCTTTGTCATGCTTCAGCGCAGTTGCATCACAAATGGTCTGTCTTTTGATGTAAAAGAAGCTCTTCACATTCCTTTATATTGAAGCACATTGGCCATTCTCTGCGCTATTCGACCATAGGCTGTACATCAGCTTGCGTTTCGCTACCGTTTTCCAGCGTTGCAACTTGTAGATAAACTACAGCCTCATTCGCAAAATCTCTCTCTGAAGCTCCGGCACTGTAACACTCTTGAATGTCTTACACGTCTAAGGACTTTTATCCCTTGGAAATAATATACGCTTCCATCCAGCCATACAGTTGGTGTGATACTCCGTGCGTTCGCACTTTGTTCATTGGGTGTCGGTAAGGAACGGTATTCAAGCTCTTTTGGAAGTCAAGAAACACGGCATCTACCTGGAATAGTGTAGCTACTGCCGTCTGGATCTCCAGCATGAATAGCGCGAGTTGGTTTTCGCATGATCGTTGATTTACATCATGTTGATTCCTACAAATGAGATTTCCGCTCTCCAGAAATGTCATATTTGCAGTGTAGCATTGAACGGGAGTGAATCGTTGACGATATATATTAAGGACAGGCAACTGACAACCTCGTAGTTCAGTCCAGTCTAAATCCCACATCAACTAATGTAGAGGAACTGATCAGAATTTGGAAGAAGAGAAACTTCTTGCATAGTTTGATTGAAACAAGGGCTCGATTGTTGGTAGGACACATTCGGAGATATCAAGGAATTATCAGTTTAGTATTGATGGGAAATGGGGGAGGGGGAAGAGGGACGGGATAAAAATCTTAGTGGGACATGTGTTTTGCAGTACCTATTGAGAGATGAAAAGGTTTGCATAGGACTGGTGAGCAAAGAGCTACATCAAACCAGGTTTTGGATTGAATACCAGACTACAGAACTTCTGAAGGAACTTTTAAACCGAATTTAGATATTCTGCGTCTCAATGGGATATAATGACAGAGTTGCGAAAACATAATCTGTTAATTCTGTGACGATGTGTACTTCGAATATGAATAAACCCTTTCAGTACTCCTTGACTTATGACAAATATTATAATGTTTGTGAAGCTATGGGACCAAACTTCAGTGGTCATCGGTCCCTTTACTTACCAACTACTTTAACTCATGCTAAGGACAAAACACACACACACACACACACACACACACACACACACTCACACTCATGCCCGAGGGAGGACTCGTTCCTCCAACAAGGAGCAAATGCGCACTCCGAGCAAGGTACTTTAGAGCGCATGGCCACTCCCGTGCGGCTGAGGTGCGTCAAGTACCGACATTAGGAGTCAGAATATGTTTTCAGGTGGCAGTCTACTGCCGTGATGTACTTTCAAAAAGTCAACAAGATATTTTACATCAATGCCAATAAGATAACATTTTTACTCAGTACAGAAACGTCTAATTTACAATAAAATATTGCGAATGTTTCTACAAGCCCTTCCATTTTACACCATTTAGTAGTTATTCCTTTAATTAATTATTAACTATTACCCATGAGGAAATTCTTCCGTTACAGGCTCTAACAATATGTATAGATGACATTGCTTTCATCTGTACATATTGTTAGAGTCTGTAACGGAAAAATAGTTCTTTCATATTGCATCATGAAAATACATTCAGAAACAAAGGAATTGTGAAGTAGAAGAGACAAAAATACGTACAACCCCGCAAAAGAGACTTAGCTGCATTTCACTGTAATCAGCTTGATGGTTATAAACGTCATCCGTTATACTCTTAAAAAATTGTATTCAGATTACGCATGTGTCTTCCTGGTCTTTGCGTTGTTGCAACTTGCAAAACAAAACAATGCCCTTTGAGGTATTACTCGGCAAAGCCAAGTGGTAATCTCGCGACGGTGGCAGCACCGCCGTGTTTACGCCGGAGAAACAGAGAGAGGGCAGCAGCATGACATCCATGTAGGCTCCAGTATTCTTGTAACGGCGCCGCTGTTACACGCAGCGCGTTTACTCACGATTAATTTTGCGGAAAAGTAAATCCAATTTTGAAATTCGAAGCAATGTTCGATGCTGGGGTTAGATGTTAAGAGTGTATCAATCTTACTAATCCTTTCAATGCCAGTTTCCGAGTGATTTATTCCTATCCTATTATGAAAAATAGGTCATTGGTTGAACATTACTGCTGCCAAGAATGTCCAACACCTACGATGGCTAGAAGTATTTGGAATGGATAAATACGTTGCGAGTACTCAGAAGTGACTTACCGCCTTCCCCAATCTTCTAATATCACAGCAGCAAAAGCATTAGATGTCATTTTCTTTTATAGCTCTTTGAGCGTAACGCTTGAGATATTCTGAGTACGGATTTTATTTTTTAAAATATTCCGGATTAATTCGATGGTATTCAGGTCTGGATTATACGTAAACAGTCGGAGGGGTACAAATCCATTCTCTTGCAAACTTTTGTCAATAGAAGAAACAGGAACCGATTGGTACCCCTTAACTAGTGCCGGAAGTTCGGCTTTCCGTAGTTCGGAGTTGAAATGTTTGGAAAGCTTATAGGACTTAACTGCGGGGTCATCAGTCCCTAAACTAACAAACTACTTATGAACTACCTTATAGTAAGGACGGCAAAAACATCCATGCCAGAGGGGGATTCGAACCCCCGACGGGGAACGAATTAATTACGTTAACCGAAAGCCGCCGCGCCTTTCGACGATGACACTTTCCATGCTCACCTTCCATTCCCGCACTTAAAGGTAACAACGCGCACGGCTGTACCTCATCACGTGACCAAGTTAGTTCCTGCCGCTGCCTGGTTACGACTTCGCCTTGCGTGGTAAAAAGAAACTAATATTGAAGAAAATTACCTAAATAATGATAATGTATAATTATGGTGGTACAAGCAATGTTATCTTGTCTGTTAGCATAAAGAGGAAAAATTACATAGTTAAAAACAGGTGACGGACAATGTCAGTACGTCAGCAACTTCGACAAACAGCAGGCCGTGTGTAACTCTCACTCATTTCTTCCACCTCTCCGTCCACTTCCTCCTCTGAGTGTCCGTGTTTACCTCCGCCTCAGTCAGATCCGTCATACTCCTCCTGATAATAAAAATTAGATGCTGGTCGGAGACTACGTCAAAGTGTATTACAGGATACCCTCTGCTACGTATCTTGTAGTGGTTTGCCCACTTTGATGGTGATCTTTCAAACAGAGTCGAAATCTTTTGTCCGCTACCCTCTGTTATGGTCCATAAGAAATCTTGACATTAGATTTGTTATGAAGGCCAACTGTACAAAATATCATCAACTTTGTACTAATACAGCCCAATGATGCCGTAGTCATCACAAGCGCCATAAGATATAGTAGGTAGGCACTGATCTTCGCCTTCATCTGAAGGTGAAGCACATAAAACTATAGAGTGTTCTCGAAGCCTATTGTGAAATACCCTCCTAAATGTAACATTCGCAATTTTATATGACCTTGAAATTCTTTGAAGGTCTCTAGTGCCTAATGTCATCAAAACCATTCACTTCTATGAATTACAAACAAACAAACGGATACTCTCCATTATATGTTTGATGGAAGAGCTGAAATACATGACTTAGTAAAATCATTTAATAAATACGCCTTGAAACTGGTATCCAAGGGAAAGTCACATAGACAACTTTCTCAGAGAACATGTTAAAATTTTACCGGTTTGTCGATCTGACATTGCGTAATGGAATTCAACAATATCATTTAGTGAGGTTGGTATGTACTAGCAGCCACAACAGACTTACATTTTAAACAGTAGTTATACACTCACTAAACCTATCAAAACTGTAAGAGAGGTAAGCTCCATGAAATACAGTCAATGATAAGAAAAAAAAAAAAAAAAAAAAAAAAGCATAGACTACAGCCTAGTAAATGTAAACAAGACATTTCGAACGACGATGAGAGAAATGTATTTGGCTGTCAAGTTGTCGATGTTCTTTATGAAAAGTAGAATAATGCAGATGGACAAGAAATTCTCAGTTCTTGCAGTTACTGATGGTTGTGTTGCCATCTCCACTACTATTTGCTTAACTTATCGAATATTTTTTGTGATGTGTGAGCTGTAGAGATTCAACACACATTACTACAGAGTTATTTGCTGTATTTAAGGTGCTCAGTGTAGGTATTATTACAGATATTTTATTACAACTTGTATAGGGATTGTTTCTTTTTCATTATTTATTTTTCATATGCACTTCTGCGTGTAACATGGGTCAGTGAGAAGTTCGTAATGATTGATGTTACCAATAGCCTGTCTGAAGTACGATATGAAATAATTGTGTTCTTTCGTCATATTAAGCAACACTTTAGCTGTTTATGAAATTACTGAGTGAGAAAGTGTGCTGTCTTAAACGAAACTTCGGTGAGCCAAAGGAAAATATCTGTACCCATCAAGCCATTTGGAATGTTATCTGGCAGATGAATAAGGCCATGAGAGCCCTGTATAACTTATTGTCATAATTGTAATGTTCCAACGGAGAGAAGTCCTGCATAACAGTTCTTGAAAAGTAATATTTATTTGACCTCCCATAGCAAAAAAAAAAAAAAAAAAAAAAAAAAAAAAAAAAAAAAAAAAAAAAAAAAAAAAAAAAAAAAAAAAATTCCTTGAGGGATCATACCTTTCATAAAAATAAAAATAATCTTCCTTTGGAGGTTAATAATTCATATGACCTTCCATTAAAATAAAAATATTATACTAGTGGCAACGTATATCTTCAGTATTTTGTCCACATGCCATTGGTATCAAGAACAGGCATTGAATCTACGAGTCCGCGGAAAAGGCATCATCCAGGGCAGTTCTCACACATGAAGAATAAACCATCCCCCACAAGGAATCCGTAGTTCTTGGAACAGGGTCTGGTCATTTATCCCGGACTGATGACTCCGCAGTTAAGTGAATTTGGAGGCAATGGAAGGCACTGAATAATATACTCTCTCCTTTGGAACTTGCTCTGAATCTTAATGCTGGTGTGCGATGGATGATTATCTTGTTGTTAAATGAGACATCCTTCGGGGTACCAAAGTTGAGCTCCAGGAATGTTGTTGAACTGGTATTGGATTCGTTCTAAGGTTCCTGCTCCCATATAAGACATACAGCCCCAAAATTTCACACTCATGCTCCCGCCTCTATATGTGCGGTTCCTTGACGTCTTGGTCAAGAGAAGAGCTGATGGCACCCTGGACCATAGTGTATATCGGAAGACAACGCACACTGATCTGTATTTACACGCAGACAGCTGTCACCACCCTTCACAGAGGAATGGGGTGCTTAAAACTCTAGTACATAGAGCGCGCACTATCTCCGACGCAGAGAGTCTACCCCAGGAATTGGAACACCTGAGAACTGTATTTCGAAAAAATGGGTACTCAGAGAGGCAGATTCAGCGGGCTCTCCGCCCAACCACTACATCACTAGGTTGGAACTGTTTTTTGTCCACCGAATAAAATTCGTGCACTGGTGGGGAGCGCCAAAGATGATCTCGGTTTGAGGAAGGCCGGCGTGTACCAGATTCCGTGTCAGTGTGGAAAGTCATATATTGGACAGACGATGCGTACCGTCGAGGATCGATGCGTTGAACACCAGAGGCACGCACGATTGATGTATCCGAGCAAGTCGGCGTTCGCTGAACATTGTTTGTCGGAGAATCATGCGATGGACTATGAAGGCACTAGGATTCTGGTACAAACGTCGAGATACTGGGACTGCGTCGTTAGAGAGGCCACCGAAATTCGCACAAGTGACGATCTCATAAACCGTGACTGTGGCTATAATCTTAGCAAAGCTTTGGAACCAGCGATTGGGTTAATTAAGAGTAAATCTAGCAAATGTAACGAAGTCACGACCACGGCGGACAGAGACCTCTCATCGACGTCATCTCAGACGTCCGCGCAATCGGTTCCACTGCGCGGCCGCGGCGCGGGGCGCGGGGCGCGGACCGCGTAGGGGCCGCTCCGAGGGCTGAGGGTATTTAAATCGCCCGCTACCGGGCTATAACCCAGTTCCCTTCGAGCGGCCGTAGCGTGCGGATCTCCGTGCCGGCGCGTTTCCAGGAGCTCAGTCCGTCAGTTCACCTGATGATGGCGACATGTATGTTCACCGAAATATTGTGCCCGTTGGACACTATAGACCGGCAGTACACCCGTGGATATTTTGATTAATAACAGGACTTCTCATTGGGGGCTTCATTGTGCACTCATCAGAAAAATGACTTCCCTCCAATCAACATTTTCCCAGGAACTCACAATTATAAGTCCACAGCTTGATGGTCAGATAATGGTACGATGGGACCTGATTCCACAGTCGTTTGATCGTCTGAGAGCACGAGGAATGTTAAGCTCTTCCTAGTTCAAAGATGTTTGAGAAAGGGACAGTTTGGACCGCTCTGACCAATTCATCATCTTCTCTTCGAGTAGAGACTCGCGGCCGTGAAGGTACTGTAGGTCTGCTCATCTCACCATTATCTCTGTATCGTCCGATCCAGCTGTTTGCTGTGGAAGCGTCAACACCATAACGACGTTCTGCCTTAGATGCACTCACTCCGCTTTCAAAGAAAGCAATTATGCGCTCGCGAAGGTTAACATCAGCCATTTTTAAGTATACCTATGATGTACGGTGATCAGGTGATACGTTTATCGTAGCTGAAAACTACAGAGGCACCACGTGGCTGTCGAAGTAACTACAAACAAAATACATCATTGTTATTACTATGAATACGTGTCTAATTAATTAGATCATTATGAAACAGACTCTTCTAAAAACCTATAAAAGCCTACAACTGCACAATATTTGGCGAATAAATATTTGAAATATTTCCTCAAACAGGCATAAAAAATATAAAAACAAATTTACGCACGCCCGTTGGTTTCATAAACCATCAACCTATCCACTCACCCAATGAAAAATTCGTGAGAAGCGGTTCTGTGTACTAAATGTACCCACGTGGAAGCCTTATATTTCTGCCGTTTTCATCTGCTTAAATAATGTTTTCCAAATTAAATGATATGTGGATCGAAGTGCAATGAATCTCGACATGTACAGTTTCTTAACTATTGTATTGCTTCTATTTGACGGCGTAAAAAGGAAGCTGAAGATGCACAGACCACTGGAGTTGGCAACACTCGCGCTTATGGGCTTGGGCATGCGCAATTATTTGTTCTTGAATTTTAAATTATTCGGGTAAGGTAGTATTTTTGTCCCCAATTGTACAAATATGTTTCTCTGTTCGTGGATTCCTAAATTAAAAGAAAATTATCTTTGCACAGCGTTATTAACTTCTTATTTTTTGGGATTGTTTACGTATTTTGTTGTACACAACACAGATGGTAAAAGCGTTAAAACTGTGATAATACTGTGCGACTGTTAGTGAAATACCATAGTTTTCACACATTCTTGTCCCCTGACCCCAGCTAAGGATTTGTAATACTATCGTTTCTTTAGTTTCCGTCATTGCTTGTCGGTCGGTATATTGGGTCATAATTAGTGAAATGTATTAAACAATACGTAAATTAATGGCGCACATACACTTCATTCAGCATGTAAACCTCACTACAAATATTCGGATTTAAGTTCTGATACGTTAAGCATGCATACTCTTCGCGGCCACGATGTTACGCAAATGAATAGCGAAAATCTTCAAGACCAGATGCAGTTTCGAAACGTTGATGTTGTCAATAACATTTTGAATGGCTTTTTCAGATCAGAAATGGTCTTGTGATTATTGCTGTACATCTTTTCATCGTTCCGCTACCTCGGACAACAGGTGAATGTGGCAGTATATCGCTAGGTGTGTTGTGAAAGGTGTGAGATACGTTTGGGTTTAGTTTGCTTTTATGGATGGTTTCACCCTACTGGCTGTAAGAATGCTAACCATGAATGCGACTCTGAATATCGAAATTCCCACATGCACCAAAAATCAACAAAAAATTTATCTATTGAAAAGAGCAGATATAAATTCGCTTCACGCTTTCCTGAGTGATAGTCTCCAATGTTTCAAAACTAAAAATGTGAGTGTAGATCAGTTGTGGCTACCTTTGAAAGACTTAATACCAGTAGAAATTGAGAGATTTATACCAAATCTATATCTATAAATGTGAATGTCTGTTCGGTGTACGTTTGTCACGTATGAACCACAAGACATAAAGAGCTAAAAATTTGTACGGTTACTAATGGCTACCCGGGGAAGGCTTTAGGAACGGTTTCATGGCGATCGGATACCTGTTTATCTGTATATATTAATGTGAAAGTCTGTTCGGTGTACGCTAATCACGTTCGAACGACAAGACGCAGAGACTTAAATATTAGTACGGCTGCTCATTTATAACCGAGGAAGGTTATAGGCACGATTTTATAGCGATATGATAGATATTTAGTAATTTGAAGAATATAACGCGAAATTCGGAACAATAATTACTATTTGAAAATTATATTTACTCTTTGAAAATGGTTTTATTGGTTGCAGTGTTGTTTGAGGGTTGATAATGATAAAAGGGTGGAGTATATTGGGATGGAAAGTTATCGGTGTATATAAAATTCTAAGTGTGTGTGTTAATATTTCGCTCTGCAGCGAAAACTACAGAACGCAAACGAATGGTCTGTGTGTAATTGTTGTCCGAAGTCTCCCTTTGTAAACCACAGCAATTTCATTCCGGTAGCTATAAGTGAATGGAAGATATGGTGAGTGAAAGTCGTCAGATTATAAAAAAATTCGGACTGAAGGCCAGCGATGGCATTTGCGAGTCTATAGCAAGGAGGTTGCATACAGTGAAACGTGATGCCACAGACCATATCTTTGGTCTATGCGTGCTACAATGTCTTCAGCTCTTTCTCTATAAGGATAAGCATACGAATAAGTAAATATAAGAATAAAGCAGTATTAACTAAATTTCTTTTAATACATCTCTTTAAAAAATCGATTTGACGTTTCGCACATTATCTATCATAATCAACCAACACGCGAGCGGAGCCGCGGGTTTAAGCTAGTAGAGTAATAAAAGAGGGGGCTAACCCCCCCCCCCCCCCCCCGTGGTACACAAAACAGGTCAGATCATTGTTGCAGAAGCAAAGAAAAACACATGCAAAATGTAAACAGACACAGAATCCCCAAGATCGGCAATCTTTTACAGAAACTTGCAATCTAGCGTGAACTTGAATGCGAGAAGTTTATAATAGTTTCCACGACGAAATCCTGTCTCGTAATCTGGCAGAAAATCCAAAGAAATTTGTGTCATATGTGAAGTACACTAGCGGCAAACACAAACAATACCTTCACTGCACGATAGCAATGGTAATACTACCGATGAAAACACTGCTAAATCAGAATTGATAAACACAGCGTTCCGAAATTATTTCACCAAAGAAAACGAAGTGTACACTCCAGAAATCGAACCAAGAACAGCTGCCGGCATGCGAAAGTTACATGTTCCTGGAGTACTAAAACAACTTTAATCACTAAACAAAAATAAATCTTCCGGGCCAAATTGTATAGCAACTAGAGTCGTCTCACAGTATGCTGATGCAGTAGCTCCGAACTTAGGTATCACATACAACCGATCACTCAGCGAAAGATCCGTACCCAAAGACTGGAAAGTTGCCCAAGTTACTCCAATATTCAAGAAAGGCAATAGGAGTGATCCCCAAAATTCCAGGCCCATCACATTGACGTCGATTTGCAGTAGGTTTTTAAAACAGATACTTTGTTCTAACATTATGAACTACCTCGAAGAGAACGACCTATTAACCAATAGTGAACACGGATTCAGAAAGTATCGCTCCTGCGACACACACCTTGCTGTTTATTCACATGAAATGATAAGTGCCAACGACAACAGATTTGAAGGTATTTCCGGATGTCCGGAAGCATTTTCACACTGTACCTCACAAGCGGCTTCTAATTAAATTGCATGCTTATGGAATATCGCCTCTATTGTGCGATCGGATTAGCGATTTCCTATCAGAAAGGACACAACTAGTAGTAATTACGGTTAGTCATCGAGTAATACAGATGTATAGCGTTCCCCAGGAAGATTTATAGGTCCCTTACTCTTCCTTGTGTTTGTAAACGATTTAGGAGACAATCTGAATAGCTCTCTTAGACTGTCTGCGGGTGATACTGTCGTTTATCAGCTAGTGAAGACAACAGAGGATCAAAAGCAACAGCGTTATTAGAAAATGGAACGGTAGAGAAAGGTTTTGAAAGTGGTTAATGAACCCTCTGCAAGACACTTAAATGTGATGTGCCGAGTATCCATGTAGATGTAGATTTTACTTACTTTTTATTTTTATTGCTTCTGCACAGTGTAGCACTAATAAAGGAGCGGGAAACAGATGATACACTTAATTGAATAGTAATCACGCTTTTCGGTGCTCTGCTTTAAAGTAAATAAGGGAAAGGTAATACAAATCTGGGAATTTTATCAAATACCCGCCGAACAAGAAATGTCCATGATGGAGGATCGAACCTAGATCCTCTGTTAGGCAGTCCAAGGCCTGACAGCTCGACCTGCGACGGCAATCGGACACTCGCTCATGTTCACGAGTACCCCACACACAGCACGAAAACACAAAAACTTTAATTACTCAACGTGATTATCTTTTGATCCTCTATTTAAGTAAAAATTGTTCATTTTTAGACAGTCTTTCTGTGTTGTTGTGGTCTTCAATCCGGAGACTGGTTTGATGCAGCTCTCCACCCTACTCTATTCTGAGCAAGACTCTTCATCTCCTCATAACCTGCATCCATTTGAATCTGCTTACTATATTCATCTCTTGGTCTCCCTCTGTGACTTTCATCCCACACACTTCCCTCCATTGCTAAATTTACGATTCCTTGATGTCTAAGAATGTGTCCTACCAATCGATACTTCACTTTTTTCAAGGTATGCCACAAATTAATTTTCTCTCCAAATCTGTTCAGTACCTCTTCATTAGTTACGCGATCTACCCACCTAATTTTCAGCATTCTTCTGTAACACCAAATTTCAAAAGCCTCTTCCTGTCCACACTGTTCATCGTCTATGTTTCGCTTCCATACAAGGCTACACTCCACACAAATGCCTTCAGAAAGGACTTCCTTACACTTAAAATAATATTCGATGTTAACAAATTTATCTTTTTCAAATACGCCTTTCTTCCCATTGCCATTCTGCATTTTATATCCTCTGTACTGCGACCATCGCATGTTATTTTACTGCCCAAGTTACAAAACTCATTTACCTCCTTTATTGTTTCGTTACCTAATTAATTCCTTCAGCACCGTCCAATTTTCTTAGACTGCACTTTATTATCTTCGTTTTGCTGTTGTTAATGTTCACTTTATAAGCACCTTTCAACAAACTGTCCATTCCTTTCAACTGCTCCTCCAGGTCTTTTGCTGTCCCTGAGATAATTACAATGTCATCGACAAAACGCAAAGTTTTTATTTCTTCACCCTGAACTTTAATTCCTTCTCCAAATTTCTCATTGCTTTCCTTTATAGCTTGCTCAATGTACAAACTGAATATCATTGGAAGAAAGGCTACAACCTTGTCTTACTCGCTTCGGAACCTCTGCATCCCTCTCATACCCTTCAGCTCTATATGGAATGTCCACGCAAAATTCAAACGAAATCGGTTATCCACATGACAGACCCTCTCCTTTTAAGATATCCGCCTCGTATCGGAGTACAATCCATGACAGGCTGCGGAACTGTAATAAATTTTCGTGATCTGGTAGTGAAAATATCCAAGTAGAGAATCTCTTTAACTCTGCTCTCTGCTTGCAAGACTACGGTAACCGTTAAATAACTGTTTAAATGAGTTATCGCTAGGTTCATTTGATACGATAATGGAGTTTTGAACTTTACGGAGGAATTTCAACTTCGAACGATCGACAAGTAAACAACAAGGGCGCATTACGATCAATAGCCGTACACGTTACGTGGTGGTATGACCGAGCGCACTAAGACGCCTTACTGCTGAGGGATGCGGTTGCTCACCGTCGGAGGTACGAGTCCTCCCTCGGGCATGGGTGTGTGTGTGTGTGTGTGTGTGTGTGTGTGTTTTGTCGTTAGTGTGTTTGCTGTTCTTGGCATAAGTATTTTGTAAGCCGAGGGACTCATTCCTACAGGTGTTAAGTCCCATATTTTATAAACATTTGAACATTTAGCCGTTGCTGTAAATAAGAAATCACTGGTAAAATTATGGCGATCCATTCCGCAGAATAATAAATCCAAGCATTCTATAGAAAGAATATTTGGCGTCAAAAAAGTGATTGGTCGTTAATGGTGGCGTGAGCACAGTAATGCTAAAAATGAGCGAGATGAGCGCATGAAAAGCAGCTTGGTAACCTTATAACTGGGGTCTAGGACTGCACAAACGGTGGACCAAATTTCAGGGAAATGCAATTTGCAACATAGCCAGAGATGTATATTTAGTCGAATTCATAAATTTAATCTTGCAGTGAGCATTATGACCTATACGAGTCATTGTGTCAAGGGATTCTTCTTGTTGGAGTAATAGAGGAGTATCCTGTGAAAATCGGCGGTCAGAGAAAATAGTAGGGACGTTTCTAAGAAAACTTCTGTAGGAAGTATATAAGGAAAGGGGTAGCGAATGTTTGCTGGAATTGTGGCAAACAGTTAAATACAAGGAGAGATTGCACGAACACGTTAACACATAATAGCATATATGACAACTACGGAAAGATCTAATTAATTAATTGGCACAGTAAGGATCAAAAACCGACATATGCCATTTTTCTTACACATATATCAATAATTTATCAGTCCGCATTTTAACTATTTCTTTTTCGATATTTGCCATCGATTACGTTTGTATAGGGTACGTCTTGGCGTATTTGGGGGAAATTAATAACTAACATCCATTAATACTTCGCATCAGCTAGGTCGAGTATGACGCGGAAACGGATGTCACAAGCTAATATTTCGAGCGGCAAATGTTCGTGAAATATCGCTAAGAGGGATGTGGAAGATTTGTTTACTGAATATTGATCGAAATCTATTGGTAACAGCATGATGACTCTTGATTGGAAAGGCCAACAGTTTTATTTCCTGTTGAAGGCCGTAGTTTTTATTTTGTCAACATAGTCAGAATAGGGTAGGCAATTTGATCTTATAAACAGTATACTGAAGTGGATAACGACTCGTATGCACATTCAACTGATCAACAGTTACTTCAATTTTAGTAATGGAGTGAAAAAGTACAATGTTTAACCCAGATAGCGCCTAATTATTTTTGGTTTAAATTTTTTCTCTGAAGGTATTAATTACCTTCATATGATTGTACAAGATCGTTATAATTGAGATTTTTCACCATCAAGCCATTAGTTTTTCTGCCCTTCTTTCTGGAATGACGTCAAATCGAATGTTTTATCATTTTAATCTGATGAATCATTATTATTAAAACAACATTTAAGATGAAATATATACATTGTCTCAAAAATTGAAGAAAGTTCACGGAATATAAACCCAACTACGGGGGTGTCTTCAGTATCTTCTGTATGAACCTCAACCTTGCAGCTGTATCCAAACACGTTACAATCGAAATACAAGTTAATATTTATCTGAAATGGGAGCAGGCTACTCAAAGAAATAAAACATGACACTGTACACGAATTCTTACAGACAAGAATAAACAAAGTAAACTGCCGTTCTCGTTCTTCTGGAAATACGTCGGCGGTATCTCGGTTAAACTTTCTGGCAGATTATAATTGTGCGCCGCAACCGGGATTCGAACCTTCGAACCTTTGTCTTCCACGGCAAGCGCACTATCGTCTGAGCTATCCAGGATATCTCAGACAGTAGAGTGCTTGCCCGCTAAAGGTAAAGGTCCCAGTTTCAAATCCCGGGTCCTACACACAATTATAACCTGCCAGGAAGTTTCAAATCAGCGCACTCCGCTGCAGAGTGAAAATTTCATTCAGGACAATGTTCATTAATCAAGACAACCTATTAAAACTTTTCATGGAACTTCACGTAACAATCACCTCGATTACGTCGATGAATCAATACATTAGTACGTATGAGACCTCCTTTAGTCGCCACTTCCGACAGACAAGAAGTCTCGATCAATTATAGCCCACAGATAGGCAGGAAAGTATCCCGTGAATAATTTAGTTTGAAAGTGGAAGCTATAATCGAATAACGTCGGGTAAAACATAAAGGCCACCGTCCGTACATGAATATATAATTTCCTCGTGACAAAAGAAAAATACAGTATTTGGGAGAAGAAAGGCGAAGTGGATTCTAACATAGTGTCAAGGTAGTCTGCTTTTTTTTTTTTTTTTTTTTTTTTTTTTTTTTAGTGAATAAGTGGAAGGCCATCAACTGCCAACAATTACACAACTAATGTTATTGTTTGACGATTTGGGACAAGATAGGTGACATGTGGAAAAATTGCATATGAGACTTTAATTTCTGTCACTACAGTGTACAGAATCATTGTTGAAAATTCCACAGCTGGTAAAAGTTACTGTTGGACGGGTACCGCATAATGTCAGTGAAGAGCAGAAAGCATAATGCGAAAGACTTGCTTCGTAGTTGTTCGACAGAAGAACTGCTGTATTTCATAGAACCTGGATGCAAGATGTAAGGCCATAATTGAAGCGTCTGTGGACTCTCCACGTGCAAATAAACTCCACCGCCAATTAACAACGGTGAAAATGATTATCTCTGATTATGATGTGACTACTAAGCTACAGAGAAAGCACTCTAGGGGAGGGACACCTGTAACAGGATTATTTCCGAAATACGCTTGCCGTGCGGGAATGACCGTCTGGTTCTAGGCGCTAAGTCAGGGACTACGCTGCCACTACCGCAGGAGTTCCCATTCCTCCCTTGGGCATTGCTGTGTGTATTCTCCATAGAGTAAGTTTAAGTAGATTGTGTGCCTAGGGACCGATGACCACAGCAGTTTTGTCCCTTAGATAAACAAAAGTTCTAATACTTTATTGCAAATTGTTTCGCATTCTAAAATTATTCAAAGAAGGCCCGACTTGCATGCAACTGGTGTCGAGTTTCGAGAGAAAGAAACGCTCGACAAATTATCAGAGAAATACTGCCCCACTCACAGTTGCACCGGCCCTGATTTTGGTCCTGCAGTCTTTAATTTGTTCCTTAAAATAAAGAAATCACTGCATGAAAAGCGTTTTGACATAACTGAGGAAACGTCCAGTCCGGTGACACGAGTAATCAGAGACCTTTGCGACGAATGTGAGCCATTAGGAATACGGAATTTGGTAATACCTTGGGTAGCCGCCATTGAGGGCTCATTTAAGATCTGTTGAAGGCCTATGAATCATGTGTGTTGTGACTGCAAACTAAACCTTGATTGAATGAGAAAATCGTTTGAGATAATTATTTTAGGAATGGTGAAGTATCTCCAGCTTTCACCTAGCTTTATTAAGCAAGCAATTAGCTAAAAGTGTCCAAATGTTTATAAAGTCGTTCCTAAACTTACAAACTACTTAAACTAATTTATCCTAAAAACAACATGCCCCAGGCTGGACTCGAAGCTCCGGCGACGTACGGCCGTACGCACTACAGCAAGCGGGTAGTACTGCGAACAAGTGTTTAATAGTGACTCATGAGAGAATTTTAAGCAAATCTTCCGATTACTTTGCATCATAGGACAGTAAATGCAGCTTATGAGCTGTAAACTATAACACACCAGGTATAATTAATAATTTCCCTCTAGAGATATTCTACAAGTCATGAGTTGCATTTATAGCGATATAAAACAAAATATTCTCCAATGTCCCCCTGAGCCTTTTTCTCGCTTAAAATTTTATATATTACTTATATTGAAAACTACAGTACAATTACGCTCTAAATAAGTATAGTTTAACCTGTCAAAAAGTGCCGTTTGGGGAAGATCAAAGCCACCATGTCAAATATTGCGCAGCCGCTCCCGTCGGAGGCTCGAATCACCTCTAGCATGAGTGTGTGTGTTGACCTTAGCATAAAGAAGTTTAAGAAGTTCATTAAGTCTAAGGACCGATGAACACAGAAGTTTGGTCCCTTCGGTTTACAATTATTTGAAAAACCGATTTTGTAAGAGATTATGGAACAGTATATTTCTTCTACATCTATTAATGTAGATTAAATGACTTCTTCTTCGGTTATGATAATTCATGTAATACAGCAAATTTTAATACAAAATCCAAAATCTCACGCAGAGGGTACTGTGTCCCTGAATTTAGTTACTAGACCTAAAGCCAGTTACGAGGTAAACGCAATGAATTTACTGAAAAATTGTTATATCCTTATTGTACGCACGTAGCGTAATTTATTTCGTAAAAGCAGGAGATTAAGTCAGGTCTCGATAAGACTTGGTTTGCTCCGCAATATAAATAATGCTTTCGCAAATACTGACAATAATTACAACACTCGTGGAACACCGACTCCACTCTTTCATTGCCCTGTTACGCACAAAAACACGTACTTCGAAATAAATACCGTCCCTTCCTTAAGAAGCACGTACATAACTGGTTCTATAATTACGCAGGAAGAAAGTTGTGATCGCCATGTACACTAACAGACAAATATGAGGATAGGTAACTGCTTATAATTTTTTTTATAAATTACAGATAGATTTTTTTCTAATTATATATATATATATATATATATATATATATATATATATATATATATATATATATATATATATATATATATTTCTCACCCCACGAGACACTATAAATTATTTTTCATTGCCTGTTTCTGGCTTCAGATGTTCTTTATCCCATACGGAGGTCACAGCATATACTGATTCGTAAGCGGTGGATAACGAAATATATATATGAATGACAATCAGATGTATCATATATGGAAGATCATTATTTGATAGTGAGCTCATTTATTTCATTGTAATTTATTTATTTATTTTATTTTTTATTTATTTATTTATTTTTTATTTATTTATTTTTGCTTCCATACGCTTCAGGCCACAACATGTATGAAAGAAAAACATGGGAAGTTGGGAAGTTCAGGAAAAACTGAAAGAACTTTCCTCTTTGAGATTGTGTGATTTTCATATGGAGTCAGCAAAATTTCTCTACTCAATTTTTTTTCTTTCATTACAATCCTGGCAAAATGTTTAGGGGCACGATTCCAAATGAAGTCAGAATTCGAACACTATGCTAAATTGACGTTTTGAATGGCCCTCTGGATTATTTTTCTGTTTCTTGCTTTACCTTTTTTACGCAGAAACTTTTTTTATTCAACAAGGGTATGATGTATGGACGACGTACCATAGAATAGATTTCGATAATGTCTCATCGATCAACTTGAAAGTTGAGAGATATTTCTAATTTCTGATAGATAAGGGCGAGGAGCTGAAGGACTGAGAGAGGGAGATGGAGGATATTGGGTAACAGAGTATCCGTATATACATAATGTAGGAATTGTTGCTGTCAATTACAAGTGCCATAGTTTATTGGCAAGAGCGCAGAAAGGGGTAGGGTCAGAGAGAGAAGGGAAGAGTAATCCGCCAATAGAAAAGTGAAACAAGTAAATATCCTGGCGGAAAGACCAAAAAATAATATCTTCCAAACATAGCTATACATTCATTAAAAACCCCATAAATAACTCTCAAATCAACGAATTTCGATTTATTTCATTTCAATAAAATCATGACCAAACTGAAATTATTTATATGGTGTCCGTTCTTTTCGCACATGTCCTGAAAGAATAGACTCCATACAAATATTTGTACATCTGCCCCAACAGGCAACTGACAGTTTCAAGCCGCGGAGTGGCCAAGCGCATTGAGGCGCTATGCTCCGATGCGCGAGGCCGTTCCCCGTCGGGGATTCGAATCCCCCCTCGGGCATGGATGTTACTGTCATCTTTAATATACGGTAGTTCATAAGTAGCTTGTAAGTTTAGGGACTGATGACCCCGGAGTTAAGTCCCTTAAGCTTCACAACCATTTGAACATTTGAAAATTTCAATGCGGACGCATTAATACGCTTGGGGGAATCCAGGATAGGCTGCGAGCAAGTGGAGTCAAATGGGCAGGGGGCACTACAGTGTTAGTGTGCTGCAAGGTGAGGATTTGGGTTGGAAGCGTGCCTGGATAGCCTAATTGGTTAAGGTGACCGCTGGCCTAAAGCGGGAAATCCGGATTCGAATCTCGGCCCAGCACAAATTTTCATCTTTGCCATTGTATTTATTTCAGTGCCCTGAAATAATCGAAATTTTTAAATACTCCGAGTTAGCAAACTGAATTTTTCTTTTCTACTTCATACAAACGCTCGAAAAGTTTCCGTACGATGAGATCATTCTTGACGAACAGACTAACAAGACACAGCTTAAACCATTTGAGATATAAAATCCTCGAACGCGAATTATTTCTGTTCTACGTACTTCTCGTTTTCTTTCTAAGAAAATTTCATCAGTCAGTGTCAGAAAATTTCCGTTTTTGTTCCTACGATGATGTCACTTTTGCTAGTTTTTATTAGTCTGAATATGTACTGCAACAATTACAAGTACAAATGATCAGTAAATAATCGAACAACCCTTTTTCCAATACTGGCAATATCCAGTACAGTACAGTACAGTACAGTAATCTCAGAAACAATATGAAGCATCAAATACGAAAAAAAAAACACTAAATAGGTCATTTATGTGAAATACTGATCACTCTATCGATAGTTTTAACTCAAAGACTAGAGGACCGTTACCATTAAGAGAAGACAGAAATATCTACTAAATTTTAATCGACTGACAATTATGAATTAACCTGACTGGGCAAAAAAGAAAGTATATATATATATATATATATATATATATATATATATATATATAAAGAAAGACTAGCGTTTCATGTCACTTCGAACTAACGTTCGGATGGGCGAAAATTTTTGAAAGTAGCTAGTACTCACATCTTGATGAGACTGAACTGTGTATGTCGGTGATATCTGTAAACTCTGGGAAATAGAAATCTGTATGACATGTTATAGAAATACCCAACGAGTTGAATATGCTGACAACGGGGCCAAATCGCTATGAATTAGTCATCCGCAAACTTTGCTGTTATTTTGGTAATTAAAACGAGTAATACATTAAATGTAAACCAACGGAAAAAATCTTGTAATACATAAATTGAAAACATTGATCTACAAGCCAGTTAATTATTGTTGTAACTTTCAACAATTCTCAAGTTAGGAATCACGTCGTCGTCTTTATTGTTCATTACAAAATGAATTATTTTGAGTCATATCACTACTGCGTGGGCTACAATAAAATGCATAACTACATGGTAGATACCAGGCATTTCGTTCGTACTTTCTTGACTTGGAGGAATGTCGTCGCTTGGTGGCTAAAACACCTTCTCTCCTTTCAGAGCAAAGCTATAAAAATGGACAATATCCTAGACCACCTAACCTGAGAAAACCTGACGTGCCTAACAGATCTTGATATGAAGACCTGTAGAAAAGACCCATATGCTATTTTAGACCTCTATTTCAGCTCTACCTCACTGGAGCTTTCTAGAACGCACTACAATAATGAAAAGTAATAACAGTTTCAACAATAGATCGTACTTTTAAACTTGCAATGAAATTATTTTTGGGGACATATACACTTGTTTGCGGAAAGGAGGCATAACATAACAGCAGACGTGATGAATGCCAAACCAACTTTGAGAGTCATATATATTGAGTGGAGAGGACTAGCGTTAATTCTTGACTGAACTGCCAAAGACTAACACGAGAGAGCGTTGAATGTCGAATGAAAAGGTCATACTTATAAAAAGTATTTTGTTAGTTCTCAAAAATAGCTCAAAAGTGTTTTAAATGTTGCGTGAAGTGCAAAAAATTACAAGTATGCTGCTCTGATTGTAAGCATGTGTACAGAAGACCGAAATAAATATATCAAATTTGCTTATGATAGGAAACAATTCTCTAGCTTAATATCAATACCGAATCAGACTTCTAAATACCTACATTTAAACGAGAGAAAAGTAGAAAAGAAAAATCGAGGTATATGACATACTATATACAAAAGAATATTGAAAATTATGTAAATTAAATTTTTAAAAAGCATCCCTGTAATAACATAGCAGGAAATTAGTCTTTAAAGACCGTTTTCAAGAGGAAACCTCTCTTTTGAATGTCTGCTAACGCGATCGGAAAAAATTAGATTCGCATTGGGAAAGCGCTAGATGTGCAATGTCAAATATTAGGCCATGTTAGACGCAGAAACTGGTAAAATTAAATATTAACTCCTGTTATTAAGAGAAAACGTAGATGAGATAGTGATAACGTGAAACAAAGTACGCGTACATATCTATGAATGCGATTTTATTCCAAAACGAGCAACAGCACCCTAACAGGCCGAGGTACTTGTTTCGTTGAAACGTCACTGCACATAATCCTGAGGTTTTCAATAGATGAAAACAAACTATCTCAGGTAAATGAAATATTACTATTACAGTGCATCGACGAACAACATAGTTCCCCATGTTGCGGTATGAGTTGTCACTTTCGTTTCATCTAACAATTTAGTTAAGCACTCTTAGTTGCACGAGGTTGATTGAATATTAGCTCCCTTTTCGATATCTATTACTTTCCTTACACTTTCTTCTGAGAAATGAAACTGGCATTGATTTGCCAGTTACAAGTCAGCATATTTTCCACGAAGAAGTTTACCTAACAGAAAATTCGTCGCTGACATTTTTTGTTTACATGAAGCATAAATGAATTCCTGGAGACAATTGGAAGAAGAGACCGCCACAAACGTGCGACAATAACGTCAAATTCACAGAGGCTTTCCCCAGGTATAAAGCACAAATGGAATTTCCGTCGCAGTTAAGTGCCATTCACTGACGTAATATTCAGCAGCTTTCTTGGTAATGAAGATGAAAGCCTATAAACTAACGCAATTTCCGTAGCAGGGTGAAAACTAACGTAATTTCCGTGAAAAAGGGGCATCCGAGAGTGGATCGTTTCTTCTTCTCCCTTAACGAATCACGAGAATCAGCGGGAAAGAGGCCCAAATAAATTAGACGGACTAATATTCACCAGACTTCAAGATAAAGCAAATAAACTAATCACAAGAGGAGAGATTTCAGTATGAATCATTTAAACTTAATCTATCAGGGATCAACTAATTGAGAAAAACAGTTATATAAATAGGTTTACGAAACGACAGCAAATGCGTTCTGGACGTATCAACATTAACAAATATATCGGGAAATGTATCAGTTTGTTTAAAATACCTGATTTGGATTAGAGGGAAGTAATGTTCTGTTGCCAATTCACCCGCGGTCATTTAAGTTTTATTTGCACTTTCTTGTGTTCCGTGCCACCTACCGAAGGTTAATCGGTAAAATCTTTCCGGAATGAAGCTACTTTAGATTAGCGGTTTTGAGAGAATATCCTATGTTAAATAAATAAGATTTAAAAGTCGAAGTCAAAATAATTAGATGTCGAATATGTGTGCATACATTCCGACGATTGGATTCCGATGAGTACCAATTTCGTCACCTGAACGAACGCCTATACGTGCGAGCAAAGACAGTAAGAACTTTCGAATTCGAGCGAGATGGCGGAACATTGAACACACAGAACATGAGGAAGCCGATGACTCAAACGCGCGCCAGTTTTGGGTTTTGCTGAATTCGTAGAATCGATCCATCCAAATCACTGCGACCTTGCCCTCTGATAAATTCGAACTCGACGGGACGTTAAACTCTAGTCCTTCTCAAGATCGTTGATGGGTCTTCATTACTACGTTTCCAATTACTTACGTACTGTGATGGATTAGTATGCACTGTATTAAGAATGATGGCTGAGGAAGCTCTTAGTATACAGAAGCTTTTAAATTAACACATCCACGTGGAAACAACATAATATAATTGATAAATCATGCTCATTCTAACTATATTAACTTTCGGTACATTGAAAACAGTAAAGGGAGGACGTGTAGAATCATCGTAAAGCAATTTATGTTGAAGAACTTTATACATGATTGTATGACAAAGCAAGCTAATATATATATATATACCCATCCTTAGGTTTGCATTTGAAAGATAAATTATTAATACTGGTGAATATCACCTTCAAATGCGCCTTTACCGAGACACTAATTAGCATTATGTAAGTCGATGTCTTGTGAGCTCTGCATCATTATGCATTTCATTCTTCAGACACCAGGCAAGTGAAGGAACAGAAAGAATAAGAAATTTTGAAGCAAACATATCCTTGGATTGCTTTGCGTTTACTAGAAAGGGTAAGGTACTTGATGTGACGAACGCAACTAAAATTTGAATGTGTTATCTTGTTACGTATCTATTTTGAAAAGTATTTCTTTGTGTTCACAGTCTGTCACATAGAGATGAATCAATACTCACATATTTGATAATTTAAGTTTTGAAATACTTCTTAATGGAGAAAAATCTATGTTAGATATTTCCAGGCCTCGCTTACGTAAAATAACTCAGTAACTAAATAAAAAAAAAATTTAGATTCGTGTGGTTTAGAAGGTACGGTCATAGAGCAATGCATTTGGAGTCACTTGATACAAAGATGGCTATTCCATTTCTGCGACGTTTAAAGAGATGAAATCTCAGTCTCAGGAGCTCTTCCAAACACGTAAAACATAATATATTACTACTGAAATCACAGTATTTTAAGCATTCGTCAGTTCCTGCCTCTCGTATATTTAATTCTAGTTGGACAAGAACACAATAGATATTCTGTGATAATTACTGTAAACAGAATGATAATCGTCCGTTAGCTATCTCATTATTCGTAACTATCAATATCTCCTGTACTATACTTGTACACTTACGCACATTATCCCAATATTTATACTTTTCTTAGAGATACAAACAATTCGCATATTTATGCTACAAATTCCAATGTTAGTGAAAGTGTCCTTCACCAAAGTCGTTTTCTGCGCCCGACTGAGGACTATCGTATACCCCGGTCTAATGACTTGAAATGTATGGCAAGATCTTTCCGTGAATAACTGTTAATGGAATTCCTGGCATGTTGAAACTGTGTTCTGAACTGATACACGAATCCGCAAGCTTACACTCTGGGGAAATTCTACCAATGAGTTATCTAGTCATGTTTCAGGACACGGTCTCAAATCAACGAACTCTACAACACAGCACGGAAAGTTCACATCCTAAATTGGTAGTAAGAACAATAAAATATAACACAAAAAACGTGTGGGTATCCTTATCATCATAATGGGCAGAGTGGACCCCATGAACCATACATCGTAAGTGATTTCTGAGTAAAATAATTGATAGCTGTCGCATTTTCGGAAGTACTATAACATTCAGATATTATCTTTTCATTTCTTCATTACGTCCATACACAAAGTTTGTGTTATAATCTGTCGTTTGCCTGTCATCTTGTAGTACTAATACGCATTAAAAATAGTAAGAAACATAAATGTCATTTGACGTTGGTGCTGACCAAGAATAGATTCAATAAAAAACTTGAAAAATAAAGAAATAAAAACTGTCGATATGACTTGTTAAAACTTCTTCTGTCAATAGCTTTTAAGATATATTTTAAAAAGCATATGACCAGTTTCGGTAGGTTAACTAGCATCTTCAGACCGTATATTATTGTAAATGCAACTATCAACGAGCAATTGGATTGTTATTTTAAAATCTTGGGAACGTTTCATTTATTTTATGCCGGTTTACGTACTATATGTATCAATTTCTATCAGAAACAGTAGGCTTATTTAACCGATTTTAAGTTAACAACGGTATGAACGATGGAACTACTTATACAGTGGTTTAAAAAGGGCGAAGGAAGGTTGGGGTTCAACGTCCCGTCAACGAACGCGCACCATGGATAGCGAAAGTACTCGGCCATAGCGAAAGTAATCGGCCATGATCTTTGTAACAAGCCATGCCGACATTCGCTCTGAGCAACTTTGGTAAAAGACGGAAAACCTAAATCAGGATGACCGGAAAGGGATTTGAACAACCTTCCTCTCGAAAGTGAACGCGTATACCAACCATTGCGCCACCTGGTTCACTTTAAATACTGACACTAGCATTCACAATAACAGAGAGTGTTCTAAACCTTCCGTTACGGACTTCGATGACTAGTAGAAACTAGTGAGAATATAATATTTTGAAAATGATTCCATAAACTAAAACAATAACAAAATTGCCGATAAATAAGGGATGTTAAACTAAAACCTCTGAGCACGTCTTACTACGAATATATCTCATCTAATGATTAAGTGCTCATAGCTCCTGAGGTATGTAGTTTAGAGTCCATGTTTACGGGATTATTTTTCTAGTTTGGGTCCCTACTACCTCCTCCCAATATACGAAAAATAAAGAGTTCTTACTAGAAGAGATTTGTTTCTCGTGCCAAAGATTACCACTTATCACGGGCCCTCCGTCAAAATATTGTGCTCTTACTCTCTTGTACTTCGAAGTTTGTGTCAGAAATTTCCAAACACCCACTATGTGCGATCTGAGGTTGATAATTAAGCCATCTAAACTGGCCATCACTCCGAAAAATGTTTTGTTAATTGCTCCTGAAATATTTAAAAAAATTACAAAAAACACACACACATTTTTTTTAATATTTCATCAGCAATTAAAAAATTTTTTACGGTGTGATGGTCAGTTAGTGACGAACTCGAACTCAACGCGACGTTATACACTAGTCTTTCTCTAGATCGTTGATGGGTTTTCATTACTATAAGTGTTTCCCATTACTTACATATTGTGATGGATTAGTATACATTGTATTAAAAGTGATGGCTGAAGAAGCTTTTAAATTCACAAATCCACGTGAAAACAACATAAAATAATTCATAAATCATGCTCTCTCTTACTATACTACTTTCGATACATTAAATACAGTAAATGTAGGACGTGTAGAATCGCCGTAAAGCAGTTTATGTTTATACATGATTGTGCGACAACACAAGCAATATATATATATATATATATATATATATATATATATATATATATATATATATATATTGTCGCACAGTTGGTAAATATCACCTTTAAATACGACTTGCACTTTCTTCTGAAAAATAAAACTGGCATTGGGTGTATGTGCTGTTCGTAGCCTACGTTAGTTTGGAAGTCCAAGAACGACGGATGATCTCATTAGTTTGGACCCTTGGGTTCACAAACATTTGAACATTTGACTCAAACCCCAAGCGGGAGCGTCCGCACAATCTGTGGCATGCCACCTGAGAACGCCAGGCCGTGGTAGATTAATATGGTATGCAAGACCTTGATTCTAACCGAGGGCAAGTGCTGTACTGTCTGAGCTGTCTGTGCACGCCTCACAGACCGTCCTCTGTGCTTTATTTCCATATCAGCGCATACTCCGCTTCAGAATGAAAGTACTGCGTTAAGTCATATCTCTACAATAACCTTTGTTCCAGGAGTGTTACTATTGTGATGTTAACAAAGTTCTGTGAAGCGGAAATAAAAAAAATTAATAATAAATAATAAAATAGCCTACTATAATTTTGCAGATTCGTATATTCGGGTCCCTGTTTGACGGAAAATGAAACACGACACATTACAATACATTGTATGGACGTTCAGAGGTCAGAAGGCAAGAAGCTTTTTATTTTAAATTGTTTGATTGACTCTTTGGATTATCCAATTTAGCTAGATAGTTTCCTTTCGCGGTGACAAAATCGAATCATCGGAATACAAGCGAGGTCTTTGCGACGAGACGTGGCGTCGTTTGCCTACCTCCTGTAGCGCGCCAACGCCGCGGCGCCTCGAGGCACTGTGCGGTCGAGCGTCGCTGCGAGAGCGCGGCGGTGCGGACGCCGGTCTCCGGTCGCGGTCGCTGCCGCGGTCGCGTGCCACTTCGCCAGAGGGCGACCACCTTGCGCGCCAGCAGCCGCGCCACTGGGGCGCCGAGACGCCGCGCGCCGCGACGCGTACCACCCGGCCCACCGCCGGCGCGCATGCGCAGTGCGCCCGCGCGCGCCCGCTCCCGGCGGCCTCGGACCGGGCTTCTGCGCACGCGCCGGCCGCCGCCAGTGACTTCACTATTTCCTACGGGGTCGCGCATTCTCCGCGCAGTTTCTCTGTGTGCATTTCGGCGTGCTCGCCAAATAGAAATGTTTCCCCGGCAGTGCGCAAGGTAGCAGGTTACCCTTCGCATCTTTCTTTGCCAGAGGAATGGCGTGTGACTTTTCCAGTGCACCAGACTGCTCTAACATTTCCACCGTGACATCAGAGGCAAAGCTTTCGTATTCTTTTTAACTTTACGCGAGGGCTCGAGACGCCGTGTTATACTTTTAGCCTATGAGGACTGTGTCAGAAGAAAATACAAGGGTGAGAGGATGTGCCGTGAGTCGTGTCGGGATAACTCAGTTGCAGAGCGCTTGCCCGCGAAAGGCCAAGGTCCTAGGTTCCAGTACCGGTTTCGGCACACTGTTTTAATCCGCCAGGAAGTTTCATATCAGCGTACACTCCGCTGCAGAGTGAAAGTTTCATTCTGGAAATATCCCTTACGCTGTGGCTAATACATTTCTTCGCCATATCCTTTATTCCAGAAGTGCTGGTATTGCGAGGCTTTTTAAAAATAAATTTATTAATCTGTGACTCATTTTTACCCTTTTTATAATTTAACCAATTATACTACGAAAAGAATTGCACAAGAAATAAAATGAGTTGGCTTGCATTAATTTGAAAGTGGAAGATGAGCAATGTAGTGGAAATGGAGTGTATATAATCAGCTCTTAAAATAATTAACCTTCCGGCGGGCGCGCGGTTGAGACTTAGGCTAGCGAGCGCGCGGTGGCATTTTGGTCGCTTCCGAGTTCGTTCTCTTTTCGTGTACCTAAATGCGTGTTAACTATCGTTTTTTAACAAATACAGTAGGAAGTCAAAAGGTACATTATACAGTTTTTCAAATTTTTAATTATAATATTCTCAGCGTATAACAAATCGCGGCCATTGTAAAACATTAGTTCAGCAATTTTACGTCGTTCTCTTTTATTTAATAGCGTAAATATATTTAATTATTTCAATTAACATACAAGAAATCAATCAATCAAAATGAACATTAGGAAAGTGATCTTATGGAGTAGGTTAACATATTATTCTGTTTGCAAATAAGAAAAATTAGACTTATTGGATGTACAGGATAAAAAGGCAATAAGTACACAACTAAAGAGATTGGAACAGAGGAAATGCAGAAAGAAAAGAAAATTCTAATACTAGTGAAATTACACTTCATGCTGTTCTTCAGGCTCTTCTTCAGGCATGGACACTGAATGTTTCTTTTTGCACACAAATCGTCCACATTTGTGAAAGGACAAGAGCGTCCTATTGTTTTTCCTACTTCCACATAAATAGCAAATACGTCTTTTCGTGCTAGGAGTACCTTCCGGCCGAACCGATGCAGTATTTTCTTTGTACTGTTATAGAAAACACTGTATGTCTCGTGAAAGGAAAGTTATTGTGGTCCTGCACTTCAAATTTTCCTCCATATGGCTAAGTTGAACAAATACGTTCTTCTAACGATCGTACTATTTGCATTATTTGCTCTGAAAAGTACGCTGGAATTGGTCCCAGCCACATCAAGTAATCGATAAAACACCACCACTGGCCACCGTCGAGTAGTCCTGGAAGTGGAGGCCGTCGAACACATGAGATCGACAGTGTCTGCTCCACCTTTCGTGCCATTGTAATCAAGTAACTCATATGGTTTTCCTATGTCTTCATCTGTGTCACTACTGTCGAACATAGTAGATAAAACAAACACAGCTTTCTGTTTCTTAGTCACCATAGAGACTAAAGTAACGTCAGGTTGTGCGCCAAACTTCTAACTCCCCGGTATCGAACTAGAATTTTCCACAATGAATTCCGCAGATACCACCACTTTATTTATTTATTTACTTTTTGTAGCGTACCTAAAAAACGTCAGTCCGTTCTTCAACAAATCAACAGCTAAAGGGTAGCTACTAATGAAGTTATCAGTAGTAATGTTCCTATTACTTTTTATGACTGGGCTCATCGATCTGGTGACGATGTCATAAGGTTTTTTCGTAGAAGCCTACGGCCCAGTCGCTTGCTTTCCACAGTAGATTTCTAGATTGTATGTGTAAAATGTTCGAGTGTCGCAGAAGCATATATTTCTATGCCATATTTGGCTGGCTTTAAGTCCATGTACTGGAGGAAGCTGCTCGAAGCAACGATCATTTCATCAATGGACAGACACTCTGCAGTAGAATAGGACTGTTGGCAATTTCTAATGGATTTATTCAAAATTCCTTGAATTGGGGCAACTTGTCCATGTTCGCTCGTTGCGGTCTTATATTTACATCGTCAAACCGCATGCTCCACATAAGTAATCGGAAACGTCTTTCACTAAAGTTTGCCGGTGGAATCGTGAAACCTAATAAATAAGAACCCAAAAGAAGCCAGAATTTTTTTGGTCATTACAGCGAAGAAACAGTCCATATCTCTGAAGCATGGGCCGCGGCGGAGTGGCCTAGCGCATTGAGGCGCTATGCTAAGATGCGCGAGGCCGTTCCCCGCCTGGGGTTCGAATACCCCTCGGGCCTGGATGTTTGTGCCGCCTTTAGTATAAGGTAGTTCGTAAGTTTAGGGACTGATGACGGCGCAGTTAAGTCCCTTAAGCTCTACAAACGTTTACTTCTTTGGAGAACTGTCGAGCAGTCCCCTTAGGTCCTCGGAAAATCTTCACTATATTATTGGCTTTATTTCTGGGATCACCTGCTATGGGTTCACTTGACCACAATATTTCACCACCTTACCCAATAAAAAAGCGGAAATTACCGCCAACATCCATGATCACTTCCTGTTCAGGAGGCGATTCCTCCTCAACACTTTCATCCAATTCAATTTCTGATTCGCTGTCATGCTCGCCCTCTCAATTATTTCCTCCGAATCCCATCGTGCCTCCTCCTCCTCCTCCAGTTCTCTAAAAATTCTCACATTGTCCTCCGGCTCGCTATAACGTTTCCTGTCGATAGACTTTCTATGACTTACACCGTAAATAATAATACTAAATTGAATAAAACCTGCCAATTATTATTGTGATAATTGAGTAATAACGTACCAAAAATAAAAAATTACTAATAGATTGACAACCTCCCCCGTTAGGAAGTCAGTTACCAAAAAAAAAAAAAAAAAAAAAAAAAAAAAAAAAAAAAAAAAAAAAAAAAAAAAATCTGGAAATAACAACAACCATTCATAAAATTACAGTGAATATGCGATGTAAATCTAACAATAAATACTTACATTATGCTTGTATGACAAGGAAAAATAAGTCACGAAGAGGCGCTCGGTGGCAGTCTGGCCGCCCTACACTCCTGAAGGCGCGCTCAGCTTTGGAACTGAGTGACACATGCCGATCATGAATAAGAGGTACTACCGACGCGTCATCTGTTGTCTAATGTCCTAACTGAGGAATAACGTTGGGCATTGGAAAAACGCGGCTGCCCGCCGGACGGTGGAGCAGATTCCGTGTAACTAGCCAAAGAGAAAGGTTTTTACAGTTTAATTGACATGAGACTCTATGTGTAAACATTGAACTAAAGTAACACTATTGCTGTTCATAAGATTCCATTCGGTGGCGCCGCTGACCTGCTAAGCAGCGAGTCACCGCATGTGACTAATCGGCTCGTAAGTTCATCATACGATTAAAACAACCGTTCAAAGTTAACAGCAGCACACCTTCTCAGTGTCCGAAACACATTGGTGACCTATTGTGATGTTCACTTATGCTTGGTAAATTATAGTTATGTTGTGGTATTGTGTACTATGACAAATTAAAAAAAAAGAAAATATGAAAACAATAAAGAATAATAAAATTAAAAAATGTTGGGGAGGTGTTGGGGGAAGGGGAGCTTCAGACCTATTAGTGTCTATCGACTGACTATGTTCCTGTACACTTACAACAAAATGTGCCTAGCACGCAACCTAAACCTTAAGCACTACACATCAGGCATACGACCAGAAGCCCTGTGTGCCATGGAATGTCTTTCCATGAACAGGGGGGTTGTCGTAGAGAAGTTGGACGACAGGAGAATCTTCAGAAAGGTCCTAGGCCCGGAAGAAGAAGATGGAAAATTCAGATGGCGACATAATTTGGAGCTCTATGAACATACTGAATAGCTCTCTGGTTGTGCAAGAAAAGGAAGAGTAGCTTTCTATAGCCATGATGCAAGACTGCCTCCAGACAGATTGGCCAACCATCTGTTCACCTTCTGGCAAAACTAGAATATTCGTACCACTTGGCTGACATAAACCGAGAAAGATATCAAAGAACTGGAAACCAGTGATCTCCAGAACGGACAATCTTTGAGTTGTGCTCTGAAGGGAATCCGAGGATTTCAGGAAAATCCCCGAAGGAGAGATACCTCCTGGACAGAAGAACGGAAGAAGCTACATCGGCAGAGGATGCGACAGTACTGGGCAAATGCCCAACAGTTGAACAAGCGTGATCCACAGTAGGCCCATTCGAAGCAAGAAGAAAACGATACGCCCCTGACGAATAAAGACGGATATTGTAGTTGGATAAACGGATATTAAAATATACCCGTCATAAATACAAGATATTTGTTCGTAAATGCGTATTTGAAGAGTATCACCTGTGCGATTTAATGGTGACGTATGTGCGAGCAGTCATGGACAGTAGGCATTCTGCGGCATATGGAAGTGTGGATCGGATAGGTTTGCGTTTGTGAATAGCGTGAAGGTCAACACAAGCGCTCGCGAAAAGCAGGAAAATCGGGTTCCTGTCCCAGTCCGGCTCAAATTTTCATACATCACCATTAAATCATTCAACTGAAGCTCATACTTGTAGGAAATTACAAATACATTTCTTGTATTTAATTTGACAGCTGTAGTCGGCAAAGTGTCGGTTCCTTTGGACACGCATGCTTGTGTAAAGAATATTTCCGTGTTTCCACCAATAAACATGGACTTCGCCTGTCGTATATTTAGACTACTTTCCTACCGTTACATTTTCGAAATGACAACGGTAATGACCTGTCATGGTAAATTATACGACGAGGTCCTGTACAGCTTTCCTACTGCCAAACATTGATGTATAAATTGAATATAATAAGATTATAGTCTCTGGTAAAATTACAAGAAAAAAATCACATTGCACTTAGTAAAGAAATGAAACACTTTTTAAAACAAAATTGAAGCATTTTCCTGCAAATCCATTCTAATAAAAACGACGGTTTATGCAGTTTTAATTCAACTATGAAATTTTGAATCACTGTGAAATAATGAGGTGAGAAGTGTGTAATAGTACAAGTAATGTAGTTTCAGAAATGAAACAAAAACTGTACAGTTAAAAGCGTCTTGTCTTCTCTTTAACTTCGCCTTTCAGTAATGTTTTTCTAAATATTACAGTAAATGTTATTATCTTCATGTTTAACGGCTATAAATAACTGCGTCTTTACTCCGGGAGCTATGAAACGCTCCTCATTGTGGGCAACAGGAAGTTTTCTCGTATGAGACATGGCATGTGATTCTTCCGTAATATTTCTTCCTTGAAAGGAAACTTTAATTTCTGTCTACGATCCGGAACTGTGACTGTTTAGATATTATAAATTTTCAGTTAAATGTGCAAGGAGTGTAGTACAGAATTGGACAGGAAAAATAACACCAGTAATATTGATGTGAATGGTAGCTACTATAAGTACCAAGGAAGCAGCTCTGACATAAAATTGCAAACATGACTGTGTTCAAGTCAGTGGTATACGCAAACAACATATATGGTTGTGGCTTCTTGGTATTCTGTGATTGGTCAGCAACATGAGGACAGAAAAAGGGATGAAACCCAGCCGACGGCAGAACTAAAATATTGATCAGAAGCGTCCGGAGCTATCTCACAGTCCTGCTCCCCTGCCCAAAGTGCGGTGGCCGTAAAATCCACTTCGAAGTGTGCCGGGAAAAGACAGGAGACGTGTCGGCCTTGGGGAGCGTGACACTATCCCTTCCACCGAAACATCCCTCCTGAGGTCGATAAGGGTCGCCATGAGTTGAGAATGTCCAGCTGCAATACTGAGCCGTGCTCGGTCCCTGGTATCTTTCCTCTTCAGTAATTTATTTAACGCCCAGTTATTGTCTTGTAATTTAGATTTTTAGTACCCGCGTGCCCCATCGTTGGCGCTGCAATTTATCGATAGTCAGCGCAGGGAATTTTTGACGAAGCGTAGTGCGCAGAGTCAGGACGAACAGTGTGCAGCCAAAAACAGGTGCGCTGGAATGGAACCTTTTTTCGATGTACTTGTTCGTCGTAAAGCTGATGGTACATCAGGACATGCAGTACATCGAAAACCAACCCACACGAATCTGTATTTACATGCCAGTAGCTGCCATCATCCCTCACAAACCGCAGCGGTCGTTAAGACATTGGGGCACAGAGCACATTGTATATCAGACGATGAGAACTTGCAGGATGAGGTAGCACACCTGAAAAGCATTTTCAAACCGAATGGATATTCACAGCAACAAATTCGCAGAACATTCGATGTGAGTCCGAGAATGCAAGCACCTGAAGTGGAAGAAGACGACGAAAATAATACAGATCAAGATCCTTCTTACCTTACGTGGGCACTCTTTCGTCAAAGATAAGCCGCATACTCCACAAATATCGTGTTAAGGTTATCTTCCGGCCACCTGTGAAGGTGCAGTCTTTCTCGGGTCAGTAGAGGAGGATTTGTTGCTTCGCAAGTCATGTGTGTACCAGGTCCCATGCGGAAATTGTGATAATTCATATAGGCCAGACAACACGCACTATCCACGAGAGATGCGTTGAAAGCAGAAATATACTCGCCTATTACAGCCAGACAAGTCACTTGTGGTTGAACACTGCATAGGAACTGGTCATTCCATGAACTATAGTGATGTGAAAATTTTGACTCTCATATCTTCGTTTTGGGATGCTATATTTAATGAAGCTGTTGAAATTAGAGTGGCCAACAACTTAATAAACAGACATGTTTTAATTTAGAAAAAGCTTGGAATTGTAGAGTAGGCCTGAAGGTGTTGCCGCCGCCGAGCATATATCGATAAGTGAATACTGGAGCACTTCCGCCACGGGGGGCGCACGCGTGTGAGTATTTCGATATGCAGTAAACCAGCATCTGTGATGCGCACTCGCATTGTTACTGCGATCAGGCTTATAAGGCCGCGCCCAGCACTTCGTCGACAATCTTCGACTCACTCTGAAGATGGCCGGACGGTACGCGGCCGAAATATTAGCGGAAGAATTGGATCTTGTGCAGCTACATTCACGAAATTTAATGGACTATGCATTACGCCGTGAAAAGTTGAAAATGTACTTAAACTAAGGTAAACTAAGGACAAACACACACACACACACACCCATGCTCCAGGGAGGACTCGAACCTCCGACGGCGAGCAACCGCGCACTCTGCAGTGAGGCTCCTTAGACCGCTCGGCTACTCCACTGCGGCTTGCGCTTCTTTGGCTCTTTGGCTCTGTGATTGGTGGGTTGGTTTTGCAATGCCATCCAATAGCTGATCGCCGTTTTTCACGTCCGTGCCTCTCAGTCGGCAATGGAAATTTTCTGTGGGGCGAGATGAGACTCGCGAAGTGACGTTTTTCCCACGTCTCAATTGTGTTGTCTTTGTTGTTGTTGTTGTGGTCTTCAGTCCGGAGACTGGTTTGATGCAGCTCTCCACAATACCCTATCCTGAGCAAGCCTCTTCATCTCCACATAAGAACGACAACCTACATCTGTCTGAATCTGCTTACTGTATCCATCTCTTGGTCTTCCCCTGCGATTTTTTCCCCACACACTTCCCTCCAACGCTAAATTAACAATTCCTTGATGTCTAAGAATGTGTCCTACCAATCTATCCCTTCTTTTAGTCAAGGTATGCCAGAAATTCCTTTTCTCCCCAATTCTGTTCAGTACCTCCTCATTAGTTACGCGATCCACCCACCTAATCTTCAGCATTCTTCTGTAGCACCATATTTCAAAAGCCTCAATCCTCTTCCTGTCCGCACTGTTTATCGTCCATGTCTCACTCCCATACAAGGCAACACTCCATACAAATGCCCTCAGAAAGGACTTCCTTAGGCCTAAATCAATATTCGATGTTAACAAATTTCTCTTTTTCAAAAACGCTTTTCTACCCATTGCCATTCTGCATTTTATATCCTCTGTACTGCGCCCATCATTTGTTATTTTACTGCCCAAGTAACAAAACTCATCTACCTCCTTTATTGCTTCGTTTCCCAATCTAATTCCTTCAGCATCACCTGATTTTCTTACACTGCACTCCATTACCCTAGTTTTGCTCTTGTTAATGTTCATCTTATATGCACCTTTCAGCACACTGTCCATTCCATTCAATTGCTCTTCCAGGTTCTTTGCTGTATCTGACAGAATTACTATGTCATCGGCAAAACGCAATGTTTTTAATTCTTCCCCCTGAACTTTTATTCCTTCACCAAATTTCTCCTTGCTTTCCTTTATAGCTTGTTCAATGTACAAATTGAATAACATTGGAGAAAGGCTACAACCCTGTCTCACTCCCTTCCCAACCACTGCATCCCTTTCATGCCCTTCAACTCTGACAACCGCTGTCTGGTTTTTGTACAAGTTGTAAATAACCTTACGCTCCCTATAATTTACTCCTGCTTTTTTCAGAACTTTAAAGAGTTTATTCCAATCAACATTGTCAAAAGCCTTCTCCAAATCTACAAAAGCTAGAAATGTAGGTTTGCCTTTTCTTAATCTATCTTCTAGGATAAGCCGTAAAGTGAGTATTGCCTCCCGTGTTCCTACATTTCTCCTGAACCCAAACTGATCTTCCCCGAGGTCGGCTTCTACCAGCTTTTCCATCCTTCTGTATATAATTCGCGTTAATATTTTGCAGCCATGACTTATTAAACTGATGGTTCTGTAGTTTTCACACCTGTCTGCACCTGCTTTCTTAGGGATGGGGATTATAACATTTTTCTTAAAGTCTGAGGGTACTTCACCTGTCTCATACATCTTACACACCAGGTGAAACAATTTTGTCATGGCTGGTTCTCCCAGAGACTTCAGTAGCTCTGAGGGAATATCATCTATTCCAGGGGCCTTGTTTCGACTTAGGTCTTTCAGGGCTCTGTCAAATTCTTCTCTCAGTACAGTATCTCCTATTTCATCTTCATCTACATCCTCTTCCCTTCCTACAATATTGTCTCGAAGTTCATTTCCTTTGTAGAGCCCCTCTATATATTCTTTCCACCTTTCAGCTTTCCCTTCTTTGCTGAGAACTGGTTTTCCATCAGTGTCCTTGATATTCATAGAGCTGTTTTTCTTATCTCCAAATGTTTCTTTTATTTTTCTGTAGGCTGTATCTATTTTTCCCCTATTTATACATTCTTCTACATCCTTGCATTTGCTTTCTAGCCACTCCAGCTTAGCCATTTTGCACTTCCTGACAATCTCATTTCTTAGTCGTCTGTACTCCATTTTGCCTGTTTCATTTACTGCATTTTTATATTTTCTCCTTTCATCGATTAAATTTAGTATCTCCTGTGATATCCAAGGATTTTTTGTAGGTCTTTCCTTCCTACCTATTTTGTCCTCTGCTACCTTCACTATTTCATCTCTCAATTTTACCCATTCCTCCTCTACTGTTTTATTTCCCCCCGTTTCTGTCGATTGTTCCCTAAAGCTCCCTCTGAAATTTTTAAGAACCTCAGGTTCCTTAAATTTATCCAGGTCCCATCTCCTTATTTTCCTACCTTTTTGTAGTTTCTTTAGTTTCAGCCTACAGTACATAACCAACAAGTTATGGTCAGAGTCTATATCTGCCCCTGGGTATGTCTTACACTGTAGAACCTGATTCCGAAATCTATGTCTTACCATTATAAAATCTATCTGATATCTTCCGGTGTCTCCTGGTCTCTTCCACGTATACAACCTTCTTTTGTGATTCTTGAACCAGGTGTTTGTTATAACTAAATTATGTTCTGTGCAAAATTCTACCAGGCGGCTTCCTCTTTCATTCCTTTTGCCCAGACCATATTCACCTACTATCTTCCCTTCACTTCCTTGTCCTACTACCGAATTCCAGTCTCCCATAACAATTAAGTTTTCCTCTCCCTTAATTGTCTGAATAATTTCCTTTAGCTCCTCATATATTTCTTCGATTTCCTCATCATCGGCAGAGCTAGTTGGCATATAAACCTGTACTACTGTTGTCGGTGTTGGCTTCGTATCTATCTTGACAATGATAATGCGATCACTGTGCTGGTCATAGTAGTTTACCCGCATTCCTATTTTCTTATTCATTATCAATCCTACTCCTGTGATACCCCCAACTGATTTTGTATTTATAATCCTGTACTCACCTGACCAGAAATCCTGTTCATCCTGCCACCGAACTTCACTAATCCCCACTATATCTAACTTCAACCTATCCATTTCCCTTTTTAAATTTTCTAATTTTCCTACTCGATTAAGGGATCTAACATTCCACGCTCCGACCCGTAGAATGCCAGTATTGTCTTTCCTGATGATCACATCCTCCTGAGTAGTCCCCGCCCGGAGATCCGAATGGGGGCTATTTTACCTCCGGAATATTTTACCCGAGAGGATGCCATCATCATATGTTCATACAGTAGAGCTGCATGTCCTCGGGAAAGGTAACGGCTGTAGTTTCCCCTTGCTTTCAGCCGTTCGCAGTAGCTGTGTGGCAAAGCCACATGAGCTGATGTTACAAGGCCAGCTCAGTCAATCATCCAGACTGTTGCCCCTGTAACTACTGAAGAGGCAGCTGCCCCTCTTCAGGAACCACACGTTTGTCTGGCCTCTCCACAGATACCCCTCCGCTGTGGTTGCACCTACGGTACGGCTATCTGTATCGTTGAGGCACGCAAGCCACCCCACCTCGGCAATGTCTGTGGTTCATGGGAGTGGGTGTTGTCTTTATCTTCTGTATTTCTTCTTGGTTCCAAAAAACAGTTCTTTGTGGCAGTTGTCTGTGTTAGGCCTGTCTGGTATGCCATTTATCAGGGTCATTCTCCATGGCCAGAAATATAGTTATGGTGGAACCACTTTATCTATACTGCAGGCTGGAATCTGTCACTCACGCACGTGTGCGCTGTAGGGGTTTACCTGTCTTCTTCCCGTCTGAAGGGGTCCACGCTTTATCTGCGATGCCATAGCTGTTTCTGGAAACGAATCCTCGGGTATCTGCAGATAAAGACTTTATCTGCCCTGCGTCCGTTGTCGCCATTTATCAGGACGCTCCTAAAGTGAGGTTGGTTTCGCCGAGTACATCCTTACAAGAAAGCCACGGCAATTCGGCAGGCTGGCACCCGTGAAGCGAGAGAATGCGGTGCGGCGGCCGGTGACGAAGATGAGGTGGTCGCTACTAGCTCCTTTTCCACCCCCGGGATGGCGCGCCACTCCAGGCTGTAGTGGCGTGCACGAATTCCTCCATCGGCAAAATCATTGGCCGAAATATTACAAATTGCTTCTCAGTGTGTTAGGCAGTGATTCCCGGTCATGGATTTGGCTCTGAAATATGCCGTGATGCTTCTCATAGAGGTAATTGCAGTGTTTATCGCTGTCTGTGAATTGTTTGGCTCATTGGGCATCTATATGGTCGAGCGGTTTATTCTGCCCTCTGGCCGTTCACGCTACCGTATCTAACCCGGATCGTGGGCCTATTCTAGGGAAGCATTGTTTTCCTGTCTCCTACTCTTCTCCCACATACGATTTGTAATGGGAGGATCTGTGAGGGGGTAGTTCCTTGTTGTTTCTTGTTTATTTGTGTTATAACTCTGGTAAATGCTTTCATTGGGTGGTTAGTAACTTCCATTTTACCCCACTTGTTCGTTTGTTGTTCTCAGCGGCGTTGTGCTATTACGTTATGGCCCGCTGGGCCTGCACGTACACACAGTACATAAGGAGGAAGAAGCTTCCAATCTAAACAGCCCTCCGTTACATAACCACCCTTCTTTCTGTGTCACAGTACTACTGATGTGTTTTATTTTATTGTTACTGATCATATTAAGTCCGTAGTGTTGTATGAAGGGGAATTTGTCTAGGTATGTTATTTGCAGGACTTAAGTGTCCCATCATTGTTATTTCACAGTTCTGAGTGAATATCCTTGCTACGTTAATCAGTGCTTATGCAGCCGGCCGCGGTGGCCGAGGGGACTAAGGCGCTCCAGTCACGGTCTGCACGGCCACTACGGTAGGGGGTTCCAATCCCCCCTCGGGCATGGATATTTGTGCCGTCCTAGTTCGTAAGTAGTTCATAAGTAGTTTATAAGCTTAGGGACTGATGACCACGTAGTTAAGTCCCATAGACTACACAAACATTTGAACATTATTGCTTATGCTGAATGTCGTTTTACAGCAGGCCAACTGTAATATTTTGAATGTATTGAAACTGACTGGAGATATTTATGATCAATAGTTTTAAACTGCGTTGGTGAACTAAGTTGTAATTCTGGTTATATATACTGTACTTGCTAGAAAAATGTATAATATTATTGGAAACCTAGTATATGAATTGGACCTTAAGAGTCATGTCGAATTTAGATTAACGGCATACTAAGCTGTAATTTTTTCTGAGGACATTAACAGTTGTGTTAATTGATATTTGATTCCGTGTATTTGGTTTCCATTCCGTGCTTTAATTGCTGCTGCGCTATGTTGTGTGTAGCGAGTATTACCACACTGCTTGCTAGTGCTAGTGGAGTATCACATTGGTCTTTCTTTTTATTACTTGCGTACTATTAAGTACTGGTATGATACGCATTATGATAGGTGCCGTTAATGTAATCATACGATTTGTGCACAGGAGAAACTGGTTGCCGACTGCTCATTAGAAAGGGTATGTTATTCTTGAAAACTGTTTAATATAGTGGTTACATAACTGGGCAAATTTTATACATATATACGAGGGTTGCAACTGAAATAGTGGCAACTATTTATTCATAACCGATACAAAAGCGTTACATTTTCGGAACTGTTACCGTCCATCGAAGTCGTCACCAGCGTTGTGTAGAACCCGTTGCCAGCATTGTGGAAGGAGCAGTTAACCGTTAGCAGACTCTGTTCTGTTGATGGTGCGAATGGAGCAGACTACTGCCAGTCGAATCTGTGGAACAGTTCTGAAGCGAATGCCAGGAAGTGGTTTCCTCATCTTCGGAATCAAGGAATTGAGTCCGGAGAGTATGGTGGATGGTACAGTACTTCCTAGTCCCATCGACCGATCAGAGCAGTCACAGATTGTGATTATGCAACAGCGCATTATCGTGCAGAATGATGGGTGGGTTGCCCAAAAAATATTACCACTTATTTCGAAAAACTTGATAACACTGTCGTGCTGTATGACATCTAGCACATTCAATCTTGATCTAACTTCCTTGTTATTGTTTCGAAAACACAGTGACACCGTTACGTTAGACCGCTCGCTCACAAGTGACTGTGTCTCCCTCGACTGTGCGCACGCCGGTGACGTGGGACGGGCGAATCCATTTACTCAGAGTTATGGTGGGTATGTCAGCAATGTGTGCTATTACCGACTCAGCGACAATAGTAGATTCCATTGCAGAGTGTCTCCACAGCAGCGTTGCTTGAGATTATATATATCTTCATTAGTTACACGATCTGTCCACCTAATCTTCAGCATTCTTCTGTAGCACCACACTTCAAAAGCCTTTACTCTCTTCCTGTCATCCTGTCCAATGAATTTATCGTCCAAGTTTTACTCTTGTACGATGCTACACTCAACACAAATGCCTTCAGAAAATACTTTCTCACACATTAATTTTCAGTGTTAGGAAATTTATCTTTTTCGGAAACGCTTTTCTTCCCATTGTCATTCTGCATTTTATATCCTCTGGAATGCGACCATCATATGTTATTTTACTGACCAAATGAAAAAAACTACCACTTTTATTGTTTCGTTACCTAATCTAATTCCTTTAACATCCCCTTGTTTTCTAAACTGCCCGCCATTAGCCTTGTTTTGCTCTTGTTAATGTTTATCTTATATGATCCTTTGAGCACACTTTCCATTCCGTTCTATTGCTCTTCCAGGTCCTTTGCTGTTTGTGACCGAACCACAATGACTTTAATAAATAAATGTTTTTATTTCTTCACCCAAAAGTCTTATTCGTTCTCCGAATTTCTCTTTGCTTTCCTTCACAGCTTGCTCAATGTACCAAAAATAAAAAAATAAATCATATTAAAAAAATAAAAAATAACATAAAAAAATAAAAGCTATAACAATGTCTGACTTTCTTCCTAACCACTCATCCCTGTCATGCCCTTCAACAATTTACAAGTTGTACATTAACCACATAGTTGTTAATAACTTGTAGATAACCTTTCATTCCCTATATTTTACACATGTTGACTTTAGAATTTGCAAGAGTGTATTCCAATCTACATTGTCAGAAGCTTTCTCCATACCTACAAAAGGTAGATAAGTGGGTTTGCCTGTTCTTAATCTATCTTCTAAGAAAATTCGTAAGGTATTGTTTTCCGTGTTCCTCCATTTCTCCTCAATCTGAACTGATCTTCTCCGAGGTCATCATCTATCAGCGTTTCCATCCTTCTATAAATATTTCTTGTTAAAATTTTGCAACCATGACTTATTAAACTAATGGTTCCGTAGTTTTCATACCTGTCTAATCTTGGTTTCTTTGGAATAGGGATTATTGCATATTTCTTAGAGTGTGAGGGTGTTTCACTTGTCATACATCTTTCTCAGCAGGTGAAACAGTTTTTGTCGTGGATTTTTCTCCCATAGACTTCAGTAGTTCTTCGGGAATGTCGTCCACTCCAGGTGCCTTGTTTCGAATTAAGTCTTTCAGTGTTATGTCAAATTCTTCACTCAGTACAGTACCCACTCTTTCATCTTCATCTTTCCTCTTCCCTGCTTACAGTATTATCTGGAAGTTCATTTGCTTTGTAGAGCCCCACTATATATTTTTTCCGCCTTTCAGAGTTCCTTTCTTTACTCAGAACGTTTTCTATCTGAGATCGTTATATTCATACTGCTATCTTTTCAGTCTCCAAATGTCTTTTATTTTCCTGTAAACGGTATCTATTTTTCCCGACTTATTCGTTCTTCTCGGAATTGCATTTTGCTTCTGCTCATCCCTTTCCTACTGTTTTATTTCCCCCCTTTTCTATCAGTTGTTGACTAAATCTCCGTCTGAAATTCCCAAGAACTTTAGATTCGTTCAATTTATTCAGGTCCTATCTCCTTATACTTGCACTTTTCTTCAATTTCATTATACAGTTCATAACCAATAAGATATGTGTATGATATCATGCCGACCACATCTGCTTAATTTATGTGCTCAAAGCTACCGGTTTCGGTTAATATATAATTATCAGGTTCTGCTGGCCCTTAGAAATAGTGTATTACCCAAAACCGGTGGCTTTGGGCTAATAAATTAAGCAGCTGTGATCAACATGACATTCTACAAATATTTAAAAGCTGTTAAACACCACAGCGAACAAGACGCTTTTTAGTTTTCACAAAATTCTAAGGGAAATATTACTTAGCAGCAACTTCAAAATCCGCTTATATCATCAACCATTACACCGGTGACGCTATATGCATGAGAAACATTAACATTTAGAAAGATAGACGAAGAAAACCTGTTAACATTCGAAAGAAAAGTACAAAGGAATTTTTTTGAACTTGTGTATGATGAAAATAACATTGACAGGAGAATAAAAAAAATGAAGTACTAAGACAGCTGTACAAACACCGTAACGTCGTCGATGTGCTCAGGGAGAGTAGGCTGAACTGGGCAGGCCATATAGACAGAATAACAGAAGATAGATTACCGAGAGTGGCAGAACAATAGCTGGATCGAGAGGAATAGTCAGACCCAGAAGTAGGGGGCGAGATAACATTCGAGAAGACACAGCTAGGATAAACAGCGTCATCAACTGGTCGCACAGCGCACTCGACAGAAAATTGTGGAAGAGGCTGGTAGTTCAAGCATATGGTCGATAAGGCCCTTGAAACAAAGAAATTGTATAGTATAATTTTTTAATTTTCATTTTTATTCGATGTTTTTCCCAAATATTTTGAAGAAATTTATAAAATCTGAAAGAAATTGGATTAGAATTGGCACAAAGAGGTCAAGTCACTAAAAACTTCTAGCAGGTACAGTGTCTTGTTTGTCGTTATTAAAGTTGGTACAATGCAAATTTTTCTTTCTTCTGCTTTTATCTCGAGTGATAGTACTAGTAGAAGCATCAGCTTATGTGATTTCTGGATCGATAATTATTAAGAATGTAGAAACATACTTAGTTTTGAATTTAAAACTAGTGTTATTCAGTGTTTTAACCTACGACATTTATCCTCTAATACGACTGTTCTAAGGATCCTCAGATGTAATTTATTTGTGATACGAAAAAAAAATTGAAATATTTTACTAGTGCTAAAATCTAATTTGTGTCAAGTATACAATTTTGACGTAAGTTATGATAATGAAACTGTTCAACATATGTGACTTACGATTAAATGCCGCCGGCCGCGGTGGCCCAGGGGACTGAGGCGCTACAGTCACGGTCCGCACGGCCACTGCGGTCGGGGGTTCGAATCCCCCCTCGGGCATGGATATTTGTGCCGTCCTTAGTATAAGATAGTTGATGAGTAGTTTGTAAGTTTAGGGACTGATGACCCCGTAGTTAAGTCCCATAAGCTTAACAAACATTTGAACGTTTGATTAAATACCTTGAAGTAATTTACTGAAACAAATTGCAAATATCTCACTGTTGGCAGGGATAAAGAGAAAAAGCGATAGTATAAAATTTCTGTAGTCGATCAACATATTTTTGAAATGTCGACGGTTTTCTTTCTGTTTGCTTTGGAATTAAACTGTAAAACCCAATGCATTCGAACATCTTACGGATAGTAGAGCTTCCCTATCATTAAATTCCGCTGTGTAGTGAATTGTCTCCACTCAAAATTTTGACAGACATGTGTCACACCGCCGGCCGCGGTGTCCGAGGGGACTGAGGCACTTCAGTCACGGTTTGCACAGCCACTACGTTCGGGGAGATTCAAAATAAAAGGTATTACTAAAATCTTACTAGGCCGAATGTGGTACCATGTCTACCTCTTTATTAAAACACACCAGACCTACATTTTGGAGATATGTAACGCGGAGTGACGCGCAATTACATATTAAAGTGATCTTCGTTTAGTTGCTTGAACCAAGCCGAAAGACACACTGACAGAAAAGTATAAAAAGGCCGGCTAAAAACGGCGCCCAGCATGGGGCCCGAAGAAAGCACAAGGTAAATATTATGAAATTATTTATTTATTTGATTCAATTGTAGATTATTATGAAATAGTGATATACAGTCAGTACGAGATGTGGTTATGCTGTGATTGTATAGATATGTGGTTCTCTGTTTCATGTCCATTGTACTCACTGATGAGCCTCATAAGTTTAATGGGAATTGGAAACATAGGCTATGTGTAGTCCTCGTTGTTCACTACCAACCTGATGTGTCGAATGACATATAAAGTAAAGACGGTAGTATGTAAAGGATTTTGTCTTGCAATTGCCTGTTTCACTAACGGACAAGTTCGTTGTTCTGACTAGATGTTGACAAAGTGTATCAATGTTTTAAATATTTCAGCACAACAGTTTACAAAACCAAGACGAGTACACCTTCATTTCCATTGTTTTCGTTCCTTGTGTGTAAAAATTACCCATTTTAGAAATTTTTTTGTTAGTTTCCTGTAAACCAAGTTTAGGAAAATGATAGCAAAGGGAAAAGGGGGCAAGACTACTTCCGTGCCCTCAGCCAAGTGATAACCTTCTTGATATTTTGTCGGATGTAGAGACGATTCCGTTCTCAGCTAACATTGAGAAGGCAGACTACGATCCTGTAATTAGATACGAGACTCTTTATAGTTCCTGAAAACAGAATTTTAGCCTACTGGAAAGGTACCGTTACTGTACTTGCGGCGGTTTCTTTTCTTCTTTATTCAACAGGGAAAAAAAGAAAACTGAGTAAGATCACTGCCAACGTTTACGAAACGCCGGGCAAGGGCAACGCGTACGTTTAAGAAAAGCTGGTGAAGAGGAACGAAAAACCGATAGATTTCGTGAGTAATTATAAATGAAGTAGATCAGAGGGTTCAATGAATTGTTAACATCATATTCCTCTACCGTCCCATTCTCTAATAGCATGCACGAAAAAAGACTCATTTAAAAACCGGGTGATCAAAAAGTCAGTCTCAATCTGAAAAGGTAATAAATCACGGAATAATGTAGATATAGAGGTAAAAATTGATGCATATGCTTGGAATGACATGGGGTTTCATTAAAACAAAAAAAATGTCCGACAGATGGCGCTTCATCTGATCAGAAAAGCAATAATTAGCATAAATTAAGACAAATTAAAGATGATGCTCTTTACAGGAAATGCTCAACTGGCGTCGGATGTTGTCTTTCAGCATCCCTAAAGATGTCGGTCGAACACGATACACTTGCGACTTCAGGTAACCACAAAGCCAATAATCTCACTGACTGACGTATGTGGATCTGGAAGGCCAAGCATGACGAAAGTGGCGGCTGAGCACACGATCATCACCAAACAACGCGACTAAGAGATCTTTCACGCGTCTAGCAATATGGGGTGGAACACCATCCTGCATAAAAATCGTACGTTCCAGCAGGAGTTTATCAGCCAGTCTGTCGATGATGCGATTCTGTAACATATCGGCGTACCTCTCTCCCGTCACGGTCGCGGTTACAAAACCAGAATAACACAGGTCCTCGAAGAAAAAAAGGCCCGATAACTGTAGATGTGTAAATCCAACCCATACCGTGACTTTCCTATCGTGTAATGGAGTGTCCACGGAGTTTGTAAGGATAGCATTGGAGGGTACGCCTAAGTGCCAACCTAACAGTAGTGTATGAAATGCCGGTGCGACGTGCGACTACACGAGCTCTGACTTCCCCGTGCATAGACGAACCCGCTACAGTTTCCATTTCTTTCTGAAGTGTCTCAGCAACATTATGCCTTGTGCTCGGTCGGTCACTACGGGGTCTATCGTCTAACAACTCGTGGCTTCGAAATTCGAAATAATTCTCTCCGCAGCTGCATTTGTCAACTGACCTTCGCCCGTTCGAATCCCCTTCCTATTGCGATAGGATCGCAAAGCTGAACTAGCACATTCCCCATTCTGATAATACAGTTCACTAAAAGCATGTTTTCAGGTAACGTCAACATGATGCGACTGCTGGTGCATCCGATTCTCTCTCACTACATCTCCTTTGATACATGGTTTTCATGCGCAGTCACTGACGTTTTCTGTCCAGCGCCATCTGTAGGAAACTTTTGAATATTTTTTGTTGTTGTTTTAGTAAAACCCCATGTCATTTAAAGCATGTGTGTCATTACGTTCTTACGTGCAGAACAACGACTTCGGGAAACAGGCAGCTTGGTAATGCGCCGCAGTATCAGACGAAGACCACCAAGAAGTGAGGAAGTGTTTGTTTTAGCTGAACTACACCACGATCCACATGTCAGCTTATGAGCCGTTGCTGCAGTCACTTCTGCAGTCTCACATCTGTGTGGCGTATAGTAAACGGCCACAGGTTTCACCCGTACAGCCTGTCACTGATCAAGGAGCTGCAGGGAACGATCTCTGAGTGGGCCATGCGTAATTTCACGCTGGAGTCTTTACAAAGTGTTGTGTTCTCTGATGAGTCCACGATCACAAATTATGCCGCAGTGAATCTCCATACCATGCACTACTGGGCCGCAGACAATCCTCGGTGGGCACGACCTGTCGACCGTCAACGTAGGTGGTCTATTAACGTGTGATGTGGAATCCTTCGGGATGAAATCATCGGTCCACACTACTTCCCAGGTACACTTACAGGTGAGTTATATCGCGCTTTTATAGCCGACAGTTTGCGTGGTCTCCTTGAACATGTGTGTCTACACACGAGAGTCCATATGTGGATGCAGCACGATGGTCACCCAGCCCATTCTGCGCATGCTGTTGTGGAAGAACTAAACAAAAGGTTTGTAGGAAGATGGTTGGGGCACCAAGGTCCTCATTCATGGCCCGCAAGGTAGCCCGATTTAACACCAGTAAATTTCTTTTTGTGGGGATATCTAAACGATCGTGTTTATGTCACTGAGCCCACATCGCCAGATGATCTAAAACGGCGCATCGAGGGCGCATGTCGCTCCGTCACAACCGCGATGTTACATCTCGTCCGCAGTTCCTTTCGACGGAGCATCGTTTTATGCATTGAGGAACATGGACACACATTTGAACATCTCATGTAAATCAATTTCCCACCGCCATAACATCCATCACCCACTACACAGCCATGTAATATGTACAGCTTATGGTATCTGCCCCTGAAACTTCGAAGGGTTGTAGCTTCCAAACTAACAGTGATAGGAATGTAGTTTCAATTGATTTGGACGCAGCTGGTTTCAACGATTCCAATGCACGATAGAAAAAACTAATGTACTATTTAAAAAATTATATCTTTGTGCTGTAACTCTGTGGAAAATGAAACAGTAAACTATATTAGTAGCTGCGCAGAAAGTGTAACATTTCTTGTGTTGACCTACCGCATTAAAATTTCCCGTCACCTATTATTTTATAAGTTACAGAGGCAAACACCCTGTATATTAAGTACTAGAGTTATGTGGAATTCAGTATTACCACAATTATTCCTTTTGTGATTTTTAGCTTTTAAAGAAAACATAACCACGGTATGAAATAGAATATTTTCTCTTTATTTTAGCGCAGAACGATGTAACATGAACGAAGTCATATCTGAACTACAGGAAAGTTGATACCATCTACGTATAAAGCGTCCATAGCGCCCATGTCGAAGACAAACATTTTAGTAGATGCATTGATTCTAATTAATAACTAACAATATTTTCCATAAACAGTGAATAAACGCTTAGAATAATAATAAACAAGGTAATTTGTTACACTGTATACACTTCCCATCCCTTTTCATTAAGGTAGTACACTTGCCACAGAAATCTAGTACTTCCTTTATATATGAAACTACCTATATCACCACGTTGTTCAGAATATTCATTATTAGTTCATTATTAGAGTATCCTTCCAGTATACGTGCATATGCATCAGAAGACCATTGTTTAATACGTTGTTGCGTATTTCACGGCATGTTAACGAAATAGAACAAACATGCATTTTAGAGGGACCATTCTTACATATGCACAACTCTGAACTTTGAAGAACATAGCTCTATTTAAGGAATAAGGGTGCCCGAAACCCTCTTAGGAAAAAAGGAGAAAAAGTTTTGGTAGTCGTGGGTTCCCATGACCATGTGCATTACTGTCCAATGCGAACTACACTACGGCGAACAACTAGAAAATTCGCTCTTTAATCTCCTACTATTGATGGCAGTTGTTAACTGACGCTTATATGGCATTTCTAGTCACTAGAATCCTGATTATCATTTATCGTACGAAGAACGACGTGTTATTGTTAATGTCTGTTAAAATCGATGCCAATCGGCTGAACTGTTCGACCATGGCAAAAGTGGGAACACGTTACAGACAGACAGACATCGTCAAATCGCCGTTATATTTACAAATATCTCTGCAACGATGCAAGATGTGAAAAAAGCATAACAGAACGTAGTTGTACAGAATATTCCCCTCTACGAATTCGGTTATTCAATTTTCGTATCAGATGAACGGTTCGTTTGCAATTAGAATTAAATTACAAATGGCTTTGTTAGTGTTGCTAACGTATTTTTTGTCCGAAAATTTGAAAAATGGAGGTTCTTGTCGCTGACGACCTACAATTATGTCTGTAAAATTTGGTGCTTATCGGATGAACAGTTCGACTTAAACAGTGGGAAAATCACCGTTATTTTTGCAAATATCTGTGAAACTATGCGAGATATGAGAAAACATGACAGAGCAAAGTTGTAGAGTAATTCGTCCTATACAAATTCATGTATTCAGTTTCCGTGTCAGTTGATCGGTTAAGACGTTATTTCCATTTAAATTTGGAGCTGTCGAAAGTGATCGCAAAGGCTCACTTTTAGTGTTATTACCGTAACATAAAGTGGGCCAAACAAATTATTCCGTGGCTATAAATGGGAATGCTTATACGACTGAAAGTGTGTTATCCTGTAACACACGTTAACACCGAACCAATTGCTTTCAGTGTTCAAATAAAAGAAAGCATTACGAAGTGTCCTTAGCTTCAAAGAAACTGTGCAGAGAAAGGCCTGAGACACCCTGTAATTTTCGCTAGTGGGTCTAATAATATTTTCCCAAAGTCCTGGACACAGCTTCTGAAAATGCAGTTTGTAGTTTCTCGCTACACTGGAGAAACATCCGTTTGGACAAATGAAGCGGACTCAATGTGCAACAAATATAAAGAGTGTGAGAGGAAGTTTGCGGCAAAAGTTTGGTTCTTAGGAAGCAGAAAGTATTAGAGAAATAGTTGAAAAACCTGCGGTTTTGTTATCCCAAAAAAGGATGTTTAGGAAAAATGTTTGAACTATATATTAACAAGACTACATACTAGAATGATTCATATCCAATCAAAAGGTCTTACATGTAATGAAGATGAAGTTTCCTTCCCCTATTTGGGGAAAGTTAGTATAGGTGCAGGGACATGATGTTAGGCTTTTTTAACCTTGGTGGGTTCATGAAAGATTATGGAGACGGATATCACTCAGTGTACCAAAAACCCGAATATAAACGCAAGTTTAATTAATGGCAGAACTAATAGTATGAAAATGTGGGAATTACCGATGATTCGTGAAAGGAAACAGCAATTTTTAATCGCCAATTGGATTACCAGAAGAAGAAGATTCTAGTCTAAAAAATAATATGGTCTAACGTGAACTAACTGCTGTACTTTCGATACTACTTTTCCAACTACTTGTAGTGTGCAACGGATAAACCAGACCTTTTAATGTACCCGTGGCTCCTGCAAGGAAGACATGCAGAATTCAGAAAGATGCTTCTTATCTACCTACAATCGGTGAAACATTATCACTTATGCAATGATATATGTACATGACATCTCCTGTAAGAAAAATCTTAAAATTAACGACGTGTAACTAGTGAGGATCAGTTTGGGTACTAAAGTGATGTGGTTAGTTACTGAAATAATGAACTGATTGTGAATTTGATCTTCATTAACTTCTTGAAGAAGACGCATAAAGAGACAAATTAATTTTAAATTTCCAGTTTCCAGATAGGCTGTCAGGATAAACTTTGAGGAAACGTATAAATAATCTCTGTATCACTTTTCTCTCAAGATACTGGAATCTGCTAGACGCACTTAGCACATATGATTTCTGTTTTACGCGCACATTTTCCGCACACGGCTTTGTGACACGTTACACAGTTTTCGCTGGTCTTGTTGCCTTTTGCAGAGGCTGATTTGGCACTTCCACCGCTTTCTAGTTGATTTCGGTCTAGTATCCCTTCTTTTGGCTGATGTTCTTGTGCTTTCATTCCCTTGAGTTCATTAACCAGCTGAATTATGAACATCTTCCTTTCCATTTTCTTGTTTGTTACTATGTTGTAAATGACCCATGCATTTATTTCCGCCATGTCCATGACGTTGTAAAAGACATGAATTGGCCATCTCCTACATGCAACCTTTGTATATTTACGGGTCATTTGATCTACCACGTCCACCAAATCCTTTTAAGTAAGAATTCTATGGGGTCACGCGAAATGTTCCAAAATGGTTCAAGTCGTACCTCACTAACAGGAAACAAAGGGTGTCAGTGCAAGTGACTAGTGAATTAGGCCAACAGTCATCAACGGATTGGGAAGAAATTACATATGGTGTCCCACAAGGATCCATCTTAGGGCCATTGCTTTTTCTCGTGTACATTAATGATCTCTCATCAGTTACACTACCAGAAGCAGAGTTCCTTTTGTTTGCAGATGATACAAGTATTCCAATAAAAAGTACGTCAAGTATAGTGATAGAAAGGTCTGCTAATGATATTTTCATGAACATTAATAAATGGTTTAAAGCCAACTCATTGTCATTAAACTTTGAAAATACGCACTACGTGCAGTTCAGAACATATAGGAGATTTCCTGACAGTATATGCATTATGTATGAAGAAGAGCAGATAGAAGAGGTTGATAGTATTAAATTTCTGGGATTACAGCTTGATTATAAATTTAGTTGGGAGGAGCACACCACAGAACTGCAGAAACGACTCAACAAATCTGTATTTTCAATACGAGTGTTATCAGATATAGGAGACATAAAAATAACAAAGGTTGCATACTTTGCTTACTTTCATTCCTTAATGTCATATGGTATAATATTTTGGGGTAACTCTTCAAGTCAGTCAAAAGTTTTCAGAGTCCAAAAACGTGTAATACGTATTATTTGTGGAGTAAATTCACGAACCTCTTTAGAAGACTCTTCAAAGAACTGGGTATATTAACTACTGCCTGTCAGTATATTTATTCCTTAATGAAATTTGTCATAAATAATATATCCCTTTTCCCAACAAACAGCTCAGTTCATACATACAATACTAGAAATAAAAATGATCTACACAAGGATTTAAAAGCACTTACTTTAGTTCAAAAAGTGGTCCACTACTCAGGAACACACATTTTCAATAATTTACCATCAAGTATAAAAAATTTTGCTACAAATAAAGGTCAGTTTAAGAGTAACCTAAAAGACTTTCTAGTGGCCAACTCCTTCTACTCCATTAGTGAATTTCTAAATTGTACCAAATGATGCATGCACTCATACTATATTAGTATTATTATATTATCAGCAAAAAAAAAAAAAAAAAAAAAAAAAAAAAAAAAAAAAAAAAAAAAAAAAAAAAACTTAAAAATTTATGTATCTGTATTTATATTATAAGTGTATGTATTTGTATTTATATTATTAGTATTATCTGTTATTCAACTTCTAAATTTTGATTCTTGACATGTTCCACATCCACGAGGATCCCCTCAATATGGATCTACGGAACAAATAACTAATCTAATCTAATCACATACTTTGTTGCATTGTAGAATGTTACTGCTTCAGGTTTCTTCTTTCCTTCCTTGCTTAATGATACTTCAGAATGTAGCGTACTCAGAAGAATGACGTTTTTATTCTTCTTTCGTTGGTATACAGTCATGGTGCATTCTGGGTTGCCGCTATGGTGCAGGATGCTAATGGAGTGTATTTCAGCATTGGACTTCCTTACTGCATCAGGGATTTCACGACGGATCTTGTTCATTGTACCAACTAATGAAGTTGTCTTCTCTTTGAGTTTCTTAGCAAGTTGAAGAGATGTAAAGAAACTGTCAGTCGTAACATTTCTCCCTTGATTTACAAATGACTCCATGAGACGCAGAACGACGTACTCTCCAAGCGGTTGCTTTATCTATGCATGTCCTGTTTGACGAGGTAAGGAAAAGCATTACATATTACTTTGTCGTCACATCGACAGCCAACCAGAATTTGACACCATATTTGTCTGGTTTATTGGACATGAACTGAGTGAACCTGCATCTTGTTTTGCTTGGTAATAATTGTTCATCTCTGGTTATATTTTCTCCAGGGCGGTAAGCACGAATACTGTTTTCAGTGAACTTTCCCCAAATTGCAGATACAAGAGCGAATTTGTTGGCTGCCAGGCGTTCAACTAGGATTGATTTTTCATCGAAACGGAGGAATCTGAGAAGGTCCTGAAATCTGTCCTTCGGCATAATGTCCTTGCTAAAAGTAGACCCCAAGAGTGCGACCAGATATCATCCACAGACATATCTTTTGTAGAAATAACGCCCCAAGCATACATGATGGCTATCCGTTTCTCCAGTTCTTCAAGCGAAACAGTCCAGTTATTTTTTTCAGTACTTTTCGTGCATTTTACTCTCTGTACTTCTTCATGAGACGTAGCATTGCTTCGTCAAAAATAAGACGGCACTAGTGATAAAGTCGTCTATTCATTGACAAGCATAAGCAGTGGGTCCTCCTTTCTCCTTCAGAACGTTCACAGCCGACCTCCTTCCAGAAGATGAAAAATTGGTCGTCTCCCACACAGTTCCATCCCTAGCAACCATCTTTGTAGACGCTGCCAACTGTGCGTGCTGTGATGAAAGATGTGATGACTGATGTAGATCAGCACGTGAATCCTCTTCCCCTAACCGCTCCTCATTCACTATGTCTTCATTTTCACTTGTCTCAGGTACATAATCATCATCTTCATCAGCGAAGTCCGTTTCCGATTCAACTTCGAAATTCTCTAATAGCTTCTTCACCACTTCTTCATCAGAAAGTCCACGCTGACGATACATGTTCAAAAGCGTGTTTCGAGGACAAAAACTATCACCAGAATGACACGATATAGCCTAAACTGTGGCAGACTGGAACGAACACGTGGCACATTGCAACAAGACAGGCAACTACTCTGCAATAATGCTTACTGTTGCCGCTACATTGTTGGATTACGTACATATATTCAGAAGGAAATTACATTGGGGTCAAATTGACCCCATCCGCCGTTCTAGGTATATCGTTAGAAATGTCAAAGAAATTATAAATACTTTTTAAATTCTAATAAATCATCATAAAGTGGAGAAAAATTTAGGAAAAGTCATATGATTTCATTAGGAAAGTAAATAAACTGAAATGACAATGAAAGAAAAAAGTATGGCAGTGGTCATTTTGACCCCTTCCGCCGTTCTAGTGGTAGTGAGGCAGCTAATATTTCATTTAGGTATTTCCTCTCTGGCTTGATGGCGCCAGTTTGAAATTTGTGCGAGACTTCCCTCTGGATAAAAGCTGACAGCAGCATTGTGTTGCTTTTAAAGACGTTTAAATAGTCTATATTTCCCCAAGGAGGAGGGAGGATTTTTAAGTGGCTTTCATCCCAAAGACCACTCGTGGTGACACCCTGGAGTGATGTTCCTTTGCCCATGTGTCTGTTCTCGGAAGGGATTGCCAGATGGGTGCCTAGCTGCTTGGGTGTGTGTTCAACAAGTAAGTTGCAACCTCGATTATCTTATCACACTTGCTACATGATTTCGTAATCTGTATATCAATCTGTAGTTATTCCTGTTAAAAATGCCCATTCTCCGTCGTGTTTATATTGAAACAATTTGTCTCGGCGAATAGAATGCGATTCGGTTAGAATATGCAGGAAATGACACTTGACTCAGGAATAATAATTCAACCGAAAATCATACTTTTCAACACAGAAATAGACCTAATACAAGATATAATAGTGATTTTAATGGGCATAGACTGCCACCAATCCTATGGTACAGTTCTGGTACAGGTGCAAATACTTGGCAGCAACACAAAATAGCGATTGCTATGTAGAGTGCGCCAAAAATAACACTGGTCTACCCATAGAGAAAAATTTCACTTAAAAACAAAACACACTCTTTTTGAAATATAATTCAGCCCTGAAATCAGAATCCAGAATAACGGAATCGGCCTCAGTTTCCAAATAATAAACGATTTTGTAAATGCTGATGTCAAGCAGTAAACCTATAATAGTGTAATTTGCGTCTCGTAAAAGAACAAAAAGTATGCGACATTATGTACTCAAAAAATGAGAAAAGTATAGGTAAAGAAATTTGGATTAACATTCCTAATAAAGTTTACGACCGTGTTTCCTCCTATATTTTGCCTCACGAGTATCTCTTTGTAGGATCCAACAGTAATCTGACAAACTCACTTCCTCATCAGGAAGAATAAGACTCCTCTCCTTCAGTTTTTAATCTACAAGCTCAGACTGTAGCTTCGACAAATTTAAATCACGAGTATCACGTTGAGACGCCATGGAGTAAAGAAAACTGTGAAGCTGTTGAAACACAAGGCTTGAAATGTTGGATCGTCAGTCATATCTCTCCTCCCTTGTCTTGCAGCCATTCATTTCCATATTAATCTTTACTCGCCGGCACTGGCAGTTCTTCAGTGTGACTTGTAGCTTTGGAATGAGACGGTAAATTAGAGAAGTGCACAGTTTTCCTCGTTTTAGAGGTGAATCCAACTATTTTTATCAAAATAAATAACAATCTGTTGTGTGATCTTTTGGATCCCTGGAAATCATGGTGACACCAAAAGACATGTGTCGTGATTCTCTCAAACTAAACATGTCAAACAACATATGTGGTTGCGCATATTTTGCCTTATGCCAAACCAAGTACCCAAAATTAGGTTATTTATACACGAATGCGACATTTCTCCTTGTGAAATCACACCAAACACAAGCCTTCACCAACAAACAGGAACGCACATCACAAGGTCACGATTCTTTCACTAATGTAGGTGACACAGTAAAAGTAAAGCGATAGGATGCAATTCGAGCAAGACTCATCCGCCTCCTTCGCAGCTCCTCCAATGATCTTCCTTGGCTCTGAATATCTGATGTATGGAATTCCTTATACATATTTCTATTTTTACAAATAATTAAGTCTCCAGAACATAAATTAAATCATATTAATCAAGCAATATCAAAGTTATCTGTTAAAACAATTTCAAGTTTGTTATTAATAGAGGAAACTGCTCATGAATAGTGACACGAATTCAGTTATTATGATTTAGCTAAGAACACCATCTATGTTACTTGCAAAAATTCTGTTACCAGTTTAATCTTGGAATTTCAAGCAACGGAATTTAGGTTCCTATGGCTTTTCCGGATAGACACTACAGACAGCAGGAGTATGGCATTTGCGTTGTGGAAGAAATGGCCGAACGTCAAGTGGATCTTCTGATTCCATCGAATCTGAATGTTCGGATACTGATAACAGGATTGGGGTGACGATGATGATCGTGTGGCATTTTGGCCCGTTAGACCCCAACTGGCGTCATGTTCAACCTGTCTGATGCAAGTCTTTTTAACTGACCGTACTTGAGCGACTTGGTGTCAATGATGATGAAAAAATGATGAGAACGACAGCCAGTCAACTAGGCTAAAAGTAGAATTGAATGTTATACATGTATATTGAAAAGACGGAGTGTGGTGCACGCTAATATAAATAATAATCGAGATGGAATCGTTAACTACTCTGGAGCCACTACTAATGAAATGGACCAGGGATTCTTTAATACAGTGTATCAAAATGAAATGGTTCTAGCTAGTCAGCAGTGAATTGTCGCCTATAATAGGCTGCTGGGGATCAGTTTCAGATTGTGCAATATCAGATGAAAGTGAAGGCTATAATCGTGAATGAAGTACTTTTATTCAACTTCTTTGGGGTTCCTCGACTATATACCTCCTACGCGAGACGAAAGTTATTTTTAATCTCTTTACAGGAAAAATAATTTTAGTTGTGATTGTACGTACTGTAATACTTCGGCTTGGGAGGCTTTTGTTCAGAGCCTTTGCCGATGAAAGCATTCGTGCACGCCTGCCAGCGACACATGGCGAAACCTGACTTTAGGAGCGTGCAGATAAATGCCGACAACAGACTCAGTGAAGAGAGGTCCTTACGACGAAATGGACATAATAGTGTGTGAGCAGAGAAGTCGTTTCTAAGAAAATACAACGGAGTCACAGATAAAACGTGGACCCCTGCAGGCACGGAAGAAAACATGAAAGAAATAAAATGATGGACTATGTTCCTGTGTATCTTTGATTTATTTCGTTATTTTACAAATGGAAAGTATGTACACATTTGACATTTGAAACTTGGTTACCTGGGACAAACATAAGCCTTATAGTGATCAACAAAATACAATTCCACAAGAAAATACCAATAACATAAACAGCTGAGAAATATGAGACATAAGTAAACATTTTCTGTGATAACGTTCAGAAAGTAGTTATATGCCATGAATAACAACATGAAACAAAGAAAATAAAGGCACATATGAGTTAAACATGTGAAATAAATGTTCCTTGCCCAGTAATAAAATATGTCAGCCAAAACTTGAATCCAATTGTTTGATTTTGACGACGTTACAGCGTTTAATGAATGAAATAAATCCCAATTTGCAATCAGTTATGGTTTCACTGTACTAGGCCGGGATTCGAACCCGGGATCTCCTGTTTACTAGTCAGACGCGTTGACCACTGCGCCACCGAGAACACAGTGACCAGCCCCACTGCAGAGGACTCTTTCCTGCACGTCTCCCGCCACACACAAATCTGTAGTATAGCAACGAGACCGTGTGCGAATGGAGATTTGGGTGTGGCGGGAGACGTACAGGGAAGATTCCTCTGCAGTCGGGCTGGTCACTGTGTTCTCGGTGACGGTCAACGCGTAAGCAAGAGATCCCGGGTTGGAATCCTGGCCGAGCACAAATTATCATTTGCCTCACTTTGGTATTCCATCTAAACCTAGTACAGCGAAACCATAACTGATCGCAAATTGCGATTTATTTCAAAACTTGAATCAGTTCGAACACACACAAAAATAATTTGCAATTTAGATGTCTGACCATAATCGCCTCAAGACAAGATGAAGAGGTTAAGATAGGACAGGGATCAATAACAATACGTTAGCAGAGAATCACCTTCCTCCCCAGGGCACTTTGTTACTAAGATGACACCTTGTATTTGAATAGAACTTAAGTGTCGTTACCCATAACGTGCATATCAACTTATTCAGACCTCACTTTTTATATCAAAATGGATTTTACAGTGTCAGGTGTGCGAACCACTCTAACGGGCTCGATTATTATCAATAAATAAATAAAACTTACGTTTATTTTGTTTATAGTAGCGATCTTAATTCTGTTTAACAAAATAATCTAAAGATGCATGGATCCAAGCACTACTTTGTCCAAAAAAAAAAAAAAAAAAAAAAAAAAAAAAAAAAAAAAAAAAAAAAAAAAAGTTTCTCCGCCGACTGCAGAATACTTGCGGCATATCTCTGTAGACTGCAACAAAAATCCTATTAAATACTGGTGCGTGAGTAGTCGTCACAGCCCACACTATTGAAAAGCGCATCAGCTTTATTTTTCCAATAGTAGAGTACTAAGCATGCGCATATTATACCTAAAATGAAACACAGAAACTACATACATAAAATGGTGATGCAATATAGCGCGCTGTTTCATAGTCCCAAACAATGGCCGTTTCTTGCTTTGCTCTGCGCAGTGTGGCGGCCCACTGACGTCATTCTCGCACAAACTGCATCTTCACATCATTTCTTCACATTCACACGCAGTGTCCATAATTCACACGGTTACTAAATGACTACATACCATCAATTTGTACTAACTACTTGTAAATAATACTAAACACATTCTTAACAATTATTTGCAGTTGTGTATCCAACTAACGTATTGTAACTATCGAGATATGTATGTTTTTCAGACTTCGGGTGTTGAACATCCCGACCTCGTGTTCATGACCATGCTGTGCTGTGAGCAACATGTGTTTGGTTTCGCCTAACGCCAAAATTTTAAAAAGATTTTACAACCCTGACGACAGGTTTTCTTCCTAGATTGTTTACTTCATGATGATGACAATAGCTCACCATATATTTAGGATAATCTGATGATGCCTCAAAAGGGGAAAACCCGTCAGTGAAATAAACATTTTGCAACTGAGACTGACTTTTGAGATAAATGTATGGTGATGTGACGATAACGTGGTTCTCAGACATGCCCAACATTTTAAAATGTTTAAGTAGCATATAAAATGGATTTCTCGACTGAAATCAAAATTGTGAATTACAAATAGTTGATGAAAATGAAATGTTCATCAAAATCAAACTTGAATGAAAATCGTCAAGCAGACAGATATTAGCGACGAGGAGGAATATAAATATCAATGACACTCGTTTCAGTCACGGTAATTCAAGATATTTCCTTACCTTTCTGCCTAATTACACACTCGGAAATAGGCACACATTCATTTATAAACTGATAACTGTTTTTTCACAAGGCGGAATTTATATGTTATTGGGAGGCTACTCATTTTAGATGCAGTAATTTAAGGTTACTTCTTAGGTTAACTCGGAATTCGCCAGATATTCTGAAATAGACGGCCGGCGACGTCATTGTGACAAGGAAGAATGTAAGTATCATTCGCACTTGTTTCATTAGCAAAATTTTGAGCTACGCTTTTACGTTTCTGCATAACTGTAACTTCACTCTCGCATATCGCAAAGTATTAGTAAAAAACTGACTAATAATATAAAACATTGTAATACACTTAGATTATCGTTCCAGAGTCAGTTACGAGCGTAAAAAAATTGTTTTCGCATGACTCCAACCAATAATTTTTCCAACAGGTAATCTACATCCACACTCCGCAAGCCAATTGTCGGTGTGTGGCGGAGAGTACCTTGAGTACCACTATCGGTTCTGTGTCCTATTCCACTCTCGTATTGTTTTCGGAAAGAAAGATTGTCGGTATGCCTCTGTTTGGGCTCTAATCCCTCTAATTTTATTCTCATGATCACTTCGCGAGATATACGTAGAAGAGAACAATATACTGCTAGACTCCTAGGTAAATGTATGTTCTCGAAACTTCGATAAAACTCCGTACAGAGCTACAGACGATCTCTCTTACAGAATCTTCCGCTGGACTATATCAATCATCTCCTTATCGCTTTCACGATTATTAAATTATCCTGTAACGAAGAATGCTGCTCTCCGTTGGGTCTTCTCTACTTCCTCTATCAACCCCACCTTTACGGATCCCACACCGGTGAGCAGTATTTAAGAAGTGGACGAACAAGTGTATTGTAACCTACTTCCTTTGTTTTCAGACTGCATTTCATTAGGATTCTTCCAATGAATCTCAGTCTGGTATCTGCCGCAATCTGGGAGCTATGGCCTTAACCACAAGACCATAATGAATTACCAGGATTTGTCACAGTTTGATTCATATAAGGCCTGGTTTGGGTTTCAGCGTTATTACATCATTAATTGATATTCGTTCTTCATTGGCATTTAACGAAACGAAGTAAAAGTCTGTGATAAATTTTCAATGTACTATCACATTAAAATCGTATACCATCATACCCTAGTATTGCTCCAAGCAAGTAGGTTAGCTCCAATTGACGACAGATATGGAACGACAGAGCTCCCGGCTGTCTACCTCCGGTGCTCTCGGTATTTAGCGTCCAGTTCCGAGAGGTAGTTACGGGAGGAGGTCCGATGCGGACGAGCGGAGGCAAGCGCCGGCAAGTACGCGGCACTAGATCTGAGCCGGGGGACGTCGAATGGCGTCCGGCTGCGCCCGTTTAGACCCAGCCGGCTGCTAATGGTTAGGAGCGGCGCAGTCGGCCCGTGGCGGCCGCCGGGCGCAGCTGGAACTGCAATGACGGACAAGCCGGCGCGGCGCGCCAATCTAAGTTCTGCCGTCCGCTCGCCCTGAGAACCCTTCCAATTACGGATAGCGTCGACTAGCCGGGCACTGGCCCTGCAAGTGATGCTGTTACCGATCCGCTTCCAAACCCAGAAGTCCACTCTGTTAATATTACAGAAACGTACTCTGGAGGACTGCCGAAAAACCATTATACTAGACCCAGAAAGACGACGCTGATTTACACTCTTGGAAAATGAAGACAGTAGACCATGAATTCGTCGACAAGATTTTATTGACACACGCTTCAGAATATATATAACACACGATCATGCAAACAGAGCCACTTGAGTACAGTCACCAGAGCGTGCACGATGTCGACTCCAGTATAGTGTTTACCCTCCTTTTCCAGCAATGCAAGTTAAAAATTTCCCATGGTGACGATCGTAGTGGTGCCGAATGTCGTCTTGTGGAATATCCTGCCATGCAATTTCCACCTCTCTCAGTTGGACCAGATTCCGTGACGGTATTACAGAACGCACCGAGATGACGTTTCTTCCGGTTACAATCATTCTGAATGGGAGCCAGATATGTGGATCGTGCTGGCTAGGGTAGTTGACGTAAATCTTGAAGAGCACGTTGAGAGGTAAAGGATAAATAGGCATTTTCCTGTTGGAAAAGAATATCGCTTTGTTAGTGAATGATGCAGCGAGACGTGTTGAATGATGGTTTCTATGTACTATGCACTATTCAATGATTACTCAACGATCACCAAAGTGCAATGGCTAAGGCAGACCATGTCTCCCCACATGATACTGCCTGATCATGCGTATTGTTAGTGCGTCACCTGCACAAGCCCCAACATCGTTCATCCCGCCTTCGGTGGTGTCGCGATATGTGCTTATGGAAGGACGAATGTCGTCTACAGTGAAGAGAGTCGTTTCTGCCTCCATGCCAATGATGATCGTCCGCCTGTGTGGCGTCGGGCAGGTGTACAGGACTTAACCATAATCCAACGGATAATACCAAAATTGTACAACCCATCCCACTGCTGTACAAGTAACATCGATTGGAGTCATCGTCAGGGTGGAACGAAAACCGGTGAAGGCTTGTGGGCGCCCTAGGAAGTTATGACTTATTGAGGCCGCGGCGGAGCGGCCAAGCGCGTTGAGGCGCTATGGTACGATGCGCGAGGTCGTTCCCCGTCGGGGTTCGATTCCCCCACAGGCATGGATGTCTGTGCTGTCTTCTGTACGGTGGCTAAAACGGAAACGAGAAAAGGAACTCATTCTCGCACCTCGGAGTTCTTCAGCAGTAACACAATATGTGATCAGTCGTTGGTGTCTGCTATTGGCTCACACGATGGCATCGAAAAGTCATTAACTTAAGCACAGACGCCAGAAGGGTGGCGTGATTTTAGAATCAGCAGTCAATACTAGTTCTGGCCGGCTCTGTCCCGCAAGGTGGACAGCCTTGCTCATATCGTCACAGCAGATGTTGCAGTGGGAAAAAACTTGTAACACTTAGGCGGACTTTTGAAATATATTTTTTGAATTATTTTAGACTGGGTGGTCGTCCTGTACACAGGAGAGTACGAAAATCGGGAGCGTGTACAGCAGAGGCACACGTGGCCTACACTCTGATCATGGTGTGGGAATCCATATCCTAACCTGGCCGTTCTACGCTTCGGCGGAGTGGCCAAGCGCATTGAGGCGCTATGTTCTAGTGCGCTAGGCCGCTCTCCGTACGGCGTTCGAATCCCCCACCGGGCATGGATGTTTGTGGCGTCTTTAGTATAAGATAGTTCATAAGTAGTTTGTAAGTTTAGGGATTGATGACCCCGTAGTTAAGTTCCATAAGCTCTACAAACATTTCAACATTTTTTTTTTTTTCTTTTTTTTTTTTTTTTTTTTTTTTTTTTTTTTTTATTTCCATATGAACAACATCTTTCCTAAAATCGCCCAGGAACTTTAGTCGATCATGCGCCTTCCCAAAGGCTGTCCTCGCATGCTCTTTCCGTTTCATATACCTCTACAACGTTAGGCCACTATATTTAATCAAGCAGCACACTACAAATGTTGTAATTGACCACTATGGGATTGATTTTGCTATTCATCTGCAGCACCAAACATTTTCTTCATTCTCCAACTACTATAAACAACTATGTATTTTCTCTGTCACCTTGCATCCTTCTACAGTTATTCTATGAATGTACTTTCCCATACACCACTACAACATCAGTAAATAGTCGCAGACGATTACTCACTTCGTCCGTTCGTCAGATCATGTATATAAATTGAAAATACGAATGGTCTTACCACGTTTCTTTGTGGTACCCTTGTCTCTGATGACAGTACCCCATCAATAGCAAAGTAGCGACCGAATCTATTCCATAAGCCTGTACCTTCTTTATCAGTTTGCAGTGTGACACCGTTTTGCAAAAGAGAAGTATGCAATCTGTCTGTCATCGATGGCTCTCCATCATGTATCATGTGAAAAAAGGGTATGGTGGTGTGTGGTCTACAGAAAATTTATTATATTTGTATGGAAAATATATGTATCTGGAATCTGAGATTCTGCTTTCGAGGAATCAACATGGATTCCAAAAGCAATGATCATTTGAAAGCCAGATTGCTTTGTTTGTCCACATGACTCAAACTAATGTATGGAGTCTCCCAGATAGATGTCACGTTTCTTGACTTCCGCAAGGGGTTAGATACGATTCAGATTAAATTGTGGCTGGTTTGAATAGTCTCTAGCGAACAGAACAGAGTCTCTTATATTCAATCCAAGGAATTCTTTTGATGTGAAAGTAATTTCTGATGTAGTCCAAGCGATTATTAAAAGTGTACATCCTATCACCACCTGATTTTTGGTGGGGGGAGGGGGGGATTGGCAGTTGGCCATCAAAATTAACAAATGTAATGTACGGCCTCTGCCAGGAATGTAAATGTTAATTGCAGAGTAAACATATCTATCTTTCTTCCTTAAAGACTTCAACTGTCTTGGGTTGTTAGTAACACTGCGCCCACGGGAACGTTTCGAGTATTTGTTCCAGTAAATAATTACCAAAATCGTTGTTTTTAAGCTATATTTAATCGTTTCCAGTTGGCATAAATATAATATAAGTGTTGTTACATTAGTGGAAGTGTTAGTGTAGTGTTAAATAAGGAGAAACGGAGTAAAAAGTTTATTTCTGTTCTCGCGCCTATAGCTCCTATTTGTAGGCCTAATTTAACGCGTGCGAATTGTTGTAAACAGTGACTAAAACTTATTTCAAATTACTCATTCTTCTATTTTTCATTCGCTTCATATAATAGTTAGGATTTATAAAGTCTATCACAAGAAAATTTCGTGTTTTAGCAAAAGTGTGTATAGTAGGTCTAATTCGTGTCTATAGGCCTAAATTTTGTTTTCGTGAGCGTGTTTTTAGGCCTAATTTTTGTTTTGTGGGCGAGTTTCTTTATATCCAGTGCCATTTCAGTTAATTGTATTTGCGTGAACAGATTTTAGTGTCTCTCGGTGTACCTTTCACGTTTTAGTCAGTACTTAATCAAGTTTTTACGATTTCTATTTTTACCATGGGTGAGAAGTGTGTGACATGCCGGAAGATCGTTAAATCCGGGGTTTGGTGTGATAGTTGTAGTGGTTTCTTTCATTGGGGCGTATGTAGTGGCGTGGGAAATGGGATATAAATGAGGCTCACCAGTGGTTTTGTAGGATCTGCAATAGATATAGGAAAATAATGGAACAGGAGGGAAAATTGCAGCTCTTCAAGCTGAATTAGATAAGGCAAGGGAGACTCTGAGCAGGTTAAGGAGGGAGAATGGTGAACAGCGGTGGGAAGTGGCAACAGGTATCAAGGGGAACAGGCGTAAGACTGTTTCAGACAGCTTTGCCATAAATGTGAAAAATAGATTTGACCTGTCGCCTCAGTCAGAATCGGATATCGGATGAGCCTCATGTAGCTGAAGCTGTAGAAAGTACACAACAAACTTTCAGGAAGGATTGGAGAAAGGTAGGGAAAACTGGGAAAAGAAAGAAAGTCTTGTTAGGTAGCTCCCATAGTAGAGGTGTTGGCCAATTACTGCAGGAAGAGGATCAGAGTACCAAATCACAAACTGTGTTACATCAAAATATTCCTGGACTCAGAAATTAACATGATGAACTACTCATTTTTATTGATGAAATAGATTCCTCTAACCCAATTGACAAAATTTGCCTCTCTGAACATCACGTGACCACTTGTATAGACACATTACACATTCCAGGATTTAATTTAGCTTTACACTTCTGTAGAGTAGATATAGATGGAGGAGGAGTCGCCACATTCATTAAAAACTGTTATAAATTCAAGAATATTGATATAAATAAATTCTGTCTAGAGCAGCATTTAGAAACTTGTGCAACAGAAGTAGAATTCCATAACAGATGCTGTATAACAGTAACTACTGAGTACCTGCAGGTAATTATAATTTATTACTAAATCATCTAGAAGCTCTATTGGGTTATTTAACAGGAAGAAATAAAGAAATCCTGGTTGCTAGTGACTTTAATACAGATTTCGTTATGCAGTCCGCCAGAAAAAAATTATTTCAGTCAGTAACTTTGTCTTTCAAACTAACACATACCGTAAACTTTCCAACTAGGATAACTAAAACCTCTAGGAGAGCAATTGATAATATTTTTATAGACAAATCAAAGGAACAAAATCATACCACAAAACCAACAAAAAATGGCGTATCAGATCATGATATGCAGCTCCTTCTTTTAGCTATAGATTCTAAACAGATTATGAAGACTCTAAAATCTACATATCAGAGAATAGTCAACCCCCCAAAAGTTCAAAATTTTAGAAAACTCCTCAAAGACATAAACTGGAAAGGTGTATATAGTTTTCATGGCATGAAGGAAAAAATATAACGTATTCTTTAATAATGTTAGTATCATGTTTGAAAACTGTTTTCCTGTAAAAGTAACTCGAATTAAACAGAAGTCTATAATAAAACCATGGATTACACAAGGAATAAAGATTTCATATAAGACAAAAAGGAAAATGTATCTATCAGCCAAGAGTAGTTGCAATGATGACGATTTAGCTAAATATAAGGAATACTGTACAATATTAAAAAAAGTTATTCAGGCATCTAAACAAATGCACTATGAGAAGAAGATAGCAACATCAGGGAACCACATAAAAACTATATGGTATATAGTGAAAGAGGAGAGTGGTAGACCCAGAAAGGAACAAGAGCAGGAAACATTAAGAGTAGATGAGTCATTAGTAACTGATGGGCATAGTGTTGCAAATCTATTTAAGAAGTACTTTATATCTGTTACTGATAGTATGGGATCGTCTGGGTCAATAAATAATGCCCCTGAATATTTGAAACTAGCATTTACAAATAACTTCAGGTACATAAATATATCATTCACTTCACCACAAGAAATAACTTCCATAGGAAAATCTTTAACAACAAAGCATTCTAGTGGTCATGATGAAATATCAACAAAGTTAATTAAAGCGTGTTCCAAGAACTTTTTTAAAAGTTTTTTAAGTTATTTGTGTAACCAGTCTATTGTAACTGGAACATTCCCTGATTGGCTAAGATATGCGGATACTAAACATCTATCCAATGGGGGGATAAAGATATATCATCAAACTATAGAACGATTTCACTTTTTCCAGCATTCTCAAAAATTCTAGAAAAGGTGATATACAAGCAGCTTCTCAAACACCTGACCACGAATGACATATTGTCCAAATCACAGTTTGGATTTCTGGAAGGTTCCGATATCGAGAAGGCTATTTACACTTACAGTGAGAACGTACTTAATTCATTAGATAATAAATTGCAAGCAGCGGGTATTTTCAGTGATTTGATTGTGTGAACCATAACATCCTTTTAAGTAAATTAGAATTCTATGCGGTCAAGGGAAATGCTGCAAAGTGGTTCAAGGCGTACCTCACTAATATGAAACAAAGGGTGTCAGTGCAAGTAACTAGTGAATTAAGCCAACAGTCATCATTGGATTGGGAAGAAATTACATGTGGTGTCCCACAAGGATCCATCTTAGGGCCATTGCTTTTCCTTGTGTACATTAATTACACTAGCAGAAGCAGAGTTCGTTTTGTTTCTAGATGATACAAGTATTGCAATAAAAGTATGTCAAGCATAGTTAATGGTTTAAAGCCAACTCATTGCCATTAAACTTTGAAAATACTCAATACATGCAGTTCAGAACATGTAAGAGATTTCCCGCCAGCACATGCATTAGGTATGAAGAAGAGCAGATAGAAGAGGTTGATAGTATTAAATTCCTGGGATTAAAGCTTGATAATAAATTTAGTTGGGAGGAGCACAACACAGAACTGCGGAAATGATTCAACAAATCTGTATTTTCAATACGAGTGTTATCAGACATAGGAGACATAAAACTAACAAAGCTTACATACTGTGCTTACTTTCATTCCATAATGTCATATGGTATAATATTTTGGGGTAACTCTTCAAGTCAGTCAAAAGTCTTAAGAGTCCAAAAGCGTGTAATACGTATCATTTGTGGAGTAAATTCACGGACGTCCTGTAGAAGCCTTTTTATAGGACTGGGTATAATAACTACTGCCTCACAGTATATTTATTACTTAAATTAAATTTGTCATAAATAATATATCCCTTTTCCCCAACAAACAGTTCAGTTCATAAATACAATACTATGAATAAAAATGATCCACACAAGGACATAAAAGCACTTACTATAGAAAAAAGGGGTCCTCTACTCAGGAGCACACATTTCCAATAATTTACCATCAAGTAAAAAAAAATGTAGTTGCAATTAGAGATCAGTTTAAGAGGAACCTAAAAGACTTTCTAGTGGCCAACTCCTTCTACTCCATTAGTGAATTTCTAAATTGCACCAAATGATGCATGTATGGGTCTTCATACCATATTCGTATTATTATGTTATCAGCTAAAAAAATTCCTTAAAATGTATGTATCTGTATTTATATTGTTAGTATTATCTATTATTCAGCTTGTAAATTTTTGTTCTTGACATGTTCCACATCCACGAGGATCTCCTCAACATGGACCTACGGAACGATAAACTAATCTAATCTAAGATGTATTGCAAACAGACAGGAAAAAGAGCCTTCTTATATGATCAAGAATTTCCAGCTCTCCGCTGAAGCTGTTAATGCCATAAAAAATGTGGGCTAATGCATACTTGGTGATTTGAAGTAGAACGACCACATTGATTTAATCGTGATTTGACATGAACTATGCCATCATTATTTTTATGTTACCCTTCCCACTATTTTTATATTGACTTTAAACTAAATCATTCCCAGGCTGTCACATCATAAAAAATTTATGAATTGTCGGCAAAATACGGTCTGTAATTACTGGCCGGCCGCGGTGGCCGAGGGGACAGAAGCGCTCCATTCACGGTCTGCACGGCCACTACGATCGGGGGTTCGAATCCTCCCTCGGGCATGGATATTTGTGCCGTCCTTAGTATTAGTTAGTTCATAAGTAATTTGTAAGTTTACGGACTGATGACCCCGTAGTTAAATCCTATAAGCTCTACAAACATTTGATTTATAATTACTGACTGGAAGGGATGGGTGGATATCGTCTAAAGCTTTCGCACACTGCTGCAATGCTTGGCCATTGGCTGTATAGTCTCCACTGAAAAGAAAGCTATAATTTTCTCTGCCTTGATCGACTACTGTCGACCACACTTCCCCTGTATCTTGACGAGGTCGAGAACGTCGTTACAGCACTAGTCTATCTATTGGGGTGGTATATGAATTAAAATCAACCCACAGCGATGCCACACAAATGTTCTCACAAGCATTAAATACCTTCTTAAGTATCGCGGCCAACATCACTGAACATCACACAATCAAATGTATCCTCCACTAAAGGTATACTAAGATTGACTGCTCCTCACAGTACAGTACTGTAAAGGAGTCTATATCTCATTGCACTCACTCTGGAGGAGAGCGCAGTGGAAGAGGAAGACCCTCAGTATTTGAATGTCTCGCCCAGTACATTTGGCAACTTTCCCGCTTTCAACTTTTCGTTGAAACCACATTGGTGGCCTTGACTGTCGACTGTTCGCTGTAAAACGCGGTATGTCGATCTGGCCAATAGTCGTTCAGTTAACATTGCTGTTAGGCGGGTTCTCCGTCTTTTAGGTTTTCTCTCTCTCTCTATCTGTCCCTACGCAACACCACCATACGTCGTCCTCGTATTTTTCCTAGCCTGCCTAGCGAACTGCGGGGTAAACATCTATTGTCTATTTAGTTTCCGTGCTTTTAAAAGGGACAGTATTTCTGGCGAGGTGGAAGAAGGGTTTTAAAAGTGCGGGCGCTCTCCGAGACCTCGTGGATGTGTCAGTTGCACGGGGGGGCTATTTTCTTGCTGGCCTAACAGCTGCTTTTTCGTGTCAACAACTCGTTGCTGCAGCATCAAATTCTACATATTGTCATACTTACGTATGATCCCGTAATTTATCTATTAAAAATGTATTTATTTTTCCTGAACATGATCGTACCTCATCGAGTTTAGGCTCAAATGGCTCATCTTGACGAGTAGAATTTGGTTATGGAGTCAGATGATGCAGGAAATGAAAGTCAGGAGAACACGACGCATTACAGTAAGTAAGGCAGATGTCATAATAATATTCGCTAGAAGCGTACAAGTACCAGCGTTTCTTTTAAGGTAATGCACTATCAGTTTTGTCCTTTTACATAATTAGCACATACGTTACTTATCGAAATCTTGTTACTCGATCATTGGTAGGGTTATAATGAAATTGGGAAAAAAATCATATACGTAGAAAACTTTCAGATTTATTTGGTTGCTTTTTGTACAATATATTAACTACAAACGAAGTCCATGGCCCCCCACACCGCGTCTTGTAATTCTTGTGTAACATCGGTCATGGATATAATCTGATTACGCCCTGTTAGGAGCGAAACGCATCACTGAAGTATAATAAAATACTGTGCGACGAATACGGCTTTTATTGCAAAATATAATTTGATTGGTTGCTGTGACACACCATTAATATATATATATATATATATATATATATATATATATATATATATATATATATATATATAATTTATCAGATTATTTAATTATGAATACAGTCCTTCTTTTCTAATTATTGTTAGTTGCGGATCCCTCCATGTTTGCAATATTTCTTGTATTTCTTAATCTGGTCTAAAGATATTCGTAAATAATTAAAACTTGACAGCATTTTTGATTATTTTATGCGATGAATTCTGTTTTCCTTTTCTTCTGAAACAGATAGAGTTTTCGAAAAACGTGATGAAAAGCGATACAGCTGAGCAAAATTCACTTACAATGAGTTTGACAGAAATATGATGGATTGATGTACTGTTGGTATACAGGTTTACATTTTTATTTATGCGTGTATGTGCGCGCACTTGTTTTTAATGCAATAATTACGAAAGTTTTTTTCTACAAGCATGGTCTCTATATCCAATCTTCGCCAACTAACAGAATAACTGACAAATTTCTGTTAATACTTACCTATTCTTCTCTTGTGTTTGCGTGAATGACCGAAGAACATCACGTACAACTTTCACTTAAAATTTCCGGGCCCTAGCAGCCCGGAAATATTAAGTGAAATTGACTCCGGCCGTGAAAGCCTACATTGAATGATCACGTTCAAATATTAGAATTGGCCTTTACTGGTTGGCAGCTCTTAATTTTTTTTGGAAATAAAGTCTTTTTTCGTAATAGGCAGCAAAATTATGTCGCTCACTTAACTACACTGACTTATTTCATATATGAATCACACATAACTAAGAATTAAGCCTTATATCATTCGTAACATATTACACATTTCAGTAGTCACTCCGTGTGTTAAATAGTCTAATCATATTCAATTCTGACAATATTTTTTTTTTTACTATATCATAAATACGTCCTACCCTTTGAGGCAATCTGTTTAAGATATTTTGTGAAATGTAACTCAGTCAACATACACACATTGAGCACAAGGAGTTTAGTTTCCTGTGAAGTGCTTATCGTGTTGTTTCGTCCGTGGTGGCTGCTACACTTCAGCAACGTTGTGGCGTTGCTCGTCGTCCGCTACGGCCAGCTAAGATGGAATAATGGGCTTGCCTAGCACTTCATCCCATTAATGCGCTACAGCCAAGTATGCGGCAACCGCATCATGTTTGCTTGTAGAGCACTCCGTCATCAGAGACGAACTGTGTTTGTATTACAAACTGCTAGCTGTTGACGTTAGTTCGCAGAGCACTGCATAACCCTTTTGTGTTTATTCCAATGCATTCTACCGCGTATAATGTGCGACGTAACCCATCAGCACTACTGTGAAATTTTGCTGGATGATCCAATACCTCATTATTAAATTCTATAAGGTGTAAGGCAGAGCAAGGTGGACTACAGATTGGAGCCTTCAAACCATGAAGCTGTTTTTGATCGCACGATTTGCTGTACATACGCGTCGTATAGACACGAAAATAAGTACTGTCGAAAAATACCAGTAGTATTTCTTTTCTGTAGCTGAATGACTTAATTCCTATTTTTCTCAGTTATCTAGAACCACAGACTACGTAGTCTTTCTTCCATCCACTGATTGGTTCAGACCACTGCTGAAGTCATGTATACTATAGTCGCAACATAAGCTAACCTGATTTTCGTAGTTAAGAAAAGTCCAATGATAATCAGCGGTCAGTAATTCCTTTACCCATTGTAACTTTTCCTCGCATTATGTAGTAAAAGAAATGCGTAAGTGGTACTGGCACTTCTGCATATTGGAGAATATATCTACTTCTGAAATTCGTGGCCACCAGATATGATTAGACTTCTTTTAAAGTTGTTGAATCCTCAACAGTTTAAATTAGTTGGCAATCGGCACTCATCTATTCTAGCTGATAAGGCAGCCTATGGACCTCCTAAAATACAAATACTATAAATAAGCACAAAAACTCCTACGTTTCTCCAGGCCATCAAGCCTGCATCTATTCATATTGTATACCGTGAGTCGAAATAGTGTACCCAGTTTAAGAGACTTACCAGGCTCTTCAGAAGTACTGCAATACCTTTTGGTTCTTGCAAGCACCATAAAGGGACGGAAAAATATCCGATACAGTTTATGATATGCTGTTGTTTATCGAATTTCGCGTGTTTTTTAATCAGTAAGTTCAGAACCACAACGACGTTGCAGCGTACACCCACCTTAGAAAGAACTATATAATAACGATCTCCCAATCGGAAACCAAATGTAGATCCTAGAGAATATACATTTCTTGCAACTGCACCAGCGGTATAGGTTAAAATTTACTTTACTCAATATACTCTTCCTTGGCAGGGATACCGGTGATCCAGTACCGGACAACAACTTTCTCTAAATTTCCTTTTCATAGCCCCGTAAACTAATTTCGCAAGAGAGCCTCCAGTAGTCGGGCTTACAAAGCACAGATGTCAGGCCGACCCCTTCTCCATTTGACCAAGTCATTCAGATGTTACGCTCCTGTTAATATTTTTGGACGGACTACCCCATTGTTTTGCATCTGAGACTGGTGTGCCCTGGCTAAAATATAGGAAATCTTCATTTAACGTAACCAGCTTGGACAGACAGTCAAAATTACTGCTTCGTCTAATGTTTGGGAATTTAATGCGTACCTCTCCGCGACCTATCGGATGGTAGACACCGCAAAACACATCAAGTAGCCGTTTCTCTGCCTCCTGCAAAAGCATGATCATCATTCTTTCATTCATACGCCCTGACACTGAATATTCTTGGATATGAACTGCATAATTAAGATGTTCACGATAATATGGGAAGGTATTATTCATCTTAGACGTTCCACTGACCATTCCTGGAATATTATGAATCATCGTGCATCTGGAAAATTCTCGTTACATATTACATCAAGTATCGTCTACCATTTTTAAACAAACTACACCGAACAAATGTTCATCGGCCCTGTTTACTAATTTCGTGATCGTGTACAAAACTATAAACGAGGACAAAAATATCCATTCCGGGTTTAAGTAAGAACATTTGAGCTATGAGACTGTACAAGTACCTAGGACAGATGGAAACACCTCAGAAGATGACCCTGCCCTTCTTTCATCCCTAAAAACTTACCGCCTTCCCATTCAGAGCTTCAATATAATCTGGCCTTACCTACGTCGTTTAGCATATGCTTTGTTGCCTGTCAGATTGGCCGTTTCAAACAGATAGATGTTTTTGTATAATACTCCCTTCCATTCTTTTAACCTCCAAATGACCGACCGCGCTGTTCAGAGCTTCATTATTACCTCTGACCTTGATTTGATTTAGTTGATGCTTAAGTGAGTGTAGAGACGTCTTGCTCAGTACTTGCACCAGAGTTTAATTTAACCAAATAAAAAGGAAGGAAAGAATCAACCAAACATGACTGAAAAATAAAAAATAAAAATAAAAAATAAAATTATTTGTAATACGCACTAACGTGCGAACTTGGACTGAAGAACAATGCCTTTTCACATTATGCCCTTCAAAACTACCCAGACATCTATTGTTTGCCCAAACGGCTTTCCATACACCAGTTCGGGCATCAATTAGTTAACGATATGGTGTACAGTTAGAGTCTGTGAAAGGTCTTCTGCTGGAAGTTGGCTGAGCAGCTGTCGCTGAAAACTTGTCAGAACAGATTTTTGATAGGTAACGTATCGACAATGTCCAATGGAAGTGAAACAGAGAGATCGCAGAAAATGTGAGGATATTTTCTAACCCGTGCATTTAAATAAGTGTGCTAGACGAGGCAACAACTGACGTAGCCTTTGCGACAGCAGATAGTCCATCTTTGTAAATTTGAATACGGGGTTGACAAGGTGCTTAATATTCCTGATTATCTAGTGTGATATTTATGAAAAGTCACTCCATCAAGTTTTTCACTATATCTTGAAGCGATGTAGATAACATGTATAGATATTTTCTGGCCTTGGCGTAGTCAGTAGCTTCCCAATTAAATAGAGGGAGACGTCACATCTTTTCCGTTAATTTGAGACAATGTGAAATTGCATCTCTACTTACATTTCTAAGGATACAAGACATTGGCCGAAGGACTACGACCTGATTTGGAGAACAGGATCTGTTCAGACTGCTAGTTCCTACTACTATACCAATATACGTTTGAATGCATAACAGCTTAACGTACAAAGGATCTTTAAATTCGTGGTGCAGTTTTCACATACAAGAGAAAAGCGGTGAAACAACATAAAAATGTGAAAGCTTCACTAAATGAAAGAAATAACTTTCACTTTATCGTGTTTGTTTAGTGAAGTTCGACGTGGCTTTGTCGCTCTACACATATAACGATGACCTTATTCATAATATTCTTGTCGGGTTTGCTGCCGGATCAAAACGTCATCTTGACACGATATTTCGGCGGTCCACCTAGAAACTTCGTCCTGGTGCCGCCGTTCCACCTAGATTGTACGGTCTGCCTAAGGTACACAAGACTTTAATCCCACTGAGACCGATTGTGAGTAATTTGGGCGCTCCCACTTACAACCTGGCCAAGTATCTGACATCGATTCTCAGCCCTCACGTCGGTAAATGTGAACATCATATTTCCAATTCCACAGTTTTTATTCAGCGGCTGAAGTCTTTGCGTCTGAGTCCCTCTGATTTGCTGGTTAGCTTCGATGTGGTGTCGCTTTTTACCCGGGTTCCTCTGGAAGAATCCTTGCAATTAATTAGTGAAATTCTGGACGAGGAGACAACGGAGCTTTGCCGCCATGTGCTGACGTCGACGTACTTTTTATTCAACGGTCAATATTTTGAACAATCTGACGGAGTGGCTATGGGGAGTCCATTATCCCCCATAGTCGCCAATTTATTTATGGAAGATTTTGAGGACACGGCGCTGAAAACGTCGTTTCTAAAACCTACATGTTTCTGGAGGTACGTTGACGATACTTTCATGGTATGGCCACATGGGAGAGATGCTCTGAACCGTTTTCTGGACCAATTTAATTGCCTCCATCCTAGCATTAAGTTCACTATGGAGGTCGAGATAGATGGGAAGCTTCCATTTTTAGATGTCATGGTGTACAGAAGGGGTGACGGAACATTGGGACATAGTGTTTACAGAAAGCCCACTCACACGGACCGCTACTTGCATGCAACAAGTTGTCATCCACCTTACCAGCGCACTGGTGTCCTGCGCACGCTGACAAAAAGAGCTTTTGCCATTTCAGATGCTGAAAGTCTAACTAAAGAGATGGACCATCTGAGAACGGTTTTCAAGGAGAATGGTTACACGGACCAACAGATCTGCCGTGCTTTTCAATTTGGACCGCCGCGGGAACCACAAGAAGAAACGTGCAAGTCGCTGGCTTTCCTACCGTTTTCTGGAAGCATTTCATCTAAAATTGGAAGGATTTTGAAACGATATGACATCCAATGAATTTTTCGTCCACCTGCCAAGGTTAGAGCACTCCTGGGCTCAGTAAAAGATGACTTAGGATTGAGGAAACCCGGTGTATACAAAATTCCTTGTCACTGTGGAAAAGTTTACATCGGCCAGACAATTCGCACAATTCAAGATCGATGTACTGAACACCATCGACACACAAGATTACTTCAACCAGAGAAATCTGCAGTAGCTGAGCACTGTCTTACTGAGGGACATAAAATGAAATATGATGAAACACAAATGTTTGCTTCAGCGTCTCGCTATTGGGACTGTATTTTAAAAGAATCGATTGCTATTCGTCTTACTGACAATATTATAAACAGAGATAAGGGTTTTCCTTTGAGTAGAATGTGGAACCCTTTATTACTTGACATCAAAAAACAACGATCTCTGCAGAATAGCGATCTATCGTTTACGCCGGCTTCCACCACTGGCGGCGCTGAAACGTAGAGAGCAGAACTGTCAATTTTTGCGCACGCGCCCTCGGCCTTCCGCGGCGTATATAGGGGCCGCCGCTCGCGGCTTGTACTCAGTCTCGGCGAGTCGGTGTACCAGCACTGTCACCTGAGGTTGGCGGCCAGGTGGACCGCCGAAATATCGTGTCAAGATGACGTTTTGATCCGGCAGCAAACCCGACAAGAATATTATGAAGCATTACGCCGGGAAAGCCTACGAAGTCACATGACCTTATTCATGTAACACATTTAGAAGAATATCAAGTGCAACCGAGAGAATAGCTACTCAGAGTAACTCCTTTAAATGGTGAATGTCGCTGTGACTGTACACATCTTGCTTCAAATAACACCAGAAGAAAAATTCTAGGAGCTACAAGTTTGGGGATTGTAATGTACCGGCATGAGCAGTCCTCTTAATGTAGATGCTGATACCATATAACCAGATTCCATTCGCATCCTTCTGTTCTATTTCTGTGATTAAATGGTATTTATGGCATGGCTTGACTTTATGTATGTATTTAATTCTGTAAAGATCGTAATCAGTTGTAATTTAATCATATCTTACTGACATGATTACCATAATATATGTTTTACCAGATTTTGTAATGTAGAACAATCTGGAATAATAATTGTTAGGAATTGCTAGGTATTGTTCAATAATCTTCATTTTACTTAATTGCAAATCGGTTTCGGCAAACAATGATCATATATATGTATATATAAAACCAAAATAAGAAATGTGTATATTTATCAATTCGCTTTTCCATTGTAATTCAGTTCGGATATATCGTTTTCATGTTAATTGTGCAACTTGTACATTATTATTCATTTCACCAATTTCTAATGGTCTAAAATAATTAATAATATAACAGTAAACTATTGTGACGTTTTAAACCACGGTTCATTAATCTGTAGTTCTCTTTATTCTAGAAGCTTTAATTGTTAAATCATTTCATAATTAATCTCAATAATAGGCTCATTTGTTGAAAAGCTATATAAGAATCGTCTTCGCGCCAACGTTAGTCAGTATTCAGTCTGTATCTAGTGTGTATCAAGTCTGTGTCGAGATTGTGATTGTCAGTGACGACGTTTGTCAGCAATAAAGGAGAGTAAAGTCAGAATTATCATTTTTATTGAGCATCCCTACATAATCATTAATGTCAAATGAAGGACAATTACAGGATCAGGGAGGCCATATCTCAAAATTTACCCCTTCCTACCAATTATTGCGGAAATGGTGTATCTACAGCTACATTCATACTCCGCAAGCTACGTCAGGGTGAGAGGGCTCTTTTCGCGACCAGTGGAGTGGTCGAGCACTGTAAGGTACGTTGCTGGTGAGTGCACGGTTGCCCAACGTCGGAGGTTAGAGTCCTCTCTCGGGCAATGGTGGATGTGTTGGTCTTAAGTACAAAATAATTTAAATTAGTACAAGTAATTTAAGCCTAGGAACGGTAGCTGCAGCAGTTAAGTCCTTTAGATTTACAAACATTTGAACGTTTTTGGAATTTTGCGTACCAGTGCAGTTTCCTTCTAGTCTAGTCGCGTATGGTTCGCTGGAAACATGATTGCCTGTATACCTCTGTGTAGGCCTTAATCTCTCTGATCTTATCCTTGTGGTCGCTTCGCGAGATATACGTAGGTGGAAGCAATGTATTGGTTGACTCTTCGTGAAACGTTTGGTCTTGGAACTTTGACAAATGCGTGTACCACGATAGAGAACGCCTCCCTTGCAGCGACTACCACTGGAGTTTCTTAATTATCACTACGACGCTCTCAAGCTTACTAAATGAACACGGAACGAAGCGTGCTGTTCTAAATTGCATCTGCTCTATGTCTTCTACTAATCCTGCCTGGTACCGATCCCACAATAATGAGTAATACTCAAGCGACGGTCGAACGAGAATTATGTATACTATTTCCATTCTTGACTACATTTCCTTAGCATTCTTCCAATGAATCTCATCCTGCAGTCGGCCTTACCCATGACTGATTTCATATGGACGTCGCGCCTTCTTTCTCCTCACATATATTTAATGGAAGTAACTTCTTCCAGTGTGTGTATTGATAATGTCGGCGTATAGTTATATTATGAAGGATCCTTCTTTCTATGTAGTCGCAGAACTTTACACTTGTGTGTATCTGCATTATGTATCCACAACCTCCCAAATATTCTGGAGTTGTGGAGGGGGGCATCTTGTTGGAAGATGATACCTTCACCACCATACTGAATTTATGGAATTGCCTAAAACTGTAATAGCCGGCCGCAGTGGCCGAACGGCGCACCAGTCGCAGTCTGCATGGCCGCTACGGTCGGGGGTTCGAATCCTCCCTCGGGCATGGATGTAAGTTAGTCAAATAATTAGTGTGTAAGTCTAGCGACTGATAACCACGCAGATTTGTCGCATAAGAGCTCACTACATTTGAACGTTTTTTGTAATATGTCTATATAGTAATTTGACGTCATTGTTTGCTTTGTAAAGAAATTCCATCATTCATGAGGACATTCGAGACGTTTACCTGAGTGTAGTTCCGTTTTTAATGTAGAAAATGTTCAAATGTCTGTAAATCTATCGGACCAAACTGCGTGGTCATCAGTCCGTAGCTTAAAAACTACTTAAACCTAGGTAAACTAACCTACGGACAAACACACACACACATGCCCCTGGGATGACTCGAAACTCCACGGCGAGCAACCGCGCGCTCCGCAGCGAGGTGCTTTAGACCGCTCGGCTATTCCACCGCGCCTTTTTAATGTAGACCAAATGATTTTCAGCGGCCAATATTCCGACGTTGTAATGACGGGCTTAACCGTACACATGCAATGTGGCCTCTTAAAGCCGGCCGCGGTGGCCGAGGTGACTGAGGCGCTCCAGTCACGGTCAGCACAGCCACTACGGTCGGGGGTTCGAATCCCCCCTCGGGCATGGATATTTGTGCCGTCCTAGTTCGTAAGTAGTTCATAAGTAGTTTGTAAGTTTAGGGACTGATGACCCCGTAGTTAAGTCCCATAAGCTTAACAAACATTTGAAACATTTGGCCTCTTAAGGATTTGGCCACCGACGTGAACATCATGAAGCTTCTGTGAAACTAGCTCCAATCGTTTGGACGTATCACAACTGGAATAAATAATCCATAAAACGGTGGAGTATCTTTAAAGTCATTTTTACTGTAGTCTGGTAAAAGCGTAGTTGGAAAACAGAACGTTTTCTATCGATCAAACTAGGCAGTTTCCTTCAACTGCTGATCTAACCGTCAAATATTTTGGTAACAGGCGGGACTTCGTATTACGCACTACGATATTCGTACTGAATAAATGTCATGGATTTTAATTTGGCAGGTCATCGAACACTATTAACTTTCCTCCACACCGTCCACATTTTGACTCAAGTGGCCTGCGCCACTGCTTTATTTCGTTGTTACGTCTTTACTTTCGGGAGCACAACAATCAAATTAAATGAAGTGGGAGAGGTTTTAATTGATTCTGAGAAGCTTTCGTTGCCTTTCTGTGAACAGTTAAAACTCTGCACTATGGCTTTGCCAAAACATTGTATAGTCTGTACGCGGCCTCTCCAGAAATAAATTTCCATTTTAACGATTCATAGGAAACAGTGATAGGAACAGACAATCTCTTAACGATACATTCGTGCGAGGTCGGAACAGGTCACATAATAGACAGTAAATAAAAGTCAAGATCTGTCAGCCAGGAAGATTTTGTATAGCCTTTTCGGCATAATGATTTGTGTGCGTATTATGAAATGCAACAGGAGAAAGATTTCTGAAGCCTACTGCGAAACATTACGGAAACTTGTAAGAGCCATAAAAAGAAAATACTGTGGTTGCTTGACAAGCGACATGTTTTGTGCAATATTTTACACGGAAGTATGTGATATCACCTTGTTACACGCAGGGCAAAGTCCCGAGTTACTGCAACTTCGTCAAACATATGAAAAAGCTCCTGACACATTCCTGGTGTTTAAAAATTTCATAAATAGTGATAGGAACTAGTGCAATTTCAGGAGAAAGAATGTAATACAGACTGACTTTGCTACCTGAATATGGTAGGTGGTTAATCAAAGATGTAATAAAAATTGAAAAATGATATGATTTTTTTTTAAGAGTCAATGTATGGTATGCAATTTAGATGACTAGTATGCGAGATCACAGTGCACCGTAGCCATGTCCATTATACGCAGAACTACGTCTATGTTCTCTATTTTATCTTTTGTTTATTATTTTACTTTTCGGTTTACACAGGTGTGCTACAGATAATCTTCTAGGGAAATCAGCCCATGTTTGTCAAGAATTTTCTTAGAATGTGCGAAGCGTTAAGTCACGACATTATGTATCCATAGCATAACTGTTATCCACTACACTGAAACGATACCTTATAGGTAATTCATTTCTGCATCTTAAATATAATTTTATTAAAAAAAATGTTTTGAAAGTCCAGAGATGTCATTTCATACCTCATTGAAAGAAATAACTACGCAACACAATGTTGACCACCCTGACTTACTATCAAAATCTACTCGTTTCCACGTCTTTATTCAAAATATTGTATTAGAAGCACTGAAACTCCAAATTTTATTGTAAAATTGCCTGTATCTACGCACTGTAATTCACTCAGCAGGACCTAAATAGTGCATAAAAATAGAATTAAAGCTCTTTGGTAACCACAATTCTTAAAGTGGCCTAGTAGTAGTCAGACGTAACAAGTATTGGGAGTGTTACTGAAGTAGTAATCATTTTCAATCGTTCAACTACCTTTGGACAGCACACATGACAAAATAAAAAGTGTCGATAAACCGTAAAATAGCGAAATAAATCGTAATTTGCGATTACTTATGACTTCACTGTACTACATATATATGTAATACCAACGTGCGGCGATTCTAACTTGGGATCTCGTGCTTACTAGACAGACGCGTTGACTACTCCGCTATCGAGGACCCAGTAACCAGCGCGACTGCAGAGGACTCTTCCCTGCACGTCTCCCGCCACACACAAATCTCCATTTGCCACGCTGTCTCTTTCTTATTGCCACAGCCCTCCAAAAATATATAATTGCAAAAAAATTGTGATGTCCACTAACATCCTTTACTCTGTTAATCCAAAAATTAGTCACTACGTTTCGTCTCTTTAATGTTCAAAGTTTTCCCAGGTTTATCTTTTAAATGCCGCGACGGAGTGGCCAAGCGCATTGAGGCGCTATGTTCCGATGCCCGTCGGGGGTTCGAATCCTCCTCCCCCCGGGCACGGATATCTGTGCCGTCTTTAGTATAAGGTAGTTCATAAGTAGTTTGTAAGTTTAGGGACTGATGATCCCGTAGTTAAGTCCCATAAGTTCTAGAAACATTTGAACATTTTCTTTTAAATAACGTTAACTTAGTCCACATAAGTCATCTGAAAATCATCTAATCATCCTTCACTACATTTAGATAAGATATCTGAATGGTGCAAAAACTGTCAAGTGGCCTTAAACAATAAGTGTAATGAGCATTATAAGAAATCCGTTAAACTTCATTTACACGATATATCTGTCAGATATACAGGCCATAATTTCAACTAAATACCTAGGAATTACAATTACGAATAACTTTAATTGCAAAGTGGACATAAACATGTCGTGAGGAAGGCAAACCAAAGACTCCCTTTCATTGGCAGAACATTTAGAAGATGCAACAGTTCTACTAAAGTAACTGCCAACAATACTTGTACGTCCTAGTTTTAAGTAGGCCTACTGCTGTGAATTTTCCGAATTTCGGGATCTTCACATTTACGGGAGTGATAGAGGATATAAAGAAACTTAAGAGAAGGGCATTATCGCGATGTAGGGGAGAACTGATTGGTTTAAGATTGTTAGGGGTTTGAGACAAGGAAGGTGATATCACCCTTACTGTTTGCATTGTTGAAGGATGAAAGAGTCAAAGAGAAAAAAAGAAGCCTATTGAGAAAACGAGAAAAAGTTATTATTATTTGCGGACGATTCTATAGTGTAGGGAACAAGCAGTAAAGATATTCAACAGAAAATAGACACCATAAACAATAAGATCAAGAATTACGGTATGAAGTGTCGAGAAAGGCAAGATCGAAGTGGGAATCACAGGGGACCGGAAGAGCAAAGAACAAATTTATATGAAAGTAACGCATATGGAAGCAGTTAACAAATTTAATTATCTGAGAAGTGTTTTAATGGAGGGTTTTCGTGTGGAGGCAGAGATTAGTATACAATAAAGCAGTCCATTTTATCAATTTTTGACAGATTTATTATAGGCCAGTGAGGTGTAAGTTGGTGCTACACAAGACCTACTTCACTTCAACATATAGTTCATAGAGTTGGAATATGACTAGCAAAACAGGATACAAGCCAGTGAAATGAAGTTCCAGGTAAGTATATTCGGGAAGACGAGAAAAGAAAGAGTGAAAAAAGAAGGTGTTAGAAAGGAATTAGGAGACGTTTAATGAGAGAAATGAAAAGAACGGATTGGAATGATTTGCATATTGCATATCCTACATAAGAAGACATGATCATAATAATAAGAGAAATCCGTTCGCTATTAGAGCATAGAACGGTAAACAATATGATAATAGCTGTTAGATGAAACATCTGCCATGCACTTAAATGTGATTTACAAAGTAATTATGTAGCTATAGATATGGATGTACGATTGAAATTTGAAAGAATATTATTGGATCACTTTGTAAGACAAGCAACGAATTTCTTTTCCGATTTTAAAAGAAAATGAAGAAGCGTCTCTGTAGTTAATGAAACTTTTAAAGTGAAATTTCAACTGCTAGTTTCATTTCAGCCTTTATGTTCTCAATCAGGTTTATTCTACTGATTTTCGTTGATTAGCACCACGTTCGAAACAAAATCTCTGCGCTGTTTGTAATTTGTCCGAAATTACCGTCTCTACTGATGCATAAAATGAACATGGATTGCTTAATAATTAATTACCTGCTGTTTGGAAGTTACGAGTAAAGTCAAATACATAACTTCCATTATACCGTCTGCCTGCCAAATCATTCTTACAGTCAGGTTATTTCCATACTGTCTTTATTTCTTAGGGTTACATTACTATTTCATTAGTGCAGTACTAATTACTGGTTTGTTAACAGAGCTACTTTAAAAGACGCAGTCATTATCGCTAACTGATTAGTGACGATTGTATTTGGAAAGTGCTATACGTCATATATAAAGATTGCTTCGCATCCTGTAGCAATAGAGCTACTAATGAAAGTTGCGATCCCTTTTCAGATTCCTTATAGCTAAGTGGTACCATACGTTTCTGTCACTTCCCTTAGCTTAATGAAAAATAAAGCAAAAATAAAGTTTAAACATGCATTGTGCCCAGAGAGTAAGAGTACTTGCATAGTGTGTTGCACCTAATGTCAAATGCCTGCAGCAAAAGACAGTCATACAGTTTAATGAAACAGAAACCATTCTTTATGTGATATCTGTTCCGCACATCATTGTACTAATATGAACACGAGAACTAAGTACCCATTTTTAACAGTTATACAAAGAGGACATCGAAACTTTTATTCTAAACGTGCTTCCCATAGTGTTGGACAAACAAAAATCATGATGTTGTAGCAGAAAGTTGGTTTTTTCGATATCAGCTACTATTATTTTGCCTTCTCAATCATGCATTGTAGTCGCCAATAGTCATCATAAAAAATAACAATTACAATAGTAGGGTCACCAACATCTGTCAAGCTTGCCGCTTAGATGATAAGGAATTTGAACTTGTTTATACAAGCAACAGTGTAAAGTTTCTGTGGTAGTGTTATTTGCTCTTTTCTGATACTATTAGTTGTTGTTACTTGATTTGTAGAGACTGAGGTTTGTTGATTGCTGTAGTTAAGAGGTACTTCCTACTTATTTTGTAGAAACTTAACTTCATAACGTAGACGTCTAGTTTTTCTTAACAAATTATTGTAAAATTTTACCATGAGTGAAAAGTGTGGGCTCTGTCGTAGGTTCGTGCGTAGTGGGCTGCAGTGTGGGATTTGTAGTAAGTATTTTCATGGGGGGGAGTGCAGTGGGGAAGACAGTGGGCATTGTGGTGAGGTTCTCTCCTGGAACTGTAGGATTTGCAGCAGGAATAAGTTGATAGAGGAGCAGGAGCGTTTGATCTGCGCCCTTCAGGTGCAGTTGAAAAACGCTGAAGAGGAACTAGGTAGGTTGAGGAGGGGAAGGGGGGCTGGGGAATGGGAACTGGCAGTTGGCAAGAAGGTAGCTAGGAGAAGGTATTCAGATAGCTTTACATTGCAAGTTGCAAATAGGTTTGACCAACTGTCAGAGTTGAGTGGAGATGAACCTCCTGTAGCTGTAGGTGTAGGAAGTACGCAGCAGACCTCAGCTTTTGGTAAGCCGAAATCTGTAGAGAGGTCTCTTAGGAAGAAGAAGGTTCTGCTGCTAGGTAGTTCTCATGGCAGAGGTGTTGGCCAACAGTTGCAGGAAGTACTTGGGAGTGAGTACCAGGTCACCAGCATAGTGAAGCCTAGTGCAGGGTTAGATCAGGTCACTTGTAACATAGGGGACTTATGTAGGAATTTTTCAAAAGAGGATCAGGTAGTTATAGTGGGTGGGGCCGGGAACAGTCTTGATAGGGACGGGGAATATGATATAGGTGGTGATCTGGAAAGGATAGCAAATGAAACTGGTGGCACGAATGTGCATTTCGTGCAGCTGTTTCAGCGTCATGATAGGCCTTGTCTTAATACGGCTGTCAGCCGTCTTAACATGGGGCTTGAAAAGGCGCTGATGACGGAGGGCATGGATCACTTTGCAGTGGTGCCAGTTGAAACTATCCAAAGGTCGGATTTTACTAGGCACGGTCTGCACCTCAATAGGTATGGGAAGGGGAGGTTGGCAAAGCTCATAGGTGACAGTGTAGTAGGGGGTGGGGGTTTCACTCATGGAAAAATTCCTGTAGTAGTTGGTGTTAGGGCTGCACCTTTTTTAGACTGAAGACAGCTGATAGTTATTCCTGCTTAAAGGAAGTCCCTCTAAGAAATGAACCACCTTTGACAAAGTCTAAGAATATAAGTAATAAGGGAATTACTGTTTTTCATCAAAATATACAGGGTATCAGAGATAAAGTTAATGAAATGCTTATTGATACTGATTCTGACATTATTGGTATTTCAGAGCACTTTTTAAGTGGTGTGACAATTCAGAGACTTCCTTTGCCAGGATACAGGTTAGCTGCCTTTTACTCTCGGAGTTCCTTGCAGTGTGGGGGAGTGGCCATGTATGTAAAAAACTATTTTTCATCGGAGTCAATCGATTTTTCTAAACACTGCACAGAACAGATATTTGAATGTTGTGCAGGAATTGTTAATGTTAATGGAACTAAATTAGTAATAGTTGTTATTTATAGATCCCCTGACTCAGATTTTAAAATGTTTCTGCCCAAGCTGGAATTGGTTCTGGGTTCACTGTATAGGAAGTATAAAAATTTAATTGTGTGTGGAGATTTCAACATTAATTGTGTAGGTGATAGCTCAAGGAAACGTCAGCTGTTAGATCTATTTAATTCCTATAACATGATGCAAACAGTATTTTTTCCAACGAGAGTGCAAGGAAATAGCAGTTCTACCATTGACAATATTTTTGTTCATTCTTCATTATTAGAGGGGCACTCTGTCAGCAGAATAGTAAATGGCCTATCAGACCACGATGCTCAACTTTTAATTCTAAAAAGTATTTGTTCTCAAACAAATGTTAAACATAAATATCAACTACTCAGAAAAGTTAATCCAGTTGCAATTGAGACCTTTTTAAGCCTAATTAAGGAACAAGAATGGCAGGATGTTTATAGTGCTGATAATGCAGATGATAAATATAATGCTTTTCTGAACACATTTATTATGCTATTTGAAAGTTGCTTTCCACTATAACGCTCAAAACAGGGTACTTTCAGTAACAGACAGCCAGGGTGGATGACAAAGGGGATAAGAGTATCATGTAGAACTAAGCGGGAGTTGTATCAAAATGTTAGAAGCAGTCAGAATGAAGATGCAGTAGCTCATTACAAACAGTACTGTAAGGTTCTGAAAAATGTCATTAAGAATGCAAAAAGTATGTGGTACGCAAAAAGAATAGCAAACTCTCGGGATAAAATTAAAACTATCTGGTCAGTCGTGAAGGAAGTGTCTGGTCAGGAGCAGCAGGTAGAAGATATAACGTCAGTGCGTAGTAGGAATGTTTCTGTTACTGACAAGTTAGATATATGTGCAATATTCAATAATCACTTTCTGAATATAGTAGAGGAACTAAACAAAACTCTAGTTTCTACAGGTAATCATATAACGTTTTTAGAAAATGCGTTTCCGAGGCTGTTGCCTGAAATGATCCTTCATGATACTTCCATAGGTGAGATTGAGTCAATAATTAAATCACTAAAGACTAAGGACTCTTGTGGATATGATGGGGTATCTAGCAGAATTCTAAAGTACTGTTCTCCATATGTTAGCCCAGTACTAAGCCATATTTGTAATTTTTCCTTTCGGAATGGTCAGTTTCCTAACAGATTAAAGTACTCAGTAGTGAAACCGCTTTATAAAAAAGGTGAAAGGGATAATGTAGACAACTATAGACCTATTTCTATGCCATCGGTTTTTTCCAAAGTTATTGAAAAGGCTGTATATTCAAGATTAATTGATCATTTCAGTTCACATAATTTCCTGTCAAACGTACAGTTTGGTTTTAGAAGTGGTTTAACGACCGAAAACGCTATATTTTCGTTTCTCTGTGAGGCACTTGATGGGTTAAATAAGAGGCTACGGACATTAGGCGTCTTCTTTGATTTAACAAAAGCGTTTGATTGTGTTGATCACAAAATATTGTTGCAGAAGTTGGAACATTATGGAATACGGGGAGTAGCCCACAACTGGTTCACCTCTTACTTTAATAATAGACAACAGAAGGTAATTCTCCGCAATGTAGAAAATGGCTATGACGTGCAATCCCAATGGGGCACAATTAAGTATGGGGTGCCCCAGGGGTCTGTTTTGGGACCATTGCTGTTTCTTATTTATATAAATGATATGCCTTCGAGTATAACAGGTGATTGTAAAATATTTTTGTTTGCTGATGATACCAGCTTGGTAGTGAAGGATGTTGCTCGTAATATTGACACAGTATCAAATAATGCAGTTCAAGAGATAAGTTCATGGCTAATAGAAAACAAGTTGATGTTAAATCACAGTAAAACTCAGTTCTTACAATTTCTAACACATAATTTGACGAAATCTGACATTATGATTACACATAATGGGCATGTGATAAGTGAGTCTGAACAGTTCAAATTTCTAGGTGTTCATATAGACAGTAAGCTGTCATGGAAAGCCCATGTTCAGGATCTTGTTCCAAAACTAAATTCTGCTATATTTACCATTAGAACAATATCTGAGATAAGTGATTAAGTAGTCTATTTCGCTTACTTTCACTCACTTATGACGTACGGCATTGTTTTTTGGGGTAACTCGCCTGATGCAAAAAGGATATTTCTGGCTCAAAAACGGGCGGTTCGAGCAATATCTGGTGTAAGTTCGCGAACGTCATGTCGACCCCTTTTCAGTAGTCTGGGAATTTTGACTCTGGCGTCACAATACGTTTTTTCTTTAATGTCGTTTGTTGTTAATAATATCAGCTTATTCCCACGAGTTAGTAGCTTTCACTCGGTGAATACTAGACAGATGTCTAATCTACATTTGCACCGCACCACCTTAACACTTGTGCAGAAAGGGGTGCAGTATTCTGCGGCATCCATTTTCAATAAGCTGCCACAAGAACTTAAGAATCTAAGCACTAATCCACATGCTTTCAAATCTAAATTGAAGAGTTACCTCGTGGCTCACTCCTTTTATTCTGTCGAGGAACTCCTAGAAAAGTTAAACAATTAAGCTAATTTATTTTTTCTTTATTGATTCTTTTCACTTTTTCTATTACCATTATTGTGTAACAATTAATGTATTGACTTGTTCCATGACCATGGAGTCTTACTCCTGAAGTGAGTCCTATGGAACAGAATAAATAAATAAAAAAAAAAAAAATGTCATAGATACTACGCATCAAAATAGCAATATTCATGAAATTGTTTTGTCGGAACTTTCGTATTGACAGGGTTCATTTGCAGTAACACAAGCATAACCGCTAGCTAGCTACTACGTCACAACTGCCTGGTCGATATTTTCAGCAGTGAAAAACAAAACAGTGTAGCAATTAATTCTGTATATGACTTATTCGGTGGTCGTTACTTCACTCATATTTCTGTAAAAGTAGCTTTATGGTGTTTTGGCCTCGTTACCACAAAATGTGAAATAAGTAGCTAATGATAACCAGACTAGATGATTAATGAGTTTGCAAAACATTTTCTCCCTTTGGAAGTCAGCGATCTGGTGTAATATTTCAATATGAAAATATAACTTTAATTCGCAAATCTTTTTTACACTTTATTTTACAATAAGGTGACCGGTTTCTGTCTTATACCAAGATCATCCTCAGACCGATTTATCCCACGTTCATCCTGAAAAGATGAACGTGTGGCGACTGCATCGTCTCAGTATCAACGTGAGACAGATCGGTTTGACGATGGGGTCAGCATAAGATTGAAAACGGGCACATTACTATAAAAAAAGAAAACAAATTGCCAACTTGATTGATATTTTCGTATTAAGATTAGATAGTTCGTATAATATTATATAGCAGCATTTCTGAGCTAATTAATAACGAATCAGGTGCAACTTTATGATCGTATACTAATCAACGAGTCTTCCGAGATGCTGGACAGAGTACGAAAGGGATGTACTTTAATAGTACTGTGTGATCAAAAAGTCAGTATAAATTTCAAAACTTAATAAATCACAGCGTAATGTAGATAGAGAGGTAAAAATTGACACACATGTTTGGATTTCCATGGGGTTTTATAAGAACGAAAAAAAAGCTTCAAATATGTCCGACAGATGGCGCTTCATCTGATTAGACAAAGCAAAAATGATGTTCTTTACAGGTAATGCTCAATATGTTCACCATCACTCCTCAACAATAGTTGTAGTCGAGGAATAATGTTGTGAACAGCACTGTAAAGCATGTTCGCAGTTATGATGAGGCAATGGCGTCGGATGTTGTCTTTCAGCATTCCTAGCGACGTCGGTCGATCAAGATACACTTGCGATTTCAGGTAAACTCAAAGCCAATAATCGCTCGGACTGAGGTCTGGGGTCTTTCACGCGTCAAGAAATATGCGATGGAGCGCCATCCTGCATAAAAATCTTAACTTCCAGCCCGTGTTTATCAGACAGGCTGGGGATAATGCGATTCTGTAACATATCGGCGTACCTCTCACCCGTCACGGCAGCAATTACAAAAACAGAATCATGCGCCATTGTCGATTATTTTCTGAACTTCGTTTTTTCTTCCACTGATAAAACCCCACGTCATTCCAAGCATGTTTGTGAATTTTTACCTCTCTATCTACATTATCCCGTTATTTATTAAGTTTTCAAATTATGTTCTTTACAGGTAATGCTCAATATGTTCACCATCATTCCTCAACAATAGTTGTAGTCGAGGAATAATGTTGTTGATCGCCCTGTTCATTATTAGTAAAACCGTGTTTCGGAATCAAAAGTGATTTCCTGGCACTTAAACTAGTAGTGGATACATCGTAAGTTTCCGTGAATATTTATTTTCCCACGTAAAGTACCTAGCTACGTGAAAAATAGTTTCGTAATAGCGAGAGAAGCTGTAATTTCGTATTTGTTCGATTTCAATAATATTATTTTCTACTAATTTCTACATATCATGTTTCACAGGATCCGGTTGAGAGGCAACTGTCGGTGGAAATGGAACGAGGCAGTACAAGAAATTGTAACCGAGAGTAGAAGTAGATAAAGTGAAATGTACTGGAGTTCTATTAAGATGAGAAGCCTTTTGTTTGACTAAACATAATTACCAACGAAACATAGGAATTAGCTTAGTTTTTTTAAATTATTACAAGATTTCGTTGATAGACTGGAAAGAATAAGCCATGTGCAAACCTATCAGTGCAGACTTGAAATTACATGGATTGCAAATGAGATTTTTAAATATTTTTGCAGCTTATTATAAATGGATACTGCAGAAAATTGGAATAAGGTGTGATCCACTTTCTTATTGTATTTCTGCATAGTATTTATTGAGTGAAAGCTGCTAACTCCTGGAAACAAATCGATATTATTAAAAGTAAACAATAGAAGAGGAAATGTATATGGAAAAGCCAATGTCAGATTTCCCAACACGGGGTGAAAAAGAAGTCTGCGAGCCTGAACCACTTAGGGCTCGAACCTTTGAAAGGCCTCTACGGTCGCGGGTTCGAATCCCCCCTCTGGCATGGATGTTTGTGTCGTCTTCATAAGTAGTTTGAAAGTTTAGGGACTGATGACCCCACAGTTAAGTCCCATAAGATTTACAAACATTTGAACGTTATGAACCTTTGAAAGGTCACGACCGACTTCTCTACCCATGCAAGACGTAAACTATCCAAGCGTGTGCTCGGTGTTTGAAGACTGCGACGTCGACGTCGACGGAACGTTAAACCCTAATCTTCGATCCTTTCATCTGTTCCTCAACCTAAAGTTAACTGTTTGAATCGGAAGTTAAATATTCAAATTTTTGTGAAGCTTGAGGGACTGAACTGAGGGGTCATCAGTCCCTAAACTTACAAACTACTTAAGAACTACCTTATACTATGACGACACTAACATCCGTGCCTGAGAGGGGAATCGAACCCCTGACGAGAAACGACCTCGTGCATCGGAGTTTAGATCGGGACAGTTATCCCAACACCTTACGTTGTTGTTGTTGTTATGGTCTTCAGTCCGGAGACTGGTTTGATGTAGCTCTCCACCATACTCTATCCTGAGCAAGCCTTTTCATCTCCTCATAAGAACGACAACCCACATCCATTTGAATCTGCTTACTATACGCGTCTCTTGGTCTCCCTCTGCGATTTTTACCCCACACACTTCCTTCCAATGCTAAATTTACGATTCCTCGATGTCTATGAATGTGTCCTACCAAGCGATCCCTTCTTTTAGTCAGGGTATGCCAAAAATTCCTTTTCTCGCCAATTCTGTTCAGTACCTCTTCATTAGTTATGCGATCTACCCACCTAATCTTCAGCATTCTTCTGTAGCACCACATTTCAAAAGCCTCTATTCTCTTCCGGTCCGCACTGCTTATCGTCCATGTTTCGCTCCCGTACAACGCAACACTCCACACAAATGCCTTCAGAAAAGACCTCCTTACACTTAAATTAATATTCGATGTTAGCAAATTTCTCTTTTTCAAAAATGCTTTTCTTAACATTGCCATTCTGCATTTTGTATCCTCTGTACTACGACCATTGCATGTTATTTTACTACCCAAGTAACAAAACTCATCTACCACCTTCATTGTTTCGTTACCTAATCTAATTCCTTCAGCATCGCCTGATTTTCTAAGACTGCATTCCATTATTTTTGTTTTGCTCTCGTTAATGTTCATTTTATACGCTCTCTTCAGCACACTGTCCATTCCAGTCAACTGCTCTTCCAGGTCCTTTGCTGTCTCTGATAGAATTACAATGTCATCAGCAAAACGCAATGTTTTTATTTCTTCCCCCTGAACTTTAATCCCTATTCCAAATTTTTCCTTACTTTCCTTCACCACCTGCTCGATGTACAAATTGAATAACATCGGAGAAAGGCTACAACCCTGTCTTACTCCCTTCCCAACTGATGCTTTCCTTTCATGCCCTTCGAGTCTAATAACTGCGGTCTGGCTTTTGTACAAGTTGTAAATAACTCTCCTTTCCCTATATTTTACCCCTGCTGACTTCAGAATTTGAAAGAGTGTATTCCAGTCAACATTGTCAAAAGCTTTCTCCAAATCTACAAAAGCTAAAAATGTAGGTTTGCCTTTCCTTAATCTATCTTCTAAGATAAGAGGTAAAGTGAGTATTGCCTCCCGGGTTCCTACGTTCCTCCTGAATCCAAACTGATCTTCCACGAGGTCAGCTTCTACCAGCTTTTCCATTCTCCTGTAGATAATTCGTGTTAAAATTTTGCAACCATGACTTATCAAACTGATGGTTCTGTAATTTTCACACCTGTCTGCGCCTTATTTCTTTGGAATGGGGATTATTACATTTTTCTTAAAGTCTGAGGGTATTTCGCCTGTCTCATACATCCTACACACCAGTTCAAATAGTCTTGCCATGGCTGGCTCTCCCAGAGACTTTAATAGCTCTGCGGGTATGTCATCTACTCCTGGGGCCTTGTTCCGACCTAGGTCTTTCAAGGCTCTGTCAAATTCATCTCTCAGTATAGTATCTCCTATTTCATCTTGATCTACTTCGTCTTCCCTTCCTACAACATCGTCTCTAAGTTCATTTCCTTTGTAGAGCTGCTCTATGTACTGTTTCCACCTTTCAGCTTTCCCTTCTTTGCTGAGAACTGGTTTCCCATCCGAGTTCTTGATATTCGTAGAGTTGCTTTTCTTGTCCCCAAATGTCTCTTTTATTTTCCTGTAGACTGTATCTACGTTTCCCCTTCTTATACATTCTTCTACAGATTTGCATTTGGCTTCTAGCCACTCCTGCTTAGCCATTTTGCACTTCCTGTCAATCTCATTTCTTAGTCGTCTGTACTCCATTTTGCCTGTTTCATTTACTGCATTTTTATATTTTCTCCTTTCATCAATTAAATTTAGTATTTCCTGTGATATCCAAGGATTTTTTGTAGGTCTTGCCTTCCTACCTATTTTGTCCTCTGCTGCCTTCACTATTTCATCTCTCAATGCTACCCATTCCTCTTCTACTGTTTTATTTCCCCCTGTTTTTGTCAATTGTTGCCTAAAGCTCCCTCTGAAATTCTTGTGAAATTCAGGTCCTGCAATTTATCCAGGTCCCATCTCCTTATTTTCCTACCTTTCTGCAGTTTTTTCAGTTTCAGCCTACAGTTCATGACTAACAATTTATGGTCAGAGTATGGGTATGTCTTGCAGTTTATCACCTGGTTCCGGAATCTATGTCTTACCATTATAAAATCTATCTGATACCTTCCGGTGACTCCTGGTCTCTTCCACGTATACAACCTTCTTTTGTGATTCTTAAACCACGTGTTTGTTACGATTAAATCATGTTCCGTGCAAAATTCTACAAGGCGACTTCCTCTTTCATTCCTCCTGCCCAGTCCATATTCACCTACTATTTTTCCTTCTCTTCCTTTTCCTACTACCGAATTCCAGTCTCCCATCACAATTAAGTTTTCCTGTCCCTTAACTGTCTGAATAATTTCCTCTAGCTCCTCATATATTTCTTCGATCTCCTCATCGTCGGCAAAGCTAGTTGGCATATAAACCTGTACTACTGTTGTCGGTGTTGGCTTCGTATCTATCTTGACAATGATAATGCGATCACTGTGCTGCTCATAGTAGTTTACCCGCATTTCTATTTTCTTATTCACTATCAGTCCTACTCTTGTGATACCCCCAACTGATTTTGTATTTATAATCCTGTATTCACCAGACCAGAAATTCTGTTCGTCCTGCCACCGAAATTCACTAATCCCCACTATATCTAACTTCAACCTATCCATTTCTATTTTTAAATTTTTTTAATTTTCCTACCCGATTAAGGGATCTAACATTCCACGCTCCGATCCGTAGAATGCCAGTACTGTCTTTCCTGATGACAAAATCGTCCTGAGTAGTCCCCGCCCGGAGATCCGAATGGGGGACTATTTTTCCTCCGGAATATTTTACCCGAGAGGATGCCATCATCATATGTTCATACAGTAGAGCTGCATGTCCTCGAGAAAAGTAACGGCTGTAGTTTCCCCTTGCTTTTAGCCGTTCGCAGTAGCTGTGTGGCAAAGCCACATCAGCTGATGTTACAAGGCCAGCTCAGTCAAACATCCAGACTGTTGCCCCTGTAACTACTGAAAAGGCTGCTGGCCCTCTTCAGGAACCACACGTTTGGCTGACCTCTCCACAGATACCCCTCCGCTGTGGTTGCACCTACGGTACGGCTATCTGCATCGTTGAGGCACGCAAACCACCCCACCTCGGCAATATCTGTGGTTCATGTACAGGAGGGGGACAAAATAATATGAACACCATTAGGTACACTACACCTTCTTAGAAGTTGGTACTACTGCGTTAGTTTTACCACTGAGTCGTGACAGCGGTGTACAAAAAGTCTTGAAAGATTGTAGTTTTATTTTTTCCGACAGGCGCGAGGCGCGGTGGTCTTTTGGTAAAGCGCTGGCCTGGAAACCGAGCGTTTGTGAGTTCGAAACCCGGTCGGACCTTGAAATTTTCCATTCTGGATTTTAACCTATCTTTCACCTCTCAAAGATGTGAGAAGACGAAAGGAACGACACGTGGTTCGTATTTGATGTTAACCCTTTTTCATTTCCAGTGTTGTTCCTGGACATCGACATATTAAAAACTGATTTATACCGTATTTTGAGCATCAGTCCTTAAAGTTGCACTTTTTTTGATGAACAACAAGTTTCTAGTACGACATTTTGCCGCTTGGTATGGCGTGTAGCCACTTCTGAGTCCATCTTGAAGCTTGTGTTGCGTTGCCGTCTGCACATGACTGAGAGTGTGAGAGTTAGTGTGGTTCTTTTTATTTTAATCCAGCAGTGATTTGTCATGTCTTTGGTGCTGTGGTGAAGATTATGCTAGCCTTATTGATCTGGCAGTGTTAACTATCAACAAAATAACGTCCAAGCAATAAAATACCTCGATACAAACGTCTGTGTTGTACATGAAATATTTCAATGAAAAATTTTAAAACAAACATTTGATGTATACTGCACGGTATTAATACAGAACAAGGTTTAATGTTTCCAAAGCTGATTTATAATGTGGGATTGAGAGGGTTTAGCTATGGGTCCCCTTTCCCGGTTTGGTTCGCAAGTCGCCGAAGTGGCGTCAAAATGTTCAAATGTTTGTTAATCTTATGGAACTTAACTACGGGGTCATCAGTCCCTAAACTTACAAACTACTTATGAACTACTTACTAACTAGGACGGCACAAATATCCATGCCCGAGGGGGGATTCGAACCCCCGACCGTAGTGGCCGTGCTGACCGTGACTGGAGCGCCTCAGTCACCTCGGCGACCGCGGCCGGCGAAGTGGCGTCTAATTGAAAGACTTGCACCATGCCAAAGAGCCACACGAACTTATTATTATACCATTATACCATTCTTTCTGTGTCAGTCAACACAGTATGATTGTTGAAAGTCGTCATCTCTTAAAGTTCGAAGTTGCGGTGGCAGCATCTCGGAGTTGCGGTGGCAGCATCTTCGACCACTGCACGGTTTAAGGTTTCGCTAGCGGCAGTAACTTCGATAATCACGGTGTACGCGTAACCATGTTGAAAAGCATTGGAGACGCGGAATAGGGAACGAAACAGGAAGTTAACTGACAAATGACGATGATTGTTCTTTTGATTTCAGTCATGGAAAATTGTAAACACAACATCCGCAATTCCACCTACTCTGTTAAACACCAACAAAACTTTCACCTTCACGATAATGACCTGTTGGTCAATTTGGATATAGTTTTGCTCTTTACGATGGTACCACTGACGAATTCATTGCAACCGATATGCGAGGAATTCGACACCAACCTGACTTGGCTTTTGAAGTTCGTAGTCACTTACACGTGTTTGCTGATCGCTAGAAATGATTGTGAACAGACAGATGGCGTCGAATTGTGGTTTCCTCCTTTCGCCAAGTGCGGCGAATTTTTTCATGTAGGGCTTCAAGGAGAGAGGCGTGGAAGAACGGTCGTCTAAGACCAACTTGTTTGCTGCGTAGATGACACATTTTCCGTATAGAAAAGTAGTTGAAGTGAATTTCTCCAACATCTAAACTCGCAGCATCCAAACATAAAGTTTACTATGGAGGTGGAACAGAGTGGCACCCTTCCGTTTCTAGACACTATTGAATAGGAAACCTGATGACTAATTGGGACACAGCGTGTATAGGAATACTACCTTTATATCTGCAGCAGCCACTACAACTCACAATATGAAGAAGTATTGCGTTCAATCATCCACAGAACAGACTCATTGTGTGACCAAGACAGTCTGACGATACCGACTGAATACCGACTGAAACAGAAAAAACAAGGAGATAAGAGTGCATACAAACAAACTAATCTAAGGCAATAGTAGGATGACGCAGAAGAGTAGAAATCGCTGGCGTGTATCTCTTTCGCCGAAAACGCACGAAAATCGGCATGATCCTAGAGCGTCACAACGTAAAATGTGAATTTCGACATTTTGAGTCTTCTAGGTTCAGGCAAGGACGATCTCTGACTCCACAAACCACAAGTTTAACAAATCCCTTGCCAGTGCAGTAAGTCATACATTGGTGAAACAGTTATCACGGTATAAGAAACGTGCAATGAACTTGAATGCCACACTAAACAACACTAGAGCATCAAAGCAGTCGTGATCGATCACAATGCATAATCTGGCCACATTATGGACCCACACAGAACTGTTGGCCTTGGACAAAAGATAGAAACATGTTCCTCTTTAAAAGAGGTTAACCAGCAATATGCGCGCGCATATCAGACTGGCTCACTGCTTCGGCATAGTGGGCCGTGCCCCAGCGGCTACCCAGTCAGCCATGCGCGCGCAACCTACTCTGCCTGACGTCACACGAGAGCGCAGCGGCCTTCTCTCTAGGTGGTGGTGATTCAAACCCCCGACCGCAGCGGCCGTGCAGACCGTGACTGGCACGCCGCAGACCGCTCGGCCACCGCAGCCGGCTGTCATTTATCGAATTTGTGCAGTTAGTTTGATATAAGATTTCAGTATTTCCTATGCATGTCATATTGTGTTATGTATAAACTGAAACCTATCCCACGCATAGGCTACCTACTTTTTAAGCCACCATTTGGATCTTTAAAATACGTTGCAGTACTTTAAGTAACTTCATGCTACACGGTAATAGTGACGAATAAAGAAAATAACATCAAGCCTTCCTCCAGCGAAAATATCAAAGTGTAATAAATGCAATAATCAAATTTTTTGCCGATGAGAGTTCTTGGAAGCGGTTCATAAGTCTTATAGCTGCAGAAACTCCGACCCTCAGTAAAATTTGCAATTTTGCTACTGAAAGGTCATACTTTCCTGGTATCTTGATTAACGGATAAACATTTACGAACAGGGAAAATTTTATTTTCTTAATAAATGTGTGCAGAATTTAGAATTACACTTAAGCAAATTTCCGTGGCCTGTTATTAACATATGTCCAATTCACTGTGAGAAACGGCCAGTAACTAATATTATAAATTTTGCAGAGGTATATTTGAACCTTTCGATTTCGGTAACGGATAAAAATGTCCAAAGAATTAAAAACATTGTTTAAAATTATAATCTTAACAACATATGGTAACATTTTCGACGATTTTAAATGAGTAAATACTTATTTTGTGACCCAAAAATCATTGTTTCTTGTAGTTTTCTTAGTAACTCCTGTGAATTATAGACCTTTTAATAAGACTATAAAGCCTACCGTAGACAGCCAGTAATGTACAAAAGCCAGCGAATTTTCTCCTCTCGGCTGAAGGAAGTGAGCATTGTTAGAATTTTAACGCTGTATTGTAGCATAGCCACAGTATTCGGGTTCTTCTGAAATGTATACAATGATCACTAAGCCAAGGGCTGTGCAAAATGTAACTCTTCGTATTTTCTAGGCGTATTTCATTACATATAAAATAACATATACTCCGCGGTAACCATTTATTTCTTATTGATGATATTTCGGCTGTATATTGTTCACCCATCATCAGAGCGATACGAAGACAACTACACTGTTGACAGAGTGTATCCGTCGAACGTCTATACTGTAAAAGGGTACCAAATCGACGGCAAGGCTGTAGTGCCATCCATGTAGTTTACATACAATCATAATCTGTGGTTAACCACAGTCTAACATATACAGTCACGACACTTCCGTTGATTTTCGTTATACGCCACGAGAGCAGCGCTCCAAGTGGCTGGTGAGGTACATTTCTGAATACGATATCGAATGCGTGTGAAAGTGTTCAAATTTTCAAATGTTCAAATGTTTGTATAGCTTATGGGACTTGACTACGGGGTCATCAGTCCCTAAAACTTGCAAACTACTTATGAACTAGCTAACACTAAGGACGGCACAAATATGCATGCCCGAGGCGGGATTCGAACCCCCGACAGTAGTGGCCGAGCAGGCCGTGACTTACGCGCCGCAGTCCCCTCGACCACCGCGGCCGGCGCCTGTGAAAGTGTTTAAATTGATTTTAACGTACGTTTTACATCGGGGAAGGTAAGTAGTGCAATAAAATATCTAATAACCCGAAAATAGCCTCACATTTCTCATTATGACGTTTCCTGAGGACCATTGGAGGTTATGAAACGGTACTTTGCAGGACAGTTTATTTAAGACTGTCTTGATATCTGCGACTTTTTAAACAAGAATTTCAGTTTCTATTAATGGCTAAAACTGCTAATAAACAACAGAAGACCAAAACGTCTACAGAAAGACGTCGGTTTTCTATTAAGTAACGTCAGGGTACCTTCACTACATATCTACCCAAATCAATAAGTGTTTTACGTAACAAACGTATATGGAATACATTACCTACATTATTAAATTACCAGATCAGCCACTACCGCTGTACCTGAAGGGAAATCCCGACAAATGTGAGAATAAAACTTCGAAAGCAAGAATACAGTTTCCCAACAATGCAGAAACCAATTCCACGATTGTTACTACATTTGAACCAGAAAAGGCAAGAATTTTCAAGACATTCGTTTTATAATTAAAAGTAATTATACTTAAAAGTATGTGGGTTTGTAACAAAGACGAGTGAAGTGTAAAAGTGTTCGAATCGTTAGACTTCATAGCGAATTTTTACACGTCGAAGAAAGTTTCTGTCATATAAGAACAGACCATAATAGGAATTAACGTTTATTGTTTATTTATATTCTCTCACTTTAAGCGGAGTAGTCTACAAGATATAAATAATTATATCGTAGGTATTTCCTCATGAATAAGTTATTGTTTATATCACTGAATCACGAAAAATCGGCTGTTTTACATTTATTTCACGATCGTGTCTCTCGATATTGTACTAATGTTTGGAAATAAAATTACAGAAATAATATTGTTAGTTACGTAGAAAATTAATTACAAACAAATATTTCTCTCACGGCACCTTGCCTACCACTAGGAGCACTAGTGTCGTTGCAACTGTCAGATGGTAACAACTTTCACAGCAGTGAGTGTCGCGACTGTATATGTTAGACTGTGAGTTAGCTTAGACGGCAGAGAAGTACGGAGGCTTAATGTCATCTATGGAGATGACATGTAATCACAATGCCGTTCTCTTTGACTGGGTACGACTGTGTTACGGATTTATATCTGCGAGCTTATACCTGTCATCTTCCTGCGTAAGCTAATGGTAGCGTTAAGATACTTGTACACAGGGAACACATAATTTCTGATAAGGACCACCTACAGCAAGATTTTAAGCACCTGGAAAAAATATTTATAGATACTGTTATCCATTGTGGAAGATCCGCAAATTCAAACCTAAAATCAAAGCTACACCGGAAGAACCAGGAGATGAAATTATTCCGAATTGCCGCCATCGTACAACTGTCTATCAATTTGTTTCATAAAATCTCGCACCAGTTGTCAATATGATATCTTTTTAATCCATAAAATATTTCGTGACCACATTGTCCCATTTTCAAGTGCTAATAAATTAAATAACCATTCTGCCAATGAGCAACGTCAACTCTGAAACGTACGTAAGTTTCGTTCATGTCCATCATAAAAATTAATTTAGAATACATTTGTGAGAGACCGTAACTACAATGTAGTTTGCTTGTAAGCGATTTGGTTCGTTTTACAGTGTAAAAGGTGGACGGAAACACTATGACAAAAGGGTAATTGTCTTAGTATCGCTCTGATGATGGTTGAACGACATACAGACGAAATATTAGCAATAAGAAATAAATAGTTACGGCTGAATACATGTAATTGTATTTATAAAGTTCTGTAAAATGCTTTATCTATTATCTTTGTGATCATTGAAACCAGAGATATAGACCACGGAAGCGTCGCAGTATCAAATGTTCAAGTGTAAATCCAGGGGACTACACTACTGTGCTCATCAGTCCATTGGCTTACAAACTACTTAAACTAACGACTACACAAACAGCCATGAGCGGTGGAGGACTGCAACCTCCGACGGGGAATGGCCATGCACACCGCAGCAAGGCACCTTAGCATGCACGCATCGCAATTTCACAAATGGTGTTTTCCAACATATTTCTGCAGTACATGGCATGATTATTTAAAAAAAAAAAAAAAAAAAAAAAAAAAAAAAAAAAAAAAAAAACACAATGCTGAGACAGTTCTCCAACTTCTGCGGCTGTGCAATTGAAGATTATGATGGTTTGATTAATAACGATAGTGCTACTATTGGAATGAAGACAGTTGCCTAAAACCAATTCAAGCTTCTAACCCTGCACTGAAACTAATAAGGATGTAGCGTTCTCGCCCCCTGACTTCTGATGGCAGGAGCGCGGACTCTGGTGATCAGAACTCGGTCCAAGGCACTTTTACCATCGCCACCATCTTCAGACTCGTTAGCCACGCTTTAGGCGAGTGAACTGGAGAAGTTTTAAAATGTTTGTGAAGCTTTGAAGCTTATGGGATGTAACTGTATCAGTCCCTAAACATAAAAACTACCTTATACTAAAGACAGAACAAACATCCATGCCCGAGGTGGGATTCGAACCCCCGACGGGGAGCAGCCTCGCGCATCGCAGCACAGCGCTTCAATGCGCTCGGCCGCACCGCCGCGGCGTGGACTGGAGTGTTGGAGTGGGTGACGGCCGGTAGATAAAGGACGCCGAGATTAGCAGAGCATCATTGGTCAGTGATCACCATGAGATGACAAAGTGTGAATTTGCCGAAATATCTTGGAGAAATTGAGACATGGCCTGGCCGGACACCTGAGAATTCTATAAATTAGAAATACGCCTTGAAACATCAGTTCTTAATCCTCGAATTATGAGCCGTCAGTTTCCAATAACCTGGTAGTCCATATAACTCGATTTTAATTAGAGTGTTCAGTTCTCCATTTTCAGTAGCAGCTGAATTGATGGCGCATTATACTTTTAAAAATCATACGCACTCCATTAAACACCACAGTAAGATGAACTCCAAGTACATCACATAGTAGATAAGGAAAGCGCAAGGAATGTAACTGAGGAAATGTAAGTAAAATCACATAGATCTCTCAATGAACTAAATTCTTTTAAACAAACTATTCTTTATTTCCTAGATATATTTAATTAAAGCTATCCAGTATGTAATGAAAGGTGATTATAAGTAAGGATTGGATATTCATTTATTCGTACAAATATGTGTATCATTCTCTTGACGTGAACACATACTTTTATACTTTGTGACTTTTCTTTTTTTATACACCTACGGATAGATGAAGGAATACCGCATTTGTCGTATTACTCTTTGATTTACATTCAAGTATTACGTGATATTTTGGTTAGCCTACTTTACCGCAATTTCGCCTCTTATGTTTAATACCAATTACACACATTATCCTTGACATTCATTTCACAGATAATTTTATTCCGTTCAATGTACAGGACTCAATGGGTTGGGAAACATAGTTTCCTTTAGGAAGGCAGCGAACTGGTGTATGATTCAGTATTAAAATATCAATTAAGCTTGTAACATTTTATATACTTTATTGTATAGTAAAGCAACCGGTTAGATCTTATACTATGATAATCTTCAGAGCTGTTTGCCTATAAAAATGCTAGATAGAGAAACAGTTACAACAAATAATATTTTACATGAGTGAAAAACAAAATTAAATAAAACAGTATACCTCACGTTGATGCCAAGATCATGAGCGTGCGGCGACATCTTACGAGATGGCCAGTGTATCATTGTTTCGAAATAATGTTTCGATACGCGGAAACTTTAGTGTTACACAACCGCTATGTTTCCCGGTTTAGAAACCATCCTGTTTCATTCTGCTCGGTTTCGAGCACATTCGCGGTCAATAGTGAAACTGTTTTGTCCTTTCGGTTTCACTGTTTCAGAACAGTGGCGTTTCAGACCAATAATGTAGGAAGGCGAAACCGACGAATTGTATCGAAAAAGTGCTGTTTCATTTTGCTAAAGCTCGGCACAGAAACACATTTAACTTACTAGTATATGAACAATTTTAAGAGTGTCCAAATGGAATAGATACACGTGAGTCTGTAGATTCGTTTGTGAGTGCGGGATTCCAAAATGACATAATGTCTGCTTTATAAATGAAAAAAAAAATATAGTAAAACAGCTCACTAGTTGTATTGAAATATTCAGTAAAACTGTAAGTTTACATGTCTATTTACAGTAATCATATTAAAATCATGCGAACTGAAAGTATTTATCAAACTCGAATTTTAAAGAAAGATTTATTTTACCAAAGTTCCAGCAGCACGATAAATTTAATGATATAATACGTATATTAAATATCACATGTACGTTAGTACACACAACACGTATCAAAATTAGGCTCTAGAATAGAGGAAAGCAGAATGTATTTATTATAGATACCTTGATAAAAAACGAGTATATTAGACGTAAAGCAAAAGTCCGCAGCTAATGGAATAGTAGGAACGTCACTTATTTTAAAAGCAGGCAAAACTTTACCCTCGCGCCAAATGCAAGGGTAAAGTTTTGCCTACCATCCCGTAACGTCAAAAACGCGGCAGAAAATCATTGCCAAGATGTTAAGGGGCCCCTACAGGGTCAAGAATATTGACAATATTTCCCGGCTGCGCAATAATATTGACGGTCTAGGGGTGCGATTAAGAAGAAGCGCACTTCTGAAAGATATTGCGCTGCCTGTAAATATTGTGCCGTCTGTGAGCAATACTGACAATATCTTTGACAGATTATTGCCCTATGGTAACAGCACCGGCGTCTTTATCGTCCAACATTTCACACCAAAATTTTATTGCACAATATTATTGTCAATATTATTGACCGTGTAGGGGCCGCTTTAATATTCTTAGGAATCCACATATAATGATTTTATTGGTGTTTCCTAAAGACAATGAAGTAAATAAATAATGCTGTTTTGTATGTACCCTTAATGCTAGTTTACACGACGACATTACGTTTCATGGAACTGCGCCTCTGGCCATTTCGCATACGCGGCAAGCGTCCGCGCAACTCGTTGGCGAAACTAATCAGTTTCGGTACCTTCAAAATTTGGCGAAACTGCTCGAGATTTTAAGTTAGATGATAACCAAAACACAACTAAAAAGAACATGAGGTGGGGAACGGAAGAAATTGTTCGGTTTTTGGACATATATGCGATACATACGTGCTTATGGATTTTAATGATGAAAATTTAAGGAATAAGCAGCGTCATGTTGGTGCTCTTGAATTTGTGAATTGAATATTGATGGGTTAACGATAGGTAATTGGCAGACTAAAATACACTCAATTTGAAATACCTTTAGTAACGAACTTTGCAAAATGTGATCTATTTATACATCTGGCTGTGGAACAGCGCAAGTTTACAGGACAGGGTCCCGTGGTTTGAACTGGTAGTCCTTTTTAAGAAACAATGTACACAGAAAAAAGGCTACACAAATCTGTTAAGCTGAATTCCTTTACTTTAGAATATGTGTTTAGAAGTGACAGTTTTTACAGTGGCAATTGTTTGTAAACATTTATTTAAAACATTACAAGCTTTTAAATTGACATTGTGTTTTTGAAAATATTTTTAAACATGCTGATATTGCCACTATATACATCTCCCTGAAAGAAAGTGGTTAGCTAACCATTCCCTACTTAATGCAGCCTGCTTTGAATAATTATCCCTGTCAGTATGCAGCGTTACATCGATTAGTCGAGCAGTATTTGTATTTCTCCGTATTCCTGGCTAGCATACTCCATTGTCCACATTCTCCTGGTTAACCAGCTGTGGAATTCGGAACACGATTCAGGTATTGCAGAGACGAATATGAATCCCCACTTTCCGAGAAGCGTAATGTAATTTATAATTTCCGTTCCGATGACAATGTTCCACACATTAGAGTATCTTGTTACCTTATTGCATTACTATGTTTGAAAAGAAACATAAACTGCTCTGGTGACCTTCTAAGACGATTAAAATAATTTATAGGATCTTCAACCACAATCTCTTTCAGTAAGGTCGCTGACCAACCGAGCTGATGTCACTCTTTTAATCCATTCATCAATCGGGATACATTTCCTAGTCTTTTTATATTTAGTCTTATGTAGTCACTTCATACAGAGAAGTAATAACTCCACCGCAACTCTTACAGCTGCCAACTCTTATTTTATTACGACTACGGTACTCACAAATCAACGAAACTCAAGTGTATAATTTTGGTGCCGTGTCTACCGATATATACGAAACCAACTGCATGCAACCCACTTAATGCAACGAGTGTCGAAAGCTGTTGTCGTCGTATACACTATCTTACACACTCAGTAAAAGTAATTGTCCTCGTAAAACGAAGTTTGCATGACAAATATTTGCGTTGTCACGCTGTTGGCTAATGTCAACGTCACATCACTGCCAACATTATAAGGTCGCCAGGACGGCACGTGAAATTTAACACGTGCAGGAAATACCAAACTACCGTGCCATATAAATAAAAGTTTAATTTTTTTCTGTCTTCGCACTATGTTTGTGGTTCTGTAGCAATACTTATACAGTATACATTGCCAATGGTACAATAAACAGGCACATAATATTAAGAAAACACACACTGTTTCATGGTTTCATGGATTCAGTTGTTCAGAATCCATCAGAGGTTTCAGTTTCATTTTTTCTACGACAGCTAAACAGCTAGTTATGAAGGATAAGCCCCGAACATCGACTGCAGCATCAGCATATTGTGAACCAATGAGGTGCGTCTTATAGTAAAACGTAAGGTACAAATTTAAATAACCCATTATGGACATTAAAAGTCAATTTGTTAACAATATACCTTCTTTGCCATGTTATGAGTAAATATAAATTTAAAGTATTTAACAATAAAAAGAAATTGGCTGTCTAAGAAATACCTACCATCTATTGACAGTTGATAACGATCGTAGATAGGGGTCTGAATCAAAGATATAATGCAACGACGCTAATGGTTGCCGTGGATACGGCGGCGTGGAAATGTCGTGTCACTGGTGAAGAAGACGACGCGCCAGTAATGTAATGGATATGGGACGCCGTCGGCCACCAGCGGGGCAAGCTATGATCACAAAAATGAATAGTACCTGCACGCACGAGTGTAAGATGGTTAAGACACGCTGATTCCGTTTGTAGCGGGCAAGAATAATATTTTTAATTCCTTATTGTTTATCTATGAAAATAATAGAATTGTCAAAGTGTTAAAATGTATGTGCTGTGTAACATATTCTAGTATTTTAAATTGTCAGAAACGACAAGACATTCTTGAAATAACAAAGTGTAAAGGGAATAGTAGCAAAATATTGTAGCTATTATTTGTTTTATCTGTTTCTCTCTGTAGCATAAGGTCTTTTATTTTACAGACAAATCGGTCTGAAGATGGTCTTACCATAAGATCGAAACCGGTTACCTTCTTATACGAGGATTGTAAAAAAATTTAGCGAACTTGACTGAGATTTTACTTGTGGCATATGCTTATGTAATTCAGTTTTCTGTCCCATATCACAATTACCATGTCTCCTGGAAACTGCAGAAACCTCATTAAGAGAAATGCACCAGTTGTACCAGTTCATGGTAGTGATTTATGGATTACTGACAATATGATACAGACCTTACAGGCATGAATTTAGATGATGATAAATCACTTACTGGTTCATTATATCGCTGTATACACAAATTCTTGATGGTCAGGGGTCTTAATTTTGACGACTATTTCATGATTTCTTTTTTTTTATGTATACCATTTTTACACAACATTATTGTTTTGACAGTTCTATACTCAATGCCAACACAAAGTCAGTCACATTAAATACTATTGGTGACTAATCTATCTTTGACATTGTTATCTTTAACCTCTGGTTAGAATATCTTTAACTAGCAGTTAACCTGATGCCAGTAAACACACAGTCTTATCTCAAGGTAAAATATTTCCATAGTAATAATTGTAATTGGCCTAATTTTTATTTATAGTCTTACTGCGGAATTCCGAAGAAACAGGGATTAGATACCTAAACATTAGGATATGGATCGTACCTCATGAAATTATATTTACACACAATATAGAAGGATGCTAGTGTCAACCTAACTTTGTTATTCTCTCTCAAGGTTTATAATTATTGCTGATTCGACATCTGTTTGTATCACATTAATATATAACAGTTTCATAATTTTGATAAGTATATTTGGACAATATCATTAGGCGTCAAACTCATAACCTGTACAAGACACAGTATGCTCATATTATACTTAAATGTACTATTTATAAACTTATTGTAGGATTTTACCACTATGTCTCTAAATAATAACACATGTCTTATCCAAATACTTAGACTTCGGCATACAGATATAATTTTAACTAAAGTTAACTGTTGTCATACATTGTATTTATACGTAAGGTCAGTGGTCTACTACACAATATACACTCGACTACAGTTTTTACTGCTTTTGGTCTACAACGTTGCCGCTCGATTTTTGTTTGACTTTTTGTCACTTACCTGATGTCGCCAGGCGCGCTGAATTTCACTATTGACCTCCAACAGACAGCACAGCTGTATTAGGTTGGTAACACAAGGGAGATGAATTTTATTATTGGCGCCCCGCGCGTCACGCCGTCGCGCATGTAGATGATGGCACAAATACGGCTTAGCGTATCAAGGAGAGAAATTTAATTCACAACATTAGCAAATGAACTTGCATGATGAAATTCTGTAGAGTAAATACACTGTTAATTTTAATTTCAAATCCATAAATTGATACACCGTTATTAGTAGAAAAATAATTATATGGGGAAATTTCTAAAGTAACATTCTACTAAAATGAGAACGCAAACAACATTAAATTTTTATTTGAGAGGAGAGGTGGCGGGTAACAGCACTGTTAGTTATAGGTAAATTTAGCATGAAAATATTCTATTTTCAGAAAAAAAGGAATAATTTAAATAATAGGTTTCTCAAATTTGTTGTGTGCCACGGTTGAGGAAAATATCTATGATAATTAATCAAATTATTAGGGCCGAATATTACTATGGGTACATTCACATTTTATTACCTCGCTTTTTAACGTTCATCGTCCACGTAATGGCGACCAATAATTGCGTTGCAATGATTACCTGGAGTTACAGGAAATGTAATTAGTTAAATAAATAATTAATCATGATGATAAAGTAAATATAAAATCAAAGCGACGACATCGACCAGGATAATTGTTAGTTTGTTTGTGCGGTGTGCGTGTGATGTAATTTATGACTGATTTTGATACTAGCAATGTTTAGTGTTTTCGTATTCGTGTGTGCTTTTATTGTGTGTTTGTGTGTGTGTGTGTGAGAGACAGAGAGAGAGATAGATATGCATATGGCTATTATTATACACCAGTCGTTATTAACATCTCTCACTACCTATCGTTGTTATTATATGTCATGGTTTCCTGTTACAAATTATAATTACTTGGTAGGTGGTTGACAGTTCGTTACTTTACACACCGATAGATCTGGTAATCACTTGTGACTTAAAGTGCCGAATTTGATATATGTTTTTAAAATGAGAATATCAACTTTTCTGAATGCAAGAATGATCTAAACCCTTTCAAAATCACCAATGTTAATTGTCTGCATCTAAACCTTTAATAAAGGAAGACAATATCATTTTACAAGTTTTACCCTAAAGGTATTTTTTTTAAGATTATGTGCTATACATTTAGTAATCCCTGACCATACGGTTAATTTGTGATATGAATCACATGAGAATATTTCCTCCAAGCATTCAGTAATAACAACTTGATTAGTAAACTGCAACTCATTAGAGAAACATGATTTTGTTTCTCTGTCTTTTCCAAGCCATATCTACCTTTAACATAAGTGTTTCAGTCTTAGCGTCTACACCTACATTGTTATTGTCGTTATTTAGTTACTGTATTTTGGTGCAACCATATCGATCATCCAATTTTGTTCTGTGTTTTATACTTACAGTGTACTGTCATTGTCTGTGTACTATACGTCTGTATAACTATATGGCTCCAATGTTTCAGTTTTTATGTATAAACATATGGCACACACAATTTTGGTCTTTTAAATGTAGGACATGAAGATGGTAACATGGTCAACGAAACTGGTTGCCAATAATTTATAAAATAAATTTACATTACAGCTGTTGGTGCGTCTCATTCTTCTAACCTGTTGTTTTCCCAGAGACTACTTTCGTTTTGGGGAAGCTTATGTTCATACTATATCCCTTACATGTCTGAAATGTTAGACTGCAATGCTTTCAATCCAATTTGGTATTGCCAATAATTCGTCTTTATATGTGAGACTTATTACTTTATATAAAACACACTTACTCCAGCCAAGATCGCTAGTTTATTTATTTATTTTTTTTTTACCAGTTTCGATGAAATGGATATATCTCTTCTAGTTATATAAAACATTGATAAATTTTCTGTTCCATTCATACCATTTGTTCGTCCTCTGATGTAAAGTAAAGATCTTGTCTCAACAGCCTCTATGATGTCTAAACCTACACAGGTATTCGTTGTACTTGTCTCCATACAAGACTGGCACTCTCCTTTGTATAAAACCTGAAGATATTTTGCCGACAATGCTGAGAGATACCTATGTAGTTTTTACAAATTTTCCTGTCTTAATACTTGAAAATTGGCGCGATTACTGCTTTCGTTCAGTCAAAACTGAATCTTTCCCAACTTCCACGCCATTGCTGTTACCGTTTGTAAGCATTTTAGACCTGATATTCCAATGTATGAGACGAATATTGACTTAAGTTCATCTACGCCATCCGATTTATTGGACTGAAATGTATTGACATTCACTTCTGCACTTCTCTAAATGTGATCCTGTTTCCTTCATCGTTCCTATGCCATTCTACACCCAAATCTTAAACATTACTGAAGTTTCACTTGTATTGGGCAACACTTCAAAATATTCCCTTCACCTACTCATTACTGGTAAAATTCTAAGTAAATTTTTGTCATACCGATATTTTATTTACTCATGCATTTTTAAAAGTTAATGTTATTTAGAACAGTTGAATTGTTTTCTCTGCGTTTTGAAACTGGAACTTCTGGAACTTCAGTTATGGATGTTCTGTATATCTCTGACAGGTAACTGACACATTCCTTTGTAAGAGACTTTTCTTGTAGCCCTTAGTAGCTAGCTGAAGCGGTCTTCTGGTGTTTTCCTTTTCCAACACTTTAAAGTCATTATCATCATTATAATTAATTCTTATTAAACACTGCGTTATTAGTTGAAGATGCAGGACAGTTACTGCAATATTGCTGCTGGTATAGGTATAATCTTTTCTGTATCGCTTCTGTTACTTAAGATCATGCAGTCCCCATTATATTGTAACTATGTTGTAACGAAATAACATATAACCACTTATAACCATGCTCTGCCGTGAGATTGAGAATGAAGGCCGTAATTTTTTTAACTAATAAAAAATTCAAGAACGTATACAGTGGTATTTAATTGTATCCGACGATGATTAAAAAAATAATTTAAAAAAAGATTAAAATTTTGTTTCGTGAACACTACCTTCGTAAGCGTTTTAAAGTATGCATATCACTTCACACGTTTCCATTGCTTTAGCAAGTGTTGAATGTAACTGTGCTTTGTTAGATTAGTTATTCAGTAACACTGGACACATTCTAAAACTAAAGCCCCTTTATGCAATGGACATTGCCTAACTACTTACGTCTTCCACCGAGGTTTTTCAGAATTTATTTAGTATGCTCGCACTGTCTAAATATTGGTCATGTCGAATTATGTCACATTCCTTTGAGACTTTCCTGTCACTTTCCTTAATACATATTGGTGCAGATCCTAATTCCCAGACAGTAGTTAATCATTGTTACAACGAATTATTTTTACGTGACTCCACTGGATAACATATTTCTTGAACAGGACGATCAAGAGATTTTAGTTTTACCGATGATTCTATGTCGTCTCAGAAGTGATGTTGTTACAGTTAGGAAAGAGAGCCTGCGGATGTGAAAATCTCGTTAAGATTTACGAGACGATTAACAATTGCCTGCAGTACTGCAGTTAATGCGAGGGAGACTCAAAGAACTTTAGGAAACCATTCCTCAAAGATAAAGCAACATACTAAAATTTTGAGATATATGGTGATGAATTAATATTTAATTATTAACTCAAAGTGACCCTAAGGGAAAACCATTAAATTAATTTCAATTTGTAATGGCTACCGAATACTTCCAGAATCAGAAGTCGCCGCGGCGGAGCGGCCGAGTACGTTGAGGCGCTATGCTACGATGCGTGAGGCCGTTGCCCGTCGGGGGTTCGAATCCCCCCACGGGCATGGATGGATGTGACGTCTTTAGTATAAGCTAGCTTATAAGTAGTTTGTAAGTTTATGGACTGATGATCCCGTAGTTAAGTCCTACAAGCCCTACAAACAACAAAAATCAGAAGTCAATCTCGTTGCAAACAGAGTTTCAGGGCAGCTTCTTGACATTGTGGTGGGATACTTCTCCAAATTGGAGGAAAAATAAGCAGTGATGAACTGCATGACAGTGAAAAGGTATTGGAAACCTCGGCATGGAATATGCATAATACGTATTCGCAGAATATTAGCCATGTAGGTGGGTCACCTGTAACCATTCTAAAAAGGGTTGACGCAAAGGTAAATACATAAAATGAAAATAAGTAATAAAATGTAATAAATATGTGTTTATATGTGTCAATTTATGCAAATTTATAGGTAAAGTATACAAAGAATATATTTACCAGTGATAGATACTGATTACAGGGCGCCGGCCGCGGCGGCCGTGGGGACTGAGGCGCTTCAGTCACGGTATCCACGGCCCCTACGGTCGGGGGTTCGAATCCCCCCCTCGAGCATAGATATTTGTACCGTCCTTAGACTTAGTTAGTTCATAAGTAGTTTGTAAGTTTAGGGACTGATGACCCCGTAGTTAAGTCCCATAGACTATACAAACATTTGAACATTTTTTATTACAGGGCGAGACATTGAATTGGAGGTTGTGTCGTAGCCTGTATTTGACCTGTGGCTCCTGCTTACTAGGCATCGTTTTATGTAGGAAATAGGAGAAAAGTTCTGTTGTTAGGAAGTAGCCATGGAAGAGGTGTGAGCCAGATTTTTCAGTAAAAATTAGTGACAGGTACCAGTTCACAAACTTCTTCAAACGCAGTGCGGGTCTTATCCACGTGGTAGAGGTATAGGTTCATTGTGCAAGGGTTTCAAAACGCAGTATCACGTTGTGATAGTGGTTGGGGTGGGAAAGAGCATTGATAGGTATCGGGCCTTCAGCATTGAGTGTGACTTGTTTAAAATAGCTTCTGCAACGACCCATACAAATGTTGGACTATTGCGTGTTTTCGTGCGGTATGGTCGGCTCCGATGAAAAAAAAAATGTTTCAAATGTTTGTATAGCTTATGGGACTTAACTACGGGGTCATCAGTCCCTAAACTTACAAACTACTTACAAACTAGCTAATACTAAGAACGGCACAATTATCCATGCCCGATAGGGGATTCGAACCCCCGAACGTATTGGCCGTGCAGACCGTGACTGGAGCGCCTCAGTCCCCTCGGCCACCGTGGCCGGCGACCGCAATGAACTGCTCTGTCAGGAGGGTCAATATGGACATTGATCAGCTGCTTAGGGCGGCTAGTCTGTCAGACAGGTTTGGTTCCTGATGATGCTAATGATATGTGGGATTGCACTAGGCATGGCCTGTATCTCAATAGGAGAGGCAAGGGGAAAATTGCTGCGTTTATAGAAAAATCCTTAGGGGAGGACACTGCAATTAATGGAAGTACTTCTCTCTTAGGCTAAGATTAGTGTCCAGTGAGAACCTCATTCAGGCAGCTGCTAAAGATGTTAAATAATCAAATGTTTCTCACAAAAGTAAAATAAAAAAAATTCGAAAGTTAACATTTTCACCAGGGTATTAGGGGACTACAAAAAAAGAAAAAAAAAGAGCTTTTTGGTTTTTTAGATGGTGTAGAAACTGATAATGTAATAGGTACACTATTCATGTCTGAGCATCACATTGTCATTGGTTTGGAAAATGTGAATGTCAGATGATATAAATTAGCTGCAAATGTAAGTAGACATAATAAGATAAGAGGAGAGTTGCCATATATGTCAAAAGCTATCACAGTGTAAAAACTTTAGAAACAAAAATATTTTCTGTTGATCAACTTGTTGAAGTATGTACGTGTCATCTTAAACTCAATGATGACACTTATAATTGTAACAGTATGTAGGAACTCTTCAGGATACTTCCAGTTATTTCTGGAAAACTTGGATGCCTTGTTGTGTTTTCTGTCAGGTAAGGGGAAGCAAATTAATATTTGTGGTGATTTCAATGTTGATTCACTGAAAGAGTGTAATAGTAAGAATGACATGGAAGTCTTACTTGGCGCATTCAATCTGACATTAGTTATTAATTTTGTTACTCGGTTAGTAAAGTACAGCAGTACATTAATATATAACTTTTTTATAGACCAAGATAAGTTTAACAACATAAATGCTTGTCCTGTTGAGAATGGTCTTTCTGATCATGGTCCAAAGCTAGTAACAGATCTATGACATGGCTCCATTGAGTAATTCGAAACAATCCCCTAGGGTTGTGCCCTCCATTAATGACTTAACACCTAGAAATTTCAAAGAAACTCTACAGCAATTAGACTAGGGTAAGGTTTATAAGGAACCTTAGTCTAATTTAAAATATAAATTATGTCATGATATATTTTGTAAGGTTATTTGATAAATTTGTTAAATATAATTGTAAGAAAACGTGCAAAAAACCATGATTTACTAAAGGAATAAAAGTATCTTGTCACTCAAAAAGGGAACTATATCTATCTGCAAAAATATAATAACCCAGACACAATCAAATATTGTAAAAACTACCGTGCTACATTAAGAAAAGTTAGTAAAAAATCCAGAAGCACGTGATTCATGTCTGAGATTAGTTCCTCTGATAACAAAATTAAAATGATTTGGAATGTTATTAAAAGGGAGACACGGCAACCAGGAGCACTGGAAGAAGATATCACCATCAAAACAAATGAATAGTATAGTAACAAAAAGGCAGAAGTTGAAAACATTTTAATGATTACTTTTTAAATGCTATAGAGAAAATAGGATCTAAGGATTTATTAGAAGTAGCAATGCAGTTGATGTAAGAGGCCATACGTACACAATTTTATGCAATTTAAATTTTAACCACCTCATCTTCAGGAAACAGGCAAATAATTAACTCTGTAGAGCAAAAGGTCACACGAAATTAATGGAATTTCCACATTCCCAGCCACAGGTGGATCCAAAGGGGGGTGGGGCAAGGCGAAGGGTCGTAGCCCCCCCTCCCCTAAAAGCCACCCCCCTTTTTTTTCTTTTTTTAGAATGTAGAGCTAACGCGCTATCATTGCACTGAGTCTATAAATCTGTGGGACTTTCTTTGATTGGGCATGGGATAGAAAGGAGTTTGCTGTACTAAGACTCTTTCTAGCAAGCCGTTCTGGATCAGCCTCTTTTTCCAGCACGGTAATAAAAGCTTGTTCCCAAGAGATAAGTAGGAGGATTCTTAGCCATAAAAGTGAAAATTCTTTAACCCTTTGTTATGCCGCGTCGCTCCATCTTGCCGTGGGACCTACGGACGTCGTTTGCCGTTGCAGTGGAATTTCCCGTGGCCCCTGCAGACTGCATAGGTCAACTCATTATTGGGAGATATTACTTATCAATTTAAAAATGAAAACCACATGTAACGTAACAGGTTGCTGCATTGAAGCCTATTTCACCCTGATTTTCAGGCATTGTTAGCACACTTAGGAAAACAGGCGAGATTTTCTGGATGCTTGACAATATTCTCCTTCCAAATGTAAATAGATTCAATGAAATTGTGGAAAACAAACTATACAAAAGCAAATTGAATGAGATATTTGTAATTTTACGAAAATCCAGAGTTTAAAAATAATTGAAGACATTTGGAAAGCAGTAAGTGAATGGTATGTTACATTGGAAAACCTTATGTTACTAAGTTATTGTGTGCAAAGTTTGACATATATCATGGCTTTCATTAACGAGATATAAAAACCCGAAGTTAAAACTTTGTTTGCAGCATTATTTTTCCGCCTAGTTTGTTTCAAATTATGTTGGGAATTAAACCTATGTGTATGTGGTTCCTTCAAACTTATTGTTTCATATGGCACTGATTTGAAGCTTTACTAGAAACCGGTAATGATAAAAGATGTGTCACATATAGTTTATGCTATTTTCACCCTCTCGCAAAAATCGCCATATTTATGACAATTTTTTAGATTATTGGAAAATAGTAGTTGAGTGAAAGTTTTTCTTCTAAATCCCTGTATTGCCAACCTATTAAATAATAAGTTTCATGTTCAGCATTTATTTAGAATAGGAGATATAAGAATCCAAAGTTTACACTTTTTTCGAGCCATGATTTACGCGTTGAACTTCGATTCAAGTTATCTAGCAATTTTGGCCTGCGTTGGATGATGAAATATACTTTTCTGCAGTTTATACAATGGTCTTTCTAATCAGCCCAGTTTAGAAAGTTTTACGGATCATAGTGCATTTTTTTTTTTCAAAATAAGGTTGAAAATACCGCATTTTTATCCTATTCAGCTTTGCACTTAATTTATTAATCATTCGAAAGCGGCACATAAACTTTACTACATGCATCAGAATCCTGTATTATTTGGTTACCATACGGCAAGCTTTACGTTTGTCATACCTTTAGTCCCTGAGATATAACACGCCAAACGTTAAAGTTTGTTATTGGGCGCTGACTTTTTTGTAGCAAATTTGCTAGACTTTTTTTCTGGCTGTATATAGCACGTAAAATTCTTTTCAATATTATTCCTATGACATGCATACAGATATGCAGGTGTATACTATAGCCAAATTTTATCTTTCAACGAAATATTGTCTGAGTTATAACAGCTCAAAGTCGTCAGGAATTCACGCTCGCTCTGCGCAAAGTTGCGCAAGGGGTCAAAGAATTGACTATATCTTGGTTGTAATTGCTTCAAGGAATCTTTACCAATGTTCATTGCGGACGGCCGAGCGGACAGCTCCAGGCACAGACAATAGTTCGCAGAGACGGCCGCCAGCGCAGGAAGATGGATCAGGCGGCCGCAACGGCAGGCTTGACTCGGCCAGCCGTAAACGCAGGTGCAGCACTCGACGGTTTAAGGCAGGGTATTTTCCTAGATAGACTGAAATATGCTATCGTTAAACCTTTGCATTAAAAATGGGATACGTCCGATGTCAATAACTACCGCCCCATCTCAATTCACACAGCCTTATCCAAAATTTTAGAAAAAGTTATGTATTCTCCAATGGCTTCACATATTAGTAAAAAAATAAAGTTCTAGCTAAATGTCAGTTTGGTTTTCGAAAAAAGCTTTTGAACAGAAAAAGCTATATGTACCTTAACTGATGACATATTAAATGAATAACCGGGCACCACCCGTTGGGATTTTTTATGATCTCTCCAAGGCTTTTGACTGTGTAAATCATGGTAATCTGCTAGATAAGCTTTAATACTGTCATATGCGTGGACAGTGCACAAATGGTTTAAATAATACCTAACTGGAATACTGCAGTAAGTTGAAATAATCAGTTCGCATGATATAGAAGAGACAATTAATTCCTCTAACTGGGGAGTTATCAAAAATGGGTCTCACGACATTTGATCTTGGGTCCTTACCTGTTCTTAATATAAACCAATGATTTGCCATTGTATGGTTACGAAGATGCTAATCTCTAACTGCTGACGATACAAGTATAGCTATCACTCCTGACAAACAGGAAATGATGAAATTGTAAGTGATGTCTTTCAGAAAGTTATTAAGTGGTTTTCTAGGAAATGGAATCTCATTAAGCTTTAATAAAACTCAGTATATACCGTGTTGTACAGTAAATGGCATGACACCATTAATAAATTTAGACTTTGAACAGAAATCTGTAGCTAAGGTAGAATATTCAAAAATTTTAGGTGTTTGCATTGACGAGGGATTGAATTGGAAGAAAGACATTTCAGATCTCCTGAAAAGTTTCAAAAAAGAAATCAAATGTTTGCAAAGCTTATGGGACAAAACTATGGGGTCATCAATCCCTAAACTTACAAACCACTTATTATACTAAAGACAGCACAAACATTCATGCCCTAGGGGGGATTCGAGCCCCCGACGGGGAACAACCTCGCGCATCGTTGCATAGCGCTTCAATGCGCTCGGCCGCTCCGACGTGGCCCTGAAAAGTTTGAGTTTCGCTACTTATGCTATCAGGGACATTGCAAAATTAGTTAGTATGCATCTCAGTAAATTAGCTTACTATGTCTATTTTCATTCACTATTGTCATATGGGTTCATATTATGGGGCAATTCAACATTGAGTAAAAAAGTATTCGTTGCAGAAAAGCATGTAATCAGAATAATGCTGGAGTCCACCCAAGATCATCCTGTAGACATTTATCCAAGGATTTGTGGATCTTCAGTGTAGCTTTACAATATTAATATTTACTCATGCAATTTGTTTTAACAATCTGACGCAATTCAAAAGTAGTAGCAGTCGGCATACCTACAACTCTAGGAGAAAGGGTGATAATGACTATTCAAGGTTAAATATAACATTGGCACAAAACAGAAATAGGTGAATTATGCTGACAAAAAAGTCTTGTTTCAATAAAACATAGTCATTTCACTAAAAAAAATTAAAGAAATATTAAAAAAATAAAAGAAACTGAAAATATTGAGTGCCAGTTCGCCACTCTACCTCTGAAGATGTCTTCCGCAGCCGAAGATGAAACGTTAGGGGAAAGTTTTACAAATCGACCACGGCTCATCAGCCCGAAAGGTTTAAATGAAGTTGACGCCGGCTGTGAAAGCTTACATTGTATGATTCTCAGTGCAGTTTTATGTTCAGGGCACTCATATAGTCGCATAATTTCTTTTGACAGTTATATTACATGAAATGACCTATATGATTTGCATTTCATCTTCAACATGTAATGAACGCAATCCATATGCTATATTTTAAATAAATATTTGTAGCATAACCACCCAGCATTTGTTTCTCTTAATATAAAAAATATGTTTTTCCCCTTTCTTTTCGTTCCTGAGATAGATTGGTTCCTTGAGGACGTGGTATCGTGCTTGTTTTGTTTTTATCTTTGAGTTCTTGGCTCATTCTATTAGAGGGGAGCATGCAGTCTACTCGCCGAACGCGCAGAACCAGCGCCCCGGCATTCAACGATAGTGGGATTGCGAAGAGCGCAAATGTATGGAATAACATAATAACGTCCTCCTCCATTTCATAGAGACAGAAATAAAGATTGTGTTGCGGCGGAGACAAGGATCAATATAGAAGAAGCACGGTAGAAATATCACAAGGATCGGAACCACTTAACAAACAAAAAATAATCAGTAAAATTACTATTATTATTAAAAAAGCACTGCCTAATAGGCAGGAAACCTTGGTTCGAATACCAGCCGTGAATCTAGCTTCATTGCCTCGTCTTGTAATTATTATCTGTGATCATTATTGCAGACCATAAAAAGATTAATATTACGTACCACCAACACAAGGTTAATAGTGCATAACTGAAACAATTTAGTAATGTGTCGCATATTTCGTGCTAGACAATGAGTCCCTTGGGTGATGACACATTCTTGGCTCTTGATATATCTTACGCTAGATCTCAGCACCTCCCATATTTAGGACACACATCCTCGTGAACTCTGAGTAATAAATTTGTAAATGTAGTTGGGGTACTTTTGCCTCAGATGCTGGTACGTGTTGTATTCATACGACGCAGATATATAAAATTTTGTGTCCGGTAAGGCACAGGAATTTGATTACTAGTTATTTGTGCTAATCCTCACTCCTCCCAAGCTCACACATGCTGAAGAACAGACGCCGAAATTTTTAAATAATTTCATGTATCTGAGACAGATATTCTCCACTCGTCTTTAAAGGTCTGAGAACAGTCTGTGTACCAAAATGATGTAGTAGGTTCACATAATCCTCGAAATCTTAAAATAGCCTTTGCAGAGATTATGTTTCCAAGAGGTATGCCAAAAAAATTACTTCTGGAGCGTGTCATTACATACTTCCCTTGTTAGCATTTTAGTACCAAGATTAAACCAACGCTTCTAACCGTTTCCCGATTCCTATTTTAAATACCGTATCCGGTTTCCCGCGTTGTCGGGCGAAGGAAAAAGGTACATTTGTTTCGCGTTTATTTCGAGCGAGTCCGCTGGAGGCGTCGTCCGAGGGAAGTGCTCGGCCGGGAGAAAGGGTTGGCAGACAGAAGTTCGGGGAACAGGAGGAGCAGGCGAGTCCGCGCGCGGGACGCGCCGCGGGCTCCGAGAAATGAATAAAAGATTCAACGAAATCCATTACAGGCCGAAAGAGAGCCGGAGGAGAGAGAAAGTGAGAGGCGGAGACAAGGCGACGGGCCTGCAGGAAACAAGAGGGTGGAGAAACAGAGCCGGCCCGCAAGGACAGCGACTGGACGAGTATCTGCAAGGATAAAGCACGCCGGCAGCTCCGCAGTAACAAAGAGTCCGCCGCTCCGTACAGAGGCGCTCCGCCCCCGCCCGCTGAGGGCGCATCGATTGCTTGTGGGCGGGTGGTGGCGGCGGCGGCGGCGGTGGTGGTTCCGGGAAATTGCTTGGCTCAGCCCTGGTGGACAGAGCGCGATACTTGTCGCATCAGCTGAATAAACCGCCGAGGTGCCGCAGCCGTCACTTGCCGGCGCCGCCCCACAAAGCAGCCGCCTCCCCCCCCCCCCCACCAACCACCCCGCCGTTTTAAAGGTAAGCTCCTTAAACGGGGAGGCGACACCGCCGCCGAGTGCGCTCCTGGCCGCCCGCTGCCAGCTTTGGCTGCACTTCCGCGGTCTTATCCGCAGGCGGTGCCAAGATTAAAACGAGCTGGGGCGACAGGGGTGAGGCGCACAAAGGGGGAAACGGCAGAGATCCAAATTCGTTTCAAGTTTTGTACCCTGTCCAAACAAATCTCTCTGGGATGATAAACGTTTTGGCGAAGCACCTTCTTCGCACGAGTGGCTATTTACAGGTGCAGGCACTAGTGACTATTCCCACAGAGTAACATATACAGAGAAGCAGCCCCCCTTAACCACTGTCCTACGCTTCCCTCGTAGTTCCGTAAGATGCTAGCAGGTGTCAGGCGGTTCCCCAGCTTAGTACCGGTAGACCACACAAGAGGCACTTCTGAGGGTGCCTTTCGCCACAGATAAATATATACAGACGGGAAACCTCCGTAAGGGCCCGGTCCTACGCTCAGGGATGCGGAGAGTGAGGGTTTCCAGCAGTACCATAAGATGTCCCATGATGGCGCTGCAGTCAGAAGCAGCCCTTTAAACTGGCCAGAGCAGGTGGCAGGTAGCGGCTGTCCCCACCAACCCCCCCCCCCCCTCAAACGCCTGCACGCTGGACAAAGCGGTGGCCTCATGGCAGGCGGCATGACCTCTCCCCTCAGCCTCCCCTCCACGCTACCCTCTGACGCGCGATGGCATCCTAACCCAGGGAACCGCCTGACATCTGCTAGCATCTTACGGAACTACGAGGGGAGCGTAGGACAGTGGATTAGGGGGGGGGGGGCTTCTCCTCTGTATATGTTACGCTGTGCTTTCGCACATCAGAGGATAGCGTGGAGGGGAGGCTGAGGGGAGAGCTCGTGCCACCTGCCACGAGGCCACAGCTGTGTCCGGCTTGCTGGCGTTTCAGAGGAGGTGGTGGTGGGGCAGCCGCTACCTTCCACCTGTTCTGGTGAGTTTTAAAGGGCTACTATTGACCGCAGCGCGATCATGGGACATCTTACGGCACAGCTTCAGCACCCCCGCCCCGCACCCCTGAGCATGTGACTGGGCCCTTACAGAGGTTTCCCATCTGTATATATTCGTCTGTGCTATTGCCCATTACTTCAGCAACCCTTTGTGAAATTACTCTCAAGAATCTACAACATTATATAACTTGCACATCATGGGCGATTATGTAAGGTTTTACATTCAATATCTTTATTTGCATCAATGATCACAAAAATTTTTTCGGCGTTATGATGACCAGTTTTGGTCAGTGATGACCATTTTCAAGTCTACCGCAAATCAGAAAAAGGACACATTTAGTAATAGTCTACCTTATAAAATATAAATAATGTAAAACATGTTTAAAAATATTATACAGCATACCTGTTGTTACATTGCTTAATGTAATATAGCCATAATGGCATCTTCACAGGATAAGTGTGTCTTTTCCTCATCTAGTTATGGCCGCGGTGGAGTAGCCGAGCGGTCTAAGGCGCCTTGCTGCGGAGCGCGAGGTTGCTCGCCATCAGAGGTTCGAGTCCTCCCTGGGGCATGTGGGTGTGTGTGTTGTTCTTAGGTTAGTTTTTCTTAGTTTAAGTAGTCTATAAGCTACGGACTGATGCCCACGCAGTTTGGTCCAATAGTTTTACAAATATTTGAACGTTTTTGAATTGGTTGTGATATAACTTTAAAATAAACATACACAGCTGGTGACATGTTTACTACGTTACTTTGTAGAACAACAACAGAACTGTGGCCCAATTCATGAAGATACACTTATGCTGTGAAGAAGCCATTGTGGCTATATTACATTGAGGAATGTAACAACAGGTACAGTGTATAGTATTTTTAAATATGTTTTACATTATTTATATTTTAATAAGGTAGAATATTATTAATGTGTCCTTTTTCTGATTTGCTGTAGACTTGGAAATTGTCATTACTAACCGAAACCAGTCGTCATAACGACGAAAATGTTTTTTGTGATCATTGACGTAAATAAAGTTACTGAAAGTAATTACGGAAAGGATCACTGGTATAGACTTACAACCATGTCGCACCTTGTGAAATATACGGTTTTGTTGTATTGAAGGCCACCATCGCTTGCATAGAAATTATATACTTTGTAGAGATGCTTTCGAGATTTTGGATTGGTGTTGTCAAGATTTCGACTAAATACCGCTTATGGAATTGAATGAACTTTAGAAAATCTACCGGAATTAAATAGATGCTTGTCTATCAAACGCTTTGCGCAACAATGTTTCACGATAGCGTTAAGTTACAGACACATTCGGGAAATAAAATCATAAAATATCGGACCTCGCTGAATATAAACATTGACTGCAGGTTCCGAATATCAAATCTACAGAAATTTAATGTAAAAAAGAGTTGAGTTTTAAGCAAACTTATTCAATCGAGGAACGAATCGTAATATTGACCAAGCATCTCTTTACAATTAACCGCAGCTTGCTCAAAACAATGAACAAAACATTATTGGGAATACGAGAAGGTCATCTTCAATTTAAAAAAAAAAATGTTTGAAATCAAACTGGGGTTTATTACAATAAGAATGAATAAATAAAGCTGACATTTGCATATTCCTAGCAACGAGTATGCGGAGGCGTCCGATCAGTACAAGAGTGCAAAACAGACACACGAATTGCGCTTCCGTTCTCTCTCCAGGTCGGATGAAAAAAATTGATAACTGCAAAACAAAAGGCAGAAATAAATATTTAAGGAAGAACAGATACGCGAGCGATAAGCGTCGCAGCTATAATTTTAATAATAAATGACTAGATTCGCTAGATGTAGCTTGTCGCTACCATTAGAAAAAAAAATGTTTGTATAGTCTATGGGACTTAACTACGGGGTCATCAGTCCCTAAACTTACAAACTACTTATTAACTACTTACGAAGTAGGACGGCACAAGTATCCATTCCCGAGGGGGGATTCGAACCCCCGACCGTAGTGGCCGTGTAGACCATGACTGGAGCGCCTTAGTCCCCTCGGCCACCGCGGCCGGCTACCATTCACAGAACATTTCAATGAAACCAACGAGGAAGAGGTGTTTCATAGTTTCATCAAAATCGTCTGCTGGAACAGCTCACGCGAAATAAGTTGCTTGTATACAAGCGATCGCTACCTTTGATACAATAACATCGAAATTTGCCTGGTATTTACCTCTAAGCGTTTCAATTTTCGTCCTGTAACGAGCAATGGTGCTTGCAACTAATATTTAATTTGGATGGTTTGTGGTTTGACGTTAACAAACTACGATGTCATCGGCCTCTTGCTTTAAAGACATTTATACCCACGAAACTATATTTCAAAATGGAACATATCACTGGGAACGCAGAGCGATAGCTAAAACTCAAGTTTCTACAGAAAGGAAACGATGGGTCCGAAAGAAGACCCCAGAGAGACGGAGGAGTACAGTAGAAAATGGACTGAGGAGTTAAAATAATATTTGGAGATGTCTGTGGTTGGGTTTTTCTAAAGGCAAAAAGAGAGAATATTATAAAGCAATGAGCCAGTCACACTGCAATACTCTTTGTCACCGAAATATTGTCGTGTTGAAATGGAAGCAGGCTTGACTTCGAAGGCAGTGTAGTCAACTGAACGCAGCACTTATACTGCAAGCAGGCTTATGGCGAACTGAAACGTACACGCAGCACAGACTGTCTTCGAGCAGAGTGCTCTGCTATTGATATACAGACAGAATGTACCAGAAATTAGAAAAATAGTTCACGTAAGAAACAAGTAGAAATTACAAGTGAACATAAGAAACATGTAGAACATTCTGGAAGTGTTAACTACAAATTAATAACTTTTGCTGCTGGACGGGATTGACCCAGCGACCTTCAGCACATCAGTCGGTGACGCTGTCCCTTGCGTTACGCCAGCAGTCGGTTAATGTGGGGTCTCGCAGCATTGCTCACTCTCCTGAAAAAAAAAAAAAAAAAAAAAAAAAAAAAAAAAAAAAAAAAAAAAAAACAGCGACCCGCTGTTAGGTTCTTTTGGAGCCAGCTGCAATATTCTGGATTCTGAGCTTGTCATGGGTCCTCTGTATGGCAGTTCTGGAGAATCCTTCCCTTCTACACGATTATCAACGATATACGTTCCTGCCGTGGTTTCATCAGTATCATAACCATATTTAAATTACTGGCACAAGAGGCCATTTTCGCTGATATGCTCTTCAGGATCGTAGTAAGGCCTCATGCGGAGGACGCGAACAATGTCTCTTTGTTTTAGTCGTTTCGACAGCTCATAATCCTCAATCTCGTATGTTACGTCTCACAGGCGGCGTATGACACGATACGGACCAAAGTATCGCTTCAATAACTTCTCTGATAGTCCAACGCTTCCGTACAGGGTAAAAATCCATAACATATCTCCTGGTCTGTTAACAACAGGTCGGTGCTTGTCGTTATACCGCTGACGGTCCTCCTCCTGGGCGTCCAGTTCCTTATGCGAGTCAGCTGTCTTGCTTCTTCGACACTGGTCATGAGCTGTTTAACATGGTGATCCTGAGTGCCGTCCGGTTGGAAAGGGAACAGCGTATTCATTGTCGTCTTGGCTTCACGGCCAGGCAGGGAGCAGCAAAACGGCGTGAAGCTTATGGTGTCTTGTCTTGCGGTATTATAAGCAAATGTCACGACTGACAGTATTGTATCCCAATCCTTCTGCTCAACATCGACGTACCTCGACAGCATATCTGCTAACAACTTGTTAAAACGTTCTTTAAGACCATTTGTCCTAGGAATGTATGCAGTTGTCATTCTGTGGTCAATGTCGCAACGTGACATTACCTCTGACACTAGTTTTGAGTGAAATTCTTATCCACGATCAGATATCATCACACGTGGTGCACCATGCTTCAGAATGATATCTTCTACAAGGAATTGTTCGACATCAGGAACTTCTGCAGTCGGCACAGGTTTTGTGAAAGCGTAGCGTGTATTGCAGTCAGTACAGACTATTATCCACCGATTATCGGTTTTCGACTTCAGGAACCTGCCTAAAAGATCGGCCCCAACTCGGTGGAATAGAGCTTCTGCAGGTGGAATCGGTAAGAGATGCCATGAAGGTAATTGCGGCACATGCGTCTGTCGCTGGTACTCTTTACAGTGACTCACGTAGTGCTTGACAGATCGGTAGAGACCTTTCCAGTAATACCTGCGTCTGATTCTGTCTAGGGACTTCATGAATTCCAGATGACCGGATATTGGAGCATGGTGGAAATACTTGAGAATAGCTGGTTGGAGTTAAGCTGGAACGACTAGTAGCCACTTGGGGCCCAGTGGATCGTAGTTGCTCTTATACAATGTCCCGTTTATAAGTTGGAACTCTCCATTGGTCGGATCTGCTTTCTCCAAGGCCTCTATCGTTTTTAATAGTGCTGGATCTTCCCTCTGTTGAACTGTAACATCACCTAATTCAGTGAGGGCTGAAATTTCATTCATGCCGTTGTGTTCCACCAATGAATTCCTCAAAAGGTAGTCGTCGTCCTTGTATTGGCACCTGTTCTTGAATACCACAGTGACATCGTTCTCTTGGAGTTTTAGCGCTCATCTTGCTAGTCCACCTGATGTATCATTCAAGCTAGTCAGCCAACACAAAGAATGGTAGTCTGTGACGACGGTAAATGGTTTGCCGAAGTTGTTGATAGCCCACATAACTGCGAAACATTCTTTCTCAGTTTTAGAGTAGTTTATCTCAGACTTTGAGAGTAGTCTTGATACATAGGCTATCACTTTTTCAGCACCTTCCTGAACGTGTACAAGCACTGTACCAATACCACAACTACTGGCGTCTGTGTGAAGTTCAGTTTCCGCATTCCCGTCGGACTAGGCTAGAACTGCTGCGGAAGTTAGAGCCTCCTTAAGTGCCGAGAAATCTCTTTCTTTTGTCTCGTCCCAGTAAAACTTGGCGTCTCCCTGCAGTAGTTCTTGCAATGGACGTGTCATGTTAAAAAATCTTTTTTTATGAAATTTCGGTAGTATGAGCACAGCCCGAGAAAACTTCTCACATCACGAATGTGCTGAGGAGTTGAAATTCTGTGACTGCCCTTAGGTTATCTGGATCAGAACGGACACCATCTCCATTGACTAGTTTCCCCAGGATTTTTATCTCTTTAGCGACGAAGGACACTTCTTTTGATTGAGGCGGATTCCTGCAGTCTAAACACACTTCAACACAGTTGAGAGGCGACTCAGATGTTCCTCAAATGTTTTCGAGAAAACGACAATATCATCTAAATATCAAAAGCATGTCGTCCGCTTAAGGTGTCGAAGAAAGCTGTCCACCATTCGTTCGAATGTGGCTTGAGCATTACATAATCCAAATGGCATTACTTTGATTTTATAGAGAACGTCAGGTGTAATAAAAGCCGTCTTCTCCCTGTCAGCTTCGTCAACCTCGATTTGTCAGTAACCTGTCTGCATGTCCATAGTTGAGAAGTATGTAGGTCCTTTCAAGCAGTTTAAGGTGTCGTGAATCGCCATGTGCCATCCTTCTTCTTTACGGGGACCACTGGAGCCGGCCGCGGTGGCCGACGTGACTGAGGCGCTCCAGTCACGGTCAGCACGGTCACTACGGTCGGGGGTTTGAATCCCCCCTCGGGCATGGATATTTGTGCCGTCCTAGTTCGTAAGTAGTTCATAAGTAGTTTGTAAGTTTAGGGACTGATGACCCCGTAGTTAAGTCCCATAAGCTTAACAAACATTTGAACATTTGGACCACTGGAGACGACCAAGGACTCTCCGAAGGTTGAATAATGTCATTTCGCAATATCTTCTCCACTTCCTCCCTAATTATCCGTCTTTCAGCTGGCTAATTGGTGGATGATCCCCCCTGTTAATCTTTGTGACTGGGTCGAACCCTTTTAGCCATTTCTTCGGGTCCTGTCCAGTGAACACCGACGGCGGTTTGATGTTCAGCTGGCTTACCGCTGGTTTCGTGTCCATTGTTCTTCTGATGATAAAGACTTCAGAAGGATGAACTCGGTATATCGCTTGTATTCCGGTTGTAGTCCATGTAAGCGACGGCTTTTACGTTGCCTAATCGGAGTCACGATGATGCAGCTGTTGTAAAGGATACCCGGCGCCTCCACCAAACAATGTGGAAATGTTGAAATGGAAGCAGGCTTGTCTTCGAAGGCAGGGTTGTCGATTGAAGACAGCACTTATACTGAAAGCAGGATTATTTCCAACTGAAACGTACACGCAGCACTGACTGCCTCTCGGGCAGAGTGCCCTGCTATTTATACACAGACAAAATATACCAGAAATTAGAAGAATAGTTAACATAAGAAACAAGTAGACATTACAAGTGAACATAAGAAACATGTAGAACATTCTGGAAGTGTTAATTAAAAAGAAATAAATTTTTGCCGGTGAACGGGATTGAGCCGGCGACCTTCAGATATTCCTTTTTTTTTTTTTTTTGTTTTTTTTTTTTTTTTTTTTTGTTTACAAACTGAAGCCTGGCAAAGGGAGGAGGTGTGACACGTGGGACATGTTGGGTGCAAGATGGAGGTTGACCAGTGTTACTTTCTGCAGTATATCCATCGAGCGCAGGGCGTTGAGCCGTACTGCTGATGTGCGTAGTTGACACAGTAGCTTACGGTAGTTGCCCGCTGTTGTTCGTGCCGCCTCCTTACGGAAATCGATGCCCAAACATCGCAGGGTTTGCACCACAGGTAAGGATCCTTGTCGGCCGCGGTGGCCGAGGGGACTAAGGCGCTCCAGTCACGGTCCGCACGGCCACTACGGTCGGGGGTTCGAATCCCCCCTCGGGCATGGATATTTGTGCCGTCCTAGTTCGTAAGTAGTTCATAAGTAGTTTGTAAGTTTAGGGACTGATGACCCCGTAGTTAAGTCCCATAGACTATACAAACATTTGAACATTTTTAAGGATCCTTGAGTTCCTGGTTCGATTTCTTGTCCTACATTCATGAATTGTGAGTTTCGAAAGTTAACCACGCTACCAGCTGCCTACCCGTATTTCTGTAGCCAATCTATTGCTGCGTGTGTCTCCTCTTCGGTCTTCACTTGAAGCACTACATCATCAGCATATGCTCTACATTTGAAGAACTGATTCTGTAGAGTGATACCTGTGAGTCGTTGGCGCCATCCTGCAAGATATGGCTCTACTGCGATTGCGTACAAGATTATGGACAACGGACACCCCTGTCTGACTGATCGTGAAATCTGGAAATGTTCCGTTATCTCTCCATTAATCAACCGCTGACCGGTCACCATGCAACAACTTCATCAACATAGTGGTAAAAAATCGGAACACCCATTCTGAGTATCACTGCCTTGAGGAAGGTATGATCAACTCTATCGAAGGCATGTTCAAAATCGATGCCTACCAATGCTCCACGTAGGCGACACGCCTTGGCAAGGCAGATAACATCACGATAGTCTCCCAAGGCCTTCTGAATATTGCTTGTACCTCCGAGACCTTTAGCACTTCGGTCCTTTAGCACTGTTTAAGCGTTCCTCTTATTATACGTATAAGGATCTTATAGTCGCTATTTAGGAGGGTGAAAGGCCGATAATCGCATGGTCGCTTCCCTCCCTGTGATTTCCGAATTGCAATCACGAACCCTTCTGCGAATTCAGTGGGAACTGGTAAATCCTGCGCCAGTATCTCGTTAAACATACTTAACCACATCGGTGCCATAATAGTGACAAACGTGCTATAGAATTCCAATGGGAAACAGTCTGGAACAGGGGATTTCTTTGGAGCTCCTCGTTGGATGGCTTCCACCATCTCCTCTTCCGTTATTGCTTGTAGGATGTCTGCTTCCGAGTTCGCGTATGTCATGTCCGGGATTTCATTTAGGACGGTCTCCATTTCCTGCTGTTCCACCTCGGCGGCCCCATAGAATCTTATGAAATGGTCCTGGAACGCCTAGGCTATGTCTTTCTGGGCTGTATATTTCCGGCCGTTGTCGAGTTCAACCTCGTGAATTAACCCCCGGCGTCTACATTGTCTCTCCCGTATTACATAGTGCATGGAAGGCTGTTCATTGTGGAGTCCATCCTGCCCTCGCACATATCATTGTACCTGCTACTCTGCATGTTGTTAGTTGTATTAGTTTTGCCTTGACATGGTGTACGGCTGTTTGGCGTTCTGGTGACGGAGGTTGGGAATAGAGTTCCCGGAGGGTCGTATAATAAAATTCAGACGTCATGCGCTTCCAACGACATGCCACCTTCCCATAAAAAATAAATGTATTTCTTAAGACTGGCTTCACTCACATCGCCCACCAATGGAGAACAGGACCATATGCATTTCTGCGCCTTAGGCAATTTTGCCAAGTTTCTTCCACCATACATCGACATTCTGCTTCGTGAAGATGGGAAACATTCAGCTTCCAATTACTATTTCACCTCCATACCTTTTTCCGGGTGAGGGTGACTGTACAGATATATGCCTCGCGGTCAGTTAACGCTGTTGGCCAAATTTCCGCATCCACTGTCGACGTCATCAGTCCTCGTGAAACATAAATCCTATCCAATCTACTCGCCGAGAGGCTGGTGATATGCGGGTATCCTTGTTGTACAGGATGTTTGAGGTCCCACGTATCAATTAATTAAATACCGTTGACCAGCGCTCTAAGTTCTTGACATGTCGTGAATTTAGGATGTTGCTCCTTCCTCTCTAGTACACAGTTGAAGTCTCCTCCTATGATACAAGCCTCGTATTGGCCCCTGAACAATGGGGTCACCTCTTGGGCGTAAAATTCCTGGCGTTCCCTCCTCTTATCGCTGCCTGATCGTGTATAAATATTGATCAGTCGTACGCCTCCTACGGTGACGGATGTTCCGCGTGCTGTGGGCAAATACTCTATGTCGACAGCACGTATCCCTTCTTTCAGTAATATTGCCGTGCTGATGCCTCTCTCGTCGCACGGTGGACAGTAAATGTCGTATCCATAGAAGCCCTGGGTGTGAAGAACTCGTACTTCTTGCAGCAGCGCTATGTCTATATCCGCCGCCTTGAGCATGTCACGGAGCATCTTCATTTTGACGGGCGTCTTTATGCCACTGATGTTAATGGACCCTATCCGGTACGCCTGTTGCATGGTAAGCGTCATAGGAGAGCCATCGTCTGACAGTTAACAGCTCCAATCCTCCTTGTGCTCCATCCCATTCTCCCATCTCACTTGTTGTCATACGTTAGTCGAAATGGCCCCCGGTCTCATTCCGCCGGGGTGCTTGTCTGCTACTACGTCGTCCTCGTCTGCGTACTGAGCCGCCTCTGTTGCCCAGTCCAAATGCATTCTTTCGGCGCCATGTTCTGTGGTCCGTTTGACGTTCTCAACAGTCAACAATCCTTTATCTGTTTCCACCTCGTCTTTTGTTACGTCATTCCTCTGAACACAGGTCGTCGCCTCACTTCTCTCCTCGCTCGGTATTTCTTCCGCGGTCGCTGTTTGTTGTTCCTTTCTGTGGCTCACCTTGTCATTCGTCTCTGCTTCCTTGCTGTCTTTGTTGGACGAAAGGCTGCATATCCTCCGCCGGTTTGGCGCTAGCTGCTTCCGTTGTCTGACCTCCGAATCTGATATCAGAATGGCCTCCTCATCTTAGTTTTTCAAGTCCACTTCCTGCTCCTTCGCACTTTCAACCTCCATTTCCACCACGTCCTGCAAGGGCTGTGGCAAAGACATAACGTCCTGCGACCGCCGATCATGATCCATCTCCGCCTCTTTTGGATTTGATTCATTAGATTGGTCTTCCGACTTTGCTCGTCGGTTCGGTTCTGGTGTGGTTCTCGTATCCTCGCGAAAGGCAGTTGTAGTAGCCTCGTTTGTGAACGAGACCTCACGTGTCCCACCTTTCAACACCGCGAGCAAATTCTTGGTTGTCCGTCGTATTGCTGACGATTGCCCGACAGCCACTGATATACAGATATGACGGAACGTGTTTGCGTAATTTAATCTTTACCTGTCTTACGCGGTTCAGGACACGATATGTTTCCAAAGTCGCCTATTTCTCGGCTTCATGTGAGATAACCGTGCCGTACTGGCTCAAAGCCTCTGTCACCAGTTTTTCAGGCAATTCGAACGGTAGCTCGAAGACGCGGATTGTTCTTAATCCAAAAAATGTTCAAATGTATGTAAAGCTTATGGGACTTAACTACGGGGTCATCAGTCCCTAAACTTACAAACTACTTATGAACTAGCTAATACTATGACGGCACCAATATCTATGCCCGAGGGAGGATTCGAACCCCCGACCGTAGTGACCGTGCAGACCGTGACTGGAGCGCCGCAGTCTCCTCGGCCACCGCGGCCGGCGTTCTTAATCCCATTCCGGCGTGATCCAGTGTAACCGCTCCGAAGTTTCCGTCTGAATGACAACAACGGAGACCTTGTTGGCGTCGTAACATTCTATCATATGCCGCTTCATCAATGAGCTTGCAGTAAACGACGCTACTGACAATGGGCAAGTGTATTCCTATCAGAACGCCCGGCTTGATTTTACCTCATCTCGTAGAAAGCGTTCTATTTCGTAAGCCTTTGGTCGTGCAAAGTCTTATTGAAAGTGAATCGCAGTGTCGATTTACGATATGAAAAAGCCATAGTTCGTTCTGTGCACTACTAAATTACACCGCTACGCACTTCGCGTAAACAACTCGCGCGCCGCGCCTGTGGCCGGGACGTAAACAGCGTCAGAGCCGGTGCACGGCCGAAGCCCAACTGTATTCCTTGTGCCACGCGGCAGTCGGTTAACGTGGGTTCTCGCGGCAATATTGGGTTTGTATCTGTATCCACGACGACGATACAATGCCGGGGGGGGGGGGGGGGTAATTAAAAATATCATGACTGGCTCCAAGGCAAGGGTGCCACGGCTGTGTCCTCTACATGGTGCGGGCACCCATATTCTTTTCAATATATATTTATTCCCTTTATCCACCTAAGTTTCAATGGTCTGAGCTTTCTATATTTCGAGGTAGCCCATTCACCTGCGATTATTATGTTTAGTTAGGTAATAGGTGAGAAACATGTGATTATGTTTAGTCAGATAAGATAATGTTCATATTCTTCATTAAATTTATACGCCTTAGATTTTGTAGGGAGTATGTAAATAAAGTACTTCTACGAGGCTGTGCTGTAATCATGTTTTACAGGTCTGGACGCAAATGGGGCATGGTACATCATATTCAGCGGTAGCAGCCTATTGACCGTTGATACTAATTAAGTCTAAATTCATTTCATGTAATCCGCCCAACTTTTCAGTCTCGAAATTGCTATGTGCAGTTTGCCGTATGTGAAGAACGGCGGAAGATTTAATCGCTTAGTTTCACATTTGTTCACCCAAACACTTTGTTCTACTACTTCATATTGTAGCTACGGCACCCACCTTTCCTACGAATTTGAAACACGTTGGAGTACATTACACTGTCGTCTGCTTTCTCCAAGTCGTCAAATCCTGTGAACTAAACTTGTTTTTTTTTCTGATCTTAAAATGAGACACACAAAAAAGTGGGTAAACCGAGCATATATGAATTAATATTTTTGTCTAGAAACAAATTAGCGTCTACCTCTTGCCTACGACCAATGATAGTACTTGCTAGATAAACATTAGAAACGAAATGTGAATATGAATCGTACAAGCACAAAGAAACAACACAGTGTATTCAGTGGAAATTAATAATGAACTCATGGCAAAAGTATTGAGATTTAGTTTTTATAGCACGACATAACGGACAATAACATAGAACAATAATGAGAAAGATCTTCTTGAATGTTTTAAGTATGCTTGCAATATTTGTAAATTATTAAGAGTGTCTTCAATGTATTCCACAGATCGGAAAGAGAATAGTTTTAAGATAATGTGACATTTAATGGATAGAGTACATAGGAAAATTATAACATACAGTGAATAATTATGTGAGGAAAATACATTACAATATATGAAACAGAACTAGTTGCAAACATATCTAATATCCTTATAAGCGCTGCGTTATTAGCATACTCGTAAGCCTAGCCTCACAGATAAAAGTTACCGACACGCACATACTTTTCCTAAAAGTATTATTTCTTCCATCACCGGCGCGTTATTCAAACAGAGGCAGTTCCATGTCACTGAAAAAATAGACTACATTCTCTACGCTGCAACGCATCCATTCTGCCTTGCGGCCTTTCGCCATACAAAGAAACAGTGGACAGTTGTATAGGCATCCTTGCCGTGAGATAAATTAGTGGAATAAGGAGAGGAGAAAGGACTCATCCACTTTGGAAGTGTCAAAAATGTGAAGGGGATTGAAAAGGTGGTATTGACGGAAGGCCCAAGCCCCAAGTAACAACATTTGCCAGTTTAACGAACAATTTATTCAAAGGACACCTGAATAGCTCCTTATTCTATTAACAAATCTCGGCAATAGAGTATCAAGCAAAATAGATTTTGCTAAAAGACAGATCAACCTTTACAAGCGTTTTTTTACATAGAAAAAAACATTAGCAAAACTTAATTATGGAAACTGCACTATATATATATATTGCTGGAACAATAGGAACAATTTAAAACAAAGTCATGATTGACACTTAAATACAAGGAAAATGCTCGCGACCACTCTTTTAAAAACAAAACAAGGAAATGAACTTACAAATCCAACTTAAGAAAACCAGTATTTACAGGACAAGAATTTAACTTGACCACGAACCGCAGTGGCCAAGAGCCCGTAAGGAGAAAGCTATCGTGAAACCAATTACAGGTACTCAGATACTAGGTTTCAACACTAAGTGCAGGAACCCGCACACAACTGGAGTAGAAACCTAACCGGGCCCTGTCCGCTGGGTCCGGCCGCCAGACTACAAATCTTAACCTCAATGCACAACTGGAACATACAGATATGTTTTTCAAAAATAAATCTTCAAAACATTACTCAGTTATCCAAACAATGATTTAAAAATGATACCCAATTTTACCTTTGTACTGTTTAGTATTATCACACATTGGGCTCTGTTAAAGTTATTCGTGGTATTATTTCTCACTGTGGTGCATGGTTTTATATATAAATAGTGAAATAAAAATCTGAGATTAAAAACTAATATTTTAAGAGCGTAATCAATGTCTGCTGCAATGTTTATAGCAATAGGAATTAAAATATGGAAGACATTAGCACTTAGGTTTTGCTTCCGACTGTGAACGTTAACTTGTATGCAAAAACATTTAAGTTCATTGTAAATGTAGAGTTTTTCATTCTATCATTACCTGACCTTTTTGTAATAATAATACGTAGCTTTTTAACAATCCTGAATCAGTGTTTCTGTTGACTGGAAGTAAAAGCTAACACTGGTTCAGAAGAATGCTGCCTTATATGAATAAACTCAAACGGGAGAAAGAAACAAAAAACAAAGTAACACAGCAGGTTAATGTATCACATCACCTTGTCCTTGTTACTCACTTGTTACAATACTTATCTGAAATATGGGCAATTGACATTTATAGATGGTTTTCCTTGGAAACGTCAGTACACCACTAAGGAGACGGTATTCCACGTGTGCTATGTAGTGGCTACAACTGATTAATGACAGAAAAGTGACTCAGCATCGAGCTTAATTACAACAGCTTGTCCCTACATACATTACGACGCCAGCGACCCTAACGGAAGTGTGATCTTCTATCAAATGCTTGCGCCGAGGGGTTCTTTCCCGACATAAATCTTCCTTTTGCTAATGTTATTTTTTAAGTTTCGTATCATCATCCACTGGCAAGATTTCATGGTTCTACTTAATTCACCGTCACTATTCCACACATTCATCATTTTAGATGCGCAGCTCTTATGATTACCGTGTTTGCAATTAACAATTCTGGGTATAAGGTCCGTTTCATATACAAAACATATTTTTTTACTGTTCTCCCAGACATGTTTCAGCACCTGTGTGCAATCATTAGTGTTTTTGTGTGTGTGTGTGTGTGTGTGTGTGTTTATTTGTGGTTGTGAAAATCAAAATACATTATTTTGGCACTAACGTATGTGTGAATATTAGGCCTAAAAGTATGTCTTTTTTTAATCCTAATATTCCTACATAGGTTAGTGCTCAAACAGTGAATTTTGATATTAACATCCATAAGTAAGTAGAATTAACTCACTGATGATAACGCAGAATTGCTGAAACTTCTTTGGGTTAGAAATAGAAAAGAAGTGTTTTTCGTATCAGGAAATGAAATGTTTGTATAGTATATGGAGTTAAATACGGGGACTTTAATCCCTAAACTTACAAACGACTTATGCACTAACTAAGACTAAGGACGGCACAAATATCTATGCCCGAGGGGGGAATCGAACCCCCGACCGTAGTGGCCATGCAGACCGTGACTGAAGAGCCTCAGTTCCGTCGGCCACCGCGGCCGGCTGGTATCAGGCGGATCTCATACCCACACTATTCCACTTGGTGTGCATAAACGTGAGAGAAGTGTAACACGTTCAGGCTTCAAGTAATATTTTCAATGTAAAAGGAAGCAGATGTACGAAAATAATGGGACTATCAGTTTCTTAAGTCATGGCTCAAAATAATACACCAAATTATTTACAGGCTAATAGATAATTTGACGGGAGTTTATTTCGGGGAAGTGTATTTCTCATTTATCAGAGATGTTGGGGCACGAGTCCATACTCGCCTCACGACTTATCTGACAAGGTAGTTTATAGAAGTTGAACTACGCTTATAGCCTTAAAATTGTGAAGTTAGCAGGGGTGAAAATATACGGGAACAGAAAGTAAACTACATATTTTACAGAAACCAGACAGCAGTCGAAGGGGTTGAAAGAGGAGCAGACTTGGAAGCAGCGTAAGACGGGACTGTAGTCTTTCCCCGATGATATTCAATCTGTATACCGAACAAACTGTCAAGTAATACAAAGAGAAAATTTAAAGGGAACTAAAGTTGGGGGAAAAGAAACAACATTATTGGGAAATACCTGTGATATTGTAATTCTGTCGGAGACTGAATACCGTGCCACGCCTTCCGTCAGACCCAAATCTTCTACTTATCTACTCAGTACTAATATAGTGCCTTTTCGGCATATCTCAAACACTTCAAGCCCGGTGTGCATTCGAAGAGAAGAAAGGATGTTTGCGCATCTTCGTCACTTACATAGGTAGAAATGATCATCAGAATAAAATACGAGAAATCAGAGCTCGAACAGAGAGATTCAAGTGTTCTTTCTTCCCGCGCGCTATTCGAGAATGGAATGGGAGATAAATAGTATAATTGTGGTTCGATGAACCCTCTGCCATGCACTTAAATGTGATTTACAGAGTATCCCATGTAGATGTAGATGTAGAGTATACACTGGTCAAAACAATTAGTGGATCAGTTGAAATGTCAAGGATCTGAAGTATAGTCATCGGCAGAATGAATTAAAATGGTTGGAAGTCATTCGGTCGGTTCTACGTAGTGGAGACTACAACATAACGTCATCGGAGATAGTTGTAATAACAGAAAATTGCTGCACAGAAGGTTTGTGTTGATTTGTGTTTACACAACCCGACGAGTTACATAGGCAGTTGGGTTCAGATACTGTAGTCGGCAGGTACTGCAATGGAACAACAACGTGACTTACGGGAAGCTATGGCATGGAGAGCCATAGGAAGGTTGGACACTGAGGGAAGTGGCTGCAGCTATTGTACTGTCAAATGTGGAATTTCCAGGACCTGGACGCGATTTCAGACAATACTAAACGTTAAAAAATGGCATGACCAACATCGTCAATTAGTAACATTAACAAGAGATGGCCGTTATCTTCGGTTAAGAGACTGTCTAGAAAGGAGTCTGAAAGCATCTCAGCTGCAAAGCATCCTCCAGGTAGCAACAAGTCGCGCATTTCAACACAAACAGACTTAAATCGCCTTCAGGGATGTGATCTTTACGGACGGAGATAATTAAAATGACGATACCTTATAGCTAGCAGAAACTGGACGGATGAATATCAAGATTGGAGTCGTAACGAATGGCGCCACTTCTGTTCACAGATAATTCAAGATTTTGTGTTCAGTCCAGTAATCGTCGTTTCCTCATCAGGAGAAAACGTGGAACTCGGAACAGTCCTGCTTCTGTCTAGCAAACTTCACCATATCATGGTGGTGAACAAATGGTTTTTGCAGGGGTCAGTATTGGCGGTCGTTCGGAGATCAATTTCGTTCAGAAACGCGCTTTCTCTGGTGAGAGGTATAGAGACATAATCCTTCTACGTTTTGTTGGTGCCATTTGAGATGGGTTCCTTTTGGTGGACAATAACACTCTTCCCCAAAGAGCTTCACTGATGGACTGCATGCCTATAGTTGAAGGAATTGAACGAATGGTGTGGCCAGCTTATTTACCGGACTTAAATCCTACTGAACATGCCTCGTACTCATTTCGTAGAGCACATTACAACCAGACCAGCACCTCTCACAACGATTGCAAAGCTGGATATTGCACTCATGGAAGAATGACCAAGAATCCCTCAAGAGCTGATTGATAATCCCACGCTGTCCATGCCATACAGGTGTGGAACTGTAACAGCCGTCTGAGGGTTATCACACACCACATCAGAGGGCTCATTCTTAGTCAATGTCATGTAAACCTCAATCAAAGAGTTCAGACAGGAAAATACTGTAGTGTGCCACACACAAATTACAGTATAACCAATATCTGATTAAAATACGTCACTATCTTGCTGTAAACCCGGCGTTGCCCGGGTATTTTTGTAATCTATACTCCCGTAGTCCACCTCCCCTTCCCTCCTCTCTCTGCGTCCATCTCTTTCGCTCCCATCTCTATGTTCATTTCTACCTTTTCCTCTCACGGCCAAGTTTTTTGCAAGATACCCTCTGTCATGTACCATAACAACATTTATGCGCCCAGTGACCTTACTCCAGGCTTAAAGGTCATGTGTGCAAAACTTAATCAAGATCTAAGAAAAACTATGCATTTTGTCAAAGTACGTAAGAACCCTCCACCATGCACCGAACGAAATTTTATAAACAGTGACATTACTGTCGTTTTTAAGATCAAGTGTATACAATTTCATCAATATCGCAACAAACCTATAGATTTGTATGCAATGTAAATGCAGCGTCACATTGAAAAACGCACTTTGTTGTTCTCAAATTTTTCAAGTTTTATTTCATATAACCCTTGTTCTTAGAATATATAAAGGAAAAAAGATCAAATAAATAAAAAATACAATAAAAAATAAAAAAAATCTTTGAAATCGGTCGAGCCGTTCTCAGGTTGATTTGATTTTTCCAGGGAAGCCAAAACAGTCTTGGTCCAGCCCGCCACTGCCAGCACCGAAACTAAGTTTATTGTGCGGTATCGCTCCCCGTATATCTAGTAAAGCCAACCAATGCCCTTGAACAGTGCAAGGAGTCCCTTTACCAGTTCTTTATTAGACACAATTTCTTCGGGTCTGGTTGTCCCAAATATTCTGTGCCTTTTATTCTCCAATGCAATGCATTCGAAGATTAGATGTGATGCAGTTTCATCACTGTCATCACAGATCGTACAATTAGGGTCATTTCTGTTATTCCCATTGTACGTAGGTGTTTTTTGAAATTCCCATGGCCTGTCAGCAATCCAACCATGAGTCTAATGTCTCTCCTGTTCAGGCCCAGGATTGCGGAGCTTCTTTTAAAACATGGCTTTGGCATCATTACCTTACCATGTTTTTGTTGATGGACTTTGGTCAAATATTGTACGTGCTGTCTTCTGAGCCAGTTACGTAGCTCCAATTTGATCATTGCCTTGGTGATTGTCAGGACAGGTTCCGGTCCAATAAATGGAGTCTCTGCCCCATTCTGGCTAATCTGTCGGCATGTTCGTTGCCACTGATCCCCGAGTGGCCAGGGACCCACAATAGGTTTACCCTATTGATTTCCCCTAGCTCCACCAGAACCCTGTGACATTCTGGAACAATTTTAGACCTTGTTGTAGTTGCTGCCAGTGATCTCAGGGCTGCCTGGCTGTCTGAATAGATATATATGCTACTATCTTTGTAGCACCTACGCAAATTCTCCTCCACACATGGCCTGATGGCAGAGATTTCGGCCTGGAATACTGAGGCCAGTTTCCCTAGAGAGATGACGCCCTCCAGTCTTGGCTGCACCCCGTGTACACCGGCCCCAACGCCTTGGTCTGATTTCGACCCGTCAGTGAACCAGACAATATCCCCCGTACTGTGTCTAACTATTTTCTCCCACTGCTCCCTACTTCCAATTGTTATACTGAATGGCTTGTTGAAGCAGTATGGGATATAATATAGTCGACTGGCATTTCCTATATTTACCTCACTCACTATTTTAGTGTGTGATTCTGGATATCCCGAAGAGTTCCAGTTGTTGCCAGATTTGAGTCTGTATGCACCAGCCGCTGCCTCCATCTTGTCCCAAAGGTGTAATGGGGCATATCCAGCATCGTTTCCATCCCAGCAGTTGGTGTGCTGCTAATTCCACCTGTTATGGCTAAGCAGGTTAGTCTCTGCACCTTACCAAGCTCCTTAGCAGCAACCTGCTGTTCTACCTTCTTCCACCACACGATCTCCCCATAGGTGATCCTGGGTCTAATCACTGTGGTGTATTTCCAGTGCATACCCTTGGGGCTCAGGGTCCATGTCAGTTTCTCATCTAGGGTAAACCCTAGATATTTCACTGTCCCCTTCACAGGTAGCGCTTCATTGAAAAGCTTTACATTCCAACTTGAGTGTTGGATATATTTTTCCTTGTGAATGATACAACAACAGTCTTCTTAGGACTAACCCCCAGATCCTGTTTTCTGCACCAGTCTTGCACAATGTCCAAAGCACCTTGTGCCATATTCTTCACTGTGTCAGTAAATTTACCAAGTATTACTATGACAAGATCATCTGCGTATCCTTGGCAAAAGTACTGCCTAGAGTTTAATTCTCCAATGAGATCATTCATTACTAGATTCCACAATAAAGGGGAAAGAACTTCTCCTTGTGGGCAACCCCTATTGGTGTTGATTACCATTTTTTCATTCATCATGGAAGCCTCTAACTTTCATCCACTGAGCATGGCCCTAGTCCACCTACATATAGTGGTCCCTAGGTCATGCACCTCTGCTGCCCTAACCATGGAATCGAAGGTCGTGTTGCTAAAAGCCCCCTCAATGTCCAGGAAGATACAGAGGGCTATTTCTTGAAAGTGTAGTGCTTTTTCCACCTTCCCAACAAGTTGGTGGAGAGCTGTCTCACATGATTTACCTGGTTGATATGCATGTTGGTTTGAATGTAGAGGAACCGTACTTAACCTCCTTTCTCCAACATGAACATTAACCAGCTTTCCAATGTCTTAAGTAAGAATGAAGGAGGACAGACTGATTGGTCTCATATCCTTGGCCTTGGTATGATCAATTCTCCCTGGTTTTGGAATGAAGACAATCTTCACTGCCCTCCAGGCACTGGGAATGATTCCTGCTGCTAGGCTAACCCTCAATAAACTGCATAGGAATCTAATAAGATTTTCTCCCGCTTGTTGCATGAGAGCTGGAAAGATTCCATCGGGGCTAGGTGACTTGAACGGTTGAAATGTTCCCACCGCCCATCGGACCTTACTGAAATCGACACACTCCTTGGCCAGATCCCAGTCCTCTTTGCGAATACCTGAGAACCGTTGTCTCTCAGTAATCGCATTCTGGTCTGACTTATCCCCCAGAGTATATTGAGGAAAGTGAGTCTTGAGAAGCAGTTCCAGCGTTTCATGTGCTGTCTTTGTATACTCCCCATCCTCCTTCCTCAATGTTCCTCCTGGATTAGTTGGTACTCTAGTGAGGATTTTATGAAGTCTCGCTTGAGCAGCCATGTCCTCCACTTCCTCAGAGAATACCTTCCAGGATGCCTCCTTTGCCCATCTGATGGCAAGGCTGTAATTGACAAGGGCCTCACGATACTTTGCCCATTGTCATTTGCGCCTCGCAAGGTTAAACAGTCTTCGTACCTGTTTCCTTTGCATTTCCTTCAAGGCACACTCCTATTTGTGCACTTCTTAGTGATTGAGCAGTTGTCCTGGTGTGAGGTCACTATAGCAGAGGTTACGGCTTCTGCTACTTCCTCAAACTCTGCTGGATTCCTTATTGAAGTTTTAATTTCCGATAGGCATAAGTCAAGGTCTCTCCTATACGTCTCCCAGTCCGTTTTCCTGGGATTCCTACAGGCCATGGTCTGTCTGGTTCCCATTTCAACCTTGAATTTAATATACATGTGATCTGATGAGGATGGCTCCAGGACCACATGCCCACTGTTTGACGTAACTTCCCATCATTATGGAACCAAAAGTTATGTCAATTACTTCTTCCCTTCTACTATTCCTGAATGTAGGTTCATCACCCCTATTCAGGATCTCCAAGTTGTTAGATAGGAGAAATTCAAGAAGGTGCTCACCTCTACTGTTGTTGTCCTTGCTGCCCCACGATAGATTGTGGGCATTGGCATCACATCCCACCAACAGTTCGTCACTTTGCCGGTGGCAGGCTTCCATCAGTCTCCTCACTTCCAAAGGAGGAGGAGAGCTGTCTTCATAAGGAATGTATGCTGAAGCCAAAACAATCTCCCTCTTGATGCCTTCCTCACATTGCTGCATCCTGATGGTCACCAAGTCCCTGGAACAAAAATCCATCATTGGTATGAAAGGTATTCCATTTCTAACATAAATGCATGTTCTGGAGTTTTTTAGATTTTTAGCATAAATCAGCTTACCTCCAGTACCACCGAGGCCCGATACACCCCCTTTGAATAAATATGGTTCTTGTATCAGGGCCATGTCCACCTCCTGTCTCCCCAGGCGACGGCTCAGGGCAGCAGTGACCCCTTTACTGTGCTGCAGGTTTATCTGCAGCAGTTCCAGTCCCCATCTTGCTGTCATTATTGCCTTTAAGGTCTTTGATTACCCTGACGGCGACCTGCGAGAACCCTAAAAACAGTTTGAGGCCTTGCTCTCGGATTGCCTTCAGGGACTTCTCTCCGACCTCCACCACCTGTGTTCGTCCTTCTGGAACGACCTGTCCAGACTTTTGGGTTCTGGACCCTTATTTTCTCGAACAGAGTCTTTGGAGAGACATCCTTAAGGATCTTTGGTACCCATATTGATACCTTTGGTTGCTGACTTGACCAGCAGCTTCGCGTCCTCCCACGGGGATATCATGGGCACCTTTTCCTTAAGCCATTATGAGGGCACCGCGATCTAGATAGACCCTCCTTAATTTGGGTCCTGGACCAGCGCCCCCCCCCAATCTCTTCAAAGAGGGCCATCTGCACGAGCTAATCCTGCTGCGAGGTGATGCTCACCAGTGGATATCCTTCGTGGACAACCGCCAGTCTAAAGACCGAGACTGCAGTACTATAGGTCTGTTTCCCTATTTCCTGCCTCAGCCTTTTAGGATCACGTTTGTCCAGAGAGGAGGGAGTCTTAGATTCCTCCCTAATCCTCTTGCCACCTGTCTTTGACGTCAAGGGGGTCTGTGTATCCCCTTCGACCTCAGGCAGTTTCTTTTTGGAGGTCTTGGGCTCAAGCCCTTTTGATTCCCTCCACTTATGCTTAGGACGCCATTCGTTTCCTTCCTTTTGCTTCTGTTCGTTGAGAAGTTTCCTCCTCTGAGCCTCTTACCACCTGTTTTTGACGTCGAGGGGGTCTGTGTATCCCCTTCGACCTCAGGCAGTTTCTTTTTGGAGGTCTTGGGCTCAAGCCTTTTTGATTCCCTCCACTTATGCTTAGGACGCCATTCGTTTCCTTCCTTTTGCTTCTGTTCGTTGAGAAGTTTCCTCCTCTGAGCCCCAGACAAGACCTTAATCCTAATCTGGTCCAACTTCTCTGTTACAGTTCCCACTTCTTGCTCAGGTCTAGACCCTGATTCAGAAGTAGGAGTGCACTCCATCGGTCCTGATCCCGATGTCTGAGTATCTGAGGTCTCAGATTGCCCCTCAGATTCTTTTAAAATACTTTCTTTCTCCGTGTTCATCTTAGTCCCACGAGATTTGGGGATTTATATGGTCCACCATGATAACCCAGCGCGGTTCAAGGTTACTTACTCAGGGAGGTCGCCCGGAATCACTGAGGCTCCGTTCGAGACACATCCACCCCTCGGCACGGATCGCATCACACTTTGGGTTGGGAAAGGAATTGGGAAAGGACTGGGAGAGGATAAGGAAGACGGGACGTTGTGGGACACGCTTGGTCTGATCCATCAGCTGAGGCCTTTCCGGCAGTAGGTACTCTACCTTCGGTATAGCCCTCTGCTTCACACGGATACACAAGCCTCTCCACCCGCACGGACAGTGCTTCGCCCGGAGAGGCGTTCTTAAGTTACTGCGCGATCATTATCCGTTTGTATATGTTAAGGTCCACCCCCATGAACCACAGACATTGCCGAGGTGGGGTGGCTTGCGTGCCTCAACGATGCAGATAGCCGTACCGTAGGTGCAACCATAGCGGAGGGGTATCTGTGGAGAGGCCAGACAAACGTGTGGTTCCTGAAGAGGGGCAGCAGCCTTTTCAGTAGTTACAGGGGCAACAGTCTGGATGATTGACTGAGCTGGCCTTGTAATATCAGCTAGTGTGGCTTTGCCACACAGCTACTGCGGACGGCTGAAAGCAAGGGGAAACTACAGCCGTTACTTTTCCCGAGGACATGCAGCTCTACTGTATGAACATATGATGATGGCATCCTCTCGGGTAAAATATTCCGGAGGTAAAATAGTCCCCCATTCGGATCTCCGGGCGGGGACTACTCAGGAGGATGTGATCATCAGGAAAGACAATAGTGGCATTCTACGGGTCGGAGCGTGGAATGTTAGATCCCTTAACCGAGTAGGAAAATTAGAAAATTTAAAAAGGGAAATGGATAGGTTGAAGTTAGATATAGTGGGGATTAGTGAAGTTCGGTGGCAGGATGAACAGGATTTCTGGTCAGGTGAATACAGGATTATAAATACAAAATCAGTTGGGGGCATCACAGGAGTAGGACTGATAATGAATAAGAAAATAGGAATGCGGGTAAACTACTATGACCAGCACAGTGATCGCATTATCATTGTCAAGATAGATACGCAGCCAACACCGACAACAGTAGTACAGGTTTATATGCCAACTAGCTCTGCCGATGATGAGGAAATCGAAGAAATATATGAGGAGCTAAAGGAAATTATTCAGACAGTTAAGGGAGAGGAAAACTTAATTGTCATGGGAGACTGGAATTCGGTAGTAGGAAAAGGAAGAGAAGGAAAAATAGTAGGTGAATATGGATTGGGAAGAAGGAATGAAAGAGGAAATCGCCTGGTAGAATTTTGCACGGAACATGATTTAATCGTAACTAACACGTGGTTTAAGAATCACAAAAGAAGGTTGTATACGTGGAAGAGACCAGGAGACACCGGAAGGTATCAGATAGATTTTATAATGGTAAGACATAGGTATCGGAACCAGGTTATAAACTGCAGGACATACCCAGGGGCAGATATAGACTCTGACCATAACTTGTTAGTCATGAACTGTAGGCTGAAGCTGAAAAAACTGCAGTAAGGTAGGAAAATAAGGAGATGGGACTTAGATAGATTGAAGGAAAGTGAAGTTCTGGAGAATTTCAGAGGGAGATTTAGGCAACAATTGACAGAAACAGGGAAAATAAAACAGTAGAAGAGGAATGGGTAGCATTGAGAGACGAAATTGTGAAGGCAGCGGAGGACAAAATAGGTAGAAAGGCAAGACCTACAAAAAATCCATGGATATCACAGGAAATACTACAGTTAATTGATGAAAGGAGAAAATATAAAAATGCAGTAAATGAAACAGGCAAAATGGAGTACAGACGACTAAAAAATGAGATTGACAGGAAGTGCAAAATGGCTAAGCAGGAGTGGCTAGAAGCCAAATGTAAATCTGTAGAAGAATGCATAAGAAGGGGAAAAGTAGATACTGCCTACAGGAAAATAAAAGAGACATTTGGGGACAAGAAAGGCACCTCTACGAATATCAAGAACTCAGATGGGAAACCAGTTCTCAGCAAAGAAGGGAAAGCTGAAAGGTGGAAGGAGTACATAGAGCAGCTCTACAAAGGAAATGAACTTCGAGACGATGTTGTAGGAAGGGAAGAGGAAGTCGATCAAGATGAAATAGGAGATACTATATTGAGAGATGAATTTGACAGAGCCTTGAAAGACCTAGGTCGGAACAAAGCCCCAGGAGTAGATGACATACCCTCAGAGCTACTAAAGTCTCTGGGAGAGCCAGCCATGACAAGACTATTTGAACTGGTGTGTAGGATGTTCGAGACAGGCGAAATGCCCTCAGACTTTAAGAAAAATGTAATAATCCCCATTCCAAAGAAATCAGGCGCAGACAGGTGTGAAAATTACAGAACCATCAGTTTGATAAGTCATGGTTGCAAAATTTTAACACGAATTATCTACAGGAGAATGGAAAAGCTGGTAGAAGCTGACCTCGGGGAAGATCAGTTTGGATTCAGGAGGAACATAGGAACTCGGGAGGCAATACTCACTTTACGTCTTATCTTAGAAGATAGATTAAGAAAAGGCAAACCTACATTTTTAGCATTTGTAGATTTGGAGAAAGCATTTGACAATGTTGACTGGAATACACTCTTTCAAATTCTGAAGTCAGCAGGGGTAAAATACAGGGAAAGGAGAGTTATTTACAACTTGTACAAAAGCCAGACCGCAGTTATTAGACTCGAAGGGCATGAAAGGGAAGCATCAGTTGGGAAGGGAGTAAGACAGGGTTGTAGCCTTTCTCCAATGTTATTCAATTTGTACATCGAGCAGGCGGTGAAGGAAAGTAAGGAAAAATTTGGAATAGGGATTAAAGTTCAGGGGGAAGAAATAAAAACATTGCGTTTTGCTGATGACATTGTAATTCTGTCAGAGACAGTGAAGGACCTGGAAGAGCAGTTGAATGGAATGGACAGGGTGTTGAAGAGAGCGTATAAAATGAACATTAACAAGAGCAAAACAAAAATAATGGAATGCGGTCTTAGAAAGTCGGGCGATGCTGAAGGAATTAGATTAGGTAACGAAACAATGAAGGTGGTAGATGAGTTTTGTTACTTGGGTAGTAAAATAACATGCGATGGTCGCAGTACAGAGGATATAAAATGCAGAATGGCAATGGGAAGAAAAGCATTTTTGAAAAAGAGAAATTTGCTAACTTCGAATATTAATTTAAGGGTAAGGAAGTCTTTTCTGAAGGCATTTGTGTGGAGTGTTGCCTTGTACGGGAGTGAAACATGGACGATAAGCAGTGCGGACAGGAAGAGAATAGAGGCTTTTGAAATGTGGTGCTACAGAAGAATGCTGAAGATTAGGTGGGTAGATCGCATAACTAATGAAGAGGTACTGAATAGAATTGGTGAGAAAAGGAATTTTTGGCATACCCTGACTAAAAGAAGGGATCGCTTGGTAGGACACATTCTTAGACATCGGGGAATCGTAAATTTAGCATTGGAGGGAAGTGTGTGGGGTAAAAATCGCAGAGGGAGACCGAGAGACGCGTATAGTAAGCAGATTCAAGTGGATGTGGGTTGCCGTTCTTATGCGGAGATGAAAAAGCTTGCTCAGGATAGAGTAGGGTGGAGAGCTGCATCAAACCAGTCTCCGGACTGAAGACCATAACAACAACAACATATGTTAAGGTAGGCTCCCCCATGCACCGAATGAAATTTTAGGTAGATGGTGACCTCCCTCTTGGTTTTAAGGTGAAGCGTATTTCGTGAAGATCGGAATTTCAGCTTCATAAGTGAAGTAGTTTTCGAGATTTCGTGTTTAGTCAGGGGGTGAGTGAGTGAATGAATGAGTATCCTTTCGCTTTTATATAGATAGAGATGATATGACAGACGATCCTTTAATTGTTTTAAGCTATTTATATATTTAACATGGTATTTAGTATGTATGCACACCTGTGTCCCGAACTCCTAGCGGAAGCAGCGAAATTCCGCGACTGAAACGGGGAAGGGACACTACGGTAATAGCGTCGTCAAAAGTTAAGAATTTGCGTGTGGTGGAAGGATTGCTACAGAAGGGCATGCAATCGTAATGAACAATGTGTTCCACTCGTGTAGTGATCAGCGCATCTGACAAGTAATCAGGAGACTCCGGTTCGAATACCAGCTACGCACAAATTTTCAGCTTTCCCCATTGATTTAATTCAATGCACACAGGCTGAGTGAGTCTTATTATTTTTGGCAGTAAAATAATTTCTGTTCGTCATAGTACAAAAAGCAAAATGGCTAAGGCGATAATTTCTAAAGAAGATAAATCAACCTCGAAAAGTAATGTAATCTTTAGGAAACTTTCTGTGTTTTATTTGTCTGAAGTAATGCCTTTTACGGGATATGATTGGGGCAATAAACTGTTCAGGTAAGAATAGGATACAAACTTTTTAAACTTGGTGCTGTAGAGCAATGCCGAAGATCAGATGGGTAGGTCGCGTAAGTAATGCGAATGACTGAATATCAATCGAAAGAAAAGAAATTAGTTGCGCATTCTATGTAAAATGACAGATCTATTGGTAGGACACATTCTGTAACAACAATAAATCGTCAGTTTAGTGTTGAGGGAGCGACAGAGTAAAATCTGCCGAGGGAGACCAAGAAACGAATACAGTAAGCATGTTCAAATGGATTTGGGAAGTCGTTGTTATTAATAGATGAAGGCGTGGGCAAAGAATAGAGTTGCGTGGAGAGCTGCATCAAAGCAGCCTTCGGACTGTTAATGTTTGTATAGCTTATAGAACTTAACTACGGGGTCATCAATCCCTAAACTTACAAACTACTTATGAACTAACTAATACTAAGGACGGCACAAATATTCATGCCCGATGGGGTATTCGAACCCCCGACCGTAGTGGCCGTGCAGACCGTGGCTGGAGTGCCTCAGTCCCCTCGACCACCGCGGCCGGCATCGGACTGAAGAACCCAACAATAAAAAATTTAAGTCATCATTAGTAACTGTTATTCCATCACGAGCAAAATGAGTATCTGACGGTATTACTTAATAGTGATACATGAAATCGCATATGAAATACATTAGCAATGGGAAAAGTGTGCTTCGTAAATTATTGTACTTCTTCTGACGTTGTTAGTACCTCTACGAATGCCCATATTAAGAATAGTACTAATTAATGTAATTCTTTTATAGTCTTAGCACATTCTGCAAAATGACAGTTTAATGAATGGTAAATATTCTATGGAAATGTGTAACTTGGCTGGTTCGTGAAGCCGACAGACCGGCTTTTTAATTTTACCTGTGTGATAGGAATCGGACGATTAAACCATTGTGTCTGAAGAGCTGAGGGGAAAAACAATCCCGTTGGCCATCCTAAAAGTTACAGGTAAAAGAATTAAAGTGCCTGAACATGCAACTTGACTTGTTGCGAAACCGACTCAAAATAAAAAGCAGCTAGTGTGGCAAACGGCCTTTCATTAAGTTATTTCGAGTCTTAGAATTTTTTTATTTTAACATCAAAATTACTGTTTGAAAGTTCCTTTCATCATGTAGAAATACTTTACCTGTGATTGGCATTCAAATAAAATTCTCCGTGGAAAATATTCTCTCCGTGGAAAGTATTCTCTAAATATTTCTTCTAATAAAAACACATTTATTAAAACATAAGCAAGCAATTCTACATAATGTTCGCGAGATAGGTGAAAATGTGGACATGACATGATTCTCTTAACACAGTTGACATAATTATCAATAGGCACAACGTACGATGTTCACACCATGGTGCAATATGTATTCATTAGGACCTACAATGTAACATATTGATTGATATTGAAATATGTGGACTCGTTATGAAAGTGTCAACCTATCATCAGTTAAACACGAACAAGTGTTACATATGACATATCATTATTTGACTTCTAATAATCTTTGCTCACTTTTCGGAGAGAGACTTCAAGTTGTCTCCTCGCAAGCCATATATGTTAGACAGTATTGTAGATGTTTCTCAGGAAATAAGTTCCGAAATGTTTCCTTCACTGCTGTTTATTAAATTTTAGTGTTCAAGAATAATGGAGTACCGAGTGTAAGAAATTCGAAGTAAATTGTACAAAATAAGTTGTAAACTATATGCTGTCGGCATCATATTTATGAGTAGAAAAAGAATTTGAGCTCATAATAATGATGCTGCCTTACGTTTCATGAGTTAAAGTAGGTGTTGTATACAGTGAGCTGAAAAAAACTCAACAATTTAACAAGAAAAGTTAAGAAACATGCAATTCAAATCATACAATAAAAGCAAAGCAATTAGTTCGTGTCTGGCACGGAAAAAAACGATGAATGATTAGTAATTCACACTGTCCGTGTTCAAAATATAAGTAAAACACGTGAAGAACATCTCATATTTAGCAGAAAGAGATGTCTAACTTTTAAAGGATAGTCCACGAGCTAGGACTCGGTGGTAGAGATTAGCTCATACATAAATTTCTTACAGTAATGACAGTTAACTAGAAATATTACCTACCCATTGGCGAGCTGACGTGTGCGAGACAGTGGTTTCTGATGCATTCATTGAGGAACGGTTGAACAGTAAATGCTGCATCTGTGTTAAGCAGTTTGTTAATCAATATACAGATTATCACTTACTCGAGTGTTACTTACATCAAAGTAAAAGTAGAAAGAAATAAAGGACAATGAGTACTGAATTAAGTGAACGGGGTAAGTTGAAAACTTTTGACGACTTGGGATGGAAACCTAAGTTTTCTTGCTTACTTTTCTTTTCTCTTCTCTTTACACATCAGTAGAATTCGGCATAGGACGGCTGGTATATATCCATGTCCGAGGCCTCGCGGGTTACAGAAGCACACCTACCGTCAAACGCTAATAACGTACCCTATCACTCACAGTTCTGACGTACAGCCCCTGTCAGTTATCACGCATTAATCGCCAAATTTCGTAGATTACCGTAGCAGATCTGGCCTGGCTTGCATCGGCATTAAAGAAATTGACCAATTGGCCGTCTTCGCCTTAATTACAAATAGCGACTATTTGCAACATCATTGCCGCCTCTCGCATGCTAAGCATCGTCGGTTCTCGTCTGTCAAATCTCATTCTTCCAGTCCCCGTTTCCACTTCTCCTTCTGAATACTCATTATCCACTTTTTATGTAGTATCTCAAGCTTATGTCTTCGTGCTTTCTGGTGGAATACAACTCCGTGCTTGTCACAATGTTCTCCCCAGCACGGTAGATTAGCCGAGCAGTCTAAAGCGCCTTGCTGCAGAGCGAGCGGTTGCTCGTCGGCGGAGGTTCGAGTCCTCTACCGAGCATGGGTGTGTGTGTGTGTGTGTGTTGTCCTTGGATTAGTTTAATTTGGTAAAAAGCAATCTTCGAATCGCCTCTTCTGGGCATCATCAGATGTTACATGAAAATTTTACAAACTTGTATAAAAGACTGGAATTATGAACATTTAAAGTCTTTCATAAGCAAGAACTACTTGAATTATGGAAGGTGCAGGCTGGTAAAACTACAGGCCACACGTTTGGGTGGGGAGGGGCGGGGGTTAATGAAATTACTTGTTATTAAGATAGAAGGGCGTCAGAATTATTAATTACTAATAAAATAGATCTTTAAAATAATGTGGCAATTTTTGCTTGATAATGGAGAGGGTAGCGAAGTCAATGGTGAAAACCAAACTATGCCAAGTTTATTTCCTTGCGTATGATCCGCTCCCAGACCACAACTGCGGTCCGTTAGTGGCCTCGATAACTTGCTAGCAAATATACGACCCAGCATCTTGGAGGTGCGCAAAGGCTCGTAGATGGCGCGCTTGTGTGCGGCTAACACCTGCAGTTTACATTAGTGATGTGAAGAATTTGCTATGCGAGGTATCTGTTACTGGAACGTGCCCATCATTATGTCGAAAAAAATGTGATGCTTGGACAAAATTTTCTCGTTCGAAAGGTTCGGAGATTTGAAAAATGCGTGTAGGTTATTTCAAATACCTCTAAAAAATTTAATTACTGGTCTTTACTAGCCACGTGAAGGATTTTGAGGTTTTCTAGGCTTGGAGCTGATGGCCTGAAGATTTAAGATGATGGGCATAGGAGAAATATTGCTTAAAGTGGCCTTTTTTTGTCAGTAGATGTTTGCTAAACCTAACAGCAGAGGATCTCCCTGTTTAACCTGTTACATTCGGCTGAACAATCAGCACACATAATACTGGAAACCTATGATTTGTAAAACAACTTCTTGCTGGAGTGCTCGTTATGAGAGAATGTTCTTGTATGGGGGAGTCTTTAAAAAAATCTAGCTGAACATTAGTGTATCTTTAAAGTTTCGCAAGATTGTACGAAAACTGTCTAAGAAATGAAATGGTCACCCGACTATGTGTATTCTAACGGATTAGTGCTGTAGTTACTGCAATTAATCCGTTAGTAACACCCAGTGAAAGTGTACAAGTCGCGTTGCCGTCCCATTCCTTGGATCGTTTTCATACAATCTTGCGAAACTATTTACGTACACTAATAAGCAGCTAGGTTCATTGTTTTTCCTTGTTTTTCACTCCCTTGTAACATGAACCCCAGGAGGAAGTTGTTTTCCAAATCAGAGGTTTATAGTATTAGATATACCAAAAGTTCAGCCGAATATATCTGTCAAACAGGGAGATCCTTGGGAGTTAGGTTTAGTGACCATCTACTGACGAGAAGAGGACAGTTAAAGAAATTCTCCCCCTTTGCCCATCATCTTAAATCTTCAAGTGGCTGCTAATGGCCATAAATTAAATTTGTTAGAGGATTTGAAATATCTAAGCACATATTTTTCAAATCTGCGTACCTTCTGAACGTCCAATTTTTTTTTTCTAAATATCAAACCTGTTTCGACATAATGACTGCGTCTTCCAGTAACAGCAGCTACCAATAGTAAATTGTTCACATCACTCGGTTATCAATCGCTACGCCTACGAACTACTTAAAGTAACTTAAATTGCACTACAGACAACATACACACACACACACACACACATATATATATATATATATATATATATATATATATATATATATATATATATATATATATATATCTCCGAGGGAGGACTCAAACCTCCGTGGGCGAGCAACAGAGCGCTCTGTAGAAAGACGCCTTAGAGCGCTCGGCCACTCCACCACGATCACTTCCACTCTTAACGCCATGAAGGAAAAACCGTACTTGTTATTACTGTAGTTCTGCAACGTCCTGAGTATCAATTTCGAAGTTTATCATACCCGATTTGCTATTTAATGTCGCGAAGAACTCTAAAAAAGTGAAGGAGGAAAGATCATAGTTAACGTCCCGTTAAAACCTATAGTCCAACTTTTCCAGCTGATAGCGTGTAATGGCCCCGCGTTTGTCGATTTGTTATGACCTAAAGATGTGATTCAAAATGCGCGATACTGGTGTTATAGTAAACAATAAAGACAGGCCGGTCGCGGTGGCCGAGGGGACTGAGGCGCTCCAGTCACGGTCTGCACGGCCACCACGGTCGGGGGTTCGAATCCCCCCTCGGGCATGGATATTTGCGCCGTCCTTAGTGTTAGCTAGTTCATAAGTAGTTTATAAGTTTAGGGACTGATGACCCCGTAGTTAAGTCCCATAAGCTGTACAAACATTTGAACAATAAAGACATTGTGCAACCGAAACAAATTTGTCTCCTAAACTGCTCAGCATGATCAGTTGCCGATGTTCAGACAACCGAATCCTATCCCGAAGTTTGACAATGGAGTTTATTCTGCTACCAAGTAGAAGGCAGTACTTACTCCGGATAAATCACTTCAACATAAAACATAGATTAAGTACGGCATAACGTGAGATTTATGACAAGAGCAGCAACAACCGGTGGTTCCTCACCATGTGTCAAGTGGCTGCCCCTTCCCGTAGGCATTTTCGGAGGATTCAAATGTTCAAATGTTTGTGTAGTCTATGAGACTTAACTATGGGGTCATCAGTCCCTAAACTTACAAACTACTTATGAACTACTTACGAACTGGGACGGCACAAATATCCATGCCCGAGGGGGGATTCGAACCCCCGACCGTAGTGGCCGTGCAGACCGTGACTGAAGCGCCTCAGTCCCCTCAGCCACCGCGGCCGGCTTTTCGGAGGACTTCAGCCTTTCTGAGTGGCTTAAAGCAGGGTCGCAGCAGGCCATTAGGGGCCTCCAGTAGCTGCAGCTTACGCTCAACAACTTGTGGGGCTCAACCAGGGATGCCTAAGGGTGGAAAGTAGTTGATTCCCTGTTACGGCGCAGAGACTATGTACAGAGGTGGTGTTACCTCATACTCTCGAAGCTTCTAAAGGCCTTCCTGCATCCCCAATTGTTCGCTCACAGTATTTTAGTGGCTTGGCAGATTCTTCTTTTACGTAAATTTTAGTCAACTACCTCGGATATAATATTGTCCAGTCAACTTATAGTGCGGAACTACATTTGGTTTTAATGTAATTTCAAATGGTGTATGACTGCACAAAAACGTTTTAAGAGATAATTTTTCACAATCACACCATTAGTTTTGGAATATTGCCCGTCTTTCTGGAAGGACGTGAAAATAAATGTTTTAGATTTTTCATATGATTAATCATTATTATTAAAACACTGTTTAACATGAAATGTATACATATAAATGTTGCAAAAATGAAAGAATGTGAAGAAATACAAATCTAATTACGAGGAAAACATCAAAATCTTTTGCATGAACCTCAACTTTGCAGCCATACTCAACCAATTTTCAATCAACAATACAAATTAAAATTAATCTGAAATGGAAGAAAGAGATTCAGAGAAATGAAATATGACACTGTGTGCGAATTCATAACTGCAAGTATGAAAAACTAAGTAATCATTTTCGTCCTGAAAGGACGTCAGCGCTATGTGGCTTAACATATAAAATAACTACAGTAGTTTGTAATAAATATCATTAGTTACTAAGAGTCTGCATCTACGTATCTACTATGCAAATCATTTCCGTGACACTCTCTCACTTATATCCTTATCATATAAAGCGAGCAGCTGTTCTCTGATCTTTCTCTATATCGAACGTCAGTCCCACTTGTTGAGGATTCTAAAATGCGGAACAATACCCCAAAATAGGACGGACAAATGTATTGCTGGCAGTTTCTTCAGTACAACTGTTGCATCTTCAAAGTGTTATACCATGGCATGGAATACGGGGACGTTGAAGTACCGTTCACGCTGTAGTCTTGGGGTGGTGGTGATGGGGGGGGGGGGGAAGGGAAGTATTGGAGGGGGAAAGGGCTCATCCTGAAGCGGTGCATCTGTTGTTTTGCACGACACGGCGGAAGCTGCCTCAGCTGTCGGAATGAGGAGTAAACGGCGATGGAGACATTCGGACATAACATGGCCATGGACAAGTCCTTGGCTGTCCATCATGGCCATGCACAGGGTCTTGACTGTCCATCACATGTGACGATACGACGATACAATGGACTTGCATTCGGTAGGAAGGTGGTTCAAATCCACCTCCGGCCATCCAGATTTACGTTTTCCGTGTTTTCCCTAAATAACTCCGGGCAAATGCCGGGATGGTTTATTTGAAAAGACACAGCCGATTTCCTTCCACATCCTTCCACAAACATCCGAGCGTAAGCTCCGTCTGTAATAACCACGCTGTCGACGGGACGTTAAACTCTAAGCTTCCTTCCTTTGCATGTGACGATAGCTCGCACTTCACCTATCATCAAACAGGATGGTAAGTGTTTTGACAGTTCAATGTTGATCTGTCTGACGTCATTTAATTCTTTGTACCTCATGAACGTCTGCCATTGTTCTACAAGATGTCCCACCACGTTACCATCTTCAGCAACCACGTCTTGCGGTACCTCGAAAGAAAGATGAGACGCACGAAGTTTTTGCAGTCCGAAGCCTGCATGGTCCACCGTCACCTCCGTGATATGTCCGTCCGAGGGTCTGAAATGTAGTCCTTGTGCGTCCTGTCGTACGACATCAGTACATGCGGCCTCAGATGTCATTATAATGTGTGCGATACTGCCGGTGATCGAGAAATGAATACCTATCACTTGTGGGCTCAACTGAAGCTCTTCTCGAATACATTGTTCGGTTTCGTAAGGGCTTGGTCGTGGATCTCCTGCTTGGAATATAGTGTGGCTCGGCGGTAAGAGCGCGCCATCAGGTAGAATGTTACTGGACTCTAGACAATTATAAATACCGCGAAGGCAAAGTAAGCAATACTGCTAGCGGGGCAGTACCATGCGCGCGGAGCAGTTCCGCAGGCGACTACGGCTGAAAGCGTGTTTCCTTTAGTACTCATATGGTGACCTCATACTTTTAATTATTTATTATCAGTTGCTCCAGTTTTCGCACCAGACATATATCTAAATCGTTTTGCAACTTATTTTCATTTTTTTACTAATCGATCAATGGCAGCAGCATCGGCGAACACTCAACGACAGCTGCTCAGTTTCTCTCCTGAATCGCTTATAAAAACAAGGAGCAATAGAAGCGCTAAAACACTTCCCTATGAAACGTCAGATATCACTTCTTGTTTACCCGATGATTTTCCGTCATTTATTACGTACTGTGTCCAAATTCCAATGTTTGTCCTACATTTACATCTACATAGATACTCTGAAAATCACATTTAAGTGCCTGGCAGAGGGTTCATTAGCCACTTTCATAACTTTTCTCTATGGTTCCATTCTCTAATAGCGCGCGGGAAGAAAGAACACCTAAACCATTCCGTTTTCGATCGGATTTCTCTTATTTTATTGGGATGGTCATGTCTTCCTAAGTAGGTGGGTGCTAGCAAAATATTTTTACATTCAGAACTAAAAGACGGTGATTGAAACTTCGCAAACAGATCACGCCGCAATGAATAACGTCTTTCTTTTAATGATTTCCACCCCAATTCGTGCAACATTTCTGTGACGCTTTCCCCCCCGCAACGTGACAAAATTAAACGAGCTGTCCTTCTCTTAACCTTCTCAATGTCTTCCGTCAGTCCCACCTGGTGAGGGTCCCACAAGGGGCAGCAGTACTCAAGGAGAGGACGCACAAGTGTGATGTAGGCAGTCTCTTTGGTGGACCTGGTGCACCTTCGAAGTGTTCTGCCAATGAAACGTAACCTTTGGTTGGCCTCCCCCACAATATTTTCTGTGTGTTCTCTCCAGTCAAAGTTGTTCGTAATTGTAACTCCTAGGTATTTGGTAGAATCTACGACCTTAAGTTTTGACTGATTTATCGCGTAATTGAAGTTCATCGGATTTCTTTTAGTGGTAATGTGTATTACTTCACAGTTTTCGTTATTTAGTGTCAATTGCCAATTTTCGCACCATGCTGAAATTTTGTCTAAATCGCTTTGCAGTTGCTTTTGATCCTCTGTTGACTTCACTAACCGATAAACGACAGTCTAAGGGAGCTATTCAGATTGTCTCCTAAATCGTCAATATACACGAGGAAGAGTAGGGGACCTATAACGCTTCCCTGTGGAACGCCAGATATCACGTCTGTTTTACTCGATGACTTACCGTCAATTACAACGAACTGTATTCTTTCTGATAGGAAATCGTGAATCCAACCTCACAATTGCGGAGATATTCCATAAGCACGCAACTTCATAAGAAGCCGCTTGTGGGGTACAGTGTCAAAAGCCTTCCTGAAATCCAAAAATATGGAATCGATTTGAGTTCCCTTGTCGATGGCACTTAACACTTCATGTGAATAAAGGGCAAGCTATGTTTCGCAAGACTGATACTTTCTGAATCCGCGTTGACTACTGGTTAATAGGCCGTTCTCTTCAAGGTAGTTCATAATATTCGAACAAAGTATATGTTCCAAAATCCTACTGCAAATCGACGTCAATGAGATAGGCCTGTAATTTTAGGGATCAGTCTTATCGCCTTTCTTGAATATCGGAGTAACATGGGCAACTTTCCAGTCTTTGGGTACGGATCTTTCGATGAGTGATCGGTTGCAAATTATAGCTAAGTACGGAGCTATTGAATCAGCATACTCTGAGACGAACCTAGTTGGTATACAATCTGGCCCGGAAGATTTCTTTTTGTTTAGTGACTTAAGTTGTTTTATTACTCCAGGAATATCTACTTCTAAGTTTCGCATGCTGACAGCTGTTCTTGGATTGAATACTGGAGTGTTCACCTCGTCTTCTTTGGTGAACGAATTTCGGAAAGCTGTGTTTAGTAATTCTGCCTTAGCAATACTGTCATCGGTAGTATTACCATTGCTATCGCGTAGTGAAGATATTATTTGTGTTTTGCTGCTAGTGTATTTCACATATGACCAGAATTTCTTTGGATTTTCTGCAAGATTACGAGACATAATTTCGTTGTGGTAACTACCATAGGCTTCTCGCATTGAGATCCGCGCTAGGTTGCGAGTTTCAGTAAAATATTGGCAGGCTTGTGGATTCTGTGTCTTTTTAAATTTTGCATGCGTTTTTCTTTGTTTCTGCAACAGTGATCTGACCTGTTTTGTATACCACGGGGGGTCAGCCCCCTCATTTATTAATTTATTTGGTATAAATATCTCGATTGCTACTGATATTACGTCTTTGAAAGTAAGCCACAACTGATCTACACTCGCATTTTTAGTTTTGAAAGACTGGAGACTATCACTCAGGAAAGCGTGAAGCGAATTTTTATCTACTTTATTGAATTGATATATTTTTCGTTTATTTTTGGTGCATTTGGGCATTTCGACATTCAGTCTCGCTACTACAACTCGATGTTCGTTAAGCCCTATATCTGTTTTGATGCTCTTTACTAGCTCAGGATTATTTGTTGCTAGGAGATCAAGGGTATTTTCGCAACCATTTACTATTCTAGTGGGTTCATGAACTAACTGTTCGAAGTAGTTTTCAGAAAAAGCATTTAGAACTAGTTCGGACGATATTTTATATTTGCCGCCGGTTTTGAATACGTAATTATGCCAACATATCGAGGGTAAATTAAAGTCGCCACCGACTATAACAGTATGCTTCGGGGACATAACTGCGGGATCATCAGTCCCTAAACTTACAAACTACCTTATTCTAAAGACGACACAAATATCCCGAAGGGCGATTCGAAGCCCCGACCATAGCGAAGGTGCAGACTGTTACTGGCGTGCCGCAGACCGCTCGGCCACTACGGCCGGAACGTACCGTGTCCCTTCTGACAGGAAACAGCGAATCGAGTTGCAAAACTTTGGCGATAATCCGTGAGCACGCAATTTGATTAGATGACGCATGTGACGAACATATATATATTCCGGAAATATAGAATTAAGAATTCGATATTAGATCCCTTGTCAATTCCACTCATCAATTCATTTGATTAAATTGCTAGCCGTGTTTAAGAGAACAACACTTTCACAATCCGTGTTGTCTACGCTTAATAGGTTTGAAGAAAGTATATGTTCTGAAATTTGGTACAAACCGAAGTCATTGACATGGGATGTAATTTTACAGATCACTCCTATTGCCTTACCTTAATACTGGAGTGACCTGTACTGCATTTCAGTCTTTGTGTACACATCTTTTGCTGAGCGAACAGTTGTATATGATATGTATAGAGCTATTGCATTAGCATAATTTGAAAGGTACCTAATACCTATATGCAATCTTGGCCCGCCTAGTTGCTTTTGTTAAATTTCTCCAATAGTTCTGTAACATCCGATTCTAAGTTGCACATATTATCAGTTGTTCTAGTTCCAAATTCTGGAGAATTTGCTTCAGTTTGTTTGGTACAAGAATGCCAGTAACCTGTGTTTAGCAATTCTGCTTTAGCACTATTGCCATCTGCATAGCCCCATCATTGCTATCGCGTAGTGAACAGATTAATAGGTATTGCCGCTAGTATAATTTACATATGACCAGAATTTCTTTTGAATTCACCACTGTATTACGAAACAGAGTTTCGCTGTCGAAACTATTATAAGATCCTCGCTACATTTTGAGCTTCTGTAAAAGACTGTTATTCTTGTGGATTTTCGGTCTCTTTAAATTTGGCATGCTGCTTTCTTAGCTCTTGCAAGAGTGATCTGTCCTGTTTTGTGTACCATGTATTGTGAGACCGCTCTTATTTTAATTGTTTGGTGTAAATGTCCTAACTGATATCCATATTATTTATTTAAAGTAAGCCACATCTGATATAAACTCACCTTGTTAGTTTAGAGGAACTAGACAGAATCACTTAGGGAAGCGTTAAGCAAAATTATATATGCTTTTATGAAAAAATATTTTTTTTCATTTAATTTTTGTGGCTTTGGGAAGTGAAATATTCAGTCTCGCTGCGACAGCTACATGTTCACTAATCCCTGTGTCTGTTTTGATGCTCTTTATTAGCTTCGAAGTATTTGTTCCTAAAAGATCAAGTATGTTTTCACAATCATTTACTATTCTCGTGGGTTCATGAAATAAGTGCTCGAGATAGTTTTTGAGGATGCATTCAGTACAATTTCGTTCGAAGTGTTATGCTTTTCTCCGATTTTGAATATGTATTTTAGCGACAAATCGAGGGTCCGTTAAAGCCAACAAAATTTACAATTGCACTCTTTGAGAATATTTGAGATATTTTGCTTTTTCCCCTACAATTAATTCGTCTCAGTGAGGTGGTTGGTAAAAAGAATCAGTTATTAATTCAACCTAGTTGTCGAGTGTAGTCACTACCCGTACTAACTCAAGGGAACTATCCACTTTAATTTCGCAACAGTTTAAATCGCTTCTGACAGGAATAAAGACGCCATCAGGTATTGTATTCAAACTATCGTTTCTGAACGCCTTTAGTGCTTTGTAAAATTCTGTCACTTTCGCTACCAATAATACTTCACCTACTACTATTTACCACTGTTATGCAATGACTTTTCGATTTGCAGTTGCCGTATGTCTGAGATGAACTCTCTGAGACTGTAAACCTTTTTTGTGATCCCGAGGCCCTGTAACCTGTTATTTCATTGTAAGGGCGTCTTCAGCCAGCAAAATGTTTGTAAATCTATCGGACCAAACTGCGTAGTCATCAGTCCGTAGCTTACAAACTACTTAAGCCTAGGTAAACTAACCTAGGGACAAACACACACACCCATGCCCCAGGGAGGACTCGAACCTCCACGGCGAGCAACCGCGCGCTCCGCAGCGAGACGCTTTAGACAGCTCGGCTACTCCACCGCGGCTTCAGCCAGCAGGGTAACATATATTGCCACAACGAAGAAAGACGGAAATTATTTCAACGAAAGAAAATTTGTAAATAATTAAAATAAATTTTACAAAGTTTAAAGAAAGTTATTCAAAACATAACATTCTTGAACTGATTTACATATAAAAGTAGTCTAGAGAACAATGACTTATTTATTAGTAAACTAGTTTCGGTTCTTATTTTGGACCATATTCAGGCCTGTAACTCCTTTGATGTCGTGGATCTAGGAAGGTGCTTCGTTGTCTTCTAGAGCGTCAATGTCCAGGTCCATGACATCAATGGAGTTACAGTCCAGAAGATGGTCCAAAATAAGGACCGAAACTAGCTGACTAAATAAATAAATCATTGCACTCTAGATTGTTTTTTGTACATAAATTTAAATAGGAGTGATGTTATCCCAGTAAGTGAAACAAAATATTTACAAAAAGATGTTATTCTTGAACTTTTTAATTTCATAAAATCATTAAAATATTACAGTGGAGTGGGGGTGGGGGGGTGGGGGGCAGACAGTTCCACCTACCTCGCCCCCCCCTTTCCTGTCCCTTTTGATGACAGCTGTGATCAATTGTCTTACCGGATAAGTTTGCGGGGTCGTTTTCTGCTTAGTTACAGAATATCTGGAGGGATTATTATTAAGAAAATTTAAAACATTATCATCTATTTTAAAAATTACGTATAAACGATTAGTGAGGTTGAAATCCATGTTACCGGGCGCTTTTACATGACATGTATAAATTCCAATGCAAGAAGAAAGCCTACGAAGATTAGCCGTGCGCACTAAGGTGCCTTGCTGTGGTGCGAGAGGCCGTTCGACGCCGAGGGTTCGAGTCCTCCCTCGGTCATGGGTGTTTATGTTGTTCTTAAGATAGTTTAAGTAGTTTGTACGTTTAGGGACGGATGACCACTGTAGTTGGGCCCCATAACTTTACAAACATTTGAATTTGAAAGGAAAAAGTCGCTGGCAATGCAACCGTACACGTTGTATATTTCGTCCCAGCCTCAAGCCGAATCCACATGAATCTCAATTTTAAAGTTACGTTACATTTGGGCATCACACTTCCACCCTACCAGCTAAATGACTAATTGTGAATTAAATTTTTCCAATACGCATATAGTAGTATTTAATGGAATATTTAGAACCTAAATGAATCTTAAATTTGGATGAGTGCAAACAAGGAAATGCAAATGTGATCCCTTAAGAGCAGAGGATATTTAATGAAGTACTCTCTGAGTCGGAGACAGCTGCCCAGTTGGGTAATATTTGAAGTCCGAAGTTAGTCACTCAAAAACTAAAATAACATCGCTAAGAGCTCTGGTCACATACTTACTCTAAAAATTCGTGTAGTAATACGTACACACATGCATATATATCCTTCTTTATAAGATTAAAATTTCGAAAATCGTTTAAGAAGAACAGCTACATGGTCCCATCGTTGTGAAATTTTATGTGCTTTAGCGCACTTTGAGAACAAAAGAAAAATACTGAAGAACATGCCTGGTGTAAGCTTCAATATGAATGAAGATTGAGGTCAACCCAGCAGTTAATTCTGGTGTTTTGACTGAGAGTCTTTTTTCGTTCCTAAAGTTCCTCAATGTTGTAAGATTCAGCCTAGCGAGGAAGAGTATAACGTGTAGTTCTGAGTGCATTACGTCGGTAAACAGTGATTTCTAACAATAGCAAACCGTTGGTGCTCGTATCGTGGGTGTTACCGTATACAAGGTTCTTACCTTTATTTTTTCATATTAATGGTTAGTGTCCTCCGGAAGCCGCCGTACCGAGAGAAGTGGTAGAGTAGTCACACAATGAAATCGCATTCGGCAGGACACTTATTGTGGGCAATAGTGTAAAGTTTACCGTGGTGCTGTGTTACGTATTGGCAAGGTTAACAGCATTCACAGAGTGCCTGTTGAAAAACGTAAGTATTAAAAATACATTAGAGGAACAGAGGATGATTCCGTCACAGACAAGGACAGAACATGGAAGTTTTCGTTACACTTCATCTGTTCTTAACTTGAAGACCCTTTCAAAAGTGTGACGATATAGGAGAAACTAGTAAAGAAAATACTGTTTTGTCTATCTAGGTCTGCGAAACTAAACAGACACAAATCGAGGCTCCAGCTGGAAAGCATTTCATCCGACTGTAACCGGTTATGGTTTAAATAAGAAATCACTTTTATAATACACTTGTCGCTCTTGGCCGTGGTTATCAATTGATATTATAAACACTTTAAATCTTCAGTTTTCTGCTGCAATTCAAAACAAGTCAAATACAACAAATACCAAAGACTTTGATAGCCCATACTAGCTTAAATGCAGAATGATAAATTATAACAGTACAACAAAAGTGAAAATATTTTGATCAATGTCAATTACGTAAAAAAAGGAAAATTTCTATCTCGACTTATCTGACACCTCGGAAAATATTTAAATTCAAATAATCGCGCTTATGTAAAGTGGAGCGATTCATAATTCCATGTCATATAACTGGTACTATGGTACTATGTCCTTTAATATCACATTTCTCATATCTTTTAGTAGGACGCTAAATTCCAGTGAAGATTAAGAAGCATGCATTCCGATGCAAAGGTGTTTGTTAACTTGCAAACCGCCTACGCTCCCATGGAGGGAATTTTAAGAAATCAGATAATTAAGTTATTAATTGTTTCTGAAACTGCCATAGAAGTATAGTAGCTGGTTTCGCTCATTTGCACGTTTGGCTCTATGTTGAACATTTTCGCCTTTTCGCCGTATTTTTATATTATCTTTTCTGGTTCCAAAATTTTATTTTACCATGGTTGATTAACTGTTGTAGTCGACATGTGTTGTGAATGAGCTAGTCTTAATAATTGTCTTCTCGCAAAATTTGATGAACACTATCTTAACGACTTCTGAACCGGCAATAAAGCTTATTCGAATAAACATATGCATAACAGGACCTTAGTAAATCCTCATTATATTATTAATGCACTAGTGTTTGGACATACAACGAATCTTACTATGAGATAAATTTTGCTGTATTTCAAGCCGTAAGGTCCCGATAACAGATTGTGACAATTCGATGAAAACAGTAGTTTACACACATCCATTTAAAAACATTCGTGTCCGATTTAAACCAATAAGTATAAATTTAACGGTCATAAGTGACGCGCTTCAAAATGCTACCACAAAAGCAGTTATTCTGCAGAAAAAATAAAATCAGAACGTTGAATAAAAATAGTGTAATTAGCTGATCACTAATTTCAGCCAAATTGATATCTTTCTGGGCGACAGCTCAAATTCGTCATTTTAATTCTGCTTATACATTGCAACATGTTGCTCGTTAGTACTGTGGTAGTGTCAGACTATAAATCTAAATGTCATGAGTTCGATCCCCGTCAAATCGTATGATTTTTATCTGTAACTTTTCACTTCTTTCTCCTCTGGCAGTGTTGCTGATGTGAAAAATGACGAGTACCACTTTAGTTCGAAATCCGCATAAACTGGAGGTCCGCCGTACCTGCCAGGTTAAATTGGGTCGGAGGAAGTCACCGGCATACTACCTCCAAATAGGACCATGCCTATTAAAGAAGTATGGTGTTCAAACCGATCTTCGGATTGTTGACATCTTTACCTATCACAACCCATGTGAATGATGAATAGTAATCAGTCGCAAATATTTGTTTTCGCAAATCTAGATTTCGCTCGCTGTTCGATCATCTTCAATGCCTTGAAAAGAAAACTTTAAAAAGCGTTGAGAATGATATAACAGCGATCGAAATCGATATGCGATAACAAATTAATATTAGCTACTGTTTGCTGTTCATCATTCACGTGTTATAACACAATCGCTGAGCACAGGGATACAGTAGGGAATCAAACTTGGCAAAAAATGTTCAAATGTTTGTATAGTTTATGGGACTTAACTACGGGGTTATCAGTCCCTAAACTTACAAACTACTTATGAAAAAGCTAACACTAAGGACGGCACAAATATCCATGCCCGAGGGGGGATTCGAACCCCCGACCGTAGTGGCCGTGAAGACCGTGACTGGAGCGCCTCAGTCCCCGCGGCCACCGCGGCCGGCAAAACTTGGCAAAACTACAACATGTGTAGACGCGGGCAGGTGATCTAATGGCGATACAAATGGGCGCTTGTCTGACGTAAAAGAAATATCTTTTACCCTTTGACTTTAACACGACTACGAACCAAGTACCAATTCACGATTCAGAACTCGGTTTTCAGTGCAGCTGACTTGTAACGTTGTACGTTAGAATGATCTAACAGAGACAAGATACAAATTGGAAAGTATGCGTCCAGTAATTTGATAAAATGAATATTTTCGTAGAGGAGTAAAGAATATGTAGCGTCAAGGAGATGATGTGGACCGAAATGAAACCGGCCATCAGGTTCCAGAATAGCGCGACAAGTGTGACAAGGGCATTTTAGCTGCGAAATTACGTCCGTGTCACTGACGTGAGAGCGTATTTAGGTATGCAGAGAGATATCAACGAGAACAAAGCTGACTCCCAAATTGAAACTCCAGCACGTACCGCCGTCTATCGCCGGCAAGGTAAAATCCCACCCGCCAGGGGGACACACTCACGCGCTTCCACACCGCCGCCCCGTCGTCGCCAAATTTCCGTCTGGTCCTCTCTGATACTTCGTCCTATTAAGCGGATATGCAGAGGAGGCGAACTTCGTTATTTCCCGGGGAAGGCACGGCGAATGTAATATTCAGCCCCGGCGCCCACGTCTCCGCTGCCGTGAACAATTTACCAGCCGACAATATTTCTATATTCCGGTTGTGGGACCGGCTTCGCCCGTTTTGTTGGCCATACATAATTACGGCCTCCGCTACAGCTGTCCATGAATAAATGAGGGAGTCCAGAAGTCTGAGGCGGCCCGCTGGCGCGTGAAATCCACGCGTGGTCCGTGCCGGCGCCACCGCGCGCAGCCCGTCGGCAGACCGTGCTATATGACTGCGCCAGCCATTAAAGTACCTTATTCGTTAGGAATGAGGCGAAAGATACAGTAATGAGGTAGAGGGTGTCCAAGTGTAGTTAAACACCTTCGTAAATCAAATGGAAAATTACAATCTAATACTCCTCGGAGTCGTTCGCGACGGAATTGTTCCCTAAAAGATTCTCGGTTTACTAGCCGCGTCATGTCGGATAAAATCCTGCAGCTTTCGATGGCAAGCTCCTCCTTCGTCATCAGGAGTAAAATCTTATAGAAAGATACAAAAAAGCCAAAATCGCTGATCATCAATTTTTATTTAAGACGACCGGTTTCGCTGAACTATGTCAGCATCATATGGTCCAATAAAATCATTTTACATGGCCATAATCGTATAATGTCGTTACATTAATCACAATATTATGGCCTAGATGATCAGCCTTGATGATCAGCGATCTTGGCTTTTTTTATATCTTTCTACAATATCATAATTGGATCGCCCCCTAGAACATAAACCAACTCAAGGAGTAAAATCACTGACTGCCGGTGTTGGCAAGGCCTCTAGACGCAGCGCTGCAGCTATATAAGCAGGACGACTTGCCAAAACTAGCTGTCAGTAATTTTACTCCTGATGACGATGGCGCATAGGAGCTTGCCATCGAAAACTCGGGTATTTTATCTGACATGACGCGGCTAGTGAACCGAGAATCTTTTATGCAATCTAATACTCGTTGTGTTGGGAGTTTATATCCGACAGCTACCCGCCTCATTTTCGACGGACGACATGTCCATATCTGCTGTGGTTTACACTGTGCCTTGACAATCAGTTCGACGTGAACGGATTTATCCAACCGAATATTTCCTAGAATTTGTGTGATTTAATCAGAACATTCTCAATGATATAATGAATGTAGAATATTTCTTCATCTTTACAAACATTTGTCGGTATAATTGATGCCTTCAAAACAGCAATTGACGATGAATGATACTTCTTGTCATTTCGTCAAGATATATGATCCACTGTTCTATTAACCAATCTTCTATTCCCTCCACTCCCGGTCTACCTCTTCCCCTCCCCCTGCATCTTATAAAGCAACGGTGACCGTAATGCCTATTAACATTTCCTACTGTACTTATTTATGTGATTTTATTACATCTCGCCCTTCGTCCCTTTTACGTCCTTATATGCGCCTTTCCTCAACCAACGATTATGCAATATCGTCCTAACCCTCGCTCTCTCTCTCTCTCTCTCTCTCTCTCTCTCTCTCTCTCTCTCTCTCCTGTATCTATCTTTCTCCCTCCCCCCTCTCTCTCTGACTGTCCTTTTCATCTCTGCTTCTCACCTGTCTATCACGTCATCTTCTATTATCATACTGTGTGTTACAACTGTAACTATAATATAAATTATTTAATATGTACTGTATCAGTTTGTTCATATGGTCTTCTATCAACAAGTTAGAAAATGCCTTGTTATAATTACCGTATCTATTTTTTGTCCTACAATTCGATTTGTAAGTTAATGTCACTGAATAAGCAAGGGCAAGTTTCGCAATACCCAAACACTTGTATTGTGTCTAAACCCAGCAATTTCAACACTAACAGCTTTTCAAACAATATTTACGTTGCATTACCATAAATTTTAGCATGGGTTTGTGTGAAATACTTATCAGCAAAATTAACAGCCCTCATATAGCGCATGTTCAAAAACATAAAACGTATAAAGTACGTAAGAGGAATACAGAACGTTTTCGTCGAAGACAAGGACACAACATGTAAGCTTTATACAAGTACACCCCGATCGTGGAAGTAGTACCATATTTTAGCCATTATAAAACTATTTTTGGCGAGGAACATTTAACTTTATTAATTTTAAAGAAAAAAGCAGATTAAAAATATTTCCAAAGTATAGTTAGAAGTAAGGAGGTGAAAGCACGTCATATAATAGAATTGTTTTGTCTAAAATGTACAATAAATATGATTAGCAGACAGTTCTCTGCCTTCTTTCTGATCATGTCCCTATTCTGCTACTGTCTCCTTTCTGTTCAAGACAGTTCTCCTAATTAGGTCAGCTTCTTGTTATTTTAGTGCATGTCAATTTTCCTGGGCAGGAAGGAGATGAATTAATCAATAGGTAACTCTAATACTGGACAGATCACTGGGTCAAGAAATGTTTAAATACGGTATATGACTGTGAATAAATTTTATCATTGTGTTAAAAAGTAAATAAATGTGAAAATTTTATTTAAGTTTATTAAATACCTTGTTATTAATGTGAATTTACCAACTTTGAAAATACAGTAACTTTCCCAGTGCAAAATTCGTTAAAGTTTCAGTTAACCGATAGAACCTAAAGATGATCTTTGACTGTTCAAAACAATTTTACATTTATGGGTAGGAATGAAGTGTTAGCTTTCCATAGCGCTGAAATATTGCGAAGTGTTATCTGTAAAATAACAATCGGTGCTCTTTTTATTACGAAATATTTCATCACGGACGAATTTAAAGGAAATATCACAAACATTTTATTATAACTCGAGACCAAAGATTAAAAACTTGTATAACAGGCTCCGCCAAAGATTACAGTTAACCGGGATTAAAAAACATTTAAACGTTACGTAAAAGTTATGTTATCAGCAACTTAAGTTCCTGAAAGAACCAAGTCAGGTGTTCCTAAATCAGAATATTGCCAAATCTGGAGCATTAATTTATTAAAATAGAAAAATCATGAATACTCACTCTTAAAATATAAAATCGAAAACTTTGCTGTTAGAGAATACGGTAATATTTTACTCAATAAAGCAGGAGTACCAACTACCATTCAAACAGACTATGCAACTAAATTTCAGAGGCCATTCATCCCGTTTGGACTAAAAGCTAACTGCAGAAGGTGAAGCCCCTTCCAGTTTTCACCACCTCATATGTTTTAACTTTAAAACCATTTTTATAAATATGCTGATAGGGACAAAAATAATAAAACCTGAAAAAATCAGCAAATAGTAAACAAAATATCCTTTTGTCTATTGTAGGGCTGCAAAACTATAACAAACGCAGACCAAGGCTCCAGGTAAAAAGCATTTCAACCATCTGAAAATAGATTTGTAAGAAAATCCGAAACCCGTTATGGTTTAAATAAATAAACATTTTATACCTCACTTGTGGTTGGTCGCTGTTTTAGTTATAAAAATTATATAATACCACAGCCACGCTACTCAGAATGTCAGTTTTTGACAAAATAGCGTGAAGTATTAGAACTTCAATACAGTATGTAAGGCTGTGCCACTGATTCGTTGTATAGTGCCAAAGTTACCAGGTACAGACGTAGTTATAATTGAGAAAACGGCAAGCAAACTGTATAAATACGCTTCCTGGCTTTGCTTCCGACAGTGTGATTCCAAAAGAAAATGCAGCCGCTGGAAAAGACAGGAAAGACATTGTACTCTAATCTGAAGTGACTAGAACGGACCACTTGTAAGATATTTCGAATTTTGATTCGTAGATTGAAATACCAGAGTTACTGTAACATTTTGCTACAACTATTTGTACCAACCATATTGATAATTAGCTCCATCTTTTCATTCTGTACTAAGACCAAACTATTGATCTCCGTCGTCTTAGCATCTCCGTCACAAGGGTTTGTAAATTGTAGGTACAGTGGTACACGAAGGAAAATATTGGTTTTCAAAATTTCTTCCAGTCCTTTCGGAATGCATCATTATGGATCGTATGTGCTTTTCAACACGGTCTTATTCAGTTTTTCCTGGAAAAAAGTTGCAAGTAAATGTAGCGATATAATGGACAGATAACAATAAGACAACCGTCTGTCAAATCAAAACAGGTTTAATAATATCGCATCCTGTGACTGCTGTGGTTAGGAGAGAGGTTACAATTTTTTAATATTTTCATAAAACCAATTATGGATAGTTTTACCTGTGTGACCCGAGAGTCTGTAATCTTGGATGACAATATAAGATCAAATTTTGTACCTTGGGATCGATGAGATGAGCTCAAGAGATACATCATTGTTGATCATTCTTCCGTGTTGTAAGGCCGTGTTCAATGAAACATTTCTGTTCCTCACGTTCCGTCCAGAGGAGCGCTGCACATCGTCATAGGTGTTCCTGGTGTTGCTGTTTGCTGTTTGGGCGTCGGAGAGCGGCATAATTTTTATCTAAAAAGGGCGTGGTCAGGTTTTCATGTGATAGGCAGAAATAATAGTTATCAAAAAAGTACTTAACTGGTCAAAAATAAAATTCTTCTTCTCAAGAGCCACAGTTCACATACCATTAATCTTCATGACACGTTCCTTCCAGTAAAAATTGTCACCAAGCTTATATATTTCAATTGCTTTTCTATACGTACCTGAATAATATGTCGTCGTTGTAGATGGAATTTTTGTTTCAAATTTTTACTTTATGATTGCTTGACTGAAGTGCGTGCTCAGCCGTCAGTTTCATGTTCTTTCAGTCTTGTATTGACGCTCCTCTTCGTAGTTCCTATGTACCTACGTGTACTATTCCACAAGTACGCGGAATCCTATGCACCCAACACTCAGATAGAGGAGAGCATTTATCCTTTATGGACTTAGATGGCCGAAAAACCAGTTTGATTTCATGTTTACCTCAAATCTTTCCGATATGATCAGTAACACAGTATCTGCAACAGTGATGTGTGGTTTTGGAAATGTAGACACACCCAAAACGTATTGTATCACCTTGGTTCAAAACATGTTCAAATGTTTGTAAATCTATGGGATTTAACTAATGCATGCAGAGTTCCTAGGCTTACAAACTACTGATACTAACCTAAGCTAAACACAAACACACACATACACTCAGAGAAAGAGAGAGAGAGAGAGAGAGAGAGAGAGAGAGAGAGAGAGAGAGAGAGAGAGAGGAGGACTCGAACATCTGGCGGAAAGCAAGGACGCTCTCCCGAAGAATGCGCCTTAGAGAGCCCGGCTATTCCATCGTGGCACACCTAAGGTCCAAAGTATCCTGAACATTGTCGTTGAATGTGTATACTGCTTCAGGTACACTTTTCCTTAGATTGTGCACATATATCACTCAACCCACTGGAAGATCTAAACAATCACGCATAAGCAGTGCCATTTGGACGGAATGGGTAAACAACAGAAAGGAAACACACTTCTGGTATTGACTGCAGTTCCGCCATGCCTAGAAAGTCAATTCTGAATTTTGATAGTATCTGAATTGTTACTTTGAGTCTGGAAAGTGTCGAGGAAAATATCAACACGTCTCAGTGTGCAGGAGAAATGGTTATACACTAATAATCTCACTAAGCACAAAATGAAAAAAGAACATCATGAATTCGTCGACCCAGAAGTGGAAAATTTTATTGACACATTCACACACACTATCACACAGACTGTAGTGCGCATTGCCAAGTGCGGAATTATAAGTTTCACCTGTAATTAAGGCACTTCCAGAGAACGAGCAGTGGACATATTTTGCAGCATCTACAATATCTAGTTGACGTCTGCGGACGATATCTAGAAGACATACTGGTAGATTGGTTTACTGAATCTTTATACCCTGCCATATTAATTTAGAATAGGGAAGTTAGAGGATCTTGACTTCATTAAGATTAATAGGAAGTTTTGTCTGAATCAATTGAGATTCAGATTTACATACGCAATATTTGATAGTATTTCATATCACGGACGCAGCCGCCGCCGATGCAGCGAATGCTAAATTGTGTGCTAATGCGAAGCTAGTTTTGTTTATGCAAAGTCGCTTTCATGTAATGGCACCAACATCAGAACAAGAGTATTTACTACAACGGCCTCACAGCCTCTGTTAGTTCATTTGTCGATCGCAAAATCAATTGTAGGCTCAGACTCAGTTAACTCAGTCACCCTCAGATATTTTTCATCTCATAAGTTGTTTGACTTTGTTTCTAGTTCGGAGTATCAAAGCTATACAGTTAACGGTCGAATCTTATCCTCTGTTATTATTATTATTATTATTATTATTATTATTATTATTATTATTATTATTTATTTTCATTATTAAATTTATTCTAACTTTATGCTTTTGGATTTCCAGTATATTTTAAAGTCATGAAATTAAATTTCACCTCTGAGTGTCCTACGACCAGTCTCATAAATCTGTACAGACTTATAAGACGTATATTTATATGTACATTGTTTGTCTCTGGTCGTATAGAGTGTGAGTTCCTGGTGATTTGTGTGATGGAATTGTTCCATACATTCGTGTAAATTAAAAGTAAACAATTTCAGTAAGATCATTATTTTATTGATATAAAATAAATTGCAATTGCAACAAAACATTTTTTGTGATATTACGAATGAAATGAATTTCAATAAGTTGGATTACAGCATTTTGACGACAATCATTTGTTCGTATTTTTAAGAGGTTTATCGAAACTTCTTCTGATGAACTGTGTTTATCATTTTTAGATTGTTTTCATTTCGCAAAATGTCAATATTCCATACGGAAATTGTTGATTCTTACTGTGCGTTCGCCTACCGATGGTTTCGTCGCCTCATTCGTAGCATTTTTTTCTAAAGAATTGAACCACGAACCCCTTATATATGTTATCGAAGTGTATTGAAAAGAAATTCTCAGAGATTCACTATGCGATAGCTTGAGGAGTATGAAACGTTCTCGATGAAATGATATGGAAATATGTCAAATTTGATGGCGATCAATCAAAGTAAATATGTAGTTCTTATCATCAGCCATTAGCTACAACGGACAGTTCATTCAAATATTATGGCTTTTGCACTTTGTTCGAATTTTCCGACTTTCCTTTGAAACTTTCGAAAATTTATGTTTAAGAACTTCTACTAGACCATAACGAACATAATAAAAAACCAGTTAAGTTTCTCTATCGTCGTCCGGATCGTGAGTTTTTAGTATTGAGTCCATTCAAAAACCACTGAAACGCCCACTTTCAGTTATTCTAAAATTGTATAATTAAAAAAAAACAAGTAAGTTCTTTCAATTACACATTTTCATGAGAATGAGAAACATAAAATAAAAGTAAAAAATAAAAAATGAAAATGTAGAAATCGGTAGAGCCATTGTCTAGTCATTCTCTTACACTGATTTTTATTTATATAGGAGATCTATTAAACTGTGGGAATACGTTTTGCCTATATTCTTGTATATGAGGCAAAACTAAATTGTTGCTGGTAGATACTCCGTGGTAAAATATGTACGTTTAGTTTATTCACTGTGTTAAGAGAAAATCATAATTACTTCTGCCAACATAGCTACTGATAATTATGCTGCACTATAAAAACACAAGCAGTATCACTAGAGTACCGTTGTATATGCCGTATGTTTTAATTATTGTATATCTTTGTAAGAGAACTATTGTGGTAGCAATACGATCAGTAAGCTATAACCCTGATGAAAATTATCTGTATTTATATGATAACAATTATAGATAATACTCGAAAATTTTATGATTCCTCTACTACTCCGAAAATCAAATGTTAGAAGCAATGAAAGGTTTACACATTTGAAAATTCTTGGTCGTTTTTAATAAGTATCTCGGATCAAAAATCCTTTTACAACCATGTTTCCCTGCTTTGCTGTTTACTAATGTATTCGGCAAAGGCACCATAAATGTGCATTTCCGACCTACGATTTTGTGAACAATTTTCTTCCTTGAACTGACCATAATATCAATGGCTTATTACTACCTTGTTTCATATTGTTATCTACAACAGACAATTATTTTCTGCCTGAAAGAGAACGAGAGCTCCTGACACATGATCTAATTCTCTGATCTGTAATAATAAAACCCACACAACCTTCCCACATTGGAAATCGAGTTTTAATAAATGCCTTTTACCTTAAAGGAGGTAAAATACTCGTTTGGATTTACACACAAAGAAAAGTTTTACACATAGCAGCGACCAACATGGCTTCAGAATTTTTCATTGCGAGGCTGATGTTTATCTGCAACCTAAAACCACATACAGTGCCGTTAAGGTTGGCAGCAAACTGTTTCTACACACGAATGCACTGTATCTGCTAAGCCTTCGAAATTATTCCTCCGCAAACGCCATGCAGGCAGGGCGATTAGTTGATTACAGTGCGTGACAGAAGATAATATTTGAGCACGTAACACTAGAGACGGTTGTTTTTGAGAGTAAATATCGCACAAAATTCTGGCGTGTAACTCTTTCAATTCGCCAAAAGCCACCGTGCGTTGCTACAGTTGTAATTTGAGCATAATTTACACTTCAAAAGAACTTCTTTAAAGATTCTAAAAGGTCAGTTCCTTGTGGGATCTTTTGAAGAATAAATCGTTACTACACATGAAAAAATTTATCGGAGTGTTAAATTGTTATAATATCTCATCAGAAACTTAAATTGTTATACTGCGGCGGAGAGGCGGAGCGCATTGAGGCGCTATGTTTCGATACGCGAGGCCGCTTCCCGTCGGGCATGGATGTTTGTGCTGTCTTTAGTAAAAGTTAGTGTATCAGTAGTTTGTAAGTTTAGAAACTGATGACCCCGCCGTTAAAATTTGAACATTTGATTTAAATCGTTACAAATAACATTCACTACTGATGTATTCTTCTGAAAATAATAACAGAATGAGATATTTATACAGAAAACAAACGAGAGCTTTAGTTCTAGGAGATCAAACTGAGCCGTGGAAGTCCGTAGTAGTTAGCAACGTAAATCTTTAATGACGAAAGACACTGCAAGGGTATATAATATTATTCAACAGTTTTGTAGTTATGTGTGTGCGTGTCTGGTGGTAAATGGAGTGTAAAGTCTGATATAATAATGTCACTGCTGCACGGCACCAACAGTGCTCTTATAGTCACTCCGTTATTGGTGTGGAGAGCAAGCAGTAGGGGCAGAATAATTTATGCAAGGATGAGGGCAATCAGCTATTATTTTGCTACATTAATTGTTTAATTATATTCCTGTCAAGATCTGCAATAAAGTGAAGTTCTTATCAGTTAAATGGATTTAGTCTGTTACTATTATCTTTCCATTATTGCAAACCATTATTAGGACCACAGTCATTAATGTCAAAAAAGATAATAACGAAAACAGGCAAAAGACTCGCTTTCGAGTCCCGGTTCCGGCACACAATTTTAACCTCCCAGGAAGTTTCATATCAGCACACACTCCGCTGCAGATTGAAACTTTCATTCAAAAAAACCTCATGTGATGAACTGCTAAAGGTATCCTTCATATAGAGAAATATAGGGGCACTTTACAGCACGTATCGATATGGCCATAAGGCACTCGGAGAGAGAGGTCAGAGAAGAAGGAGAGCCTAGTGCGCTCGGTGATCTGTGGATGGCATTTCATTTACCTTTTTTTTTTTTGTCTCACTCCAGCAGAGTTATTCGTCTTTTTGCACTTGGAGAATGTTTTCCGCAGCATGAATTGAGGAAGGCCATGCCGATGTTGTTTACGCTAATTGAGCTCTCTACACAGATGCGCCACGAACCACTATAATCACACAGTGATGTAGTTGTGTACGTTCGCGAACTGAATTTATATTCTGAAACCGATGCTCACGGCCATCCTGGGATTTAGAGCAAGCTGCTTACATTCTTCCGTGAGGCAGCTACTAAGCTAACTGAAACGTTTATAACTATTAAAATGGGAAAGATCTTTGGATATTTGATTGTAGAGGTTTCGACTATTATCATTCTGTGCTATTCGTTTATGAGGAAGTTATTATCGCGTAAGTGTGATTTTCGAGTAGTTGTAAAACGGTATTGGTTAAACTTGTTGTAATTTCATTTCTGAGTGTTGAGAAAACTGAAGACTGCTTGATTGTGATCTGTTTTGTTGGAAAAAGGAGAGACTCAAAGTTCCGATGATAATCAATAATGTACACTTTCACGGATCGTTAATTAAGAGTGTATTCTACTGAGATATTTTGATTTGGAAGCGCGATTGCAGTTAGTCATATTTTGTGCAGTAAAGCTGGAAGTAAATTTCATATGTTCAAGGAAACTTAGCTGTATTTTAGTTGTTAATGAGTGGACTTAACGTGGGATTGGTGCCTGAGCAGTAGTGTAGGTAACTGGTGTTTAACTGTACTGTAAGTTATCTGGTTCGTTACGAGTTCAGTAGGGCCGACTGAGGGCGAAGCCATTCGCTTGTCATTAACAGCTACTTGAAGAGTGATTCGTGAGAGTTTTTGCATTCTCAGTTGTGACGGCTGTTGCTTTCTGAATTTAACGGCACAGCAAAGATGAATATTCATTTTCTGGCAGTGACAGGACGTCGTGTTTGGACTCAGTCTTTAGGTAATACGCTGCGTTATACGCAGTTACACTCGTGATGTCCATGGCAACGAACAGCTTTGGCACCTAGACGCCATGTGGCGAACTACAGATAGATCCAACAGCATGCTGAATGGACTCAGCAGAATTGGCATCAGATTCTATTCACAGGTGGGACTCTCACTTGCCTTCAACCAACAAACGTCGGAGGAGGTTTTGGAGGTAGCCTTGAACGCTTTAGACGCAACGTACAGCGGGTTTGGCGAGGATGTGATACCCTGAAGTATTGCGATGGCAGTATGTGGGGGGAACCGTACGCCACTGGTGCCCGTAGAAAGCAATAAAACGGCATTCGTAACAGGGATGACATACTCAGACGTTTAGTGGAACGATATCGTCACCCCTTCGGTGAGCCATTCATCTTAATGGACGATATTTCTCGTGTTCATCGTGTACATCTTTTGAATGCGACATCGCAAAATTAGAGCATCCAGCATATTCTTCCAAATGAACCCTATCGAGCATGCTTGAGTGCATTGAAAAGGGCTATTCTTGGACGAACAATCTGAGGAATCTACGCCGAATCACCATTCAGCAGTGAGACAATCTGAACCTACAGTCCCTTGGTCATCCAGTAGACACTATTCCACGATGAATACAAGCATGCCTCAGTGCAAGAGGACGTGTTTCCTGGTAATAGGGGTACTGGTGTGTACTGTAATCTGGAACACAAATTCAGAATATTCAGGTTACTGTCAGTGTCTATGTTTATGAACAATAAAGAGAACGAAAATGTTTTTCTGTAGATCTCTATTCCATGAACCAGTTGAATTATGCTGATGAACCCCACATTTTATGTGTATCTTTGCGCAATTGTGTGTAACTTTGCGCAATTGTGGTATATAAGTCTTTATCACCGCGGTGGAGTGGCTGAGCGTTCTAAGGCTCTTTGCTGCAGAACGCCCGGTTGCACGTAGTCGGAGGCCTCGACTACAACGATGTTTATCGCTGCGGCGTGGGCTACTTACGACACTCCAATCGCCAACACTCTCCTTCGAATGCGAAACTATATTTTTTACTCCCACTTACATAGGTAGAAATGATCATCAGAATAAATTGCGAGAAATCACAGCTCGAAAGGAGAGATTCAGGTTTTCTTTCCACCCGCGTGCTATTCGAGAATGGAATGGGAGATAAATAGTACAAATGTTGTTTCGATGAACCCTTGGCCAGGCCATAAATGTGATTTGCAGAGTATCCCATGTAGATATAGACCTTCCCCGAGCATGAGTGTTTGTGTATTTTTTGAGGTAAGTTACTTTAATAGTTTGTAAACCTAGGCACCGATGACCGAAGTACTTAAGTCCCCTTGATTTACAAACATTTGAGCATTTGATAATTCTGTATCGTAAAATGAACAAGTATCTCAGATATTGTATTGCATTGTCTTGTTGCATGTATTCAAACATGCAACCAAGTTTAAAAGTTCTGAATATCTGCATGTTGCATAAAGGACGTGATGCTTCGGGTGTAAGAGTCTGACTGGGTGAATTAATTGACGAATTTAGTGGATAGTTAACGCGCTTTTTATATTTTTAGAGAATTGCCACGTGCTCTATTTTCTACACTATTACTCGCTTTGATTTCAGATTGAGATTGCTAAAAATTATAACTTTCTGTTACATGAAAACGAACGCAGGACTGTAACTAAAACAGGAAACCCGAACTTTCTTTACACTATCAACACGTAAAGTCTAGAAGGAAAACACTTCAAAATGTTTTGCAAACAATATTTGTTTATTCGGCCACTAACCGATTTTCGATCTCGTAGGTCATATTCAGTTGACAACTAAAAATAGAATGGTGAACGAATAAAATAAATATTGTCTGCTGAACACTTTGAAGTACCTTCTGTCTAGTAACTTCTCTAGTTTTCTGTCAATCGTCGATGGGGAAAATAAGTTAATTAAATATATATCTTTCATTCCCAATCAAGAGGATCGAAAATAATAGAAACAACATTTTTTTTCCGTAGTAACTTCCTGTGAACCACATAATATACGCAATGAGATGCACACCAGTTAGGGCAAAAAGTTCCAGATATTTGCTCAATTCTGTAGATACAAAACAGGAGACGCAAAGTCAAGGATGTTTGCTGGCAAAGTAGCCGTGCGTTCCTCAGGCATGTAAATTGACAGAGTAGTGATAACGCTCAAAATTATCTTAAATTTTGACCGTTGCTTGTGATCTCCATGTTCTCCGTAACAGCCAGCATTTGTTGGGTGGCAAAATACTACTTACCTGTGGCCAACGACTGACAGCCCGCATGTTGGCTCAGCACGACGATACCCAATATTGATCCCCAAACTGTTTTGAAAAGTCACCACTTGGTGTGTGACGAAGAGCACTCTGTTTAAATCCGTGACTCCGCCTTTGCCCTGCCAGTCGCAAATTTTTCATGGTAAAATTGACTGCTTGGAAGCTTCCATGTCCACTGCAATGTAATTATATCCTCCCGATCTTGAAGCGACACGTATGAAAACGAAAGCAATACATAAATTTTCTTAAAATTTAGTGGCATGCAACCGGGCAAGAAAATCGACGCAGCCGATATCTCGTCAGAAGACGGGAAATATAACACTCACGGTACAAGTTAGCGCCATTACACATCCAAAGACGATTAAATTCTGAAATATCGGTGGTAAATACATTAGGTCGACGGCTGAAGCGGTATTAGAATCTTCTTTATAAGAAGATCTTGAGTAGCATTTCCATGCAGAAAAACGTGTACCTCCTTTAAAAAGGTTAATTTGCTAACACAATTTCAACTGCTTCCCTAATATTACAATCCCAAAAACGTATGTTCAATATATCGGTACTCCACTGTCCTAATATTGTTTCTAATGTATAAAATGCCACAACAGCATAAGATACGATAGACACTCACGCAAACTAAGATCTTCTTTTACGGAACCTAACATTGCCTAAATCTTATACGGTGGTCGAAAAACACATTTCACATCGCTCTTCCGTTAATTATGGCCGGTTTTTTTGTTTACAGCGTAATGTGAAACATGGATGCCACCTCGGTGCTGTCATAGCTCATCGGTTACAAAGTTTGTCGATAGCACAACTCTCGTATAATCTATTATGCAATAAAACCTTTCTGGCGAAAAGTGACTTTCAGGCGGTTTAACCTAGCTGACAAACGTTTTAAAATGATGTGAGCTTTGTGCACCAAGGTACGAAGAAACACTTCAAGCTGAGCCATATAGTGACATCAACCTGCAGATACAAATCAGTGTGGGTGGAATTTATGTATGCGGCACGTCTCAACGTACCATCAACTTCCTCCTTACCAGAAATTCAAAGATGGGAATACAGCCATTCTTGTATAACTTCCATTGGCAAACGAATATTCGGCTGGACTGAAACTTAAATGTTGCTAAAAGTTATCTGTATTCTTACTAACATCATGCCCAATAGCATCGTCCCTGCACCTACAACGAAAGAAGAAAAAAAAGCGCAGGACCCAGTGCCTCTGACTCCATAGAGCGTTCCTTGAAGTCCTAGAATATATTGGCTTCAATGAATGACAAGGGGCTTCCCATCGTAAATCCAAGTGCCTTTCCGCAGGTTTGGACGTTGAATAAGAAGTACATGCAGGTCAAAACGTGTCTTACCAAGCTATGCAATCCAGTCAAGCTAGTGGTCTCACATTCCATACGCTCGTATTCTGTTCATTAGGTGACAGTGAGGAATCCTGCTGAGCGCTTTCCAAGAGTCAACAAACACAATATCTACCTGGGTACCTGTATTTTCTGTTTACTCGGTCTCGTTGTCGAATAATACAACCTGGATATCACTTGATTTCTGCTTTCGAAGATTTCCGATCTTCAGAAATGTCACGACAGACGAATATAAAATGTTTCAAAGCTCTGCAGCTGAACAAGATGAGACCTGAACTACAACCCTCTGTTCAACTATCTTTCTTGAAACCGAAAATGAACTGTGTTATTTTCTGATAACTATGAAAGTTTCGCTCGTTCAGTCTTGCGATAGATTACTGCAGGAAGTTGGTTTGGGTGTGTTCCTGTGCAGGATCCCCTTAGAATATTCTCAGACCCAGTGGCTTCTGTACTTACTAAATGTTTTACTTTGTCTTCTATCTCGCTATCTGTCATTTCGCGGTTCGTGCGAAAATTTTATGAACTACAACGAACTATTCCTCTGAGATGTAGCTATGTAAATAAACGTATACGAATCTTTCTTGTGTCATCTGTTTCAAAGCCATTATGGTCACAGAGCACGTGGACATAAATTTTAGTTCCGTTTACTGATTTAACATAAGACAAAAACTGCCAACTTTACTTTCGAATCACGCAAGACCCCTCTTCAGATAATTTCGGCTTCGTTTAAGTTTTGCTGGTTAGCGAGTATTTGGGTATATTTGCAGTGAAGTTCTATTTGCTTCAGAAGCACGGCAGGTGTTTGCTATCTCTCAGAAATTTACTCGCCACTTACCTCACTAAAGCACATTGAAATATGTACTTCTTAATTAAGATGGACGTTATGATTTGCACAAACGACATTTTTGGTGTTGACATGTAAGGTATTCAGAAATCTGCTCTTGTCGCTCTTGATAAAGAGAAAGATCTTCCTACAGTTTCTTATTATTTACGGCTGTATTCAATGATGCTAGTTCCGTTTTAAGATCACTGATTGCCTCTCCTGCTGTAAGTGAATGGTAAAGTTCTAGTCTGTTTGACATCAGGTCTAATCAGCAGCGTCATTGACACTACATTGCCTGTAGTCAAAATTCCAAATCTTGAGTTTTCAAAGTAACTTCTACTTTTACCGTAAGTACTCTGGCAATGAATAACTATTTTTTTAGATGGCACAGAAACAGTGATTGTCCACGTAAACTTTGCAAAATTATTGGAAGAGTACTGCCTGGCCTCCTGGACATCTTTTGTATTTTTCTTGATTGCTTTCCTTACTGAGATGTGTGCACAGTGTGGTGAGTTGTTTATCGCGGCTTTTAATCTCATCGAAATGCGTCGCAATATTAATATCGTCTTTTAAGGGGGTCTCGCGCTGCCTATCTAACCCATTTCCGAAAAAAGTTATTTGATGCAGGACCTTAATATTTTTACTGTTCTATGTTATATATGCTAATAGAGTCAACTAAAATCTACTTTATCCATTTCATTGTTTTTAAGAAAAACTTTCGTACATTTATTAAGAAAAAAATTTACGTTTTCTGCAGAAAATAATTTTATGAATGGCGGAATATTAGTGAATGTATTTCCAGAGGTAGCTTTTTATGTTATGCAGATCTCTGAAAATTTCATTCATTTACATATCATAGTTTCTGATGTAATGGGGCATGTGTACTGAAAATTTTAGTTTGCGGAAAATTGACTTTAAACAATAAACGTCTGAAATTTTTTAGTTACTGTTAATTAAAACTGCCCTGCTGCATATTATTACCTTTCTTTGGCCTCTAGCAGGTCTTCCAGCTTCTTTTTCACCTTCCTGGATGTTCGTCTTGCTTTCTTGGCATATCAGACGCAGTCCTGTCTTCATCGGCTATCCTCATTTTATCGCAGTGTTGCAGCCCAGTGATCATATTTTCACCAGAATTAATTACCAGCTTTTTCAGTACCCAACACTTTCCAATATTACCACAACTGAATGTAATAACAGCATCATGAACTCCTAGTTTCTTTGTATGTCTGCCTACAAATACAGGTATAGGAATGCGGTTCCAAATTATGCTTTTGAAACATTCATTTGGTTTCTGTGACTGCCCATGCAGACATTTCCTTAGAAGGTCCGGATCGGCCAAACTCTGGAAATAGGTTTAATTGCTGTAATAACAGCAGCAGGAAGATAGTGCTGGTGAGAATAAGATTCTCCGGTTGCTTGAGCCCTATTGTCTTCGCACAATGCATGACATGTCTTATCATCAGTAGAGGACTTATGGAAGAATGTGGCCAAAAGCTGTTTTAGTTGAACAAAACTAACCGAGTGGTTGAAAGCGTGTTGTTTACAAACAGCAGAAACAAAAGAATACTGACCGTTGCATTCCAAGAATAGCTAACACACTCTGAATTTAAAAAAATCGCACTGACGTGTTTTACGTCCCACTTTAATTTTGTAGTTTTATAAGTGTTTGCAAACATTTTGGGCCGAAATAATAATCTAAATAATAAAAAATTTGTTAATAAGAGTGTCTGAAACCCTTTTAAGAAAACAAAATTTAGATAGCGGCTGGTTCCGAACGACTGACCTTTAGTGTCATAGTCCAACTCATTGACCATTACGCTACGACTAACTGTTACGATTTAGCTTCCTTATTAACTATTGGTGGCCGTTGTTAACTGATGCTAATATGGCATTTCTAGACACCAGATTATCACTTATCGTACAAAGAACGACGTGCTATTGTTAATTCCTCAGTGCGCCATTGCTTTGAAATGACAACGTGTAAGTTACAATAAGAAATTCATCAAATAAGCAACGCAAGATGGCGTATGCCAGAGAGAGTTCTGGGCGAGGAATATCACGTGACATCTGCCAACGACTGGTTTTAGTTAATTCAATAGAGGGTGTCAAAACTCAGTTATTTTTGCAAATATCTCTCGAACGATACGAGATATGAAAAAAACATAAGAGAGGAAAGTTGTAGAGAATTTTCTTCTCTACAAATTCGGGTATTCAATTTTCGTGACAGATGAATGGTGCAGCCGTTATTTCGAGCTGTCAAAAGACGATCGCAAAGGCCCACTTTTAGTGTTACTACCGTAACCTAAAGTGGGCCAAAAGAAAAAAAAATCCCTAAGGTGCAATGTAGGGGCTATGAAGATCTAAACTATATGCAGAAATGTGGGTGATACAGAAAAGTGGGCGTGACACATAAACACACATGTTAGGAAAATGCTCATTAAATGCTCAAAACATTTTTTCAGCAAAATCGTTTCCAGGGTATTTAAATAAAACCTTAATCTATCGAAATTTGATGGAACACCGAAAATCGATTTTTTTCGACGTGAATCACGGTGTGGTCCCCTTAACCGAAATAAAAAGCGTCATCAGTTTAGATTCACAGCGACTACCATTAGCGACGCCATATTTCACTCTAGGTGTACGCTTCGTGTCACCGAAGCCCCCGTAGCGCGGGAAAGATTCCCTGGAGACAGGTAAGAAAAGGCGGTCCTGCGGTACGGATGTGCGGATAATGCAGCCGGCGGCCGATTGCGGAGCCGTGCGGTAATGGGGCTAACGAAAACTAATGGGCCGCCGCTAAGTATCAACATTTGTCACATTTATGCGAGCGCCGGCGACGAGGGTGCGATACACGCAGGAGGGCGTGGGAGGGCGTAGGCGGCCGGCCCCGGCCGTTAGCCGGGAGTCCCAGGGGGGGCGGCAGGCTGGATTTGCGTCCGTGGGGTCCCCAGCTGCCGCCCACCAGACGCGTGCCTGGGAGGGATCAGTTGTATTTATGGATCTGCTGGCACGCCGTAGGCTTTTCCATTAATCTCGCTGTGTGAGGGAGGTGCAGTTGATCAATGTCAAAATGCACCGAGATGACAGAAGTCAATGCATTGTCGAGTGTGAAGATACAGAAGACGTTAGTACCTCGTACGCAAGATTTAAAATAGGGATTTAATGGAAGACATGTTACTTGTTCTCAGGTGAAACATGAACGGTTTGCGATGCATGCTTGCTTGACTGCAGGACATTTGCATTGGTCCACCGATAATCACTGATATTGCACATCGTACACGAAAGTAATGCTCGTACACTCAATATAAATGACTCTCGAGGATCAGTTGTATTCATGGATATGCTGGCATGCCGTAGGCTTTTCCATTAATCTCGGTGTGTGTATGTGAGAGAGGTACAGTTGATCAATGTCAAAATGCACGGAGGTGACAGAAGTCAATGTAGAAGATAGAACTGACGTTAGTACCACGTACGCAAGATATAAAATAGGGGTTCATTTGAAGATATGTCACTTGTTCTCAGGTGAAACATGATGAACGGTTTGCGATGAATGCTTGCTAGTCTGATGGAGATTTGCATTGGTCCACCGATAATCACAGATATTGCACATCGTACACGAAAGTACTGCTTGTACACTCAATATAAATGACTCTCGGGGATCAGTTGTATTCATGGATATGCTGGCATGCCGTAGGCTTTTCCATTAATCTCGGTATGTGAGGGAGGTGCAGTTTATCAATGTCAAAATGCACGGCGGTGACAGAAGTCAATGTATTGTCGTGTCTGAAGATAAAATTACGTTACTACCGCGTACGCAAGATATAAAATAGGGGTTCATTTGAAGATATGTCACTTGTTCTCAGGTGAAACGACAAGGGTTCGCAAATTGATTCCGTATTCCTTGATTTCCAGAAGGCTTTTGACACCGTACCTCACAAACGGCTTTTAATCAAATTGCGTGGTTACGGTATATCGACCCAAATTGGCGACTGGATAGGGGATTCCCTCTCGGAGAGGACACAGTTCGTAGTAATCGATGGTAAGGCATCGACTAAAACAGAGGTGATAGCGAGTGTTCCACAGGGTAGTGTTATTGCTCCTCTGCTGTTCCTTATTTACATAAACGATTTAGGGGAAAATCTATGTTGCTCTCTTAGGTTGTTTGCAGATGACGCCGTCATTTACCGTCTAGTAAAATCATCTGAACATCAAAACCAACTGCAGAACGATTTGAATAAGATATCTGAATGGTGTAAGAATTGGTAATTGACTCTAAATAATGATAAGTGTGAAGTCGTCCACATGAGTACGAAAAGAAATCCGTTAAACTTTGTTTACATGATAAATCAATCAAATGTAAAGGCCGTAAACTCCACAAAATACATAGGAATTACAATTACATCTGACTTAAATTGGAAAGAACACGTAGATAGTGTCGTTGGAAAGGCGAACCAGAGACTTCGTTTTATTGGCAGAACCCTTGAAAGATGCAACAGAACTACTAAAGAAACTGCGTACACTACGCTTGTCCGTCATTTTATGGAATATTTCTGCCCAGTGTGTGATCCTTATAACATGGGTTTGACGGAGGACATCGAAAGAGTCCAAAGAAAGGCAGCTCGTTTCGTATTGTCGCGATACACGGGAGACAGCTTTACGGAAATGATATAGGATCTTGGATGAGAATCATTACAACAACGACGCTTATCGCTACGGCGTGGGCTGCTTACGAAACTACAATCGCCAACAATCTCCTCCGAATGCGAAAATATATTGTTGACTCCCACTTACATAGGTAGAAATGATCATCAGAATAAAATACGAGAAATCAGAGCCCGAGCGGAGAGATTCAGGTGGTCTTTCTTCCCGCACGCTATTCGAGAATGGCATGGGAGATAAAATAGTATAACGGTGGTTCAATTAACCCTCTTCAGGCACTTAAATGTGATTTGCAGAATATTCTATGTAGATGTAGATGTAGCAACATGACGAACGGTTTGCGATGCATGCTTGCTTGTCTGAAGGAGATTTGCATTGGTCCAGCGACAATCATTGATATTGCACATCGTACACGAAAGTAAGGCTTGTACACTCAATATAAATGACACGCGGGGATCAGTTGTATTTATGGATCTGCTGGCATGCCGAAGGCTCTTCCATTAATCTAGGTGTGTGAGGGAGATGCAGTTGATCAATGTCAAAATGCACGGAGTTGACAGAAGTCAAGGCACTGTCGTACGTGAAGATACAGATGAGGTTATTACAGCGTGCGCGAGATATAAAATAGGGATCATTGGAAGGGATGTCACTTGTTCTTCGGTGAATCATGATGAAATGTTTTCGATGCTTGCACGCATGACTGAAGGAGATTTGTATTGGTCCATTTATAACCACGATTTTCCACAACGAACCAGTAAATAAGGGTGTACATCAACTATAAAGAACAATAAATTGTTCCTCCATGATGAAAAATATCTTGATCAAATGTCAATATTACTGTTAACTATCTGAAAAATTGCAGTGTGAGACGTAGCTGCAACGATTTGCACTCAATGATGTAATTTTACGGGGCCTTACGTTATTCGTAAAAAGTATTTTATGTGTTTCTATTAGGCATCATTTTCAATGACCGGTGGGAAAGTAAATGCATCATCATTACTGCCAAAAATTTTTACACTATTCGGTCGCATCATATTTAATAAGCTGCAACACGAATTAAAAAACTCTAATAGTAATCCACGCGCTTTCAAGACTAAACAGAAGGGTCTCCTCATGGCTCATGCTCTCTATTCTGTCAAGGAATTCCTGGAAAATTTAAAAAAGAAAGGAAAAAAAAAAGGATGCTAGTGCTGCCTTGTTAGTTCTTTACACTTATGCTTAAACCTGTCGTGTGCGTAGGGCAGCTATGCGTTTCACTTTGTTACTACTACCTTTTTACCATCTAATACGTCCCGTTGCTTATCCCGCTACCACGGTAATCTCACAGTAATGACAGCTACCACGCCAGTGCCGGCTGGCTCTTCTCAGCTCCAACAAAAACGTCAACAAAACCAATAAAACGATCTGAACAGAATTATAGATCTAGTTCGTAACGTTTTCCATCTGAATTTTCAAGGCCTAAGTAAGTCAAAATGTGACTACCTCAATAAAATTCTTCTGTGTGACAATACTGACGTCCTTCCTCTACAAGAAACCCATACCAGAAGATTTTAAAATTGTGAAAGGGGCAATATTGATGGCTACACAGACTGGGAGAAACAGAGGCTACATAAGCTACACAGAACTGGGATGGTATATCTATAAGCCATGAAAACTGCGACAGTAACATATTCGTATTAGCAGTATCTGGAACTACCATAGTAATGTTTACAAGCCTCGTAACAGATAATAACAGGGTGCGGATATCCCCACTTTTCTTTCCTATATGTCGGCGAGTTCAACACATATAGCAGCCAGCGGCAAAGAAAATTTCGTAGGATTAACTGAATGGGCTGAAAGTAATAAACATTCTTTCGTTTTTTTGACGCAAAACACTTCATCACATTTGTTTCAGTCTATTGGCAGCGAATTCACCTGATCTATGCTTCTGTTCCAGATATCAGACATTATGAGCTTTATCAATGAAGACCCAACATAGTCCAGTGCAAGTTAGTATCACAGTCCTCTAATAAAACTATTTACGAGGACCAGATGCAATTTCAATAAACCGACTTTTTGGCATTTACTTGCAAATTAAACCTTAGTTTCAGAGACATATATTACAGGCTAGAGCCAAGAATGTGAAGACCTGAATAATTAACTTATGAGTACTGATGATTTAGACGCTACTGATCTCCAACTGAAGTCGCTTGATAACGCCAGTAGAAGTGGGTGAAAAACGTTGAGAGTTTACATTTCACTCGCAGCAGCAGATAGGCCTTGTCGCTGCTGAGATACCGTAATTTTGTACCAATGCGACCGAGATAAAACTGCTTCCCAAACACCCTGATCCGTCGATCATAGACAAAGGAATCGTCGAAATGTCAACAGTCCGACAGATTAATATCCTCCAAACTAAATGAACTTAAGAAATGCCAGAATGTATTAAATTTACCGGACTTAGAACTGCATTGCTGATGCTAAATTTGATCAATAACATTCTTAAAAACAGTTATCTACCAACAGCTATTAAGATATCTCAAGTAGTAGCTGTTTTGAAACCTGATCATCCAGCCACCTGTGCAGATAGCTATTGCCTAACTGCACTTGTCAGTATATGATACATGCTGCTCGGGAGACTCATATACATAATGTTCAAATGTTTGAAAAGGTCATGGAACTTAACTACGGGTCATGAGTCCCTAAACTTACAAACTACTTATGAATTAACTTATACCAAGGACAGCACAAACAGCCATGCTCGAGGCGGGATTCGAACCCCCGACGCGGAACGGCCTCACGTACAAGGGCATAGGGCTTCGATGCTCTCGGCCGCTCCACTGCGGCGACTAGTAGTGTTCCTCTTGAATAAGTTGGATTAAAGAAAAGGTCGTAATTGCTGTGTGCAGGTCCCGGCACGGACATTTTCATTGGGGGACTGTTACGAAAAGAAGTTTACCACTTCCGTGTTTTTCTGTATCTCTCAGCAGCTTACAAGTCTAAGGCGTCATTCTATTGACTGGTCATACGCTTCCACCCGAGGTTTGAGTCCTCCCTCGAGTATGGGTGTGTGTGTTGTCCTCAGTGTAAGTTCGTAAGTCTATGGACTAATTGCAGAGGCTCAAGTTGGCGCCACTACGCCAGACGTGGAACACACGAGAGAGAAGGCGGTGGAGTGGCGGCAGCCAATCTCTCGTCGACACACCTCACTCCACTCCGACAACTCGTGTATGAGCGACCTCTGTACGACGTCCGCGCACTTCTGGCCACGGCCTACTAGTTTGCATCACTCGGAGCGATCGCAAAACAGAAGACTCCAGAGCCCGATAGTCAGACACAGCAACCAAGTAGCGGACGACCCGACCAATAAATAGCAAATATGTAGTGTTATTTAGACAGGCAACTTATACCATTATATTATTTATTGGATCAGCATGAGCCACAGTTAAATACTTTTGCATTTTGCTTGTGAGATAATTTTTTTGTCCTGAAAGTGTCAAGCTCGTTTCTAGCGACACGAGTACGCAGGATCCTGGGAGACAACATTTGTGGGCACTTATGGTTGCAACACTGCTGACGAAAACAGTTTGGTCCAGTAGGTTTACAAACATTTGAACATTCAGGAGCTTACGATACCGTTTGGAAGAACGGCCTCCTTGTGAAGCTTTACAATCTCACTCCTTGTCCTATTTTATTACAACTGCCGACTGATCAAGATATATCTCGGTAACACGGAAAGTGGTTTGTAAAGCTTGGCGACGGTCTCCTCCATGTATCAGTTCCTGTGCCAGTTCTTTTTAATGTTCATACCCTTGATATTCCAGCTACGCAGTCTCGGAAGTTCATTTATCTTTCTCTTTGGCCATGTCCACGCGCATGCGGGGTTGGCTTCCTTAAATCCGGATTTGGCGTGTGTTAAGACTTAAAAGGTGGCCGAATGTCCTTCCAGTCACCACCTTCATGTGACCCAAATGTTTGCGAATAATGTTATAGTGTGAAAGTTTAATGTGTTACTAAAAGTTTGCGAATCGTGACTGAGGTGGCACTTGGGCACCAGGCAGGTATTCACCTACGGAGATGTTGAAAACCGCCTAAAAACCACATCGAGGCTGGCCGGCACTTCGACCCCCTTCGTTAATCCGCCGGGCGGATTCAAACCGGGGCAGGTACGGCTCCCCCCTCAAGGAAATCAGTGCGTTAGACCGCACGGCTAACCCAGCGGGATCTGGAAAGTTCATTTATGCCGATGATATTACCATTGCGTCACAACAGACAGACAACAATGTGGCGGAAACTATCATAAGCCCAGATCGCAAGCCTTTATCATGTGTCGATGACTGATTTAGACGGTGAAAATAGTCATCATAACTTACATATTAAAAGAATGAACTAAAGCCAAAGTCAGTCTGTCAGACCAAACTAACCGGCCGATTTCCTTCATTTTTGTTTTAAATGAAAGGTATTTATCCGCAGATTTGTCATCAAGTAAGAGAATTTACATAACTCTCGCCTTCATTTTTTCTATACTCAAACGATATTTCCTTCTGTATATTTATTATGTGGATGTCCTTGCTGAAAACTATTGTCAGTCGGTCAGGCCTTTCTATCCAACCGATTTCATTCATTTTTGCTTTAAACGGAAGATATTGATTCGCAGATTTGTCATAAATATCAAAATTCACTCAAGTCTCTCTGTCCTGTATTTTTATTCAATTGTGGTATCCTTCTGTCCTTAACTTGAATATATTAATCACTTTGTTTTTCGATACCTTCGGTTCTAAATAAGGTACGCAGTTCTTTTTGATCTAACAATATTCATCGCATCAAGCTCTTTCATTGCTGCTTTTAAACACTAGGATTGATTGATTCTGTAGAAAACTATGCGTGAACATTCAACTTTACTTAGAATCTATGAAACCTAAGGTCAGTCGGCCAGACCAAACTGTCTGGCTGATTTCCTTCATTTAGATTTTAAACGAAATGTATTCATCCACACATTTTTCATCAAGTATCAGAACTTACATAGCTCTTGTTTTCCTTTTTCTATACTCAAACGCGATTTCCTTCTGTATTTCTTACGGGGATGTCCTTGCTGTAAACTAAAGTCAGTCGGTCAATTTCCATCATTTTTTGCTTTAAAGAAAAGGTATTCATTCACAGATTTGTCATCAAGTATCATAATTAACTTAAGTCTCTTCATCATTTATTTTTATTAAATCGCGGTAGTCTTCTGTCCTCGAACTGAATATTATGATCGGTTTTTTCACGCTATCTTCGGTTATAATTGAGGTACGCAGTTCTTTTTGCTCAGCGGATCAATCTCCTTCATTTGCGCTTTGAAACACTTGCATTGATTGATTCTGAAGAAAGCTATACGAGAACATTCAACATTATTTCCATTTTCTCTCAAATTTTTTTTTTTCATTCCACTAACGGTGCAAAGTATTCACTCGGCTCCTATAATTACAATTATTCTTTATCTTGACCAAACATTCTTTGTTCAACACGATATCTACTTCCAGAAATCAGGGCAAATTTGTAATCCGAATCTGACGATTTATGTCGTGAATCTCGGTCATTGTCACTCAATAAAGACTTGAGATCCTAATAAGAATCTTAAAAAATGTAATAATAGAAAACACTAACACTGCTTTCCATCAGGCAATACATGCTGGGTAATTGAACTTATCCTTGTACGTAGACACGTAACTTCTGTAGAACAGAGACCACGCGTGTGCTGTGACTCGAATGCGTGAGGCGTGTTTGCGCCCAGTACAAGGATTTGTAGCCTGTGTAGCGGTAGCGCAGTCGGAGGTCCCCCACACATTAGAGAGACCGGATTTAGCATCTGTGAGGGGGTTCCCCTCAGAAGTGCTGCCGCAGACGGCGACCCCCGGCGGATGCTGGCGGAGGGCGCGCGCCTCGGGGTTGGCCACCCTGTGAGAACCGCACCGGCCGCCGCCGTTTGGCGGGGGTGAGTGGTGGCGGTGGCGGCGGTCCAGGCCAGAGATAATGCCGCCCGGACACCGCCGCTTCCTGTCCCCGGGACCAGAGGCTGCAGGAAGGCGCATTGGCGCGCCAAATGTAGCCTGCAGGCGGGCGCGCGGCAGAGGGAAGCAACACGGTTCCACCTGATAACACCAGCACACGCATAAAGTTTCCTGTACAACTACTATACACTACGAGATTAAGAAAAGCCAAATATACTCATGGAAAATGGAAAAACAACACCATGAATTCGTCAACCCAGCAGAGCGAAATTTTATTGACACATTCTTGAGGATGTATACAACACTCGATCACGCAGTCAGAACCATACGCTAACCATACGTACGTCAGTACAGTCACCAGAGCGTGCACAATGTCGACGGAAGTAATGAATATACGCTCCTTTTGAAGCAATGCAGGGTGCAACTTTCTCAAGAGACGATCGTAAAGTTGCCAAATGAAGTCTTGAGGAATGGCCTGCCATGCAGATTCCATCTGATGCTTCAGTTGGGCCAGATCCCGCGCCGGTCGTGTAGACCGCGCCAAAATGACGTTTCATCCGGTCCCAGTTGCTCAATGGGGAACAGATCTGGGTATAATGATGAGCAGGGTAGTTGACTACATCTAGAAGAGCACGTTGGGTTGCTCGGGATACATGTGGATGCGCATTGTCCTGTTGGAAAAGCACATCGCCTTGTTGGTGCACGAACAGTGGCAAGACGGGTTGAAAGATGATCTCTTGTGTACTGTTCAATTTTCTCACAAGGAACACCAGAGGAGGACGGCCAGTGTAGGATATGGCTTCCCACACCATGATGCCAGGTGTCGGCCCCGTTCCCCTATGTCGTGTACACTCCACATTTTTGCACTCACTAGCACCACACGACCACGTGTACAACCACCACTGGCACCGAGGCAGCGGCGACTCTCATCGTAAAGACGACACGTCTCTATTCGTCCCTTCATAAGAACCTACAATGACACTATTGGAGGCAGGATGAACGATATTGGGGCGTGAGCGGAGGACATTCTAACGACACACATGATCGTGCATCATTGAGAGGGAAGCGATAGTCTTCTCTCGCCATTGTCCTCTACTGCTCGTCGAGAGATCATTGTACCGTGAACGGTACACTGCAACCGTCATTTAACCCGTCTTGCTATCACTTATGCACCATCAAGTTTGTACACTTTTCCAACAGGACAATACAGATCTACACATATCCCTTACCACCCAACAAGGCACCAACAAGATTATACGCTGTTCCCACAGGACAATACAGATCCACACATATCCCTTACCACACAACGTGCTCTTCAAGGTGTACGTGAAGTACCCTGGCCAGCACGTCCCTAGACCCCCCCCCCCTAATTGAGCATGGGAGAAACGTCATTTGGACGGTTTGCATGAGCAGCACGAAATCTGGCCCAATTCCTTAAGGGGTCATCAGTAGATTTCTCCAGTTCTTTATTTCTAATGTGCCTTTGGTGTCCTGTGAAACGGTTGGCAACGGTACGGATGGACTGACCGATGTAGTTGCTTGACACTCACATGGTATATTGTAAATACCACGCATCCTGAGACCGAGGCTGTCCTTTACAGGGCGTAGCATATTCTTAATTTTCCTAGGACGTCGGAAGATTGTTCTAATACCATTCCTCCCTAGGACGCTTCCTGTTTTGCTAGAAGTAGTACGACAGAATTGAAGGGCAGCCGTCGGTTGCTCATCCCGTGAATATTCAACATTTCCACTTTTCCTCTTCTTGGTAAACGCTGTCCTTATATCCTGTTGACCAAAGCCATTCTTTCGGAACACATACTTAAGATGGCGAATTTCTGATTCCAAGTAAACCTCGTCAGAAACTATTTTTGCACTATATATATAAAATGTGATCAGAAGGGCTCTATTCTGAACTGGTTGATGGAAACTGTGCGCTGAGATACAAATCAGTGTGCATTGGTTGATGGTACACAGTGCCCATGACATCCCGTACAGCACCTCGATACTACAAGAGCGATGGCGCCAACATCGTAGACGTTACACCATCTGCGACGACATTACGTAGACGCGAGCCAATTAGAAGCTGAGCAATCACAAGCCATCTACTTCTTATTTAAGACCACCGCAGACCTACAGAACTATTCAGTTGATCCTGAATAAGACGATGGAGGTAATCGTTTCTTTTTACCTTTATTGTTACTTTTATACCTGTACAAACAGGTATGCTGGCAACAGCCTCCTACGCTGCTCTTTAGCCTCGAGCTTTTACACAAATGAACATATAATGAGAAACAATTGGAAAAAGAAGTTAAACATTGGAGAAACATTGAAAACCGTTAAAGGAAATGCACATTGCATAGAAGTTAAAACACATGTAGTCATCATCATTAGAAACTGATTATGCTTTCAGCGTTCAGTCTGGAGCATAGTACCTCTAATAAAATTCCTCCATGATCCCCTATTCAATGCTGACATTGATGGCTCGTCTGATGTTATGCCTTTTATTTCTAAATCATTCTGCACCGAATCTAAGTACTTTCTTCTTGGTCCACCTCGACTCCTCTTACCCTCCACTGACGAGTTCATGAGTCTCTTAGGTAACTTTGCTTCTTCCATGCGTGTAATATGACCCCACCATCTCAGTCTGTTCGCTGTAACTGCTTCATCTATGGTGTTCATTCCCAGCTTTTCTTTGATTTCCTCATTATGATCATCCTCCTGTCATTGTTACCATCTATTGGTACCTGCAATTATTCTTGCTAATTTCATATCTGTAACCTCTATCTTATGAATAAGGTAACCTGTATTCACCCAACTTTCATCCCATACAGCAAATTTGGTCGAAAGATAGAGCGGTGCACTGGTCTTGGTACTTACTTCCTTCTTGCAGAAGAGAGTAGATCTCAGCTGAACACTCACTGCATTAGCTTTGTTGCATCTCGATTCCAGTTCTTTCGCAATGTGCCATCCTGTGAGAAAATACATCCCAGGTACTTGAAACTGTCTAACTGTTCTTTGTTCCTCCTATTTGGCACTCAATCTGTTTGATCTCTTTCCCACAGACATTGCGTTCGTTTTGTAGATGCTGATCTTCATATCATAATCCTTGCACCTCTGATCGAGCTCTGAAATATTAGTTTGCAACCTTTCAATCGAATCGGCCATTACAACTAAGACGTCCGCATATGCGAGACTGCTTATTTTGTTTTCACCTACTTTAATCCCGCCCTGCCAGTCTGCTGTTTCCAACATATAATCCATGAATAGTATGAACAACAGTGGTGACAGGTTACAGCCTTGTCTTACCCCTGAAACTACCCTGAACCGTGAGCTTAATTTGCCATCAACTCTAACTGCTGCCTGACAGTCTACGTAAAGCCCTTTAATTGCCTGCAGAAGTTTGCCTCTTATACCATAATCTTGAAAAACAGGCGGTAGCTTCCTCCTAGGAACACGGTCATAAGCCTTTTTCAGATCTATGAAACATAGCTACAATTCCCTGTTCCACTCAAAGCAATTTTCCATTACCTGCCGTAAGCTAAATATCTGGTCCTGACAGCCTCTAAGAGGCCTAAAACCACACTGATTTTCATCGAACTTGTCCTCAATTAATACTCGCACTCTCCTTTCAACAATACCTGAGAATATTTTACCTACAACGCTAATTAAAGAGATACCTCGATAGTTGTTGCAATCTTTTCTGTTCCCATGTTTGAAAATTGGCGTGATTACCGCTTTCTTCCAGTCAGACGGAACCTGTCCCGATTCCCACGCCTTTTCAATTATCCTGTGTAACCATTTGAGACCTGATATTCCACTGTATTTGACGAGTTCCGGCTTAATTTCAGGCACCCCAGCCGCTTTATTGCCCTGTAATCTACTGACTATTTTCTCCACTTCCTCAAATGAGATTCTATATCCATCGTCGTTCCTATCACATTCTACCTGAAAATCTGATACATCAATGAACGTTTACCTACATTGGGCAATTCTTCAAAATATTCCCTCCATATGCCCAAGGCAGTCATAGGATTGACTAGCAGCTTCCCTCACCTGTCCAAAACACTTGTTCATTCCTTCTTCCCTCCCTTTCGAAGATTGCTGATTACGCACCAAGTGGTTTTCCTGCTGCTTGAACCAGAGTTTCTAGCTTATTTCCTAAGCCTTCCCATGATTTTTGCTTGGATTTTGCAGTATAGTTTGAAAAGTAAATGACTGTACCATGGCGACACTAATAAATAAATAAATAAATAAAAACCACACACATAGAGACAGGAACAGTGACCACGATTACACACTTAAAATTTACGATTGCAACTCGTGTCTGGAAGCGGTGGTTCCACTGTTAAAACAAACACTGACAACGATAACATGCACAACACTGGACGAAACACTGAAGATCAAACACTGTCTGATGGGAGGACCCCACAGGGAATGGGTGGGTGTTCTGATGCGCGGGAGTAGGAGGGGGTAGAACTGGGGAGGGAGTGTAGGGACTCCGAGGGAGAGGAGAGGGCTGCGCGGCAGTAGCCGAGCGGTCTGGAGCGCCACGTTGCAGATCGCGCGGTCTCCAGCGTCGGAGATTCGAATCCTCTTTCGGGCATGGATGTTTGTGTTGTCTTTAGTATAGTTTAGTTCATAAGTAGTCTGTAAGTTTAGGGGCTGATGACTCCACAGATAAGTCCCATAAGCTCTACAAAAATTTCAACATTTGGAGAGGGGAGGGTGGAAGATACCCAAGCGGTGGGAGTGACTGGGAGAGGTGGGGGAGAGGGGGCGCAGAGTCCACAGGGCGAGGATCAAGGCTGGTACGAGGAATAGATTTCAGGACGGTGGGCGTCATACGGGAGTAGGAGGTGTTGGAAGTTACCCTGTGAGAAGATGTGGAGGGTGTGGATATGAAGGGAGGGAGGGATGCATTGGTGAAGGCATGGCAGACGCCCAAGACAGGTAAGGATGCGGTAGACCATAGGGTCGCAGGATTCAATTTTGCTGGTAATGTAAAGGCGACGGATATGTTCAAGAAACTGGAGTAGGTGGGGGAACGAGATGACGTCATATAGGATCCACGTGGGAGAGGGGAGACAGATGCGGTAGGCGAGGCAGAAGGCGTGGCGTTCGAGGATTTGAACGGTTCGGTAGTAGGTCGAGGAAGTGGATATCCAGGCGGGATTGAAGCTGCATAGGACAGGACGCATGATGGAGTTGTAAGTATAGAGGAGATGGGTTGAGGCCCCACGTCTATCTGGCAAGGAGTTAAATAAGGTTGCGTTGGGACATGGCCTTCTGGCGAACTGTGCGAAGTTGAGGGGCCCAGGAGAACGGATCTGTACGGGTGAGGCCAAGATACTTGAGGATGGGAGTGTGGCGAATAGGATGACCGTGAAGGGCGAGGTAGAAATGCAGGCGGAAGGTCGTACGTCCTATGATGATTGCCTGTGATGTATCGGGATTGACGGAAAGGAGTCCCGGTTGCACCATACTGCGAACTCGGTGAGGTGAGACTGGAGAAATACTGGGATCGAGCGAGGGAGGAGGCAGTCCCCGAAAGCTTGAAGTTTTATCAAGATTTGAAGCGGCAAGGAGCCCAGGAATGTCTCGTATATTCTGTTTGCCATCACAGGATTAGGTCTTGCCTTAAGGCACTGCGTATTCTAGATACGTCCTACCGACAGAATAATCCGGAGGGTCGACTACGTGCTCCACGTTTCATTATTTGCGAGGCATCCCTCAGCTCAGAGAGGCGGGTTGGATGCAGGGCAGAGTACAGGGGGCAGGCAGAACCTCCCTGCCGCCCCTGGCGAGCAACAGCGTGCGCCCCCACGCGGCCCGTCCGCGAATTACCCGCTGTGCCCGCGGGAGGCGGCGGCCGACCGCCGCAGATCTAATAATGCGCTTCAAAGTACAGACGCACAGGGGGGCCGCCCCGACAATCGCGCAGGTTGCTCCTCCCCACAGGGGTAGCGCTCTCTCCCGATGGAATCAGGAACGTTTCACGCGGAAAATATTTCCCCATTTGTATAGAAGATACGTGTGCGCAAACGCCCTTGTGTGTGGGTGGAGTGGTTTTGCTCGCTGCAAGATGCTCACAAACTCGACAGGGTGCGAAATTCAATAATAACAGGTAGAACGAGCCAGATTTTGTGAATATACCCAACGATTATTCTATCTGAATTAGCAGGTCGGCCAGCAGAAATTCAAACATGGTGGTAGAGGGCTGCAGGCATCAGTATTGTAACCATTAAGAGAAGTCTCACGTAACACCTGATGAAGGTAGCGAAATAATGTACGAGAACGATGATAATACCCATCAGAATATCTGTTAACTCAAGACATCATTAACCAAATGATTAACAAGGCGGCATCAAAGTTCAAGTAACTCCAACAATGTAGAGTAGTTCGTTTTGGCTAAAGGAGTAATGGGAGACAGACTATAATATCGATGTTTCCACTGTTTATTTCTATACATAAACTTAATCACTATCAATAATATGGATCCCTTTCCCATGAAGAGGAAACAAAAATGAAATCATTCACTTTCACTAAACTAGTTCCGATGTAATTCCGGGATCTCAGAATAGTCCTACCGGACCACTTTGGCAACGTCCTTGGCAGAAGTTTGCAGCATATCCACATGGAACAACCTTTCCGCAATTGTGTTTTACGAGAACTGCTACTTATCACTGCCTCGCTGTTTGGGTATCTGTCTTGTATTAATTGTTACTAACAAATAATTATTGTTACCTTATAACTGTGCATTATTTTCTAGATAACATGGTTATACCTAACTTTGAATCTCGATGTGATCTCTCGTTTGAGGTTTTGTTAATTATTGTACGTCAGTTAGTTTAGTTTCTGGATCTTCCCACGATATTTGATAATAGTTCTCTCAATAACTTTTGATGTAAAATTAATATAAACAATGTCAACACATCATCCTAACCAGGTTATTCTCCTCTTTTGTTTCATCTTTCGTGCTAGTCTGTATTTTCTAATAAATAAAGCAGAGTGTCCTTATGTTTCTACGTGTTGCATACAAATCTATAGTTTTGTTCCAATCCTTATTAAATTTTGTACACGTAAGCTTCAATCCATGAGGACGGTCGCCGTAAGTGTAAGAGGCACATACGATATATTGTTCACGAGATATGTCGTCATAAACAATAAGACGCACGAAAAACTGCTGCATTTTGCGGCAATGCTGCTCATTGTCTACTAAACCACTGGACCGATTGCAACCAAATTTGGTACACACATTCCTTACCGGGAGGTAACAATTGCTGCATGGTTAAGAATCACATATGGAATATGGTTCAAAAGATATTACGTCATAACCAATAGAAATAGCAAAAAAATGCCATATAATGCGGCGAGACTTTCGAAATACACTGTATGAGAATGACAGTACTTAGCGACTTGCAACAAACTTTAAACATAATTTCAAAACTTTATTAAACTTTTCTCGTGGGCAACAATAGTAAAATGATGAAAGGAAAAAAGTTTCTCGCTTACTGCTTTTCCGCTGTTTATGGAGTAAAGCTACGGCTCTCGTTATGACGTTACAATTTATAACTTGTACACTACAAATTGTAGCTGCAGGAAATTTTAGACAGTATTCACACATATATATGAATATACCTTCTAATTGTACCACAGTACGACACGTAGTTCATGAGATATGAGCCGTTCATGGACTAAAACTACGGCATTCAGTACAACGTTACAATTTTTAATTTATACACTACAAATCGTAGCCGCAGGAAATTTTACAGATACTATAAAGGGACGGAGTTGAGGGTTTGTTCTAAATTGTTTCACAGTACGACACATAGTTCATGAGATATGAGCACATAGACAGTAACATCCATGAAAAACAGGCGCATCACGCACCAAGTTTTAATCTATTACTTTGTTACTACTAAATGTATTCTGAAGAGATTTCATAGCAATAGAGACCTGATACAAATGAAAATATACATGAAAATGACAAGAATAAATAAATAAATACCCGGGCAATGCCGGATTTTCAGCTAGTCTCTAATAGGTGTCAGCACAGTATCGAAAAATAAAGACAGTGCCGTGTTTTCGGCGCGAAAAATGACATGCCGCGGCGGATTAGCCGCGCGTGCTGGAGCGCCGTCTTGCGGTGCGCGCGGCAGTTCGCCGTCTGGGGTTCGAATCCCCCCTCGGGCGTGGATGTTTGTGTCGTCTTTAGTATAAGGTAGTTCGTAAGTAGTTTGTAAGTTTAGGGCCTCATGACCCTGCAGTTAAGTCTCTTAAGCCTTCAAACATCTGAACATTTTGAAAAATGACATTTGAAAATGACATCACGTCCGTCAGCTTCCTCTCCATGCAGTACTACGCCCGCCGAAGCGAAGTGGGGTGAGGCCTACCTCCTCGCAGCGGCTGATTGCCTGTTCAGTCGTCGCAACTTTCGACGCTGTCCGGTGGCAAATTAGCGCGCTTTGTAGCGTCGGCCAATGGTGTATATGTTGTGCATAGCGTAAGTTAGATTTTTTTAGTTTGTAAATCTAGGGAGCGATTGCCGAGGCACTTTGCTCACTTAGGTTTACAAACATTTCAGCTTCATTATATGCAAATAAATTTTTCGTAGTATCAACATGTTCAAATGTTTGTAAAGTAATAGGGACTTAACTGCGGGGTCATCAGTCCCTAAACTTACAAACTAAGTATGAACTACCTTATACTAAAGACAGCACAAACATCCATTCCCGAGGGAGGATTCGAACCCCCGACGGAGAACGGTCTCGCGCATCGGAACATAGCGCCTCAATGCTCTCGGCCGCTCCGCCGCCACTTTTGTAGTATCACGGCGACTGCACTGTATTTATTGTTCTTGAATAAATGTATCGTTTCTGGGCCTGTCAGTGAATATTTTTTTTAAGTTCCCTTCTTCAGCATACTATAGCATTTCATGTATTATACTGACACATGAAGATGAATAATAGTATTGATAAGAGAACGCTCTTCCAGTAAAGTAACTTTTTTACTGCTATTGACCGTTGACTGCACAACTTGGAAAAATATTCAGTTGACAGACTATATAATGAGTATTTACACACGAAGACGGAGTTAGCTTCAGTTACGTGAATTTTATCCATTATGGATGTTGAACTCCGTGACTGTTCCTTATAGGTTGTGGAAATAAAATCCGCTACCAGTCACAATTATTGGCGGTTTATTAAAACACTACCGGTTTCGGGCTTGTGCCCATCTTCAGGTGTTTACATTCAGTGTTGTTGAATATAAGTAAAGTACCCAGTTCGTGTTTGTGAATCTAAACATTGCGATGTTTGGAGTAACAGTTATAAAGTGTACTGTAGCGATGTTTGGAGTGACAGATAGAAAGTGTACTTTGTACTGTGCAAAACCTGAAACATGGGAGTGCAAATTAGCATCATGTTGCTGTTACTACAATGTTCTCAACTAATATCCATGAGAAATGTACAAACACGAACAGGATACTTTACTTATATTCAACAACACTGAATGTAAACACCTGAAGATGGGCACAAGCCCGAAAGCGGTAGTGTTTTAATAAACCGCCAATAATTGTGATTAGTATTGGATTTTATTTCCACAACCTAGCTTCAATTACTTCACCGCAGATGCGGTAATACGTTCGACCTCGTACGGGAATCCGTAATGACGAGTGTAAGAGTGCATGGACGATAGGGGCGCTACAGCTATAGCATGTGACTTGTGGAAGTTGGAAACGGCGGGGAGGCGAGTAAAGGTGGCCAAGTGCTTAAGGCGCCCAGTGACCCGAAAAGGAAGACCTGGGTTCGATTCCCGGCCCGGCTCACAATGTCACTAGTCGCCATTGCTTTATATCAATTCACTACATCAGCCACTGGCAATCCTTTCTTTCCTAATCCCTCTTCCACACCCTCCTTTAGCAACAATTTGTAAGTATTGATTTAATTATTATGTGCCTTCGGTTTACTCCTCTCATGCTGATCTGCAAAGTTGTGCGTTTTTAATAGATGAAATATATTCAAGAACCTGTTCGAATATGACACATACCATCATCATCTTCATCATCATATTATTCCGAAAAAGTATACATTGGGGGCACTTACATGGAAACTGAATTTTAATGACAAAACTTCAAATTTCGTCTAAAGTCCATAAAGGAGGTCCTCCGAATAAAAAACGACTACGGAGATTGAGAGCATTCCTGTTCAATATTCCATTTGTTTCTCCATTTTATTTCTCATCATTCCATTTTTAACAAAAAATACTTCAAATGTTTGTAGAGCTTATGGGGCTACGGGGTCATCAGTCCCTAAACTTACAAACTACTTATGAACTAACTAATTTTAAGGACGGCAAAAATATCTATGCCCGAGGGGATTCGAACCCCGGACCGTAGTGGCCGTGCAGGACGTGACTGGCGCGCCGCAGACCGTACGAACACCGCGGCCGGTCCTTTTTCAGCCAGAGCTTCTTACCACCTACAACAGTTGACACTGTTTTGTTTATTTGCCGACATGCAACAGCAGTTAGAGCTGAAAACATAATCTTTCCATACCGGATTTCCATGTTTCCGTAAAAGTAAGTTCCATAAATTGCACCGGGTGTTATTATGGCATTCATATTACCAATCTTCAGCATTGTCAGGCAACGAAATATAGTCTTCATTCCCAAATGCAGCTCTAGGAGCTCTCATGTGGATACTAATGACACCAGGGAGACACTCCGTCACTAGATTTCTATTTGACAGAATACCACATATAATTAAAAACGGAAAAATCTCATAAACAAAGAATACAGAGGTTATTCTGAATCACTTCCATAAACTGTACCACCTTGTTCTACATAAAATTAAGAACGAACGGGAAATGAAAATATCCACTATAACATTTCTGGATTTTGATTAATCGAGTCTTTTCCAAATATAATACAGCACTTTTGGTTCAGGTATAATAGTAGATAAGGAATAACTGAGAGAATTGGTGCGAAACGTAAACGGCAGATGGTACAGTGAGTATGAGAGCAGTGGAAAATTTCGCCGAAATAGTGTGTGAGTGAACTGACTTGCTGACTCTCAGACACATAACGCAGGTACTCCAATATCTTTTATAAATATTTAAGAAACTACTATTCATACTATATTTTACACTAATATCATTAGAGTGTCACTCATTATCTGTCAACCAAAAGCTAACGTAAGACAAAGCACTCTAGAATTTTTACTTGGTACTGAAGAGAGCAATCAACATCCAGTGGTTAGTTTCTGAGTGCAGTGACATATAGTTGAGCCTTGGAATCATACAATGTGTACATGTGTACAAAGTTCGTTATAAAGATTGTGTAGCAATGTAGAGAGATGTTTTATTGAAGTTTGTGAAAGATTTTATTGCGATGATTATCAGGTTGTTCTTTTTCTGTACATGTAGATTTGTAATTGAATAAACAGAAAAGCATCTGGATTCGAAAAATCGAAATGACGATATTACTATTGAGTATTTTCTACATTACAAATTGTTCACCACGACCACCTACGATTTTCAGCCCGACATAAAAAACGACTGACTTACGACCTTAGTGCTAGTTCTGCACCTGGACAACAACATCTAAAGAATATCCCGGGTTACTTAAAATCGGTACAGTGTTCCACCCTGACGATGTAGAATGCAACTTGGCCCTTCACATTTCGTGCTTTACTAGTACAGATACAATGACCGAAAATACGTTCGTGTTAATACGAATAGGGTAGAAAAAGGGAGAAACAAGAAGGGTAGTAAATTGAGAAAGACTAAAATGAACTAAAGTAATTCGCCCGCCTCCTCTCAGTATTTCGAATCTTCTATAACACACTGGAAATGTAGTATAATTGAATTTTCCTTTCACCGATGTACCAAAAACAATACTCTTTTGTAATCGTCAGGAAATGATTTATATTGAACAAACTTATTTTCCGAATTTTTTGTCATTTTTACGAGAATGTGAGAAACTAATAAGTTTCCATTTTTTGCAAATTGCTTTAACTGAATTGACCGGCTTAAATTTTTGTATCGCCAGATGAAACTACCTTATCGATTATTTCTTTTTTTTTCCTTTTTCTTTTTTTATGATTAAAATGGTCTGTTTGCTATGAAAGTGTGACCCGGAACATTCCTCTCTGTGCTTGAAAAGAAATTTTGCAGGCCATGGTTAGTCTATAGAAAATGTCTTTCCTTTCCGTGTATTGATATCTAATAATATTAATCTTACGCCCAGTTACCACATTGCAATTTACGCAAGACAAACCGTGAAAATTTACTTCATATATAACCTAATAACATCACTGCATATAACTAAGTTAATCAGCGTTTTAATCAATATTTTACTTTGGTTGCGTATCGGAACGGCACTTTTAACTCGTAAATAATGAGAGCACAGGCGTAGCCAGATTGTGGGTGGGGGGTGGGGGGGAGGAGTATGTGGGGTTGAAACCCCTTCCGCAATGTTAAAAAAATCTAACAGCCCGCCTACGTTTTGCCGAGGCTGGGAAGCCGTTATACATGGCGAATATAGTCCTGGTGTCTGCCCAAGAGCCGCGCTGGAGTAGCCAAGCGGTCTAGACCCCCACGTTACGTATCGCGCGGCTTTCCGCGTCGGGGGTTGGAATCCCACCTCGTGCATGGATGTGTGTGTTGTCCTTACGTTATTTTAACTTAGTTTCAGTCGTTTGTAAGTTTAGGAACTTATGACAGAAGTAGTTTGGTCCCATAGAATTACAAGCATTTGTCATTTGTCTCCTCAAGGGATTCCCATATTTTTGGAGCCCCGAAGAAAGATATTACGACAAAAATGTTCACACTAAGGTAAAACAATCGTCCTGCAGCTGACTGAGAACATTTGTGCATGAAGGAATTAACTGTCTTGTAACACACTGGGATAATGTATTAACAATTACGGTGATTACAAAGAAATAATCAGAACTTTACTTAGGTTTTTTCCAGATGTATTTTTCTAAGTTGTCTACTCCTTGTAGATGAGTGGAGAGTGTTTTCCCTATTTTCCAATCACTGGAAACAGTTCCTTGCTCAAGGCACCCACTGTAATATATGGTGAAGAGCAGGACTAAATCCAGCGAAAATTATCTGCAGGAAGTGTCACTGATCCTATCTGGTCCTGGAGCTTCATTGTGCTCTAGACAATTGAAATTTTTTTAACATATCTTTTAGAAATATTACAATGTCAGTCGTACGTTACACTTTCACTCAGTAACGAATAATGCTTCCTGTTTAGTCAAAGAGTATCTGTAGACTTACGTTTTTGCCCTGACAGCTTTCACATACCGAAAAAATTTGAGTTAGGGCGTGCTTCTCTGATCATGCTTCAGAAAGTACTAAAAACTTCACGCATTGCTTTTCTGACTGCCATTCATGTTTCGATTCGCATTTGCCTATCATCGTGATTTTCCTTGCTCCTATTTTGGAGAATACGTACATTTTAAGACGTTTACTGATTTGGTTTATATACCATGGTGACATTCTAGTATATAGACCTTTCAAAACATCCGTATAGCCGGCCGCGGTGGCCGAGGGGACTAAGGTGCTCCAGTCACGGTCTACACGGCCACTACGGTCGGGGGTTCGAATCCCTCCTCGGGCATGGATATTTCTGCCGTCATAGTTCGTAAGTAGTTCATAAGTAGTTTGTAAGTTTAGGGACTGATGATCCCGTAGTTAAGTCCCATAGACTGTACAAACATTTGAACATTTGAACATCCGTATACACTATTAGTACCGTTTGTAGCTATATTAACAGTACACGTTATGACAAAGTTCATTCACTGAAAACCCCTCCGGAAATGAAATCTTGGCTATGGCTACGAATCGCATAATATTTTGGTCCCAAGCTGAAAGAGAAGGTTATTAATTTTAATAATCTTAATATAACTAACATGAAACTGTTCTTGCTGCATATGAAATTTTGATAATCTCTTACTAATGAAATCGTGTTAAATTTTAATTTTACAGAAGCATACGCAACTCCTACTATGTAATCGTGATTGATCTACCACTTCCTGATTGTTTTGGGCTCCACTTCGTATGGGTCGTACTCGCATTTTACTACAGAAGACGACTATTACAATGAACACAAATTTAATCCTCCACACGAATAATATTCAATCAAACTATTCAGTTAAAAAGGAAGTGATAGTTGTTACTATCAACTAATACAAACTATGGTTACCTTAAATATTTCATTAAATGAAAATGACTACAACAATTTATACAGAACAATAATGATTCTTTACCAAATGCAGTTATTTACCATGTAATGTCTGAAATGATGATAAAAAATATTTTACCTCGTTTTACTCAGCATAACAACCGTTTCCAATGAATTTATTTTGTTTTACTATAGTAATGATGATGTAGTAGTGTGTAAAAGGGTTGGAACTTAAATAGTTGCAACTACTTATTCATAACCAATACAAAAAAGTTTCATCTTTGTAACTGTCACTGTCCTTCAAAGTAGTCACGAGCGCTGTGTAGAACCCATTGCCAGGGATTTGCAAGGCGTCGTGTACCGGTAGCAGAGCCCATTCTGTTGATGGTGAAAATGGAGCGGTCTACTGACTATAGAATCTCTGGAACAGTTCTGAAGCGAATACCACGAAGTGGTTCCTTCATCTTCGGAATGTGTGTTGCACAGAAAGTGATGCCTCTTCTTTTCCAAACCTGAACGCAAGTGATGCTCCACATTCAATCTTGATCCAGTTCCAGTTCCACAGTTCCTGTTTCGAAAACGTAGTGACACCTTTATGTTAGACAGCTCGCTCACAAGCTGTCTTTCCCTCGATTGTGCGCACGCTGGTGACGTGGGACGGGCGAGTCCATTTGCTCGGAGGTAGGTAGGTATGGCAGTAACGTGTGCTATCAGCGACAAAAATAGATTCTATTGCGTTGTGTCTCCACAGCCACCATTTAAGTTCCAATCCTCGTATATCAGATACTCTTATCGGTCATCCCCGCAGACAAGACCACCTTTCAAGTCAACAGACATTCATCGTGTCTCGCGCCTCATGTCGAAAAATGACTTCTTCCAGTCAACGACATTAACCCATGACTGACCGTTGCCCTGGTTTTGAACGCGAATACTTTATCTATTTCTATCCAATCAATGAAACTTTTGGCTTTGATTGTTGTAGCGGATGGAAGAAGTGAGTACTATAATGCCTGAACATTCACCATAAATATATTTTTTTATGAATTGTTCGTTAGTGTCCCCTATTCATGTAAGCATATGTTGTACACAAAAATTGCTGTTTACATACTCGCTGTCTGTTTTCTTTGTATTGCATGAGATTTTCTGTCATTCACTTTTTCAATTCCAAAAGGAGCTTTTTCATTATTCTGTGACAAAAGTGGCAACAAACAGGAGTCTTTATTCGGTGCTACAGTAATAAGTGAGCCCTGTGACTCCAGAATCGGAGTATCTGAATGATAAGCTTTTCTTTCAGAACTTTTTAACCAATGTTGATGAAAGGGACAGTTACTGGGTTAATAAAAAAGATAAGAATTAATGCATGACCCTTGGTTCATACAAAAAATAAGTAAATAAAAATAACTAAATGTAGTAATATAAAGTAAATGAGGTTTATGTGACTAAATATTTGACAAAATGAATGAAGTTCTGGCATGTGTAGCCACAAATTACACTAGTGTTACTCGTCTCGAATCTGCTACAATGTAATCGCGAGCAATATATGTTACAGTATCATAACGTATTGAAGAATATATTGCCAGTTTTAATGGACGTAATTTACTGGACAAGATAAAATGTAGCTTCATAGAACGGCGATACACCCATAGCAGTGGTGGTGGTCATTATTTGCTGATATGATTGATATTTGCATGATAAACTCATGTTGTGTATGCCAAAGTGTTAATCAAAATGAGAATCGCTCACTGTTATATATTCAACGACAAGTGATGTTGTACGTTTCAACGAACAAATCCAAAACGCAGACAAGAAAACAGACTGATGGGAGGATACGTGTGCACAGATGTATGACTAGATTCGGGAAACCACTGTACTGAGACAAATACCGCGCCGCGGTGGAGTAGCCGAGCGGTCGCCGGGCGCCGTGCCTCAGCGCGCCAGGTCAGAGGGCTGAACGCTCTCTGTAATAAAAAAAGCTGCGCCAAATGCTCTACCAACAACCAAGTACGATCCATGAAAACGACCGCCTATCGTAGATCTACACAAGGAAAAAAATAAAATAAATAAAATAAAAATAAAAAGCGGTGTAAAGCACCTCGCTGCGGAGCGCGCGGTTACTCGCCGTGGAGGTTCGAGTCCTCCATGGGGCATGGGTGTGTGTGTTTGTCCGTAGGTTAGTTTACCAAGGTTTAAATAGTTTGTAAGCTACGGACTGATGACCACGCAGTTTGGTCCGATAGATTTACATACATTTGAACATTTTTTTTTTTTTTTTTTTTATTTTTCATTTTTTTTTTTTATTATTTTTTTTTTAATACCGATGAAATATACTGGCAAAAAATTTGGTTTTCCTCAAATATGTCACTCAAGGCATCTGAGTCGTGTCTGCTCGATTTGCTTGTACTGGAGCCAGTTATCCGCCGCGCACTTGTCGATATTCCTCCTTACTTCACCGCGGGTGGCACGGCGTGCCTAGTTTCGTTTCTCATTTGCCTCGCAACTGGCGCGAGTCACTGCGGTCGCCGTGTATATCTGGGGCCGCGCGCGCAAGTTGACGTGAAGAGGGCACTGTGCACTTTGGCCAGCGTTGAGGTGAAGGGAGTGAAGCTGAGGCAGCGGAACGCAACGCCGATGTACCGGTGCTTGGACGACACTCTCCCCAAGTGCGTGAAGGCCGGTTCCTCCTGTTTAAGCTCGTGTTGGCTGCCTCCTGCATGTTGAAATTAAGTTTAACTTCCCTTGGTCGTTACCATTACCTGGAAAATTACAAGTACCTCGTTTCTGACACTAGCGTTCTTCTGAATCACATGGTTATTAAGCATAACGAGCGGAATTTATGTGGTCTTCGGTCCTTCTGCGACCTGTTTGCCGCCCCCGCACATAGTCGGAAATCAGGGTTTGCCTTTTCCACCTCTCGTCATTGTTCCTGCCGGCGACCGGTTGTAATTTACAGTTTTTCGTTGTACCTGGTATTCCTTGCTGGGATAGTCATTGTCGCTCCTATGTGGTAGAGGTGTGGTTCCTTTACCTGATAGACGTACCACAACTCATCAACGAAAGCAAAGGCAAGAGTTTAATTTGAAAACATTTCCGTGCCCCCCCCTCCTCTTAGCTGTGGCGGTGCACCCCCAGCCTACCCATGCGGAAAGGAGAGTATGTTTGCCAAGATAGTGGCGGACTGATTTGAACAAATGTATCAAAAGTATTAAAGGACCGCAATTAAGATTTTCCACGGTTTGACACACTTAAAACTTTTTTAAAATGTGAAATCATTGAGGGGTTTTGGGAAACATTTATTTAGATTTTTCAAGTCTTAATTTTGCTGGTTACTCTATGACAGCTAATTATTTTTAGGCTGTTAAAAAAGCTACATCTCTATTCATCAGCCTGATATCTAGAGACTTCATTAATTCGGGAGTACGACAAGGCTATATTCTCTCGCCAACATCATTTCTTTTGGTTTTGGATCATGTGATGAAGAGAGTAATGAGGGGGCGGCAGAGAGGTGTGCAATGGGTAATGCGGGATACGCTCGAAGATCTAGATTTCGCAGACGACATCTGCTTAATGGCACAGCGATATAGAGACATCGAAAAGGAACTGGCCAGGTTACAGAGAGAAGGTGAAGCCGCAGCCCTCAAGATAAATGTTCGCAAAACTAAAGAAATGCGGATAAACTGGACCACCACCACTAGGCTGACCATTAATGAAGAGGATTCAGAGCAGGTACAATCTTTCCTCTACCTCGGAAGTATAGTCACTACTACAAGAGGCACCGAGGAGGATGTCCGTAGTCGCATCCGCATAGCAAATGGTGCGTTTGTCCAGCTGCACCCCATATGGAGATACAGGAACATTTCAAGAAAAACAAAACTCCGACTTTTCAATAGCAACTTGAAGGCAGTTCTGATGTATGGTTGCAAAACTTGGAAACTGACTAACCACATAAAAAACCAGCTCCAAGTTTATATTAACCGTTGTCTCCGGCGTATTTTAAATGTAAGATGACCAAACATAATGACGAATCAAGGTCATTGGAGCAGACATATCAAGGAAAGGAAATGGAAATGGATTGGGAATACGTTAAGTAAACCTGATGAAGCTATTGAAAAGATGGCGTTGGACTGGATCCCTCAAGGATTTAGGAAGCACGGTCGTCCAAACACACCTGGAAATGAACGATCCAGAGAGAAGCTGCAGAGGATGGGAAAACCTGGAGTGAAGGGAAGAGACTTGCCAGAAATCTCATTAGATGGAGAAATTTCGTTTCGGCCCTATGTTCCAGAGGGAACGACAGGAACTAAGTCAAGTAAGTCATTGTATTTAATTTTTAAATGTGTAATCATTATTCTTAAAACTGTTAAGGCTACACCCTTGTTCATCAGCCTGAAATTTAAAGGCTTTACTAACTGCGTAGCTGGAATCATCAGTGGTATTTGTTGTAAAATTTATTTGTACTGTTTGAGTTCTTAATTCTGTTGGTTGTTCTACACTAGTCCGATATTCTTTAACTGTCGAAACCACACCTTTGTTCATCTGTCTGAATTCCAGTAACTTTACTGTGTTTTTTATGTGTAATCATTAAGGGCATTTCTTATAAAATGTATTTATATTATGCAAGTCCTTAATTCTTCAACTGTTGAAAGCTACTCCCCCTCTCCATTGTACACCAGCCCGAAATTTAGAGACTTAACTGTGTTATAAGGAGGAAACATTAGGGGATTTCCTATATAATTTGTTAGTCTAACTAAGTCTTTAATTCTGTTGATTGCTTCATCAATAAAAGGCATTATATTGTAATTGACCAGTGAAATCATTTATCAGTACAACCCTTGTGTCTTTTACACCCTTATTAAACTTTGTTGGTTTTATAAGATTAAGCTTGTTTGGAAATCCCGGGTACCAGCATCATAATAATGAAAAAGATGTTGCAGAAAATAAACTTACGACGTTTTGGCAAGTAACGGGTTAATGAGTTACTGTATATCTTTTACATATGACGCAACCTACATGCAGATTTTAGTATTCGATTTGATGTTTTGAGCCCAAGACGTTACTACCAAATTAACAGGCACGTTTGATGTGTTCGTAGCAGTGCGATGCGGCTCTGCCTCTTTTCCAAAGGCGAGCATTCATTTCGCTATGCTTCCTGATAATACGTGAAAAGCAAAGTTAGGAAAATTCATTTCAGTTTTGGATTGAAATTTATCGGCTTTTTATCTGTAAGGGATATTGAAATTGTAATTACGGCGTTTTATTGTCCCAAGTCTACTGAATCCTTTCATATAATTATATTTGCCGTATGATCATTCTCTGATTTTATATGGATTTTTAGAATGAGTGTGGCTATAGTATTTCAGTTGCAATCCAGAATAGCTGCCCTCGTCCATCCAAGACCGCCGTTTCCTGTTTCCGAGTGGATTAGGTTAGGGTTTCCCCAACGACCTGTATTCCATTCACTAGGTCCAAACTGTAAGCCCGCCGGCTGGGGAACCCAACATCCTTACAATACGCGTCTTTCACATGGAAACAATCAGCTTCGTCCTGTATCGTTAATGTCAAACTACCCATTTCTCTTTTGAAATTTTCTAACTTATCTACCCGATAGATAGAACATTCCACACTCTGAAACGTAGAATGCCAGTTTCGTGTTTTTCTGGATGACGCCATCCTCCTGAGTAGTCCCCGCCTAGAGATCCGAATGGGGGAACTATTTTACGTCCGGAATATTTTACCCGAGAGGATGCCAACATCAAATATTCTTACAACAGAGCTGCATTAATGACTGTACTTTCCCTTTGAGCCGTTCACAGTTACTGCATGGCAAAGCCATGTTAGCTGATGTTAGAAGGCCACACCAGTCAATCATCCAGACTGTTGTCCTTGAAACTACTGAAGATGCTATTCAGGAACCACGCATACGTCAGGCTTCTCTACAGATACCACTCCGCTGTGGCTGCACCTACAGTACAGTTATGTATCGTTGAGGCACACAAACCACACCGTTTCGGCAATGTCTGTGGTTCATGAGGGTAGTCTTTTTCTGTACCTCAGTTAAAAAATAAGAATATTACATAGGACAACGTGGCTCGAACAGTATCACTAATGAATGAAGTTACAAAGATAAATTATGTTTTTTCTTTCTTACAAATAGCCAAAAAGTGTGTAATTATTCTCTTTAAGATATACATCTTCAGTTTTTCGAATGTTAGTTATTCGGCACAGTGTGAAACATAGCTGCTTGCAAGTCGGTCTTGTTTTCGGTATGCGACTGTTCGGCCATATAGTAGCGCAAATGGGTAAGGCTGCTGGCACACACACCGATTTTGGACTATCGGTAAAATATCGGCCGGTATTTTATCGTTGGAGCGCTGCTTGCACACACGCCGGAATTTTGCCGGTCAAACGAGAAGTCGTTCGGCTGTCGTGGTCGAGCAAAATTCATTCAAAACATAAATGACAATATTGACAAATTTTGCTAACCTGATACAAGAACTTATTAAGTTCCACCACTTACAAAATGCACATTTTTCTTTCCTCTCCATTCCCGCAAAACCGTCATTCAGTTGCAGGAAACTTGTCTCGTTACATCTCTAGTCGCATTTTTATCTTTAATCGTGTGCAAATTTTTGTTCCACGAAATTAGTTGTGCTTCCACTATCGAAATACGTATATCAACATTTATCTCTTAATCAGTACACACACTGCATACGTATACACAAGTAATGGTACGAATGCATCAGAAAAGCAACTGCCCATTTCTGTGCGGAAACAGAAACAAGTTCGAACCCCATGCGGAAATCAGTGGTGAAATGAACGTTTGTAGGATTTATGGGACTTAACTACGGGATCATCAGTCCCTGAACTTACAAACTTCTTATCAACTACCTGATACTAAGGACGGCACAAATATCCATGCCCGAGGGGGCATTAGAACCCCCGACCGTAGTGGCCGTGCAGACCGTGACTGGAGCGCCTCAGTCCCTTCGGCCACTGCGCCCGCAATCAGTGGTGGATTTACCAGTACGCTGTGTTGGATCCTAGGGCAGCAAACTTTAGCGGCGGCAAATATGGGGCGAAAATTTTTAAACTTTAAATAAGTGTAACAAATGAAATTTAATTACTTTTACCGAATGTACATTACTGTGTAAGAAGTGTTAAGGTGTAACTTACCCCGACATTATTAATAGTATATGATAGTGCTTTTATTTGCCCAGAAATATAAAAGAAATTTATTTCTTGTGCATCCTTAACCAGAAAGTAATCGTGAGACTTTAATCCGCTGATCCAGTCATACTAATTACGAAAACATGTGGTGTAATTATGACGATAGTGTACAAAACATAAAGCTGTGATTTCATTGACAAGCATATTGGCAAATGTGAAACTCCGCCACTGGTGGGAATACAGATAAACAAAGTGATAATCTCAATCATACAACAAAGATACGATCTACTCGAGCAACAATAAGACACGAAAAACGCGTTTGGGTCCCAGAATGTCTTAAAATTTCAACAAAGCCAATTAATTTAATTCATTGCCTTGAAACAGACGAGAAGCTGAAAATGTTTGTGCATTATTATATACAGAACTCAGTGCCGAGTCGATATTTTACATTTTAGTCATGTACGCGCAACGACGACTGTATGGTGAGAAGGCACAGCGATAACTAAGGAGGGGGGAAGGCAAGTAAAGATCGGTGAGTGTGCAAGCCGTCATTTGCCTACGTGCGCCCCACAGTATGGCCAGCACCGACCAACACCGACCCGGCGCCAGCGGTCTGCAGTGTCAGCGACCGCCAGCTGATCAGCTTTTTGCCGGTCCGTTGCCGGGCAATGTGCAAGCTATGATGCTCTCTAATGCTTCCCTGCTGGAATGTGGACAGCCGATATGTTACCGACCGTACAAAATCGGTGTGTGTGCCACCAGCCTAAGTGTGCAGACAGATGAGAAGGAGCGGCCTGCGTGCCAACAGGAAGTTCCACTTACAGATTAACAACGCGTGTGCTCTGCGTGCCGAGAGTAACAACACTTAAGCTAGTGGCTAGAATCGTGCTGAGTCGGAGAACACATGTATGTTGCACGATGTGTTTCAGAATTTTTGTAATGTCATTTATGTGATTCACTAAGAAATCTGTGTTCGTATACTTTTCAAGTATTAGTAAGCTATACAAAAGACCTTGATTCGGACGATTCATATTAGACATTCTGTCTGCTATCAGTGCTAATCTGAGATGAGTATCACATAAATCACACGGAAATAATACACTGTGTATGATGCACGTAATTCTCAAACTCAGCACGACACTAAACTAGTTGTTTCCTGTTACGACAACTCTTGACAGACAGCGCATATGCCTTTTTAATGTAAGTGGCTTAGATCAGGGGTGGCCAATCGGTCGATCGCGATCGACCGGTCGATCGTGGCTATTAGTCTCTTCGATCTCGGCAAGTAAAAAATTACATAAGTTTATTGCGTGCTTTACACTGGCAATATGATTTAGCATTTTAGCAAATTTTAGCGGAAAAATGAGCACATTAAATCTGGAACTACAAGGCAAGAATAAAACAGCAGAATTGATGAGTTCTATTACAGCATTTCAATGTCAAACAGTGTCAAACGGTGTCAATGATAACTGCCATTGAGAAGAAAAAATTTCAAGAATTTGTAAACATCAAGGATCACATGGAAAAACATCGTAGCTACAATTTAATTCCTGCCAGTATACGGCAGAAATTAAGGTAGTGATATCTAACTTTGAAATTCGTTTAAGGGATTTGGAAAAAGGGAGAGAGAGAGAGAGAGTGAGAAATTCGTGGAATTCATCAGTTACCCATTTAACAATTCAATTGACCATAGTGACATCTATGAAACTGCTAATAAATTTGGAGACACATATCAAATGGACACCATGACACTGCAAAATGAAATTCTTACTCTGCACTTTGAGATATTACTAAAATCAAGGTCATCCTTTGGTCTGGATTTCTGGTTATTGGTTTCCAAGGAGGTATGCCTTTGTTAGAAGAAATGTATTGAACAGCTGTAGCCGGCCGCGGTGGCCAAGCGGTCTGCGGCACGCCAGTGACAATCTGCACGACCGATACGGTCGGGGGTTCGAATGCCCCCTCGGGCATGGATGTTTGTGCCGCGTTTAGTATAAGGTAGTTCATAAGTAGTTTGTAAGTTTAGGGACTGATGACCCCGCAGTTAAGTCCCTTAAGATTAACAGACAATTGAACATTGAACAGCTGCATTCGTGTTTTGGTGCAACATATTTGTGTGAATCAGCATTTTCCTACTTGAAACAAACAAAAAGTAGACACCATCCTCGTTTGACGGACACACACACACTGGATACTTCGAGGTTGGTAATTTACCACAACAAACCTGACTTTTGTAACCTGACAGAAGATACTCAGACACAATCCTCACACGAATATGACGAGGTAGTTTACTAAGAATAATTTTCAGTTTCATTTTTTCCAAAATAATAATACTTCATAACTATAAACGGAACTGTTTCATTTAAATTTTCAAGAAATGTGTAATGGTAGAGAGAATAACTTCCCCTTAATGAAATAAAAATACTACATAACTGTACATTAAAATATAATCTTTCGTTTAAAATTTGAAGAAATATCTATGTGTTAGATCGCACAGGGATTTATCAGTGAACGGTTCTTCTTGGGTATAATGAAGTTGCCCACTCCTGGCCTAGATACACCCGATCACTTTCGGCTCTTCATGCATACCGCGAGCACCGAAACGGTCGAGTTTCAGCTTGTAGAGCTGCCGTGAATACCTTTAACCCTTAAATACATGATATTTTTCAATTCCAAAACAAAATATTTTCGTGCTGTATAAGTTGTAGAAACAAAGGGAAAAATAGTAAGAAACTTCCTATGTTGTTAAGTTGTTTTTTAAAAAAAGCACAGATGCAACATACATAAACTTGTAAATAATTTTCAAAGTTGGATAGTATAATCATATTTATGTGCTTACTATGGTTCTCTATACCTGTATTTGGTGTGATTTTTTTTCCTCCTTCCCAAACTCGCTCGTTATGTGGAAAACAACACGTCAAATCTGCCGTTTTCTCCAAACACAGACAAAGATGTTAGAAGTTCACAGTGCAGCCAACCTCGACATAACAAACGTCAAAGATAATTTCTTAAAACACCGCTGCATGTGTTAAACATGTGTTACTTCACAAAATTCCCACTAGACGCGGATAAAACAATGTTACAATCGATGTTGAAGATATACAATACCATGCCGTTACGTTTTAGTGGGCGTTACTGTCAACGGTGTGAATCGTACTTTAATGATCTCGTTAATCAAATGTTCAAATGTTTGTAAAGCTTAAGGGACTTGACTGCGGGGTCATCAGTCCCTAAACTTACAAAGTACTTATGAAGTACCTTGTACTAAAGACGGCACAATCATCGATGCCCGAGGGGGGATTAGAACCCCTGACGGTGGACGGCCGCGCGCACAGCAACTCTGCGCTCCTGTACGCGGAGCTAATCTGCCGCGGCTCTCGTTAATCACTGCCCTAAGCGAATGGTCGCTACGGTTACTATCTGACCCTTGGTAATATGTAATTCGTAACCAAAATTTTACCTTACACGTAGAGATCGCGGGCAGGCAGATGGTCGCATAACCGCCTCGACGAGTAATTAGGAGAGGCTGAGTCGGTATTGCACAGCGCGGCACGGCGCGGCACTCAGTTTGGCAGGAGAAACGAATCGGCGCGCCAATTAGCAAATGCAGCGCAACCGGCAGGTCTCTGCAGCTAATCGCGTGGGGGTCGCGACTCTGGCTGGTGTGGTGGCCGGGGGAGGTGAGAGTTGTGAACAGGCCGTTACCTCTCGGCTCCAGAGTGCGGAAAGTACGTTGGAAAGGGAGCTGAGCGTTATAGGTGTACAATGGCGCATTCTGAGTAATCACTAGTGAGATATATCGCCATGTTTTCCCAGTAGTGCAGAAGATTTTCGATATCTTGACCAGAGCAATTTTTATCACCTCTAGTAATACAGACTGAAGAATCAGGAACACAGGGGATAACGCGGCGAACTGCGCGGTATGGTTGCGTGGTCTTAGGCGTCATGCCGTCCCTGCCGGAGCTTCGAGTCTTTTCTCGCAGATAGATGTATGTTTTGTTCTTACAAGGAGACCACATCGGGTTTTAGAATTTATATATACTTATGTTACATGAAGTTCATAACTTTAATAACAATCAGCCGAAGCCATTGGACGCAACTCTAAACGTTTCTCGAGAAAATCGGCTATGAAGTTTTGGAAGAACAGGTAAGTACCAATAATTAAAACACTTGCACCGTCTGTCGAAGTAGCTTAGGTGGCAGCGTCAATGGTACTACTTTGTCCTTTCCAGTCTATGTTTCAGGAAACGTATCTTCTCAGGGTGCGTGGGATGCGTGGACAGCTAAAACAGCTATACAGATTAGTAATACAAGTCGTTTTTACTAATCTTTACAGCAAATACTCAACATATGAGAAAGTTCGTCTCTCTGTTCTCGCGGCGGTGTCTTCTTCTTGCACGAAGGTACCTGGGCTTACTCAAAGTCACTGTCTAGTTCGGAGCCGAGTTCAGATGTCGCCTTCCAGATGCATGTCGGCCTATATATAGCTGCTTGTAGAGGGCGCGCTTCTAGGTTGCTCCCTCCCGGAGGTGCGGCACCAGCATGTGATAGGTTGCTGTTCATCCGCTGCCTCCTTCACGATAATTCTCGCGCGTCCGTGGTGTAGCGTTGGCCTTACATCCCCCGCCCCCCAAACCACCGGACCATTATCATGTAGGGAGATCGACAATGGGGAAGGAGGCTGGCTCGTGGACGTAGTGATGTACAGGAGTCTGTAGCTGCGGAGGACGGCAGACTGCCGGTCGGGCCCCGCCATCCGGCCTGAGCTCGCGAGGAAACGTCCTCCAAGGAAATCTCTGAAGGGCCCACGTCTACAGCCGGGGACCAAAGATGATGACGTAGACGGTGTCGTCAGTGTCGACGTTGGCGTCGGATGCTGCGTGGGGTGCTAGTCCAAATCCATGGGGATGCCGACCGGAGGCGGACGCGGCGAGGGGTCGCGTGCCGTGGAGATCTGCTGCGGAGGCGGCTGCCGAGGCCACGAGGGCGGTGGAGGCCCAGCGGTCTGTGTGTTGCGCGAATCTATCGATAGAAGCGCAGAAGGATCACAGGGTACACAACAAGGGCGAATTTGGTTACGGTGCCTCCGCACAACTCCATCAGGTTCTTAAATTTCGAACATGGAAGCACCGAAACATTTTACGATCTCACCCCAATGCCATCGTCTGCGACCGCTAAAAACTCTGTAAAAGACTGGGTTACGTAGAGCGAAGCGATACTTGCGTGCCCTCGGCTGTTGCTCCGGGAGTCGCGTTGGGTGCAGCAAATAGAGCAGGGTGCGGTGTCGGCGGCCGTGAAGAAGTTCGGCCGGTGATTATCATTCCTGTGGATGCGAGCGGTAGGAGGCGAAGAACGGTTGCAAAGCTGCCTCCTGTGAGTAAGCTGAATGGAGCTTGGACATCTGTTGTTTAAATGTCCTGACGAAGCGATCCACAGCGCCGTTTGACAGCGCGTGAACCGGTGCACTGGTGAGATGTTTAATTCCATTGCGTTCACAAAAGGAGCAAAATTTGAGCGATGTGGACTGAGGGCCGTTGTCAGAGGGAGACCTTCCAGACAAAACATTGAAGATAAAGCCCAAATCGTGCTATTAGAAGTCGTAGAAGACATTGACATGCAAATGAGTAACGACTAAAAGCATCAACCACAATAACCCACTTAGTGATCCAGAAGGGACCAGCATAGTCAATACGCACTTGTTGCCATGGTGAATCAGCTCTTCTGCCACGCAAAAAAAAAAAAAAAAAAAAAAAAAAAAAAAAAAAAAAAAAAAAAAAAAAATTATATATATATATATATATATATATATATATATATATATATATATATATATATATATATATAACAATAAATAAATAAATAAATCTGAGATGGGGCGGACTGGTTGGTAGCACAGACTGAACACTGTAACGTCATCTGTTCTGTATGTGCGACCATACCCTGCCAAGTATATTGTCGTCATGCCAAATGCTTAGGGCGAACGATTCCCCAAAGTTCTTGGTGAAGTAAGTTCAACACTTCTATCTGCAAGCGTCGCGAGATCAACACACGCAATTGTGCACTGTTATTTGAAACTAGAATGACACCTCTATGGACTGAAAGTTCATTTCTTCCAGAAAAATAGCAACGCTCCAGTAAAATTTCAAAGTCTTGTTGTGAATAGGGCCATCCTGTGCGAATGTAGCGCAGCGAAAATCGTAAATCGGGGTCTGTTTCCGTGGCCGAGCAATTTTTCTATAGTTCAACAGGAAGTATTGCAACAAACTAACTTCCTGTGTATCTGTCTCACAACAAGACGTCTCAGAAGCGTCAATGTCTTCGTCAGGGCCAATCGGAAGACGAGAAAGTGCGTCGGCATTTCCATGGCGAGTTGAGGGTCTGTACACAATCTCGTACTGATACGGTGATGAGAGCAATGCCAAGCGTTGCATTTTGTGTACCGTGCGAGTAGGAATCGGCTTGGCTGGATGAAACAATGGCAGCAAAGGCTTGTGGTCAGTTACTAAATAAAATTTTCTCCCATACAAATAGTGATGGAATTTTGTGACACCATACACTTTCGCTAAATCTTCCTTCTCTATTGAGAACAACGGCACTGTGTGTCCGTCAAAAGTTTGGCCGCAAACGCTATCGGACGTACCGTATTACCAAGTCTATGTGACAGCACCACACCTAGACCGTATGATGACGCGTCAACTTGCAAAAGAACTAGTTTTTTTCGGATCAAAGTGCACCAAACATTGATCACTGAGCAATGCATCTTTTAACTGTTGAAATGCGCGTTAGAATTCTTCTATCCAAACACAACGAACAATTTTTTTGGCGTAGCTGATGTAAAGGGGCTGCAATTTGTAGTGCGTTGGGAATAAAACTAATATATTAAGTTAAATGTAAATCTTTCACATCTTTTGTTGCTGGCAGGTCGCTGTCGGCGAGCAAATGTGATTGCACGTTTTTATCACGTGTCCTAATTAATGAAGTTCCGGTTTGAAAAAGTCACACTTATCAAAGCGACGTATGAGACCTGCATCTGACAAAACGTGAAATAGTTTTCTCAAATTTGCAATGTGTTCTTCTGGGGTACGGTCAGACACAACTGTGTCGTCCAATTAGTTTGAACAACATGGCATCCGAGCTGTAAGCTGTTCCCAATATCTTTGAAAAATTGTGGGCGTGGATGAACTGCCAAACGGTAGACGCAAATATTTAAACAAACCCAGAGGAGAAGTGACAACACAAATTTTCTGTGATTCTTCGTCGAGTGGCATTGCGGTAGGCATTGGAGGTATGCATTGCGCAAATCTATTTTTGGGAAATATTATCCTGCACCAAGTCTGTCCATTAAATCTTTTGGTCTCGGCAAAGGATAATTGTCTACAACTGTTTGTGGATTTACTGTGGCCTTGAAATCAGTACAAATGCGAAGGCTACCTGATGGCTTCCGCTAAATAACAAGCGGACTCGCCCACTGGCTAGCTTGTATTCGTTCAATTGCACCAATTTCTTGGAATGTGCAAAGTTATTGTGCTACTTTGTCGCGTAGAGCGAGCGGTACATCACGAGCCTTACAGAAAAGAAATGCGGGAAGTTTTTCAGCAACTTGTCTACACAGTTTATAGCATCAAAATATTACAACTAAAAATTGTCTTGCTCAGTAAAACAAAAAGATCAAATGAATCTAGACAAAATATATCCTCTCCTTCGTAAGACTGAAGTACTTGAAAAGTCAGTGTGCGCATTTGCGAAAGGTATTCTGGAGGTAGTATCCTAGTACATGCATTTAATGGTCATTGTATGCTGTTAACCGTGTGTTAGCGCGAGAAAGTTGCAGCGATCCTAAATGTTCATAAGTTTTGCGATTTAGCAATGTGACTGATGCACCTGTGACTAGTTGTAATTGTACAGAAATGTCATACACACACAGAGTGACATACATTTTTCTGGCTTGACGAACAACTTGTGCTACTTCCGTGTCCTTGATATTACGAAGGGCAGCCACAGGTTTTGAAAATACTTCATTTAATGAATAAATATTGTCTTCTCGCTGTTTGGGCCGGGAATACCAATTCCGCTTCTTTTGCTGTAAGCAGAGGGATTCTATACACTTCTGGCCATTAAAATTGCTACACCTCGAGGATGACGTGTGTAAGATTGCCGCCCAATAGAAATACTGATAATTAATGGCATTTGATAATTTAACAGTATGAAGTTCACTGCAAGCATTGACCATGCCAATGCACTAAATGTTACACAATTTTAACCTTATTAGTTATGGTAGCAATGTATGTACACAGTTGGGTGACAACATTTATAGTTAGGCCATAGGTAGAAATTCTCCACGTTGAGATTTGCTGTGTGCTTGTAGCTGACTGAAGGCCAGCGAGCAGGCCGACGTTGGTGGCTTGTTCCAGCTTAGGATTTTCCAGTTCGTTTCCAGTGAGGGGAGAGAGGGACAATGGCGAGTGCCAGGCACAGTGCAGTGCACAGCGTGAAATAAAATATTCTAATACTACTGGCATTTGAAGTAATACGATGCAGTTAGGAACCTTTAAGGCCCTCATTACAAAATAGCCTGTTAATAAATGAACAATACATTAGCTGATATAGTCACATCAGGCGTAATATGTTTAATTGACAATGGAAAGTAATAAATTACCAGTGAATACAAGACAGTTACACAACTAGCATGGTAATGTTTGTTTATAAAAATAATGTATTAACTATTTCTCATTTTATTTTTAATTAATCTTGTGTATTTTACCTTGAAGTATTCAGTTAAATCACTTATCTGTGATATAACAAATTGCACGATTATGATAAATACTACAAAGGATGTTTATACCAATATAAAAACCTAAAAGACATTTATTTAATGTGTGGTGTAATTATTTTGATTTTAAGTAAAGTTTTATAAATGTATTGGCTGAGCGCTGTACGTTTGGCAAATCGGTTAGAACAGTTCACATGGGGAAGTTGATGACGTAGGGGAAATAACCCCGGCAGTTGAGCTTTTGGCGCGCGCACGCGCGAGGCAGGAAGTGACGAGTCGGGAGCACGTGGCATAGCTGGCCGGGCAGCGTCGCTCTGCATCAGTCGGCATGTGAATCTCCAGGTGGAGGTTATAGATTTTTGTGTGGCAATCGCCACGTGTGGTTGCTCGTCGTAGACTGCACCAATTTGAATCGAGTGCTACTGTGTGTTTGTGAATATTTAGCCGGTGGAACAAGGTGTGCATCACATTGAATTAAAGTGACTGTGATTTGTTAATGTAACACGTGTCGTCGTATAGGCATGAACATAAACGGTGTTTGAGACAGCCACGTGGTGTGAAAACAATTCACGACAATTATTCATTTTGTCTGGGGGCTCTCGAGCGATAACTTTATTTGATAAATGTGCCGACGTACAGACGTATCAGCCACTGGGTTCAAGTATTGTGAAATAAACAACATAAAGTGAACTTTCACGTGTTTTCAAAAATAGTAGTTAGTACACCCTTTTCTCTCATGAACTTGATTTTATTATGAATTTGTTTTGTTAATCATATGCAGGGAAGGAATGCTGCGAACATGTGATGTCATCCCCTAGAAAACGAGTCAAACAGTCGCAATCACAGTTCCAGTGTTTTTGCATGTTTAGGAATTTGGTTCGCAGCTGGTGGTTGTGAGTTTTAAAAATTGAACTTTCTCTATTTTAAACTCTCACCCCGACCTTCACGCGCGCACGTGCTACTGTCGCGAAATTTAATCGACAGGAATAAGATAGTGTGATATGCAAATGATTAGCTTTTCAGGCCATTCAAACAAGGTTGGCGCCCGTGGCGACATCTACAGAGACAGGAGGAAAGATTCCAAACCATTTCTCATACACAAAGAGCAGTTGACCGGCGTTGCCTGGTGAAACTTTGTTGTGATGCCTCGTGTAAGGAGGAGAAATGCGTACCATCAAGTACCCGATTTTCATAAAGGTCGGATTATAACCTATCGCGATTGCGGTTTATCGTATCGCAACATTGCTGCTCGAGTTGGTCACGATCCAATGACTGTTAGCAGAATATGGTATCGGTGGGTTCAGGAGGGCAACGGAACGCCGTGCTGAATCCCAACGGCCTCATATCACTAGCAGTCGAGATAACAGGAATCTTATCTGCATGGCTGTAACGAATCGTGCATACACGTCTCGATCCCTTAACCGGAATCATGAGTCAATTTGGACCCGCCGACAACAATTTAACCGTCTAACAAAGAAAACGTTTGGGATTTTAGTTCCACGCGACAGTCTAACCTCAGTAAGTAGTAACGTGCACTATGGTCCGGAAACAAATCGCTTGAAATTTATTGGATAGGGGGGAGGGGGGGCGGTTAAGTACCGTCGCTATGTCCATTTTTACCCACGATTACAGATAAGGCATTCATTTTAGTCTATGTATACCGACTTATCTTGTAGTATTTCAGCACAATGCAGCGGCGCTACTGAAAAATAAATCTGTGAGCTATTATTAGACGAATATTATTCAGTCGCAGAATCTTTAAGCGACGTCCAGCCTTATGATGAAGAGAACATAAGTGAGGATAAAAACACACAACAAGAAATTTCTTCTGACTCAGTTAATTCTTTGTGTGATGACTCACTAGAGGGAGATTGCCAGCTGTCAAGTAGTACATATTTTTGAGGTAAAAATGTATTCAAAGGTCTATTCATCCACCAAATAGGTCCTGATATTGACAACAATTCGAACATTTCTATGTTTCATTGTCATTATTTTTGTTTCTGATTGATGGCGTAGAGTGTCCCTATTTATGTTTAGGGGAAGTTATGATAAAGCCTATAACAAATGTAGGATTTTTAACCCAGAAGTTCCTATTTTTCTCGGTTATTTCTCGTTTAAAAGATAGTTTATTACGTCTGTAATAGCTCATGCAAATGTTGCGACATTGATTTTACACCAATTGCACTCTTAGTCTCGGCGTAGTAGGCCGTTCTTCTGAAACGAAGTAAAAGTGAAGAAAACTAATATTAAAAAAAATGTTCCAATGTTTGTATAGGTTATGGGACTTGACTACGGGGTCATCAGTTCCTAAACTTTCAAACTACTTATGTACTAGCTAAGACTAAGGACGGCACAAATATCCATTCCCGAGAGGGGATTCGAACCCCCGACCGTAGTGGACCTAATATTACATGTTAGATATGAAATTTTAATTTTAAAACCATCCATATGTAGTGGACCTAATATTACATGTTAGATATGAAATTTTAATTTTAAAACCATCCATATGTATCTCAATAATAAAAATGAAATTTATGTGGCAGTATTAACACAACCAATATCATGAGCTAACTCATACGTTGCTTCTGAATCCATATCTTCAAAGGTGTCTAGCATAGAATGTGAACGACCGACATTCATATGACAGTCCGATGTTGGAGAAAGTGTTTTTGCCAAAAGGAAACAATTTACTTTGAATCTTTTTATGAAACGAAACACCATCTCTCTGGAACGATGTCAGGATCATCTAGGTTAATCTAACCCAATTTTGTAATCATAAAATGCCAAAGTAAAGTATTAAAAATTATTCTCAAATATGAGACGTAGGATTTAAGGATAAAAAGTAACACATGTAAAATTTACAAGTTGATTTATACTGAAATAGAGTTTAATACAGGGTGATCAAAAAGTCAGTATAAATATGAAAACTTAATAAATCACGGAACAATGTAGATAGAGAGGTAAAAATTGACATATATGCTTGGAATGACATGGGGGTTTATTAGAACAAAAATAAATAAATAAGTTCTAGAACTGTCCGACAGATGACGCTTCATCTGATCAGAAAAGTAATAATTATCATAACAAATTAAGACAAAACAAAGACGATGTTCTTTACAGGAAATGCTCAATATGTTCACCATCATTCATCAACAATAGCTGTAGTCGATGACTAATATTGGGAACAGCATTGTAAAGCATGTCCAGAGTTATGATGAGGCATTGGCATCGGATGTTGTCTTTCAGAGATGTCTGTCAATCACGGTACACTTGCGACTTCAGGTAACCCCAAAGCCAATAATCTCACGGACTGAGGTCTGGGGACCTGGGGGGCTAAGCATGACGAAAGTGGCGGCTGAGCACACGATCATCACCAAACGACGCGCGGAAGAGATCTATTTTTCCTAATAAAACCCCATGTCATTCCGAGCATGTGGGTCAATTTTTACCTCTCTATCTACATTATTCCGTGATTTATTAAGTTTTCAAATTTATACAGACTTTTTGATCAACCGGTAAATTCCTCTCAAATTTAGGTGTTAAATATTCCTTTTATAGGAATTACATGAATTTTTTATTCGAGGGTCCATATGGATCCATTATTCCAGTAATGTTCATGAAAATATCGGTTGCGATAAAGGGTTAAGTTCCAACCCTCGTATTTCATTCATGTGCCGGGTAAGCTGACTGACACCTCAACTTTTATGGAGCGAATATAGGTCTGGGGCTGCAAATGAGACAGCCTCGAGCTGCAGCGAGATTCGATTGCGCACAGTGCGTATCTCACATCGGGCACGTCGTGCACTTTTCAGATGTCTCGATTGTTCCCTTCAGTGAGGAAACAGGACAGCAGGTGGCCCGGTTCCCAAGTGGGACCATGTGTTATTCATGGCAAGAATTCCGCGGCACGGGCAGAGTGTCGGTCTGACGAGGCGGCGGGTGACGTCGGCTGCGCGGCCTCTACGTTGTGGCGTGACCGGCCAAACTGTGTACCGCGCAGATTTAATTACTGGCCGAGGGCCTCGCTGGCGGCGCTCGGCCCGGAATTCACTTACGCCTCAATAGCCAATGAATTGAATTATCCGCTAAAAATACCGGCCTCCCGCCCACCGGCCGCAGGTTACCGCACGCCGCTGCCGCATGAATTAAGCACACCGTCGCGTGTAGAGGGCAGAGTGCCGCGTCCGAGTGGCGGCGGCAGAGGCCGCGCAGGATACGGTGACCGGTGTGCGCAGAGACGAGTTTCCGTCCGAAGCGCAGGGCGAGTTCATTCTTTTGTTCGTAAGGGGAGGCCGCATCAGTCCACTTTCGCCTGTCGGCCGGTGCACATCGAGTGAGCGCACCGCTTTAAACGGCGTGGCAGCGCTGTCTCCAAGCGATACTTGTGCAGAAAGAGTTCTGCCCAGCCAGGCGGGAGACATTGTTTTCAATGTAATAAAACTGGTGTTGCAAGAAAGAAAAGAAGGTGTTGAAATCCTATTAAAAGTATCTTTAAAAGAGTGCAGGCTGTTACTGGCGTTTCACTTCGGACAAGAAATAAATAAATAAATAAGAAATAAAATAACAAGAGAAAGAGAGAGAGAGAAATTCTGAAGGTTTTTCCACTCCAGAAAAAAATTAGAATAAAGATAAAACATCTTAGATTTCCATGATTATCATAAACAACTTGTGCAGTGTTTGATAAACAATTCCACGTGAAAAACTAACAGCGCCTCACAATAAAGTAACTTTTTCCCTTAATAAGGGAAAATACGTCTTTCAAGAGTAGTATTTCTTCACCGCAGTATCTACTTCAAAAGTTAGGCTTCATGTACGTTAGTACAGGAAGACGCTTTGGAATATTTAGAAATATGCTGTCAACGTGTTGACTATATAAAAATAATAGTACCGTGAAGATGGTTGACCTCTCATGTATGTCGATGAAACATACATTCGCAGTTCGCATACTACGCCCAATAAGTGGACAGATGGTTCAAGTTATGGGGTAAAGGCGTCACTTTCAAAAGGACTATGTCTCGTTATAGTACACACATATAACTGATCAGGACAAGTAGTGCAGCAGACTAGATTAATTAATGTGTCTAAAGGAAACATTTACGTTTTCTGGTTTACAATACTGTGGAACAGGTGAAAGTAAGCATTCCTTTTAAATTTAAACACGTTCTATTATTCAGCGACAAAAATCAGTTTTATTAACACGTTTAGTATTGTGGGTGTTTGATGTAGTATTGTTTCAGACTGATTGTTGAAGCTCTGTCCAGATGACTTCAATAAAGTGAAGACTAAAAACCTTTTTCTTCATTACATGCTAAGCAGACCATATTTCCTGCGTGCACGCCAGTAATATTAACAAATCAGTCCAAATCCTGCATCGCAAATGGTACATAAGTAATGCTTTAAGTAACACGTATTTCGAAGTAACATCAGTAATGTTAATAAAATGACAAAAATCAAGAAATAGGAATAATATTGAGTTAAGTATTTGCAAAACTGTCTTTTCGATGCTATGGTTAGGTACAGAAGAGAGAATTTATAAAACTCCAGTATTGGTGCGTAGGCTTCAGTTTAGAGCGGCGCTTCACTTTCCCTCACTGCCCCGGCCACTACCCCCACCACTACCACTCTCCTTACTATTGCCCAGCCCTTTGCGCATCTACCGGCCAATTTATCCTGCATGCATTCTACGCGCAGTGCCGACTACAGCAGCTCTGTGGACGGCTGTACGCTGGTCAAGGGAAACTTTTAATGGAACTGGGAAGTCGGCTACTTATTAGTATTGCATTGAAAAAGGAGTGCAGAAGCAGTTTTAAGGGTTTGTTAACTTTTTGAATCATTCTGCAACAGTAATTGTGTGTGCTACAGTGGCATGGAGCAAGTCCTATGACTCCACTTCAGCGAGTTACTTCAATATCACCTACTCCAATTGACCACGTGAGAAACCTGACCTACAGCTCTACCTGGAATATGAACATCATCTTTTTGGCGACAACTCATTTTGTTGCTAGGTGAATCCAGATAGCATAGTAGTCAGAGGACATGCATAGGAAACAGACGACCTGCATTCAAATCCTGGTAAGGCCACTGAAGTAATTCACTGCCACATGGAAGCTTATGTCTATGATTTCTTTGTTTCTATTTATTACTGCCCGAATATTCGTTCTAAATGAGTAAATTGAATGGCGGTTAAAATTATTGACAACTTTAACTTGAGAGAACACATGGAAAATATCGTGAGAAAGGCAATCCAAAGGCTATGTTTCACTGTCAGAACTCTTAGAGGATGCATCAGTTCTACTAAAGAAACGACATATACCACACTCATCTGTTCTATATTTGAGTACTAGTGTGCGTGTGGGATCCTCACCATGCAGGACTGCGGACATGGCAATTGTTTAGAGGAGTCAGCTCGTTTTCTATCATCACGATAAGGAGAGTGATGTGACCGAAATGATACACTACTATTCCTTGCAGCAAGTGTTATTTTTCATTTAAACTTCATCCATCATTTTTATCCTCCGATTGTGAACATAGTCCGTTAGTACCCACATACACAGGGAAACATCATCATCGTAGTACAATAAGGCAATTTAGGTACAAAACTGAAACATCTAGACGATGTAGGTGTAAATAAGTTGCGCTTTTTTGGGACTACTGCGTACACCATGAGCCAGAAAATTATGACCGCATAAGTAATACGTATAAAAATCCATCCAGATGACGTCAAGGTCCTTTGACAAGTAAGAGCCCATAGTCAAATAGACAAACTGTGCCTATGGTATCACTGATCATGCAATGGGTGTGTAGGATTGGGAATGCGCTCGCGACCTATCATTGACCAAGGGTCGATTGAAATGCCCCGCAGGCTATGCACGAGGCTTTCCAAAATTATTACATTTTGTATGTTCGAGGAGTCCTGCGTTGAGTGTGTTCAACAAGTGGCGAAACCAAGTTGAAACCACTCCGAAACATCGAGAGGATGAGGGTCTACTCTTTATTGCAGATGTCGGAAGTCTTATGTTGCGCAGAATCGTAAAACAGGACAGGGCTGTAACAGAATTAACTTCAAACTAATTTTTGCAGAGGGCAAATGCCTCGGAACACTTAAAGCACTGAACTCCTAATGTGGTGCCGTAAGTCTTTGCCCCACAATTCTACTACACTCACATGTAAAGAGAGTTTCATCTCTTTAATTTATGTTGCTCATTCTTTATGCTTTACAAATTTTAATTGACGTGGAGAGTCTCCAAATTGGAAACACATATTATCTTTCCACAGGTCATAGGAAAGTGACCCTTTTCACATTTTATTTTTCCACGAATGAAATGCCTTTGCTTTGTTTTTACATGGCCGGTACTTACATTGTGCCGTTATAGGCCCAGGAACACATAAGTTAAGAAGATTTCGTTATGTTCATTTCTGGAATGGTGCGAGCCTGGACGGGTTGTAGGGGTGGACGGAGACCCAAAGAAAAACAATAATGTAACTCGGGCGCAAGGGGAAAAAAAAGGAGAGATAGATAGAAAGGCATCCACAGCCGATGCATGCATGTGCCATATTATCACAACGATTTTGGTAAGTAGGACATTGGTGAAATAGCAGAGTGCCCCACGGTCTAATCAGTCTCAAAACCCTCATCAGGATGCAAGTGAGGCGAGTTCCAGAGGAACAAGTACTTGACGCCTTAACCGTGGGACCGAGAGGAGATGGTGGCGGATCAATAATGTTCTGACGATCATTCAATGTGTCTTTATGTGTCCACTGCTGCTCCTGCGATGCACAAAGCGAACGATTTCAGAACACGTACAGCCTTTAAAGGCGATCATGCTCTTTCCATTTCTTCTGCGTCCTTGATGCTAATGGTTAATGATAAAGTTTCCGGTGCATAGAGTGCATCTGGAAGAATGACTGTGTGACAGAGGTGATCTTTGGCTTGGGTGAATAGCGATTTCTTATTGTATTTGTTCCTTGTCATTTTAAAGGCCTTATGTAATGTTTATGTAGCTACTTTATGTTTTGTAGCTACTTTTTCGTCGCCAAAGTTACACGTCATTGCAACCAAGTATATGACATACGTAAGTTGTTTGATGCCACAATATATGTTGTTGTAAGTGGTTTCAGATTTGAACATTTGGAGTCCATGTATTGTGTTTTCTCATAAGAAATTTGGAGCCCGGTTTTGATTGCCACCTTGAGAAATTTCTCGATGGTGAGTCTGGCTTAAACATGAGTCCGCGTAGTTATTGCGGGATCGTTAGCAAAAATATCAAAATGTTCAAATGGGGTCATCTGCCCCTAAACTTATAAACTACTTATGAACTAATTTATACTAAAGACGGCACAAATATCCATACCCGAGGGGGGATTCGAACACCCGACCGCAGCGGCCGTGCAGACCGGTACTGGCACGCCGCAGGCCGCTCGGCCACCGCGGCCGGCTTTCCTATATTTATTCATTTCTCTCACGTCTTGGTGATCTTGCCCAGTACCGGATTGAAGTGGGGTGGGGAAATCCCATCAACCTGTCTCACTACTGTTCTAATTTGAAAAGGATCCGACTTCTCTCGTGAATTTTGATTTGGAGGTTGTGGCTGTTAAAGTCCGCTGAAGTAATGAAGTAGTTATCTACTCCATATTCACGAAGTGTATTGAACAGACTGCTAGAATGAATCGAGCCGTATGCTTTCTATAAATCTACGAGGTCACTACTGTGCGGTTTGCAGTATCGTCTTCAGATTGCAGATTTGTTCCGCGGAGGAAGCTTGCCTTATATTCACCGTCCATATGTTCATTGTGTTGGTCTAGTTTGGTGAGAAGTGAACTCGACAGCACTTTGTAAGAGACCATAGAAGTGAAATAGCTCGATAGTTTCTGGAATCGGTCTTGTCCGCCTTTTTATGTAGTGGGTCAACCAAAGCAGTTTTCCAGTCTGCTTGTATAACATCACTTTCTCATACATTTGCTATGACAGTTTGTAGTCTGCCAATAAGAAGTTCACCTCCAATGGCAATTACAATGTCTTCCACAGGTGCTTTGTTGTTTTTCAGAATGTGATGCAATGTTTTGTATCTCCTCATGCAGTGGTAGAGTTTAATCCGTGTCTGTGGTCACTAAATGCTGGTAATTCACAACTTCTCGGAATAGTGTTTCAGGATTTCACAATTTTCCATTGTGTTCGTCTCAAGTGTTCAATCAGGGCGCCGAAAACAAAGTGTGCGTGGCTTGAAGGTTGCTCGCTCTGCAAATCAGACTCTAAGAAACCTTTGGTTACCCTCACGTTCTTGATTTCTGGAAATAATTCTCTAGTTATCGCCACATGGTAAATTTGATAGTTTTCGATGTCGTTGTTTGGCGATTTCCATGTAGTTATTTTCCTGGTGGGTTTCTTGAAGTGAGTGGACATAAGTTGGAATTAGCTATCTCACAGACGTGGATTAAGCGATGCCCATTGGTGTTAGACCTTTTTGATGCTGAGAATTACCAATTGTTTATGTGTGCTCCGGTTCTCTGCTGATTTGCACATTGAAATCTCCCAACAGGGTTTGGACAAGGTGCTGACGGATCTTGATGAGTAAAACGCTCGCGTTGTGCCTAGAAATTCTTCTGTGTTTTTGTCGGAATCGTTATTAACTTGACTCTATGCCTTTACCAGTTTATAGGCCATATTGGCACATTTAACGGTGATAGGGAGAGGCTTTCAGAGAGCGACGAGAAGTCTATCACAGGTCCTTGCATACTGTATTGCTCAGCGAACAGTTACTATTTTTCAGTCTGATTGCAGGCTCTTCCTTGTAGATTCGATAGGCAGTGGATAAAAGTGTTCACAATCACGAATACGTATTTCTTGTATTGCAAGTATAAGATTATGGAACATACAGCTAGCATCTCTCAGTATCTTGAGTTTTCCTGCTTTAATCAGTCTTTGCACGTTCATTGTTACGATGGATTGCTTTCACTTCTATTTAAGGCTATTTGGGAAGCTCCGACTCATCCTCCATAGTCCGAATGACCACGTTCACCTTCGTTCTTCTGCGTTAAGGCCTGATGTTGTTTTTTTGCTAGCGTTTCCATCATGCTAACTGCATGGTTGATTTTATCTTATGGGCGTCTGCCAGAGGCGAGTGGCTGATGGTCCATTCAGTTCACTCTCGTCGTAAGGGTTCTTAGTCCATACGGTATAGAACGTGTTGCTGGATTAGCTGGTGAATTTTGGTGTTTTAGGCTTTTGCCCTTCTCATTTATTCGGGCTTGGGACCAGCAGCAACAAATCCTGAACTATTCAATCCACTCTGTAATTGCTCAAAGCGAAGTTATTTGATCCCTTATTGCAACTGAATTTCAGAACTTAATGACGATATTCACTCAAATAAGAGATTTTAAAAGACAGATATGTTATCATGTCAGAGACCACGTCGTCACACAATGAAACAGACGTTAAGGAAAGTATATAACTTATGAAAAGAAATAAATTGTGAGATCGTGTTTAAAATGAACACAGAAAATGAGATAGCTGGAAATTGGATAATAACAACAAAATTACACGTCATAGCCCGTTGTGACAGCGACGACTCCGATGTCATAGTGCAATCACGACCACTTACTGCAAAATTTTATAGCTCAATTATAAACGAAATTTGAAAAAAATCTAGTATCAAAATACATACCTTTTAGATTTGACGTGAAGGTGCCAATGAAGTCGAATTGAATTTACACTACATTGTATGGTTTAGTAAAATGTCCTACTTTTTGTAAATCTATGGGACGTAACTATACTAGTTATCGGTCCCTAGGCTTACAAATTACTTAACCTAACTTATGCTAAGGATTACAAATACAACCATGCTCGAAGAAGGACTCGAACCTCCGACGGTGAGCAGCGTCGAGTTCCGCAGCTAGGCTCCTTGGAAATCTCGGCCATTCCACTGCGGCGTATGATTTATACTTAAAAAACCGTAAAATTCATAAGGAAATTACAGCAATTTGTTAATTCTTAACCCTGTTAATAACATGCCACTTCCTTCACTTAGGAATTATTCTATAAAATAACGATACTAAAATTTGGTTCAAGAAATAACCGAAAGTTACGTTAGACGATATTTTGCCTATCTTGCCTCATCCTTGCGACCTCAGAACACTGTTTTTTGTTTAGTCTTTTATTTATTTATTTTTCATAGTTTTATTTCAATAAGTTATTATGTTACCGACTATTGTTCACATTCCTCCGTCGCTTCACTTCTGTATGTATCTGGACAAATACCGCGTAGATATTTGGGGAAATGACGGTAAACGCCTGGTTCTTAGACGGATTTAATTCTTCTTAGTAGCAATGAAATCTGTTGTTGTTATGGTCTTCAGTCCGCAGCTCTCCACGCTAACCTGTCCTGTGCAAGTCTCTTCATGTGAAAATACTTTCGGCAACCAACATTCCTTTGAACCTTCGTCCCTCGGTTTCCCTCTACGATTTTTACCCCACACACTTCCTTCTAATGCTAAGTTGACGATTCCCTGCTTTTAGTCAGAATACGCCAGAAATTAATTTTTCCCAATTCTGTTGAGCACCTCCTCATTAGTTACGTGATCTACCCATCAAATTTTCATCATTCAACTGTAGCACCACGTTTCAAAAGCTTCTATCATCTTTCTGTCTGAACTCCTTATTGTCCACGATTCACTTCCATACAATGCAACACTCCACACAAATGCCTTCAGAAATGACTTCCTAACCTTTGAACTAATATTGGATGTCAACAAGTTTCGCTTCTTCAGAAATGCTTTTCTTCCCATAGCCATTCTGCATATTATATCATCTTTACTTCGGTCATAAGAAGTTATCTTGCTACCCAAGTACCAAAACTCGTCTACTATTTTTATTGGCCGGCCGTGGTGGCCGAGGGGACGGCGACGCGCCAGTCACGGTCTGCACGGCCACTACGGCCGAGGGTTCGAATGCCCCCTCGGTCATGGATATTTGTGCCGTCCTTTGTGTTAGCTAGTTCATAAGTAGTTTGTACGTTTAGGGACTGATGACCCCGTAATTAAGTCCCATAAGCTATACAAACATTTGAACATTTTTTTACTGTTATTGCCTCACTACCTAATTTAATTCCTTCAGCATCGCATGATTTTCTGACGCTACATTCAATTATCCTTGTTTTACTCTTGTTGATCATTTTATAACCTCTTTTCAAGACATTGTCCATTCCATTCAATTGCTCTTCCAGATTATTTGCGGGCTCTGACAGGATAACTATGTCGTCGGCAAAGTTTCTATTTCTTCTCTCTGAACATTAATTCCATCTCAAAATTTTTCCTTGCAGTCCTTCACTGCTTGCTCAGTATACAGATTGAACAACAATGGCGAAAGGCTACAACCCTTTCTTACTCCCCTCCCAACCTCTGCGTCCCTTTCATGCCCTTCGACTATAATAACTGCTGTTTGGTTTTTGTATAAGTTGAGTATAACTCTTCGCTCGCTCCCTATATTTTACTCCTGCTACCTTCAGAATTTGGAAGAGTGTATTCCAGTCGACATTGTCAAAACTTTTCTCCAAATCTACAAATGTTGAAAACGTATGTTTGCCTATCCCTAGCCTGTCTTCTAAGATAAGTCGTAATGTGAGTATTGCCTCCCGTGTTCCAACATTTCTCCTAAATCGGAACTGATCTTCCTCAAGGTCGGATTCCACTAGTTTTTCAATTGGTCTGTAAATTATTCGTGTCAGTATTTAGCAACCATAACTTATTAAACTGATTTTTCTGCACTTGCTTTCTTTGGAATTGGAATTACTATATTCTTCTTGAAGTCAGAGGGTATTTCCCCTGTCTGGTATATCTTGCGTACTAGGTGGAACAATTTCTTCATGACTGGCTCTCCTAACGATATCAGCAGTTCAGACGGGATGTCATCTATTCCAGGGGCCTTGTTTCTACTCAAATCTTTTAGTGCTCTGTCAAATTCTTCTTGCAGTATAGTATCTCCTTTCTCATCCTCCTCTACATCATCTTCCATTTCTAGAATACTTTTTTCAAGTTTATTTCCTTTGTACAGACCTAAATATTCTTTTCACCTTTCAGCTTTCCCCTCTTTGCTTAGTGCTGGTTTTCCATCTGAGTTCTTGAAATTGCCGGCCGCGGTGGCCGAGGGGACTGAGGAGCTCCAGTCACGGTCTGCATGGGAACTACGGTCGGGGGTTCGAATAACCCCTCGGGCATGGATATTTGTGCCGTCCTTAGTATAAGGTACTTAATAAGTAGTTTGTATGTTTAGGGACTGATGACCCCGTAGTTAAGTCCCATAAGCTTTACAAACATTTGAACATTTGAGTTCTTGAAATTCATACCGCTCCTTTTCTTGTCTCCAAATGTCTCTTTTATTTTTCTGTAGGCGGTATCTATCTTTCCCCCACTTATAATTTCTTCTACGGTCTTGCATTTCTCCTCAAGCCACTCCTGCTTAGCCAGTCTGCATTTCCTGTCAACCTCATTTTTCAGACGTCTATACTCCATTTTGCCTTCTTCATTTGCTAAATTTTTATATTTTCTTCTCTCATCAATTAAGTTCACTACATCCAGTGTTATGCAGGGATTTCTATTAGGCCTTGTCCTTGTGCCTATATGATCCTCTGCAGCCTTCACTACCCTATCTCGCAGAGAATCTAACAAATTAAATTACTGTATGTTACATAGTTATCGTCACCTTACAACTCTCTTCACCAAGTTCTTGACATTTTCTGACCGCTTCTCGAAGAGAAGTGTAGACAGTGTTGACGTCGGAAGGTGGTGCATTGATGAATGGCAGATACATAATAGCTGAGCGCACGTATACATTGTTTTCCGTTGCATTCTCCATGAATCAATTCCATCCAGGATGTCCTGGAAAGTTCCCCCACCTCCATTACAGCCAGATAATGTCAGCAATATCTATGTCACAAGCAATGGTATTTGTTAAAAGGTCCTTCATTCTACATGACTGTAATTCAACGGTGTTTGAACCATTAAGAATCTCTTCAGAGGAGCAAACGGAAAGTTCATTGTTTCAACAGGAGCTATTGTTGAATGAGGAGTGATACTCATGATGCCTGGAGTTGAATGGAAAGTATTCAAACAGCCAAGAGTACTGACGTTACAGTCAGCATTGTCAAAGACGAATTGACAAAAAGAGGGCTGCAGTACTGACCGAGAACTAAGCACGCAAGATGTCTCAAAACGAATTGCTTCCCAATAGGATGCAGAAAATCCCAGGGACGATAACAAATCAATGAGGAGTCTGGAGCCAAATGTTTTGTACAAATAAACTCCTCTTCCAATCAGGACTGGAAATAGAAACGAACTGGGTCTGGCTGCAGCAGTAATTGCGTGCGAGAGTGTAACAACCTTTCTTCTCCACTTTTGCAACTCGCCTTTTTTGTGCTTCACTACCAGTGTTTCAAGGAAGAGTTTCAAAGTGCCTGGTATTGCAGACAGCGTTGGACAAGAAGTTGCTTCCAGTAGGTGGATAATGCTCTAAGTCATATGCAACATACCGAATGTCTTCCAGGAGTATTTCTGCTGCTGCTTTCACAATCCTGCTTCGTTCTTCTTCAATGTTTTGGTTTTTGCTTCGTAGAAGGCGTCAGTGAAGATTTTGTGACAAACATTCTGGTAAAAAATGACTGGTGATTTTTGTGCTTGTTCAACATATAGCTAATCATCGCCAAACCGCTTGAACAGACCAGTTTTTCTTTTCCTTATATCTGGGCGACTTTCCCCTTCCACCTAATTCATTAACTCGTTAACAGCAAATTGGCATTCATCTGAGTGTTCTCCAAGATATGAGATTATTTTTTTCAATTGCCCTATCAATTTTATCCGAAGGTTTACGTCCTCCTCCCTGCTGATCCTCTGATGGAAGCCTCTCGGAAAGTTTATTCTTACACACAGAGTGATACCATGCGTCAACTGCAACCAAGTCTAACTGTTCATCATTCAAACGAACTACTTTGTCTTGATTCCCACGATTAATAGCTGAATTAATTATGCTCTGTCTGACGTCAAGTGTCATGACCTCGTGAATGTGGTATTCCATGTCATTAAGTATCCATTTATGACGCTCTTTAAACTCTTCTGTGAGTCTCTCACCACATAAAAACAGTGCTCTCGAAAATTGAAAGTACGACTTTTACCACGAACACGAACGATGGGCGAACGTAAGATTCAATCAATTTAGGATTACTGTAATATTTCTGAAATGTAATATGAACAGTTACCTCTCGAACTCGCTCCAGCAAACGGGTGTGTTCAGCATTCTTCCTTTTTCTGCTGCTCTCCAACAATCTTCTCACACCTCTCTCATTGACAATTGTCAATTACCTTTCTGAACATCGACTTTGCAGATGAAACAAATGTTTTCACTCATGTTGAAACAAAAACACAACTGGCACACAACACGTTGGTATCCATTCACTCTGGCGAAAAGGTTTCAACTCAAGAGCTCGAAGGTGTAGCGAAGATGACAGAGGCGCTTTCAGAGGGCAGGGATGCAGAGGCAGGGATGTTGCCGGTGGTGGGGATGTTCGCTACCTACTTCCTGGCTAACTTTCTCCCGTCCGCTCTACCCTCCTGCCCCACTCATAGCCCTGCTCACGTCAACAGGTCCTTCCGAGGTTTCTCGTCTGAATATCATTGTGCCTTTGGTCTCTTTAAGGCGCATTGGGTACTAATGGGTGGAACAGGCTACCTGTTCATCACAGCAAACATTAAATACTCGGCGGAAATTATTAAAAAAATAGATTATTAAAATTTCTCAAAATTTCCTTAAAACCAATTGAAAGTGCATACAGATGACATAAAACAGCCTCAGAATAAAGTTAGAATTAAGTGCTCTACTAAAAAATTGCTAAAACCAAAGTGTGAAATTAAGGTTTCTCTATATTGTAGTTTATGGTTCAAAAATATCAAAATCTGTCCAAATTGGAAAAAATTGTGGTTTTAAAATATGGATTACTTTAAAGTAATGGGGTATTGATTTGATGCTGGGACATTACGGCACATTTGAAGTTGGAAAACCACTGTTTCTGGCAGAGTTGAAAAAAATTGCTTTTCTTTAAAATGCCATTTAAATCGAACTCTTCGATCGATTCTCAATTATTTTTTCTTTGAATCAACGCAGAATTTTGTCGTCTTTATTTCGCAGCTGATCAGGGCTATCCTTAATTTCGATCGTTTTCGAGATGTAAGCGAGAAACCGTAAAAAGTTCGAAAATTTCGAGGGTTTTCGGCCGTCAAAAGTTGTTCCTCGCACTTTCGAGGTCGAAAACTATTTGGCATACCCACACCATACCAAACGATCCTAGAAAAAAAAAAATTATTCCAATTAATGGAAGCTGAGACCCATCTGCATACTGGGCTATTGTGCTTTTCTTGAAAATTGAGGAAAAATTACTCAATATTCAATTATTGTTTAAACATTCAAGCACTTAATAAAGCTTCAAAACAATTTTCACCCATGCATACACTTTTATTCAATCACCAGCTTCAAGTGAAATATGTAATCCTGTCAACTAATTGTAATCTGAAGTTCAAAGCAAAGTTACAAATGAGCGTTACACTGTTTATGGAATTGGTATTATTATTAATGAAGTACGGAGTAAACATTCAGAAAAATAGCAATAAATTAATCAAACATGAAATGCAGTAACAATTTCATATTGGATCCTAAAGCTATGGCGCATTGTACTGTACTGGATAGCGCGTTCTCTACGTGGAAGAAGTGTAAAGCCAAACATTTTAATGTGAAAGCATATCAAATGAATCCTAAAAGCCAGATTCATGGTCAGAAGACCAGCACCTATTTTAATGCCTATAGACATTATTTTTGGAAGCAAGTTCTTCATTTTTTTTACAAGCAATCTTTCCATGAAGTTGACTTGGGCAATAAATTGGGTATATATTTACTCTAATAAATCGTCAATTCTATCACAGGTGTAATTTGTTTGCCGCGGTGGAGTAGCCGAGCGGTCTAAAGCGTCTCGCTGTGGAGCGCGCGGTTTCTCGCCGTGGAAGTTCGAGTCCTCCCTGGGGCATGAGTGTGTGTGTTTGTCCTTAGGTTTGTTTACCGAGGTTTAAGTAGTTTGTAGGCTACGGACTGATGACCACGCATTTTGGTCCGATAGATTTACAAACATTTGAACATTTTTTGTAATTTTTTGTTCCCTGATAGATATACTAAAAGTGAAGTGACTGGGGATAATAGGGTAATAGCGTGTACTACGAATGTTTCCCTTCTAGTGGTAAGCTCATTGCAATTCAGTGGAAATTGATTCCAGTTTTTATGACACCGTGAAATTGCAGATAATGGGTATTCGTTTATAAGTACGCCACTGCGCCAGGCCGTCAAGGTCGTCGCATAGTAATTCCTTGCCCTAAAGCGAGTTTCATATTCATGTCTCTTTTAACATTCAAATGACATTCCTGTTTATGCAAATTTATTGACTGATCGTAACGGAGTGTGGCACGCTAAGTGGAATGTGCCAGTTCCTATATCACGTCCGATCTTATAGGCGGTTCGCAATACTGTCCTCTGCACAGGAAGCATTTGCCTGAACTCTGCTGCAGGTGATCAGACGGCTACCTGCTCGGGGGAACTGCCACCGGTAGCAGCTCAAACAAAAATCCGGCGAAATAAATAAATCGAGTCCAAAGTCCCAACGTTGGGGCTCTAATCCCGAGGATTACGGCTCGTTACAGGGACGGGGAAGGCAGTGCGAGAAAAAGGCGACATGCGAAAGAGCACACACTGGAAGAGCCGGCGCGGGAAGATAAAGAAGATATCCGGCGGCGGCCGCAGCGGACAGGGCGCGGCTTAGCCGTGACAGCGCGACGGACGGCCGCATCGCACCTGCGGATTAGCAGCAGGAGGGGTAAGGGAGGGGGCAGCAGGTGCGACGACCGCCGCAGGGGTTAGCCGCTGACAGCCGATTGAGATACCAATTGCTCGACACCCCCAACTGCGCCACGGGGCTTGCCACCCAGCAGTTAGTCTACGCCACGTCCTACCAAAATCCTCCAGTGAAGGACGGTAGTTATGTATCCGCACACATCATCTGCTCTCTTATAAACTACTTCATTTTCAAACTTTGTTTCTGTTCTAGAAGGCGATGAAATTATGATATTGTAGAAAGATATAAAAAAGCCAATATCGCTGATCATCAATTTTTATTTAAGACGACCGGTTTCGCTGAAATATGTCAGCATCATCTGGTCCAATAAAATCATTTTACAAGGCCATAATCTTGTAATGTCAATCAGTTGCTATATAACATAATTTAAAGTGCATAGGTGCACTATGTCATTACAATAAAACATAATAATTATGTTTTATTATAATGACATTATGTCTTATTATAATGACATAGTGCACCTATGCACTTTAAATTATCTTATATACCAACTGATTGACATTACAAGATTATGGCCTTGCTATATAACATAAGTTAAAGTGCATAGGTGCACTATGTCATTATAATAAAACATAATAATTATGTTTTATTATAATGACATAGTGCATCTATGCATTTTAAATTATGTTATATAGGAACTGATTGACATTACAAGATTATGGCCTTGTAAAATGATTATATTGGACCAGATAATGCAGACATAGTTCAGCGAAACCGGTCGTCTTAAATAAAAATTGATGATCAGCTATCTTGGCTTTTTTTATATCTTTCTACATTATTTTCAAACATTTTACTAATAATTCTTTATTATTGCATAACTCGTTTCTGCAGTGTAGCTGACATCTTCAGTTGTTCTGGAAATATACAAAGACAAATTACGACTGCATACTTTAAAAAAAGTATTTTCCTAATATTATATAATTATATACATACCATTTATATAAAATACGCTAATTTGGTACAGTTTATCACTAAGTATTACTATTGACAGTGAATCAAGATAGTATTTACTTATTTACTGATGAAAGGCTCAAATTGGCTGGGAGGCTAATTTAATTACTTACATGGAGATTAGGAATAAGACAATATTTATAAGAGTATAATGATTCCTCGCATAATAGATCTTCAAAACTCGTCATAGTAATATTGCGTTATTCCTAATATCATCATCATCATCATCATCATCATCATCATCATTAGAGTCTGATTATGCCTTTCAGCTTTCAGTCTGGAGCATTAAATTCCTCCATGATCCCCTATTCAACACTAACATTGATACCTCGTCTGATGTTATGCCTTTTACTTCAAAATCATTCTGCACCGAATCTAAGTACTTTCTTCTTGGTCTACCTCGACTCTTCTTACCCTCAGCTGAAGAGCTCATGAGTCTCTTAGGTAACCTTGCTTCTCCCATGCGTGTAACATGACCTCATCATCTCAGTCTGTTCGCTGTAATTGCTTCATCTATGGTGTTCATTGCCAGCTTTTCATTGATTTCCTCATTATGGACACCCTCCTGTCATTATTCCCATCTATTGGTACCTGCAATCATTCTTGCTACTTTCATATTTGTAACCTCTATCTTATGAATAAGGTAACTTGTATCCACCCAACTTTCTCTCCCATACAACAAAGTTGGTCGAAAGGTATAGATATCCATTAACGTAATTATATTGGTCTCCTAGTACCTATTTCAGCATAACAGCCAGTAAACACTATCTTGATGAACTGTCAGTAGTAATACTTGTGGGAAAAATTCGCACTGACGTACTTTATGGCCCACTATATATTTGTAGTTTTATACTTTTTTGCAAACATTTTGGGCCGAAATAATAATCTAAATAATAAAAAAAATTAATAAGAGTGTCTGAAATCCTTTTATGAAGAAAAAAAATTGAGGTACTGCCGGGTTCTGAACCACTGACCTTCAGCGACATAGTCCAATGCATTGCCCACTACGCTACGACTAATAATAACAAGTTGCGTTCTTTAATCTCGTACTATTGATAGCAGTTGTTAACTGATGCTAATATGGCATTTGTAGACACAAGATTATCATTTATCGTACGAAGAACGACGTGTTTATATTAAATCTTCAGTGCGACATTGCTTGGAAATGACAGCGTGTAAGTTACAATAAGAAAATCATCAAATACGCAACGCAAGATGGCGTATGCCAGAGAGAGTTCTGGGCGAGGAATGTCACGTAACAACTGCAAACGGCTGGTTTTCGTTATTTCAATGGAAGGTGTCAAAACTCCGTTATTATTGCAAATATCTCTCAAATACGAGATATGAAGAAAACATAAGGGAGCAAAGTTGTAAAGAATTAATCCTCTACAAATTAGATTATTCAATTTTCGCGTCAGATGAATGGTTTATTTTCAATTAAAATTACATTACAAACGGCTTTTTTGGTATCACTACCGTATTTTTTTTTCCGAAAAATTTGAAAAAGGGAGGTTCTGGCCTCTGGTGGCCTACGACTATCTCTGTAAAATTTGGTGCTGATTGGTTGAACGATTCGTCTTAAAAACAGGGAACACGATACAGACAGACAGACAGACAGACTTCGTAAAATCGCCATTATTTTTGCCAATATCTCTGAAACGATACAAGATATGAAAAAAACATGAGAGAGCAAAGTTGTAGATAATTTTCTCCTCTACAAATTCGGTTATTCAATTTTCGTGTTAGATGAATAGTTTAAGCCGTTATTTCCATTTAAATTTCGAGCTGTGAAAAGGATCGCAAAGGCCCACTTTTAGTGTTACTACCGTAGCCTAAAGTGGGACAAAACTGTACCACATTAGTCTATTTTATGTAAATGGTATGTATGTGATCTCAGGCAAATAAGACCTGTTGCAAAATATATATGCAGTCGATACAGTCTTCTTTCTGTATTTTTAGAGGGTCTGAGATGGCAGCTGAATTGCTGAAACTGCCTACGCAAAAACAAAAATTTGCCCGAAAAGCAATCTTTGGCAGCGTTTTCAAAATGTGAAAACTACACATTTTACTAATATTTAGTACGAGCTAAGCCCGCCCTCGCTTCGCTGTGTTTCGGTCTAACATGAAGCGAAAGAGAAAAAACGAAATAATTCCCGCGATCCATCTTTCAGAAACAAAGTACATCGACCAAATAATACGTTGCCTTGCGCTAATGTGAGTATTTAAAAGAAAATAATGTTGTAATAAAAAAATCTTGCTGACTGTAAAGCCATCGAACCCGTTCACCGATTACGTTTTTGTCCGTTTAAAATTAGTCGCGCGATGAATGTCTGTGAGTGTTCCATCATGCACACGCACTGGCTCCCGTGTGGCTCACTATAAAATATGAACAAGATAGTGTTGCACTGTGAGCAGTTTGTCAACATCGAAGTACACGTAAGTCGTGGCTTAGGTACACTTGACAGCAAAAAAAGTGGATCACTGCTGAATGCAACCCAACTAACGTCGCTGTGTTGCGGGTACTCCACATTCAAAACCCCTGTAGAGTACAGTCGTTCGACTATTCACAATGGGTACCAAAGAAGCAGTAGAGAACATTGCTCCTTATGGCAGTCGGTCCACATGTAATTCAATACCGTCATATAAAAAACATTAGAATATAATTCAATTTAATTACAATAAGTGACAAATCGGGTACCTTATCAAACTCTTCAATGACACAATGGGTTTTTGTTCGTGCTCTGAATTTGAACGCACTGTTGACCAAAAAAAGCTTGCGTTTCTGATCGAGTCTATATTAAGCATGAAGAGACGTAAGACATTGACGTTTTCATTGGTATCGGTTTACAAGGCCAATGTCCGAACCCGGTTAACTTTAGCATTGCACCAGGAATGGCATGAAGTTCAAATTGTTTCTGAGAGGTAACCACTAAAGGTATACAATGTAGTGCAACTCACAGGTGTCAAACGTCATTAAATTGTGGAATAGAACGCAGTACCTATATGAATCGTTCACGAAGCACGATCACACGTCAGATATTAAATAAATTCACAGATAGCGCTATATTTGAACTTGAATTGACGATACAATTGACTTCTTTCCCGTCAGGGACCCAACCCCGGCTCTATTCGATATTTATTATATATACGCAAAGAGATGAAATAGTTACTGTTCTCACCATTAGCGAGATGTGTATATGTTCGGCTAGAAGTAGCGTAAGCCGCGGCGGTTTAGCCGTGCGCACTGGAGCGCATGCTGCGGTGCGCGCGGCTGTTCGCCGTCGGGGTTTCGAGTCCCCCCTACGGGCATAGGTGTGTTGTCCTTAGGTTAGTTTACCGTAGTTTAAGTAGTTTGTAAGCCACGGACTACTAACCAAGCAGTTGAGTCCGATAGATTTACAAACACTTACAAACATTTTGAAGTAGCGCAGTAAATAATGTTGTGCTGCCTGGGACTCCAACCCCGCGCATATCGTCAGCGTTGACCTAACATGACTAGGTAACAACTCTCCAAATTTCGTTTACTAGTAATTAGGATCGCGCCGTTCGTAGAGACTTGGAGGGGTTTGGCATTTTGAAGGAACAACGAAAACTAATCAAACTTTGTTCTATTCAGTACCGAATGGACATGTGTAATGTGGTTTGAAAGACGCCACAGCCCTAAATTCCTTACTTGCCGTTATTGGAGGTGGAGAAGGCGATGTTTGCGATTGTTAAAAAGTGTTTCCCCAGCAGGAATCAAACCATATCTTAGCCATTACAAGATTGCATCAGCTCGATCAACTACCGATTTTCAGATGTGGTAATATAAATTTCTTCGTCAAAATGGAGTGCAGAACACATCATACGAGAATTAAAATAGTTCGGCGGTATTTGTCTACGTAACAGTAATTTCTTGGCCTCGCGGTGTGAGGCATCTTATCGCGGAGCTGCGGTCGCTCCAGCCAGAGGTTCGACTCCTTCCTCGGGCATACGTAGTTGTGTGTGTGTGTGTGTGTGTGTGTGTGTGTGTGTATTCCTTAGCGTAAATTAATTGAAGTAGCAATTAAGGCTAGGTAGGGACTAATGACCTCAAGTGGTTTGTCCATTTTGTATGAAAAATGTATGTGAAATCTTATTGGACTTAACTGCTAATGTCATCAGTCTGCACACTACTTAAACTATCTTAACATAAGGACAACACAGACACACAAGACCGAGGGAGGACTCGAACCACCGACGCGAGCAGAAGCCCAATTCAAGACATGATGTTTTAAACCGCGCAGCTACTCTGTGCGGCGCTCAAGAATGTAACATAGCTCTTACCATAATAAATGAAATATTACGCATCTTAAAAGTAACAAGGAGCGTCGTTTACGCATTAGAAAACGGTTTCTAAAACGGGAAATATGTACGATGTCTAACGATATAGTCTGTTGGGATGAAAGCAGAGGAGGTATGAAAGGACACGGTCTCATAGAAAGGACTGATATACAGTAACGAAAGCATAAATTACAAGAGAGTGCATGCTGTCAAGAGAAACAAATAGATTTTATCACTGTGTTGTGAGGGAACTGACCAGAAGGGTAACTGAGATTATGATGCAAGAGCGGCGACAACGAGTGAGAGAGAGAGAACAGAAGAGAAATTAACTATTAATAAATGCAACACCTTTTGCGTTTTTTGTGAAGGACAGTGGGTGTATTAATGGATGGAGGGGAGGAGAGAGACGTATCTGAAATAACAAAAATTACTTTGACAGCGTCCTTCTAAACTGATTACTCTGTTTGCATAGAGGCTGGGTATAAATGTAATAAAAAATAAGATATTGAGTGAAAGGAGAAGCATTGAATTAAAATTTGTACCACAGGGAGGAATCGAACCCAGAACCGCATACTTTCATTAATTCAATGCTTTTCCTTTCACTTAATTTCTTAATTCAATGCTTCTTCCTTCACTCAATGTTTTTGACATATTGATACAGAAAACTGTCGATAATAAAAATTGTGCCATGGGCGGGAATCGAACCCAGACTTCCATACTTACTTTAATTCAACACTTCTCCCTTCACTCAATGTCTTTGACATATTGACACGGAAAACTGTTCAATCAAATGTTCAAATAATTGTAGAGCTTATCGGACTTAACTACAGGGTCATCAGTCCCTAAACTTACAAACTACTTATGAACTAGCTAATACTAAGGACGGCACAAATAACCATGCCCGAGGGGGGGGAATCGAACCCCCGACCTTAGTGGCCGTGCAGACCGTGACTGGAGCACCTCAGTCCCCTCTGCCACCGCGGTCGGCCGGAATACTGTTACTAGGTATATGAATTTATAATAAAAAAACTTCAATTTAAAGATAGCTCAAAAGAAAAAGAAACACATATTTTATTTCTGTTGCCAAGAGATCTTCCACAGTCTCTCACTTACGAAATATGAAAATAGAGATGAGATTAAAAAACATTTGAAGGACTAATAATTAATGCAGAATCCCTCATTATTTGTTTCTTCCGTCATACATATCAGCATATAATCTATAATTCTATGGGACCAGCTTCTCTTCAGTAAATGCGGCGACTCTATCTCGAGTTCAGCCTGATTTGTATTTCTGCTTTCCGATCCCACTATGAAGCCAGGAAGTAAACATTCTGTATTTACGTCAGAGTCCCACTTTGTGCCGTGCTGGGGGCTGTTGCCCACCACCGCGACCGCCAGCTGGTTGGTTTCCGCCAAGCCTCGCCTCGGCAGCAACTGTGGTTGACCGGCCTGCCCGTAGCTCGCAAGCCACGGCTAATACAACGAGACTCAACCCTTGAAGTATGAAAAGTTTCTGCAAACATACCCTAACGTGTATTATAAACTACTACACCTAGAGCAATTTTACTATAAAATGAGCAGCCACGTTATCTTTTGACACTTCATTCAAATATTTAACGAAGTGAAAGAATAGAATCATGATAAACGTAGTACCACATAATGTTTCACATAGATAGCAATCATATAACACAGAAAAATATTCTCTCTTTTCAGCGCTCTGCATTAGATCTAGACGTAATGAAGTATGTAGTTATCTTAGAAAGGTAAGCATGTTGTAAAATTAAACAGTTCTGGTGGCAACAACACAAATGTATACATGTAGTATATCATTCCCTTTTCGTGTACTTATAAAGTGATTTCAATGTGTCTGTAAACAATAAGTGCTAAACAACGGAAATTACCTTCTTCTGTTATTTACAGTGAAGTGTTTCGTAATGGGTTCATATAATCGCTTCAGTTTCTCGACTGGTTCACGCTTATACTAAGCTCGAAATACTACTACTCCTCCTCCTCCTACTACTACTACTAATAATAATAATAAATACAAGTGCCAAGTAGCGTATGTGCGAGTTATAGTCTGATATATTCTTTCAACTTTCTCGACATCCTCCCTCTATTCCATCAGGTAATAATCGCACACTACTCAGCAGTACTGCATAAGAGGGGGAACAACTGTAGGGTTGGCAGTCTCCTTAGGAGACGTGTAAATCTCCTAATGATAGTGTCAATAACAGACCGTTTGTTTCACCTTTGCCAAAACGTGTGTTATTCACAATTAACATTGTTTTTAATTGCACCCCCAGGAATTTCGTTATATGTATAACCGTCAAATTTGTTTTGCTTATCGATATCTAGAATGCTGGCGAAACTCTGAGTACTTATGTTCAGAGCCAAATGCATATTGATGTTTAAGGTAAATTGTCGCCATTTGCGCTGTGAAGATACAAATTCAAATTCATTTCGCAATTGACTTTGCTTTTCTGAGTTTAGTAGTGGGCAGCATTAACTGCCTCAAATCTAAGACCAATAGTCTGATTGCTCATTATATATTTTGAATATATATTCGAATCAGGAGAAGTATACTTCACTTTGCTAGAAGAATTACACTCGCCCATCCTTTTCTCTAGATGACTCCTAGTCTGTTACTGCAAACTATTACCTTGCAGATAGGACATCACGATTCCAGTCGCACAACTTAGGAAAGCGATATGGTTCGGAGTTGATTATGGCTGAAGATAGCTTTTTTTTTTTTTTTTTTTTTTTTTCTTTTCTTTTTTTTTTTTTTTTTTTTTTTTTTTTTTTTTTTTTTTTTTTTTTTTTTTTGTTAAGCTTAAGGGACTTAACTGCGGGGTCATCAGTCCCTAAACTTACAAACTACTTATGAACTACCTTATACTAAAGATGACACAAACATCCATGCCCGAGGGGGGATTAGGACCCCCGACGAGGAGCGGCCTCGCGCATCGGAGCATAGCATCTCAATGCGCTTGGCCACTCCACTGTGGCATCAAAGATACCAAAAATCGTTTTGGCACTCTATAAATATGAAATTAGTTTGAGAGTACTCAGTAGATCATGAAAATATACTATCGCCAAAGTCTCACAAGAGTAAAGATTTAGAAACCTTTGCCAGTTTGAAGTTAATTTTTCTAGATATTTCATAACACTGGAAAAAGTATTTGTTCAAACGGCCTGCTACATGTCGATATCAATACAATGGATATGTAACTCAGTGGATTACTTTTATTTTCTTTATATATCTTTGCAACATTCCATTCGTCTCCCTCACTATAAATTCATCAATGCTCGACCTCACATCGCAGAAGAAGTAATTAAGCCATGCATAATGTGTGCACAAGATGTTCTCCTAAGGTGCTGGACCACTCGCCTGTAGAGAAATGATCTTCCTGGTACTACTATGGTAGTGAAATGACAACAAGGTGGATCATGTCTGGTGATAGTTGTACTGCTTCCTGGAATGACAGAGAATAATCTAGATTAAAAGAAATAATCCGACACAAGCTGCTTGTGGCCACTGAGTGCACGCATTGGGTAAGTTGGACAGTTGTGCCCAGCCGGAATTCAGGTCCAGTTCCTACTGCTATCTGAGCAGTTATGGTAACCACTGCACGAGCGGGAAAACAACGATCATCGCAGGTGCACGGGCTACCACTTCTCTTCCCCTTCGTCACCCACAAGACTCAAACTTCCTCACACTGCTCATGTAGTTGCCGTTTCCAATTTGCACTTTGCCGATTACCTCGAGAGTTCAGGCGTAGCGTGCATTGGCGCTGAAGGCTGGAGTGGTTCTCGTCTTCTCCTTAATTATGTATATTTATGTGGTGTCTGTTCTTTCGAAAGAACAGTCACGACACATATATGTATATAGAAGAATCTTTCAAGATTCACTTATTGGTGGTATTCCAATAAAAATGTCTCAAAACTGAACTTCAGTGTGTTATTTACTTATCACATATATGATTACAAACAAGGGTGATGAATTTCACATAGCAACTACAACTATTCTTGATCCCTACTTTCTGAATTATATGCATCGGCCTTCACAAGGACAATGAGGAGGCGATTCATGCTGCAGCTGTTCGCTTCCGTCATGAAAATGTCGACGCTCTTTAAAGATTAAGAGGCAGTAGCTCCCAGTTACAAATTGGAGCGAGAGTAACATTTTACCCACTCTCTGACAGAGCTACAAACTACTATATCGAATTGAGAAATATTTGTGGCAGATTATACTGCTGTCTAGTGAGCACCACAGAAAAGCAGAGCCAATTTTAAAATGATATTGAAGTTATATCTTCATGGTGCAAATTCAACAATTGACCCTAAACATAAATTTGCGTATAGTTCACCACATGATTATCAGAAAATTTTTTGTCAGTTCTTGAGAAATCGATAAACAAAACAAATTTAATGATTATACTCCTAACAAAATTTCTGTTGGGTACAATTGAAAACAACGTTAACTACGGGATATACATGTTTTGGTGAAGATAAAACAAGCGCCTGTTATTGACACAACCATTAGAACATTAAAACGTCTCCCTAGGAGGCTATAAACCCTACAGCTGCGGTGGAGTAGCCGAGCGGTCTAAAGCACCTCGCTGCGGAGCGCGCGGTTGCTCGCCGTGGAGGTTCGAGTCCTCCCTGGGACATGGGTGTGTGTGTTTGTCCGTAGGTTAGTTTTGCTAGGTTTAAATGGTTTGTAAGCTACAGACTGATGACCACGCAGTTTGGTCCGATATATATATATATATATATATATATATATATATATATATATATATATATATATATACCCGACAATTGCTCCACCTCTTCCGCAGTATTGCTGAGCGATGTGCGATTGCTACCTGACGGTATAGAGGGAGGACACTGAAAAAGTTGGAAAAAAATATCAGTGATTAGTGAATTAGCGGAAAGAAGGTTTCGGATGTTTTCCGGTTTTTTTTTTTTTTTTTTACTACTTAGGTTGGGGAGGGGCCGGAGACGCTAGGGGATGAGGTGAGGAAGTAAAATATGTTCAAATGTTCAAATATTTATTAAGCTTATGGGACTTAACTACGGGGTCATCAGTCCCTAAACTTACAAACTACTTATGAACTACTTACGAACTAGGACGTCACAAATATCCATGCCCGAGGGGGGGATTCGAACCCCCGACCGTAGTGGCCGTGCTGACCGTGACTGGAGCGCCTCAGTCACCTCGGCCACCGCGGCCGGCAAGTAAAATATTAAAACAAAAGAGTTTTCAGTGTAGCACGCTTCTTCTATGAGATTTCAATCACCGACCATCTCCTACAAACGCAAAACAAAGACCTTTTGTACTGATTACCGTACAAAGTATATTACTATTATAAGAAGGCCGCGCAGAGTACCCGCGTGGTCTAAGGTGCCATTTCATCGATCGGGCTGCTGCTCGCGTAGGAGGTTCGAGTCCTCCCTCGGGCATGGGTATATGTGTGTTGTCCTTAGAATAAGTTAGTTTAAGTAGTGTGTATGTTTAGGGACTGTTGAACTTAGCACACCACACACATTTGATTTGAATTTTACGAATAATATAATGGTAATTAGAACGCGCATATATCCTTTCTGGCACTTGGTTTTTCTCGATCTTCGTATAAGCGTGGAACAGTCAAGTAACTATAGCGATCCTATGAACCCATTATGAAACACTTCATTATGAATAACAGAACATTCGTGTAAATGAAGGGCCTCAGCAGAAGGTATTTCTGTTCGTAGCACTTATTGTTTCAGAGACAATGAGAACACTTTCAAATGTTCAAATGTTTGTGCAGCTTATGGGACTTAACTACGGGGTCATCAGCCCCTAAACTTACAAACTAGGACGGCACAAATATCAATGCCCGAGGGGGGATTCGAACCCCCGACCGTAGTTGCCGTGCAGACCGTGACTGAAGCGCCTCAGTCCCCTTGGCCAGCGCGGACGGCGAGAACACTTTATAAGTGCACAAAACGTGAATGATATGCTATATATATATATATATATATATATATATATATATATATTCTTGTGTCTAAATCTAATGCAGAGAGCTGAAAAGATTGTTTCCTGTGTCGTATGATTGCTATCTAGGTGAAACATTGTGTGGTAGCTGTGTTTATCATGATTCTATTCTTTTGAACGAAATGTCAAAAGATAAAGTGGCTGCTCATTTTATAGCAAAATAGCTCTAACTGTGGTAGTTATTACTACACACTTGGGTAGGTTGGCAGAAACGTTTGAGCCTGGTTTTGCGGTCTGTGCCTGTATTGGCTCGAGTGCTATGGGCAGGCCGGTCAACCACAGCACGTGCCTAGGCGGAGCTTGGTGGATGCAAGCTGGCAAGCTGGCGGTCGCGGTGATGCCCAACAGCCCCCAGCACAGCGCAGAGTGGGGCTCTGACGTAAATACAGAATGTTTACTTCCTGGCATCATAGTAAAAGCAGACAGCCGAAAAACAAATCAGGCCGTCTCACTGTGAGTAATCAACTCGAGACAGAGTCGTCGCTCTTACTGAAGAGAAGCTGGTCTGACAGCATTATAGATTCTACGCTGAGATGTATTATGAAACATACAAAGAATGAGGGTTTCTGAATAAATTATTAGTACTTTATTTTTTTTAATCTCGTAAGTGAGACTATAGAAGAAATAAAATATGAGTTTCTTTTTCCTTTGAGCTGCCTTTAAATTGATTTTTTTTAAAATATACAGTTCCTTTATTATCCTATTTTATTATAAATTTATATACCTAGAGACAGTTTTCCGCGTCAGTATGTCAAAAAAATTAATTGACGGAAAAGCATTGAATTAAAGAAAGTATGGAGGTCTGGGTTCGGTTCCCCCCCGTGGGACAAATATTAATTCAATGCTTCTCATCTCACTCAATACCCTATTTTTATTCATTAATACCTAGACTCCATGCATACAGAGTAATCAGTTTAGATGGATGCTGTTAAAGTTATTTTTGTTATTTCAAATACGTCTCTCTCCTCCCCTCCATCCATTAATACACCCTCCGTCCTTAACAAAATATGCAAACGATTTTTCTTGTATTTATTTGTTGTTAATTTTTCCTCCTTTCTCTCTTTCTCTCTGTCACCTCCCTTACATAATAACCTCAGTTGCCCTTTTGGTCTATTCCCCCAAAAAGCTGTAAAAATTGTGGTTTCCGTTAAAACAATAATGTCTCTTTTAATGACTGCTTTCTATACTGCCCATGGGTCCACTCTATGAAGCAGTGTTCTTTTATATCTCCGATAATCCATCCTTCGTTCTGTAAAACATTCGTTCCTTTTCTCCCGGCCCTAAAACAAACTGTGATATATATATATGTAAGGAGTACTTTGCAAGCATTTCACTCTTTTATTTTCCTGTTATGCACTCCTGTTCATTCCTAGATCCCATCCTCCCTCCTGCTACCTCTCCCTTGAAATATTTCTCTGCATCTCCGTGCTTCTTTTCACAATTTTGTGCTTGGCAGATTTTTTAAAATCACTTTTATTATTTCTCTGACGTTGATTCCCGAAAAGCACGTGGATGTAACGGACAACTGAACCTTACCGTGCAAGCACTATTGTCGCCATTAAAATGGACATCTATTCCGACAAATACCACTATCCAAGCTCTGAAATGGCAGAGACTGAAGTTCTCCCCCATCCTTCCCAGTTGGATATTATGCTTCGTATGTAATCGCATTTTCGATGCGACATTGTATCGGAATCCACATTGCTGTTTTGTAACCTCAGTATGACTATTGAAGGCAACCACACCGTGAAGAATAATTGCTCGACACACTTGCCAGTTATCGGATACCTTGTCACTGACCATACTAGTAAATCACAGAAACCTCCTTCATCGAAATCTGTTTCTGTTCCTGAACGTGGTGAATAAATGTCAAAACGAAGTTACTTTCCTAATTTCAATTTTTAACGCATAATCCACGTTCCTCATAACTATAAAAATTCATAATAGTCAACAATCTTTATTATAATGAACTCATTGTTAAATAAGCTTATTACAGAATGCCATACCAAATCGTAATGTAGCACACTGAAACATAGAATAGTATCGTGCAAAATCCACGATAAGGCGCCTCACACTACGTGGCCATCCCGTGCGGCCAAGAATGTCTGACTTAGCCAGACACCTCTGAGCTCTTTGACTGGTCCTACTGTTTATTGAGTACTCCATTATTACAAAACATTATGTCAACGCATCTGTAATTCGCTGGAGGCCGGGATGAGGTTAACTTGTAATAGCTAAGGTATGGATCCGAATCCCGCTGTTGGTAACAGTTTTTAACGGCCACAAAAATACCATCTACACCTCCAGTAACTCCAATAAAGAACGCAGGGATCTGCCTCGTTTCAAATCAAAATTGCACATGTCCATGCGCTACTAAATTAAACAAAGTTTTCGCAAAATACCAAACCTCTTCCACGTCTCTACGAACGGTGTGATCCTAACTACTGGTGAACGACAATGTGATAGTTGACGCCTCATGGTGTCAGGTCAAGAGTGACGATATGTGCAGGTTTGGAGTGCCCGGAAGAAACAATAAATATATCAGCAGTATTCCTTCCTATTATACAATAGCAAATGGTGCTGGGTTCGAGACCCTGCCGGGGAAAAATTAATTGTATCGTCGTTTTAGGTACCAGTATAAAACGTTCAAACGTTTGTTAAGCTTATGGGACTTAACTACGGGGTCATCAGTCCCTAAACTTACAAACTACTTATCAACTACCTTATACTAAAGACGGCACAAATATCCATGCCCGAGGGGTGGGGGGGATTCAAACCCCGACCGTAGTGGCCGTGCAGACCTTGAATGGTGCGCCTTAGTCTCCTCGGCCATTGCGGCCGGCGGTACCAGTATAACGCTATTTATGAACATATTTGATATGTGACATCTGATTGTGCTTAGTTAACAAATCATCATACACTGTATTCTATTCCTCAACTTTATGATGTATGACATCTGTAAATTGTACTATATTACGTATCTTCAGCGGTTACCTCTCAGCAACAACAGGAGCTTCATGCAACTCCTGGTGCAGTGCTATGATTATCATTTATTTCTGGGTTCAGACATCGGTCTAAGAAACTAATGAAAAGTCAGTGTTTTACGTCTATTTATGCCTAGAGACCACGCGCACTTAAACGTGGCTCCTGAGCGGAGAAGCTTGCATTCAGCTCATAGCGGATTGGCTGTTAGAACAAGCCCCTCCTCTTTCCCCCAGTGCCGGCAGCTTACAGCGTATAGATTATTGGTTTTAAAAGAAACAACATGTAAGTGGTTAAGGCGTTACATATGTAACACGAAATTAAGTATCACTTTAATGTTTGAATAATAGAAAAGTGGAACGCATATCAACGAAATGTTAATATTTGAAAGGGACTTATTAAGCGGGTGTAACAACGCTCTCTGCCTCTTTTTACTGTCGTAACAGAATAAAAATCAGAATTAACATTCTTCACACCACTTTCAAGGTCAGCCTTCTTTCTTATAAAAGAAGTCCTCGGGGTATGTGGACTTATTTTAGCAAATAACTAAGTGAAAGACAATAATCAATACGAAGCACAAATCAACAATACATTGACGAGGTCTACGGTGTACAATGCTGTTACGAGGTAATTTTGGTAGAGAGCATAAACATTCCGTTGAAACACGAGCTCAGCCGACTTCCGCCGATGAGAGAGGGGCTACGAAAAAGTGCGTGACCTGTAATCTCGATCAGGCATACAACTATTTTTTTGGTTAACAGTGCGGTCAGGTTCAGATCATGAAGGAAAACATATCATGTCACATAACAAGTGTGATAACGTATCTGACTTTTCACTTATTGCAACTAAATTTACTTTACAAGTGTTACTGTCTCATCTCAAGTGACGTTTATTCTAATATTTGTTGTACGAAACTATTGGTTTGTACCTTGCCTGAGTGCCATAAGGAGAAATTGTAGACTTACTTAGTACCTATTGTGGGTAGGTAATAACTATACTGTGCAATGATTTGACGACCTGCTACGAAGCTGTACAATGGTGGTTGCATAGCGTCAGGTGCGGTCTCCACTTAGGAATTCAGGGGTGATCCACTTTTTTTGCTGTCAAGTGTACATTACACTGTATACCTGACAGTAGTAGTTATTTTTCGTGATTATTATGGAATGGTCAGTTCTATTTATACAAAAACTATACTTCAAAATTAATTACTTTCATCCTTGAAAAATACCTGTTTGTCAGTATACACAATTGTCGATTATTAACACGAGTACATATAATTGTGTGAATCTTGTTTACAAGATCTTTAAAAACACAAGGACAGTAGAGAATAAAAATAATTTTTTTCCCAAAAATAAATAAATAAATAAAGTTAAGCCTTAAAGAGCTAAGGCGTGACGCCACGGATTGCATGGACGCTCACTGTCATAATTTCTAGTCTTCCCTCAGACATATGAATATGCGTTCTCCATAGCATAAGCTACTTCAATTAGTTTCTACGTCTAGGAACTGATGACCTCATCAGTTTCGTTCCTCAATTTTACAAATATCTAGACATTTTTCAATACATGTAAAATTAAAGACACCGACACCGAAGCGATTGACGTATGATTTCACACGAGTAAAAGACAGAACCAATTGTCTTATACCGGATGTCCCGAAATTAAATGGCCAAACCTTTGCGAGCGAATTTTGGGATCAAAATAATCGAAATGTTGCTACGAATGTTTTCACCGTTTTCATTTCTTTCGGAGATATGGAGAAAATGAAGTTTGACACGGTAGCCATGTACAGTTAGTTTGAAGGAATATTTCTATTAATTCACATTAAATGTAAGTAACCTAGTTTGTATGCGGTACATTGCAGCAGAAATATTCGGTAGCCGCGTGAGCGTGACAGGCGGTCTGGAGCGCCACGTTAGGGATCGTGGGGCCTCCCGCGTTGGAGGTTCGAATCCTCCCTTGGGCATGGATGTTAGTTTACCATAGTTTAAGTAGTTTGTAAGTCTAGGGACTTATGACCAAAGCGAATTAGCTCAGAGCTATGTTTGACAGCAACAAGAGCTATTAATTTACTGTGGATCGCCTGAGTTACTTTGAACACGTACATTTGTGAAACAGTCTCTTCCATATTTCTTTATTTCCACATAATTACACCGTATTATCAGTATGTAATAAATAGTATGATATCTTCATTATTTGCGTTGTTTATTATTACTCGTCTTATTTATGTTAAAAAGTACTTTGTAGATTATTTTGTCAATCTACTGGAAAAAAGAGAAAAAATTATTCATTCAAACGGACTGTACTCGAGTTCATTTTTCCTGATTATCTGTGTAAGAAAAGATAATGGAAAAAAGTTGCTTATTTTCGATACCCAAATTCGCCCCTAAACTTTGGTTATATATTTCAGGATACCCTGTATATTATGTGGATCTACTTTCCCCTCCTACCGCACCCCCACCCTAGGTCGAGCTCCTTCCCCTCCTCCTGTACTAAACGTCCCTCTTCTTTGTCAGTCTTTCCTTATCCGTACTTCTCTCATCAATTTCCTCCTTCCCTCGCTGTCTGTTTACTTCCTCTTTAATTCAACCACATGTCCCTCTCCTTTTAAGCTCCTCTTCTCCCTTCTACTTGTCCATTTCTTCCTCTCTGACTCTCTGTCCAACTCCTACCCCCACTCATCGTTTAAGTAATACTTGTACGACGTTTCGTAGAGATCGATCCTGGGACAATAGATGTTAAACTAAACTAATGTCATAAACTGCACACTCATATCTTCGAATTTTAGCTGATTTACATCGTGATATTACAGAGAGTATGTCAAATACGTGTGTGTTATTCAAAAGGCTTGACCCATAATGAATTTTGCCCTTCAGGTCGTATCAGTCATTTCAATGTTTAAAACATCGTAAAACCTGAAGTACATGTCGTAAAATAGTAATTATGTTGTTTGTCTCCTTATAGTCCTTTCATACCTATTGTTAAAATAGTTGGGCTAGCAACGGCCTACTACAGGTACCGCTCTTCAGTCAAGAGTCTTTGAACACATTACAAAACAAGAAATTGATGAATTAATGAAGAGTGTAATAAATCAAAAGTCTGGTAAATATTTAACAAAAGATAAAATGGTTTTGTTTTCTTTTCAAACAATAAATATGGAAGATCACTTTGGAGATCAGTCTTAGACGTAGAACAGGGCGATCATAGATAGAACACTGGCTTATTGATCTGCAATTTCATCAGTACCAAACGGCAATGATGGAACAATTGTACCCTAGACATTGTGTTAGTGGTTACATTTTGCACCATTAATATAAGCCATACTTGAGCGAAATGATATTATTTATTTATTAATGATTGATGAAGCTGTTTTTCATTTGCACGGCATAGTATGTCAACAGTGCTGTGTTTATTGGGCAAGTGAAAATCATAAAGTGATGTATGAAAGATTATTGCATAGTTCAATGGTAACTGCTTGGTATGCTCTAACCGGTAGTTATAATAATGGTTCATGATTTTTCCGAGACAATAACTGGAACACAGTAATTGCAATCACGGAAGGTCATAGAGGGATGTTCAATGCAATCTTCCTGCTTGAGCCAAAAAGAATACATATTCCTACCAATCACGTTTGATTTCAGCAAGACACGACATCGTAACATACGAAGGCGGTCCAGTTTTCAGTCGTTATGCGCATCCCCCTCCATTAACGCACTAGCAGCCAATAATATTCATTCTGTAGACGCCTGGCTGGCCACGAATTACGCAATTAGACCAGTCAATGAGTGCTTAAAAGAGTGTGTACAGTGCATGGAATATGCGAGAATTTTTTACTTCAGGACTTTGTTAGGGATAGTTAGGAGGTGAACATACTAAATGTCCCCACCCTTCCGGGTGACCGGGTGAGCTAAAGCGGGGGGTGGGGGGGGGGGGTGGAAAGGTACAATTTTTTGGTTTGTCACTTTTATCTCTAAAACGGTTCGCTTTAGGAAAAAAATGCTCCAAATAAAAATGACAGATAACTGAATTAGCTATAAATTTGTTTCAGTACATATATGTCGATTTCCCAACGGTTTTCGAGATATACGTTATTGAAAATCGACAATTTCGGAAAAAATAATTTTACCTCACTAATTTTGTCAAACATTTACTCTAATGACTCACTCGATCGTTTCTCAGAAAATTTGTCAGAATGAAAGTTGTAGAACATTAAATTTCCTTTAATTTGATATGCACATTTGATACCTTATCTTCAGCCAGTTAGAGGTTACATCATTTATAAGTTGTGCACTCAGTTTCTATATCCTTCTAGAAATAAGTGTTTTGAGGGGCTGTGACGATTTTATCTTACGAAATCGTGCTAGCATGGTAAATAACAACACTAACAATGAGAATAAGGTAACTTCAGTTGAAACAGAACACCTTTTTATCATCATCATCATCATCATCATCATTAGAGATTGATTATGCCTTTCAGTGTTCAGTCTGGAGCATAGTACCTCTAATAAAATTCTTCCATGATCCTCTATTCAATGCTAACATTGATGCATCGTCTGATGTTACGCCTTTTACTTCAAAATCATTCTGCACCGAATCTAAGTACTTTCTTCTTGGTCTACCTCGACTCCTCTTACCCTCCGCTGCCGAGCTCATGTTTCTCTTAGGTACCCTTGCTTCCCCCATGCTGTATGTACACATAAATCACATACAGACAAACATTCATTTACATTACTGTCGAAATTTCTGAGAGGCTGTGTAAAGCCAATGGGACGCACTCCAAGCCAAGAAATAGAGACCATCGCAGATAACAGGCTAAAATGGGCCCATATAGCCTACGGGATGTAAGTGGTAAGAGTCTCCTTGTGAACTGCAGATGTCCTCACCCACCGTCTCAGGGTGGAGAGTTTCCTTTCGGAGAACAATAAGGTATCTTCATACAGCGTCTAGATACTGTTGTAAGATATTACATTAGTACTTTGTTGCCAAAAGGCACATCTTAATGTACGTAGCAAAGTTGATAGCAATCTCTGGAAAAAGCAACGTCAGTGGTTTCACGAAGCTAGAGTGAGAGGGTAAAGGAGGAAAACTGCTAGTTAGCAGCTCCTACTCTCGAGAGGGCGTGGACAGTTGTAATGCATTGTTGTTTCTGACCATACTTGGTAGCACCTTGACGTTTGCTTTTCAGCTTAACGAAGTTGCTACCAAGTATGGCATTTGTTAGTGCGTCTTTCATAAAATGCTGCTAGGAAGGGAAGCTGTATCAGGTCCTTCCCCAGGGAACGTAAACACTTACTTTTGTTGTGGCAACGGATGTATTATTTTCCTTTTCTAAATGATTAGCCTCGGTAGATGGGACGCAATAAATGTATTTCCATTTACCTATGAGTTCCCAAAGTCTCCGGATTACGTGTCCCTTCAGAGTCCCGAAATCCGCATCTCTCTTAGATGCCTATTAACTCGTCTTTCTGTGGTCAGTCTTTTCCGTTCCGAACTTGCAGACTGACAACCCCTTTCCTCTTTCCTGCGTCATTTTCCCGTTTTGGTGACATCAGTTTGCCTGTTCGTTCTCCAGACCTGTACACATGGAGTACATTTTCGGGTATAACTAAGGTCATATATGCACGAGTATATACTTTGTAGGCTTAAAGAACAGAAGGAAGCAATTTTTGTGGATGACGTTCACATTGTCAGAGCAATGTTGAAAAGATTCGAAACTAACTTGCGAAAGCGGCATGAGAAATGCGTCGCTGAAAATGGCCGTCAACTGCTAGATGCTGTTTTCAAACATTAATTTTGTAAAATGGCAACATCATTAGGGGAATATTCGACAAATTACTTTTATTTATTTCTTTACTAGATGAAAACCAGGCTTTGTATGAATGCTGTCGCGAATACAATTAGCAGCAAAGAAGTAATAGCCGCGGCAGAGTAGCCGAGCGGTCAAAAGCGTCTCGCTGCGGAGCACGCGGTTCCTCGCCGTGGAGGTTCGAGTCCTCCCCGGGGCATCGGTGTGTTTGTTTGTCCTTATGTTAGTTTACCTAGATTTAATTATTTTGTAAGCTACGGACTGATGACCACGCAGTTTGGTCCGATAGATTTACACACATTTGAACAATTTTTTAAAGAAGTAATAGATTCCAACTTGGTGCATGATGGGGCGATTTTCTATAAACGTTACTGTTTGTGTGCTCATATCTCATGAACTTCGTGTAGTACTGTGATAAAATTTCTGAGGTACATTCAGCAGTGTGTTTGTATACTGTCTGTAAATTTTCCTGCAGCTACAATTTGTATTGTAGAAATTGTTAATTGTAACGTCATACCGAATGCTGTAGTTTCTGTCCCTGAACAGCGGAAAAATAGTAAGCGAGAAACTTTTTTTTTCTTCTATCTATCTTTCTTTCCAGTAGTTTGATGTGGTTGTCAGCAAGAAAAAGTTTGAAATTATGTTTAAAGTTTGTTGCAAGTCGCTAAATTCTGTCGTTCTCGTATAGTGTATTTATGAAGTTTGTTGGAACTATATTGTATATGACGTTATGCAGAGTATGCTGATGCAATAGCTCCGTACGTAGCTATAATTTACAAACGATCACTCAGCGAAATATCCGTACCCAAAGAGTGGAAAGTTGGCCAAGTTACTCCAGTATTTAAGAAAGGCAACAGGAGTGATCCCCAAAATTACAGGCCAATCTCATTGACGTCGATTTGCAGTAGGATTTTGGAACATATACTTTTTTCGAATATTATGAACTACCTCGAAGAGAACGACCTATTAACCAATAGTCAACACGTATTCAGAAAGTATCGCACTTGCGAAACACAGCTTGCCCTTTATTAACATGAAGTGTTAAGTGCCATCGACAAGGGATGTCAAATCGATTCCATATTTCTGGATTTCCGTCAGGCTTTTGACACTGTGCCCCACAAGCGGCTTCTAATGAAATTGCGTGCTTATGGAATATCTCCCCAATTGTGCGATTGGATTCACGATTTCCTATCAGAAAGGACACAGTTCGTTGTAATGGACGGTAAGTCATCCAGTGAAACAGAAGTGATGTCTGGCTTTCTCAGGGAAGCCTTATAGGCTTATAAACGTTTTAGGAAACAATCTGAATAGCTCCCTTAGACTGTTCGCGGGTGATGCTGTCGTTCATCGGTTAGTGAAGTCAACAGAGGATCAAAAGCAACTGCAAAGCGATTTAGACAAAATTTCCACATGGTGCGAAAATTGGCAATTGACACTAAATAAAGGAAATACACATGACCACTAAAAGAAATCAGTCAAACCTTAAGGTCGTAAATTCTACAAAATACCTAGGAGTTACAATTACGAACAACTTTGACTGGAGATAACACATAGAAAATACTGTGGGGAAGGCAAACCAAAGGTTACGTTTCATTGGCAGAACGCTTCGAAGATGCACCAGCTCCACCAAAGAGACTGCCTACATCACACTTGTGCGTCGTCTCCTGGAGAACTGTTGCTCCTTGTGGGACCCTCACCAGGTGGAACTGACGGAAGACATTGAGAAGGTTCAGAGAAGGGCAGCTCGTTTTGTTTTATCACGTTTCGGAGGGGAAAGCGTCACGGAAATGTTGCACGAATTGGGGTGGAAATCATTAAAAGAAAGACGTTATTCATTACGGCGTGATCTGTTTGCGAAGTTTGAATCACCGACTTTTACTTCTGAATGAGAAAATATTTTGCTAGCACCCACTTACTTAGGGAGACATGACCTTCCCAATAAAATAAGCGAAATCAGATCGAAAACGGAACGATGTAGGTGTTCTTTCTTCCCGCGCGCTATTAGAGAATGGACCGGTAGATAAAAGTTATGAAAGTGGTTAATGAACCCTCTGCTAGGCACTTAAATTTGATTTGCAGAGTATCTATGTAGATGTACATGCAGATGTAGATATCTCATGAATCATGTGTTGTATGTGGTTCTTACTCCTACAGCATTTGTTACCTTACGTATGGAATATGTCTACCGTATTTGGTTGAATCCAGTCCAGGGCAAATGAGCAACATTGTCGCTTAATGCAACAGTTTTCCACGGATCTCAATTTTATGTCGTCATATCTCGTTAACTATGTGTTTTACGTAATTCTTACATTTACGGCGACCTCCCTCATGTATTGAAGCTTATGCGTACAAATTTGAAGAAAAACATTGGAACAAAACTGTATTATTTTTGAGCAATACGTACACACAAACATACGGACCCTCTGCTTTATATATAAAGATTCCTGCCCTGATTTATAACCTCTATCTGTCCACCTCATTTTTTTTTATAAAATCATGTTATAAGAGAAAATATAAGAAACAATGCTGTCATGCAAAATATACAAAATTATAAGTGCAGTATCCAAACAAAGAAAGATAGTAGTCAAAATACAAATGACATATAAAATGCGTACGATTTCGTATTTATTGAATTGTATGTTACACAACTCTTTTTTTTTTTTTTTTTTTAGGTATATACACATTTGTAGAAGCGCTGTTTGTCTTTAAAATTCTCTTGAGAATACAGTTAGTAGTAAACAAGTAATAGATTAAAACTTGGTGCATGATGGGCCGTTTTTTCATGAACGTTACTGTTTATGTGTTGAGATCTCATTAACTTCGTGTCGTAGTGTGATACAATTTAGCAAGTACATTCAGGTATATGTGTGTACTAGCTGAAAACCCGGCGTTGCCCCAGTACTTATTTATCTATTTATTCCTGCCATTTTTTCAGGTATATATTCATTTGTATAAGGGCTGTATGTCTATAAAATCTCTTGGGAGTACAGTTAGTAGTAAAGAAATAATAGATTAAAACCTGGGCGGTATTTCATGAACGTTACTGTTTATGTCCTCATATCTCATGAACATCGTGTCGTATTGTTGTGATACAATTTCTAAAGTAAATTCATCGGCATGTATGTATACTGTCTGTAAAAATTTCTGCTGCTACAATTTGTAGTGTAGAAAATATAAATTGTAACGTCATACCGAATTCCGTAGTTATAGTTCATGAACAGCGGAACGATACTGTTTATGTGCTCATATCTCACGAACTACGTGTCGGAATGAGATACAATTTAGAAGGTACATTCAACTATATATGTGTATACTGACTGTAAAACTTCATGCGACTACAATTTGTAGTGTACAAATTATAAATTGTAACGTCATACCGAATGCCGTAGTTTTACTCCATAAACAGCGGAAAAGTAGTAAGCGAGAATATTTTTTCCTTTCATCATTTTGCTATGGTTGCCAGCGAGAAAAAGTTTAATAAAGGTTGGAAATTATGTTTAAAGTTTGTGTCAAGTCGCTAAGTACTGTCATTCTCATACAGTGTATTTCGAAAGTCTCGCCACATTATATGGCATTTTTTGCATTTTCTATTGGTTATGACCTAATATCTTTTGAACCATGTGCAGTATGTGATTCTTAACAATGCAGCAATTTTTACCTCACGGTAAGAAATGAGTGTTCAAATTTGGTTGAAATCGGTCCAATGGTTTAGGAGAAAATGAACAGCATTTTCGCTAAATGCAGCAGTTTTTCGCGAATCTCATTGTTTATGACGTCATATCACGTGAACTATATATCTTATGTGATTCTTACACTTACGGCAACCGTCCTCATGGATTGAAGCTTACGTGTTCAAAATTTCATAAAGATTGAAACAAAACTGTAGATTTGTACGCAACACGTACAAACATACGGACACTCCCCTTTATATATTAGACTAGAAGATACTATCTGTAAAATGATCTGCGGCAACAATTTGTAGTGTAGAAAGTATAAATTGCAGCGCCATACCGAATACGTAGTTTTAGTCCATGAACAGCGGAAATGCAATCAGCGAGATTTTTTTTTTCTTTCGTAATCTTGCTATGGTTGTCAGCGAGTAATAGTTCACGTGTTTAGGAAACATCGTTCGTGTGAAACTCAGCTTGCCCTTTTCTCACATGACATCTTAAGAGCCATGGATGAAGGGCAACAGGCGGATTGTGTTTTTCTGGACTTCAGAATGGCGTTCGACGCGGTGCCACACTGCAGACTGCAGACTCCTAACGAAGATACGAGCTTATGGAATAGGTTCACAGATTTGTGACTTGCTGGCTGACTTCCTAAGTAATAGAATGCTGTTCGTTGTTCTCGACGGCGAGAGTTCATCAGTGACGAGTGTATCGTCAGGCGTGCCCCAGGGGAGTGTGATAGGACCGCTATTATTTTCTATCTATATACATCATCTGATGGACAGAGTAAGTTGTAATTTGCGTCTTTTTGCTGATGATGCTGTGGTGTATGGGAGGGTATCGTCTTTAACTGACTGTAATAGCATACAAGATGACTTAGACAAAATTTCTAGTTGGTGCGAAGAGTGGCAGCTAGCTCTCAATGTAGAAAAATGTAAGGTGATGCGCATGAGTAGAAAAAACAATTCCATAATGTTCGAATACAGCATCGCGTCGTTCAAATATCTAGGCATGACATTGCAGAGCGATATGAAATGGAACGAACAGGTAAGGGCAGTTGTGAGTAAGGCGGACAGCCGACTTCGGTTTATTGGGAGAATTTTGGGAAGATGTGCTTCATCTGTAAAGAAGACCGCGTATATAACGCGAGTACGACCACGTTTTGAGTATTGATGAAGTATTTGCGATCCTCAGCAGATCAGTTTAACGGGAGACATAGAAGCAGTTCAAAGGCGAGCAGCTAGGTTCGTTACTGGTAAGTCCGACCAATACGCGAGTGTCACAGAAATGCTCCGGCAACACAGCTGGAGATCGCTGGAGGAAAAACGACGTTCTTATCGTGAATTTCTGTTGAGGAAATTTAGAGGGCCGGAATTTGAAGCTGAGTGCAGTGCTATCTTGCTGCCGCCTACTTACATTTCGCGTAGTGATCACAAAGACAAGATAAGAGAAATTAGGGCTCTTACGGAGGCATATAAGCATTATTTTTACCCTCGTTCTGTTTTACAGTGGAATAGGAAGGGAAATGCCTAGTAGTGGTACAGTGTACCCTCCGCCACGCACCTTAAGGTTCATTACGGAGTATGTATCTAGATGTTGAATAAAGGTTTGAAAGCACCGTATGTTTAAAGTTTGTTGCAAGTCGCTAAGTAATTTCGTTCTCACGCAGTGTATTAATAAAGTCTCATTGCATTATGTGGCAGTTTCTTGTAACTTCTATTGTTTATGACGTTATATCTTCTGAACCGTGTGTTGTATGTGGTTTTTACCATTAAAAAATTGGTACCTCACGGTAGGTAAGAAGTGTAACAAATTTGGTTGAGATCTGTTTCGTAGTTTAGGAGGAAATGTGCAACATTGTCGCATAATGCAGCATTTTGTCTCGCATTTCATTGTTTATGACGTCATATATCGTGAAATATGTGTTGTATGTGATCCTTACACTTTCGGCGGCCGTCCTCATGTACTGAAGTTGACGTGTCCAAAATTTCATAAAGATTGGAACAATACTGCAGATTTGTTTGCAATACGTACACACAAACATTTGTAGGCAAATTATGGAATGTTGCTTTTCTAAAAACCTCCGGCCTTCATGCCTCTCGTTTCATTAACACTTTCATTGCCTGTTGTCGAAATTCGACCAATTCTATTTACAAACATACGAAACTCAATTTTATATTTTATTTTAAATCGTAATGAATGTCCATATTGTTGCCTTTTCCCTTATGCAAAAGTTGTGCTTTTCTGGCTCTGTGTCTTTCCGACCCCTTAGCGTACCCCTCGCCAGCATAGTGTAAAAAAATGTTCAAACGTTTGTAAGGCATATGGGACTTAACTACGGGGTCATCAGTCCCTAAACTTACAAACTACTTTTGAACTACTTACGAACTAGGACGGCACAAATATCTATGCCCGAGGGGGGATTCTAACCCCCGACCGTAGTGGCGGTGCAGACCGTGGCTGAAGCGCCTTAGTCCCCTCGGCCACCGCGGCCGGCATCATAGTGTAAAACATGTATAGTTTCCGTATACTAAAAGAATTTGGAAGTTGTAGGTATTCAGACTGGAGTAATTGAAATTGGGAAATTACTTGAATTCGATGGTGGCTGCAGCAGATGAACACAAAGTTATACTCTCGGGATAATATGCAAAATAACGACGCCAGAAACAACGTTGTTGTGTTTCGTAGAAGTTTTGATTTCCACTGCTGACCAACGGTCGATCTAGTAATTTCAGCCATTCTAACGCTGGTTGGCTTTCGTCCTAGACCCTTTGACGAGATAACGTCGTGAATACCCAACTTACATAAGACGATATGCACTTTTTTTAACCACTCATAACGGCTATTTACAATCGTGATATTAGTTTTGTACAGATTTGTGGCAAGACCCCTTTCGAATTATGTGTTTTATTGGACTCGTAGTATAATTGCCCCTTTCGATGTATTTGTCCATTGTAGTGGGTGATTTTGTTTTTCATTGCTATAAACTACCTAACTCTTTTGTAAGGCACAAGGCATAACGTTGCTGTGTAGTGGACATTGTTATAACGCGTCTGCAACGCCGTGCCAAGTGTTAACCAAAACTGGAATGTCAAAAGCACGCACGAAATGTCGCGCAGTCGATAGATGGTTGGTGGAGGCAACTACTACCTTTTGTGGATTCCATACATTACTTACTAGATATTAAATGAATTTCTAGTACCTTCTCCAGTGCAATGAGGTTTCCGTAATATGAAAACTATCTACATTCATAAGTTATCAGAATTACTGTTGACGTAGCAAAAAAATGTTCAAATGTTTGTAACTCTATCAGCCTTAACTATTAGATTATTAGTCCATAGCTTACAAACTACTTAAAATAAGTTAAGCTAACCTTAGGACAACACAAACACCTGTGCCCGAAGGGGTACTTGAATCCCCACTGCGAACGGCCGTGACGTAGCGGAGCTCCAAAAAAACGCACGCTTGGCTTGATAAGGTGCTGTTCGTTTGCTCTCCTATTAACAATAGTTTCTCGTTTATATATACGTGAAATCATTTAAACGTTGATGAATGTGATTGATTGAAGAGAGAGATTGATTGAAGAGAATAAGTGTTCCTCCATTTTCTCCGTCACTGAAGAATATCTTTCGCCGACAGTGGATTATTGTCAAGAGGAAGATTAACGTAAAGATGATAGTGTTTTGGATACAATATTTTGTATGCATATCATTCCAGAAATTATCACATTCAACAGATTTTTCAGACAGATAAAAAACTTCATTCCTTGCTAACAATAACAAGAGAAGCAGACTCACTTTGCAGGCATATTTACAGAGAAAGTTTCAGTTAAAGTGAAGCTGGTAGAGGATACATGATACTACTTTGTGTAGCACTGACCATGCTTTTATGAATAGAAATCTACTTCGAAGTGAAAAATACCGGAAATGAAGGTTAAATGCGCATATAGTAAATTAATGATGCTCCATCTCTGTATAAGAACAAGGCACAACTGCTTTGTACAGTTACACTGAAAAACATTACCCATTTACTTTACAATTGCCGATTTGAGGTCTGGGCGTTGCGAACTGTTGACATGTTCTGCTATTGGTTGTTCGAATTAAGCACGAACGGTTAGATGCGCTCAATTACAGTGTACCGGAAACATGGATCCTCAGCTGAAGTGATTAAAACAAATGTACTTTCTGTTAACATATTCTTGTTCAGATAAACAATCTAAATAATAAATAATAATATAAAATTGTGCTTCACTTACGGTCAGACAAAATAGCAGTGCCTTTACGAAACGACGTAACGTTCGCTTTTAATGTGTTCTTCTGAAGGAAAGGGTATGAAATGAAAAACAACTGAATTATTACTATTGGACAATTGAAGCGATGCCTAATACATTCGCATTTAATAGATTCTTCTACAAGAAAAATAATATGAAACCATTATTATTCGCTAGTGCAAGTTGATCATTGACCCTTGTGAGCCTCGTTTATGAGTAATCGACGAAAAAGCATTCGAAATTTTGCACAAATCTCGCGAACGTTAAAACAGAAAAGACATTCAGATTCAAATATCTAGTAAAGTTCTTGTTTAGGAATAATCAAATAAAGACAGATAAGTCACAGATGGCGCTATAGCGTAGTGGTTAGCGTGTCTTATTCATGATCTGAAGTGTGCGGGTTCTAATTCCTCATCCTGCCTCAGATTTCTTTCTTTCGAAATGGATGGGCAATTCTAAAATTTTGCTACAAAAAGGTTTTTTAATAATGAGAAAAAAAAGCAATATGAATAAAATCATATTTCAAGCAATCATTGAATAAAAATTTTGAACAGTCATTTCGATAAAGATACCAAAATAAAAGGACACTGAAGCACATAATAAGATCTGCACCTCTTGCTCATTAGGCAGACGAGATATCCACTACGTTCTGCTACTATCTCCATAGTTTTTTTTCCAACGGTATGAGCATGCCTTTTCCTTTTTCTTCTTTACAGAACTGAAACACATTATTTATTAGCGCTTTCCCATCGCAGGGTACGCTTTTATAGTGTGTATTTTCGCGATGCCTGTCCATTTCAGCAGCCGCAAAGAATACTTTCGCACTGCGAAAGTAAGGTGACTACAATGCGCGCGACACGTGCGTCGATCGTGTACTGTCGAGTATTGTCGGCCGCATCTGGGCGTAGACAAAGCTTAGTTCCGCGTTCTGCCGTCTACACTTTGGAAAGTGAACGAGTAATAATATCTGAATTCGCTATCTATCTAACATTTTTCACTTCTGTATAGATTTTAATAATAAATTTGCGTAAACATTTTGAAATCATTTTATTTAAACATTCCACACTTCTAAATACTAATGTCACAGATGCAGACTGTATAGCCGGCCGCGGTGGCTGAGGGGACTGAGGCGCTCCAGTCACGGTCTACATGGCCACTACGGTCGGGGGTTCGAATCCCCCTCGGGCATGGATATTTGTGCCGTCATTAGTTAGTTCATAAGTAGTTTGTACGTTTAGGGACTGATGACGCCGTAGTTGAGTCCCATAAGCTATAAAAACATTTGAAACATTTTATTTGAAACTGTATGACGAAAATTTCTGATAATTATGAAAACTCATACGTATCAGTCACTGTTCCCTCTGTAGTGTACGACCTATAACATGCATTTGCATCATTCATGAGTTTTTCCAAACGAAAACACTACTAGGATAGGAATAAATAAATAAATGAGCTTCAGAAATGAGGAGTAACTGAGGGGGTTAGTACTCAGAATAGTACCGGGAGATCAAAAAGTCAGTATACATTTGAAAACACCATAAAACACGGAATAATATAGATAGAGAGAGAAAAATTAAAACACATGCTTGGAATGACATGGGGTTTTATTAGGGAAAAAAAATATACCACAAAGTTTGCTACACGCGTGAAAGATCTATTGCGAGCGTCGTTTAGAGATGATTGTGTGCTCAGCCGCCGCTTTCGTCATGTTTGGCCTCCCAGGTCCCAGACCTCAGTCCGTGCGATTATTTGCATTGGGGTTACCTGAAGTCACAATTGTATCGTGATCGACCGACATCTCTAGCGATGCTGAAAGACTACACCCGACGCCATTGCCTCACCATAACTCCGGACATGCTTTACAGCGTTGTTCACAACATTATTCCTCGACTGCAGCTATTGTTCAGTAATGATGGTGAACATGTTCAGCATTTCCTGTAAATAACATCAGCTTTGCTTTGTCTTAATTTGTTATGCTAAGTTTGCTTTTCTGATCAGATGAAGCGCCATCTGTCGGAAATGTTTTGAAATTTTGTTATTTTTCAGTTCTAATTTAAACCCTATGTCATTGCAAGTATTTGTCGTCACAAATGCTTGCAATGGCATAGGGTTTAAATTTTACCTCTCTGTCTACAATATTCCGTGATTTGTTAAGTTTTAAAATTGATACTGAAAAAAATGTTTGTTAAGCTTATGGGACTTAACTACAGGGTCATCAGTCCCTAAACTTACAAACTAGTTATGAACTACTTACGAACTAGGACGGCACAAATATCCATGCCCGAGGGGGGATTCGAACCCCCGACCTTAGTGGCCGTGCAGACCGTGACTGGAGCGCCTCAGTCCCCTCGGCCACCGCGGCCGGCAAAATTGATACTGAATTTTTGATAAAATTTCGTGTTGGAGGATTTACATATTGATGGACGTCTTTAAGTTGCCGAGAAAGAGTGAATTGCGATCCATTGTATGCCCATGAACGTCGTAATTGCATTTGCACAGTACGGTAGAACTGCTAATATGAGCAAGGCCCTTCAGCGCACAGCCAGCCACTGAAGAGCAGAAGCACGCGAGCCGTGTAGAATGGCTCGGTATGTTTGTCTGCGAGGCGGGACGGCGAGGGCGGGCGCCGTAATTGTGGGCGTGAAATGGGAGAGGGCCGTGGAAGGAAGGGCCGAGTGCTATCTGCGGTCGTCACGCGAGCCGCGTAATCCCACGCAGGGGGCAGGGGGAGGGTTGGCAGCCCTGGCAGCCGGCGCACAGTGCCGCGTCCGGACAGCTGCCGCCGGCGAACGAGTGCAGGCTGTGCTGTAATTGAGACCGCTAATAGAATCCCGCAGTGAGCCGCAGCCGCGGTCAACAGGTTACCGCGCGCCTCATATGCAGGCCCACGCGTAACGGCGCGCCCGCTGCTGTCAGAGATCCCTAGAGAGCTGCGCGCTGCTGCCGCTGCTACTACCGCTTTGCTGCCTGAGAAACCGTTTCGGTACTGTGTCCAGAGAATGAATCTGGTATGGACCGCCTCATCAGTTGTTGTTGTTGTTGTTATGGTCTTCAGTCCGGAGACTGGTTTGATGCAGCTCTCCACCCTACTCTATCCTGAGCAAGTCTTTTCATCTCCTCATAAGAACGGCAACCCACATCCATTTGAATCTGCTTACTATACGCGTCTCTTGGCCTCCCTCTGCGATTTTTACCCCACACACTTCCCTCCAATGCTAAATTTACGATTCCTCGATGTCTAAGAATGTGTCCTACCAAGCGATCCCTTCTTTTAGTCAGGGTATGCCAAAAATACCTTTTCTCACCAATTCTGTTCAGGACCTCTTCATTAGATATGCGATCTACCCACCTAATCTTCAGTATTCTTCTGTAACAACACATTTCAAAAGCCTATACTCTCTTCCTGTCCACACTGCTTATCGTCCATGTTTCACTCCCGTACAAGGCAACACTCCACACAAATGCCTTCAGAAAAGACTTACTTACACTTAAATTAATATCCTATGTTAACAAATTTCTCTTTTTCAAAAATGCTTTTCTTCCCATTGCCATTCGTCATTTTGTATCCTCTGTACTATGACCATCGCATGTTATTTTACTACCCAAGTAACAAAGCTCATCTACCACCTTCATTGTTTCGTTACCTAATCTAATTCCTTCAGCATCGCCTGATTTTCTAAGACCGCATTCCATTATTTTTGTTTTGCTCTTGTTAATGTTCATTTTGTACGCTCTCTTCAACACACTGTCCATTCCATTCAACTGCTCTTCCAGGTCGTTCGCTGTCTCTGACAGAATTACAATGTCATCAGCAAAACGCAATGTTTTTATTTCTTCCCCCTTAACTTTAATCCCTATTCCAAAATTTTCCTTGGTTTCCTTCACCGCCTGCTCAATGTACAAATTGAATAACATCGGAGAAAGGATACAACCCTGTCTTACACCCTTCCCAACTGATGCTTCCCTTTCATGCCCTTCGAGTCTAATAACTGCGGTCTGACTTTTGTACAAGTTGTAGATAACTCTCCTTTCCCTGTATTTTACCCCTGCTGACTTCAGAATTTGAAAGAGTGTAGTTCAGTCAACATTGTCTAACGCTTTCTCCAAATCTACAAAGGCTAAAAATGTAGGTATGCCTTTCCTTAATCTATCTTCTAAGATAAGACGTAAGGTAAGTATTGCCTCCCAGGTTCCTACGTTCCTCCTGAATCCAAACTGGTCTTCCCCTAGGTCAGCTTCTACCAGGTTTTCCATTCTCCTGTAGATAATTCGTGTTAAAATTTTGCAATCATGACTTATCAAACTGATGGTTCTGTAATTTTCACACCTGTCTGCACCTGATTTCTTTGGAATGGGGATTATTACATTTTTCCTAAAGTCTGAGGGTTTTTCTCCTGTCTCATACATCCTACACACCAATTCAAATGGTTTTGTCATGGCTGGCTCTCCCAGAGACGTTAGTAGCTCTGAGGGTTTGTCATCTACTCCTGGGGCCTTGTTCCGATCTAGGTCTTTCAAGGCTCTGTCAAATTCATCTCTCAGTATAATATCTCCTATTTCATCTTGATCTACTTCCTCTTCCCTTCCTGTCAGAAGAACCGCAAATATGCGCAGCACCTTGAGGTGTTACCACATTGCCATTCACATAATTGAATCGGTCGGTGGAGAAAGGAACTATGTCACTTTTTTGTACTTTTCAGGAGAGACAAAAAACTGCTTTATTGTTAAACTATTTAACAGATTGCATTGAAATTTTCGACATTTGCTGTACTCTAACCATACATACTGTGAATGAAAATGATTTTTATATATTCTACAAAGTATCTTCTGAAAAAAAAAATGAAATTTGTAACATAGTTCCTTTCTCCAGTCAAAGAAGGAATTTGTACTCTTCGAGAGTATAATACATTGAAAGATATACATTTCTGGATTAAAACTCAAATTTACTGGTAAAATATCTTCAGCTGAACATGAAAACAACTATTTAATCGAATTCAAAGATCGGAATAGTTCATATCACACTGAGTTATCACTTGAAGTTAGTCATTCTAAAATCTCTTCATAAAAAATCTCTGTGTCTCACTCATGAATGTATTTCATCAGTTTCCGAAAATATTTTTTTATGTTGATTCTCACTTAGTAATTTTCATGAAAATGTTTCCTATAGAAGTCATATTTCCCATTTACGTCTGCATATTTCTTAAGGAACATTTCGTGCAAAGTTTTCAGATCCAAGCTTGCATCTAGGTATTTCATTTCCTTCCCAGCATAATGAGTTTCTTTGAGTGGGAAAGATGTGATACTGGTTACTATCAAATTTATTACATTTTCCGGAATTTTTGTTATTTGTTCAAATGTTTGTTAAGCTTAAGGGACTTAACTACGGGGTCATCAGTCCCTAAACTTACAAACTACTTATGAACTACTTACGAACTAGGACGGCACAAATATCCATGCCCGAGGGGGGATTCGAACCCCCGACCGTAGTGGCCGTGCAGACCGTGACTGGAGCACCTCAGTCTCCTCGGCCACCGCGGCCGGCGAATTTTTGTTATGCATGGATTTCTTCCATACATGTCCTTTTGACATTTAGAAAGCGGTATTCCATCACTTCCAACACTCAACAATAATTGTGACACCTGACGAAGTTGGCGCCAAATTACTGTTTTATTGCGCTTTATACACCTGCATGCCGCAGACCAACGCCATCTAGCATTTAGCCGGTGTAGTACAAGCTCACTGACAGTAGAATTTGCTGATGGGATGCGACGTACGACGGACAAAGGAACTAAGTCACTGACTTGATTCCTTTCTCCTCAGCACGTATAAAACCAACCTCATGTTATTCCCACAAGAAGAAGCCAAACATAGTTCCTTTCATCACAGTAAGGTGTATCTTGGTCCGTTTACTATATTTATGTAAACAAGTGAAAATCACCAAAAAGTGACTTAGTTCCTTTCTCCACCGACCGATTCAGTTTAGTTAATGCTCTGTACTTTTACGATGTGATCTGCGGAAAGTCGTACCTTTACTCCCAGTAGTTGAGTCAGCCAATTCCGTATGTTGTGCAAAGATTAAACGCTTGGGCGCAGAGGTTGCCGTCTGTCGCGGTGTGCAGTGATCGGCGACCTACGCTATAACGTGCAACAGCTTCCGCGCAGATGCGGAAATAGCATTCTATTTCGTGCAGAAATCAGGACTGGCGATCAGAAAGAAGCATGAACCGCTTGATATGCAGGCCCAGGCGTTAGAGATTACCAAGACCCATTTCAAGTCTTCTGTAACGTCCAGAAACCATTCTACATAGCGGTGTCTGCGGGGTATGTTATTGTCTTGTAATTAACTCAGAATTTTTGGACGTCATTTTGTGTATTTGTTTTAGCTACATTCTGTAGCATTTACAACATTTCTTATCTATTTAATTTTTAGCACTGTGTTCATTATGTATTTGTTCTTCACTCGCCTACCGCTTTTAGGCCGGTGGTTTTCGTGTGCAAAAGTGAGCCGCGGTGGCCGAGGGGACTGAGGCGCTCCAGTCGCGGTCTGCACGGCCACAACGGTCGGGGGTTCGAGTCCCCCCTCGGGCATGGATATTTGTGCCGTCCTTAGTATAAGGTAGTAGATAAGTAGTTTTTAAGTTTTTAGTTAAGTTCCATAAGCTTAACAAACAAACAACAAACAAACAAAGGTGAGCAAATGCCCTACTATCTTGTCTGTGGTCACTTGGCCAGGACACTCTGGTATCGTGTTTCCACCTTTCTCAGCTTTTATCAGTTTTTACTTTGATTCTTTTACTTCTTGACGTATTACACCCTTTGTTTGGTGTGTTTTATCACATCGTTCTCTACTACATTGTCGTTCTTTTTATTCTACTCTCTACGGTTGGCACAAGGGACTGATAACCGTAGCCGTTTAGTCCCTTTAAAAATCAAACCAACCAACCAACCATCTATCGACACAAATTTCTTGGTAGTGACACATCATACGAAAGTATTGCACATCATTGTACTATACCAAAACGGCGCTATACAATGTGAGAGTCTATAAGGTACACTTCTGCCATTTCGAGAACTTTTCCAGGTATCGAATCGTGGTTCTTCGCAAATGATAATAAACCATGCGGAGCATACATTTTGTAAAGACGCGTAACACTTCTATTAGTCGAGTTACTGATGCGAGTAGTCCGCCTCCGTAGTTCAGTGGACAGCGTGGTGGGTTGCCACACAGGGGGCCCGGGTTCGATTCCCGGTCGGGTAAGAAATTTTCTCCACCCGGGGATTGGGTGTTGTGTCGTCCTTATCATCATTCTATCATCATTGACACGCAAGTCGCCGATGTGGCGTCAGATAAAAAGACTTGCACCAGGCAGGCTGAACACGACCCCAGTTGGGGTGTAACGGTCATTAATGCCACACGATCATCATCATCACTGATGCGAGTAAAATAAGTCACGATACAGCTTTAACCGGTCACAGAATGCCACCGAAATAAGACAAAAATTTGAAACCTTCAGTAAATCAATGGAAACCTCTACAGGTTCAAGTTATGTATATGACTGTTGTATGCGAGCAAATAATGACTCAACAGTTAAATGAAGAGATTGAACTAGCAGCGACAGTGTCGTGACATTTCAGTCGTTGGCGGTGCTGGGGAAAATTTTGTGTTGTGTGGCTACCTACGTCTAAATTCGTGACATGTGGTGGACGTAAATATCGTCTCGTGTACGATTAAGTCACACGTGATAAGACTAAATGGTGAGATCATCAGTTGAACGAAACGCAATTTTTGGACAACCAACTTTGTGGTAGGTCTTCGATTGGAGACGGAACTCTAGAATATATGCGGGACACGTACATAAAAACATCTCTGAGTTTACACGTGCTCAACACTACACTTAAAGAATCCTGCAGTGCATACAGAAGGAGCGTATCGTTTTACATGTTACTAACTACAGTTGTTACCCATCCGTTAAGCCCAAAATATATCAATTTGCCTCACAGAATTGCCTCGTTTATGAGATTGATAACAATGCGTAAAGAATTCAAAATGTGGAAACATATCGACCGTTTCGGGGCTTTGAAATAAATTCAACTCTGAAGTTGAAAATTAGTACTGGACGGGCATTCGAACCCGGATCTCCCGATCTCCCGCTTCGGGCAAGCAGTCCCTTAACCGATCAGGCAATCCAAGCACACTTCCCAAACCGAACAAGTTCTGAACTTCTAGCACAATGCGACGGTAGTTCCATCTACCCATTAGTTCCACTTACTCGCAGCATGTACTAGATTCAAACAAGGTATGGGTCCTCAATGAAACTGTCAATTGACTGTTGGGGACATGTATACAATTTCTGATATGGTGTCTCTTCATTTTCGACAAGTCCGAAAGAAGGAACACCATATCAAAACTTCCTAAAGAATATAGAGTTTTGTTACGAGGCCACATTCCATTCATCGTTATTATTTCATAATGTGGACTGCTCGAAATCCTCTTGTCTACACTGAGTACCAACGTAACTCCCATAGGGAGAATGTCAGCTTGCCATCATGAATGATACAATTATAGGCCCGTGTTTCCCTTCTTCACTTATTTCGGACAAAATATAAAAAATATAAATACTACAAAATTAAATGTATAAATCGTATAATATAGTATATTATGAAACAATATATATATATATATATATATATATATATATATACTTTTATAGATTCCTAATTATGTATGATATTTACACAGTTCCTTAATTTTTATCGAGTTAACTACAAAAGTGGGCCTAAAACAGGCAAATTCAATTTTTTTTTTTTTTTTTTTTTTTTTTTTTTACCTTCCACAACAGTTTTGTTTTAAGTTCACATAGCTTAATATGTGAAACATTTTATATTTATATTTTTATTAACTACGTAATATTTTAATTTTTATGTCTCCAACCTGCTGTTTTTATGGTAGTCATATCATTTAGTTCTGTCACATCCTATAGTATTTTATCTTAACTATTCTTCTTGTATTTTATTATATTCTTCAATTATTTAGAATGGATTTATTTCTTTATAACAGGCTATTTTCCTGAGTTATATTAATTTCTAGATGGAATAATAACCACAAAGATTTCTTTGAACATCCATTAAATGTGTTAGAGAAGAAGAATGGGACTGTTGAGACATGTGTATCAAATTTCAGAGTCAAAATATCGACAGAATTTTCTAACAAAAGTTATATTACATTCTGAACATATTTTACTTGCAAATGTTTTCTAGTTGATTCATTATAGCCAAGATACGGCATAGTGCCACTCTATAGCACCATCCTGTTATTCCGCGAGAGAAAGGATGTTGTTGCTGGGAACCAGTACAGACTTCTACGAAACGAGGGGTGCAGTGGTTAGCGTCGCAGATTGCTGTGCTGGCGGTCCCCTGTTCAAGTCCCGCAACTGGCCGAAAAAAAAATCATTTCTTTGTGTTTCCTATTTCTATAATGTTCTACGTGTTTCTTACGATTGATACATTTGGATAAATAGCGGAGGTACTCTGATCAGAAGGCAGTGTGTTATGAGTGGCCGAGGCGGAGTGACCAAGCGCTTTGAGGCGCTATGCTCCGACGGCTGAGGCCGTTCCCTGTTGTGGCTTCGAATCCCATGGTTGTTTCTGCTGTTTTTAGTATAAGTTCATAAGTAGTTTGTAAGTTTAGAGACTGATGACCCCACAGTTAAGTCCCCTAAGCTTTACAAACATTTGAACATTCATTTGTTATGAGTGTATGCTTGTCTGACCAATGAACCTGTTCTGAGTGTTGTGTTCTATTAACGATCAGCCTTCGAATTCCGGAACACCTGCAGTTTTCAACGTGACAATTTTTGGTGGAAGCGCCGAGTATTCTGCAAAAGATCTGCATCACTGTGGCTCCGATTACGCAGCGTAAGTGCCGTCGCCTACACGGACAAGAACCAGAACACTAAGGTTATACTCACTACCCCCTTCTGAGTGTCCGTATCATCAAAATACCTATGGATACGAAAACAGCGGTAAGCCAGCAGCGCCCCAGGCACCCATTAGTGTTATCGGGAGACGCTGGGCAGGTCCCCAAAAATGACTGATTCGATCGAGCTGCCAATAGGGGGGAACATTCGAAGTGCTTGGAGAACGTATATTTCTACCTGGATGGGTCAACCAAGCAGTGGTTTGAAAACAATGAGAACAAGCTCGATAGCTGGGGAAAAGATCCACACAAAACTTAAAAAGATGTTGGGAGATCACCAGCAACGAGTCCGTTTATCCAAAGATAAATTGAAGAAAAGGGCCCAAAGGCATGATGAGTCAACGGAGTGGCATATAAAGAATGTTTGGGCCCTATTGACTTAGTTAACCGAGATATGACTAAGGCCGATAATATTTCACACCTGATGAAGGGCATTGAAGAAGATATGTAACGAGCTCTTCTGTTAAAATAAGTTTCCACAACACGAGATTTTATCAAATGGTTCCAGAAAATTGAAGATATGCAACAGATGAGGGTTGAAGGAAAGAAGTATGACAGTCTCCCAAATGTAATCCATATGACCGTTGTCAAGACCAGCACGACTTTTCTTCTCTTATATAACGAATTGTGAGAGAAGAAATGCAATTATTTAAGAAATCTACGACTGTTGGACCCAGTGAGCATCAACTTATGGCCACGGATCTCACAAGGGGAACATCAAGTGTGGTACCAACGGATTTTGATAAATCGCAGGTATGTTGTGAGGCAATTAATCCAGACCATCAAGCTAAAAAGATTTGTTCCAATGGGCCTTGATTTCTAAGAAAATCGAAATAAAATTCGCATAAAATTACCATGCGCAAGTGTCTAGTTATACATGGCGGTTACCGCTAACCGAGACAGCGTGTTGTACTTGGCAAGGTGCTACGTTCCCAAGCAGGAGACCCTGGTTCGATACATACCGGCAGAACAATTTTTAAAAACTGTAATTGCTACTTTTTATATTTCAAAAAAATTGAAAAAATAATTAAGCAAAGAAAAAGATATAAAGAAAGAAAAACAAAAATAATGATAAGTCGAACGATTAGAAAAATAACCAAGAAAATAAAAAAATAAAAAATCTTCCCCTTCGGGTAATTTATTTTTAACTTTTCTTGATTTATCTTCTTTTATTTTGCATAATTATATGCCTTTACACCCACTCCTATGTTATAGCTTGAGCTATAACAGTCAGGAAAATAGCAAATAACACAGTAGCAACTGATTATTTTACTTATTGCGCAGTGTTATTTACTCACTGTCGCCATCGTAACTATCTTTAACACCTGTACAAAATTCTTGTCATAGAAACACCGAAAACACAGAACATTGTAGCACCACGCACATCTAATACATGCTACCACTTTACAGTCGCAAGGTGTTTTCATCAGCGATACTGGAAAACACTGGTCGTTCACATTCAGAAACAATTTTCGGTCGTCAATTAATTGCTACGCAAACAAGGCATATTTAATCATGGGAACGAAGACTGGTGCGCTGAACTGATGCAACAGTAATGAATGTATTCGAATCGAGTCTTCTCGTGTACCGATTTCGCGATTAGCTGTTAATAATTCAGGAGCATGTTGTTGTCTTTTAATGAAAAGTTTTACCTGACGGTAAAAATACACATCGCATGGTTGGCTCAGCGGGGTTCACTTGGGTGGAATAACTTCAATAGTGCAAGTGCACGCTTTTGTTTCGTCAACGAAGGTACTATCGTACAGTGTCTGGTCAGTCTGCCCACTCCATGTATCGATAATGAAAAGAAATTTCTTCTGACCCACGCACGGTGAAATAACACCTTTCAAGAATGTTTTGTAGAGTTCCATCGTAAACTTTCCAGATTTTGGGGAGGTGGCAATCATGTTTTTGAAGCTTTCCCTCAACGCGTCAACACTTGTTTTAGCAATAGGACCAAATTTACCTGTTACTTACTGCATACATAAAAAACGTATGGCACGATTTTTCCAGATGCAGTTAAAGCATACTGCTCCGAGTATGAGTGGCTAATTTTGTTTAAATCTCGTTTTTTGACAAGAACAGATTTAACCCCTTTCTCTGTAAGCGTTCTATTATACTTGAATTGATACTGGCATCCAGTTTGATCCGTATGTATAACATAATCAGGGTCGAAATTAGGGATCATGAGTCATGTTTGGTTCTGGAACTGCTCTGCAGCTGCCAATACATCGTCCATTGTGGCGTACTCTCTTGAGCTGATAAATGTCGTCATCTTACGCTGTTTGATCACGCGTTTCTTTTCAAAACATTCCACCCACATCGAGCTGGCTATGAACTGAATATTATCCGAAACATACGGGATCGCAGCAGTCATCGCCCACTGTTGCAGAGTCCTCGTCGTCACCTAAAAATGAATAAATCGATATTAGTAGCATACGGTACTCATTTAATCCTTGATCTGTCATCGTTGGGAACAATATTTTGTCTGCAAAATACCTCTGCTACACGATATATTACCTGCTGCAAGTTCTGCCGAGCTTCCAGGAATGGGTGGGTTTCCTGATCTATAGTGGTCCATTTATCCACATTCGTTCCTCCTCTTTTGACGCTGTCTTTCCAACGATAAAGATGATTTTTATGTTTCAATGGACACCCTGTTCTCATTCTTACTGGGCGACATGCTGACCATGTGAGACAGCTCATCACCAGGATATCTGTTTAGCCGCCGGCAGATAAGCAGCAGACGCCGCCTTCTGTAAGTGAAAACGGCTTCTCATTAGAAGGGACATATAGTATTTTGATTTTTGTCTGCGCGTTTTCCTTTCAGTTTGTAAGTTTATACTGTGCTCTCGTGCATATTAGATTCAAATCCGCGTTTTAACAAATAGTGTAGTCTTCCTTTGATTGAATGGGGACAGTAGCTTTCGCTTTCTCGGCACTGTAATCATGAATAGGGAGTGTGACTGCTGTGTGCGGATGCAGTCAGCTGGTGACACTTCGCTCCCAGCTTCAAGTTGTGTTAACCTCAGTTGCACGGCTTTAGGCTGCGATAGAGGGTCATACGTGGAACGGGTCCTTTTGGATGCCATGAAGGGTACGGGGTGCCGCCAACTGCAGCTGGTGGCTCACGTCGGTACCAATGATGTGTTTTGCTTCGGATCTGAAGAGATTCTCTCAGGTTTTGAGCGGCTATCTGAAGTGGTAAAGACTGCCAGTCTTGTTTGCAAGATGAAAGCAGAGCTCACCATCTGCAGCATAGTTGACAAAACCGACTGTGAACCTCTGGTAGAGAGCCGATTGGAGGGTCTGAATCAGAGACTCAGACGGTTCTGCAACCGTGTAGGCTGCAGAGTCCTGGACTTCCGCCATCGGGTGGTCGGGTTCCCGGTTCCGCTGTAAAGATCAGGAGTCCACTACACGCAGGAAGCGTGTTGACGGGTGCTTGACGTCTCAGGAAATGTCCTTCAAACCTATTCCTTCACTTAGTCAGGACATGCCATTAACACCTTTTCTCTCCAATACTGTTCAGCACCACTTCATTAGTTACGTGATCTACCCATCTACTCTTCATCATTCGAATGTAGTATGACATTTCCAAAGCTACTATCATCATTTTGTGTGAACTCCTTGTCGTCCTGTTATCAGTACCATACAATGATAACCCTAAGAAAAATGCTTTCTGAAAGACATTCCTAACATTTAAATTAATATTGGTCGTCAACAAATTTTGTCTCCTCAAAATTTACTTAACAGAAATTCACGAAAAGAACGTCGTCTTTCTTCCAGCGATCCCCAATTGAGTTGCCGGAGCATTTCCGTGACATTCGCGCATTGGTCGAACCTACCAGTAACAAATCTAGCTGCTCGTCTCTGAACCGCCTTTATGTCTTCCTTTAAACTGATCTGCTGCGGGTCCAAAACACTTGAGCAATACTCAAGACGTAGTCGAACAAGTGTTTTATACGCGGTCTCCTTTACAGGTGAAGTACATCTTCCCAAAATTCTCCCAATAAACCGACGTCGGCTGTCCGCCTTACTCACAACTGTCCTTACATGCTCGTTCCATTTCATATCGCAATGCAATGTTACGCCTAGATATTTGAACGACGCGACAGCATCAAGAAGCTCATTACTAATGCTGTATTCAAACATTATGGGATTGTTTTTTCTACTCATGCGCATCACCTTACATTTTTCTACATTGAGAGCTAGCTGCCAATCTTCGCACCAACTAGAAATTTTGTCTAACTCATCCTGTATGCTATTACAGTCAGTTACAGACGACACCCTCCCTTACACCACAGCATCATCAGCAAACAGCCGCAAATTACAACTTACTCTGTCCATCAGATCATTTATATAGATAGAAAATAATAGCGGTCCTTTTAAACTCCCCTGGGGCACGCCTGACGATACACTCGTCTCTGACGAACACTCGCCGTCGAGAACAACGTACTGCGTTCTATTACTTACGAAGTCTTCCAGCCAGTCACAAATCTGTGAACCTATTCCATAAGCTCGTATCTTCGTTAGCAGTCTACAGTGTGGCACCGCGTCGAACGCCTTTTTGAAGTCGAGAGAAACACAATCCGCCTGTTGCCATGGCTCGCAAGATGTCACGTGAGAAAAGGGAAAGCTGATTTTCACATGAACGATGTTTCCTAAACCCGTGCTGATCATGGAAAGAAGCTTTTCTGTTTGAAGGAAATTTACTATATTCCAACTGAGAATATGCTCCAAAATTCTACATGAAACTGATGTCAACGTTATTGTCCTATAATTGTATGGGTCAGTTCTCTTTCCATTCTTATACACGGGAGTCACCTGCGCTTTTTTCCAATCACTAGGAACTTTGCGCTGAATTAAAGATACGCGATAAATGCAAGCTAAGTAGGGGCCAACGCCGGAGAATAGTCTTTGTAAAACCGAACTGGTATTCCATCCGGACCAGCAGACTTTTTCGTATTTAGCTCTCTCAGCTGCTTCTCTACACCGGAAATACCTATTGCTATGTCCCCAATTTCGGAATTAGTACGTTGATAAAATGATGGTACATTTGTGCGGTCCTCCTGCGTGAGAGATTTCTTAAAAATTAAATTTAGAACTTCAGCTTTCCGTTCGCTTTCTTCTGTTACTGCCCCGGAATGATCAACGAGTGACTGGACAGTGGGCTTTGACCCGCTTATGGATTTTACATAGGACCAGAATTTTTTCGGGTTCTCGGAAAGATCTTTTGGTAAGGTATGGCTGTGATAATTATTGTATGCTTCGCGCATCGATCTTTTTATAGACGCACGAATCTCTACTAACGTTTGCCTGTCATCATTAGCGTGTTCTTTTTTGAATCGAAAGTGCAACAGCCTTTGTTTTCTCAGCAGCTTTCTAACATTATTATCATACCACGGTGGATCTTTTTCATCCTTAATCGTCTTTCCTGGCACATATTTCTCTAACCCTTTATTAACAATGCACTTAAATTTAGTCCACAATTCCTCTACATCCATAGTCCCGGAATTAAACGATGCCCATTCATTTTGATTATCGGCTCTTCCCAACAAAAACACGCTCCTAGCCTTCTTGATTGGTTTATGAACTTTGGTCACCATCGACGCTATGACGATATCATGATCTCTAATTCCTGTCTCTACACTGACAAAGTTAATAAGGTCAGGCCTCCTTGTGGCTATTATTTCTAGAATATTTCCATTGCACGTGGGTTGCCAGTTTAACTGCTCAAGACAGTTTTCGGAGAATGTTTCCAAAAGTAGCTCGCAAGACTGCTTGTCTGTACCGCCTGAAATGTAACTAGCGAGGTCCCAATCTATATTCTTAAGGTTGAAGTCTCCTCCGACTAATATTGCATAGCCCGGATACCTATGCACTACCTGGTGTAGACTTTCTTTGAATGATTCCAAAACTTCTACAGCAGCACTTGGGGGGGGGGGGGGGGTCGGTAAAAACACCCAACTACTAACTTTACTTCTTTTAGACCTTTTATACGTGCCCAGATAACTTCACAGTTACTTTCAACATCGATCTCAGTAGAAACAATATATTTATCCACAGCGATGAACACTCCACCTCGAGTTGTATCCGATCTATCTTTCCGATATACATTCCACGCTTCGCTAAATATTTCTGAACTTGTCAGATCATGATTTAGCCAACTTTCGGCGCCTAAAACTATCTAAGAGCAATCACTTCCATGCAGTGCGGCAAATTCGGGAACTTTGTTTCTAATACTCTGTAAGTTCGCGAATAATATTTTTATGTTCGAATTTTTGTTCCGACCGTGGCCTAAATTCGCTGTTTGAATGCTGACAGGCGAGTGCTCATCAGAGTTAGCGCGTAGCCTAAAAAACCCCCATGTGCACTCCACAAGTACTCTGCTACCCGAGTAGCCGCTTCCTTAGTATAGTGCACCCCTGATCTATCTAGGGGCACCCTACAATTCCCCACCGGATAACGCAGATCCAGAAATCTGCAGCCATGACTGTCACAGAGTCGGCGAAGCCTCTGGTTCAGACCTTCCAATCGGCTCCAAACCAAAGGACCCCGATCAACCCTGGGAACAATGCTACAAATCGACAGCTCTGCTTGCACCCCGCGTGCGAAGCCAGCAGCCTTCACCAATTCCGTTGGACCGTAATGCTTTGTGGCCGACGACGGGATCATTGAAGATTTGAAAATTCCGCAAACAAACATCGATACTTTCCAAGTGGACATTATACTGTACTCTTTATTTGTGAAAATTGTAGACAACAAGATTTTTGAGAAATTCTTACATGAATGTTCGATTCTTTAACGTGACACCGGAATGTCCGAACGAGGTGACTGATCGTGCGTTATCGTCATACGGTACAGTAGTATCTGAACTAAAAATGTTTACAGCGTATCGTTACCAGATTAATAGCGGTGTGAGAAGTGTACGTATAGTCTTGAAAAATTACATACTTCATTACGTAACACCTGCTGGCTGCCGTGCTCAGATATCATACATCGGGCAAGCTCCAAAATGTTGTATCAGCCGATTTACCGAACACAATAATTATAGCGACTTCTTTTAAAATCAAATTTATTTTCAAAAGTCGCTTTCCCCTACATGCATTGCCTGCTCTATCTAAATGTGTGCCTAGCCAGGACTGGAAAACTGTACACAGATATCTACGATTAAAATTAAAACCGCGACTGCTTACAATTTCGTATTATTCCAAAATATGCAAGAATTAACATCAAAAGTACATCTCGCATTGCACAGCTTATCGCATCTCAAGCGGAGGTGTGTTGTATAAAAGCGGAAATCAGAGACGCCTATACCATGGATGTTATAAATACTAAGCAATTATATCTTTACCGCTGTCACTATAAGCTGTTGAAAACATCCAACAGTACAGCGGTCAGACTAAATCTATTTTAAATTACTGTACTGACGTATGATTATATAAATCGACGGCTAACAATTATCATCAAACGTAAGTCTCCAAATTAAAAATGTAATTCGTAATTGACGTGATATTAATGTAGATAATTCCTTTTATTTCAGTATCTATCTTTTACAGTATTCTGACGTTGCTCTTGTATAAGAGTGAAACTGGTTAATTCAGTAAATAATTACAGCCACTTGTGGCTGTTTTTAACTGCGGGGTCATCAGTACCTAAACTTACAAATTACTTATAAACTAACTTATGCTAAAGACAACACAAACATCCATGCCCGAGGAAAAATTCTAACCTCCGAAGTGGGAAGCCGCGCGATCCGCGCTCGGACCAGCCGCAACGCAAAGTGGGCAAGGGTGCAGAAGAACAAATACAAGGCACCCAAGCAAGGAACAGAAGAAAGATGAAGTGGCGGACACGCACATGTCTGTGTCGGAAAGAAGTAGTGAGACTGAATTGCTGACATTAACCGCGAAGCAGTACCCTTCTTTAGACTTGAATGTATCTGTAAACAACCAGAAACCTTGGAAGCTCTTCATAGTTCTGATAAGGAGGGGGTTACGTCAGCTAAGAAGAAGAACGACCTTCTCCCGCATTGCTCGCGCGAGCACTCTCTGATGTCATCAGCTTCCAGCCAAGGCCTACGGTCGGGGGTTCGAATCCCCCCTCGGGCATGGGTATTTGTGCCGTCCTTAGTTATAAGTAGTTCATAAGTAGTTTGTAAGTTTACGGACTGATGACCTCGTAGTTAAGTCCCATAGATTCTACAAACGTTTGAACATTTCCAGCCAAGGCCAACGAGAAAGACATCCCCCAGCAAGGCAGTGCCGAGCCGGAGCGATCGCTAGCTCAGTCGCTGCCCCTATGAGGCAGTGGGGTGTGCCCCAGCGGCTGACCAATCGGCTAGCGATCGCGCCGTCTCGAAACTACCTTGCTTACGTGGCATGATATGTGCGCTGAGACCTGTCTACCTCACTGGCAACGCCTCCAGCAGTGCACACACGGACCGACAGACACAGCTGAGCCGACACGTCACGTCAACAGCCGCGAGCAGTGGTGTGGAGGTGGACAGCTGATGCAGCAGCGAGCGCGCCCGTACCGAGCCAAGACCGCCCCGGGTACTTCATGTCAGCGGTTTTTAAATATCTGGCGCAGGATATACTATTCTGCAACGCACTGAGATTACAGTGTAAGTTAACCACCCTCCGCTTCCTACCAGTTGCCGCCTTGCTCAGTGATTATTTACGGTGTTAAAAGCAGATGTTATTGCCCTGATAAAATTGTATTGCAACGGATAACGACTTTTTACACACAAAAGACTGCAGCAACTGATAGCATACCGGTGGCAGTTCCCTTACAATATGTAATTCCCCCATTTATATTCTCGCAATTCCCCATTAAATACTCTCACTCCCTTTTTAATCATTAATTAAGTATAAATGGAACTGAGAATTTCATAAAAACAACTAGAGACGAAATGTTTACACAAGTTTATTAAATCCACTGTACATCTCCCTATCATCATTTTAAAGCCAAAAATACGAAACATTCATTCACAAATGTATCACCAATGGATTGAGACAAGAATCGTAACATTACATTCATACCGTACATTCTTTACTCTCTCATACTGCACCCACGTGGCTGTGCACAACATTCCCATTATACAAAATCATTTCCCCGCTGAAATAAAGTTAGAATTAACACAACCAACACAGTTACTGATACTTTTCCACGGAAGCCACCATACTCACATCCTTCCTCTTCGACAGCCGGAAACGTTCTCTCTCTCGTGGCCGCTCCCCATCCTAACAGATCCTCCCGTTCCAGTTCGCGAGTAGCCGCGCCCTCATTGGCTTGTGATCTAACGGGACCTTCTGCCAACCTCCGAATTCTGAAGGAACTCGCAAGTTGCAGCCGAGTGTTCTGCATCTCTGCCTTCCCAGCCGCGGCTTCATGCACACTTACAGACCCTCACACACACAGTCACATAGGGTATAAGAGGAGTTGGGTACTGTGGAGCAAAGCTCCCTATATGAGCGGCGCTCACTTATTTGTCCTGCAATAACAATTTTAATAAATAATAAAACATTCTTGTCTCCACCTAGTACATCCCCCATTACAGTGGCACTAAAGGCCAAGCACACTTTTACGAAATTATAATCAGATGAAAGTAACGTACACTGTAGTATACAAGGATTTAATGAAATGATACTACAGTATTGATTCAACAGCAGTGAGTTCCTTGACATTTTTCACCAATGCAACCTTTGTCCTGCAATATTTCAATGTTTATTTAGTACATTTTATGTGGTGAGTGTATTTTTTGTAGTGCCACCCACTGCCTTTTCACCTGTTGCTGTTGCGTCCATTTAAATCTTTAAATGTTTGCCAGCAATACACACAGAGGGGCCTTTTCAGTTTCCACTATAAACGTTAATGCGATTACCGTTCTACACAAAATTTTGGTCCTTACTGACTTCTTAAAATATAGTTACTTTGAACCTGTTTTACTTCAGGAAGTGGTAGCAGTGCAGGATAAGCCGTAATTTACAACATATATTTTGAAACCAATTGCGGCACTGCGATACTTTATAAAAACGTTATAGCTGTTGTATGCGCCCTCTTGAAGTGACAAAAGACGTGCAAGGTCCACGTATTTAATCAGGAAGTCACTAGTTTATTTCAGCTGCCAACTGCATGATTGTACTTAGCGGCGATTTTAACTGCGTTGCTGTTGATGTAGACCAGATTCCAACGCCCACTAAATTCGAGGAATTAGTGCACCTCATCGCCACATTAATTTGCGGTACACGTGCAGACGGATTATATCCACGTTTGTACGACAGTAGACAGCATAATCCTCATCTACTTGTATATCTACATACATACTCCGCAATTCACCGAAGGGTTGCGTGGTGGAGTGTACATTGTACCACTACTAGGCATTTCCTTTCCTATTCCTCACCCAAGTGGAACGAGGCGAAAAATAATGCCTATATGCCTCTGTACGTGTCCCAATTTCTCTTATCTTGCCTTTGCGATCATTACACGAGTGAAAGTAGGCAGCAAGCAGATTGTTGTACACTCAGCTTCAAATTCCGGCCCTCTAAATTTCCTCGACAGAATTTCTCGAAAAGAATGTCGTCTTTCCTCCAGCGTTCCCCAATTGAGATCTCGGAGCAGTTCAGTGACACTCGTGCATTCTTCGAATCTACCAGTAATGAATATAGCTACTCTCCTCTGAACTGCTTCCATGTCTTCCTTTAAACTGATCTGCTGTGTGTCCCAAACACTTGAGCAATAACTTTTTTAATTTTTGAAGTTCCTGCCAGCCAAGGTATCAAAAGCTACTTCTAAATATTCAGACACTAAATTGAAACGTCTCTAATGACCACGCTGTCGACGGGACGTAAAACCCTAACTTCCTTTCTCCTCCCGCTAAATTGTAAATCCTGAAAAGAGGTATGGCCATCCATTTTAATAAACAGTGCTTAAAGTTCAATCTAACCACTGATTACGTGAAATCCTACATAAACACGAAACAGTGCAATAAAGTGCCTCATATTAAGAAGAAACTGGTCCAACAAGTTTTAAACGATAGGACTATCGAATTCCATAAGAAAAAAATACACTTTGAACAGAGAAGATAACAGTTTATACCAAACATTAACGAAAACTTTTAAAGTCAGTTTTAATTATCAAATTGTTGAGGTTTTTAATAGCATTAATGACTGGCTGTACAAACGCAAATGCGAGATCTCGGACAGACATCAAAATAAACTAGCTAGTTTAGAAGTAGGGTACTTGTGTGTAAAATTAATTCCTGTACGGCAGATAGCAGTAATGGTAAATTTTTCGGCAGAGTACTAAACAAAGCTGATATTATTTCTACTCATGATGAGAATGTTAGTTTACAAAAATGTTTTAAATATAACTTTGCTTCAAAGCTACAAAATCCATCTGTCATTAGCAATTCAAGTCAAGTCAAACAGGTTAAAATTGCATATGAAAGTAATAATGTCATAGAAAAAGAACCTTAACTATGGTCTAATTTTTGTAACGAAGAACAGATGATAATTAACTGTATTAACAACCAATTAAAGGAAAATATTGCTATCATAACTAAAGCTGATAAAGGCAATAATATGGTCATTGCATATGTGATAGAATACGTTGATAAAACTGTAATGTTTTTGAGGACAACAACGCTGTGGAGGTCCCCAGTGATCCAACTGTAGATATACAAAAAGAAATTCGGCATTGTTTAGCTAATACTAAATTTTTGTTTAATAAATTGGAAAAATAAACAACGGTTTAGTGAAGATGAACTCGATGCCTCCTTTTCTTAGAAGCCAGTTTAAGCTCCAAAAAGAAAATCATCCAGTTAGGCCCTTCGTGAACAGTATGGTTAGTGCACACCACACACTGGCTAGGCGTCTTCACCAGAAAATTAAAGACGCGTTTGTTTTCGAACGTTATGTTTTCTGTTAAGAAGAGGACAGACCTGATTCATAAAATAAAGAATGTAAAATGCATCCCCAATACAAAGTTTGGTCTCTTTTGACATATTAAGTATTTACATCAACGTACCTGTTGATTTGACCCTGAAAATTATCTAAGAAAATACTTTACAACACAAAAAGTTAACTGATGCACATTTTGCTGAACTGATTATGTTATTACAAGTCACTCTTAAATACAATTACTTCACCTTCAATTGCAAAGTTTATGAGCAATCATTTGGTTTGGCAATGGGTAGTCGTCTTGCTGGTATCATAGCAAACATATTTGTCGATTCTCTTGAAAATGCTTTTTTAGCTTCTAACTCTAATTTGCACAAGAAAATACGATTTTATGCTCGGTATGTGGATGACATAATTATCCTGTTTGACGACAATGAACGCGAATTCGACCAGTTATTTACTATATTCAACAACTTTCATGAAACCATTAATTTCACTCAAGATGTTCAAAATGAATATGCCGAGCTTAACTTCCTCGATCTAAAATTAGCCGTAGTAAACGAGAGTATAACCTTCGATATTTATTGCAAGCCAACATACTCTGATATGATTATTCCAGCTCATTCTGCACACCTACGATCACATAAATTAGCGTTTTTTTTTTTTCATTCGGCTATTAATCGTGCTTTCACAACTCCTCTGTCACCTGCTAACTTAGAAAAGGAAATTAACACAATAAAGTCCATAGCCATCAATAACGGGTACGATATAGACGTAATTCGACGCATCGTTGATCAAAAGACTTCGCTTGCAGCGGTGGCCAAGGGGACTGAGGCACTCCAGTCACGGTCTGCACGGCCACCACTACGGTCGGGGGTTCGAATCCCCCCTCGGGCATTGATATTTGTGCCGTCTTTAGGATTAGCTAGTTCATAAGTAGTTTGTAAGTTCGGGGGCTGAAGACCACGTAGTTAAGTCCCATAAGCTATACAAACATTTGAACATTTGAATCAAAAGACTTCCAAATAGTTTTCAACATTACTCAGAGCAAATCGCACATCGATAAAACTGACAGTGAGAGATTCATTTCTGTTCCGTTTTCAGGCAGCGTATCATACAGATAACAACGTCTATTGTCGAAGAAGTATGACTGCAAGGTAATTTTTCTACTAACAGCAATTTAAAGAAAAACGTTGTCCATACACTGAAGACCTTTGTAGATCCTTTTTCCAATTACAGTATTTACAAGATAATATGTAACAACTGTCCTTGTTATTACATAGGACAGACAGGAAGACCGTTCATGGTGTGGTATAAAGAACATCTACTAGTGAGGACAGGACGTATTGTCCATCATTCAACCTTTGCCGAGCATTTGCTCCTAGCCGATTATGTTCCTAGATCGCTGGAACACAGTGAGATTTTGCATAGGGAGGCCAAGGGAAGGAAACCAGATTTCTGGGAAGAATGTCATATTTTCAAACACCTCATAATCAACGATAGCAATATGCTTAATCTCTAACTGCACCTAGCAAGTAAACAATACCTAGAAGGCTTCAAACCTATACTGTTTGTAGACATTATGTTTATCCCCTTCCCTCGCACCGTCTATTTGCCGTTTATTCTTATTTTGTGCTTCATGCACTATATGTCTGGCCGCTGAATATACTCTAACTTTCTTATCTTCAATTTTTGCGTGTATATATATATATATATATATATATATATATATATATATATTATGCCATGCACATGACACGGGTCTGGATTTCTTTGCACGTTAGTTCTCATCTGATTTCCGATCTTTCTTTACCTTATCTGTTTTCTAAAAAAAAATGTTCAAATGTTTGTTAAGCTTATGGGACTTAACTACGGGGTCATCAGTCCCTAAACTTACAAACTATTTATGAACTACTTACGAACTAGGACGGCACAAATATCCATGCCCGAGAGGGAATTCGAACACCCGACCGTAGTGGCCGTGCTGACCGTGACTGGAGCGCCTCAGTCACCTCGGCCACCGCGGCCGCCTCTGTTTTCTGTCAACGTTATATACACATAGTTTTGTTCTCTTCAAATTCTTTTGTGTCTGCGTCTGTGCGCACGCCCATCGGCCCTCGTGGCATCACATAGTGCGGGCGCACGTCACTAGTGTTCCTACGCTTCTACCAGTATGCAATGCTCACTCGACCTTGAAACATGTCCACATAATGTGTTCCATTTAATTGACTCCCCATGAACAAATGTTGATGAGCTTCAGATTTTTTTTCTTTTTTTAGTGTAGCAAGACGCTCCACTCGCAATATGTGAGATACCAGGCATTATATATTGATTTACTTTTATCTGTATGTAAAATTCTACGTGTCTATGTTGTATATGAGGCCCCATATATCTATTAGTGTGTACTGTGATGTCCTGCCACTGGCCCTGGCTTCCACAGAATGAATGAAACTTTGTATGTAAGAAAGTTTCGGAAGTGCTAGTCGCGCCTCGTCTGTTTTGTGTTGTCGTTTCCTTCAAACTCTGGGCGTTGAATGTCTCTGGGCGAGAAGTAGGTTTGCCAACTGCTGAGCAGAACCCAGTCTTAGCAAAGGTTCCTAATGTAGCTTGCTCTTAACTTTCTTGGCTGGGGGTTGGTCAGGTTACCTGCCTGACGTACGGTGACACTGTCTGGGCTCACCTCCACTACCCCTCCTCGGTAATGGCTAGGCAGTAGTCAAGAGAGCTATCCATTCGCTTCTTGGTTCCTGGTAAGGTAAGTACCTCTGGGTTTGGTTCTGCTGTGGCCTTGCAGCTCGCCTTAGTTCAGGCTCCATAGTCGTACTTATGCCTTTTTGCGAGTTTAATTCCGGGAGTAGCAGCTACACTATGTGTAGTAGTGAGATTTTGCTTAATTTCGTACAGGATTGCTAATCTTATGTCGATTTTTGCTGGAATCTGATTCTGAGGCTCTGATGGTGTTTCGTTAGCATAGTTCTTGCACTTTATAACTTTTAAATAATTTCTTCGCCTGTTTAAATATATTCAGTGTCTTTCATGTTCTTATCGTTGTTGAATTGTAATATTTTCAGGGACTCGCGGTGCCTATACTATTCGTACTTTGTCGACAGAACACATGGACGATATCAGACTAAGTCTTCAGCTTTTCCATCATCCAGTGTACATGAGTGGTTAATAATTGTATAGCTAATTTGCTAATGTGTTTCCTAGTGAGTGTAGCGTGATAATTGTCCATTCTAACTTGTAATCTGTGTACTTTTCGGCCCATGTGTGCGCCGATTAGCGTGTTCTCTGTCGTGGTTATTACCATTAAATAGATCTTTTTTCTCTGTGTAGAAAGAACCGTTGTACAACGTCTATCGTGTTTTTAATTTTCATGAAATAAAATTATTTCACTTCTCTGAATTTTTGTGACCGAACTCTGTATTGTGCTGTAGCAATCTGTAACCTTGCTTATCTAATAGATATCATTCATTTGATCAGAAAGAATGGTTACACGATATATCTCGCGATCTTATTCTCTTCGAAATTGATTTTGTTACCTTTTTGCATATTTTGTGTTCCGACTTAGTAGAGTGCTCTATTGATCTAACAACTTTAACCTTCTGTAGTTATCTTCTACCTGTCCTAAAAAACGCCAGAGCGACGGTTTTTAGATATTATTTAATGAAATCTTGATTTAATGTATAGTTAGAAGTTCTAGGGAACACCGCACTTTGTGGTCTTAAACCAAGTGCGTTTGTTTCTGATAGTTTATCATGAGCCCAAGGTACTAGCTCGACACGATAAGGAAGCGAAGTACTATTTCAAGGTGCGCGAGTGAGCCTTCGATCTGCATTCTCCACATTGCTTGGCTGTCGTCTTGGTGTATTGGTGTCGGGTGCTTGGTAAGTACCTGCATGGCTTGGCGTATGAATCTGTTTGTGAATGTGCTGCAATTCCTCCGTTCCCCCCTATGAAACGTGACCGTAATTAACCTGCACTCAACGTTGCAGGTGGGCAATTTTAGGGCCATGTAATTGTGGATATTTTGAATATTTTGTACGGTGTGTCTTTTATTGTAATTAAAAAAAAGATGATCTTCCCGCCTTGTTTTTCATTTTTTGAACAATAAATTAATTTGTTTAACTATATTCCTTTTGTGCTAATTTAAATTCTCCCCTCATCATTTATTTTGGATTAATGTAGGGTAATTTGTTCATGTATCTTTTTTCTCTGCTCCCTTCTGGAGTAGAGAATATTTCCGTTTCCGTTGCCAATATTTATTTTTGATTTAGATCCATGACTGCGGATCATTATTTAATTGTGTGCAGTTTCCTCTAAAGATTACAGTAAAGGTAGAACTGTTTGCCTTACTTAGAGAATTAAAGTTTTGCTTAAGGGAACTGTATACTTCTGCCACTGTGTGGATATCGCCGTAATTAGATTTTGTGAGTAAACACGGCTAGTTAAAAGTCAAAAGAAGAGCGGGAGAGTTTCAACCTGTGTGCGGCCGTGCTCCACAATTTTATGTTGTAGACATGTTTTAAATTATACTTTTTATTTTGTGACATGGAGTCAGCTTCATTTTATTTAACTATTTCAATGTGAGCAAAATTTAAGTACATTCTCATCCAATGCTGTGATTTTAATTTCTTAAAAAATGTTTCAAATGTTTGTATAGTCTATGGGACTTAACTACGGGGTCATCAGTCCCTAAACTTACAAACTACCTATGTACTACTTACGAACTAGGGCGGCACAAATATCCATGCCCGAGGGGGGTTCGAACCCCCGACCGTAGTGGCCGTGTAGACCGTGACTGGAGCGCCTTAGTCTCCTCGGCCACCGAGGTCGGCTTTAATTTCTAACTTGTTTTAGAAACATTTATGTATTTTACTATTATTCATATGATTTGTGTATTATATTTTGTTACGAAATAAATCTGAAGAAGGCACAATTACTTTTGACGAAATCTGAGTCAAAGTTTATGCATTTAAAGCATTTTATGCAACTGGTCGGCTGAAATATTGTTGACTTTTTGAATTTGAGCAATACTCAAGACGTGGTCGTACAAGCGTTTTATACGTAGTCTCATTTGCAGACGTTCATCTTTACTAAATTCTCCCAATAAACCGAAGTCGGCTGACTGCCTTACTACTGTCCTTACATGTTCGTTCCATTTGATATCGCTCTGCAGTGTTAAGCCTAGATATTTCATCGATACGATTGGATCAAGGATCTCACTACTAATGCTGTAATCGATCACTATCGGATTGCTTTTCCTGCACATGCGCATCACCTTACATTTTTCTACATTTAGAGCTAGCTGCCATTCTTCCCACCTACTAGAAATTTTTCTAAGTTATCCTGTATGCTAATGCAGTCAATTAAAGACGACACTCTCCGATACACCACAGAATTATCACTAAACAGCCGGAAATTACAAGTTACTTTATTCATCAGATCGTTTATATAGATAGAAAACAAGAGCGATCCTGTCACCGCATTGGAAGCCACTCACCCTGGATTTCTACAGCAGTGCCTACAAAACCTGCTCGAAGCGCCGGTAGGCCAACACGAAAACCTTCGACTCCGCCTCAATAAAAGTAAGAGCAAAGTCCTTTGGTTCCATCGCGAGAAGGCTCACGGTGTCATGGTGCTGGGTAGGGCTCTGTGTCTGTTTCATAACGAGGAACCTACGACGTGGCATCTTGCGCGGGAAAAGCGATTACCGCGAAGTAAACGGGTTGTACAGTTAATGACAAATGCTGGCGTCACGTCATGGATTGTTACATCGCACTCTTTCGCGAAACCGACGATGATGACGATGCCATTCGCTCCCTCTTTCCAGAAATGGACCACACGCTTGACGACACTGACCGAGCTGAGTCAGGAGAGGAACTGTTAAGGCAGGATGTTGAAGCGACCCTGAAAGAGTACCCTAAGGGAAAGTCCGCAGGGCCGGGTGGATTAACATCAGTATGTTATCAAAGCTTCTGGGACATTGTCGGCGACAGGGTTACAACCATGATTAATGAAGTGCTTCAGGAGGTTGCGGTCTCAAGTTGTTTTCTCGAGGGTCGAATCGTGCCACTCCCTAAAGGGCAGGTTACGTGCAAAATCACCGACCTACGGCCCATTACCTGCTTGAACACAGATTACAAACTGGTATTCAGGTGTGTTGCAGGAAAACTAAAGTTAATAAGGAAAAAAAAATTAGTCCATTCCAATCGTGTGGCGTTTCCGGATGGAACATAATTCATACAACTGCCGCATACATGGACGTGGTTTCTTATACTACAGTTAATAGGGTATCAGCAGGGGTACTGTCGACTGCATACGCAAGAGCATTTGACGGGTTCAGTCACATCTACGTATGGTGTGTGATGCGGAAGTTCGACTTCGGTCCGTGGTTCATCCAAGTTATATTCAAATGTTCAAATCTATTGGATTCAAATGCTGGGTTATTAGTCCGTAGCTTACAAACTGCTTAAACTAAAACTAGCCTAAGGTCAACACTCACATCCATTCCCGAGCGAGCATTCGAACCTCCGACGCGGGAGACCGTGCGATACGTAACGTGGCGCTTCAGACCGCTCGGCTACTCCCGCGCGGCTGCAAGTTATTTAGAACTTATTAACTGGTGCAACCTCAGTTGAGGCAATCAATTGATGGACGTCGCCGTCTATCGCAGTACAACGCTCAGTTTGATAGGTTTGCCCAATTTCCATGTCCTTATTTGCTCTGGTGATGATCCCCTACTGTGAGCATTTGGACGTGGACTTAGGGGCGTCCATATCCACACTGTAACTAAACGTGTGGCGCCTATGCGGATGATGTTGGCACCTTCTTGGTAAAGCCTCCTCCCGTCGATATCACCCACGAAATTCTGTAGTTTTACGGTTGCTTCTGGTACAGAGATAAATTCGCGGGAAACTGTACATCTCTCATCAGGACAATACGGAATAGCCTTCAGAAGGCTGTGGTACCATGTTGTTCAGGACCGCAATGCGTTAGGGCTAACTCTCAATGCATGACTCCAGGAGAAGCAGGCACAGACCTGATGACCAATATTTGCCATGATCAGAGATCTGTGTAGAAGACACGGAGCTTGTCAACTCCACCTGCACCAGAGACTGACACTGACTAATACCTACGTCCTGTCAAGAGCTTGGTAAGTGGCCCAACTTATGAGTGCACCCAAGCGCATGGGCAGGGCACCATCGCCAGCTGTATATTTGTGGTACCATGAAATTTTTAAAGTACGAGCTACGAAGTGCGTCCTGGGAAATGAAGTTGGGGCGGGCTTAGTCGACTTTCCCCGGAACTGCGCGGTACTTTTGGTGCACCGCACGGCCACGCTGTGCTCCAGCCATCCGCACGTATCTACGGCGGCACTACTGGACCTCTGCCGACATAAATTGGAGACACCCCCTCTCGCAATATGTGATATCCCTTTCAAGTTGTCCTTCGTCCGGGACTCGTCAGAAGCTACGTCTTGGGTATCGCTAAAGATCGCCAAAGAGCGGCTCAGCGCCAGTGTGCAGCTCTTCTGCGACGACCTCCTGTACATAGTGTACGCCAGAGAACAGTGAAATGGACTCAGTGTGGGCGAACGTCAACAACGCAATTCTGCCGACACAAATGAGTGTTTCGTGGTACCGGCTGGTGAACAATACACTGGCAACAAACCAGCGGCTCGCAGACATCCGCTTTCGGGCATCCGTCGACTGTTGCAAAGAGCCACGTCTCTGACACCAGGGAGCACCGTCCTCTGTGTCCGCATGTCTTGGCAGTGTGGTATCTCTGTCGTAGAATGGTGGCTCTCATCAATAGGACCAAACCGGGAAACGTGCGATTCAACTGATTCAAGACGCCGGACGTCAATTCGTATCCCAACAACAAGCCTAACGCCACTGTGTGGCAGCTACGCCATACTGCATACGCCTTCATCGAACTACAACTGATTGATGAGACCCCGTGTCTCGCAAATTTGTAGGAAAATCATCGGAGGGTTCAGCAGCGTAGAAAATATCGAGAACTCCTTACAAACTTTTATCAGTGTCATTTTTTCATGCTTATCAGACAACAGTGAATGTTTAACGGGAATACGTTACCTGGAAGACATTCTTCTGTCTTTCTCATCCTTTTATTATAATAATGGAAAGTCCAGGTTGGAATTAATAATATAGTAAGGACAGTTTACAACTCACCGCAATGACGTGGCGACGAGCTGCGACAGGCACATACAAAAGACACACACATACAACACTTTCAGCTACCGGCCTTGGCCTCCTTCAGAGTAATAGAACACTCATGCAATCACACAGTCACACATCACAGTCATACAACCATCACCTCAGGCACCCGGATTCGGAGTGCGGCAGCCGGAAGTGATGGTTGTATGACTGTGTTGTGTGACTGTGTGATTGCATGAGTGTTCTATTACTCTGAAGAAGGCCAAGGCCGATTGCTGAAAGTGTTGTATGTGTGTGTCTTTTGTATGTGCCTATCGCAGCTCGTCGCCACGTCTTTGCGGTGAGTTGTAAACTGTCCTTACTATATTATTATCCTTTTATTATTAATATTTACCTTTTCCTAGTACACTAGTTTCATTTTTGACGGACTGACTCTTACGTCATAACAGAAGAATGTTAGTACTTTGTTTTTTCCCTTTATTTTAATTATTTTGATACATTATTTATCCATTGCCTATGAAGGCTTCTGTTTTTGCTTTAGTGGTCCTCATCGTGATTACCGTTTTATTTTTCTATTTTGTACATGTAGGTAATGGCAACGAATTACCATGCTTGAAGAATCGTGCATTACCTTTTTGTAATTTCAGGTGCGTTGTCTGGGTTTCATTCTCGTAGTGTATGTGAAAAGTACGTAGGAAGAGATGCCAACTGGAGATGCAGACACAGTCAGTCTGTTACTCTATTTCTACGTCAGGCGTTACAAGAAGAATAAGTCTTGAATGAGACTTTTAATCTCTTTGATTTAGTTAGTTCTTCTTTTGTTGTGAGTCCCCTCCTATGAACATATCTTTGGGTAATTCAGCACGGTGGTCGATATGACCCGGGAATTCCACCACCCACAGCAACTGGTGTTTTGGTGGCCGCTCTGTTCCTTTGAGAATTAGTGGATTTCCTGTAACGTTATATCGTACGTCACAAATGACGTTTTTTTCTTTAGAAAGCAGCTTTGAAGCTAGCCGAAGATTGCGTTAATTGGTCAGAGAAAGAAAAGGCTATAAATGAGACGGGTGGTTAAAATAATGATTTTTATTTTTTAATGGGATAAGGTGACCGCTAGCCCGAAGCGTGAAATGCTGGTTTGAATCTCGGTCCAAAACATATTTTCAACTTCGTTGTTGCATAGTTTTCAACTCCCTGAAACGGTCGAAATGCTTCAATATTTCGATTTAGTAAATTTACGGGTGTTACTGTAAATTAATGGTGTCTATATTCTCAAATATGTGCGAAAAGAAGAGACACCATATCAATAACCTGCTTAGTCAGAATGTGCTTCCTGTCAACCTCTTTTTCAGAGGTCTGTACTCCCTTTTGCCTGCTTCATTTGCTCCATTTTTATGTTTCATCCTTACACCAATTAAATTTAGTATCTCCTGTTATACCCAGTGATTTCTATTAAGCTTTGTTCTTCTGCCTATATGATCCTCTGCGGCATTCATTGTTCTATCTCTCGGAGCTACCTATTCTTCTTCTGTTGTACTACTTTCCCCCGTTTCAGCCAATCCTTGCCTGACACTTTCTCTGAAACTCTCAACCATTTCTGGTTCCTTCAATTTGTCCATGATTCACCTACTTCATTTTCTAAAATTTTGCAATCTCTTAAGTTTTAATCTGCAAGTCATAACCAATAATTTATGGTCAAAGTGTATATCTGCCCCTAGATATATTTTACAGTTCAAAATCTGTTTTTATAAACCTTTGCCACACCATATGAAATCAATCTGTTACCTCCCGGTGTCTCCTGAGGCCTTCCACGTATACAACCGTCTTTCAGGATGATTACACTAAGTGTTTGTGACGATTAAATTGTGCTCTGCAGAAAAATCTACCACGCGATATCCTCTTTCAGTCATTTTCACCGGTCCATATTCACCTACAATACTTTCTTTTCTTCCCTTTCTATGAGAGCCAGGGTCTAGGATTATGTGAAAGCGTTGGTCTCGGGTTGGGGACAAGCAAGCTCTAATAAAACTTGTATTGAAACGAAGAAATCTATTTAATGCCACTTCCAGGAAAACGCCTCAACTACGACCTGCCATGCCGAAGACGTCATCGCAAAAAAAAAAAAAAAAAAAAAAAAAAAAAAAAAAAAAAAAAAAACCCTTCTTTTTTTAATTTATCAGCAACAGCTTTAGTAATTAAATTAAAATACTATCAGTCAATACTGGTAGGCTGAATACAACATGATTAACAACAGAACACACACACAGCAGGTCGATCAAGCAGTTTACTATTTAGTAAGAAAATAGCGAAATGGCAGGCAAGCCCATTTGACTGTCCCCACTTCCCAGTTTACACAATTCGTCAATTGGTTAATTGCAAGCCCTTTTGTCAATTTACATACAAGCATCAAACATGTAAAAATTGGCAGACCAAAGATCGTTTAAAGAAAACGAGGTGTGATAAACCGTGCGCAAATTTTAACCCTTATATTAAGAACTTTCCTTTAAAGAATCAAGCAGTCATGATTGTGTTTAAAACTTGAAACATTTAAGAGGAAATTCGTTTTGGATCCAACAGTAACAGGTCAAATACCACTGAAACATTAAACATTTAAATGAGAACTTTCTAGAAGGAACAAACACAGACAGGCACCTCGCAGAAAACCACAGCTCGACCCTTAACTTTCAATTTACTAAGCTTTCTTAATTTCCGGACACCAATCCTACCAAGTAAGTACACGCGTCAGTAAATACAGTTACAGAACCTTTTCAGTGAAACAATTAACTGACGAAGCCACTGATCGCGCACACAGACAACTTGACCTCGTCCAGCGTACATTCGCAAATATTCTCGATCGGGAACTCTTCTTGTCCGACGCGTTGTCCCGTCCCGGAAGACGTCGGATAGGTCGAACACTTTAGGACGGTGACTCTCCGTCTCACCGACCAGTTGTCTCAAGGCGGTCCCAACAATAGAGCCAACAACGGCGCTGCTACCCCCCCGACGGCTCCGCCTGACGCTTCCTGGCGGTGAATCGGCCGTCGATGTCGTGGTTGCGAGCGCAGGTTTTAACTGCGGCGCTCCTCGTCACGGAATAACCGTCACACTTTCCTACTATCGAATTCCAGTCCCTCATCACAATCAACTTTTCCTCTTCCTTAACGTCTGACTAATTTTAATGGTAACTAATTTTTAAGCAACGCCTTCCGGTTTCCGTTACTTTACAGGGTTACATTCCTGAGACCCCGGGATATCTTGGAAAAGTTATTTCATTTATTTGCCCTTAATGGTACTACCACTTGCAAGAGTTAGTCACTCAGTCGTTCTCTATTTACACTTTTAATAAATTAGGCTTAAGTTACACACTATTAAAATAGGGACAGAAAATCTTTGTTACTTTACTGCAGGTAAAATATTCTCACAATATAACTAGCTAGCCTGCCGTTATTCTATACTGCGAATTACGTAGGTAACACGCTGATTTCGCTTGCTCATTTCACTGTATAAGGTTACCGTGGCCGACAGCAGTGCCGTCGTACGCTAGGCGACCGCTTTTGTGTAGCTGTGCTGTTGAATTATTACGTTAGCAAAACGAGGCCGTTCTCGCATTTCAACGTCCTTTGCTTTGGGCGCAGCAATGGGATGAGCGGAATAAAGGAGCGGCGCGAGGGGAGCGAATGGCAGGGGGAGTGCCCACGAGTCCGAGTAATATTGAATTTCGGCGAGCAGCGCTCGCAGTGCATCGTCTCGCGAGGGGCCTACCGCGGCGCGCCGACGAGAGAGGCCTCGGGACCCGGACACGATTCGGGCTGCCGGAACACCTGTTGACCGCGCCTTGCCGAGGGTAGGGTTACCGCGCGGGGCAGGGCGGCGGACGAGACGCTGCCTGCGGTGCTCCCTCCCGCTCAACCATTGTCGACATGTCCGCAAAACCGTACCACTAACCTACTCAACGCAACAAGTTACTCCCTTCCTCCAGTAAGCACGTTGATGCGGAAATGTTTACTTTCAGGGGTAGCGAAGTTTGAAACGGCATCAGCACAGAGCCTAACATACGAAAGACGAAACTCCCATGTATTTCTGAAACTTGTCAACAGTAGCATTGCCAAGCTGCTGTGTTGTTATAAACATACCGCGGAACGACGAGCACTGAATTTATATTTGAAACAGCACTTTCAAAATAATATTTCGTGGCACTAAAAGTTTCAGCAGTTATCAGAAATATACTCCAAGAGCCTCTGTTCGTTGCAGACGATACAGAGACTAATTTTGCAAAACTTATATTTTTGGACAGGGAAGAAAATCTTTATCAATTGATAAATTGGGGGACTGATGGCCATAGTAGTCTAGTCCACCTAAAACCCCCCATACCAACCAACAATTGATAACTTTTAAAACATTGTCTCTCAAAGACAATCGCAATAGCATTACCACTATTTCATGTACGTTCCTTCCGACTGCAGTTAATCAGCAATTTCAGCGGAGCGTGCTTAGTTTCATACTTAACTTTCACAAAAATTATAAATCTATACACACAGATATTTGGACCGTTACCTATTAGTCTGAAAACGTGAACACGTAGTTACAATTATATGCTATGCCTATGTATATACTGCTGAGCAATTGTTGATATTAGCACGTCATATTCCTGAAGATATACAGTTTAATACCTGAAAATCTTCTAAAGACATCATGATAGGTAGACCAGCTATAAAAGCAAGAAGAAGGCGAAAAGGGAGCTTTAAATGAGGTGTATAACCTAACCTTCAAAACATAAACATCTTGTCTTCTTCTTAATATACTGCCATGTCCGAAAACCTCTATGAAACATCCTACAACATGGAAGTATACACCGAGCATGCGTATATAATGAAACGGGGTGTGCAAATTGCGTTATTGCCTCTTCATTTTCCGCACATTTTTGTACACATTTTATTATTTTTATCGTAAATTAATTATCAATTGTGAATGGACTTGTGGCATTACTTGCATTCAATTTAATTGACGGTCTGCACCATGTTTCTAAGAAAACATGGAAAAATAACAAATGATTTTAATTGGGCTTAGTGGCATACAGTTGCGACCTGATCACACAAATTATCTGTTTTCTACTTCTTTGAGGTGTATGTTCTTCATTGATGCACCATTAATTTTACTGCACTGTCTCTACTGCTCATCTGTTCCTAGTAGATTATTGCTTAGATATACCGAGTAGCCGCGGCGGAATGGCCAAGCGCAATGTGGCACTATGTTGCGATGCGTGAGGCCCTTCCCTGTCGGGGGTTCGAATTCCCTCTCGGGCATGGATGTTTGTGTTATTTTTAGTATAAGGTAGTTTATGAGTAGTTCGTAAGGTTAGGTACTGATGACCCCACAGATAAGTCTCATAAGCTTTTGAACAATATACCAAATAAAACTCCTCCAAATTAATTGGTGGGAATTGCAAATAAACGTAATCAAGACGAAACGCTGGTATCAACTATTTTATACAGAGCTATCACAAATAAACACTCTAACCAAAGACTATACTTAATGTAACTAGTGAACATACGAAAGCATACAGAGAAATAATGCTACATTAATCTATACAATACGATAACAAATTACTAATATGAGTATACAATAAGTGGCTATTCCTAAATGGGTATCTGAACCAATAATGATATCGACCCAGAAACCATTGAAAGTAACCTTTTAAATAATATAAGTACTTGCGCAACAGAAATTTATCTAACTGCTGGCTCCTTTAGGGAGCAACCAATGTTTGAACAAATACAAATAACACATATAAAAAGAATAGATAATTAAACATGGGATGGGGAACATAAAATTATAAAACAGAGGTTTGATACTTTAAATCATTATCTATTCAGTAAAATGAACAAGCAAATGAATGTGGGGAGACCATATTAAGCACAATAAACAACACACCTTGTACAAAAGTGTAATTAAATCATAAAGTTACTGCCCATAATAAAATTGTTTCTGCTCTTTATGAATATGGAGGTAACATGGAAGGAAGCTTGCAAATACACAGTCGATAGGGAAAGCACATTCATTCACTCACTCATTACTCATGTGGCAACTCCTGTTAGCAGAGTGAAATGAAGCATTGGCGGCATATTGCCGAGGTGGCGGATGTCTTGTAGCACTATTACAAACACACTCTGCCCCAAACGAACTCATGTTTAGGAAGGCAGCAGCATCCTATTCTGAAGTCACATGTGGCGTTCGACCACAGTGAATTTCCAAAAGAAATTAATTTAGAATTGGCAACTAAAGCACACATGGAAATTCATATAGAAGAAAGCTAGTAACAGTAAAAGCATGGCTTAAGGCTGAAGTAATGACCGTTACAAAAGCAAGTTTTGCAATCGGTCATACACAGATAGGAAAGACGGAATCAAACCAGAAAAATTGGATAAAAATGAAGCATACTTGCAGATACAGACACAACATTAAAATGTTAGTTAAAAACAGCAAGGACATTCAAACATACTAAGTTTACAGAAAGGCTGAAGGCCACACACGTAAATTCTAACTTGAGAAAAACCGGACACAGAATCATCACTGGAATGAAAATGCAAATACTAAATTTAAATTACTGGAATTCTGTAAATTAATAAACACTTCACTTCACATGGCGACAGAATTACTCAAGACAACTATCACTGATAAACCAAGACTGCCTGATCACAAAGAAAGCAAAGTCCTAACAGTATGCCTTCCTCTCAGGATGACTCCACAATGCACTCACCTCGGCCAGTGGATGAAGAGTGCTATGTAGCCGACTTTATTTACTAAGTGCAAATATAAAACAAATAGACACTGGGTTGGTTTACAAATGTGCACTAATAAATTGGTGCATCTCTGTAATGAGTTAGAAGTACTACAGATTTTAAGAGAAATAATTAAAACATCACTCACAAGTGATGATTAAAAGATGTTACACAATAAAAGCACATAGGTTAAGGCATGAAATACACAAAGCAAACAAAATTCAGAATTATACCTGTAAGGTGTTGCGCCAGGCAGCAACACATGAAAAGCTGGATCTGTCTAGCCAACACCTGTGCAGGGCATCGTGCAGCAGCGATGGGCAGTCATGGTCTCAAAACGCCGTGCCTCCATGACACTGCCCAGAAGGGCACTTGCAGCCATAGTTGACAGTGGTCACTCCGATCACCAGGAGATTTCTCGCAGACTTAGGCGACCAGACATCCCGCCAGCTGATAGTCTCTGGCATAGTGACAGTAGGAAAGAGATCTCACACTTTATTGTCGGCAGCTGGCTGACCATACACTGCGACCTTCTCCTTATGGCACCAATCAAGATCCAAGTGGTCACCAACTATCTGTGGGTCGATGATATAGGCTGCTTCACAATTGAATGCTATAAACCCAGGTTTCCTGAGGCCTTCTGAAATTCGAAGATGGGCCTTCAAGAGCACTTATAATCTTTCTTGCGAAGCCCATGCACCATGTAAGACGCTACAGCATCATAACGTTCTATGCTTGCCTCAAGAGATCTCCAACTGTGTCTGTATGAGAAGACTAGCAGTCTCAACAGAGTTGCAGCCAGCTCGGCAGTTAGTGTCATCCTCTCGACAACACAAGAGACATGGCTGGGTTGGTAGGGCATTGATCCTTGCATGTGAGCAGGAGATATAGTCCCGGCCACTCATGAACTGGTAAATGTTGGATACCCGGCTGTGCTGCCCTGGTGTCTGTTCAGATCTCCGCAGCACAGCGCCATCCACCGATGAATATAATGAGGTCGGCCCATATCTTGCTAAGTTGGTAACTGGTCTCCATTACAACGTCATTCTACCGCAAGGATTGATCAAGGGGAAGGATCTCATGTTAGAGAGAGACTTGTGACGGTTCATTTCCGGGACTCCCAGCACCCCCAGGTATGCCAGCCACCTTCTTCTGAGGAGGGAACCAAGCAAGCGAGCAGATGGAACTCCCAGGCCACCATACTTCATCGGGGCATGAAAGTAAGCCACTGGAGTGTCCACAGGGAGGCGCAGCCAAGATCCTATGGCTGCACTGACAAAAACATCCAGATAGGAGAGCACCCCCAGTCGAGTCCTTGCCAAGGTCAGGCCATGGTATAAACCCAGCATGGAGTCTCTGCTGAGGCTTTAACGGCGCCTGCTGAATGATGTCAAGCTGCTTGGCGACCTTCTGCTGAAGATCGAACAGACTGCGACCTAACATTGTGAACTGCAGGCCCAGGTACTTGAATGTATCACCCATGGAGAGAACTGGAATTATGTTATTTCCAGCGGGAAAGGTAACTATCCCATCGACCTTGGTCTTCTTCTCCCTCCCAGATGGAACCAGAGAGAGGCTGAAGCACATCGAGACCGAGGTCAGCGAGGGCCGATGTTGCGATGGTGAGGAGCTCCTGCAGTTCACCTTTCGTCTCGGTGAAGAGCGACAGGTCATCAGCGAAAGCAGCAGCAGTGATACGCCGACCGAGAGGAGGGCGCCAATATGCTCGGGGAGATGGGAGAGGAGGAGATCAATACACATACTGAAGAGGATAGGGGACAAAGGATCACCTTGCCGAACACCGCTTGAGGGCAGCACTAGACCTGACGACCCTCCAGCACAGCAGATAACTGCGGAGCCCCCCCTCCCCCATATCAGTCCTGAATGTAGTCGACGAACCCGACCGGAAGACCATGAGCTCACAGTACTGGCCCCAGTGCATCATGGTCCAATGAGCCAAAAGCCTTCGACATGTCCAGGGAGGTAGATAAAGCGAGGCCCCGCCTTCCTGCGCCTGAGTCATCGCCAGATCTAAAATGAAAGTGTTATGGAGCATCCCATCCTGGGGGATGAAAGCCCGCTGACGACCATCCAAAACACGGCATCTCATAAGAGCCCAGTCATGACTTTGTGAAAAGCCCTGGCCTGGACCAAGCACACTGTGATATGTTTCCGTGGTACTCTTGGGCAGCAAGGTGGTTTGGACTTGCAGGAAAGGAAGGGAATGGGTCAAGAGGAAAAGATTCAGGACATTGACCAAAACTTCACGTGGAAGACGGCGAAGATGGGAAGGGGTGAACCGTCAGGACCTGCAGCAGGATTGAGGCAGAATTGCTGAAGCCGCCTCCTCTGACGTAATGGGCGCCCAGAGCTCACTAAATGGCACCGACCTAGAGGAAGGTAGCAAGGGAGATGACTGCAGAATAATAGCCCTTGGGCCACGGGGCCTGAACAGAAAAGCAGTAAAAAGATCTTTCCAAAAATTGACCAGCCCAGGAACAAGAGGGAGCTTCTGAAGAAGGGTACCATCTAATAGGCCATTAATACAGCGGGCAGGGCTCTTCTTAAAGGCCCGCTGAACCAGGGCATACTCCCACCTCCTCTGAGGTGGTAGCATCGCAAAGATGGTGTTGTGACCAACTGCTGGACCCAAAGATAAAGTTTCGTCCAAATTGCGAAACCCGGGATCAGACTACGACAGGCCTGCGAGAAAAGACCAGATGGACTGGTCAACATCGTCCTTACAGGGAGGAACTGAAGCAGAAGAAGAGGAATAAAGAGCAGGCGGAGATGCATCCTGGGGGTGCTCACGTTCATGTAACGATGATATCTTCGCAGCGACGTTAGCTACTATTCCCTCCTACTCAGCAGATCTACGCTGGCCCTTAATAGATTCAAGAGAAAGGTGACGAAAGATCTTAGCAAAACGTTCCCCCTCACACACCGGATGTAGAGCGCGCTAAAACCCATACAGATCGCATTCAGAGCATAGTGTCTACCAACCCTCGCTACCCAAGAAGATAATACCCTCTTCTAGAGTTTCCTGACAGTTCTCTTGTCACCTCTTTCGTCCAAGATTAGGTTGGTACTCCACTACCAACACGGCCACCTCGCCAACTTGACTAGTAAGCTTGTCTCTGGCCACCCAGCAGACGCCAACCCAGATGACAAACGCAGCCATGCGTTCTTAACTAAAGTAAACGAGGCTTAAACGGCGAAGCGGTGACTAAGCCATTGCGCGGCAGTCAGTCAATATTAAAAGCAACCTTCCACATTCACATGAACACACAAGTTCAATCACACGGAAGGAAACACTTACAAACATGAGCCATTGATCATTAATAAAAATAATAAGGTAACTGACATACAATGAAATAATATTAATGGTGCAGAAACACTTTAGAGGCATGAATGGCTCAAAATGGAACACGAGCACACACTCAGTGGACGTGTTTCACGGTGTTCACACTAAATCACATTCTACTAGGGGGGGGGGGAGGATCTATGATGTCTATTCGTGTACACGTACCCCAATATTCCTACAATTCTGCAATAACCTCTCCTAAATGGCCCTAGCTATATGCTGGCATCACTTTTCCCACACCACTGAGGCTGAAGACTGCGGTCTTCAAACAGAAGCCGAAAAGACGCAACTACGAAAATAAGTCGCTTCGTTCTGTTAGGTAGATACGACATTTATCTAGACATCCGTCTCTGTTATCTCGATAGAAAACAGTACCAGTCAATTTCATCAAGTCGGCTAGTACTCAGCGCAAAGTTACTCGAGTATAAATAATATAGGAGTGGGGAGTTCAGGTGTCCCGAGACAGGAAGAAAATGTGCCACAAGTGCGTCGGTACGACTAGATTGACAGCTGGTGACCTATCGGCAGCTTTTCGTAAGAGAGTCCAAGTTCACTGTGGCTACAAACTACGGTACCACAGCACAAATTAAAACACGACGTTCCACTGTCGTCCGTCCCACACGCAATCTCGTAAACGAGTCCCGACTGTCGGCCGCGTCTCGCAACATCTCGCGAGCAATTGCTCACAGACGTTGCCATACAAACCCAGCTGCTGCAGGCCGCTCCCCGTGGTTACGCTCCCATCCCTCAGCCCTGAATGGGCGGACCAATGAGCGGACGAGCACCCAAGATTAATCGACATAGCTGGCGTTTTAAATTGAAATGGCCAATCACAGGGAGTTCAACAGACGCCACTTACCTTACCCCCTCCCTCGAGACGATTTCCCGGCTGGGTACACATTTTCAGCTTTGCCCAATCGCAGTTGATGTCATATATTCTATGAATATTAAATAATAATAACAACTGCAGGATCAGAAGTGACGTCTGTTCTCTCGGAACAGACGCCACTTGTATATATATAATATGCCGGTGACGGGCAATGATCCTATCGTTAGTGGGGAGGGGTGGGCAAGTTTGAAGCCCTTACTCTTACGGGAAGTAGTTTCATAACTACGAGTTTGAGTACTGTGGGCAGGGCGAAGCTGGGAATTTGTATCTGACGGGAGGCGTGCCTAGGTAGTCCTTGCAGGTGCGGTGATCACTGTGTCCCCAGTGTTATAGTTGGCCTTGGGCCGTGCTAGCGTGCGCACCTGCGCCGCGCGCCGCTTAACGCTCCGCTCCGGGGTTTGTTTACTTCCGCGTCGCGGTATTTGTGTGTATTGAGTCCCGCATTCACGAACCTCATGGCGCACGCTTACCGCCGTGCGACGATCAAAGTAACGTTTCAGGCTGAACATCCACGACCAAGAGCTTTTGAAATCGAACAGTTCATACGAGAAGATCTTCGTTTGAACCCACAAGACGTGATCGGAATACACTTTTCAATCACGGGAAGCATCGTCTATATCAAGATGACGACAGAAGCGCTATGCACTGAAGTTATCCAACGACATAACACCGGACTGAAGTTCAAGCACTCTGATGGACACATCGGTGCCGTAACGGTCGATCATGTAGGATTCGGATTACGTACTCTACGGGTGTTTGAGCTCCCGTTTGAAGTACCTCAAGAAACGGTCATTGCAGCCTTCCAACCGTATGGTAACGTCGTTGGTCACCTCGCAGAAAAGTGGCAAACATTTACGACCTACCAGGTATTAAATGGTGTGCGTCAGATACAGATTGAGCTGAAGAAACACGTTCCGTCGTACCTGATGATTGGTGGTGTGCGGGCCATCGTTATGTACGATGGCCAGCCACGAACATGTTCAGGATGTGGCGAGGAAGGCCATGTCCGGTCCGAATGTATGCGCCGACGTTTGGTACAGACACCACTAGGTGAGGTGGCCTCAGCAACAACGGTCACGTCCCTACCCGTCACCTACGCTGCAGTTGCACAGAACCACGTAACACAACTCCAGGCTACGCCTAAACCTACGTTGCCTGTACCCAACGCAGAAGAAAATACTGACGACACAAGCACAGCACCGCCTCCAGCGCCCTCACCAGAACCGGTAACAATAGAGGCAACTCCGAATGACTCTGCTGGTATCATGGACATCGACCTAAGTGTGGTGCCGACGTCCGCTTTCGTACAGACGGGTGCGGCGATAGAAGAGGAACAACCAAATTCTGATTCAGAACAACACATCCGAAAACAGCGGTCACCTCGGAGGCGTAAGAAACGCCGTCGAACACCCTCCGCTGACGGCCTCCATCAGACGACCTTTTCGGATACCGAACGAATGTCTGACAGTGACGTACCATTTTCCGACCAGCAGCAGGATGATACTGCCACACTGGACAGTCCTACGGCGACGCACCATACCTCAAATCAGGACATAACATCCTTGATGTCAGCACCTAAGAACGACCTTACCCTCACAGCACCGCTTGGAGCATGCGCCTCGTCCGTTACAGACCAACGCCAGCACACGTCATCGACATCCACATCATGGGCCGACGATGTTGGCGAAGGAGCGGATCAGACAGCTAACGTGGCCGAGCGGGTGCATCCCATGGAGGCACCAGATTTGGTACCCAACTAAGAATTGCGGCAACTGTGGGAGACACGGCAAGTCAGCGACTTTCGGGAGCCGCTGCAACGCCTTCTGTAAACCTTGCAAGTATCCATCCGCAGCAATATCGTATCGCCACGATGAATATGGCCACCATTCGCGCCCCACACAAACTGGCGATGTTTCGAGACACCATCTACTCAAGTGATGTTGATATTGCGCTCCTACAGGAGGTGTTTGTCGCTGATTTTCTCATCCCTACTGGTTACACTGGCTATGTTTCACACGCCTCAGACACCGGCAGCGGCGTCGCCATCCTCCTACGCGATGGCATTCCAGCAGACGACGTCGTTTACCTCCACACTGCTCGGGGAATGGCTCTTACTGTATTTGGAGTGCGTATCATTAACATCTATGCACCATCCGGCTCCAGCCACCGTCGAGACCGCAATACATTCTTCGCCGAGGATATCACGCCGCTATTTATGGGTCCACAGGATGACTTGGTATTTGGCGGGGATTTCAACTCGACACAAGGGCCCACCGACCAACTGCCACAACATTCACCCTGTGCGGCTCTCTCCGTGGTCATCGACAAACTACAACTCGTTGACACCTGGACAAAGCTCTACGGAACTCGCCCTGGCTTTACGTTTTACACCGCCCATTCCTCGAGCCGCCTGGATCGCATATACCTCACCCGCTCTCTCGCAGGTGGAACCCGTCACGCGGAAGTCTGGCCCTTAGCCTTTTCAGATCATGAGGCATATATCTGCGACGTTAGTCTCGTCCGACAGCGTGTGTGGCATAGTCGTGGCCTGTGGAAACTAAACGTGTCTCACCTGACCGCTCCAGACTGTCGACATATCATCGAAAGTGCGTGGGCACAGTGTTTACGCCGTCGTAATGCCTATAACTCCACTCTATCTTGGTGGCTCTCCTGTGCAAAGCCAACGCTGCGCAAGTCGCTGATGAATTACGGCCGGGACATCAAGACATGGCGAAACAACACTTTGAATTTTTATTATTCCATTCTTCGAGAATGTGTGACGATGCCTTTCTCACCAGCCAGGCAGACGATGGTTCACCGTACAAAGGCCCAAATCTCTTTGATAATGCGCCGCCACATGGAAGGAACTGTCATCCGATCTCGTACAAATGATAGAATAGGTGAAGAACATCTGTCGATGTACCATCTCATCCAGGAAAGACAAAAACGACGCCGGGCTCTGATACACGCCCTGATTGACGCGGAAGGTCACCGGCACGATACCCAATACTCCATCGGTCAGGCGTTTCATGCCCATTTCACAAGACTATATGAAGCTGTTCCGCATTCGCCAGAACTGATTTCAGAAGTCGCACAACTTATTCCAAGTACTCTCCCAGTGGAGGTGGCACGTGAACTCCAGGAAGGCGTGACCACGGATGAAGTACTAGAAGCAATTAAAATGGGGCATAACAATAGGTCTCCTGGGCCCGACGGTATTCCCGTTGAATTTTATAAAAGTTTTGACTATTTGTTAGCACCTACATGGACGACGATCGCTCAAGAACTAATGTCCCCAGCGACTGATGTCCCTAAAACCTTCCTTGAAGGCATAATTATTCCTGTACACAAACCGAACGGGTCATCCAGAATACAAGATTATCGGCCTATAACTCTGCTTAACAGCGATATGAAAATATTTACACGGTTGTTGGCCTCACGACTCAAGAAAGTTGCACGGTACGTCACATCCTGCGACCAGACGTCCTTAGGAGGAGACAACAATATCCATACGGCTCTTTGCCGCTATCGAGACATGATAGCACTTGCCCGATATCAACGACTTCCTGGTGCCCTGGCTTCACTTGACTTTAGCCAGGCCTTCGACCGTGTTGATCACTCCTACTTACAGACAGTTCTCCAGCACATGGGTTTCCCTGGCGACATTATTGCAGTAGTTATGCGCCTTCTGACTGGCGCGACCTCCAAAATCATGTTCAACGGTCGCCTCACCCCACCCGTGGTTATAACACGATCCGTCCGACAAGGCTGCCCACTTTCAACTATATTATACGCCTTTGCTTTAGAACCATTGCTCCAGGGACTACGCCAACGTTTGGAAGGTATGAGTTTACATGGGAACCGATTCTGTTGTACAGCTTACGCCGATGACATCGTCCTTTACCTACGCACTGAGAACGACGTACGGGCAGCCCTGACGTGGGTGGCCACTTATGGCGAGGCATCAGGCAGCTTGCTCAACGTCTCAAAATCCAAGGTCTTGCTCATCGGCGAGGGCCTACCAGAGAGAAGCATCGCTCCTCTAAGTGTAGCCACAACCGTTAGATGTCTTGGCATAGATTTTTCAGCCGATCTCCGCCGCTCAGCAGCGATCAACGGTCGGCGATTGCTTCAGAGAATCAGGGGAAGTCTGGCAGATCACCGGCTACGATCCCTCGACATAGTTCAACGTACACAATATGTGAACGTCTATCATGCCTCTCGCATACCCCATGTTGCTCAAGTGCTACCGATCCCAACTCTCCTGGCACGGCGTATATTGGCTGCGTTAGGCTCCTACGTCAGCTCCGGATTGATATTCAAAGTGCAATACGACGCCCTTGCACTCCCGCGGGAACGTGGTGGGGTGGGACTAACACATGTGCCGACCAGAGTCACGGCGCTCTACGTCAGCTCTCAATTAAAAATCTGGCGACGTTGCCCACAGAGTCTCACCGGTATACTATTCAATGCCTTTGCCCCGGACTCTTTGGTAGCCCCAGTGACGATTGCAGCCATTCCAGTTGCCTTCCATCATATCCGACGATTCTTCTTGGACCTTAGTTATGTATACAAATCTTTACCACCTCCTCGTTTGTCTCAGACTAAAACAGTATATGATCTGCTATAACAGTGTCGACCATCCAACCCGATCGAAATTAAGCATCCACAGTATATATGGCGGCATATATGGAAAGCTATTTACGAACGTTTTCTCGAATCAGACGTCCAGTCAACCTGGTATCTCACTGTGAACGGAAAACAAGTAAACCGACATCGCCTGCATCGGATCCATCTCGCCGATTCGCCCCTCTGCATTCACTGCGGAGTGGACGACACAGACGGCCACAGGTTCCACTGTGGTCAGGCGAACGATGTCTGGACGCTCGCTCGGCGAATTTTGGCGTTCCTTACTCGCCAAACACCCGCCCAGATCGACATCAACATGCTCCTATTTCCGGAGGAGACTTTCTACCCCACCACCAAAACACACTCGGTAAATTGGATTCGTGGCTACACGATCCGATACCTCTTTGATCCTGGCGAGAAATCAGTACTTGGATACTGGAACTTTCTTAATGAACGACACTGCGTCCTAACCCGTAACCCAAAGTACCAGAAATATTTTTCCAACTTTTTACGGAGTGCCTTTCACGACCCGCCTCGCAGCTGGAACGTCCAAGCGATGAGAAGATAAATCTGAACGCAACCAACCTGAACTGAACAGAACCCACAACGGAACATAATAATCAACGAGAAGACACGTTTGGACGATTTTAAGTATGCCGGCGGCATCACTACGGCGCACCTCTTGTCATATATTACAATATATATATATACATAAAGAATTAAAAAAATAAATAAATAAATAAATAAAGAATACCAAAGAGAAGAAGTTTTCCCAGCCTTTTTTTTCCTTCCAAATCTCATGAGTTTTATTTTATTTTATTTTCTTTATTATTATTTTTCTGCTTTCGGTAAAAAAAAAAAAAAAAAAAAAAAAGTGGTGTAGGGGTCAGCGCAACTGCCTAGAAAGCAGGAGACCCGGGTTCGAATCCCGGCTGGGTACATATTTTCAGCTTTGCCCAATCGCAGTTGATGTCATATATTCTATGAATATTAAATGATTTCCCCTAAGTTGCTAGGGTGAACTAACCCCGTGGAATTTGCGGTCCACCGCCCTGCGCTGTGCTGGGCCCAAAACACTAAGACGTTTATTTTACTATCATCGGCGCCGATCCCCCTCTAAAACTAGTTCGCGAAAACAGCCCTGTCATTAATATCACAGTAAAACTTTGTCGTCCTTTCCGACACATCAGTAGACGCTGGCAACTCGCGGCAATTGTCCCCCACTTACGCCAGACTGTCCCCCCCCCCCCACGTTGGCGGCTGTGGCCGTTGCCAACGTGTTCTGCGAAAGCCTCCGCTCAAAAAGTGCAGTTAGCCGGAAGAATGCACCACTGTGCTTTCTCCTTCTCCTGACTGTACCTCGCGAAAGCAGAGCTGCGGCCCTCTCTTTGAGAATGTTTTCCCCGAAAACGGGCATCATTCCACACTACCCTCTCATGAGAAGCCTCTTGCGCCAGCCCAGCTCTCCCCTGGCTAAAACTACTCTCTACTACCCAAGCCAGCTATCAAATATGTGCTAAATGAACCAATAAAAAGTTAAATTGGAGAAATAACAACTCACAAAATCCGCCCACCTTACAACATAAAATAAATTAATCAAAACAAGAGAAATAAGAAACAATTAATTTCCACCACCATTCAATTATCTTAATCATCTTCCTTTGAACATTAGCACAACAGGTTTAATTTCATTTCTGCTTATAAAGATTGTTTGGATGATACGATTTAGAGTCTGCCATTTTGAGTTTTATGTATTTCACTGTACTTTAGTTACGTGTTTATATTTTAATGAGAAAATCCACCACTAAGTTTTTAGTGACTAGGAAACATGACAGTAACAGTACTAAAAGTAGCTACTTCTCAGTTTGTATCAATGTTTGCATCATTTGTAGGTTGTGGACATCAGGTACGACAACACTGGCGTTCTATGTATCGGAGAGTAGATTGTTAGATCTCTTAGTCAGTTAGGGATGTTAGAAAATGGGAAAGGGAAATGGATTAGTTGGAATTAGATATAGCGGGATTAGTGAAGTTTGTCGGAAAGAGGTACATGATTTGTGGTCGGGTGAGTACAGGATTTTAAATACTAAATTAGTTTTAGGTATTACAGGAGTAGGTCTCATAATGAGTGAGAAAATAGGATTGCGAGTAAACTACTATGAGCAGCGAACGCATTATCGTAATGAAGATTGATACGACGCCAACATCGACTTCAGTATTACAGCTTTTATGTCCACTAGCTCTGCCTATGATAGGGTATGAGGTGGTAAACGAACATATTCAGTTAAGGGATGTGGGAATGGAATAGAATTTCGTGGCAGAAAAAAGGAAGCGAAGGGATATTAGTAGGGGATTATGGACGGGAAAAAATTAATGAAAGGGGAAGCCGCCTGGTAGAATTTCGCACGGAACGAAGTATGAACATAACAAGCACTTCCTCGAAGATTCATGAAAAAATTGTTGCATACGTGGAAGGGACCAGTAGACACCGGCAAGTACCATATGTATTTACTGATGGTATGAAATAGATTTCGGAACCAGGTTTTTTACTATAAGACACATTCTGTTTGAAGTGTACAATGAAACCGAAAAAATCTGCAGGAAGGTAGATATATAAGGAGATGGGATCTGGATAAATTGAAGGAATCTGAAGAGCTTGAGAATATCACAGGGAGCTGTAGGAATCAATTGCCATAAGCGGGAAAAAATAAAACTGTACAAGAAGATTGGGTAGATTTATGAGTTGAAATAGTGAAGGCAGCAGAGGACCAGATAGATTTCACGGCAAGACCTCCAAATATCATTGTATATCACAGTAAATACTAAATTGAACTAATGGAAGGTGAAGATATAAAAATTCAGTAAATGAAGCAGGCAAAATAGAGTACAGACGACTAAGAAATGATATTGACAAGAGGTGCAAAAAGGCTAAGCAGGAATGGCTAGTAGGGAAAGGCAGGTCAGTAGAACGATGTATAAGTAAGGAAAAGATGGATACAGCCTACAGGGAAACAAAGATATTAAGAGACGAGAAAAACAGCTGTATGAATATCAAGAACCCAGATGGTAAATTAGTTCTCAGCGAAGAAAGGAAAGCTGAAAGGTAGAAAGTGTACATAGAGGGCTCTACACAAAGCAAATCAACATAGAGACAAATTTGTAGGAAGGAAAGAGGATGAAGATGTTGTAGGAGATATGGTACTGAGTGAAGAATGAGACAATAAAAATAGTAGATGAAGTTTTTTATTTGGGTAGCAAGATAACTTCTGATGGCCGAAGTAAAGAAGATATAAAATGCAGAATGGCTATGGGAAGAAAACTGTTTCTAAAGAAGCGAAACTTGTTAACATCCAATATTAATTTAATTGTCAGGAAGTCATTTCTTAAAGCATTTTGTCTGGAGTGTAGCATTGTATGGGAGTGAAACGTGAACGATAAGGAGTTCAGATCAAATGATGATAGAAGCTTTTGAAATGTGGTGCTACAGAAGAATGATGAAAATTAGACAATGGGGAGGTGCTTAACCGAATCGGGGAGAAAAGGAGTTTCTGGCATATCCTAACTAAGAAAAGGGATAGATTGGTTGGACACATCGAGAGACATCAAGGAATTGTCAACTTAGCATTAGAAGGAAACGTGTGGGGTAAAAATCGTAGAGGGAGACCAAGGGCCGAATATAGTAAGCAGATTTAAAGGTATGTAGGCTGCCGAACGTATTCTAAGATGAAGAGATTTGCACAGGACAGCGAAGCGTGGAGAGCTGCATCAAACCAGTCTGCGGACTGAAGACCACAACAACAACAAATGAATGATCCAAATCGGAACAAATTCTCTTGAGTAGATGACAGAATTACTGAAGTCTCTGGGAGATCCATCGATGACAAAACTATTTCACCTGGTGCGTTTAGGGGGGACGTATACGAAAAACAAATAATGATTAACCTTCACAAAATCCACAATTTTTGAGTTACATAAACGAAATTATGTACAAAGGTTATGGTAGTTCAAATCATCTACTGAAATTGCTTTGTAATTTTAATTGAAATTTTAAAATTGTTGTGAGTTTATAAGCTTATGAACTCATGATTCACAAAGGTACCATTTACGAAGAAAGTTTCTATGAAACTGATTTTTTCTTTTTTGCAGTATAATCCCAACCATCATATAAATAAACGCACAGAATCATTTCGTTTTATTGATATTTAACGAAGTTTTAGGTTTATTTATTTTTTAATTGAAAAACCACACATAGAAATTCTACTTTCGTGGTTCTCTATCTTGACTTACATTAATGATATTAAATATTCACTCTGTATACACGTTTCTTGTATGTAATGCAAAAGACATGCCAAAAATCACAGTCAAATCTTTTCTTGTTTTGAAGAAAAATGTACCTGAATAATGAAAACGGTAGTTCTGAGAAAATGCACTTTAAAGTTAAACATGCTATTTCGTTGTCATTCTCACCTTCAACGGCCACCAGATTTGTAATGAATGTTCTCACTTCGTTCTGACTTCTTTTTGTGTCTTGTTTGCTCTGCATGGTCTTCAATGGATTTAATGGCTGAAAGTATGTGTTGACTGTCAATCCACATCAAGATGACATGAGTGAAAACTCCGGGCTTGAAGCTCATTCTCTACAAGACTCTTATCCTCTCTGAGCTGCTACCATTAAAGACAATAACTGCATCATAAACTGCAATATTGACTTCCTTGGATGAGAGAAATGTAGTTTTGGGGCAACGTTTTCAAATGGTGGCCTTCAGAAACTAATTAGGATTCTCGGGAGTGCTGTTATTCCACAGCGTTCTTGATGTAGTATACAGACATTCCCTGCATTCTGGCTACACAACATTGAAAAGAAAACGCCACATAGAAAAATAATAAGAGAGAATTAAGAACAAGGAAGAAGGCGTGGCCCTGTGTAAGCTAATACAAATTATTATTTTTTCGCATTTAGATGCGGAATTGGAACGTCATGTTTGGTGATTTAAATTTCAATATCATGTAGTAAATGAAGAGCCATAAAAATGTTTCACAATTTTGGTCATTTCCGTATCCGCCCCCCCCTTAAAATGTATGTGACAGGCGAAATACCCTCAGAATTGAAGAAAACTGTAATAATCACCATTCCAAAGAAAACAGATGCATACAGGTATGAAAATTACATAACCTTCAGTTAAATAATCTGGTTGCAACATTCTAAAACAAATTATTTACAGATCAGTTTTGGTTCAGGAGAAATGTAGGAACTCGGGAGGCTATTATCACTTTAACGACTTATCTTAGATTAAGGAAAGGGAAACCTTCATTTCTAGTTTTTGTAGATTTGGAGAAAGCTTTTGGCATTGTTGACTGGAATACACTCTGTCAAATCCTGAAGTCACCAAGGTTAAAAAATAGACAACGGAAGGATTTCTACCACTTTTACAGAAACTAGACAGCAGTTCTTAAGAGTAGTAGGGCATGGAAGGGAAGCACTGGTTGAGAAGGGAGTAAGACAGGGTTGTAGCCTTTCTACAATGTAATCCAGTTTGTACGTAGATCAAGCAATGTAGGAAAGCAAAGAGAAATTTGAAGAAGAAAATATAGTTCAGGGTGATGAAATAGAGGCATTCAGGTTTTGTTGATGTCCTTGTAATTCTATCAGAGACAGCAAAGGACTTGGAGAAGCAACTGAACGGAATGGACAGTAAGTTGAAAGGAGATTATAAGATGAAATGTAATAAGAGAAAAACGAGGGTAATGGAATGTCTTCGAAGAAAATTAGACGATGCTGCAGGAATTAGATTAGGTAACGAAAGAATAAAGGTGGTAGATGAGTTTAATTACTTTCACAGTGAAACAACATATGATGGTTGAGATACAGAGGATATAAGAGGGAGAATGGCAATGCAAAGAAAGGCATTTCTGATGAAGGGAAATTTGTTAACATATAATATTAGTACAAGCGAAATGACGTCTTTTCTGAAGGTATTTGTGTGGAGTGTTGCCTTGTACGGAAGTGAAACATGGACGATACATAATGCAGTCAGGAAGAGAATAGAAACTTTTGAAATATGATGCTACAGCAGAATGCGAAAGTTAGGTGGGTAGATCACGTAACTACTAAGGGGATGCTCAATAGAAATTGGGAGAAAAGGATATTTTTGCATGTATTGACTAAAAGAAGGGATCGATTGGTAGGAGGCATTCTTAGACATTAAGGAAGCGTGGATTTGCATTGAAAGAAAATTTGTGGGGTAAAAGTCGCAGAGGCGAAACGAAGAGACGAATACAGTAAACTAATTCAAATGAATGTGGGTTGCCGTTCTGATGAGGAGATGAAGAGGCTCCAGATAGAGTACAGTGGAGAGCTGCGTCTGTCTGTGGACAGACAACCACAACAACAATCACCTTATATTATTTGTTCGGTGTCAAATCTACTGAATATCAAATTCTAGTAAGGTAAGGTCTTGGTAATCCGTGCCAACTTTTATTGTAAATTATGAGGTTCGCAGTACTTGGTAACTTCTGTGAACGCATCCTCGCGTGTCTATGAGTAAGAGAGATGTTAGGGTTTAACGTTCCAACGACAACGTCGTCACTAGAGACGTAGCTCACGTTCGGATTTTTGGGGAAGGAAATCGTTCGCGCCCTTTTGTATGAACCATTCCGGATTCCGTCCCTAATGACCATGCTGTCGACGGGACGTTAAACTCCAAGCTTCCTTCCTTCCATTCCGGATTTGCCTGAAAAGATTGTAGTGAAATCACGGAAAACCTTAATCTGGAGAGTAATAATTTCGTGCGCCTCATTGGTCTGGTGTATGTCTTTCAATTGGACGACACTTCGGCGACTTTCTTGCCTACATCTACATCTACATCCATACTCCGCAAGCCACCCGACGGTGTGTGGCGGAGGGTACCTTGAGTACCACTATCGAATCTCTCTCCTATTCCAGTTACGTACTGTTCGCGGAATGAAAGATTGTCGGTGTATCTCTGCGTGGGCTCTAATTTCTCTGATTTTATCCTCACGATCTCTTCGCGAGATATAGGTAGGAGGGAGCAATATACTGCTAGACTCCTCGGTAAAGGTATGTTCTCGAAACTTCGACAAAAGTCCGTACCGAGTGACAGAGCGTCTCTCCTGCAGAGTCTTCCACTGGATTTTATCGATCATCTCCGTAACGCTTTCACGATTACCAAATTATCCTGTAACGAAGCGCGCTGCTCTCCGATGGATCTTCTCTACTTCCTCTATCAACCACACATGGTACGGATCCCACAACGGTGAGCAGTTTTGAAGCTGTTGGCGAACAAGTGTACTCTAAGCTACTTCATTTGTTTTCAGAATGCATTTTTAGGCTTCTTCCAATGAATCTAAGTCTGGCATCTGGTTTCCGAGGATTGGTTTTATATGGTCGTTCCATATTAAATCACTCTTAATGCCTACTCCCAGATAATTTATGGAATAAACTGCTTCCAGTTGCTGACCTGCTACAGTGTAGCTAAATGATAAATGATCTTTCTTTCTATGTATTCGCAGCACATTACATTTGTCTAAATTGAGATTAAATTGCCATTCCCTGCACCATGCGTCAAATTGGATGCAAATCCTCCCGCATTTCAATAAATTTTCCATTGTTACAACCTCTCGATATACTACAACATCATTCGCAAAAAGCCTCAGTGAACTTCCGAGGTTATCCACAAGGTCATTTATATATATTGAGAACAACAACGGACCCACGACACTCCCCTGTGGCACACCTGACATCACTCTTACTTCGAAAGACTTCTCTCCAGTGAGAATGACATGCTGCATTTTGTTCTCCAGGAACTACTCAATCCAATCACACAATTGGTCTGACAGACCATATGCTCTTACTTCGACATTGAACATCTATGGGGAACTTTATCAAACGTCGTGCGGAAGTCAAGAAACATGGTATCTGCCTGAAAACCGTTGTCTATGGCCCTCTGACTCTCGTGGACCAAAAGCGCGAGCTCGGTTTCACACGATCGCCTTTTTCGAAACCCAAGCTGATTCCTACAGAGCAGATTTCTAGTCTCCAGAAATGTCATTATATTCGAACATTATACATGTTCCAAAATTCTACTACTGACCGACGTTAGAGATATAGGCCTATAGTTCTGCACATCTGTTCAACTTCCCTTCTTGAAAACGGGGATGACCTGCGCCATTTTCCAATCTTTTGGAACGCTACGCTCTTATAGAGACCTACGGTCCACCACTGCAAGAAGGGGGCAAGTTCCTTCGCGTACTCTGTGTAAAAGCGAACTAGTACCCCATCAGGTCCTGCAGCCTTTCCTCTTTTGAGTGGTTTTAATTTTTTTTTATTTTTTTTTAATCCGTCAATTATTTCGATATCTTTATTTTGTAATCTGTGCGGCAATCTAGAGAAGGAACTGCAGAGCAATCTTCCTCGGTGAAACAGCTTTGGAAAAAGTCATTTGGTATTTCAGCACTTAGTGTGTCATCCTCTGTTTCAACGCCATTTTCATCGCAGAGTGTCTTGACATTTTGTTTTGATCCACCTACCGCTTTGACATAATACCAAAATTTCTTAGGATTTTCAGCCAAGCCAGTACATAGAACTTTACTTTCGAACTCGTTGAACGCCTCTCACATAGACCTCCTCACGCCACATTTCGCTTCGTTTAATTTTTTTTATGTACAAGGCTTTGACTATGTTTATGTTTGCACTGAAGTTCCCTTTGTTTCCGTAGCGGTTTTCTGATACGATTGTTGTACCACGGTGGCTCCTTTCTCTCTCTTACGATCTTTCTTGGTACATACTCATTGAATGCATATTGTACGATAGCTTTGAACTTTGACCACTGTTCCTCAACACTATCTGTACTTGAGGTAAAACTTATGTGTTGAGCCGTCAAGTACTCTGAAATCCGCTTTTTGTTACGTTTTCTGAACAGAAAAATCTTCCATATTTTTTAATATTTTTATTTATGGCTGAAATTATCGATGTTGTAACCGCTTTATAATCACTGCTTCCCTGTTCTGCGTAAACTGTTTCCCATAGTTCGGGTCTGTTTGTCACGAGAAGGTCTAATATGTTGTCGCTGCGAGTCGGTTCTCTGTTTAACTGCTCAAGGTAATTTTCAGATAATGTACTCAAAACAGTTTAACTGGATTCTTTATCCCTACCACCCGCCATAAGCGTTTGGGTCTCCCAGTCTATATCCAGAAATTGAAATCTCCTCCCAAAACAATAACATGATCGGGAAATCTACTCGAAATATTTTCCAAATTTTCCTTCAGGTGTTCTTCCACAACAGCTGCTGAACCAGGAGGCCTATAGAAACATCCAATTACCATGTTCGAGCCTGCTTTAGCCGTGACCTTCACCCAAATTATTTCACGTTTCCGATCTCCGTCAATTTCCTTGGATAATAGTGCACTTTTATTGCCATAAACACGCCTCCCCTTTCACTGTCCAGCCTATCTCTGCGGTATACATTCCATTCTGAGTTTAGAATCTCATTACTTTTTACATATGGTTTTAGCCAACTTTCTGTTCATAGTACTATGTGGGTATTGTGACCGTTTATTAATGAGAAAAATTCTGGGAGCTTTCTATAGACGATCCTGCAGTTCTCCTGCATTTATCTTTTCATTCCCTGTTGTGCTTTGCATACTGCTACCTTGTTGCGACTCAGGAGGCGTCTTGTCGGGCCTAGGGAGGGAATTCTCTAACCTAAAGAGAAAAACCATGTGCACTCCACACCTACTCCACCACCTTTGTAGTCGATTCCTGCGTGTAGTGCACGCACATCTCGGATGGTATCTCCGGCAAGCAAACAAAGTGCACACTGGCCTTCTTCCCCGACCTTTTCGCTATTTCCCTAATTGGCTCTATCAGCCGCCTAACATTGGAGCTCCTTATCACTAATATATCGTTCCCACCATGTGCCTGCTCGGACCCTGCTGAAGGAGCGGCCACAAGTCCATTCACATGCGGAGCGGGCGACGCCTCACGGCCAGCCTCCACATTTACCTTTCGCCCCGAGCAACGCGAACGCCGTTGAACCCGCCACATCTCTTAACAAGATGGTGGCTCAACCGCGACCAGTACACGCGAAGATGTCACGACAGCAGGGACCGTGGGTTAGGCATGTAACACGTGTGGTGTCCCATGCGACTCACCAGAGCCCCCACTGCCGCAACACTTAGAGGCAGCAGCCTGAAGACGGCTGACCGCGGCCAACAACACGCTCAGCTGGTCGCGAACAGCGGCCAGTTTCCAGTCTACCCCAGTCATTCAACCGGGGAAAGGCAACACAACCTAGAAGACCAGGCCTCACATCTGGCCGTGCCTACGTCACACGTAAAGGCCCCGGCCGCCAGCTCATTGGCCGATTGGCCGGCCGCTACGAGGTGGTGGGCGTGCCCCAGCGGACAGCCAGTGAGCTGGCGGCTGGGGACTTTACGTGTGACGTATGCACAGCCATCCATGGGCCTTGTCTTCTATGTAGTGTTGGGAAAGGGGACCTACTTCTTAACGTGGAATCCGAACCACGTGTCGTTTCTTGCGACTGTTCACATCGTTGAGAGCTGAAGGAGCGAAGATAACTGAACCACAGCCCTCTCGAATGGCACTTCCGTGTACTCGTGTCGATGAGTCAGAAAAATTGGACGTAAGCATTGCCAATTAGCCAGTTTTCTTGTCAGTAGAATTACGCAGCGGCTTTGGAAGGTCTTTGATAGGTGCCATGTAAGAGTAAATATTAATGAGATACACCTCCTTTTAAATGACAATTTATAACAGTTCACTTTTTTAATCTCTGGGAAGTGAATTTAACTCTCAAAGTGAAAATCACACCTTCGGTGTAATATATTTGGGAAACAGGCACATATATCTATTAAATGTCTGTCTAACTATGTGAAGAAACTTGCGAACAAATATCAAGGTTGGAAGGAGATGCAAATGAATGCGCCAGAAAGCAAACTACATATTATTAGCGCCGTCAGGAGAAACGTTCAATGTTTTGTTTAACATCATACATCACAATGCACTGGAATTACCCAAAATAGGATCCTCTTACGGTAACAGAGAGAGCCACCAGTCAGGTCAGTTCGATGGAGTAGATTAAAAAAAAGAGAAGTCATCCATCAGAACTAGTGAGTAAGAACTAAAGAACTGCACGTGCTAAATAAATTTCCCTGCCAACAGCTTTGACATGAAGCTACCAAGGATTGCAAAAAGGTTCGTGCGTCTATCGAAAAGAACGTGCTTTTAAAATTTCCCAGATTTCATCGAGGATATACAACCAAGCAGCAGTAAAACATCTATGCGAAAATTTTTATTACTTCAAATGGAGAAGGAGCGTTAGACAGTTGTCAGTTGTGTAGGACAGAACCATTTTCTTTTCTTCAAGCTACCCGTGATACTCTTAGGTATAACACACAAGAGATCCTGTAAATAAGTCTCTATTCAAAGAATTAGTGCGAAAATCGTAAAAGGTAATTTTCAGTACCAATTACCAGGGATTTTGACAGTTAACTATGTTGGCAAACTGTAGCCTCCTTTACATAATCGTAAATAAGAAAGAAGAAAGTGTTCCATTAGTCATGTAGCATGGAACAAAGAACAACTTATTGCTGTGCCTAAGGTGGTAAGTGCTTCTGGATGCGAACAGACGACGCCTGTTTGGAACTCGATAGTATATTCGAATCTCAAAGATAAAGTCAAATCTCTTTGTTTAAAACTATAGCTTCATATACAGGTTATACCAATGGTGCCTGTGAGCTTCGTGAATAAAACCAAATAACAATCTGCTTATTATTGCTTCCTGCCAAAAATACGTTTGTTATTTGGGTTGAAAAGATTTCAGAAGTAACAAAACTAAAAGGAAAAAAAAACTTGATTTCAATTCATACAAAATTTCTGAGATAACCAGAAAAGTGAAGATCTGGATAGAAAACAGCGGCTCAAGTGAAAAACAAGCAATGCTTATAATTGGCTGAAACTGTCAGTCTTTTAGAATTTTACGAAATCCGACCGAAAAAAGCAATAAATAGTCTGAAATTATTATGGATAGTTGATAGAGTTGTTTGTGATATTTGTAGGATGATATTTAAAGGTTTTATCTCCGACATACACCAAGTGTGGTGGACGGAGAGAGCTATTTACTCCCTAAAAGTGTTCGAATGTTTATCACAGCAGTGATCATAATTCTCCAGGCTTACAAACTAATTAAACTGACTTATACTAAGGACAAACACACACACACACACACACACACACACACACACACACACACACACACACACACATGCGCGATGAATGACACGAACCTCCGACAGGAAACAGCCATGTACTCCACAGCTATGGGTCACAAAGGAAAATATCATTAAATTGTGCTCAATGCAAAAGTAAGGTTACGGATAAAGTAGGGTTGTTAGATGTTTGCTTGTTCCTTGTGACATCCTGCGTAAATCCATGGCTGTATGGTGTTGTTTGTGTCACGGAAAGCATCCTCGCAAAAACTGCGGTATTTTAAGTTGATAATCCATTAAGAAAGAAATTATGAAATCACTTCGAACGACAGCTTTACAGATGATCATTTATTGTATTTCACTGAAGAAGTTCAGTCTTGTTACTGTTTAACGATATTGTTGATTGAGAAAATAAAATAAATGTGGCAGGATATATAACGATAGATAATATTTAACAGGTCATGGTAATCACAACATCGAACGGAAGGAAGAACTTTGCGCTGGAACTAGTGTCATTAACTGTTTTGAGCATGTTGAATGTATTACGCCTTATCACACTTGCCAGTATTCTTTACAGGGTGTAAAATGTATAAGTGCATATACATTCCTGGCCATTAAAATTGCTATACCACGAAGATGACGTGCTGCAGACGCGAAATTTAACCGACCGGTTTGACAAAGTTGGCGCCGGTGGCGACACCTACAACGTGCTGACATGAGGAGAGTTTCCAACCGATTTCTCATACACAAACAGCATTTGACCGGTGTTGCCTGTTGAAACGTTGTTGTGATGCCTCGTGTAAGGAGGAGGAATGCGTACCATCACGTTTTCGACTCTGACAAATGTCGGATTGCAGCCTATCGCGATTGTGGTTTATCGTATCGCGACATTGCTGCTCGCGTTGGTCGCGATCCAATGACTGTTAGCAGAATAAGGACTCGGTGGGTTCAGGCGGGCATTACGGAATGCCGTGCTGGATCCCAACGGCCTCGTATCACTAGCAGTCGAGATGACAGGCATCTTATCCGCATTGGCTGTAACGGATCATGCAGTCACGTCTCGATCCCTGAGTCAACAGACGGGGACGTTTGCAAGACAACAAAAATCTGCACGACAGTTCGACGACGTTTACAACAGCATGGACTATCAGTTCGAAGACCATGTCTGCGGTTACCCTTGACGCGCCATCACGTACAGAAGCGCCTGCGATGGTGTACGCAACGACTAACCTGGGTGCACGATTGGCAAAACGTCATTTTATTGGATGAATCTGGGTTATGTTTACAGCATCATGATAGACGCATCCATGTTTGGCGACATTGCGGTGAAAGCACATTGGCCGTGTGTATTCGTCATCGCCATACCGGCTGTCATCCGGCGTGATGGTATGGCGTCCTATTTGTTACACGTCTCTGTCACCGCTTGTTCGCATCGACGTCACTTTGTACGGTGTCCGTTACATTTCTGATTTGTTACGACCCGTGGGTCCACCCTTCATTCTATCCCTGCGAAATCCTACATTTCAGCAGGATACTGCACGACCGCATATTTCAGGTCCTGTACGGGCCTTTCTGGATACGGATGAAGCTCGACTGCTGCCCTGGCCAGCACATCCTCCAGATCTCTCACCAACTGAAAACGTCGGGTCAATAGTGACCGAGCAACTGCCTCGTTACAATACGCCACTCACTACTCTTGATAAACTGTGGTATCGTGTTGAAGCTGCATGGGCATCTGGAGCTGTACGCGCCACCCAAGCTCTGTTTGACTCAATGCCCAGGAGTATCAAGGCCGTTATTACGGCCAGAGGTGGTTGTTCTGAGTACTGATTTCTCAGGATCTATGCACATAATTGCGCGAAAATGTATTCACATGTCAGTTCTAGCATAAAATATTTGTCCAATGAATAACCGTTTATCATCTGCATTTCTTCTCGGTTTAGCAATTTTAATGGCCAGTGGTGTACTTTAAATGTGCTATTTTAATGTGTATAGATATCTGTTGTTAGTTTTTTCAGCCGTTCAACATGCAAGGAACGTGAATAAAAACAATACCGGTAGTGTGATATTCCAGTATATGAGTGCCTTGGGAGTTTGATAACTATTACACAGGCAACATTGAGAAATAAATTTAAGTGTGTGGAGTGGAGGGACACGTTCCATGTCGCCCCTTTCTTCGTAAAGTTGTGTTATTTGAGCGGTATGAAGCGTTTACGTTATAAGAAAGATGTCCCGGGTTCGAATCCCTGCCACAGCACTAATTTTGATTCAGTGCCTTTCTGTATAATTAATACCTTTGGTGTATCGAGACAATGTTTGTCTCTAGGAACTGATATTTCTGCACACCTGTAACGATCAGAGAAGTTCATAAATGCACCTCACAATTATTCTGTCGGGAACGAAATGAAGTAAGCTAAACACCGAAGGACGTTCGTGACGCTAGTGGCCCTCATTCGCGAGACGTTAGACATCCGATCTTACCTTCCGAATACTCCCCTTGAAATGTAGTTCGTCTCTGCAGTGACAAAATCGCTTAGAATGATGAAGAGAGTTGCGGGAGGAATTAAACAATCGATTAAATGGAAAGAGTTCAAGAAATTAAACTACACAATTGTATAATTACATCTTGTAAAGAGGTAGGCAAATTTTCAAATAAGATGAAAGACAGCGTGACGACACAAGCACAACCCCGGCTGTCTTGTTCGAGTAGCGTCCACTTAGAGACCGAAGTATCAAGTTAACGCGCACTTGATGGTAAACACGCCGCCGCAGTTAGATCAGCCGGTAGAGACACCCAAGGCCTATCATGACTGACAATGTTTGTAAACCTTCAGGACCAAACTGCTACGGTCATCAGTCCTTAGGCTTACCAACTACTTAAAGTAACTCACACCAGGGACAAACACATGCCTGAGGGAGGACCAGAACCTCCTTAGCATGACTGTTTAAACAAGTCGCGCATTCTGCACGCCTAACATCACTAAAATCAATCCCACTACGCGCTTTTAAGACTAAATTGTTTCAATTTTCAACGCGCGATACAAATGTCCCACAAGCGAGCGTCCGAGAATTAATAATGCTTCTCGTCGCTTTTCCCTGTAACTTCAGATAATTTCTTTGAAAATGGTGTCGGCATCTTTGATGCGCCTTCCAGCAGCGGATTACGGCTATTATAGCAATTAACTGTTCGTTTTCATAGCCCAGTATTTTCCATAATAATGCAGCAAATGAACCACTGAAAGCCACCTACGGTTTGGTATTCTGGATAACGTGTAGACGGTGAAGGAATAGCTCGAAACGCACCCTGTCCGAACATTTTAATTTGAATACAGCTTTGTAGAACTAGATTAAATGAGAAATAATTTTCCACGAGTTTCTATTTAGTGTATATATAATCGGTTAACCTCCTGACAATGAAAGGCCGCCCTTTGTTCACTTTTCTTAGAATAAATTTTATGAGTTCTTTTCTATTTAAATTATTTGTGATTGCCATCCTTACGTCTTTATTTGATTATCAACCAAATTACGTAGCAGTGTTCGCTGTGGAATTTATTATAAGCTTCTCACATTGAATTTCGTGGTAAATTTCGAGTTTCTGTAAAAGAAAGTCAGCCTTCAGAATTTTCTACATCTACATCTAGATACATACTCCGCAATTCACCGTAAGGTGCGTGGCGGAGGGTACACTGTACCACTACTAGGCATTTCCTTTCCTATTCCACTCCCAAATTGAACGAGGAAAAAAAGAATGCCTATATGCCTCCGTACGAGCCCTAATTTCTCTTATCTTGTCTTTGTGATCTTTACGCGAAATGTAAGTAGGCGGCAGCAAGATCGTACTACACTCAGCTTCAAATTCCGGCCCTCTAAATTTACTTAACAGAAATTCACGAAAAGAACGTCGTCTTTCTTCCAGCGATCCCCAATTGAGTTGCCGGAGCATTTCCGTGACACTAGCACATTGGTCGAACCTACCGGTAACAAATCTAGCTGCTCGCCTCTGAACCGCCTATATGTCTTCCTTCAAACCGATCTGCTGCGGGTCCCAAATACTTGAGCAATACTCAAGACGTGGTCGTACAAGCGTTTTATACGCGGTCTCCTTTACAGGTGAAGTACATCTTCCCAAAATTCTCCCAATAAACCGAAGTCGGCTGTCCGCCTTACTCACAACTGTCCTTACATGCTCGTTCCATTTCATATCGCTCTGCAATGTTACGCCTAGATATTTGAACGACGCGACAGCATCAAGAAGCTCACTACTAATGCTGTATTCGAACATTATAGGATTGTTTTTTCTACTCATGCGCATCACCTTACATTTTTCTACATTGAGAGCTAGCTGCCATTCTTCGCACCAACTAGAAATTTTGTCTAAGTCATCCTGTATGCTATTACAGTCAGTTACAGACGACACCCTACCATACACCACAGTATCATCAGCAAACAGCCGCAAATTACAAATTACACTGTCCATCAGATCATTTATATAGATAGAAAATAATAGCGGTCCTATCACACTCCCCTGGGGCACGCCTGACGATACACTCGTCTCTGATGAACACTCGCCGTCGAGAACAACGTACTGCGTTCTATTACTTAGGAAGTCTTCCAGCCAGTCACAAATCTGTGAACCTATTCCATAAGCTCGTACCTTCGTTAGCAGTCTGCAGTGTGGCACCGCGTCGAACGCCTTTTTGAAGTCGAGAAAAACACAATCCGCCTGTTGACCTTCGTCCATGGCTCGCAAGATGTCATGTGAGAAAAGGGCAAGCTGAGTTTTACATGAACGATGTTTCCTAAATCCGTGCTGATTCATGGAAAGAAGCTTTTCCGTTTCAAGGAAATTTACTATATTTGAACTGAGGATATGCTCCAAAATTCTACATGAAACTGATGTCAACGATATTAGCCGGTAATTGTATGGGTCAGTTCTCTTTCCTTTCTTATACACGGGAGTCACCTGCGCTTTTTTCCAATCACTAGGAACTTTGCGCTGAATTAAAGATTCGCGATAAATGCAAGCTAAGTAGGGGGGCCAACGCCGCAGAATAGTCTTTGTAAAACCGAACTGGTATTCCATCCGGACCAGCAGACTTTTTCGTATTTAGCTCTCTCAGCTGCTTCTCTACACCGGATATACCTATTGCTATGGCCCCCATTTCGGAGTTAGTACGTTGATCAAATGATGGTACATTTGTGCGGTCCTCCTGCGTGAAAGATTTCTTAAAGGTTAAATTTAGAACTTCAGCTTTCCGTTTGCTTTCTTCTATTACTGCCCCGGAATGATCAACGAGTGACTAGACAGTGGGCTTTGACCCGCTTATCGATTTTACATAGGACCAGAATTTTTTCGGATTCTCGGAAAGATCTTTTGCTAAGGTATGGCTGTCATAATTATTGTATGCTTCACGCATCCATCTTTTTATAGACGCAAGAATCTCTATTAACTTTTGCCTGTCATCATTTGTGTGTTCTTTTTTGAATCTAGAGTGCAACAGCCTTTGCTTTCTCAGCAGCTTTCTAACATTATTATTATACCCTGGTGGATCTTTTCCATCCTTAATCGTCTTTATTGGCACATATTTCTCTAACCCTTTATTAACAATGCACTTAAATTTAGTCCATAATTCCTCTACATCCATAGTTCCGGAATTAAACGATGCCCATTCATTTTCTAAGTGCGATCGTAACATTTGCTTGTCGGCTCTTCCCAACAAAAACACGCTCCTAGCCTTCTTGATTGGTTTATGAACTTTGGTCACCATCGACGCTATGACGATGTCATAATCACTAATTCCTGTTTCTACACAGACATCGTTAATAAGATCAGGCCTGTTTGTGGCTATTAGGTCTAGAATATTTCCATTGCGCGTGGATTGGCGGTTTAACTGCTCAAGACAGTTTTCGGAGAATGTGTCCAAAAGTAGCTCGCAAGACTGCTTGTCTGTACCGCCTGAAATGTAACTAGCGAGGTCCCAATCTATACTCTTAAGGTTGAAGTCTCCTCCGACTAATATTGCAAGCCCGGATACCTATGCACTACCTGGTGTAGACTTTCTTTGAATGATTCCAAAACTTCTACAGCAGCACTGGGGGGCCGGTAAAATCACCGAACTATTAACTTTACTTCTTTTAGACCTGTTATACGTGCCCAGATAACTTCACAGTTACTTTCAACCTCGATCTCAGTAGAAACAATATCTTTGTCCACAGCGATGAACACTCCTTCTCCAGTTGTATCAGATCTATCTTTCCGATATACATTCCACGCTTCGCTAAATATTTCTGAACTTGCCACATCATCATTTAGCCAGCTTTCGGTGCCTAAAACTGTCTGATAACTTCCATGCAGTGCTGCAAATTCGGGAACTTTGTTTCTAATACTCTGTAAGTTCGCGGCTAATATTTTTATGTTAGAATTTTTGTTCCGAACGTGGCCTGAATTCGCTGTTTGAATGCTGACAGGCGAGTGCTCATCAGAGTTAGCGCCTAGCCTAAAAAACCCCCATGTGCACACCACAAGTACTCTGCTACCCGAGTAGCCGCTTCCTTAGTTTAGTGCACCCCTGATCTATCTAGGGGCACCCTACAATTCCCCACCCGATAACGCAGATCCAGAAATCTGCAGCCATGACTGTCACAGAGTCGGCGAAGCCTCTGGTTCAGACCTTCCACTCGGCTCCAAACCAAAGGACCCCGATCAACCCTGGGAACAATGCTGCAAATCGACAGCTCTGCTTGCACCCCGCGTGCGAAGGCAGCAGCCTTCACCAATTCCGCCAGCCGCTCGTAGGACCTGAGGATGTCCTCAGAACCCAAGCGACAAGCGTCATTAGTGCCTACGTGAGCCACGACTTGCAGTAGACTGCACCCGGCACCCTCGATAGCCGCCGGCAAGGCCGCCTCCACATCTCGGATGAGGCCCCCCGGCAGACACACCGAGTGCACGTTGGAATTCCTTCCAGATCTGGACGCTATCTGCCTAAGGGGCTCCATCACGCGCCTAAAATTGGAGCTCCCAATAATTAATAATACCCTCCCCCCGTGCACCTGCTCGGACCCTGCTGAAGGAGTGGCCACACCTTCACTCACAGGACGAACGGGCGCGGACGGACGTCCAGCCTCCACATTGGCCTTCCGCCTCGAGCGACGCGAACGCCGTACATCCCGCCACTCCCCTTGCGGAGAAGGCGGCTCGACGACGTCCGGTACACCTGAAGGTGCCTCGGTAGCAGGGACAGAGAGCGAAGCGTGAGACACCTGAGGTGTCCCACTCGACGCATCAGACTCCCCACCATCGCTGCGCCCCGAGACAGCAGCCTGAAGACGGCTGACCGTAGACAACAGCACCCTCAGCTGTTCGCGAACTGCGGCCAACTCCTCCTGCGTCCGCACACAGCAGGCACACATCCTATCCATCCTATCGATACAAATAACTGCAGAAAGTATAAAATTAAATAATCAACTTTTAAGAAGCCTAGTACACTAATAAAGGCGGCTGGCTGCTGACTGAACTGTGGTCAGTGGTAACTACACTGTCAAATCAACAAAACTGAGTCCGGCAGCTGTTTACGATGTGGCACTGGTGGCAGCTGGCACTGGACTGACTGATAACGAGCTTTAGTAACGGTCTCTGACTTGTTTTGAAATACACCGGTCAAAGACGAAGACTAAACACAACGGTAGTTATCAAATACGATAGAATAAACTATTAAAACAGTAGTACAAACGAAATCTGCAAGTACGCGGGAATAAACCTCTTAAAACAGTACTAACGAAAATGAACTAGACTGGCAAATTAAATTTGACACAAATTAAATTCAGATACTTAGCTCTGTTTACGATGTGGCACTGGTGGCAGCTGGCTGTCCTTTTAAATTAGGCACACGTTTTCCTTTGCATTTTCAAGTTTAATCTAACCTGTTTTGTGTACCAAAAAATGTTCAAATGTTTGTAACTATCGTACTGAACTACTGGGTTATTAGTCCGTTACTTATACACTACTTAAACTAAGGTAAACTAACCTAAGGACAACACAAACACCTATGCATGAGAGGGTACTCGAACCCCTGACGACGAACGGCCGCGCGCTCCGCAGCACGGCACTCCAGCACGCACGGTTAATCCGCCGCGGCTTTTGTGTACCAAGGCGGGTCAGAACCCTATTTTGTTAATTTGTTCGGTATAAATATGTGAATGGTTATCGATATTAATTCTTTGAACGTAACCATTTCTGACCTACAACAACATTGTTAGTTTCGAAAGACTGGAGATTCGCACTCATCTTCGCGGCGTGTTGCCTATTTACGTAAAATGTCGACCATGGTATGGATCGCACTGAAGGGATGACTAGCCTGTCGTCGACTTAATTACACGCATGACAGTCCGAAACGCAACACCAAGAAAACCCTGAGACACTGCGGCGAAACTGATTTGGGAGATAAAGTGGCGTAAAAAGATGGCATGATTGAAATTACACTACCATATGAAGTGAGGAAGATAATTATATCTGGGTGTGTACAGGTACAGCTGTAGCAGTAGATTATGTATCCGACGTTATTTCATAATCTTTGATCATATATTTAGGGTAGGCAAAGAACGGGAGATTAGGGGTTAGCGTACCGTCGACAATGAATTAAAAGGAACCATCCCAACATTTACTTGGTGTCACTTAGGAACATCACTGCAAACCTAAATCTGGATGGCCAGACGTGAATTGGAACACTAGACAAGAGATCGGGCGAACACGGAGTCCTACGAGCAGTGCAATCCAATGGGTAACGAAGCATCTTGAACATTGCGTGGCACTTGTGGTCGCACACAGGAACAGGAAAGCAAAGGCAGTCCGATAGACGACGATGAAATCTTGAACATAGCTTGCCATGTGTGGTGCACATTATCCAGCTACAACATGGCTGCCGTCCTTGTAAAGTATGAGAGGACAACAGGCTGAATAGGGTTTAACAGCGGGTGGTGAGTGTACAGATAATGCTAGCTAGATTTTGCGGGAATGGAATCCAATGCCACCCCAAACTACAATATTGGGAGCAGGACCCCTACGGCGACGTAAAAGGCAGAATCTCACAATCGTGTTTATAAAGTCGAATGCAGGCAGACTCTTAAAACAAGGTACTTCCAGTTCCGATTCTACCTGCGGAACTGAATGGCTGCTGTAATCGTGGTTGGAACAGTTAAACGTTGGAAACGTATGGTCGATAGTTTCAGATGGTCTAACGTAAGATACACCAGATCAGCTTTGGCAGTATGTTGGAAAGAGCATACGGTACAATGAATTTCAGGCAGCAGGTACAACCATCAGTAACAATGAACATCGGTTTCATCTAATTCCTCACTCCACAAGCCGAATCACCAGACCTTTGTACAACTGCTTAACAATTTGTCTGTGATAGCTGTCACCTCTTTGTTACTACTATTTTATAGTGAAAGTCTATTGGAATATTACAAAAATTAAGTACACGTACATCTTTCTAGTTGACTCAAATTTTATTGCTGAAACAGTGCATAATTGCTACACGATATTCTTTATATAAGAAGCGGAGTGTCCGTATGTTTGTGTGTACGTATTTCACACAAATCTACAATTTTGTTCCAATCTTTTTCAAATTTTGTACACGTAAGATTCAATCTATGAGACCGTTTGCCGTAAGTGTAAGAATTACGAACAACACATAGTTCTCGAGATATCACGTCATAAACGATGAGATGTGCGATAAACTGCTACATTAAGCGACAATGCTGCTCATTTTCTCCTAAACCACTAGACCTATTTCAACCACATTTGGTACAAGTCTTTCTTACCGTGCGGTACCAATTCCATAATGGTAAGAACCACATACGACACATGGTTAAGGAGATATAACGTCATAAACAATAGGAGTTACAATAAACTCCAACACACTATGTGAATGACAGTTCTTAGGGCCTTGCAACAAAGATGAAACATAATTTCAAACCTTTATTGAACTATTTCTGGCTGACAAACAAAGCAAAGATATGAAAGGAAAGAAGTTTCTCGCTTACTACATTTCCGCTGTTCGTGGACTAAAACTACGGTATTCGGTATGAGGTTATTATTTGTAATTTCTACACTACAAATTGTAGCCGCAGGAAATTTTACAGACAGTATGCACACATACAGCTAAATGCACCTACGAAACTGTATCACAGTACGACAGGTAGTTTATGAGATATTAGCACATAAACATTAACGCACATCACGCACCAAATTTTAATATATTACTTCTTTCCTATTAATTGTATTCGCAACAGATTGCACAGACATACAGCACCTATACAAATGAATACACATCTGAAAAATTATACAATTGCACAACATATAGGAGAAGGGAGGGCAAGATGGAAGGGTTAATTTAAGGATACATTAATACGAAAATTTGCAAATGTAAACATTTTATTTTAATCAGTCATGAAAGGTATCCTATTAAACTACAAAACGTTGTAGCTAATAACAATCAATATTTGATAAATCAGGTGATATGACTCATAAAAGAAAACTAAAGAAAATCCCATCTTGCCCTCACCCTGAAGGCAAAATGGAAAGCTTGAACGGGCAGGATGAAATGTTTGGGATTATTTTACATTTTACAATGGACACACAGAAAATAACCATTTTCCGTATCGGCGTACAACTCATGTGCCCAACCATGACACGATGTACATTCCAACCCGTCTTTTGTGGGTGGATCGATGTACTGTTCACCGCACATTAGGCAAAACACATCTGCATGACTGGATGCCTCTTGATTTTGCGATATCTTTTCGTCTTACTTTGTCCGTTTTCCCTTTCCTTTACATTTTCCATTTCCTTTTACATCTTGTCCCCTTCTGTTGTGTTCTCGTTTATATTCATTTCCTTTAATGGTCTGGACTACGTCTAATTTTGGTTTTTTCTTCACTTCATTCTTCTTTTCAGTTATTGATCTGACTGGCGAACTCGTAAGAATCTCCGATATTTTACTCCTGACTTTCCTTTTTTTAATTGATGGTGTAACTTTCGGTAACGGAAGTATTTTTCGTGGAGAGATGGCGTACGATGTCGATAGTTGTGCAAAAACGTTAACAGGGTTGACACTGGATGCATCTTCGCTGTCTTCCACAACGATCTACTGAATATCTTGTTCTTTTAATACGACGTCCTTCTTATTAAGAAACGTGACGTTGTTTTCATCAATAGTGATGTCAGGATTCTCGCGTTCGTTAGTAACAGTATCAATGTCGGCGTTGTCATGACGTTTAGTCATTGAAGAACTGTCATTAATAGTAGCTGCATAGTCAGCGCAGTTATTTTCTGTGGCTATTGCATCGTCCTCGTCATTGGTCGTAGGGCAGTCTTCATTAACTTCAGGCAATGGACTGATTTCCACCAAATTGTCTGTAATGTCATTGTCAGCATTGTTGTCCTCCTTCTGAGTCGCAGCGGCATTCTGATCACCTACCATCACTGGAGCATTTTCATAAGCGGTGGCTAGTGCAAAATCTAAATCTGTGAACAAATGTCTGTTATACTGAAAAATAACCATCTTTCTGAAACCACTTGTAGCGTTCTGCATGGTAGCGCTTTTTTCGTAGGCGGTGCGAACAAGTCTTGCAAAGTCTAACTGTGTGACTCTTCTTCCAAGATGATTCTTTTGAAAAATGTCTATGGTTTGTTCAAAGGCTACTTTAAATGTGCGGTAAACCGACACATCTAGTGGCTGAAGCTTGTGGCTCGTGTGTGGTGGAATGCTAACCATGATTACATTATTTGTTCTTGGTATATTTAAACCTTCCAGATTTTGATGGGTTTTGTGATTGTCTAAAATCAATAAAACGGGCCTGTCAGCTGATGGTCTCGTCTTTTAGATAAATAGCTGCAGCCAGCTATTTAAAGTAGTGTTTGTTATCTAGCTAGATTCAGAACACAAAGCTTGAGATTCGTTAGGAGCACCATCCAAGAGACGCTCATTCATTCTTTTTCTTTGCCCAAATATAAAACATGGTGGAATGAAGCTACCAGTGTCACTGCAAGCACAAATAATAGTAGTAATCTGACCCTTTTCTGCAGTTGCGACGACTCCTACGTGTCGTTTACCTTTTACGGAAATTACTCGAGGAGGTCTGGAGGCGCTGGTCGTGACACCAGTCTCGTCCATGTTATATATGTCATCAGTCCTCTCCAAAAACTGTTGCTGAGAAAAAAAAAAGTCCATAATTTGTCATAGAAACGTTCATTCTGAGTGCGATTAAAAGCAGAACAAAGTGCTAGGGCTGTGGGTTCAGGTGTACGGAATGTTAGTTGGGGATGTCTTACCATAAAGCATTCGACCCACGCTCGACCAGCCTTTTCACGTGCAAACAGATGCGGAATTTTATTGTGTGTCGCCAACTCATAAGCTAATACCTGCAGGCTATCCTTTGTTAGGCCATAAAATAGCGTATCACGTTCGACTGCGAGATCACAGAGCTTCTGTTCCAGCTCTTTAGAAAAAAAAAGAAAAAAAAAAAAAAGAAGAAAAAAAAAAACAGTCTGAAAACTTCCTAACTTTTTTGATGTGGCTATGCAAAGTTCCAATCGGAATTACATATTTCTTCGAAGCTGATTTTAGCTTCATCCATCGCCTTCTGCATTGTTTGCTCACTCCAAGACCCTCTGGTACTCTTCCGTTTGTATTTGGATAGCATCTAGAACAAAAATAATACAGCTATTTTCGAAAAACTCACAAGTCATGAAAGTAGTACCATGCAGGCAAAATGGAGGCTTTTCCATCTTGCCCTTAAATACACATTTCCATCTTGCCCATAACCGTGTCTCCAATGTTAAATTGACGTATTTAGAAACTGGTAACCACTTTCCGTGTTGAAATATCAATTCTAACAACCTACACTTCGTAGATACGTATCGTACAAACAAAATAGTAACAAGACTTACCTTTCACAAGCAATAACGCAGCAAAAAAAAAAAAAAAAAAAAAAAAAAAAAAAAAAAAAAAAAAAAAGCCCTGTTTTCCTAAGAATTCGACGAAAAACAAACACAGCGACTAAACTCTGTTGCTGTGTGCGTCGCCACTCGCGTGCCTTGTCACGTGGTTCGGAGTTATCAGTAATTTCCGTCTTGCCCGCACCTTCCATCTTGCCCTCCCTTCCCCTGAATTAATAAGTATTACATCGTACGCATTTTATATGTCATTTGTAATTTCATTACCATCTTACTTTGTTTGTATACTGCACTTAAAAGTTTTTACATTATGCGACACAGCCTTATTTCTTATTTAGTCTTCAATAAATATAGGACGTTTTTAGAAAAAAGGAGAGAGAGAGAAGGGATAGGAGAAGTACTTACTCAAGGCAGGAATAAATAAATAAATAGCAGGGCAAAGCCGGGTTTTCAGCTAGTATGATTATATTAACAGATAACTAGCTAGAGCGGTACTAAGCACCAGGTTCAAATACCCACATTAGTACGTTGTGTAACATTCCAGGCGCCATGCAGGCCCTGTTCCAGTAATCATTCACCCATACTAATGGTGAATAGTGTGTTGGGACATATTATTTCACAACTGCTTAACCAGTTCACGTACGGGAGACCGGGACACGTTGGCCATATTTTTTTAAAATTTTTGTTTATATTCATTTATTTGACATATTTAAATTTATGAAATTATTGTTAAATATTAGATAGGTCATTACTGCCTCTGGATGGCAGCTATCAAGCTTGAAAATATTAGTTAAAGTATTAGAAAAAATTAATTACAGAACATACATCAAGTGGAGCAATCTGCCCCTTCCTTGGGGGTAAGTTGGCCCAGAGCATGGGGCACGTTGACCCATATAGTCTTTTGGTAAGTATAACTAGGAAATCAAAATAAAAATAACAATTTTCAAGAAATATACCTTAATGTACATAATATCTACTTGAATATTGGGTTAAATGCTTGACAATGAGGACAATGAGAACATGGCACGTTAAACTTATTACGATTTATAGTGTCTTAATAATAACCAGTCAACTTTAATCAATTTCCAGCTCCAAAGGATCAGCACATTTTTAACACTCATAAAATAGTCCACGGATTTCATTATTCACGCATCTCCGATGAGTCTAGTGCCTGTAGTTTGTGCACTGAATTCCTTGTTCTCCAATTGACTGTTTATTTTTTTATTTTTATTTATTTATTTTTTTTTTTTTTAATTTCCCGCAGTTGATTTGGTTTACATGATTCTACTATTTCTCGCACTTCCTTTTTGAAAAAAAAAGGGCTTTTCTAGCTTGTGATTTAATTTTTCTTCAGTATATCTTTCCAATGCTTTGGTCCAATGGGAAGGGTTGGAATGCAGTTTCTGTTTCCTGAGTTTCAATTACCTGTGCAAACTGATATGAGGTCTGTCTGTACTTAGTACAGTATCTCCAGTACGATTTTCGTTGAATCCCAAAGTCTTCACTAATTACTCCTCACAGATCTTTCCCTTTGTTTTACTCCACAAACTGCTCTTAGCATCGTATCTTCAGTAGTATTTCGCCTTTGATTCTTACTGTTTAAGATTAAAATAAAATTTACTGGCTGTCGTTTATTCAACGATTTTTATCTAGAGAGTATGGCGACATTATCTCCTCTGAAACGTATCAAAATAAGTTTCGACAGTTATGTTAATAATTTAATAAACTCGAGGAATTGTAAACGTTGTTATTATTAAAATTAAAAAAAAAAAACTTTCATTGATTTTGAAGAAGTACAGCTCCTGTAGGACGTGACAGGTTGTCTCAGCTGGCCATTGTATCCCGTCCTCTCTGAGGCAAACTGTCACATCGCCATCCTTAGAATAAATTCTGTTTCTTAGAAAACTCACTGAAGCAATCATATAGGAATATTCCTTAAACTACGACCTTTTATTATACTGCTCACCCCGTTGCGCCTAAAGCAAGCAAAAATTAAATAACACACATTAACCGGCGAGTAGAATTTTACTGAAACACGCAGAAAAACAATTAAGGACTACAGCTTCTCCAAAACTTCTCCGCCTGCGATATTGGCCCTGTATAAGGAGACGGGCAGTGCTACCTACTTGCTGTTTGATTCCTAAGACGATCTAGCGTCTATTGTATTAACAGCCAGCCTTCTTTCATCCTGTAGCAGAGTACTTGTGGGGTGCATGCTAGGCAGTAGCTCTTATGAGCACTCGCCAGTAAACGTTCCGATAACTAATTCAGACCACATTCAGAACAATAATTCTACCTTCAAAGTATTAGCTGTAAGCTTTCAAAATATTAATAACAATGTTCCCGAATTTACCGAACTGCAGGAAAATCATTGTGCACCGAAAGCTGGCTAAAACATTAGTTGGGAAGCTCGGAAATATTTAGCAACGTGTAGAGTGTATATTAGAAAGACACATCCAAAACACCTGAAGGGGTCGTGTGTACCTGGACAGTAATATTGTTTCTACCGAGGTAGAACTTGAGAGTGGCTATGAAGTTATCTGGGCGCGTATACCAGGCCTAAAAGAAGTAAAGTTAGCAGTCAGGTGTTTTTACCAGTCCCCCAATGCTAATGTAGCAGATTTAGAATCATTCAAAGAAAGTATACGCCACGTAGTGTGAAGGTATCTGAACCATGCAGTATTACTCGGTTGGGGGTGTGGGGGGGGGGGGTGGACTTCATCCTTAAGAATATAGTTTGGGACCTCTCTGGTTTCATTTCAGGCGATACAGACAATCTTGCGAAGTACTATTGGACACGTTCTTCGAGACCAGACTTGAGCATTAAACCGACAGCCCACAAGCCATGAAAATATTTTATACGTTATAGCTACAGCAAGAATGGAAATATTTTAGATCTTATAGCTACAAACACATCAACGAATTGTCAACTTAGCATTAGAAGGAAGTTTATGGGGTAAAACTCGTATAGGGAGACTGAGGGACGAATACAATAAGCAGATTCAGAAGGATGTAGGTTGCCGTACGTATTCTCAGATAAATAGGCTAGAACAGGACAGGGTAGCGTGGAGAGCTGCATCATACCAGTCTGCGGACGAACGAACAGCTACAGACAGGCCCGACCTGATAAACGATGTCATTCTAGAGAAAGGAGTTAGCGATCATGATATCGTCATAGCATTAAGAGTTACCGAAGTTTATAAACCAGTCATGAAGGCTAAGAGCGTGTGTTTGTTAGAAACAATCGATAATCAATTGTTAGCAAAACACTTAGAAAAAGAATGTACATCATTCAGTTACGATACAATTGATGTAGAGGAATTATGGATGAAATTTAAACGTATCGTAGATAAAAGTTAGAGAAACATGTGCCTAATAAATCGTTTCGGATGGAAAAGATGCGCCGTAGTATAAAAATAATATTACAAAGCTACTTAGAAACCAAACGCTGTTGAACTTTCCGTTAAAAAAAGAACACGCAAATCAAGACAAAGTTAGTAGAGATTCCTGCGTCTATAAAAACAACGGTGCGCGAAGCATACAATAATTACCACAGCCATACCTTAGCAAAAGTCCTTTGCTAGAAGCCAAAAAATTGATAGCCCTATGTAAATTCGATAAACGGGTCAAAGGCCACTATCCAGTCGATCGTTGATCATTCCGGGTTAGTAATAGGAGAAAGCAAACGGAAAGCTGACGTTCTAAATTTAACCTTTCAGAAATCATTCACGCAGAAGGACCATACAAACGTGCCATTATTTGATCAACGCACTAACCCCCAAATCCAGGACACAGCAGTAGGTATTTCCGGTGTGCTGATGCAGCTGAGACTGCTGAATACAAAATATGTCTCCTTATCCGGATGAAATACCAGTTCGCTATTGCAAAGAGAATTCTGCGGCATTGGCCTCGTACTTAGCTTGCATTCATCGCGAATCTTTAATTCTGCGCTAAGTTTCTAGTGAATGGAAAAAAGCGCAAGTGACTCCCGTTTATAAGAAAGGTAAACAACTGACCGACATAACTGCAAGTCAATATCATTGACATGAGTATCCTGTAGAATTTCAGAGCATAGTCTCAACTCAAATAGAGTAGAGAAGGATAAGATAGATTCTATGAATCAGCACGGTGCGAGAGTGAAGGTCAGGGTGAGAGTTTATAATAGGGAAAATTTAATTTTTAAAACTCACAACTACCAACTGCGAACCAAATTCCTAAACATGCAAAAACACTGGAACTGTGATTGCGAATGTTTGACTCGTTTTCTAGGGGATGATATCACACGTTCGCAGCTTTCCTTCCCTGCATATGATTAATAAAACAAATTCATAATAAAGTAAGTTCATGAGAGAAACGGGTGTACTAACTACTAATTTTGAAAACACGTGAAAGTTCACTTTATGTTGTTTATTACACCATATTGAACCCTATGGCTGATACGTCTGTACGTCGACACATTTATCAAATAAAGTTATAGCTCGAGAGCCCCCAGACAAAAATGAATATTTGTCGCAAATTGTTTTCACACCATGTGCCTGTCTCAAACACCGTTTATGTTCATGCCTATGCGACGACACGTGTTACATTAACAAATCACAGTCACTTTAATTCAATGCGATGTACACCTTGTTCCACCGGCTAAATATTCACAACACACAGTAGCACTCGATTCAACTTGGTGCAGTCTACGACGAGCAACCACACGTGGCGATTGCCACATGCCAATCTATAGTCTCCCCTTCGAGATCCACATGCCGACTGATGCAGCGCGACGCTGCCCGGCCCGTTCCCCACGTGCTCCCGCCTCGTCACTTCCTGCCCACGCGCGCGCGTGCGCCAAAAGCTCAACTGCCAGGGTTTTTTCCCTACGTTATCAACTTCCCCATGTGAGCTGTTCTAACCGATTTGCCAACGTACAGCGCTCAGCCAATACATTTCTAAAACTACTTAAAATCGAAATAATTACACTACACATTAAATAAATATCTTCTTACGTTTTTATATTAGTATAAACATCCTTTGTACTATTTATTATAATCGTGCAATTTCTTATATCACACATAAGTGACTTAACTGAATATTTCAAGGTAAAATACACAAGATTAATTGAAAATAAAATGAGAAATAGTTAATATATTATTTTTATAAACAAACATTGACATGCTAGTTGTGTAACTGTCTTGTCTTCGTTGGTAATTTATTACTTTTCATTGTCAATTAAACATATTACGCCATTGTCCCTCTCTCCCCTCACTGGAAACGAACTGGAAAATCCTAAGCTGGAACAAGCCACCAATGTCGGCCTGGTCGCTTGCCTCCCGTCAGCTACAAGTGCACAGCAAATCTCACTGTGGAGATTTTCTACCTATGGCCTAACTATAAATCTTGTGACCCAACTGTGTACATATATTGCTACCATAATTAATAAGGTTAAAATTGTGTTACATTTAGTTCATTGGCATGGTAAATGTTTGCAGTGAACTTCGTACTGTTTAATTATCAAATGCTATTAATTACCAGTATTTCTATTGGGCGGTAATCCTACAATACCCCCACTTGCCGCATCAAAACCATGTGCAGGATGGCGCAAGTAGCACCAAAATTAATACATTCAAATGAGCAAAATTTAAAATTACAAAATTATTGAATCGGATTAACTCAAACACTATGCCAATTACGACCTCAATTAATGCAAATAATATAAATAGATAAATAAAAATATACAGGGCAGTAAGAAAATCTCCCAATATTTTTACCATTAAGACCACTTATAGTGTGTGCATATTTTTAAGAAAAGAATCCTTATAACTAATTACAACCATGAAATTTAAGTGTGCCTGTTGTTTATATACAGAATTGGCACCAAATGTATAATAGTATTAACCTTTAGTCTTTAGAGGACCTTGCCCTACATGGAAAAACTAGAATTGTCACTATAAAAACTTTTCACAGTGTACACTCCACTTGTTTAAAGGAAATCTCTCACCACTTTGACACTGAACCCCAGAGTCATCGTTGCAGCAACTCTGGTCCATGGTGTATGGTCCTATGTCTCCGTCATTTCAACCAACATGCTGTTGCAGCTTAGATTCATGGCACTGGATCAAGCGTTCTTGTTCACACACGTCATGTGCACTCTACATGGAACAGGAAGAGCAGAAGGCACTCATGAGTCAACATAGACAAAAGTTTGCCTGGACACCAGGATTCGGTTGGATTTGTAACGCACCCCTCTGCCATCCAGACTTGGTGCAATTGAAACTAAGCATTGAGACATGTACAGTAACATGCAAATCAACAGAATTATGAACTCAAAGTGGCTTGTGTTAGTTATTATCAGATCAATCCAAACCACCATGCCTGCACTCTCATCAGCCATAACTTCAGATGAAACAGACAAGAAAATATGTGGCATGCTTGGAGTATTACTCCATCAAATAAAATATCAACAACCTGCCTGTGTTAAAATATATCTTAAAGCTGAAATACTACTACCAAAAGAATGTTATCATAGAGAATTTTCTCTTCTATCAAAATGACACCTACAAGCATAAATACAAATCCTACCCCCTCGCAACAAAAAAAATTATTTTTGCTGGTGTGAGATTTAAATTTGGATCCTTGTCATCAGCCTCATTTGCTTTGCACAAGTATTCCCCACAATAAAATATCTAAGGTTAAAGTCTAATTTCAAAATTAGTTTATCACAAAACATCTACATTTTTAAATAAAATATCACCAAACCCTATTGATACTCAGGGTAGACAGAAAAATAATTCACGTCAACTGTTGTTCCAGAAATTGTTCAGTCAATAGTTGAGCACCATTAAAGAAACCAAAATGTGTTATCAGAATCAGTTTAATATAAAAATACAGAGCATTCCCTATTAGACACGTTACCTACCAAACACTAAAAGAGACAGACATTAAACAGCAAACACTTTCTCTCATTGAAACATTTCTCAATCCAACCCACCTTTAGCCAAAACAGCCACAACAAACATACATTCCCCTCTTCTGACCCATATAGTCAGTCACACCCACATATGCAACACTGTCAGCTAACATTTTCAACAAAATTTATCTAAGCCACAGACCACACTGCCTGCATCAATGTCCACCACTTTCTCATTCTCCGAGTCACCCCACAACTCACTCCACATATCCAGCCCTGCTCACATATACACACACATAAACAGTACACTCCCACTTCCTCTATCCTTTAGTGTTGGCATACATACATACATATTTACCTCATGTATCATTGGTGAATTGCAAATCTGATACAAGCACATGTTTTAACACAACCATCAAAAGAAAAACATTTACAAAGAACTCTTGTAAACTTGACCCCAATGCTTAAATCTAAACACACAATTAGATACTAACACACACCATAGAATAAATATACACAAATTCTTAACCTACTATCTAGAATGCATTGAATCTCATACTTCATTATTTACACTGGTTTATGGCAGTTACTTGTGTAAACATGCCATTAAATCTTTATCACTTATAACATTTTTAAATTTCACCCTCTTCATGCATCCCTCCAGACTTAATTCTAGCAATTTATCCTTATATTCTAACTGAGCTTCATATTTGCACAGAAAATCACTTCCTAACACTAGATTTAAACATAGACCTATCATCACCAATAAATCTTAAATAAACAGCTCCTCCTCAATTATTACTTCAAATTCTGAGTTCCCTGCATTTAACACCCCTATTTCTCTTGCTAAAGCATATTTTTCTTTTTCCCATGCCACTGGCTCTACTGTTTTTAAATGTTTGATGAATTGGATCGAATCATCTTGCCCATACTCATGTACTTCTTTATTAACCCAACCTGACTTTAACCCATCAATATCCATTTAATGACACTGTTCATTATTATGAATCATAAAAAATTGTATTTTCTTCTCCTCATCACCTAACCCCTCATGTACAAGTTCATGTACCTCACTTATCTCATCATGATCTAAAGTACACATTCCTAATCCCCTTAATTGATCGTACTCATTGTCCCCATTCGCAAACTCTTTCAACACATTGTAATAAGTCTGGTCCCTATTATATTGTTTGCCTAGTCTCTCCAAGTAATCATATTTGTGCAGTAGCCAATCATCTGGTGCCCACTTCCTAATCCAGTTTATTTTCCCAATTAAATATCTGGTTTGTGCATCTACACTGTCAACTTGGCCTTCCTCAGAGATCTTCACATTTATATTAACATTTACAGTAGGTCCAGTGTCATTTATTATATATACTGGACCACATTTATTTACATTTAATTTAGAAAAACATTCACTCTCATTCATACATTCCACAACATCTATGCTGGCTCCAGTACCATCAATATTTTTCGTACTTTCACATTCAGTCAACACTTGTGCCTCTGACCTATCCAAAACGGAGGTTAACCCAACACTGTTTTTATCCTCTTCAATGATATCAAATAAATTTCACACATCATATTTCCCTTTACTGTCCTCATTCCTATCCTTTCTCCTCCTGTTTGCTTTTCTTTTGTCATGTTGTATGAACCAATCCCCAAAAAATTCTTCACTACCTATAACAGCATCCATCTGACACATACTTTCCATTCTTTTCTCCCTTTCCTTGTTTACTCTATTATGTTTTCTTCCCTCTTTTCTTTATCCTTGCCCTTGTGCACTCCTACTTCCTCTTTCCTATCATCATCTCTATCCATGTGACATAGCTTTTCCTCCCTTCTCTCCCCAGCCGGCTGCGGTGGCCGAGGAGACTGAGGCGCTCCAGTCACGGTCTGCACGGCCACTACGGTCGGGGGTTCGAATCCTCCCTCGGGCATGGATATTTGTGCCGTCCTTAGTCTTAGTTAGTTCATAAGTAGTTTGTAAGTTTAGGGACTGATGACCCCGTAGTTAAGTCCCATAGACGTTACAAACATTTGAACATTTCTCTCCCCATCTCTATTCCTACGGTAATTATGGTTATTAGATCCCCTGTTATCCCATCTTCTGGTCCTATTATTAGAATATTTCCTTGTCCCAAAACGGAACTCATTTGGAACAAATCTTAGTTTCCCTGATTCTGTCTCTGATTTTCTCTCCTACTGTTATCCCCATTCCTATTTCCACTTTCCTGCCTTTGATTTCTCCAATCATTTTCCCATGTTCCCCTCTGGCTTTTATTATCCCAGTTGTCTCCTCTGTTATTGTTACCTCTCCAATTTTCATTTAAATTCCTCTCTCTATTGTGGTTTCCCGCGTTGTGACCCACATTTCTACTGCCTCGGTTTTCATTGTGGTTCACATGCTGTGTCCCCCTGAGCTGTCGTTCCATAACTAAACCCTGGTCTATCTTTTCTACAAATTCAATGAAATTCTCAGCTGAATTTGTGGAATGGTGAATTAACTGCCAACGCAAATCGGCAGGTAACCTCCTACACAAAGTGGAAATTACTGCTAAAAGACTGAGAGGTGTATCTAAATGCACTAGTTTCTCAAGTTCCTCTTGATAAAATTCCTTCATGCTCTGTTTCCCTTTCACATAGTTTGGCCCGTTCAAGTATTCATTTCGTATCTTAGCTTGCATGGCCTCCCCCCAATACTTATTTAAAAACAATTTTTCAAACGTCTCAAAAGTAACAAAATTATCAGCACACTGATATGCCCAAGTTTGAGCAGAACAGACAAGCATTCTCTTTGCTAACTTCACTTTACACTTGTCTGACATACCAGGCACAAATTGGTCCTTGCATGCAGCCAAAAAATCTACTAGATGATAGTTACCCACCCCTGAAAACTTTTTGCCATTAGGTGTCTGCACCATGGACCAATTAGTGTTTCCTGATGCAGTACACAATTCGAGATTATTTATTCTAGTGTTCACCTTCTCAATCTCAGTATTGTTTACTGTCAGTACTTGTTCTATCTTTTTCCTAAAGTTATATTCTGTATTCTCTAATTTTCCTGACAACAAAGTTTTTGTTTCCTCAATACCTGCCACCATCCTCTTGTCAACTTCAGCCAACGCTTGCATAGTGCCCTCATTCCTGTGATCACATATTTGTTTCACAGCATCTAACTTGCCTCCTACCCCAGTCTCAATAGCACCAATTCTGACATGTATTTCCTTTTCCCTATTTTCAAACCGTTCTGTTAGACTTCCTATCTTTTTGTCAATGTCTGTGATTATTTCTGCCTTTAATCCAAGCATTGAATTTTGTAGTGCCCCAATGTCTGCCTTAAAGTCTGCTTTCAATTCTGATTTTACAGTTTCTATTTTTGATTCTAAACGTGAGTTAGAATTTTCTATTTTTGATCCTATTTTTGTTTCTAAATTTGAGCTAAAACTAGCTAACATGGCTGCGATCATCTCAGGTATCAACAACATTCCCCCAGTATTTACCCTCTCTGGACCTTCTGGTATGCTACTCTCTGAATCTACGTCGCTTGCCGACTTTTTAAAGACGTGCTCCATTTTTTTTTGTGCCACAAGAAAGCTTGATTAACTTACAAGAATTTATAGCGCCAACTGCTTTACTCATCTTTTAATCCAGAAGTTGCTGCAACGAGCTGCGACGTCCCCAACGTCTGTTGTAGAAGCTGTGGCTGAAATATGTCCTTACTGCAACCCTTATCCTTTGTAGAATCGAAGCTGCTGGGCCCCGATGCTCCGTTGGCGACTTGCGAAGTCCCCACGATCACTGCCGTCCGTTGCAGAAGATGAAACTTGAGTGCGTGGATCCAGCGCGCCGCCGCTCACTGCTGCCGGGCCGATGCGCCGTCGATCGCCGGTTACGGATGCCCGCGCCCGAATTCTGCCAGTCACCAACCGTCGTTAACCGCGCGACGCATTTGCGTATCTTTCACGATTATGCTAATTGTTTTGTCCACTATCACTGTCCAAAGCACACCCTACCTCTCTGTCCGAGCAAGACCAGTGTGAATTAATCCCGCTCTCTGCTGCCAGCCGCCACACACACTTGAAATTGTCCGTCGCGTCGGCGCACTTGTTTGCAACTGTTCGTAACTGTTCACTGTCCTATGCACACCCTAATCTCTCCGTCCGAGCAAGTCCAACATGAACTTATCCCGTAACGAGCCTCCAAATGCGAGAGTGAAGGTCGGGTTGGGAGTTCGTAATAGGGAAAATTTAATTTTTAAAACTCACAACTACCAACTGCAAACCAAATTCCTAAACATGCAAAAACACTGGAACTGTGATTGCGAATGTTTGACTCGTTTTCTAGGGGATGATATCACGCGTTCGCAGCTTTCCTTCCCTGCATATGATTAATAAAACAAATTCATAATAAAGTAAGTTCATGAGAGAAACGGGTGTACTAACTACTAATTTTGAAAACACATGAAAGTTCACTTTATGCTGTTTATTACACCGTATTAAACCCTGTGGCTGATACGTCTGTATGTTGACACATTTATCAAATAAAGTTATAGCTCGAGAGCCCCCAGACAAAAATGAATATTTGTCGCAAATTGTTTTCACACCATGTGCCTGTCTCAAACACCGTTTATGTTCATGCCTATGCGACGACACGTGTTACATTAACAAATCACAGTCACTTTAATTCAATGCGATGTACACCTTGTTCCACCGGCTAAATATTCACAACACACAGTAGCACTCGATTCAACTTGGTGCAGTCTACGACGAGCAACCACACGTGGCGATTGCCACATGCCAATCTATAGTCTCCCCTTCGAGATCCACATGCCGACTGATGCAGCGCGACGCTGCCCGGCCCGTTCCCCACGTGCTCCCGCCTCGTCACTTCCTGCCCACGCGCGCGCGTGCGCCAAAAGCTCAACTGCCAGGGTTTTTTCCCTACGTTATCAACTTCCCCATGTGAGCTGTTCTAACCGATTTGCCAACGTACAGCGCTCAGCCAATACATTTCTAAAACTACTTACAATCAAAATAATTACACTACACATTAAATAAATATCTTCTTACGTTTTTATATTAGTATAAACATCCTTTGTACTATTTATTATAATCGTGCAATTTCTTATATCACACATAAGTGACTTAACTGAATATTTCAAACAAGGCCCCTGGAGTAGATGATATTCCCTCAGAGCTACTGAAGTCTCTGGGAGAACCAGCCATGACAAACCTGTTTCACCTGGTGCGTAAGATGTATGAGACAGGAGAAGTACCCCCAGACATTAAGAAAAATGTTATAATCCCCATTCCAAAGAAAGCAGGTGCAGACAGGTGTGAAAACTACAGAACCATCAGTCTAATAAGTCATGGTGGCAAAATATTAACACGAATTATCTACAGAAGGATGGAAAAGGTGGTAGACGCAGACCTCGGGGAATAACAGTTTGGGGTCAGGAGAAATGTAGGAACACGGGAGGCAATACTCACGTTACGCCTTATCCTAGAAGATAGATTAAGAAAAGGCAAACCTACATTTCTAGCTTTTGTAGATTGGGAGAAGGCTTTTGACAATGTTGATTGGAATAAACTCTTTCACGTTCTGAAGCAAGCAGGAGTAAAATATAGGGAGCATAAGGTTATTTATAACTTGTACAAAAACCAGACAGCGGTTATCAGAGTTGAAGGGCATGAAACGGATGCAGTAGTTGGAAAGGGAGTAAGACAGGGTTGTAGTCTTTCTCCATTGTTATTCAATTTGTACATTGAGCAAGCTATAAAGGAAAGCAAAGAGAAATTTGGAGAAGGAATTAAAGTTCAGGGTGAAGAATTAAAAACATTGCGTTTTGCTGACGACATTGTAATAATCTCAGAGACAGCAAAAGACCTGGATGAGCAGTTGAAGGGAATGGACAGTGTGCTAAAAGGTGCATATAAGATGAACATTAACAAGAGCAAAACTAGGGTAATGGAGTGCAGTGTAAGGAAATCAGGTGATGCTGAAGGCATTAGATTGGGAAACGAAGCAATAAAGGAGGTAGATGAGTTTTGTTATTTTGTCAGTACAGAGTACAGAGGATATAAAATGCAGAATGGCAATGGGTAGAAAAGCGTTCTTGAAAAAGAGACATTTGTTAACATCGAATATTGATTTAAGCCTAAGGAAGTCTTTTCTGAAGGCATTAGTATGGAGTGTTGCCTTGTATGGGAGAGAGACATGGACGATAAACAGTGCGGACAGGAAGAAGATTGAAGCTTTTGAAATATGGTGCTACAGAAGAATGCTGAAGATTAGGTGGGTGGATCGCGTAACTAATGAGGAGGAATTGAACTGGAGAGAAAAGAAATTTCTGGCATACCTTGACTAAAAGAAGGGATAGATTGGTAGGACACATTCTTAGACATCAAGGAATTGTGAATTTAGCATTGGAGGGAAGTGTGTGGGGTAAAAACCGCAGAGGAAGACCAAGAGATGGATACAGTAAGCAGATTCAGACAGATGAAGGTTGCCGTTCTTATGTGGAGATCAAGAGGTTTGCTCAGGATAGGGTATTGTGGAGAGCTGCATCAAACCAGTCTCCGTACTGAAGACCACAGCAACAACAACATACATCCTACACACCAGTTCAAATAGTTTTGTCATGGTTGGCTCTCCCAGAGACTTTAGTAGCTCTGAGGGTATGTCATCTACTCCTGGGGCCTTGTTCCGACCTAGGTCTTTCAGGGCTCTGACAGATTCATCTCTCAGTATAGTATCTCCTGTTTCATCTTGATCTACTTCCTCTTCCCTTTCTACAACATCATCTCTAAGTTCATTTCCTTTGTAGACCTGCTCTATGTAGTCTTTCCACCTTTCAGCTTTCCCTTCTTTGCTGAGAACTGGTTTTCCATCAGTGTCCTTGATATTCATAGAGCTGTTTTTCTTATCTCCAAATGTTTCTTTTCTTTTCCTGTAGGCTGTATCTATTTTACCCTTATTTATACATTCTTCTACATCCTTGCATTTGCCTTCTAGCCACTCCTGTTTAGCCATTTTGCACTTCCTGTCAATCTCATTTCTTAGTCGTCTGTACTCCATTTTTCCTGTTGCATTTACTGCATTTTTATATTTTCTCCTTTCATCGATTAAATTTAGTATCTCCTGTGATATCCAAGGATTTTTTGTAGGTCTTGCCTTCCTACCTATTTTGTCCTCTGCTACCTTCACTATTTCATCTCTCAATTTTACCCATTCCTCTTCTAATGTTTTATTTTCCCCTGTTTCTGGGGGTACTATTTTACCTCCGGAATATTTTACCCGAGAGGATGCCATCATCATATTTTCATACAGTAGAGCTGCATGTCCCCGGGAAAAGTAACGGCTGTAGTTTCCCCTTGCTTTCAGCCGTTCGCAGTAACTGTATGTCAAAGCCACATTATCTGATGTTACAAGGCCAGCTCAGTCAATCATCCCGACTGTTGCCCCTGTAACTACTGAAAAGGCTGGTGCCCGTCTTCAGGATCCTCACGTTTGTCTGGCCTCTCCACAGATATCCCTCCGCTGTGGTTGCACCTACGTTACGGCTATCTGCATCGTTGAGGCAGGCAAGCCACCCCTCCTCGGCAATGTCTGTGGTTCATGGGGTGGGTCATCATATATGACATCATATATCAATATGGCGGAAAAGAAAAACTTTTTATACGTCGTAGTTACTTATTGTTAGGATTTGACGGATGAAATCGTTCTGAAAAATTTGTTTCGAGGCGTCATGTCATATATAAATGAAGACTTGAAAATCGATGTTAGTATTTACTAAGTCAAGTTGATCTTCATATCACAAAGTAGAATGCGCTCAATACTACTGGAGAGATCTCTTCTGGCCTCCAGTGCAGTATTCCATTATCTCAGTTTGCATTAAGCAGAAGAACTTCTGAAACGTGTGAAGCAATTTATAACGCAATGATGGAAGGCTATATCAAAATAAAATAACGCTTAATGCCTTATATGGGCATCAACAATTGCTAATGATTATGCTCCAATGTAATCATAAACTTTTTAAATAAATAAGATATAATTTGTGTTACATCAACTACAAAGTTCATACATATGTATGAGGTAGATGAGGCACAGTTTAACCGACACTCTGATTAACAACTTTAATTTTTCTCCTATTCACAGAATATATGACATCAACTGTAAACGGGCAAAGCTGAAAACGTGTACCCAGTCGGGATTCTAACCCGGGTCTCCCGCTTTCTAGGCAGTTGCGTTGACCACTACACCACTGGGGGCACAGGGATCACAGCACCTGAAAGGTCTTCCTAAGCACGCCTCGCGTCGCGTCAGCTATACCCTGCACACACTACTCAAACTCGTAGTCTCAGAAACTAATTACCGTAAGAGTAAGGGCCTCAAACTTCCACACCCCTTCCCACTAACGAAAGGACCATTGCCCGTCGCCGGCATATATATATATAAATATGTGTGTGTGTGTGTGTGTGTGTGTGTGTGTGTGTGTGTGCACGTGTGCGTCTGTTCCGAAAGAACAGACGTCACTTCTGATCCTGCAGTTGTCATTCTTTCATATTCACACACCAAAGGCAACACCGCTTCTGGTCACGACCGCTTAACGTACGAGTACTTTCGTGCCTGTCATACATCTTTCCACACCATCCTCGCCTCTCTCTATACCATAATCCTCTATACCGGTTTCTTCTCTGATCTGTGAAAACTTACAGCAACCTCATGTTTCTCAAGCCCGCCAAACCATCTTCCACGGCATCATCCTTCCGTCCTATCATCCTCACCTTGGTTTTCAGCAAGGTACTGGAAAAAGTCCTTTCCCGCTGTATCCACCAAAACTTCGTCAAAACCCGCTCCTTCCCCTACCCTAATGTGGCTTCCAACCATTCTTCTCTGTCAATGACCAACTCTTCTGCATCACTCACATCCTTTCAGCCCAGATGAACTTCTGTTGTGCCACTATCTTTGTCTTCCTCATCACTGAGAAGGCCCAAGATCATTTGTGGCATTCCAATCTCTTTTTGAAACTCTAGCTCTACGCCCTTCCAATTAGTAATGTTCGCTCCATCACTTCGTTTCTCATCCAACGCCCAACCTCTGTCACTGTCGACAATTCCAACTCTCGTTTCATTTACCCCTCTGCCTGGCTGCCCAAAATCACCATGTGCCGGCCGTGGTGGCCGAGGAGACTGAGGCGCGCCAGTCACGGTCTACACGGCCACTACCGTCGGGGGTTCGAATCTCCCCTCGGGCATGGATATTTGTGCCGTCCTTAGTATTAGGTAGATCATAAGTAGTTTGTAAGTTTAGGGACTGATGACCTCGTAGTTAAGTCCCAAAAGCTCTACAAACAAATGAACACACATGAACGATATCTCCACCTGGTGCAACCACTGGCTCCTTACCATCAACCCCAAAAAATCCCAGGAAATCATCATAGATCACACCATCACTTCCATTGCCGCCTCATCCATCAAACCAAAACCCTCAAGTACTATCCATCAAAAAGCCCTCGCCCATTAATCCTGCTCAAACTCCTGGCCCGCCTGACATGGGGTCTTAATCCATCCAACATCCTCTATGCCAAACAGTCCTTAATGTGCCCACCTTTTGCTGCTTTCACCACACTTGGCTTTCCGCTAAACCCTCCCCTCCCCACCGCCCACTGCCAGTCCCTGCAGGTACTTGAGCGCCATTGCACCCGCCCCGTTTAGCGTATCCCTTTCCCGATGTGCATCCTATATGACCTCAATCCATTCCCCCACCTGATAAGGTTCCCTCAACATATCTCGCACACTTGAATCCCAACACCTGCTGGTTTCCCACCTCCTATTGCATCCTTGGCCTCTGCTTCATCGTTACCAAGTTGTCCTCCATCCATCTACACACACTTCACATCCTTTCTGAGGTCTATCCCGGGTAACGCCCTTAGTCTTGTCATATACTTTTCCTACCAACCCTAGGCCCCTCCCGGATATGTGCGTCGCCTCTCCACTTTCCCTCCCTCTTACAATTGTTTCTCGCCTCCTTTCGCAACCTTTGGAATCCTTACATCTTCCCAGACCACCTCCCTCCCGCTCCCCCACCCTTCCCTTTCCTACCCCTTCCTTCGCAGCCCTCCCCATTCCGTATGAAGTTAAAGTGCTCAATTTTAATAGTGCGCCATCTCTTGATGTGCAGTGTCTAGTGATTCGTGCTTTTTAAAACGTGAGCAGCCGCCGAATAGGCAGAAGAAAGTGCTGTTATTTGTGTTAATCAGCGGCTTCGTCCTCGTCACCGATTAAAAAAAAAATATTCAAATGTTTGTATAGTCTATGGGACTTAACAACGGGGACATCAGTCCCTAAACTTACAAACTACTTATGAACTACCTAAGACTATGGACGGCACAAAAATCCATGCCCGAGGGGGGATTCGAACCACCAACCGCAGTGGCCGTGCAGACCGTGACTGGAGCGCCTCAGTCCCCTCGGCCACCGCGGCTGACCACCGATTTTCAGTACATCTTCTGGGTGTTTTAGCCATCGTGACACGTTTTTACTCTGCATGTGCGTTTGTAATTCACCACTCTTGTGTATTTCACTCACAAGTTCTACCTGCAAGTCTATATCGCAAATTCGTCATTTATTTTTCCTGTTGAATGATTATTGCTTAATTATCCAAAAGAAAACTATTCTCGGCTGAAGTACAGTCAATTAGCTGCTTCCAGCCTGTGCTCGCAAGGGCTTTAAAATTACTAATATGGAGGTAAAAGAAAAGAGCAAGGCAAAAACCATGACTGAAGTTACCAAATAGTACTACTTTACATGTTGATTTTAAACATATCTTGTCAAGAATTGCAGCAACCTTACTAAATTTACAATGATCGTAGAAACACTTCGTTTGGATACTTTATCTGGATTTCGGCACCAACTGAGGGTGCCTCCATCAGAAGATTATAATTACTACATGGCTTAAGTTTACGTCTCATATAATAATTTTAATCTTCTGCTAAAGGCACCGTCAGTTGGTGCCAAAATCTAGATAAAGTATCTGAACAAAGTGCAACTTGTTGGGCTGTTTCTACAATCATTGTACTTTACATGTGTTGCTAACGAACTGTTTTAGTTCCACAAATCACAACAAATTGTTAACGTCTATGATTACAGACCGCTTATGATGCTTACTGTCATTAAAACGAAATGCGTCGGGTAAGAAGAAATAGTCGCTTCTTATTTGATGTTCCATAGACCGATATATTTATATAATCAACTACGTTATGGCCACACGAATGAAGACCAAGACGTACGACTATTATGATCAAATCTACAGTGAGACACAAGATTTGATAATATTCCTTTGATGAAAGACGACATACATCAAAGGTCCCTATGACGTAAATATCTGGCATATCAACTTTGACAAAGAAATATAAACGTATAATACCGGCGTAAGGAGTCTGACAAGGAAAGTACATGGACTCGAACAAACATATCTGTATGAACGTTTGCTTAAAGGATCTTTACGTACACCTCAATGTGCTGGTGGGTGTCGTTTTTCTGCAAAACTCTGCAATCATGGACTGTAGATAGACGCCATACGTAATGCAGGTATCTTCACTATAACTTATGTAATAATATTCGTACATGTTCTCTAGCGTATTGTCATCAAATGCCGTGATGATAGTTGGAACTTTAACCTTCTTCTCGAAAGACTGTTGGTATTCACTGCTACTGCTTCAATCACCTCTTCATCTACATCTACATGGATACTCTGCAAGTGCCTGGCTGAGGGTTCATTAACCACTTTCATAACTTTTCTCTACCGTTCTATTCTCCAATAGCGCGTGGGAAGAAAGAACACCTAAATCGTTCCGTTTTCGATCTGATTTCTCTTACTTTATTGGGATGGTCATGTCTCCCTATGTAGGTGGGTGCTAGCAAAATATTTTCACATTCAGAAGTAAAAGTAGGTGATTGAAACTTAGCAAACATATCACGCAGCAATGAATAACGTCTTTCTTTTATTTATTTCCACCCCAATTCGTGTAACATTTCCGTGACGCTTCGCCCCACCCCCCTCCCCCCTTCACGTGATAAAACAAAACGAGCTGCCCTTCTCTGAACCTTCTCAATGTCTTCGTCAGTCCCACAGACCCACCTGGTGAGGGTCCCACAAGGGACAACAGTACTCCAGGAGAGGACGCACAAGTGTGATGTAGGCAGTCTCTTTGGAGGAGCTGGTGCAGCTTCGAAGCTTTCTGCCAATGAAACGTAACTTTGGTTCGCCTACCGCACAATATTTTCTATGTGTTCTCTCCAGTCAGAGTTGTTCGTAATTGTAACTGCTAGGTATTTGGTAGAATTTAAGGTTTGACTGATTTATCGCGTAATTGAAGTTCAACGGATTTCTTTTAGTGGTCATGTGTATTACTTCACACTTGTCTTTATTTAGTGTCAATTGTCAATTTTCGCACCATGTAGAATTTTTTTCTAAATCGCTTTGCAGTCGCTTTTGATCCTCTGTTGACTTCACTAACCGATAAACGACAGCATCATCCGCGAACAGTCTAAGGGAGCTATTCAGATTGTCTCCTAAATCGTTTATAAACACGAGGAACAGTAGGGGACCTATAACGCTTCCCTGTGGAACGCCAAATATCAATTCTGTTTTACTCGATGACTTACCGTCAATTACAACGAACTGTGTCCTTTTTGATAGGAAATCGTGAATCCAATCGCACAATTCGGGAGATATTCCATAAGCTCTGCTTTGTGTGCGTCGTCGACAGAGAAAGAGAATGCAGAGAAAGAGAAATTTCTGGATACACCCCTTCATTGCTGATCGTGATGTAAACAGATTATTAAGAAATTACAGTGATAATTTTCTTTTTAATTACGTGAGAATGTCAGTACGTTCATACGTGCATGAGATGGACTAGTCTATGAAGACTCACTTCAAGTAATTGATTTTGCGAACAATGAATGTACATGCCATTCAGGCAGAAGCGGTCGATCTGCACTCTCAGTGAGAGACAAATTTTCAGAGTACTTTGTTAATCATGATCCCGTCAAGTGGCAAAGTACTGACGTTCAGTAAACTTTAGTAATGAAAAATAAAATGTTTTTGAAGCACTTACCGAGTTCTTTCTTCACTTCCAAAGACGATTCTTTTCCTCCGAATATATCAACGCCTGCCGCGGTGGCCGAGGGAACTGAGGCGCTCAAGTCACGGTCTGCACGGCCGCTACTGTCGGGGGTTCGAATTCCCCCTCGGACATGGATTTTTGTGCCGTCCTTAGAATTAGTTTCTTCCTACGTAGTTTGTAAGTTTAGGGACTGATGACCCCGTAGTTAAGTCCCATAAGCTTTACAAACATTTTCAAATATCATCAACTTGTTCGAACACGTTTTTTTTCAGTTCGCGGTTCGAATGATCCATGGATGATGTGTCTCAAATTGCTGGTCTCGCCTGAATTTCACATATTAAAAGCTTCCGTATCGAAACTATCCATGGTGGCACACATGTAAAACTGCAACAAAACTGAGCACAGTTGAGCGGCAGGTAGCGCGTGGCAGGTCTGCTGGCGTTCGGGTGCGTATGAAAACAATCACATCACAATATTTTCAAAATGTTCACCATTGGCACTACACAGGTGGCGCAAACGAAGAATGAAATTCGCTATCACATTTCGTAGTGTCTCAATCGAAATGGATTCACATGCCACAGAGATCGCCGATTCTAGTTAGTCCAGCGTGCCGGTGTGCTTCGGGTAGACCATGTCTTTCACTGTGCTGCCCAAAAAAAAAAAGTCACAGGGAGTCAAATCCGACGAATATGGAGGCCAATCCATGCCTGCGCCAGTAAATTTGCGATATTCCACAGCAATGACTCGATTCCCGAATTATTTTTCAAGAAAGCGAAACACTTGTCCCATCCGATGTGGTCGGGCTCCATCATGCATAAGCCGCCTTGTGTTTCAATGGCAACACCGCGGGGGACTGATGACCATTGTAGTTTAGTCCCCCTTAAACAACCCAAAAACAACACCAGCAACAACAACAACACCGCCAGCAGAGGCCTGGAGTGGCGGGTCTGCTGGCAGCGCTTCCAGCGTCAGGTGGATGCCAGGTGCGGGACTCGAATCCCGAAGTATTGCTCAAGAAAGCGAAACACTTGTCCGCTCCGATGTGGTCGGGCTCCATCTTGCATAAGCCGCCTTGTGTTTCATTGGCAACACTGCGGGGGACTGATGACCATTGAAGTTTAGTCCCCCTTAAACAACAGAGAAACAACAACAACAACACCGCCAGCAGAGGCCTGGAGTGGCGGGTCTACTGGAAGCGCTGCCGGCGTCAGGTGGATGCCAGGTGCGGGACTCGATTCCCGAAGTATTGCTCAAGAAAGCGAAACACTTGTCCGCTCCGATGTGGTCGGGCTCCATCTTGCATAAGCCGCCTTGTGTTTCATTGGCAGCGCCACCAGCAGAAGCCTGGAATGGCGGGTCTGCTGGAAGCGCTGCCTGCATCAGGTGGATGCCAGGTGCGGGACTCGATTCCCGAAGTATTGCTCAAGAAAGCGAAACACTTGTCCGGTCCGATGTGGTCGGGTTCCATCTTACATAAGCCGCCTTGTGTTTCATTGGCAGCGCCGCCAGCAGAAGCCTGGAGTTGCGGGTCTGCTGCCAGTGCTGCCAGCGTCAGGTGGATGCCAGTTGCGTGACTTGATTCCCGAAGCATTGCTCAAGTAAGCGAAACACTTGTCCGCTCCGATGTGGTCGGGCTCCATCTTGCATAAGCCGCCTTGTGTTTCATTGGCAGCGCCGCCAGCAGAAGCCCGGAGTGGCGGGTCTGGTGGCAGCGCTGTCAGTGTCAGGTGGATGCCAGATGCGAGACTCGATTCCGAAGTATTGCTCAAGAAAGCGAAACACTTGTCCGGTCCGATGTGGTCGGGCTCCATCTTGCATAAGCCGCCTAGTGTTTCATAGGCAGCGCCGCCAGCAGAAGCCTGGAGTGACGGGTCTGCTGGAAGTGCTGGCAGCGTCAGGTGGATGGCAGTTGCAGGACTCGATTCCTGAAGTATTGCTCAAGAAAATGAAACACTTGCCCGCTCCAATGTGGTCGGGCTCCATCTTGCATAAGCCGCCTTGTGTTTCATTGGCAGCGCCGCCAGCAGAGGCCTGGAGTGGCGGGTCTGCTGGCAGCGCTGCCAGCGTCAGGTGGATGCCAGGTGCGGGACTCGATTCCCGAAGTATTGCTCAAGAAAGCGAAACACTTGTCCGCTCCGATGTGGTCGGGCTCCATCTTGCATAAGCCGCCTTGAGTTTCATTGGCAGCGCCGCCAGCAGAAGCCTGTAGTGGCGGGTCTGCTGGCAGCGCTGCCAGCGTCAGGTGGATGCCAGTTGCGGGACATGATTCCCGAAGTATTGCTCAGGAAAGCGAAACACTTGTCCAGTCCGATGTGGTCAGGCTCCATCTTGCATAAGCCGCCTTGTGTTTCATTGGCAGCGCCGCCAGCAGAAGCCTGGAGTGGCGGGTCTGCTGGCAGCGCTGCCAGTGTCAGGTGGATGCCAGTTGCGGGACTCGATTCCAGACGTATTGCTCCAGAAAGCGAAACACTAGTCCGGTCCGATGTGGTCGTGCTCCATCTTGCATAAGCCACCTTGTGTTTCATTGGCAGCGCCACCAGCAGAAGCCTGGAGTGGCGGGTCTGCTGGCAGCGCTGCCAGCGTCAGGTAGATGCCAGTTGCGGGACTCGATTCCCGAGGAATTGCTGAAGAAAGCGAAACACTTGTCCGGTCCGATGTGGTCGGGCTCCATCTTGCATAAGCCGCCTTGTGTTTCATTGGCAGCACCGCCAGCAGAAGCCTGGAGTGGCGGGTCTGCTGGCAGCGCTGTCAGTGTCAGTTGGATGCCAGATGCGAGACTCGATTCCGAAGTATTGCTCAAGAAAGCGAAACACTAGTCCGGTCCGATGTGGTCGTGCTCCATCTTGCATAAGTCGCCTTGTGTTTCATTGGCAGCACCGCCAGCAGAATCCTGGAGTGGCGGGTCTGCATGCAGCGCTGCCAGCGTCAGGTAGATGCCAGTTGCGGGACTCGATTCCCGAAGAATTGCTCAAGAAAGCGAAACACTTGTCCGGTCCGATGTGGTCGGGCTCCATCTTGCATAAGCCGCCTTGTGTTTCATTGGCAGCACCGCCAGCAGAAGCCTGGAGTGGCGGGTCAGCTGGCAGCGCTGCCAGCGTCAGGTGGATTCCAGTTGCGGGACTCGATTCCCGAAGTATTGCTCAAGAAAGCGTAACACTTGTCCGCTCCGATGTGGTCAGGTTCCATATTGCATAAGTCGCCTTGTGTTTCATTGGGAGCGCCGCCAGCAGAGGCCTGGAGTGGCGGGTCTGCTGGCAGCGCTGCCAGCGTCAGGTGGAAGCCAGGTGCGGGACTCGATTCCCGATGTAATGCTCAAGAAAGCGAAAGTCTTGTCCGATCCGATATGGCCGGGCTCCATCTTGCATAAGCCGCCTTGTGTTTCATTGGCATCACCGCGGGGGACTGATGACCATTGTATTTTAGTCCCCCTTAAACAACCCAAAAACAACAACAACAACAACAACAACCCCAGCAGCGGCCTGGAGTGGCGGGTCTGCTGGAAGCGCTGCCCGCGTCAGGTGGATGCCAGGTGTGGGACTCGATTCCCTAAGTATTGCTCAAGAAAGCGAAAAACATGACCGCTCCGATGTGGTCGGGCTCCAACTTGCATAAGCCGCCTTGTGTTTTATTGCCAACACCGCTGGGGACTGATGACCATTGTGGTTTAGTCCCCCATAAACAACAGAAAAACAACAACAACAACACCGCCAGCAGAGGCCTGGAGTGGCGGGTCTGCTGGAAGCACTGCCGGCGTCAGGTGGATGCCAGGTGCAGGACTCGATTCCCGAAGTATTGCTCAAGAAAGCGAAACACTTGTCCGCTCCGATGTGGTCGGGCTCCATCTTGCATAAGCCGCCTTGTGTTTCATTGGCAGTGCCACCAGCAGAAGCCTGGAATGGCGGGTCTGATGGCAGCGCTGCCAGCGTCAGGTGGATGCTAGGTGCGGGACTCGATTCCTGAAGTATTGCTCAAGAAAGTGAAACACTAGTCCGGTCCGATGTGGTCGGGTTCCATCTTACATAAGCCGCCTTGTGTTTCATTGGCAGCACCGCCAGCAGAAGCCTGGAGTTGCGGGTCTGCTGGCAGTGCTGCCAGCGTCAGGTGGATGCCAGTTGCGGGACTTGATTCCCGAAGCATTGCTCAAGAAAGCGAAACACTTGTCCGCTCCGATGTGGTCGGGCTCCATCTTGCATAAGCCGCCTTGTGTTTCATTGGCAGCGCCGCCAGCAGAAGCCCGGAGTGGCGGGACTGGTGGCAGCGCTGTCAGTGTCAGGTGGATGCCAGGTGCGGGACTCGATTCCTGAAGTATTGCTCATGAAAGCGAAACACTTGTCCGGTCCGATGTGGTCGGGTTCCATCTTACATAAGCCGCCTTGTGTTTCATTGGCAGCACCGCCAGCAGAAGCCTGGAGTGACGGGTCTGCTGGCAGCGCTGGCAGGGTCAGGTGGATGCCAGTTGCAGGACTCGATTCCTGAAGTATTGCTCAAGAAAATGAAACACTTGTCTGCTCCAATGTGGTCGGGCTCCATCTTGCATAAGCCGCCTTGTGTTTCATTGGCAGCGCCGCCAGCAGAGGCCTGGAGTGGCGGGTCTGCTGGCAGCGCTGCCAGCGTCAGGTGGATGCCAGGTGCGGGACTCGATTCCCGAAGTATTGCTCAAGAAAGCGAAACACTTGTCCGCTCCGATGTGGTCGGGCTCCATCTTGCATAAGCCGCCTTGAGTTTCATTGGCAGCGCCGCCAGCAGATGCCTGTAGTGGCGGGTCTGCTGGCAGCGCTGCCAGCGTCAGGTGGATGCCAGTTGCGGGACTTGATTCCCGAAGTATTGCTCAAGAAAGCGAAACACTTGTCCGGTCCGATGTGGTCAGGCTCCATCTTGCATAAGCCGCCTTGTGTTTCATTGGCAGCGCCGCCAGCAGAGGCCTGGAGTGGCGGGTCTGCTGGCAGCGCTGTCAGCGTCAGGTGAAAGCCAGTTGCGGGACTCTATTCCCGAAGTATTGCTCAAGAAAGCGAAACACTTGTCCGGTCCGAAGTGGTCGGGCTCCATCTTGCATAAGCCGCCTTGTGTTTCATTGGCAGCGCCACCAGCAGAAGCCTAGAGTGTCAGGTCTGCTGGCAGCCCTGCCAGCGTCAGGTGTATGCCAGTTGCGGGACTCGATTTCCAAAGTATTGCTCAAGAAAGCGAAACACTTGTCCAGTCCGATGTGGTCGGGCTCCATCTTGCATAAGCCGCCTTGTGTTTCATTGGCAGCGCCGTCAGCAGAAGCCTGGAGTGGCGGGTCTGCTGGCAGCGCTGCCAGTGTCAGGTGGATGCCAGTTGCGGGACTCGATTCCAGAAGTATTGCTCAAGAAAGCGAAACACTTGTCCGCTCCGTTGTGGTCGGGTTCCATCTTGCATAAGCAACCTTGTGCTTAATTGGCAGTGCCGCCAGCAGAAGCCTGGAGTGGCGGGTCTGCTGGCAGCGCTGCCAGCGTCAGGTGGATGCCAGTTGCGAGACTCGATTCCCGAAGTATTGCTCAAGAAAGTGAAACACTTGTCCGGTCCGGTGTGGTCGGGCTCCATCTTGCATAAGCCACCTTGTGTTTCATTGGCAGCGCTGCCAGCAGAGGCCTGGAGTGGCGGGTAGCTGGCAGCGCTGCCAGCGTCAGGTGGATGCCAGGTGCGGGACTACATTTCCCGAAGTATTGCTCAAGAAAGCGAAACACTTGTCCGCTCCGATGTGGTCAGGCTCCATCTTGCATAAGCCGCCTTGTGTTTCATTGGCAGCGCCACCAGCAGAAGCCTGGAGTGGCGGGTCTGATGGCAGCGCTGCCAGCATCAGGTGGATGCCAGGTGCGGGACTCGATTCCTGAAGTATTGCTCAAGAAAGCGAAACACTTGTCCGGTCCGATGTGGTCGGGTTCCATCTTACATAAGCCGCCTTGTGTTTCATTGACAGCGCCGCCAGCAGAAGCCTGGATTTGCGGGTCTGCTGGCAGCGCTGCCAGCGTCAGGTGGATGCCAGTTGCGGGACTTGATTCCCGAAGTATTGCTCAAGAAAGCGAAACACTTGTCCGCTCCGATGTGGTCGGGCTCCATCTTGCATATACCGCCTTGCGCTTCATTGGCAGCGCCGCCAGCATAAGCCTGGAGAGGCGGGTCTGCTGGCAGCGCTGTCAGTGTCAGTTGGATGCCAGATGTGAGATTCGATTCCGAAGTATTGCTCAAGAAAGCGAAACACTAGTCCGGTCCGATGTGGTCGTGCTCCATCTTGCATAAGCCGCCTTGTGCTTCATTGGCAGCGCCGCCAGCAGAAGCCTGGATTGGCGGGTCTGCTGGCAGCGCTGCCAGCGTCAGGTAGATGCCAGTTGCGGGACTCGATTCCCGAAGATTTGCTCAAGAAAGCGAAGCACTTGTCCGGTCCGATGTGGTCGGGCTCCATCTTGCATAAGCCGCCTTGTGTTTCATTGGCAGCACCGCCAGCAGAAGCCTGGAGTGGCGGGTCAGCTGGCAGCGCTGCCAGCGTCAGGTGGATTCCAGTTGCGGGATCCGTTCCTGAAGTATTGCTCAAGAAAGCGTAACACTTGTCCGCACCGATGTGGTCGGTCTCCATCCTGCATAAGTCGCCTTGTGTTTCATTGTGAGCGCCGCCAGCAGAGGCCTGGAGTGGCGGGTCTGCTGGCAGCACTTCCAGCGTCAGGTGGATGCGAGTTGCGGGACTCGATTCCCGAAGTATTGCTCAAGAAAGCGAAACACTTGTCCGCTCCGATGTGGTCGTGCTCCATCTTGCATAAGCCGCCTTGTGTTTCATTGGCAGCGCCGCCAGCAGATGCCTGGAGTGTCGGGTCTGCTGGCAGCCCTGCCAGCGTCAGGTGGATGCCAGTTGCGGGACTCGATTCCCGAAGTATTGCTCAAGAAAGCGAAACACTTGTCTGCTCCGATGTGGTCGGGCTCCATCTTGCATAATTCGCCTTGAGTTTCATTGGCAGCGCCGCCAGCAGAAGCCTGTAGTGGCTGGTCTGCTGGCAGCGCTGCCAGCGTCAGGTGGATGCCAGTTGCGGGACTTGATTCCCGAAGTATTGCTCAAGAAAGCGAAACTCTTGTCCGGTCCGATGTGGTCAGGCTCCATCTTGCATAAGCCGCCTTGTGTTTCATTGGCAGCGCCGCCAGCAGAGGCCTGGAGTGGCGGGTCTGCTGGCAGCGCTGCCAGCGTCAGGTGAAAGCCAGTTGCGGGACTCGATTCCCGAAGTATTGCTCAAGAAAGCGAAACACTTGTCCAGTCCGATGTGGTCGGGCTACATCTTGCATAAGCCGCCTTGTGTTTCATTGGCAGCGCCACCAGCAGAAGCCTAGAGTGTCAGGTCTGCTGGCAGCCCTGCCAGCGTCAGGTGTATGCCAGTTGCGGGACTCGATTTCCAAAGTATTGCTCAAGAAAGCGAAACACTTGTCCAGTCCGATGTGGTCGGGCTCCATCTTGCATAAGCCGCCTTGTGTTTCATTGGCAGCGCCGCCAGCAGAAGCCTGGAGTGGCTGGTCTGCTGGCAGCGCTGCCAGTGTCAGGTGGATGCCAGTTGGGGGACTCGATTCCAGAAGTATTGCTCAAGAAAGCGAAACACTTGTCCGCTCCGATGTGGTCGGGTTCCATCTTGCATAAGCAACCTTGTGCTTAATTGGCAGTGCCGCCAGCAGAAGCCTGGAGTGGCGGGTCTGCTGGCAGCGCTGCCAGCGTCAGGTGGATGCAAGTTGCGGGACTCGATTCCTGAAGTATTGCTCAAGAAAGTGAAACACTTGTCCGTCCGGTGTGGTCGGGCTCCATCTTGCATAAGCCACCTTGTGTTTCATTGGCAGCGCTGCCAGCAGAGGCCTGGAGTGGCGGGTAGCTGGCAGCGCTGCCAGCGTCAGGTGGATGCCAGGTGCGGGACTTCATTTCCCGAAGTATTGCTCAAGAAAGCGAAACACTTGTCCGCTCCGATGTGGTCAGGCTCCATCTTGCATAAGCCGCCTTGTGTTTCATTGGCAGCGCCACCAGCAGAAGCCTGGAGCGGCGGGTCTGATGGCAGCGCTGCCAGCATCAGGTGGATGCTAGGTGCGGGACTCGATTCCTGAAGTATTGCTCAAGAAAGCGAAACACTTGTCCGGTCCGATGTGGTCGGGTTCCATCTTACATAAGCCGCCTTTTGTTTCATTGACAGCGCCGCCAGCAGAAGCCTGGATTTGCGGGTCTGCTGGCAGCGCTGCCACCGTCAGGTGGATGCCAGTTGCGGGACTTGATTCCCGGGGTATTGCTCAAGAAAGCGAAACACTTGTCCGCTCCGATGTGGTCGGGCTCCATCTTGCATATACCGCCTTGCGCTTCATTGGCAGCGCCGCCAGCAGAAGCCTGGAGTGGCGGGTCTGCTGGCAGCGCTGTCAGTGTCAGTTGGATGCCAGATGTGAGACTCGATTCCGAAGTATTGCTCAAGAAAGCGAAGCACTAGTCCGGTCCGATGTGGTCGTGCTCCATCTTGCATAAGCCGCCTTGTGTTTCATTGGCAGCGCCGCCAGCAGAAGCCTGGATTGGCGGGTCTGCTGGCAGCGCTGCCAGCGTCAGGTAGATGCCAGTTGCGGGACTCGATTTCCGAAGATTTGCTCAAGAAAGCGAAACACATGTCCGGTCCGATGTGGTCGGGCTCCATCTTGCATAAGCCGCCTTGTGTTTCATTGGCAGCACCGCCAGCAGAAGCCTGGAGTGGCGGGTCAGCTGGCAGCGCTGCCAGCGTAAGGTGGATTCCAGTTGCGGGATCCGTTCCTGAAGTATTGCTCAAGAAAGCGTAACACTTGTCCGCACCGATGTGGTCGGGCTCCATCTTGCATAAGTCGCCTTGTGTTTCATTGGGAGCGCCGCCAGCAGAGGCCTGGAGTGGCGGGTCTGCTGGCAGCGCTGCCAGCGTCAGGTGGATGCGAGTTGCGGGACTCGATTCCCGAAGTATTGCTCAAGAAAGCGAAACACTTGTCCGCTCCGATGTGGTCGTGCTCCATCTTGCATAAGCCGCCTTGTGTTTCATTGGCAGCGCCGCCAGCAGATGCCTGGAGTGTCGGGTCTGCTGGCAGCCCTGCCAGCGTCAGGTGGATGCCAGTTGCGGGACTCGATTCCCGAAGTATTGCTCAAGAAAGCGAAACACTTGTCTGCTCCGATGTGGTAGGGCTCCATCTTGCATAATTCGCCTTGTGTTTCATTGGCAGCCGCGCCAGCAGAAACCTGGAGGGGCGGGTCTGCTGGCAGCGCTGCCAGCGTCAGGTGGATGCCAGTTCCGGGACTCGATTCCCGAAGTATTGCTCAAGAAAGTGAAACACTTGTCCGGTCCGGTGTGGTCGGGCTCCATCTTGCATAAGCCACCTTGTGTTTCATTGGCAGCGCTGCCAGCAGAGGCCTGGAGTGGCGGGTCTGCTGGCAGCGCTGCCAGCGTCAGGTAGATGCCAGGTGCGGGACTTCATTTCCCGAAGTATTGCTCAAGAAAGCGAAACACTTGTCCGCTAAGATGTGGTCGGGCTCCATCTTGCATAAGCCGCCTTGTGCTTCATTGGCAGCGCCGCCAGCAGAAGCCTGGAGTGGCGGGTCTGCTGGCAGCGCTGTCAGTGTCAGTTGGATGCCAGATGCGAGTCTCGATTCCGAAGTATTGCTCAAGAAAGCGAAACACTAGTCCGGTCCGATGTGGTCGTGCTCCATCTTGCATAAGTCGCCTTGTGTTTCATTGGCAGCGCCGCATGCAGAAGCCTGGAGTGGCGGGTCTGCATGCAGCGCTGCCAGCATCAGGTAGATGCCAGTTGCAGGACTCGATTCCCGAAGAATTGCTCTAGAAAGCGAAACACTTGTCTGCTCCGATGTGGTCGGGCTCCATCTTGCATAAGCCGCCTTGTTTATCATTGGCAGCGCCGCAAGCAGAAGCCTGGAGTGGCTGGTCTGCTGGCAGCGCTGCCAGCGTCAGGTGGATGCCAGTTACGGTACTCGATTCCCAAAGTATTGCTCAAGAAAGCGAAACAATTATCCGGTCAGATGTGGTCGGGCTCCATCTTGCATAAGCCGCCTTGTGTTTCATTGGCAGCCGTGCCAGCAGAAGCCTGGAGTGGCGGGTCTGCTGGCAGCCCTGCCAGCGTCAGGTGGATGCCAGGTGCGGGACTCGATTCCCGAAGAATTGCTCAAGAAAGCGAAACACTTGTCCGCTCCGATGTGGTCGGGTTCCATCTTGCATAAGCCACCTTGTGCTTAATTGGCAGTGCCGCCAGCAGAAGCCTGGAGTGGCGGGTGTGCTGGCAACGCTGCCAGCGTCAGGTGGATGCCAGTTGTGGGACTCGATTCCCGAAGTATTGCTCAAGAAAGTGAAACACTTGTCCGGTCCGGTGTGGTCGGGCTCCATCTTGCATAAGCCACCTTGTGTTTCATTGGCAGCGCTGCCAGCAGAGGCCTGGAGTGGCGGGTCTGCTGGCAGCCCTGCCAGCGTCAGGTGGATGCCAGGTGCGGGTCTCGATTCCCGAAGTATTGCTCAAGAAAGCGAAACACTTGTCCGCTCCGATGTGGTCGGGCTCCATCTTGCATAATACGCCTTGTGTTTCATTGGCAGCGCCACCAGCAGAAGCCTGGAGTGGCGGGTCTGATGGCAGCGCTGTCAGCGTCAGGTGGATGCCAGGTGCGGGACTCGATTCCTGAAGTATTGCTCAAGAAAGCGAAACACTTGTCCGGTCCGATGTGGTCGGGTTCCATCTTACATAAGCCGCCTTGTGTTTCATTGGGAGCGCCGCCAGCAGAGGCCTGGAGTGGCGGGTCTGCTGGCAGCACTTCCAGCGTCAGGTGGATGCGAGTTGCGGGACTCGATTCCCGAAGTATTGCTCAAGAAAGCGAAACACTTGTCCGCTCCGATGTGGTCGTGCTCCATCTTGCATAAGCCGCCTTGTGTTTCATTGGCAGCGCCGCCAGCAGATGCCTGGAGTGTCGGGTCTGCTGGCAGCCCTGCCAGCGTCAGGTGGATGCCAGTTGCGGGACTCGATTCCCGAAGTATTGCTCAAGAAAGCGAAACACTTGTCTGCTCCGATGTGGTCGGGCTCCATCTTGCATAATTCGCCTTGAGTTTCATTGGCAGCGCCGCCAGCAGAAGCCTGTAGTGGCTGGTCTGCTGGCAGCGCTGCCAGCGTCAGGTGGATGCCAGTTGCGGGACTTGATTCCCGAAGTATTGCTCAAGAAAGCGAAACTCTTGTCCGGTCCGATGTGGTCAGGCTCCATCTTGCATAAGCCGCCTTGTGTTTCATTGGCAGCGCCGCCAGCAGAGGCCTGGAGTGGCGGGTCTGCTGGCAGCGCTGCCAGCGTCAGGTGAAAGCCAGTTGCGGGACTCGATTCCCGAAGTATTGCTCAAGAAAGCGAAACACTTGTCCAGTCCGATGTGGTCGGGCTACATCTTGCATAAGCCGCCTTGTGTTTCATTGGCAGCGCCACCAGCAGAAGCCTAGAGTGTCAGGTCTGCTGGCAGCCCTGCCAGCGTCAGGTGTATGCCAGTTGCGGGACTCGATTTCCAAAGTATTGCTCAAGAAAGCGAAACACTTGTCCAGTCCGATGTGGTCGGGCTCCATCTTGCATAAGCCGCCTTGTGTTTCATTGGCAGCGCCGCCAGCAGAAGCCTGGAGTGGCTGGTCTGCTGGCAGCGCTGCCAGTGTCAGGTGGATGCCAGTTGGGGGACTCGATTCCAGAAGTATTGCTCAAGAAAGCGAAACACTTGTCCGCTCCGATGTGGTCGGGTTCCATCTTGCATAAGCAACCTTGTGCTTAATTGGCAGTGCCGCCAGCAGAAGCCTGGAGTGGCGGGTCTGCTGGCAGCGCTGCCAGCGTCAGGTGGATGCAAGTTGCGGGACTCGATTCCTGAAGTATTGCTCAAGAAAGTGAAACACTTGTCCGTCCGGTGTGGTCGGGCTCCATCTTGCATAAGCCACCTTGTGTTTCATTGGCAGCGCTGCCAGCAGAGGCCTGGAGTGGCGGGTAGCTGGCAGCGCTGCCAGCGTCAGGTGGATGCCAGGTGCGGGACTTCATTTCCCGAAGTATTGCTCAAGAAAGCGAAACACTTGTCCGCTCCGATGTGGTCAGGCTCCATCTTGCATAAGCCGCCTTGTGTTTCATTGGCAGCGCCACCAGCAGAAGCCTGGAGCGGCGGGTCTGATGGCAGCGCTGCCAGCATCAGGTGGATGCTAGGTGCGGGACTCGATTCCTGAAGTATTGCTCAAGAAAGCGAAACACTTGTCCGGTCCGATGTGGTCGGGTTCCATCTTACATAAGCCGCCTTTTGTTTCATTGACAGCGCCGCCAGCAGAAGCCTGGATTTGCGGGTCTGCTGGCAGCGCTGCCACCGTCAGGTGGATGCCAGTTGCGGGACTTGATTCCCGGGGTATTGCTCAAGAAAGCGAAACACTTGTCCGCTCCGATGTGGTCGGGCTCCATCTTGCATATACCGCCTTGCGCTTCATTGGCAGCGCCGCCAGCAGAAGCCTGGAGTGGCGGGTCTGCTGGCAGCGCTGTCAGTGTCAGTTGGATGCCAGATGTGAGACTCGATTCCGAAGTATTGCTCAAGAAAGCGAAGCACTAGTCCGGTCCGATGTGGTCGTGCTCCATCTTGCATAAGCCGCCTTGTGTTTCATTGGCAGCGCCGCCAGCAGAAGCCTGGATTGGCGGGTCTGCTGGCAGCGCTGCCAGCGTCAGGTAGATGCCAGTTGCGGGACTCGATTTCCGAAGATTTGCTCAAGAAAGCGAAACACATGTCCGGTCCGATGTGGTCGGGCTCCATCTTGCATAAGCCGCCTTGTGTTTCATTGGCAGCACCGCCAGCAGAAGCCTGGAGTGGCGGGTCAGCTGGCAGCGCTGCCAGCGTAAGGTGGATTCCAGTTGCGGGATCCGTTCCTGAAGTATTGCTCAAGAAAGCGTAACACTTGTCCGCACCGATGTGGTCGGGCTCCATCTTGCATAAGTCGCCTTGTGTTTCATTGGGAGCGCCGCCAGCAGAGGCCTGGAGTGGCGGGTCTGCTGGCAGCGCTGCCAGCGTCAGGTGGATGCGAGTTGCGGGACTCGATTCCCGAAGTATTGCTCAAGAAAGCGAAACACTTGTCCGCTCCGATGTGGTCGTGCTCCATCTTGCATAAGCCGCCTTGTGTTTCATTGGCAGCGCCGCCAGCAGATGCCTGGAGTGTCGGGTCTGCTGGCAGCCCTGCCAGCGTCAGGTGGATGCCAGTTGCGGGACTCGATTCCCGAAGTATTGCTCAAGAAAGCGAAACACTTGTCTGCTCCGATGTGGTAGGGCTCCATCTTGCATAATTCGCCTTGTGTTTCATTGGCAGCCGCGCCAGCAGAAACCTGGAGGGGCGGGTCTGCTGGCAGCGCTGCCAGCGTCAGGTGGATGCCAGTTCCGGGACTCGATTCCCGAAGTATTGCTCAAGAAAGTGAAACACTTGTCCGGTCCGGTGTGGTCGGGCTCCATCTTGCATAAGCCACCTTGTGTTTCATTGGCAGCGCTGCCAGCAGAGGCCTGGAGTGGCGGGTCTGCTGGCAGCGCTGCCAGCGTCAGGTAGATGCCAGGTGCGGGACTTCATTTCCCGAAGTATTGCTCAAGAAAGCGAAACACTTGTCCGCTAAGATGTGGTCGGGCTCCATCTTGCATAAGCCGCCTTGTGCTTCATTGGCAGCGCCGCCAGCAGAAGCCTGGAGTGGCGGGTCTGCTGGCAGCGCTGTCAGTGTCAGTTGGATGCCAGATGCGAGTCTCGATTCCGAAGTATTGCTCAAGAAAGCGAAACACTAGTCCGGTCCGATGTGGTCGTGCTCCATCTTGCATAAGTCGCCTTGTGTTTCATTGGCAGCGCCGCATGCAGAAGCCTGGAGTGGCGGGTCTGCATGCAGCGCTGCCAGCATCAGGTAGATGCCAGTTGCAGGACTCGATTCCCGAAGAATTGCTCTAGAAAGCGAAACACTTGTCTGCTCCGATGTGGTCGGGCTCCATCTTGCATAAGCCGCCTTGTTTATCATTGGCAGCGCCGCAAGCAGTAGCCTGGAGTGGCTGGTCTGCTGGCAGCGCTGCCAGCGTCAGGTGGATGCCAGTTACGGTACTCGATTCCCAAAGTATTGCTCAAGAAAGCGAAACAATTATCCGGTCAGATGTGGTCGGGCTCCATCTTGCATAAGCCGCCTTGTGTTTCATTGGCAGCCGTGCCAGCAGAAGCCTGGAGTGGCGGGTCTGCTGGCAGCCCTGCCAGCGTCAGGTGGATGCCAGGTGCGGGACTCGATTCCCGAAGAATTGCTCAAGAAAGCGAAACACTTGTCCGCTCCGATGTGGTCGGGTTCCATCTTGCATAAGCCACCTTGTGCTTAATTGGCAGTGCCGCCAGCAGAAGCCTGGAGTGGCGGGTGTGCTGGCAACGCTGCCAGCGTCAGGTGGATGCCAGTTGTGGGACTCGATTCCCGAAGTATTGCTCAAGAAAGTGAAACACTTGTCCGGTCCGGTGTGGTCGGGCTCCATCTTGCATAAGCCACCTTGTGTTTCATTGGCAGCGCTGCCAGCAGAGGCCTGGAGTGGCGGGTCTGCTGGCAGCCCTGCCAGCGTCAGGTGGATGCCAGGTGCGGGTCTCGATTCCCGAAGTATTGCTCAAGAAAGCGAAACACTTGTCCGCTCCGATGTGGTCGGGCTCCATCTTGCATAATACGCCTTGTGTTTCATTGGCAGCGCCACCAGCAGAAGCCTGGAGTGGCGGGTCTGATGGCAGCGCTGTCAGCGTCAGGTGGATGCCAGGTGCGGGACTCGATTCCTGAAGTATTGCTCAAGAAAGCGAAACACTTGTCCGGTCCGATGTGGTCGGGTTCCATCTTACATAAGCCGCCTTGTGTTTCATTGGGAGCGCCGCCAGCAGAGGCCTGGAGTGGCGGGTCTGCTGGCAGCGCTGCCAGCGTCAGGTGGATGCGAGTTGCGGGACTCGATTCCCGAAGTATTCCTCAAGAAAGCGAAACACTTGTCCGCTCCGATGTGGTCGGGTTCCATCTTGCATAAGCCACCATGTGCTTAATTGGCAATGCCGCCAGCAGATGCCTGGAGTGGCGGGTCTGCTGGCAGCGCTGCCAGCGTCAGGTGGACGCCTGTTGCGAGACTCGATTCCCGAAGTATTGCTCAAGAAAGTGAAACACTTGTCCGGTCCGGTGTGGTCGGGCTCCATCTTGCATAAGCCACCTTGTGTTTCATTGGCAGCGCTGCCAGCAGAGGCCTGGAGTGGCGGGTCTCCTGGCAGCACTGCCAGCGTCAGGTGGATGCCAGGTGCGGGACACGATTCCCGAAGTATTGCTCAAGAAAGCGAAACACTTGTCCGCTCCGATGTGGTCGGGCTCCATCTTGCATAAGCCGCCTTGTGTTTCATTGGAAGCGCCACCAGCAGAAGCCTGGAGTGGCGGGTCTGATGGCAGCGCTGCCAGCGTCAGGTGTATGCCAGGTGCGGGACTCGATTCCTGAAGTATTGCTCAAGAAAGCGAAACACTTGTCCGGTCCGATGTGGTCGGGTTCCATCTTACATAAGCCGCCTTGTGTTTCATTGGCAGCGCCGCCAGCAGAAGCCTGGAGTTGCGGGTCTGCTGGCAGCGCTGCCGAAGAATTGCCGAAGAATTGCTCAAGAAAGCGAAACACTTGTCAGGTCCGATGTGGTCGGGCTCCATCTTGCATAAGCCGCCTTGTTTATCATTGGCAGCACCGCAAGCAGGGGCCTGGAGTGGCGGGTCTGCTGGCAGCGCTGCCAGCGTCAGGCGGATGCCAGTTGCGGTACTCGATTCCCAAAGTATTGCTCAAAAAAGCGAAACACTTGTCCGCTCCGATGTGGTCGGGCCCCACCTTGCATAAGCCGCCTTGTGTTTCATTGGCAACACTGCGGGGGACTGATGACCATTGAAGTTTAGTCCACCTTAAACAACCCAAAAACAACAACAACAACACCGCCAGCAGAGGCCTGGAGTGGCGGGTTTGCTGGCAGCGCTGCCAGCGTCAGGTGGAAGCCAGGTACGGGACTCGATTCCCGAAGTAATGCTCAAGAAAGCGAAACACTTGTCCGCTCAGATGTGGTCGGGCTCCATCTTGCATAACCAAACTTGTGTTTAATTGGCAGTGCCGCCAGCAGAAGCCTAGAGTGGCGGGTCTGCTGGCAGCGCTGCCAGCGTCAGGTGGATGCCAGGTACGGGACTCGATTCCCGAAGTATTGCTCAAGAAAGCGAAACACTTGTCCGCTCCGATGTGGTTGGGCACCACCTTGCATAAGCCACCTTGTGTTTCATTGGCAACACCGCGGGGACTGATGACCAATGTAGTTTAGTCCCCCTTAAAAAACCCAAAAACAACAACAACAACAACAACAACACCGCCTGCAGAGGCCTGAAGTGGCGGGTTTGCTGGCAGCGCTGCCAGCGTCAGGTGGAAGCCAGGTGCGGGACTCGATTCCCGATGTAATGCTAAAGAAAGCGAAACACTTGTCCGCTCCAATATGTTCGGGCTTCATCTTGCATAAGCCGCCTTGTGTTTCATTGGCATCACCGCGGGGGACCGATGACCATTGTAGTTTAGTCCCCCTTAAACAACCCAAAAACAACAACAACAACAACAACAGCACCAGCAGAGGCCTGGAATGGCGGGTCTGCTGGAAGCGCTGCCGAGTCAGGTGGATGTCAGTTGCGGGACTCAATTCCCGAGGTATTGCTCAAGAAAGTGAAACACTTGTCCGGTCCGATGTGGTCGGGCTCCATCTTGCATAAGCCACCTTGTGTTTCATTGGCAGCGCAGCAGAGGCCTGGAGTGGCGGGTCTGCAGGCAGCGCTGCCAGAGTCAGGTGGATGCCAGGTGCGGGACTCGATTCCCGAAGTATTGCTCAAGAAAGCGAAACACTTGTCTGCTCCGATGTGGTCGGGCTCCATCTTGCATAATTCGCCTTGTGTTTCATTGGCAGCCGCGCCAGCAGAGGCCTGGAGTGGCGGGTCTGCTGGCAGCGCTGCCAGCGTCAGGTGGATGCCAGTTCCGGGACTCGATTCCCGAAGTATTGCTCAAGAAAGTGAAACACTTGTCCGGTCCGGTGTGGTCGGGCTCCATCATGCATAAGTCGCCTTGTGTTTCATTGGCAGCGCCGCCAGCAGAAGCCTGGAGTGGCGGGTCTGCATGCAGCGCTGCCAGCGTCAGGTAGATGCCAGTTGCGGGACTCGATTCCCGAAGAATTGCTCTAGAAAGCGAAACACTTGTCTGCTCCGATGTGGTCGGGCTCCATCTTGCATAAGCCGCCTTGTTTATCATTGGCAGCGCCGCAAGCAGAAGCCTGGAGTGGCTGGTCTGCTGGCAGCGCTGCGAGCGTCAGGTGGATGCCAGTTACGGTACTCGATTTCCAAAGTATTGCTCAAGAAAGCGAAACAATTATCCGGTCAGATGTGGTCGGGCTCCATCTTGCATAAGCCGACTTGTGTTTCATTGGCAGCCGTGCCAGCAGAAGCCTGCAGTGGCGGGTCTGCTGGCAGCCCTGCCAGCGTCAGGTGGATGCCAGGTGCGGGACTCGATTCCCGAAGTATTGCTCAAGAAAGCGAAACACTTGTCCGCTCCGATGTGGTCGGGCCCCACCTTGCATAAGCCGCCTTGTGTTTCATTGGCAACACTGCGGGGGACTGATGACCATTGAAGTTTAGTCAACCTTAAACAACCCAAAAACAACAACAACAACACCGCCAACAGAGGCCTGGAGTGGCGGGTCTGCTGGAAGCGCTGCCTGCATCAGGTGGATGCCAGGTGCGGGACTCGATTCCCGAAGTATTGCTCAAGAAAGCGAAACACTTGTCCGCTCAGATGTGGTCGGGCTCCATCTTGCATAACCAAACTTGTGTTTAATTGGCAGTGCCGCCAGCAGAAGCCTAGAGTGGCGGGTCTGCTGGCAGCGCTGCCAGCGTCAGGTGGATGCCAGGTGCGGGACTCGATTCCCGAAGTATTGCTCAAGAAAGCGAAACACTTGTCCGCTCCGATGTGGTTGGGCACCACCTTGCATAAGCCACCTTGTGTTACATTGGCAACACCGCGGGGACTGATGACCATTGTAGTTTAGTCTCTCTTAAACAACCCAAAAACAACAACAACAACAACAACAACACCGCCAGCAGAGGCCTGAAGTGGCGGGTCTGCTGGCAGCGCTGCCAGCGTCAGGTGGAAGCCAGGTGCGGGGCTCGATTCCCGATGTAATGCTAAAGAAAGCGAAACACTTGTCCGCTCCAATATGTTTGGGCTTCATCTTGCATAAGCCGCCTTGTGTTTCATTGGCATCACCGCGGGGGACTGATGACCATTGTAGTTTAGTCCCCTTTAAACAACCCAAAAACAACAACAACAACAACACCCCCAGCAGAGGCCTGGAGTGGCGGGTCTGCTGGAAGCGCTGCCTGCATCAGGTGGATGCCAGGTGCGGGACTTGATTCCCGAAGTATTGCTCAAGAAAGCGAAACACTTGTCCGCTCCGATGTGGTCGGGCTCCATCTTGCATAAGCCGCCTTGTCTTTCATTGCCAACTCCGCGGGGGACTGATGACCATTGTAGTTTAGTCCCCCTTAAACAACCCAAAAACAACAACAACAACAACAACAGCACCAGCAGAGGCCTGGAGTGGCGGGTCTGCTGGAAGCGCTGCCGAGTCAGGTGGATGTCAGTTGCGGGACTCAATTCCCGAGGTATTGCTCAAGAAAGTGAAACACTTATCCGGTCCGATGTGGTCGGGCTCCATCTTGCATAAGCCACCTTGTGTTTCATTGGCAGCGCAGCAGAGGCCTGGAGTGGTGGGTCTGCAGGCAGCGCTGCCAGAGTCAGGTGGATGCCAGGTGCGGGACTCGACTCCCGAAGTATTGCTCAAGAAAGCGAAACACTTGTCCGCTCCGATGTGGTCGGGCTCCATCTTGCATAAGCTGCCTTGTGTTTTATAGGCAGCGCCGCCAGCAGATGCCTGGAGTTGCGGTTCTGCTCGCAGCGCTGCCAGCGTCAGGTGGATGCCAGTTGCGGGACTTGATTCCCGATGTATTGCTCAAGAAAGCGAAACACTTGTCCGCTCCGATGTGGTCGGGCTCCATCTTGCATAAGCCGCCTTGTGTTTCATTGGCAGCACTGCCAGCAGATGCCTGGAGTGTCGGGTCTGCTGGCAGCCCTGCCAGCGTCAGGTGGATGCCAGTTGCGGGACTCGATTCACGAAGTATTGCTCAAGAATGAGAAACACTTGTCTGCTCCGATGTGGTCGGGCTCCATCTTGCATAAGCCGCCTTGTTTATCATTGGCAGCGCCGCAAGCAGAAGCCTGGATTGGCTGGTCTGCTGGCAGCGCTGCCAGCGTCAGGTGGATGCCAGTTGCGGTACTCGATTCCCAAAGTATTGCTCAATAAAGCGAAACAATTATCCGGTCAGATGTGGTCGGGCTCCATCTTGCATAAGCCGCCTTGTGTTTCATTGGCAGCCGTGCCAGCAGAAGCCTGGAGTGGCGGGTCTGCTGGCAGCCCTGCCAGCGTCAGGTGGATGCCAGGTGCGGGACTCGATTCCCGAAGTATTGCTCAAGAAAGCGAAACACTTGTCCGCTCCGATGTGGTCGGGTTCCATCTTGCATAAGCCACCTTGTGCTTAATTGGCAGTGCCGCCAGCAGAAGCCTGGAGTGGCGGGTGTGCTGGCAACACTGCCAGCGTCAGGTGGATGCCAGTTGCGGGACTCGATTCCCGAAGTATTGCTCAAGAGAGTGAAACACTTGTCCGGTCCGGTGTGGTCGGGCTCCATCTTGCATAAGCCACCTTGTGTTTCATTGGCAGCGCTGCCAGCAGAGGCCTGGAGTGGCGGGTCTGCTGGCAGCCCTGCCAGCGTCAGGTGGATGCCAGTTGCGGGACTTGATTCCCGAAGTATTGCTCAAGAAAGCGAAACACTTGTCCGCTCCGATGTGGTCGGGCTCCATCTTGCATAAGACGCCTTGTGTTTCATTGGCAGTGCCACCAGCAGAAGCCTGGAGTGGCGGGTCTGATGGCAGCGCTGTCAGCGTCAGGTGGATGCCAGGTGCGGGACTCGATTCCTGAAGTATTGCTCAAGAAAGCGAAACACTTGTCCGGTCCGATGTGGTCGGGTTCCATCTTGCATAAGCCACCATGTGCTTAATTGGCAATGCCGCCAGCAGATGCCTGGAGTGGCGGGTCTGCTGGCAGCGCTGCCAGCGTCAGGTGGATGCCAGTTGCGGGACTCGATTCCCGAAGTATTGCTCAAGAAAGTGAAACACTTGTCCGGTCCGGTGTGGTCGGGCTCCATCTTGCATAAGCCACCTTGTCTCTCATAGGCAGCGCTGCCAGCAGAGGCCTGGAGTGGCGGGTCTCCTGGCAGCGCTGCCAGCGTCAGGTGGATGCCAGGTGCGGGACACGATTCCCGAAGTATTGCTCAAGAAAGCGAAACACTTGTCCGCTCCGATGTGGTCGGGCTCCATCTTGCATAAGCCGCCTTGTGTTTCATTGGCAGCGCCACCAGCAGAAGCCTGGAGTGGCGGGTCTGATGGCAGCGCTGCCAGCGTCAGGTGGATGCCAGGTGCGGGACTCGATTCCTGAAGTATTGCTCAAGAAAGCGAAACACTTGTCCGGTCCGATGTGGTCGGGTTCCATCTTACATAAGCCGCCTTGTGTTTCATTGACAGCGCCGCCAGCAGAAGCCTGGAGTTGCGGGTCTGCTGGCAGCGCTGCCGAAGAATTGCCGAAGAATTGCTCAAGAAAGCGAAACACTTGTCAGGTCCGATGTGGTCGGGCTCCATCTTGCATAAGCCGCCTTGTTTATCATTGGCAGCACCACAAGCAGGGGCCTGGAGTGGCGGGTCTGCTGGCAGCGCTGCTAGCGTCAGGTGGATGCCAGATGTGGGACTCGATTCCCGAAGTAATGCTCAAGAAAGCGAAACACTTGTCCGCTCAGATGTGGTCGGGCTCCATCTTGCATAACCAAACTTGTGTTTAATTGGCAGTGCCGCCAGCAGAAGCCTAGAGTGGCGGGTCTGCTGGCAGCGCTGCCAGCGTCAGGTGGATGCCAGGTGCGGGACTCGATTCCCGAAGTATTGCTCAAGAAAGCGAAACACTTGTCCGCTCCGATGTGGTTGGGCACCACCTTGCATAAGCCACCTTGTGTTTCATTGGCAACACCGCGGGGACTGATGACCATTATAGTTTAGTCTCCCTTAAACAACCCAAAAACAACAACAACAACAACAACAACACCGCCAGCAGAGGCCTGAAGTGGCGGGTCTGCTGGCAGCGCTGCCAGCGTCAGGTGGAAGCCAGGTGCGGGACTCGATTCCCGATGTAATGCTAAAGAAAGCGAAACACTTGTCCGCTCCAATATGTTCGGGCTTCATCTTGCATAAGCCGCCTTGTGTTTCATTGGCATCACCGCGGGGGACTGATGACCATTGTAGTTTAGTCCCCCTTAAACAACCCAAAAACAACAACAACAACAACACCCCCAGCAGAGGCCTGGAGTGGCGGGTCTGCTGGAAGCGCTGCCTGCATCAGGTGGATGCCAGGTGCGGGACTCAATTCCCGAAGTATTGCTCAAGAAAGCGAAACACTTGTCCGCTCCGATGTGGTCGGGCTCCATCTTGCATAAGCCGCCTTGTGTTTCATTGCCAACTCCGCGGGGGACTGATGACCATTGTAGTTTAGTCCCCCTTAAACAACCCAAAAACAACAACAACAACAACAACAGCACCAGCAGAGGCCTGGAATGGCGGGTCTGCTGGAAGCGCTGCCGAGTCAGGTGGATGTCAGTTGCGGGACTCAATTCCCGAGGTATTGCTCAAGAAAGTGAAAAACTTGTCCGGTCCGATGTGGTCGGGCTCCATCTTGCATAAGCCACCTTGTGTTTCATTGGCAGCGCAGCAGAGGCCTGGAGTGGCGGGTCTGCAGGCAGCGCTGCCAGAGTCAGGTGGATGCCAGGTGCGGGACTCGATTCCCGAAGTATTGCTCAAGAAAGCGAAACACTTGTCTGCTCCGATGTGGTCGGGCTCCATCTTGCATAATTCGCCTTGTGTTTCATTGGCAGCCGCGCCAGCAGAGGCCTGGAGTGGCGGGTCTGCTGGCAGCGCTGCCAGCGTCAGGTGGATGCCAGTTCCGGGACTCGATTCCCGAAGTATTGCTCAAGAAAGTGAAACACTTGTCCGGTCCGGTGTGGTCGGGCTCCATCATGCATAAGTCGCCTTGTGTTTCATTGGAAGCGCCGCCAGCAGAAGCCTGGAGTGGCGGGTCTGCATGCAGCGCTGCCAGCGTCAGGTAGATGCCAGTTGCGGGACTCGATTCCCGTAGAATTGCTCTAGAAAGCGAAACACTTGTCTGCTCCGATGTGGTCGGGCTCCATCTTGCATAAGCCGCCTTGTTTATCATTGGCAGCGTCGCAAGCAGAAGCCTGGAGTGGCTGGTCTGCTGGCAGCGCTGCGAGCGTCAGGTGGATGCCAGTTACGGTACTCGATTTCCAAAGTATTGCTCAAGAAAGCGAAACAATTATCCGGTCAGATGTGGTCGGGCTCCATCTTGCATAAGCCGACTTGTGTTTCATTGGCAGCCGTGCCAGCAGAAGCCTGGAGTGGCGGGTCTGCTGGCAGCCCTGCCAGCGTCAGGTGGATGCCAGGTGCGGGACTCGATTCCCGAAGTATTGCGCAAGAAAGCGAAACACTTGTCCGCTCCGATGTGGTCGGGCCCCACCTTGCATAAGCCGCCTTGTGTTTCATTGGCAACACTGCGGGGGACTGATGACCATTGAAGTTTAGTCCACCTTAAACAACCCAAAAACAACAACAACAACACCGCCAACAGAGGCCTGGAGTGGCGGGTCTGCTGGAAGCACTGCCTGCATCAGGTGGATGCCAGGTGCGGGACTCGATTCCCGAAGTATTGCTCAAGAAAGCGAAACACTTGTCCGCTCAGATGTGGTCGGGCTCCATCTTGCATAACCAAACTTGTGTTTAATTGGCAGTGCCGCCAGCAGAAGCCTAGAGTGGCGGGTCTGCTGGCAGCGCTGCCAGCGTCAGGTGGATGCCAGGTGCGGGACTCGATTCCCGAAGTATTGCTCAAGAAAGCGAAACACTTGTCCGCTCCGATGTGGTTGGGCACCACCTTGCATAAGCCACCTTGTGTTACATTGGCAACACCGCGGGGACTGATGACCATTGTAGTTTAGTCTCTCTTAAACAACCCAAAAACAACAACAACAACAACAACAACACCGCCAGCAGAGGCCTGAAGTGGCGGGTCTGCTGGCAGCGCTGCCAGCGTCAGGTGGAAGCCAGGTGCGGGGCTCGATTCCCGATGTAATGCTAAAGAAAGCGAAACACTTGTCCGCTCCAATATGTTTGGGCTTCATCTTGCATAAGCCGCCTTGTGTTTCATTGGCATCACCGCGGGGGACTGATGACCATTGTAGTTTAGTCCCCTTTAAACAACCCAAAAACAACAACAACAACAACACCCCCAGCAGAGGCCTGGAGTGGCGGGTCTGCTGGAAGCGCTGCCTGCATCAGGTGGATGCCAGGTGCGGGACTCGATTCCCGAAGTATTGCTCAAGAAAGCGAAACACTTGTCCGCTCCGATGTGGTCGGGCTCCATCTTGCATAAGCCGCCTTGTGTTTCATTGCCAACTCCGCGGGGGACTGATGACCATTGTAGTTTAGTCCCCCTTAAACAACCCAAAAACAACAACAACTACAACAACAGCACCAGCAGAGGCCTGGAGTGGCGGGTCTGATGGCAGCGCTGTCAGCGTCAGGTGGATGCCAGGTGCGGGACTCGATTCCTGAAGTATTGCTCAAGAAAGCGAAACACTTGTCCGGTCCGATGTGGTCGGGTTCCATCTTGCATAAGCCACCATGTGCTTAATTGGCAATGCCGCCAGCAGATGCCTGGAGTGGCGGGTCTGCTGGCAGCGCTGCCAGCGTCAGGTGGATGCCAGTTGCGGGACTCGATTCCCGAAGTATTGCTCAAGAAAGTGAAACACTTGTCCGGTCCGGTGTGGTCGGGCTCCATCTTGCATAAGCCACCTTGTCTTTCATTGGCAGCGCTGCCAGCAGAGGCCTGGAGTGGCAGGTCTCCTGGCAGCGCTGCCAGCGTCAGGTGGATGCCAGGTGCGGGACACGATTCCCGAAGTATTGCTCAAGAAAGCGAAACACTTGTCCGCTCCGATGTGGTCGGGCTCCATCTTGCATAAGCCGCCTTGTGTTTCATTGGCAGCGCCACCAGCAGAAGCCTGGAGTGGCGGATCTGATGGCAGCGCTGCCAGCGTCAGGTGGATGCCAGGTGCGGGACTCGATTCCTGAAGTATTGCTCAAGAAAGCGAAACACTTGTCCGGTCCGATGTGGTCGGGTTCCATCTTACATAAGCCGCCTTGTGTTTCATTGACAGCGCCGCCAGCAGAAGCCTGGAGTTGCGGGTCTGCTGGCAGCGCTGCCGAAGAATTGCCGAAGAATTGCTCAAGAAAGCGAAACACTTGTCAGGTCCGATGTGGTCGGGCTCCATCTTGCATAAGCCGCCTTGTTTATCATTGGCAGCACCACAAGCAGGGACCTGGAGTGGCGGGTCTGCTGGCAGCGCTGCCAGCGTCAGGCGGATGCCAGTTGCGGTACTCGATTCCCAAAGTATTGCTCAAAAAAGCGAAACACTTGTCCGCTCCGATGTGGTCGGGCCCCACCTTGCATAAGCCGCCTTGTGTTTCATTGGCAACACTGCGGGGGACTGATGACCATTGAAGTTTAGTCAAACTTAAACAACCCAAAAACAACAACAACAACACCGCCAGCAGAGGCCTGGAGTGGCGGGTCTGCTGGCAGCGCTGCTAGCGTCAGGTGGATGCCAGATGTGGGATTCGATTCCCGAAGTATTGCTCAAGAAAGCGAAACACTTGTCCGCTCAGATGTGGTCGGGCTCCATCTTGCATAACCAAACTTGTGTTTAATTGGCAGTGCCGCCAGCAGAAGCCTAGAGTGGCGGGTCTGCTGGCAGCGCTGCCAGCGTCAGGTGGATGCCAGGTGCGGGACTCGATTCCCGAAGTATTGCTCAAGAAAGCGAAACACTTGTCCGCTCCGATGTGGTTGGGCACCACCTTGCATAAGCCACCTTGTGTTACATTGGCAACACCGCGGGGACTGATGACCATTGTAGTTTAGTCCCCCTTAAACAACCCAAAAACAACAACAACAACAACAACAACACCGCCAGCAGAGGCCTGAAGTGGCGGGTCTGCTGGCAGCGCTGCCAGCGTCAGGTGGAAGCCAGGTGCGGGGCTCGATTCCCGATGTAATGCTAAAGAAAGCGAAACACTTGTCCGCTCCAATATGTTCGGGCTTCATCTTGCATAAGCCGCCTTGTGTTTCATTGGCATCACCGCGGGGGACTGATGACCATTGTAGTTTAGTCCCCCTTAAACAACCCAAAAACAACAACAACAACAACACCCCCAGCAGAGGCCTGGAGTGGCGGGTCTGCTGGAAGCGCTGCCTGCATCAGGTGGATGCCAGGTGCGGGACTCGATTCCCGAAGTATTGCTCAAGAAAGCGAAACACTTGTCCGCTCCGATGTGGTCGGGCTCCATCTTGCATAAGCCGCCTTGTGTTTCATTGCCAACTCCGCGGGGGACTGATGACCATTGTAGTTTAGTCCCCCTTAAACAACCCAAAAACAACAACAACTACAACAACAGCACCAGCAGAGGCCTGGAGTGGCGGGTCTGCTGGAAGCGCTGCCGAGTCAGGTGGATGTCAGTTGCAGGACTCAATTCCCGAGGTATTGCTCAAGAAAGTGAAACACTTATCCGGTCCGATGTGGTCGAGCTCCATCTTGCATAAGCCACCTTGTGTTTCATTGGCAGCGCAGCAGAGGCCTGGAGTAGCGGGTCTGCAGGCAGCGCTGCCAGAGTCAGGTGGATGCCAGGTGCGGGACTCGACTCCCGAAGTATTGCTCAAGAAAGCGAAACACTTGTCCGCTCCGATGTGGTCGGGCTCCATCTTGCATAAGCTGCCTTGTGTTTTATAGGCAGCGCCGCCAGCAGATGCCTGGAGTTGCGGTTCTGCTCGCAGCGCTGCCAGCGTCAGGTGGATGCCAGTTGCGGGACTTGATTCTCGATGTATTGCTCAAGAAAGCGAAACACTTGTCCGCTCCGATGTGGTCGGGCTCCATCTTGCATAAGCCGCCTTGTGTTTCATTGGCAGCACTGCCAGCAGATGCCTGGAGTGTCGGGTCTGCTGGCAGCCCTGCCAGCGTCAGGTGGATGCCAGTTGCGGGACTCGATTCCCGAAGTATTGCTCAAGAATGCGAAACACTTGTCTGCTCCGATGTGGTCGGGCTCCATCTTGCATAAGCCGCCTTGTTTATCATTGGCAGCGCCGCAAGCAGAAGCCTGGATTGGCTGGTCTGCTGGCAGCGCTGCCAGCGTCAGGTGGATGCCAGTTGCGGTACTCGATTCCCAAAGTATTGCTCAATAAAGCGAAACACTTGTCCGCTCCGATGTGGTCGGGCTCCATCTTGCATAAGACGCCTTGTGTTTCATTGGCAGTGCCACCAGCAGAAGCCTGGAGTGGCGGGTCTGCTGGCAGCCCTGCCAGCGTCAGGTGGATGCCAGGTGCGGGACTCGATTCCTGAAGTATTGCTCAAGAGAGTGAAACACTTGTCCGGTCCGGTGTGGTCGGGCTCCATCTTGCATAAGCCACCTTGTGTTTCATTGGCAGCGCTGCCAGCAGAGGCCTGGAGTGGCGGGTCTGCTGGCAGCCCTGCCAGCGTCAGGTGGATGCCAGTTGCGGGACTTGATTCCCGAAGTATTGCTCAAGAAAGCGAAACACTTGTCCGCTCCGATGTGGTCGGGCTCCATCTTGCATAAGACGCCTTGTGTTTCATTGGCAGTGCCACCAGCAGAAGCCTGGAGTGGCGGGTCTGATGGCAGCGCTGTCAGCGTCAGGTGGATGCCAGGTGCGGGACTCGATTCCTGAAGTATTGCTCAAGAAAGCGAAACACTTGTCCGGTCCGATGTGGTCGGGTTCCATCTTGCATAAGCCACCATGTGCTTAATTGGCAATGCCGCCAGCAGATGCCTGGAGTGGCGGGTCTGCTGGCAGCGCTGCCAGCGTCAGGTGGATGCCAGTTGCGGGACTCGATTCCCGAAGTATTGCTCAAGAAAGTGAAACACTTGTCCGGTCCGGTGTGGTCGGGCTCCATCTTGCATAAGCCACCTTGTCTTTCATTGGCAGCGCTGCCAGCAGAGGCCTGGAGTGGCGGGTCTCCTGGCAGCGCTGCCAGCGTCAGGTGGATGCCAGGTGCGGGACACGATTCCCGAAGTATTGCTCAAGAAAGCCAAACACTTGTCCGCTCCGATGTGGTCGGGCTCCATCTTGCATAAGCCGCCTTGTGTTTCATTGGCAGCGCCACCAGCAGAAGCCTGGAGTGGCGGGTCTGATGGCAGCGCTGCCAGCGTCAGGTGGATGCCAGGTGCGGGACTCGATTCCTGAAGTATTGCTCAAGAAAGCGAAACACTTGTCCGGTCCGATGTGGTCGGGTTCCATCTTACATAAGCCGCCTTGTGTTTCATTGACAGCGCCGCCAGCAGAAGCCTGGAGTTGCGGGTCTGCTGGCAGCGCTGCCGAAGAATTGCCGAAGAATTGCTCAAGAAAGCGAAACACTTGTCAGGTCCGATGTGGTCGGGCTCCATCTTGCATAAGCCGCCTTGTTTATCATTGGCAGCACCACAAGCAGGGACCTGGAGTGGCGGGTCTGCTGGCAGCGCTGCCAGCGTCAGGCGGATGCCAGTTGCGGTACTCGATTCCCAAAGTATTGCTCAAAAAAGCGAAACACTTGTCCGCTCCGATGTGGTCGGGCCCCACCTTGCATAAGCCGCCTTGTGTTTCATTGGCAACACTGCGGGGGACTGATGACAATTGAAGTTTAGTCCAACTTAAACAACCCAAAAACAACAACAACAACACCGCCAGCAGAGGCCTGGAGTGGCGGGTCTGCTGGCAGCGCTGCTAGCGTCAGGTGGATGCCAGATGTGGGATTCGATTCCCGAAGTATTGCTCAAGAAAGCGAAACACTTGTCCGCTCAGATGTGGTCGGGCTCCATCTTGCATAACCAAACTTGTGTTTAATTGGCAGTGCCGCCAGCAGAAGCCTAGAGTGGCGGGTCTGCTGGCAGCGCTGCCAGCGTCAGGTGGATGCCAGGTGCGGGACTCGATTCCCGAAGTATTGCTCAAGAAAGCGAAACCCTTGTCCGCTCCGATGTGGTTGGGCACCACCTTGCATAAGCCACCTTGTGTTACATTGGCAACACCGCGGGGACTGATGACCATTGTAGTTTAGTTCCCCTTAAACAACCCAAAAACAACAACAACAACAACAACAACACCGCCAGCAGAGGCCTGAAGTGGCGGGTCTGCTGGCAGCGCTGCCAGCGTCAGGTGGAAGCCAGGTGCGGGGCTCGATTCCCGATGTAATGCTAAAGAAAGCGAAAAACTTGTCCGCTCCAATATGTTCGGGCTTCATCTTGCATAAGCCGCCTTGTGTTTCATTGGCATCACCGCGGGGGACTGATGACCATTGTAGTTTAGTCCCCCTTAAACAACCCAAAAACAACAACAACAACAACACCCCCAGCAGAGGCCTGGAGTGGCGGGTCTGCTGGAAGCGCTGCCTGCATCAGGTGGATGCCAGGTGCGGGACTCGATTCCCGAAGTATTGCTCAAGAAAGCGAAACACTTGTCCGCTCCGATGTGGTCGGGCTCCATCTTGCATAAGCCGCCTTGTGTTTCATTGCCAACTCCGCGGGGGACTGATGACCATTGTAGTTTAGTCCCCCTTAAACAACCCAAAAACAACAACAACAACAACAACAGCACCAGCAGAGGCCTGGAGTGGCGGGTCTGCTGGAAGCACTGCCGAGTCAGGTGGATGCCAGGTGCGGGACTCGATTCCCGAAGTATTGCTCAAGAAAGCGAAACACTTGTCCGCTCCGATGTGGTCGGGCTCCATCTTGCATAAGCTGCCTTGTGTTTCATTGGCAGCGCCGCCAGCAGATGCCTGGAGTTGCGGTTCTGCTCGCAGCGCTGCCAGCGTCAGGTGGAAGCCAGTTGCGGGACTTGATTCCCGATGTATTGCTCAAGAAAGCGAAACACTTGTCCGCTCCGATGTGGTCGGGCTCCATCTTGCATAAGCCGCCTTGTGTTTCATTGGCAGCACTGCCAGCAGATGCCTGGAGTGTCGGGTCTGCTGGCAGCCCTGCCAGCGTCAGGTGGATGCCAGTTGCGGGACTCGATTCCCGAAGTATTGCTCAAGAAAGTGAAACACTTGTCTGCTCCGATGTGGTCGGGCTCCATCTTGCATAAGCCGCCTTGTTTATCATTGGCAGCGCCGCAAGCAGAAGCCTGGATTGGCTGGTCTGCTGGCAGCGCTGCCAGCGTCAGGTGGATGCCAGTTGCGGTACTCGATTCCCAAAGTAATGCTCAATAAAGCGAAACAATTATCCGGTCAGATGTGGTCGGGCTCCATCTTGCATAAGCCGCCTTGTGTTTCATTGGCAGCCGTGCCAGCAGAAGCCTGGAGTGGCGGGTCTGCTGGCAGCCCTGCCAGTGTCAGGTGGATGCCAGGTGCGGGACTCGATTCCCGAAGTATTGCTCAAGAGAGCGAAACACTTGTCCGCTCCGATGTGATCGGGTTCCATCTTGCATAAGCCACCTTGTGCTTAATTGGCAGTGCCGCCAGCAGAAGCCTGGAGTGGCGGGTGTGCTGGCAACGCTGCCAGCGTCAGGTGGATGCAAGTTGCGGGACTCGATTCCCGAAGTATTGCTCAAGAAAGAGAAACACTTGTCCGGTCCGGTGTGGTCGGGCTCCATCTTGCATAAGCCACCTTGTGTTTCATTGGCAGCGCTGCCAGCAGAGGCCTGGAGTGGCGGGTCTGCTGGCAGCCTTGCCAGCGTCAGGTGGATGCCAGGTGCGGGTCTCGATTCCCGAAGTATTGCTCAAGAAAGCGAAACACTTGTCCGCTCCGATGTGGTCGGGCTCCATCTTGCATAAGACGCCTTGTGTTTCACTGGCAGCGCCACCAGCAGAAGCCTGGAGTGGCGGGTCTGCTAGCAGCGCTGCCGAGTCAGGTGGATGTCAGTTGCGGGACTCGATTCCCGAAGTATTGCTCAAGAAAGCGAAACACTAGTCCGCTCCGATGTCTTTGGGCACCACCTTGCATAAGCCGCCTTGTGTTTCATTGGCAACACCGCGGGGACTGATGACCATTGTAGTTTAGTCCCCCTTAAACAACCCAAAAACAACAACAACAACAACAACAACAACACCGCCAGCAGAGGCCTGAAGTGGCGGGTCTCCTGGCAGCGCTGCCAGCGTCAGGTGGAAGCCAGGTGCGGGACTCGATTCCCGATGTAATCCTAAAGAAAGCGAAACACTTGTCCGCTCAAATATGTTCGGGCTTCATCTTGCATAAGCCGCCTTGTGTTTCATTGGCATCACTGCAGGGGACTGATGACCATTGTAGTTTAGTCCCCCTTAAATAACCCAAAAACAACAACAACAACAACACCCCCAGCAGAGGCCTCGAGTGGCGGGTCTGCTGGAAGCGCTGCCTGCATCAGGTGGATGCCAGGTGCGGGACTCGATTCCCGAAGTATTGCTCAAGAAAGCGAAACACTTGTCCGCTCCGATGTGGTCGGGCTCCATCTTGCATAAGCCGCCTTGTGTTTCATTGCCAACTCCGCGGGGGACTGATGACCATTGTAGTTTAGTCCCCCTTAAACAACCCAAAAACAACAACAACAACAACAACAGCACCAGCAGAGGCCTGGAGTGGCGGGTCTGCTGGAAGCGCAGCCGGCGTCAGGTGGATGCCAGGTGCGGGACTCGATTCCCGAAGTATTGCTCAAGAAAGCGAAACACTTGTCCGCTCCGATGTGGTCGGGCTCCATCTTGCATAAGCCGCCTTGTGTTTTATTGCCAACTCCGCGGGGGACTGATGACCATTGTAGTTTAGTCCCCCTTAAACAACCCAAAAACAACAACAACAACAACAACAGCACCAGCAGAGGCCTGGATTGGCGGGTCTGCTGGAAGCGCTGCCGAGTCAGGTGGATGTCAGTTGCGGGACTCAATTCCCGAGGTATTGCTCAAGAAAGTGAAACACTTGTCCGGTCCGATGTGGTCGGGCTCCATCTTGCATAAGCCACCTTGTGTTTCATTGGCAGCGCAACAGAGGCCTGGATTGGCGGGTCTGCAGGCAGCGCTGCCAGAGTCAGGTGGATGCCAGGTGCGGGACTCGACTCCCGAAGTATTGCTCAAGAAAGCGAAACACTTGTCCGCTCCGATGTGGTCGGGCTCCATCTTGCATAAGCTGCCTTGTGTTTTATAGGCAGCGCCGCCAGCAGATGCCTGGAGTTGCGGTTCTGCTCGCAGCGCTGCCAGCGTCAGGTGGATGCCAGTTGCGGGACTTGATTCCCGATGTATTGCTCAAGAAAGCGAAACACTTGTCCGCTCCGATGTGGTCGGGCTCCATCTTGCATAAGCCGCCTTGTGTTTCATTGGCAGCACTGCCAGCAGATGCCTGGAGTGTCGGGTCTGCTGGCAGCCCTGCCAGCGTCAGGTGGATGCCAGTTGCGGGACTCGATTCCCGAAGTATTGCTCAAGAATGCGAAACACTTGTCTGCTCCGATGTGGTCGGGCTCCATCTTGCATAAGCCGCCTTGTTTATCATTGGCAGCGCCGCAAGCAGAAGCCTGGATTGGCTGGTCTGCTGGCAGCGCTGCCAGCGTCAGGTGGATGCCAGTTGCGGTACTCGATTCCCAAAGTATTGCTCAATAAAGCGAAACAATTATCCGGTCAGATGTGGTCGGGCTCCATCTTGCATAAGCCGGCTTGTGTTTCATTGGCAGCCGTGCCAGCAGAAGCCTGGAGTGGCGGGTCTGCTGGCAGCCCTGCCAGCGTCAGGTGGATGCCAGGTGCGGGACTCGATTCCCGAAGTATTGCTCAAGAAAGCGAAACACTTGTCCGCTCCGATGTGGTCGGGTTCCATCTTGCATAAGCCACCTTGTGCTTAATTGGCAGTGCCGCCAGCAGAAGCCTGGAGTGGCGGGTGTGCTGGCAACGCTGCCAGCGTCAGGTGGATGCCAGTTGCGGGACTCGATTCCCGAAGTATTGCTCAAGAAAGTGAAACACCTGTCCGGTCCGGTGTGGTCGGGCTCCATCTTGCATAAGCCACCTTGTGTTTCATTGGCAGCGCTGCCAGCAGAGGCCTGTAGTGGCGGGTCTGCTGGCAGCCCTGCCAGCGTCAGGTGGATGCCAGTTGCGGGACTTGATTCCCGAAGTATTGCTCAAGAAAGCGAAACACTTGTCCGCTCCGATGTGGTCGGGCTCCATCTTGCATAAGACGCCTTGTGTTTCATTGGCAGTGCCACCAGCAGAAGCCTGGAGTGGCGGGTCTGATGGCAGCGCTGTCAGCGTCAGGTGGATGCCAGGTGCGGGACTCGATTCCTGAAGTATTGCTCAAGAAAGCGAAACACTTGTCCGGTCCGATGTGGTCGGGTTCCATCTTGCATAAGCCACCATGTGCTTAATTGGCAATGCCGCCAGCAGATGCCTGGAGTGGCGGGTCTGCTGGCAGCGCTGCCAGCGTCAGGTGGATGCCAGTTGCGGGACTCGATTCCCGAAGTATTGCTCAAGAAAGTGAAACACTTGTCCGGTCCGGTGTGGTCGGGCTCCATCTTGCATAAGCCACCTTGTCTTTCATTGGCAGCGCTGCCAGCAGAGGCCTGGAGTGGCGGGTCTCCTGGCAGCGCTGACAGCGTCAGGTGGATGCCAGGTGCGGGACACGATTCCCGAAGTATTGCTCAAGAAAGCGAAACACTTGTCCGCTCCGATGTGGTCAGGCTCCATCTTGCATAAGCCGCCTTGTGTTTCATTGGCAGCGCCACCAGCAGAAGCCTGGAGTGGCGGGTCTGATGGCAGCGCTGCCAGCGTCAGGTGGATGCCAGGTGCGGGACTCGATTCCTGAAGTATTGCTCAAGAAAGCGAAACACTTGTCCGGTCCGATGTGGTCGGGTTCAATCTTACATAAGCCGCCTTGTGTTTCATTGACAGCGCCGCCAGCAGAAGCCTGGAGTTGCGGGTCTGCTGGCAGCGCTGCCGAAGAATTGCCGAAGAATTGCTCAAGAAAGCGAAACACTTGTCAGGTCCGATGTGGTCGGGCTCCATCTTGCATAAGCCGCCTTGTTTATCATTGGCAGCACCACAAGCAGGGGCCTGGAGTGGCGGGTCTGCTGGCAGCGCTGCTAGCGTCAGGCGGATGCCAGTTGCGGTACTCGATTCCCAAAGTATTGCTCAAAAAAGCGAAACACTTGTCCGCTCCGATGTGGTCGGGCTCCACCTTGCATAAGCCGCCTTGTGTTTCATTGGCAACACTGCGGGGGACTGATGACCATTGAAGTTTAGTCCAACTTAAACAACCCAAAAACAACAACAACAACACCGCCAGCAGAGGCCTGGAGTGGCGGGTCTGCTGGAAGCGCTGCTAGCGTCAGGTGGATGCCAGATGTGGGATTCGATTCCCGAAGTATTGCTCAAGAAAGCGAAACACTTGTCCGCTCAGATGTGGTCGGGCTCCATCTTGCATAACCAAACTTGTGTTTAATTGGCAGTGCCGCCAGCAGAAGCCTGGAGTGGCGGGTCTGGTGGCAGCGCTGCCAGCGTCAGGTGGATGCCAGGTGCGGGACTCGATTACCGAAGTATTGCTCAAGAAAGCGAAACACTTGTCCGCTCCGATGTGGTTGGGCACCACCTTGCATAAGCCACCTTGAGCTTCATTGGCAGCGCCGCCAGCAGAAGCCTGTAGTGGCGGGTCTGCTGGCAGCGCTGCCAGCGTCAGGTGGAAGCCAGGTGCGGGGCTCGATTCCCGATGTATGCTAAAGAAAGCGAAACACTTGTCCGCTCCAATATGTTCGGGCTTCATCTTGCATAAGCCGCCTTGTGTTTCATTGGCATCACCGCGGGGGACTGATGACCATTGTAGTTTAGTCCCCCTTAAACAACCCAAAAACAACAACAACAACAACACCCCCAGCAGAGGCCTGGAGTGGCGGGTCTGCTGGAAGCGCTGCCTGCATCAGGTGGATGCCAGGTACGGGACTCGATTCCCGAAGTATTGCTCAAGAAAGCGAAACACTTGTCCGGTCCGATGTGTTCGGGCTCCATCTTGCATAAGCCACCTTGTGTTTCATTGGCAGCGCAGCAGAGGCCTGGAGTGGCGGGTCTGCAGGCAGCGCAGCCAGAGTCAGGTGGATGCCAGGTGCGGGACTCGATTCCCGAAGTATTGCTCAAGAAAGCGAAACACTTGTCCGCTCCGATGTGGTCGGGCTCCATCTTGCATAAGCTGCCTTGTGTTTCATTGGCAGCGCCGCCAGCAGATGCCTGGAGTTGCGGTTCTGCTCGCAACGCTGCCAGCGTCAGGTGGATGCCAGTTGCGGGACTTGATTCCCGATGTATTGCTCAAGAAAGCGAAACACTTGTCCGCTCCGATGTGGTCGGGCTCCATCTTGCATAAGCCGCCTTTTGTTTCATTGGCAGCACTGCCAGCAGATGCCTGGAGTGTCGGGTCTGCTGGCAGCCCTGCTAGCGTCAGGTGGATGCCAGTTGCGGGACTCGATTCCCAAAGTATTGCTCAAGAAAGCGAAACACTTGTCTGCTCCGATGTGGTCGGGCTCCATCTTGCATAAGCCGCCTTGTTTATCATTGGCAGTGCCGCAAGCAGAAGCCTGGATTGGCTGCTCTGCTGGCAGCGCTGCCAGCGTCAGGTGGATGCCAGTTGCGGTACTCAATTCCCAAAGTAATGCTCAATAAAGCGAAACAATTATCCGGTCAGATGTGGTCGGGCTCCATCTTGCATAAGCCGCCTTGTGTTTCATTGGCAGCCGTGCCAGCAGAAGCCTGGAGTGGCGGGTCTGCTGGAAGCCCTGCCAGTGTCAGGTGGATGCCAGGTGCGGGTCTCGATTCCCGAAGTATTGCTCAAGAGAGCGAAACACTTGTCCGCTCCGATGTGGTCGGGTTCCATCTTGCATAAGCCACCTTGTGCTTAATTGGCAGTGCCGCCAGCAGAAGCCTGGAGTGGCGGGTGTGCTGGCAACGCTGCCAGCGTCAGGTGGATGCCAGTTGCGGGACTCGATTCCCGAAGTATTGCTCAAGAAAGAGAAACACTTGTCCGGTCCGGTGTGGTCGGGCTCCATCTTGCATAAGCCACCTTGTGTTTCATTGGCAGCGCTGCCAGCAGAGGCCTGGAGTGGCGGGTCTGCTGGCAGCCTTGCCAGCGTCAGGTGGATGCCAGGTGCGGGTCTCGATTCCCGAAGTATTGCTCAAGAAAGCGAAACACTTGTCCGCTCCGATGTGGTCGGGCTCCATCTTGCATAAGACGCCTTGTGTTTCACTGGCAGCGCCACCAGCAGAAGCCTGGAGTGGCGGGTCTGCTAGCAGCGCTGCCGAGTCAGGTGGATGTCAGTTGCGGGACTCGATTCCCGAAGTATTGCTCAAGAAAGCGAAACACTAGTCCGCTCCGATGTCTTTGGGCACCACCTTGCATAAGCCGCCTTGTGTTTCATTGGCAACACCGCGGGGACTGATGACCATTGTAGTTTAGTCCCCCTTAAACAACCCAAAAACAACAACAACAACAACAACAACAACAACGCCAGCAGAGGCCTGAAGTGGCGGGTCTCCTGGCAGCGCTGCCAGCGTCAGGTGGAAGCCAGGTGCGGGACTCGATTCCCGATGTAATCCTAAAGAAAGCGAAACACTTGTCCGCTCAAATATGTTCGGGCTTCATCTTGCATAAGCCGCCTTGTGTTTCATTGGCATCACTGCAGGGGACTGATGACCATTGTAGTTTAGTCCCCCTTAAACAACCCAAAAACAACAACAACAACAACACCCCCAGCAGAGGCCTGGAGTGGCGGGTCTGCTGGAAGCGCTGCCTGCATCAGGTGGATGCCAGGTGCGGGACTCGATTCCCGAAGTATTGCTCAAGAAAGCGAAACACTTGTCCGCTCCGATGTGGTCGGGCTCCATCTTGCATAAGCCGCCTTGTGTTTCATTGCCAACTCCGCGGGGGACTGATGACCATTGTAGTTTAGTCCCCCTTAAACAACCCAAAAACAACAACAACAACAACAACAGCACCAGCAGAGGCCTGGAGTGGCGGGTCTGCTGGAAGCGCAGCCGGCGTCAGGTGGATGCCAGGTGCGGGACTCGATTCTCGAAGTATTGCTCAAGAAAGCGAAACACTTGTCCGCTCCGATGTGGTCGAATTCCATCTTGCATAAGCCACCTTGTGCTTAATTGGCAGTGCCGCCAGCAGAAGCCTGGAGTGGCGGGTCTGCTGGCAGCGCTGCCAAGTCAGGTGGATGTCAGTTGCGGGACTCGATTCCCAAAGTATTGCTCAAGAAAGTGAAACACTTGTCCGGTCCGATGTGGTCGGGCTCCATCTTGCATAAGCCACCTTGTGTTTCATTGGCAGCGCAGCAGAGGTCTGGAGTGGCGGGTCTGCTGGCAGCGCTGCCAGAGTCAGGTGGATGCCAGGTGCGGGACTCGATTCCCGAAGTATTGCTCAAGAAAGCGAAACACTTGTCCGCTCCGATGTGGTCGGGCTCCATCTTGCATAAGCTGCCTTGTGTTTCATTGGCAGCGCCACCAGCAGAAGCCTGGAGTGGCGGGTCTGCTAGCAGCGCTGACAGCATCAGGTGGATGCCAGGTGCGGGACTCGATTCCCGAAGTATTGCTCAAGAATGCGAACCACTTGTCCGGTCCGATGTGGTCGGGCTCCATCTTGCATAAGCCGCCTTGTGTTTCATTGGCATCGCCGCCAGCAGAAGCCTGGAGTGGCGGGTCTGCTGGCAGCGCTGCCAGAGAAAGGTGGATGCCAGGTGCGGGACTCGATTCCTGAAGTATTGCTCAAGAAAGCGAAACACTTGTCCGGTCCGATGTGGTCGGGTTCCATCTTACATAAGCCGCCTTGTGTTTCATTGGCAGTGCCGCCAGCAGAAGCCTGGAGTTGCGGTTCTGCTGGCAGCGCTGCCAGCGTCAGGTGGATGCCAGTTGCGGGACTTGATTCCCGAAGTATTGCTCAAGAAAGCGAAACACTTGTCCGCTCCGATGTGGTCAGGCTCCATCTTGCATAAGCCGCCTTGTGTTTCATTGGCAGCGCCACCAGCAGATGCCTGGAGTGTCGGGTCTGCTGGCAGCCCTGCCAGCGTCAGGTGGATGCCAGTTGCGGGACTCGATTCCCGAAGTATTGCTCAAGAATGCGAAACACTTGTCTGCTCCGATGTGGTCGGGCTCCATCTTGCATAAGCCGCCTCGTTTATCATTGGCAGCGCCGCAAGCAGAAGCCTGGAGTGGCGGGTCTGCTGGCAACGCTGCCAGCGTCAGGTGGATGCCAGTTGCGGTACTGGATTCCCAAAGTATTGCTCAAGAAAGCGAAACAATTATCCGGTCAGATGTGGTCGGGCTCCATCTTGCATAAGCCGCCTTGTGTTTCATTGGCAGCCGTGCCAGCAGAAGCCTGGAGTGGCGGGTCTGCTGGCAGCCCTGCCAGCGTCAGGTGGATGCCAGGTGCGGGACTCGATTCCCGAAGTATTGCTTAAGAAAGCGAAACACTTGTCCGCTCCGATGTGGTCGGGTTCCATCTTGCATAAGCCACCTTGTGCTTAATTGGCAGTGCCGCCAGCAGAAGCCTGGAGTAGCGGGTCTGCTGGCAGCGCTGCCAGCGTCAGGTGGATGCCAGTTCTGGGACTCGATTCCCGAAGTATTGCTCAAGAATGTGAAACACTTGTCCGGTCCGGTGTGGTCGGGCTCCATCTTGCATAAGCCACCTTGTGTTTCATTGGCAGCGCTGCCAGCAGAGGCCTGGAGTGGCGGGTCTGCTTGCAGCCCTGCCAGCGTCAGGTGGATGCCAGGTGCGGGTCTCGATTCCCGAAGTATTGCTCAAGAAAGCGAAACACTTGTCCGCTCCGATGTGGTCGGGCTCCATCTTGCATAAGACGCCTTGTGTTTCATTGGCAGCGCCACCAGCAGAAGCCTGGAGTGGCGTGTCTGATGGCAGCGCTGTCAGCGTCAGGTGGATGCCAGGTGCTGGACTCGATTCCTGAAGTATTGCTCAAGAAAGCGAAACACTTGTCCGGTCCGATGTGGTCGGGTTCCATCTTACATAAGCCGCCTTGTGTTTCATTGGGAGCGCGGCCAGCAGAGGCCTGGAGTGGCGGGTCTGCTGGCAGCGCTGCCAGCGTCGGGTGGATGCGAGTTGCGGGACTCGATTCCCGAAGTATTCCTCAAGAAAGCGTAACACTTGTCCGCTCCGATGTGGTCGGGTTCCATCTTGCATAAGCCACCATGTGCTTAATTGGCAATGCCGCCAGCAGATGCCTGGAGTGGCGGGTCTGCTGGCAGCGCTGCCAGCGTCAGGTGGATGCCAGTTGCGGGACTCGATTCCCGAAGTATTGCTCAAGAAAGTGAAACACTTGTCCGGTCCGGTGTGGTTGGGCTCCATCTTGCATAAGCCACCTTGTGTTTCATTGGCAGCGCTGCCAGCAGAGGCCTGGAGTGGCGGGTCTGCTGGCAGTGCTGCCAGCGTCAGGTGGATACCAGGTGCGGGACACGATTCCCGAAGTATTGCTCAAGAAAGCGAAACACTTGTCCGCTCCGATGTGGTCGGGCTCCATCTTGCATTAGCCGCCTTGTGTTTCATTGGCAGCGCCACCAGCAGAAGCCTGGAGTAGCGGGTCTGCTGGCAGCGCTGCCAGCGTCAGGTGGATGCCAGTTCTGGGACTCGATTCCCGAAGTATTGCTCAAGAAAGTGAAACACTTGTCCGCTCCGATGTGGTTGGGCACCACCTTGCATAAGCCGCCTTGTGTTTCATTGGCAACACCGCGGGGACTGATGACCATTGTAGTTTAGTCCCCCTTAAACAACCCAAAAACAACAACAACAACAACAACAAAGCCGTCAGCAGAGGCCTGAAGTGGCGGGTCTGCTGGCAGCGCTGCCAGCGTCAGGTGGAAGCCAGGTGCGGGACTCGATTCCCGATGTAATGCTAAAGAAAGCTAAACACTTGTCCGCTCCAATATGGTCGGGCTTCATCTTGCATAAGCCGCCTTGTGTTTCATTGGCATCACCGCGGGGGACTGATGACCATTGTAGTTTAGTCCCCCTTAAACAACCCAAAAACAACAACAACAACAACACCCCCAGCAGAGGCCTGGAGTGGCGGGTCTGCTGGAAGCGCTGCCGGCGTCAGGTGGATGCCAGGTGCGGGACTCGATTCCCGAAGTATTGCTCAAGAAAGCGAAACACTTGTCCGCTCCGATGTGGTCGGGCTTCATCTTGCATAAGCCGCCTTGTGTTTCATTGCCAACTCCGCGGGGGACTGATGACCATTGTAGTTTAGTCCCCCTTAAACAACCCAAAAACAACAACAACAACAACAACAACACAAGCAGAGGCCTGGAGTGGCGGGTCTGCTGGAAGCGCTGCCGGCGTAGGTGGATGCCAGGTGCGGGACTCGATTCCCGAAGTATTGCTCAAGAAAGCAAAACACTTGTCCGCTCCGATGTGGTCGAATTCCATCTTGCATAAGCCACCTTGTGCTTAATTGGCAGTGCCGCCAGCAGAAGCCTGGAGTGGCGGGTCTGCTGGCAGCGCTGCCAGCGTCAGGTGGATGTCAGTTGCGGGACTCGATTCCCGAAGTATTGCTAAAGAAAGTGAAACACTTCTCCGGTCCGATGTGGTCTGGCTCCATCTTGCATTGGCCACCTTGTGTTTCATTGGCAGCGCAGCAGAGGCCGGGAGTGGCGGGTCTGCTGGCAGCGCTGCCAGAGTCAGGTGGATGCCAGGTGCGGGACTCGATTCCCGAAGTATTGCTCAAGAATGCGAACCACTTGTCCAGTCCGATGTTGTCGGGCTCCATCTTGCATAAGCCGCCTTGTGTTTCATTGGCAGCACCGCCATCAGAGGCCTGGAGGGGCGGGTCTGCTGGCAGCGCTGCCAGCGTCAGGTGGATGCCAGTTGCAGGACTCGATTCCTGAAGTATTGCTCAAGAAAGTGAAACACTTGCCCGCTCCAATGTGGTCGGGATCCATCTTGCATAAGCTGCCTTGTGTTTCATTGGCAGCACTGCCAGCAGAAGCCTGGAGTGGCGGGTCTGCTGGCAGCGCTGCCCGCGTCAGGTGGATGCCAGTTGCGGGACTCGATTCCCGAAGTAATGCTCAAGAAAGCGAAACAATTGTCCTGTCCGATGTGGTCGGGCTCCATCTTTCATAAGCCGCCTTGTGTTTCATTGGCAGCGCCCCCAGCGCTTTCTTGAGCAATACTTCGGGAATCGAGTCCCGCACCTGGCATCCACCTGATGCAGGCAGCGCTTCCAGCAGACCCGCCACTCCAGGCCTCTGCTGGGGGTGTTGTTGTTGTTGTTGTTTTTGGGTTGTTTAAGGGGGACTAAACTACAATGGTCATCAGTCCCCTGCGGTGATGCCAATGAAACACAAGGCGGCTTATGCAAGATGAAGCCCGAACATATTGGAGCGGACAAGTGTTTCGCTTTCTTTAGGATTACATCGGGAATCGAGTCCCGCACCTGGCTTCCACCTGACGCTGGCAGCGCTGCCAGCAGACCCGCCAATTCAGGCCTCTGCTGGTGGTGTTCTTGTTGTTGTTGTTGTTGTTTTGCTTTCTTGAGCAATATTTCGGGAATCGAGTCCCGCAACTGGCATCCACCTGACGCTGGCAGCGCTGCCAGCAGACCCGCCACTCCAGGCTTCTGCTGGCGGTGCTGCCAATAAAACACAAGGCGGATTATGCAAGATGGAGCCCGACAACATCGGAGCGGACAAGTGTTTCGCTTTCTTGAGCAATACTTCTTGAATAAAGTCCCGCAACTGGCATCCACCTGACGCTGGCTGCGCTGCCAGCAGACCCGCCACTCCAGGCTTCTGCTGGCGGCGCTGCCAATGAAACACAAGGCGGCTTATGCAAGAAGGAGCCCGACCACATCGGAGCGGACAAGTGTTTCGCTTTCTTGGGCAATACTTCGGGAATCGATTCCCGAACCTGGCATCCACCTGACGCTGGCAGCGCTGCCAGCAGACCCGCCACTCCAGGCCTCTGCTGGCAGCGCTGCCAATGAAACACAAGGCGGCTTATGCAAGATGGAGCCCTACCACATCGAAGCGGACAAGTGTTTCGCTTTCTTGAGCAATACTTCGGGAATCGAGTCCCACACCTGGCATCCACCTGACGCTGGCTCGCTGCCAGCAGACCCGCCACTCCAGGCTTCTGCTGGCGGCGCTGCCAATGAAACACAAGGCGGCTTATGCAAGTTGGAGCCCGACCACATGGGAGCGGACAAGTGTTTCGCATTCTTGAGCAATACTTCGGGAATCGAGTCCCGCACCTGGCATCCAACTGACGCTGGCAACGCTGCCAGCAGACCCGCCAATCCAGGCCTCTGCTGCCGGCGATGCCAATGAAACACAAGGCGGCTTATGCAAGATGGAGCCCGATCACATCGGAGCGGACAAGTGGTTCGCTTTCTTGAGCAATACTTCGGGAATAGAGTCCCGCACCTGGAATCCACCAGACGCTGGCAGCGCTGCCAGCAGACACGCCACTTTAGGCTTCTGCTGGCAGTGCTGCCAATGTAACACAAGGCGACTTATGCAAGATGAAGCCCGACCACATCGGAGCGTGCAAGTGTTTCGCTTTCTTGAGCAATACTTCGGGAATCGAGTCCCGCAACTGGCATCCACCTGACGCTTGCAGCGCTGCCTGCAGACCCGCCACTCCAGGCTTCTGCTGGCGGCGCTGCCACTGAAACACAAGGCGGCTTATGCAAGATGGAGCCCGACCAAGTCGGAGCGGACAAGTGTATCGCTTTCTTGAGCAATACTTCGGGAATCGAGTCCCGCACCTGGCATCCACCTGACGCTGGCAGCGCTGCCAGCAGACCCGCCACTTTAGGCCTCTGCTGGCGGCGCTGCCAATGATACACAAGGAGACTTATGCAAGATGGAGCTCGACCACATCGGAGCGGACAAGTGTTTCGCTTTCTTGAGCAATAAGCTGGGAATCGAGTCCCGCAACTGGATTCCACCTGACGCTGCCAGCGCTGCCAGCAGACCCGCCACCCCAGGCCTCTGCTGGCGGCGATGCCAATGAAACACAAGGCGGCTTATGCAAGATGGAGCTCGATCACATCGGAGCGGACAAGTGGTTCGCTTTCATGAGCAATACTTCGGGAATCGAGTCCCGCACCTTGAATCCACCTGACGCTGGCAGCGCTGCCAGCAGACCCGCCACTTTAGGCCTCTGCTGGCAGTGCTGCCAATGAAACACAAGGCGACTTATGCAAGATGAAGCCCGACCACATCGGAGCGTGCAAGTGTTTCGCTTTCTTGAGCAATACTTCAAGAATCGAGTCCCGCAACTGGCATCCACCTGACGCTGGCAGCGCTGCCAGCAGACCCGCCACTCCAGGCTTCTGCTTCCGGCGCTGCCAATGAAACACAAGGCGGCTTATGCAAATGGAGCCCGACCACATCGGACCTGACAAGTGTTTCGCTTTCTTGAGCAATTCTTCGGGAATCGAGTCCCGCAGCTGGCATCCACCTGAGCTGGCAGGGCTGCCAGTAGACCCGACACTCCAGGCTTCTGCTGGCGCAGCTGCCAATGAAACACAAGGCGGCTTATGCAAGATGGAGCCCGACCACATCGGACCGGACAATTGTTTCGCTTTCTTGAGCAATACTTTGGGAATCGAGTACCGCAACTGGCATCCACCTGACGCTGGCAGCGCTGCCAGCAGACCTGCCACTCCAGGCTTCTTCTTGCGGCGCTGCCAATGATAAACAAGGCGGCTTATGCAAGATGAAGCCCGACCACATCGGAGCAGATAAGTGTTTCGCTTTCTTGAGCAATACTTCAGGAATCGAGTCCCGCAACTGGCATCCACCTGACGCTGGCAGCGCTGCCAGCAGACCCGCCACTCCAGGCCTCTGCTGGCGGCGCTGCCAATAAACACAAGGCGACTTATGCAAGATGGAGCCCGACCACATCGGAGCGTGCCAGTGTTTCGCTTTCTTGAGCAATACTTCGGGAATCGAGTCCCGCAACTGGCATCCACCTGACGCTGGCAGCGCTGCCTGCTGACCCGCCACTCCAGGCTTCTGCTGTTGGCGCTGCCAATGAAACACAAGGCGGCTTATGCAAGATGGAGCCCGACCAAATCGGAGCGGACAAGTGTTTCGCTTTCTTGAGCAATACTTCGGGAATCGAGTCCCGCACCTGGCATCCACCTGACCTTGGCAGCGCTGCCAGCAGACCCGCCACTTTAGGCCTCTGCTGGCGGCGCTGCCAATGAAACACAATGCGGCTTATGCAAGATGGAGCCCGACCACATCGGAGCGGACAAGTGTTTCGCTTTCTTGAGCAATACTTCGGGAATCGAGTCCCGCAACTAGAATCCACCTAACGCTGGCAGCGCTGCCAGCAGACCCGCCACTCCAGGCTTCTGATGGCGGTGCTGCCAATGAAACACAAGGCGGCTTATGCAAGATGGAGCCCGACCACATCGGACCGGACAAGTGTTTCGCTTTCTTGAGCAATACTTTGGAAATCGAGTCCCGCAACTGGCATCCACCTGACGCTGGCAGCGCTGCCAGCAGACCCGCCACTCCAGGCCTCTGCTTGCGGTGCTGCCAATGATAAACGAGGCGGCTTATGCAAGATGGAGCCCGACCACATCGGAGTAGACAAGAGTTTCGCTTTCTTGAGCAATACTTCGGGAATCGAGTCCCGCAACTGGCATCCACCTGACGTTGGCAGGGCTGCCAGCAGACCTGACACTCCAGGCTTCTGCTGGCAGCGCTGCCAATGAAACACAAGCCGGCTTATGCAAGATGGAGCCCGACCACATCGGACCGGACAAGTGTGTCACTTTCTTGAGCAATACTTCGGGAATCGAGTCCCGCAACTGGCTTTCACCTGACGCTGGTAGCGCTGCCAGCAGACCAGCAACTCCAGGCTTCGGCTGGCGGCGCTGCCAATGAAACACAAGGCGACTTATGAAAGATGGAGCCTGACCACATCGGACCGGACAAGTTTTTCGCTTTCTTGAGCAATACTTCGGGAATCGAGTCCCGCACCTGGCATCCACCTGACGCTGGCAGGGCTGCCAGCAGACCCGCCACTCAAGGCTTCTGCTGGCACGGCTGCCAATGAAACACAAGGCGGCTTATGCAAGATGGAGCCCGACCACATCAGACCGGATAATTGTTTCGCTTTCTTGAGCAATACTTTGGGAATCCAGTACCGCAACTGGCATCCACCTGACGCTGGCAGCGCTGCCAGCAGACCCGCCACTCCAGGCTTCTGCTTGCGGCGCTGCCAATGATAAACGAGGCGGCTTATGCAAGATGGAGCCCGACCACATCGGAGCAGACAAGTGTTTCGCTTTCTTGAGCAATACTTCGGGAATCGAGTCCCACACCTGGCATCCACCTCACGCTGGTTTGCTGCCAGCAGACCCGCCACTCCATGCTTCCGCTGCCGGCGCTGCCAGCAGAGGTCTAGATTGGCGGGTCTGCTGGCAGCGCTGCCAGCGTCAGGTGGATGCCAGGTGCAGGACTCGATTCCCGAAGTATTGCTCAAGAAAGCGAAACACTTCTCCGGTCCGATGTGGTCGGGCTCCATCTTGCATAAGCCGCCTTGTGTTTCATTGGCAGCGCTGCCAGCAGAGGTCTAGAGTGGCGGGTCTGCTGGCAGCGCTGCCAGCGTCAGGTGGATGCCAGTTGCGGGACTCGATTCCCGAAGTATTGCTCAAGTAAATGAAACACTTGTCCGGTCCGATGTGGTCGGGCTCCATCTTGCACAAGTCGCCTTTTGTTTCATTGCCAGCGCCGCCAGCAGAAGCGTAGATTGGCGGGTCTGCTGGCAGCGCTGCCAGCATCAGGTGGATGCCAGTTGTGGGACTCGATTCCCGAAGTATTGCTCAAGAAAGCGAAACACTTGTCCGCTACGATGTGGTCGGGCTCGATCTTACATAAATCGCCTTGTGTTTCATTGGCAGCGCCGCCAGCAGAAGCCTGGAGTGGCGGGTCTGCTGGCAGCACTGCCAGCGTCAGGTGGATGCCAGTTGTGGGACTCGATTCACGAAGTATTGCTCAAGAATGCGAAACACTTGTCCGGTCCAATGTGGTCGGGCTCCATCTTGCATAAGCCGCCTTGTGTTTCATTGGCAGCACCGCCAGCAGAAGCCTGGAGTGGCGGGTCTGCTGGCAGCGCTGCCAGCGTCAGGTGGATGCCAGTTGCGGGACTCGATTCCCGAAGTATTGCTCAAGAAAGCGAAACAATTGTCCTGTCCGATGTGGTCGGGCTCCATCTTTCATATGCCGCCTTGTGTTTCATTGGCAGCGCCGCCAGCAGAGGCCTGGAGTGGCGGGTCTGCTGGCAGCGCTGCCAGCGTCAGGTGGATTCCAGGTGCGGGACTCGATTCCCGAAGTATTGCTCAAGAAAGCGAAACACTTATCCGCTCCGATTTGGTCAGGCTCCATCTAGCATAAGCCGCCTTGTGTTTCATTGGCAGCGCCGCCAGCAGAGGCCTGGAGTGGCGGGTCTGCTGGCAGCGCTGCCAGCGTCAGGTGGATGCCAGGTGCGGGACTCGATTCCCGAAGTATTGCTCAAGAATGCGAAACACTTGTCCGCTCCGATGTGGTCGGGCTCCAACTTGCATAAGCCGCCTAGTGTTTCATTGGCAGCGCCGGCAGCGGAAGCATGGAGTGGCGGGTCTGCTGGCAGCAAACCAGCGTGAGGTGAATGCCAGGTGTGGGACTCGATTCCCGAAGTATTGCTCAAGAAAGCGAAACACTTGTCCGCTCCGATGTGGTAGGGCTCCATCTTGCATAACCCGCCTTGTGTTTCATTGGCAGCGCTGCCAGCAGAGGCCTGGAGTGGCGGGTCTGCTGGCAGCGCTGCCAGCGTCAGGTGGATGCCAGGTTTGGGACTCGATTCCCGAAGTATTGCTCAAGAAAGCGAAACACTTGTCCGCTCCGATGTGGTCGGGCTCCTTCTTCCATAAGCCGCCTTGTGTTTCATTGGCAGCGCCGCCAGCAGAGGCTTGGAGTGGCGGGTCTGCTGGCAGCGCTGCCAGCGTCAGGTGGATGCCAGTTGCGGGACTCGATTCCCGAAGTATTGCTCAAGAAATCGTAACACTTGTCCGGTCCGATGTGGTCGGGCTCCATCTTGCATAAGCCGCCTTGTGTTTCATTGGCAGCGCCGCCAGCAGATGCCTGGAGTGGCGGGTCTGCTGGCAACGCTGCCAGCGTCAGGTGGATGCCAGTTGCGTGACTCGATTCCCGAAGTATTGCTCAAGAAAGTGAAACACTTGCCGGTCCGATGTGGTCGGGCTCCATCTTGCATAAGCCGCCTTGAAATTCATAGGCAGCGCCGCCAGCAGAGGCCTGGAGTGGCGGGTCTGCTGGCAACGCTGCCAGCGTCAGGTAGATGCCAGTTGCGGGACTCGATTCCCGAAGTATTGCTCACGAAAGCGAAACACTTGTCCGCTCTGATGTGGTCGGGCTCCATCTTGAACAAGTCGCCTTGTGTTTCATTGGCAGCGCCGCCAGCAGAAGCCTAGAGTGGCGGGTCTGCTGGCAGCGATGCCAGCATCAGGTGGATGCCAGTTGCGGGTCACGATTCCCGAAGTATTGCTCAAGAAAGCGAAACACTTGTCCGCTCCGATGTGATCGGGCTCCATCTTACATAAATCGCCTTGTGTTTCATTGGCAGCGCCGCCAGCAGAAACCTGGAGTGGCGGGTCTGCTGGCAGCACTGCCAGCGTCAGGTGGATGCCAGTTGTGGGACTCGATTCCCGATGTATTGCTCAAGAATGCGAAACACTTGTCCGGTCCGATGTGGTTGGGCTCCATCTTGCATAAGCCGCCTTGTGTTTCATTGGCAGCACCGCCAGCAGAAGCCTAGAGTGGCGGGTCTGCTGGCAGCGCTGCCCGCGTCAGGTGGATGCCAGTTGCGGGACTCGATTCCCGAAGTATTGCTCAAGAATGCGAAACAATTGTCCTGTCCGATGTGGTCGGGCTCCATCTTTCATAAGCCGCCTTGTGTTTCATTGGAAGCGCCCCCAGCAGATGCCTGGAGTGGCAGGTCTGCTGGCAGCGCTGCCAGAGTCAGGTGGATGCCATGTGCGGGACTCGATTCCCGAAGTATTGCTCAAGAATGCGAAACACTTGTCCGCTCCGATGTGGTCGTGCTCCAACTTGCATAAGCCGCATTGTGTTTCATTGGCAGCGACGCCAGCAGAAGCCTGGAGTGGCGGGTCTGCTGGCAGCGAGCCAGCGTCAGGTGGATGCCAGGTGTGGGACTCGATTCCCGAAGTATTGCTCAAGAAAGCGAAACACTTGTCCGCTCCGATGTCGTAGGGCTCCATCTTGCACAAGCCGCCTTGTGTTTCATTGGCAGCGCTGCCAGCAGAGGCCTGGAGTGGCGGGTATGCTGGCAGCGCTACCAGCGTCAGGTGGATGCCAGTTTCGGGACTCGATTCCCGAAGTATTGCTCAAGAAAGCGAAACACTTCTCCGCTCCGATGTGTTCGGGCTCCATCTTGCATAAGACGCCCTGTGTTTCATTGGCAGCACCGCCAGCAGAAGCCTGGTTTGGCGGGTCTGCTGGCAGCGCTGTAAGCGTAAGGTGGATGCCTGGTGCGGGACTCGATTCCCGAAGTATTGCTGTAGAAAGCGAAACACTTCTCCGCTCTGATGTGGTCGGGCACCATCTTGCATAAGCCGTCTTGTGTTTCATTGGCAGTGCCGCCAGCAGAAGCCTGGAGTGGCGGGTCTGCTGGCAGCACTGCCAGTGTCAGGTGGATGCCAGGTGCGAAACTCGATTCCCGAAGTATTGCTCAAGAAAGCGAGACACTTGTCCATGCCGATGTGGTCGGGCTCCATCTTGCATAAGCCGCCTTGTGTTTTATTGGCAGCGCCGCCAGCAGAAGCCTGGAGTGGCGGGTCTGCTGGCAGCGCTGCCAGCGTCAGGTGGATGCCAGTTGCGGGACTCGATTCCCGAAGTATTGCTCAAGAAAGCGAAACACTTGTCCGCTCCGATGTGGTAGGGCTCCATCTTGCATAAGCCGCCTTGTGTATCATTGGCAGCGCCGCCAGCAGAAGCCTGGATTGGCGGGTCTGCTGGCAGCGCTGCCAGCGTCAGGTGGATGCCAGTTGCGGGACTCGATTCTCGAAGTATTGCCCTAGAAAGCGAAACACTTGTCCGGTCAGATGTGGTCGGGCACCATCTTGCATTACCCGCCTTCTGTTTCATTGGCAGCGCTGCCAGCAGAGGTCTAGAGTGGCGGGTCTGCTGGCAGCGCTGCCAGCGTCAGGTGGATGCCAGGTGCAGGACTCGATTCCCGAAGTATTGTTCAAGAAAGCGATACACTTGTCCGGTCCGATGTGGTCGGGCTCCATCTTGCATAAGTCACCTTGTGTTTCATTGGCAGAACCCCAGCCGAAGCCTGGAGTGGCGGGTCTGCTGGCAGCACTGCCAGCGTCAGGTGGATGCCAGTTGCGGGACTCGATTCCCGAAGTATTGCTCAAGAAAGCGAAACACTTCTCCTTTCCGATGTGGTCGGGCTCCATCTTGCATAAGCCGCCTTGTGTTTCATTGGCAGTGCCGCCAGCAGAAGCCTGGAGTGGCGGGTCTGCTGGCAGCGCTGCCAGCGTCAGGTGGATGCCAGTTGCGGGACTCGATTCCCGAAGTATTGCTCAAGAAAGCGAAACACTTGTCCGGTCCAATGTGGTCGGGCTCCATCTTGCATAAGCCGCCTTATGTTTCATTGGCAGCGCCGCCAGCAGAAGCCTGGAGTGGCGGGTCTGCTGGCAGCGCTGCCAGCGTCAGGTGGATGCCAGTTGCGGGACTCGATTCCCGAAGTATTGCTCAAGAAAGTGAAACACTTGTCCGGTCCGATGTGGTCGGGCTCCATCTTGCACAAGTCGCCTTTTGTTTCATTGCCAGCGCCGCCAGCAGAAGCCTAGATTTGCGGGTCTGCTGGCAGCGCTGCCAGCATCAGGTGGATGACAGTTGCGGGACTCGATTCCCGAAGTATTGCTCAAAAAGCGAAACACTTGTCCGCTCCGATGTGGTCAGGCCCCATCTTGCATAAGCTGCCTTGTGTTTCATTGGCAGCACCGCCAGCAGAAGCCTGGAGTGGCGGGTCTGCTGGCAGCGCTGCCAGCGTCAGGTGGATGCCAGTTGCAGGACTCGATTCCCGAAGTATTGCTCAAGAAAGCGAAACACTTGTCCGCTCCGATGTGGTCGGGCTCCAACTTGCATAAGCCGCCTTGTGTTTCATTGGCAGCGCCGCCAGCAGAGGCCTGGAGTGGCGGGTCTGCTGGCAGCGCTGTCAGCGTCAGGTGGATGCCAGCTGCGGGACTCAATTCCTGAAGTATTGCTCAAGATAGCGAAACACTTGTCCGTTCCGATGTGGTCGGGCTCCATCTTGCATAAGCCGCCTTGTGTTTCATTGGCAGCACCGCCAGCAAAATCCTGGAGTGGCGTGTCTGCTGGCAGCGCTGCCAGCGTCAGGTGGATGCCAGGTTCGGGACTCGATTCCCGAAGTATTGCTTAAGAAAGCGAAACACTTGTCCGCTCCGATGTGGTCGGGCTCCTTCTTGCATAAGCCGCCTTGTGTTTCATTGGCAGCGCCGCTAGCAGAAGTCTGGAGTGGCGGGTCTGCTGGCATCGCTGCCAGCGTCAGGTGGATGCCAGTTGCGGGACTTTATTCCCGAAGTATTGCTCAAGAAAGCGAAATACTTCTCCGCTCCGATGTGGTCGGGCTCCATCTTGCATAAGCCCCCTTGTGTTTCATTGACGGCACCGCCAGCAGAAGCCTGGAGTGGCGGGTCTGCTGGCAGCGCTGCCAGCGTCAGGTTGATGCCAGTTGCGGGACTCAATTCCTGAAATATTGCTCAAGAAAGCGAAACACTTGTCCGCTCCGATGTGATCGGGCTCCATCTTGCATTAGACGCCCTGTGTTTCATTGGCAGCGCCGCCAGCAGAAGCCTGGATTGGCGGGTCTGCTGGCAGCGCTGTAAGCGTCAGGTGGATGCCCGGTGCGGGACTCGAGTCCCGAAGTATTGCTCTAGAAAGCGAAACACTTGTCCGCTCCGATGTGGTCGGGCTCCATCTTGCATAAGCCGCCTTGTGCTTTATTGGCAGCGCCGCCAGCAGAAGTCTGGAGTGGCGGGTCTGCTGGCAGCACTGCCAGCGTCAGGTGGATGCCAGTTGCGGGACTCGATTCCCGAAGTATTGCTCAAGAAAGAGAAACACTTGTCCGCTCCGATGTGATCGGGCTCCATCTTGCATAAGCCGCCATGTGTTTCATTGTCAGCGCCGCCAGCAGAAGCCTGGAGTGGCGGGTCTGCTGGCAGCGCTGCCAGCGTCAGGTGGATGCCAGTTGCGGGAATTTATTCCCGAAGTATTGCTCAAGAAAGTGAAACACTTGTCCGTTCCGATGTGGTCGGGCTCCATCTTGCATAAGACGCCCTGTGTTTCATTGGCAGCGCCGCCAGCAGAAGCCTGGATTGGCGGGTCTACTGGCAGCGCTGTAACCGTCGGATGGATGCCCGGTGCGGGACTCGATTTCCGAGGTATTGCTCTAGAAAGCGAAACACTTGTCCGCTCTGATGTGGTCGGGCTCCATCTTGCATAAGCCGCCTTGTGTTTTATTGGCAGTGCCGCCAGCAGAAGCCTGGAGTGGCGGGTCTGCTGGCAGCGCTGCCAGCGTCAGGTGGATGCCAGGTGCGAAACTCGATTCCCGAAGTATTGCTCAAGAAAGCCAGACACTTGTCCGCTCCGATGTGGTCGGGCTCCATCTTCCATAAGCCGCCTTGTGTTTTATTGGCAGCGCCGCCAGCAGAAGCCTGGAGTGGCGGGTCTGCTGGCAGCGCTGCCAGCGTCACGTGGATGCCAGTTGCAGGACTCGATTCCCGAAGTATTGCTCAAGAGAGCGAATCACTTGTCCGCTCCGATGTGGTCGGGCTCCATCTTGCAAAAGCCGCCTTGTGTATCATTGGCAGCGCCACCAGCAGAAGCCTGGAGTGGCGGGTTTGCTGGCAGCGCTGCCAGCGTCAGGTGGATGCCAGTTGCGGGACTCGATTCTCGAAGTATTGCTCTAGAAAGCGAAACACTTGTCCGGTCAGATGTGGTCGGGCTCCATCTTGCATTAGCCGCCTTGTGTTTCATTGGCAGCGCTGCCAGCAGAGGTCTGGATTGGCGGGTCTGCTGGCAGCGCTGCCAGCGTCAGGTGGATGCCAGGTGCAAGACTCGATTCCCGAAGTATTGCTCAAGAAAGCGATACACTTGTCCGGTCCGATGTGGTCGGGCTCCATCTTGCATAAGTCGCCTTGTGTTTCATTGGCAGTGCCGCCAGCAGAAGCCTGGAGTGGCGGGTCTGCTGGCAGCACTGCCAGCGTCAGGTGGATGCCAGTTGTGGGACTCGATTCCTGAAGTATTGCTCAAGAATGCGAAACACTTGTCCGGTCCGATGTGGTCGGGCTCCATCTTGCATAAGCCGCCTTGTGTTTCATTGGCAGCACCGCCAGCAGAAGCCTGGACTGGCGGGTCTGCTGGCAGCGCTGCCAGCGTCAGGTGGATGCCAGTTGCGGGACTCGATTCCCGAAGTATTCCTCAAGAGAGCGAAACACTTGTCCACTCCGATGTGGTAGGGCTCCATCTTGCGTAAGCCACCTTGTGTTTCATTGGCAGCGCTGCCAGCAGAGGCCTGGAGTGGCGGGTCTGCTGGCAGCGCTGCCAGCGTCAGGTGGATGCCAGTTGCGGGACTTTATTCCCGAAGTATTGCTCAAGAAAGCGAAACACTTGTCCGCTCCGATGTGATCGGGCTCCATCTTGCATAAGCCACCTTGTGTTTCATTGGCATCGCCGCCAGCAGAAGCCTGGAGTGGCGGGTCTGCTGGCAGCGCTGCCAGCGTCGGGTGAATGCCAGTTGCGGGACTCGATTCCCGAAGTATTGCTCAAGAAAGCGAAACACTTGTCCGCTCCGATGTGGTCGGGCTCCATCTTGCATAAGCCGCCTTGTGTTTCATTGGCATCGCCGCCAGCAGAGGCCTGGAGTGGCGGGTCTGCTGGCAGCGAGCCAGCGTCAGGTGGATGCCAGGTGTGGGACTCGATTCCCGAAGTATTGCTCAAGAAAGCGAAACACTTGTCCGCTCCGATGTGGTTGGGCTCCGTCTTGCATAAGCCGCCTTGTGTTTCATTGGCAGCGCTGCCAGCAGAGGCCTTGAGTGGCGGGTCTGCTGGCAGCGCTGCCAGCGTCAGGTGGATGCCAGGTTCGGGACTCGATTCCCGAAGTATTGCTCAAGAAAGCGAAACACTTGTCCGCTCCGATGTGATCGGGCTCCATCTTGCATAAGCCGCCTTGTGTTTTATTGGCAGCACCGCCAGCAGAAGCCTGGAGTGGCAGGTCTGCTGGCATCGCTGCCAGCGTCAGGTGGATGCCAGTTGCGGGACTCGATTCCCGAAGTATTGCTCAAGAAAGAGAAACACTTGTCCGCTCCGATGTGGTCGGGCTCCATCTTGCATAAGCCGCCTTGTGTATCATTGGCAGCGCCGCCAGCAGAAGCCTGGAGTGGCGGGTCTGCTGGCAGCGCTGCCAGCGTCAGGTGGATGCCAGTTGCGGGATTCGATTCTCAAAGTATTGCTCTAGAAAGCCAAACACTTGTCCGGTCAGATATGGTCGGGCTCCATCTCTCATTAGCCGCATTGTGTTTCATTGGCAGCGCTGCAGGCAGAGGCCTGGAGTGGCGGGTCTGCTGGCAGCGCTGCCAGCGTCAGGTGGATGCCAGGTGCAGGACTCGATTCCCGCAGTATTGCTCAAGAAAGCGATACACTTGTCCGGTCCGATGTGGTCGGGCTCCATCTTGCATAAGCCACCTTGTCTTTCATTGGCATCGCCGCCAGCAGAGGCCTGGAGTGGCGGGTCTGCTGGCAGCGCTGCCAGCGTCAGGTCGATGCCAGTTGCGGGACTCGATTCTTGAAGTATTGCTCAAGAAAGCGAAACACTTGTCCAGTCCGATGTGGTCAGGCTCCATCTTGCATAATTTGCCTTGTGTTTCATTGGCAGCGCCGCCAGCAGAAGCCTGGAGTGGCGGGTCTGCTGGCACCGCTGCCAGCGTTAGGTGGATGCCAGTTGCAGGACTCGATTCCCGAAGTATTGCTCAAGAAAGCGAAGCACTTGTCCGGTCCGATGTGGTCGGGCTCCATCTTGCATAAGCCGCCTTGTGTTTCATAGGCAGCGCCGCCAGCAGAGGACTGGAGTGGCGGGTCTGCTGGCAACGCTGCCAGCGTCAGGTGGATGCCAGTTGCGGGACTCGATTCCCGAAGTATTGCTCACGAAAGTGAAACACTTGTCCGCTCTGATGTGGTCGGGCTCCATCTTGCCCAAGTCGCCTTGTGTTTCATTGGCAGCGCCGCCAGCAGAAGCCTAGAGTGGCGGGTCTGCTGGCAGCGCTGCCAGCATCAGGTGGATGCCAGTTGCGGGACTCGATTCCCGAAGTATTGCTCAAGAAAGCGAAACACTTGTCCGCTCCGAAGTGGTCGGGCTCCATCTTGCATAAGCCGCCTTGTGTTTCATTGGCATCGCCGCCAGCAGAGGCCTGGTGTGGCGGGTCTGCTGGCAGCGAGCCAGCGTCAGGTAGATGCCAGGTGTGGGACTCGATTCCCGAAGTATTGCTCAAGAAAGCGAAACACTTGTCCGCTCCGATGTGGTTGGGCTCCGTCTTGCATAAGCCGCCTTGTGTTTCATTGGCAGCGCTGCCAGCAGAGGCCTTGAGTGGCGGGTCTGCTGGCAGCGCTGCCAGCGTCAGGTGGATGCCAGGTTCGGGACTCGATTCCCGAAGTATTGCTCAAGAAAGCGAAACACTTGTCCGCTCCGATGTGGTCGGGCTCCTTTTTGCATAAGCCGCCTTGTGTTTCATTGGCAGCGCAGCCAGCAGAAGCCTGAAGTGGCGGGTCTGCTGGCAGCGCTGCCAGCGTCAGGTGGATGCCAGTTGCGGGACTTTATTCCCGAAGTATTGCTCAAGAAAGCGAAACACTTGTCCTCTCCGATGTGATAGGACTCCATCTTGCTTAAGCCACCTTGTGTTTCATTGGCATCGCCGCCAGCAGAAGCCTGGAGTGGCGGGTCTGCTGGCAGCGCTGTCAGCGTCAGGTGAATGCCAGTTGCGGGACTCAATTCCCGAAGTATTGCTCAAGAAAGCGAAACAATTGTCCGCTCCGATGTGGTCGGGCTCCATCTTGCATAAACCGCCTTGTGTTTCATTGGCAGCGCCGCCAGCAGAGGCCTGGAGTGGCGGGTCTGCTGGCAGCGCTGTCAGCGTCAGGTGGATGCCAGCTGTGGGACTCAATTCCCGAAGTATTGCTCAAGAAAGCGAAACACTTGTCCGCTCCGATGTGGTCGGGCTCCATCTTGCATAAGCCGCCTTGTGTTTCATTGGCAGCACCGCCAGCAGAAGCCTGGAGTGGCGGGTCTGGTGGCAGCGCTGCCAGCGTCAGGTGGATGCCAGTTGCGGGACTCGATTCCCGAAATATTGCTCAAGAAAGCGAAACACTTTCTCCACTCCGATGTGATCGGGCTCCATCTTGCATAAGACGCCCTGTGTTTCATTGGCAGCGCCGCCAGCAGAAGCCTGGATTGGCGGGTCTGCTGGCAGCGCTGTAAGCGTCAGGTGGATGCCCAGTGCGGGACTCGATTCCCGAAGTATTGCTCTTGAAAGCGAAACACTTGTCCGCTCTGATGTGGTCGGGCTCCATCTTGCATAAGCCGCCTTGGGTTTCATTGGCAGTGCCGCCAGCAGAAGCCTGGAGTGGCGGGTCTGCTGGCAGCGCTGCCAGCGTCAGGTGGATGCCAGGTGCGAATTTCGATTTCCGAAGTATTGCTCAAGAAAGCGAGACACTTGTCCGCTCCGATGTGGTCGGGCTCCATCTTGCATAAGCCGCCTTGTGTATCATTGGCAGCGCCGCCAGCAGAAGCCTGGAGTGGTGGGTCTGCTGGCAGCGCTGCCAGCGTAAGGTGGATGCCAGTTGCGGGATTCGATTCACGAAGTATTGCTCTAGAAAGCGAAACACTTGTCCGGTCAGATGTGGTCGGGCTCCATCTCTCATTAGCCGCCTTGTGTTTCATTGGCAGTGCTGCTAACAGAGGCCTGGAGTTGGGGGTCTGCTGGCAGCGCTGCCAGCGTCAGGTGGATGCCAGGTGCAGGACTCGATTCCCGAAGTATTGCTCAAGAAAGCGATACACTTGTCCGGTCCGATGTGGTCGGGCTCCATCTTGCATAAGTCGCCTTGTGTTTCATTGGCAGCACCCCAGCCGAAGCCTGGAGTGGCGGGTCTGCTGGTAGCGCTGCCAGCGTCAGGTCGATGCCAGTTGCGGGACTCGATTCCCGAAGTATTGCTCAAGAAAGCGAAACACTTGTCCGGTCCGATGTGGTCGGGCTCCATCTTGCATAAGCCGCCTTGTGTTTCATTGGCAGCGCCGCCAGCAGAAGCCTGGAGTGGCGGGTCTGCTGGCAGCGCTGCCAGCGTCAGGTGGATGCCAGTTGCTGGACTCGATTCCCGAAGTATTGCTCAAGAAAGCAAAACACTTGTCCGGTCCTATGTGGTCGGGCTCCATCTTGCATAAGCCGCCTTGTGTTTCATTGGCAGCGCCGCCAGCAGAAGCCTGGAGTGGCGGGTCTGCTGGCAGCGATGCCAGCGTCAGGTGGATGCCAGTTGCGGGACTCGATTCCCGAAGTATTGCTCAAGAAAGCGAAGCACTTGTCCGGTCCGATGTGGTCGGGCTCCATCTTGCATAAGCCGCGTTGTGCTTCATAGGCAGCGCCGCCAGCAGAGGCCTGGAGTGGCGGGTCTGCTGGCAACGCTGCCAGCGTCAGGTGGATGCCAGTTGCGGGACTCGATTCCCGAAGTATTGCTCAAGAAAGCGAAACACTTGTCCGCTCTGATGTGGTCGGGCTCCATCTTACATAAATCGCCTTGTGTTTCATTGGCAGCGCCGCCAGCAGAAGCCTGGAGTGGCGGGTCTGCTGGCAGCACTGCACGCGTCAGGTGGATGCCAGTTGTGGGACTCGATTCCCGAAGTATTTCTCAAGAATGCGAAACACTTGTCCGGTCCGATGTGGTCGGGCTCCATCTTGCATAAGCCGCCATGTGTTTCATTGGCAGCACCGCCAGGAGAAGCCTGGAGTGGCGGGTCTGCTGGCAGCGCTGTCAGCGTCAGGTGGATGCCAGTTTCGGGACTCGATTCCCGAAGTATTGCTCAAGAAAGCGAAACAATTGTCCTGTCCGATGTGGTCGGTCTCCATCTTTCATAAGCCGCCTTGTGTTTCATTGGCAGCGCCGCCATCAGAGGCCTGGAGTGGCGGGTCTGCTGGCAGCGCTGCCAGCGTCAGGTGGATGCCAGGTTCGGGACTCGATTCCCGAAGTATTGCTCAAGAAAGCGAAACACTTGTCCTCTCCGATGTGATAGGGCTCCATCTTGCTTAAGCCACCTTGTGTTTCATTGGCATCGCCGCCAGCAGAAGCCTGGAGTGGCGGGTCTGCTGGCAGCGCTGTCAGCGTCAGGTGAATGCCAGTTGCGGGACTCAATTCCCGAAGTATTGCTCAAGAAAGCGAAACAATTGTCCGCTCTGATGTGGTTGGGCTCCATCTTGCATAAGCCGCCTTGTGTTTCATTGGCAGCGCCGCCAGCAGAGGCCTGGAGTGGCGGGTCTGCTGGCAGCGCTGTCAGCGTCAGGTGGATGCCAGCTGCGGGACTCAATTCCCGAAGTATTGCTCAAGAAAGCGAAACACTTGTCCGCTCCGATGTGGTCGGGCTCCATCTTGCATAAGCAGCCTTGTGTTTCATTGGCAGCACCGCCAGCAGAAGCCTGGAGTGGCGGGTCTGGTGGCAGCGCTGCCAGCGTCAGGTGGATGCCAGTTGCGGGACTCGATTCCCGAAATATTGCTCAAGAAAGCGAAACACTTGTCCGCTCCGATGTGATCGGGCACCATCTTGCATAAGACGCCCTGTGTTTCATTGGCAGCGCCGCCAGCAGAAGCCTGGATTGGCGGGTCTGCTGGCAGCGCTGTAAGCGTCAGGTGGATGCCTAGTGCGGGACTCGATTCCCGAAGTATTGCTCTTGAAAGCGAAACACTTGTCCGCTCTGATGTGGTCGGGCTCCATCTTGCATAAGCCGCCTTGTGTTTAATTGGCAGTGCCGCCAGCAGAAGCCTGGAGTGGCGGGTCTGCTGGCAGCGCTGTAAGCGTCAGGTGGATGCCCAGTGCGGGACTCGATTCCCGAAGTATTGCTCTTGAAAGCGAAACACTTGTCCGCTCTGATGTGGTCGGGCTCCATCTTGCATAAGCCGCCTTGTGTTTCATTGGCAGCGCCGCCAGCAGATGCCTGGAGTGGTGGGTCTGCTGGCAGCGCTGCCAGCGTAAGGTGGATGCCAGTTGCGGGATTCGATTCACGAAGTATTGCTCTAGAAAGCGAAACACTGTCCGGTCAGATGTGGTCGGGCTCCATCTCTCATTAGCCGCCTTGTGTTTCATTGGCAGTGCTGCTAACAGAGGCCTGGAGTTGGGGGTCTGCTGGCAGCGCTGCCAGCGTCAGGTGGATGCCAGGTGCAGGACTCGATTCCCGAAGTATTCTTGCATAAGCCGCCTTGTGTTTCATTGGCAGCGCCGCCAGCAGAAGCCTGGAGTGGCGGGTCTGCTGGCAGCGCTGCCAGCGTCAGGTGGATGCCAGTTGCGGGACTTTATTCCCGAAGTATTGCTCAAGAAAGCGAAACACTTGTCCGCTCCGATGTGATCGGGCTCCATCTTGCATAAGCCACCTTGTGTTTCATTGGCATCGCCGCCAGCAGAAGCCTGGAGTGGCGGGTCTGCTGGCAGCGCTGCCAGCGTCGGGTGAATGCCAGTTGCGGGACTCGATTCCCGAAGTATTGCTCAAGAAAGCGAAACACTTGTCCGCTCCGATGTGGTCGGGCTCCATCTTGCATAAGCCGCCTTGTGTTTCATTGGCAGCGCCGCCAGCAGAGGCCTGGAGTGTCGGGTTTGCTGGCAGCGCTGTCAGCGTCTGGTGGATGCCAGCTGCGGGACTCAATTCCCGAAGTATTGCCCAAGAAAGCGAAACACTTGTCCGCTCCGATGAGGTCGGGCTCCTTCTTGCATAAGCCGCCTTGTGTTTCATTGGCAGCGTCGCCAGCAGAAGGCTGGAGTGGCGGGTCTGCTGGCAGTGCTCCCAGCGTCAGGTGGATGCCAGTTGCGGGACTCGATTCCCGAAATATTGCTCAAGAAAGCGAAACACTTGTCCGCTCCGATGTGATCGGGCTCCATCTTGCATAAGCCGCCTTGTGTTTTATTGGCAGCACCGCCAGCAGAAGCCTGGAGTGGCAGGTCTGCTGGCATCGCTGCCAGCGTCAGGTGGATGCCAGTTGCGGGACTCGATTCCCGAAGTATTGCTCAAGAAAGAGAAACACTTGTCCGCTCCGATGTGGTCGGGCTCCATCTTGCATAAGCCGCCTTGTGTATCATTGGCAGCGCCGCCAGCAGAAGCCTGGAGTGGCGGGTCTGCTGGCAGCGCTGCCAGCGTCAGGTGGATGCCAGTTGCGGGATTCGATTCTCAAAGTATTGCTCTAGAAAGCCAAACACTTGTCCGGTCAGATATGGTCGGGCTCCATCTCTCATTAGCCGCATTGTGTTTCATTGGCAGCGCTGCAGGCAGAGGCCTGGAGTGGCGGGTCTGCTGGCAGCGCTGCCAGCGTCAGGTGGATGCCAGGTGCAGGACTCGATTCCCGCAGTATTGCTCAAGAAAGCGATACACTTGTCCGGTCCGATGTGGTCGGGCTCCATCTTGCATAAGCCACCTTGTCTTTCATTGGCATCGCCGCCAGCAGAGGCCTGGAGTGGCGGGTCTGCTGGCAGCGCTGCCAGCGTCAGGTCGATGCCAGTTGCGGGACTCGATTCTTGAAGTATTGCTCAAGAAAGCGAAACACTTGTCCAGTCCGATGTGGTCAGGCTCCATCTTGCATAATTTGCCTTGTGTTTCATTGGCAGCGCCGCCAGCAGAAGCCTGGAGTGGCGGGTCTGCTGGCACCGCTGCCAGCGTTAGGTGGATGCCAGTTGCAGGACTCGATTCCCGAAGTATTGCTCAAGAAAGCGAAGCACTTGTCCGGTCCGATGTGGTCGGGCTCCATCTTGCATAAGCCGCCTTGTGTTTCATAGGCAGCGCCGCCAGCAGAGGACTGGAGTGGCGGGTCTGCTGGCAACGCTGCCAGCGTCAGGTGGATGCCAGTTGCGGGACTCGATTCCCGAAGTATTGCTCACGAAAGTGAAACACTTGTCCGCTCTGATGTGGTCGGGCTCCATCTTGCCCAAGTCGCCTTGTGTTTCATTGGCAGCGCCGCCAGCAGAAGCCTAGAGTGGCGGGTCTGCTGGCAGCGCTGCCAGCATCAGGTGGATGCCAGTTGCGGGACTCGATTCCCGAAGTATTGCTCAAGAAAGCGAAACACTTGTCCGCTCCGAAGTGGTCGGGCTCCATCTTGCATAAGCCGCCTTGTGTTTCATTGGCATCGCCGCCAGCAGAGGCCTGGAGTGGCGGGTCTGCTGGCAGCGAGCCAGCGTCAGGTGGATGCCAGGTGTGGGACTCGATTCCCGAAGTATTGCTCAAGAAAGCGAAACACTTGTCCGCTCCGATGTGGTTGGGCTCCGTCTTGCATAAGCCGCCTTGTGTTTCATTGGCAGCGCTGCCAGCAGAGGCCTTGAGTGGCGGGTCTGCTGGCAGCGCTGCCAGCGTCAGGTGGATGCCAGGTTCGGGACTCGATTCCCGAAGTATTGCTCAAGAAAGCGAAACACTTGTCCGCTCCGATGTGATCGGGCTCCATCTTGCATAAGCCGCCTTGTGTTTTATTGGCAGCACCGCCAGCAGAAGCCTGGAGTGGCAGGTCTGCTGGCATCGCTGCCAGCGTCAGGTGGATGCCAGTTGCGGGACTCGATTCCCGAAGTATTGCTCAAGAAAGAGAAACACTTGTCCGCTCCGATGTGGTCGGGCTCCATCTTGCATAAGCCGCCTTGTGTATCATTGGCAGCGCCGCCAGCAGAAGCCTGGAGTGGCGGGTCTGCTGGCAGCGCTGCCAGCGTCAGGTGGATGCCAGTTGCGGGATTCGATTCTCAAAGTATTGCTCTAGAAAGCCAAACACTTGTCCGGTCAGATATGGTCGGGCTCCATCTCTCATTAGCCGCATTGTGTTTCATTGGCAGCGCTGCAGGCAGAGGCCTGGAGTGGCGGGTCTGCTGGCAGCGCTGCCAGCGTCAGGTGGATGCCAGGTGCAGGACTCGATTCCCGCAGTATTGCTCAAGAAAGCGATACACTTGTCCGGTCCGATGTGGTCGGGCTCCATCTTGCATAAGCCACCTTGTCTTTCATTGGCATCGCCGCCAGCAGAGGCCTGGAGTGGCGGGTCTGCTGGCAGCGCTGCCAGCGTCAGGTCGATGCCAGTTGCGGGACTCGATTCTTGAAGTATTGCTCAAGAAAGCGAAACACTTGTCCAGTCCGATGTGGTCAGGCTCCATCTTGCATAATTTGCCTTGTGTTTCATTGGCAGCGCCGCCAGCAGAAGCCTGGAGTGGCGGGTCTGCTGGCACCGCTGCCAGCGTTAGGTGGATGCCAGTTGCAGGACTCGATTCCCGAAGTATTGCTCAAGAAAGCGAAGCACTTGTCCGGTCCGATGTGGTCGGGCTCCATCTTGCATAAGCCGCCTTGTGTTTCATAGGCAGCGCCGCCAGCAGAGGACTGGAGTGGCGGGTCTGCTGGCAACGCTGCCAGCGTCAGGTGGATGCCAGTTGCGGGACTCGATTCCCGAAGTATTGCTCACGAAAGTGAAACACTTGTCCGCTCTGATGTGGTCGGGCTCCATCTTGCCCAAGTCGCCTTGTGTTTCATTGGCAGCGCCGCCAGCAGAAGCCTAGAGTGGCGGGTCTGCTGGCAGCGCTGCCAGCATCAGGTGGATGCCAGTTGCGGGACTCGATTCCCGAAGTATTGCTCAAGAAAGCGAAACACTTGTCCGCTCCGAAGTGGTCGGGCTCCATCTTGCATAAGCCGCCTTGTGTTTCATTGGCATCGCCGCCAGCAGAGGCCTGGTGTGGCGGGTCTGCTGGCAGCGAGCCAGCGTCAGGTGGATGCCAGGTGTGGGACTCGATTCCCGAAGTATTGCTCAAGAAAGCGAAACACTTGTCCGCTCCGATGTGGTTGGGCTCCGTCTTGCATAAGCCGCCTTGTGTTTCATTGGCAGCGCTGCCAGCAGAGGCCTTGAGTGGCGGGTCTGCTGGCAGCGCTGCCAGCGTCAGGTGGATGCCAGGTTCGGGACTCGATTCCCGAAGTATTGCTCAAGAAAGCGAAACACTTGTCCGCTCCGATGTGGTCGGGCTCCTTTTTGCATAAGCCGCCTTGTGTTTCATTGGCAGCGCAGCCAGCAGAAGCCTGAAGTGGCGGGTCTGCTGCCAGCGCTGCCAGCGTCAGGTGGATGCCAGTTGCGGGACTTTATTCCCGAAGTATTGCTCAAGAAAGCGAAACACTTGTCCTCTCCGATGTGATAGGACTCCATCTTGCTTAAGCCACCTTGTGTTTCATTGGCATCGCCGCCAGCAGAAGCCTGGAGTGGCGGGTCTGCTGGCAGCGCTGTCAGCGTCAGGTGAATGCCAGTTGCGGGACTCAATTCCCGAAGTATTGCTCAAGAAAGCGAAACAATTGTCCGCTCCGATGTGGTCGGGCTCCATCTTGCATAAACCGCCTTGTGTTTCATTGGCAGCGCCGCCAGCAGAGGCCTGGAGTGGCGGGTCTGCTGGCAGCGCTGTCAGCGTCAGGTGGATGCCAGCTGTGGGACTCAATTCCCGAAGTATTGCTCAAGAAAGCGAAACACTTGTCCGCTCCGATGTGGTCGGGCTCCATCTTGCATAAGCCGCCTTGTGTTTCATTGGCAGCACCGCCAGCAGAAGCCTGGAGTGGCGGGTCTGGTGGCAGCGCTGCCAGCGTCAGGTGGATGCCAGTTGCGGGACTCGATTCCCGAAATATTGCTCAAGAAAGCGAAACACTTTCTCCACTCCGATGTGATCGGGCTCCATCTTGCATAAGACGCCCTGTGTTTCATTGGCAGCGCCGCCAGCAGAAGCCTGGATTGGCGGGTCTGCTGGCAGCGCTGTAAGCGTCAGGTGGATGCCCAGTGCGGGACTCGATTCCCGAAGTATTGCTCTTGAAAGCGAAACACTTGTCCGCTCTGATGTGGTCGGGCTCCATCTTGCATAAGCCGCCTTGGGTTTCATTGGCAGTGCCGCCAGCAGAAGCCTGGAGTGGCGGGTCTGCTGGCAGCGCTGCCAGCGTCAGGTGGATGCCAGGTGCGAATCTCGATTTCCGAAGTATTGCTCAAGAAAGCGAGACACTTGTCCGCTCCGATGTGGTCGGGCTCCATCTTGCATAAGCCGCCTTGTGTATCATTGGCAGCGCCGCCAGCAGAAGCCTGGAGTGGTGGGTCTGCTGGCAGCGCTGCCAGCGTAAGGTGGATGCCAGTTGCGGGATTCGATTCACGAAGTATTGCTCTAGAAAGCGAAACACTTGTCCGGTCAGATGTGGTCGGGCTCCATCTCTCATTAGCCGCCTTGTGTTTCATTGGCAGTGCTGCTAACAGAGGCCTGGAGTTGGGGGTCTGCTGGCAGCGCTGCCAGCGTCAGGTGGATGCCAGGTGCAGGACTCGATTCCCGAAGTATTGCTCAAGAAAGCGATACACTTGTCCGGTCCGATGTGGTCGGGCTCCATCTTGCATAAGTCGCCTTGTGTTTCATTGGCAGCACCCCAGCCGAAGCCTGGAGTGGCGGGTCTGCTGGTAGCGCTGCCAGCGTCAGGTCGATGCCAGTTGCGGGACTCGATTCCCGAAGTATTGCTCAAGAAAGCGAAACACTTGTCCGGTCCGATGTGGTCGGGCTCCATCTTGCATAAGCCGCCTTGTGTTTCATTGGCAGCGCCGCCAGCAGAAGCCTGGAGTGGCGGGTCTGCTGGCAGCGCTGCCAGCGTCAGGTGGATGCCAGTTGCTGGACTCGATTCCCGAAGTATTGCTCAAGAAAGCGAAACACTTGTCCGGTCCTATGTGGTCGGGCTCCATCTTGCATAAGCCGCCTTGTGTTTCATTGGCAGCGCCGCCAGCAGAAGCCTGGAGTGGCGGGTCTGCTGGCAGCGATGCCAGCGTCAGGTGGATGCCAGTTGCGGGACTCGATTCCCGAAGTATTGCTCAAGAAAGCGAAGCACTTGTCCGGTCCGATGTGGTCGGGCTCCATCTTGCATAAGCCGCGTTGTGCTTCATAGGCAGCGCCGCCAGCAGAGGCCTGGAGTGGCGGGTCTGCTGGCAACGCTGCCAGCGTCAGGTGGATGCCAGTTGCGGGACTCGATTCCCGAAGTATTGCTCAAGAAAGCGAAACACTTGTCCGCTCTGATGTGGTCGGGCTCCATCTTACATAAATCGCCTTGTGTTTCATTGGCAGCGCCGCCAGCAGAAGCCTGGAGTGGCGGGTCTGCTGGCAGCACTGCACGCGTCAGGTGGATGCCAGTTGTGGGACTCGATTCCCGAAGTATTTCTCAAGAATGCGAAACACTTGTCCGGTCCGATGTGGTCGGGCTCCATCTTGCATAAGCCGCCATGTGTTTCATTGGCAGCACCGCCAGGAGAAGCCTGGAGTGGCGGGTCTGCTGGCAGCGCTGTCAGCGTCAGGTGGATGCCAGTTTCGGGACTCGATTCCCGAAGTATTGCTCAAGAAAGCGAAACAATTGTCCTGTCCGATGTGGTCGGTCTCCATCTTTCATAAGCCGCCTTGTGTTTCATTGGCAGCGCCGCCATCAGAGGCCTGGAGTGGCGGGTCTGCTGGCAGCGCTGCCAGCGTCAGGTGGATGCCAGGTTCGGGACTCGATTCCCGAAGTATTGCTCAAGAAAGCGAAACACTTGTCCTCTCCGATGTGATAGGGCTCCATCTTGCTTAAGCCACCTTGTGTTTCATTGGCATCGCCGCCAGCAGAAGCCTGGAGTGGCGGGTCTGCTGGCAGCGCTGTCAGCGTCAGGTGAATGCCAGTTGCGGGACTCAATTCCCGAAGTATTGCTCAAGAAAGCGAAACAATTGTCCGCTCTGATGTGGTTGGGCTCCATCTTGCATAAGCCGCCTTGTGTTTCATTGGCAGCGCCGCCAGCAGAGGCCTGGAGTGGCGGGTCTGCTGGCAGCGCTGTCAGCGTCAGGTGGATGCCAGCTGCGGGACTCAATTCCCGAAGTATTGCTCAAGAAAGCGAAACACTTGTCCGCTCCGATGTGGTCGGGCTCCATCTTGCATAAGCAGCCTTGTGTTTCATTGGCAGCACCGCCAGCAGAAGCCTGGAGTGGCGGGTCTGGTGGCAGCGCTGCCAGCGTCAGGTGGATGCCAGTTGCGGGACTCGATTCCCGAAATATTGCTCAAGAAAGCGAAACACTTGTCCGCTCCGATGTGATCGGGCTCCATCTTGCATAAGACGCCCTGTGTTTCATTGGCAGCGCCGCCAGCAGAAGCCTGGATTGGCGGGTCTGCTGGCAGCGCTGTAAGCGTCATGTGGATGCCTAGTGCGGGACTCGATTCCCGAAGTATTGCTCTTGAAAGCGAAACACTTGTCCGCTCTGATGTGGTCGGGCTCCATCTTGCATAAGCCGCCTTGTGTTTCATTGGCAGCGCCGCCAGCAGATGCCTGGAGTGGTGGGTCTGCTGGCAGCGCTGCCAGCGTAAGGTGGATGCCAGTTGCGGGATTCGATTCACGAAGTATTGCTCTAGAAAGCGAAACACTGTCCGGTCAGATGTGGTCGGGCTCCATCTCTCATTAGCCGCCTTGTGTTTCATTGGCAGTGCTGCTAACAGAGGCCTGGAGTTGGGGGTCTGCTGGCAGCGCTGCCAGCGTCAGGTGGATGCCAGGTGCAGGACTCGATTCCCGAAGTATTCTTGCATAAGCCGCCTTGTGTTTCATTGGCAGCGCCGCCAGCAGAAGCCTGGAGTGGCGGGTCTGCTGGCAGCGCTGCCAGCGTCAGGTGGATGCCAGTTGCTGGACTCGATTCCCGAAGTATTGCTCAAGAAAGCGAAACACTTGTCCGGTCCTATGTGGTCGGGCTCCATCTTGCATAAGCCGCCTTGTGTTTCATTGGCAGCGCCGCCAGCAGAAGCCTGGAGTGGCGGGTCTGCTGGCAGCGATGCCAGCGTCAGGTGGATGCCAGTTGCGGGACTCGATTCCCGAAGTATTGCTCAAGAAAGCGAAGCACTTGTCCGGTCCGATGTGGTCGGGCTCCATCTTGCATAAGCCGCCTTGTGCTTCATAGGCAGCGCCGCCAGCAGAGGCCTGGAGTGGCGGGTCTGCTGGCAACGCTGCCAGCGTCAGGTGGATGCCAGTTGTGGGACTCGATTCCCGAAGTATTTCTCAAGAATGCGAAACACTTGTCCGGTCCGATGTGGTCGGGCTCCATCTTGCATAAGCCGCCATGTGTTTCATTGGCAGCACCGCCAGGAGAAGCCTGGAGTGGCGGGTCTGCTGGCAGCGCTGTCAGCGTCAGGTGGATGCCAGTTGCGGGACTCGATTCCCGAAGTATTGCTCAAGAAAGCGAAACAATTGTCCTGTCCGATGTGGTCGGTCTCCATCTTTCATAAGCCGCCTTGTGTTTCATTGGCAGCGCCGCCAGCAGAGGCCTGGAGTGGCGGGTCTGCTGGCAGCGCTGCCAGCGTCAGGTGGATGCCAGGTGCGGGACTCGATTCCCGAAGTATTGTTCAAGAAAGCGAAACACTTGTCCGCTCCGATTTTGTCTGGCTCCATCTTGCATTAGCCGCCTTGTGTTTCATTGGCAGCGCCGCCATCAGAGGCCTGGAGTGGCGGGTCTGCTGGCAGCGCTGCCAGCGTCAGGTGGATGCCAGTTGCGGGACTCGATTCCCGAAGTTTTGCTCAAGAAAGCGACACACTTGTCCGGTCCGATGTGGTCGGGCTCCATCTTCCATAAGCCGCCTTGTGTTTCATTGGCATCGCCGCCAGCAGAAGCCTGGAGTGGCGGGTCTGCTGGCAGCGCTTCCAGCGTCAGGTGGATGCCAGGTGCAGGACTCGATTCCCGAAGTATTGCTCAAGAATGCGAAACACTTGTCCGCCCCGATGTGGTAAGGCTCCAACTTGCATAAGCCGCCTTGTGTTTCATTGGCAGCGCCGCCAGCAGAAGCCTGGAGTGGCGGGACTGCTGGAAGCGCTGCCAGCGTCAGGTGGATGCCAGTTGCGGGACTTTATTCCCGAAGTATTGCTCAAGAAAGCGAAACACTTGTCCTCTCCGATGTGGTTGGGCTCCATCTTGCATAAGCCGCCTTGTGTTTCATTGGCAGCGCCGCCAGCAGAGGCCTGGAGTGGCGGGTCTGCTGGCAGCGCTGTCAGCGTCAGGTGGATGCCAGCTGCGGGACTCAATTCCCGAAGTATTGCTCAAGAAAGCGAAACACTTGTCCGCTCCGATGTGGTCGGGCTCCATCTTGCATAAGCCGCCTTGTGTTTCATTGGCAGCACCGCCAACAGAAACCTGGAGTGGCGGGTCTGCTGGCAGCGCTGCCAGCGTCAGGTGGATGCCAGTTGCGGGACTCAATTCCCGAAATATTGCTCAAGAAAGCGAAACACTTGTCCGCTCAGATGTGATCGGGCTCCATCTTGCAGAAGACGCCGTGTGTTTCATTGGCAGCGCCGCCAGCAGAAGCCTGGATTGGCGGGTCTGCTGGCAGCGCTGTAAGCGTCAGGTGGATGCCCGGTGCGGGACTCGATTCCCGAAGTATTGCTCTAGAAAGCGAAACACTTGTCCGCTCTGATGTGGTCGGGCTCCATCTTGCATAAGCCGCCTTGTGTTTCATTGGCAGTGCCGCCAGCAGAAGCCTGGAGAGGCGGATCTGCTGGCAGCGCTGTTAGCGTCAGGTGGATGCCAGGTGCGAAACTCGATTCCCGAAGTATTGTTCAAGAAAGCGAGACACTTGTCAGCTCCGATGTGGTCGGGCTCCATCTTGCATAAGCCGCCTTGTGTTTCATTGGCAGCGCCGCCAGCAGAAGCCTCGAGTGGCGGGTCTGCTGGCAGTGCTGCCAGCGTCAGGTGGATGCCAGTTGCGGGACTCGATTCCCGAAGTATTGCTCAAGAAAGCGAAACACTTGTCCGCTCCGATGTGATCGGGCTCCATCTTGAATAAGCCGCCTTGTGTTTCATTGGCATCGCCGCCAGCAGAGGCCTGGGGTTGCGGGTCTGCTGGCAGCGCTGCCAGCGTCAGGTGGATGCCAGGTGCGGGACTCGATTCCCGAAGTATTGCTCAAGAATGCAACACACTAGTCCGCTCCGATGTGGTCGGGCTCCAACTTGCATAAGCCGCGTTGTGTTTCATTGGCAGCGTCGCCAGCAGAGGCCTGGAGTGGCGGGTCTGCTGGCAGCGCTGCCAGCGTCAGGTGGATGCCAGCTGCGGGACTCAGTTCCCAAAGTATTGCTCAAAAAAGCGAAACACATGTCCGCTCCGATGTGGTCGGGCTCTATCTTGCATAAGCCACCTTGTGTTTCATTGGCAGCACCGCCAGCAGAAGCCTGGAGTGGCGGGTCTGCTGGCAGCGCTGCCAGCGTCAGGTGGATACCAGTTGCGGGACTCGATTCCCGAAATATTGCTCAAGGAAGCGAAACACTTGTCCGCTCCGATGTGATCGGGCTCCATCTTGCATAAGACGCCTTGTGTTTCATTGGCAGCGCCGCCAGCAGAAGCCTGGAATGGCGGGTCTGCTGGCAGCGCTGTAAGCGTCAGGTGGATGCCCGGTGCGGGACTCGATTCCCGAAGTATTGCTCTAGAAAGCGAAACACTTGTCCGCTCTGATGTGGCCGGGCTCCATCTTGCATAAGCCGCCATGTGTTTCAATGGCAGTGCCGCCAGCAGAGGCCTGGAGTGGCGGGTCTGCTGGCAGCGCTGCTAGCGTCAGGTGGATGCCAGGTGCGAAACTCGATTCCCGAAGTATTGCTCAAGAAAGCGAGACACTTGTCCGCTCCGATGTTGTCGGGCTCCATCTTGCATAAGCCGCCTTGTGTTTTATTGGCAGCACCGCCAGCAGAAGCCTGGAGTGGCGGGTCTGCTGGCAGCGCTGCCAGCGTCAGGTGGATGCCGGTTGCGGGACTCGATTCCCGAAATATTGCTCAAGAAAGCGAAACACTTGTCCTGTCCGATGTGGTCGGGCTCCATCTTGCATAAGCCGCCTTGTGTTTCATTGGCAGTGCCGCCAGCAGAAGCCTGGAGTGGCGGCTCTGCTGGCAGCGCTGCCAGCGCCAGGTGGATGCCAGTTGCGGGACTCGATTCCCGAAGTATTGCTCAAGAAAGTGAAAAACTTGTCCGCTCCGATGAGGTCGGGCTCCATCTTGCATTAGCCGCCTTGTGTTTCATTGGCAGTGCCGCCTGCAGAGGCCTGGAGTAGCGGGTCTGCTGGCAGCGCTGCCAGTGTCAGGTGGATGCCAGTTGCGGGACTCGATTCTCGAAGTATTGCCCTAGAAAGCGAAACACTTGTCCGGTCAGATGTGGTCGGGCTCCATCTAGCATAAGCCGCCTTGTGTTTCATTGGCAGCGCCGCCAGCAGAAGCCTGGAGTGGCGGGTCTGCTGGCAGCGCTGCCAGCGTCAGGTGGATGCCAGGTGCAGGACTCGATTCCCGAAGTATTGCTCAAGAAAGCGATACACTTTTCCGGTCCGATGTGGTCGGGCTTCATCTTGCATAAGTCGCCTTGTGTTTCATTGGCAGCACCCCAGCCGAAGCCTGTAGTGGCGGGTCTGCTGGCAGCGCTGCCAGCGTCAGGTGGATGCCAGTTGCGGGACTCGACTCCCGAAGTATTGCTCAAGAAAGCGAAACACTTGTCCGGTCCGATGTGGTCGGGATCCATCTTGAATAAGCCGCCTTGTGTTTCATTGGCAGAGCCGCCAGCAGAAGCCTGGAGTGGCGGGTCTGCTGGCAGCGCTGCCAGCGTCAGGTGGATGCCAGTTACGGGACTCGATTCCCGAAGTATTGCTCAAGAAAGCGAAACACTTGTCCGCTCCGATGTGGTCGGGCTCCTTCTTGCATAAGCCGCCTTGTGTTTCATTGGCAGCGCCGCCAGCAGAAGCCTGAATTGGCGGGTCTGCTGGCAGCGCTGCCAGCGTCAGGTGGATGCCAGTTGCGGGACTTTATTTCCGAAGTATTGCTCAAGAATGCGAAACACTTGTCCTCTCCGATGTGGTCGGGCTCCATCTTGCTTAAGCCACCTTGTGTTTCATTGGCATCGCCGCCAGCAGAAGCCTGGAGTGGCGGGTCTGCTGGCAGCGCTGTAAGCGTCAGGTGGATACCCGGTGCGGGACTCGATTCCCGAAGTATTGCTCTAGAAAGCGAAACACTTGTCCGCTCTGATGTGGTCGGGCTCCATCTTGCATAAGCCGCCTTGTGTTTCATTGGCAGTGCAGCCAGCAGAGGCCTGCTGTGGTGGGTCTGCTGGCAGCGCTGCCATCGTCAGGTGGATGCCAGGTGCGAAACTCGATTCCCGAAGTATTGCTCAAGAAAGCGAGACACTTGTCCGCTCTGATGTGGTCGGGCTCCATCTTGCATAAGCCGCCTTGTGTTTTATTGGCAGCACCGCCAGCAGAAGCCTGGAGTGGCGGGTCTGCTGGCAGCGCTGCCAGCGTCAGGTGGATGCCGGTTGCGGGACTCGATTCCCGAAATATTGCTCAAGAAAGCGAAACACTTGCCCTGTCCTATGTGGTCGGGCTCCATCTTGCATAAGCCGCCTTGTGTTTCATTGGCAGTGCCGCCAGCAGAAGCCTGGAGTGGCTGGTCTGCTGGCAGCGCTGCCAGCGTCAGGTGGATGCCAGTTGCGGGACTCGATTCCCGAAGTATTGCTCAAGAAAGTGAAAAACTTGTCCGCTCCGATGTGGTCGGGCTCCATCTTGCATAAGCCGCCTTGTGTTTCATTGGCAGTGCCGCCTGCAGAGGCCTGGAGTGGCGGGCCTGCTGGCAGCGCTGCCAGTGTCAGGTGAATGCCAGTTGCGGGACTCGATTCTCGAAGTATTGCTCTAGAAAGCGAAACACTTGTCCGGTCAGATGTGGTCGGGCTCCATCTAGCATAAGCCGCCTTGTGTTTCATTGGCAGCGCCGCCAGCTGAAGCCTGGAGTGGCGGGCCTGCTGGCAGCGCTGCCAGTGTCAGGTGGATGCCAGTTGCGGGACTCGATTCTCGAAGTATTGCTCTAGAAAGCGAAACACTTGTCCGGTCAGATGTGGTCGGGCTCCATCTAGCATAAGCCGCCTTGTGTTTCATTGGCAGCGCCGCCAACAGAAGCCTGAAGTGGCGGGTCTGCTGGCAGCGCTGCCAGCGTCAGGTGGATGCCAGTTGCGGGACTTTATTCCCGAAGTATTGCTCAAGAAAGCGAAATACTTGTCCTCTCTGATGTGATCGGGCTCCATCTTGCTTAAGCCACCTTGTGTTTCATTGCCATCGCCGCCAGCAAGAGCCTGGAGTGGCGGGTCTGCTGGCAGCGCTGCCAGCGTCAGGTGAATGCCAGTTGCGGGACTCAATTCCCGAAGTATTGCTCAAGAAAGCGAAAAATTGTCCGCTCCGATGTGGTCGGGCTCCATCTTGCATAAGCCGTCTTGTGTTTCATTGGCAGCACCGCCAGCAGAGGCCTGGAGTGGCGGGTCTGCTGGCAGCGCTGCCAGCGTCAGGTGGATGCCAGTTGTGGGACTCAATTCCCGAAGTATTGCTCAAGAAAGCGAAACAATTGTCCGCTCCGTTGTGGTCGGGCTCCATCTTGCATAAGCCGCCTTGTGTTTCATTGGCAGCACCGCCAGCAGAAGCCTGGAGTGGCGGGTCTGCTGGCAGCGCTGCCAGCGTCAGGTGGATGCCAGGTGCGAAACTCGATTCCCGAAGTATTGCTCAAGAAAGCGAAACACTTGTCCGCTCCGATGTGGTCGGGCTCCATCTTGCATAAGCCGCCTTGTGTATCATTGGCAGCGCCGCCAGCAGAAGCCTGGAGTGGCGGGTCTGCTGGCAGCGCTGCCAGCGTAAGGTGGATGCCAGTTGCGGGATTCGATTCTCGAAGTATTGCTCTAGAAAGCGAAACACTTGTCCGGTCAGATGTGGTCGGGCCCCATCTCTCATTAGCCGCCTTGTGTTTCATTGGCAGCGCTGCCAACAGAGGCCTGGAGTTGGGGGTCTGCTGGCAGCGCTGCCAGCGTCAGGTGGATGCCAGGTGCAAGACTCGATTCCCGAAGTATTGCTCAAGAAAGCGATACACTTGTCCGGTCCGATGTGGTCGGGCTCCATCTTGCATAAGTCACCTTGTGTTTCATTGGCAGCACCCCAGCCGAAGCCTGAAGTGGCGGGTCTGCTGGTAGCGCTGCCAGCGTCAGGTCGATGCCAGTTGCGGGACTCGATTCCCGAAGTATTGCTCAAGAAAGCGAAACACTTGTCCGGTCCGATGTGGTCGGGCTCCATCTTGCATAAGCCGCCTTGTGTTTCATTGGCAGCGCCGCCAGCAGAAGCCTGGAGTGGCGGGTCTGCTGGCAGCGCTGCCAGCGTCAGGTGGATGCCAGTTGCGGGACTCGATTCCCGAAGTATTGCTCAAGAAAGCGATACACTTGTCCGCTCTGTTGTGGTCGGGCTCCATCTTGCATAAGCCGCCTTGTGTTTCATTGGCAGCGCCGCCAGCAGAAGCCGAGAGTGGCGGGTCTGCTGGCAGCGCTGCCAGCATCAGGTGGATGCCAGTTGCGGGACTCGATTCCCGAAGTATTGCTCAAGAAAGCGAAACACTTGTCCGCTCCGATGTGGTCGGGCTCCATCTTACATAAATCGCCTTGTGTTTCATTGGCAGCGCCGCCAGCAGAAGCCTGGAGTGGCGGGTCTGCTGGCAGCACTGCCAGCGTCAGGTGGATGCCAGTTGTGGGACTCGATTCCCGAAGTATTTCTCAAGAATGCGAAACACTTATCCGGTCTGATGTGGTCGGGCTCCATCTTGCATAAGCCGCCATGTATTTCATTGGCAGCACCGCCAGCAGAAGCCTGGAGTGGCGGGTCTGCTGGCAGCGCTGTCAGCGTCAGGTGGATTCCAGGTGCGGGACCCGATTCCCGAAGTATTGCTCAAGAATGCGAAACACTTGTCAGCTCCGATTTGGTCTGGTTCCATCTTGCATTAGCCGCCTTGTGTTTCATTGGCAGCGCCGCCAGCAGAGGCCTGGAGTGGCGGGTCTGCTGGCAGCGCTGCCAGCGTCAGGTGGATGCCAGTTGCGGGACTCGATTCCCGAAGTAATGCTCAAGAAAGCGAAACACTTGTCCCTTCCGATGTGGTCGGGCTCCATCTTGCATAAGCCGCCTTGTGTTTCATTGGCATCGCCGCCAGCAGAAGCCTGGAGTGGCGGGTCTGCTGGCAGCGCTGCCAGCGTCAGGTGGATGCCAGGTGCAGGACTCGATTCCCGAAGTATTGCTCAAGAATGCGAAACACTTGTCCGTCCCGATGTGGTAAGGCTCCAACTTGCATAAGCGGCCTTGTTTATCATTGGCAGCGCCGCCAGCAGAAGCCTGGAGTGGCGGGTCTGCTGGAAGCGCTGCCAGCGTCAGGTGGATGCCAGTTGCGGGACTTTATTCCCGAAGTTTTGCTCAAGAATGCGAAACACTTGTCCTCTCCGATGTGATCGGGCTCCATCTTGCTTAAGCCACCTTGTGTTTCATTGGCATCGCCGCCAGCAGAAGCCTGGAGTGGCGGGTCTGCTGGCAGCGCTGTAAGCGTCAGGTGGATGCCCGGTGCGGGACTCGATTCCCGAAGTATTGCTCTAGAAAGCGAAACACTTGTCCGCTCTGATGTGGTCGGGCTCCATCTTGCATAAGCCGCCTTGTGTTTCATTGGCAGTGCCGCCAGCAGAGGCCTGCTGTGGCGGGTCTGCTGGCAGCGCTGCCATCGTCAGGTGGATGCCAGGTGCGAAACTCGATTCCCGAAGTATTGCTCAAGAAAGCGAGACACTTGTCCGCTCCGATGTGGTCGGGCTCCATCTTGCATAAGCCGCCTTGTGTTTTATTGGCAGCACCGCCAGCAGAAGCCTGGAGTGGCGGGTCTGCTGGCAGCGCTGCCAGCGTCAGGTGGATGCCGGTTGCGGGACTCGATTCCCGAAATATTGCTCAAGAAAGCGAAACACTTGCCCTGTCCGATGTGGTCGGGCTCCATCTTGCATAAGCCGCCTTGTGTTTCATTGGCAGTGCCGCCAGCAGAAGCCTGGAGTGGCGGGTCTGCTGGCAGCGCTGCCAGCGTCAGGTGGATGCCAGTTGCGGGACTCGATTCCCGAAGTATTGCTCAAGAAAGCGAAACACTTGTCCGCTCCGATGTGGTCGGGCTCCATCTTACATAAATCGCCTTGTGTTTCATTGGCAGCGCCGCCAGCAGAAGCCTGGAGTGGCGGGTCTGCTGGCAGCACTGCCAGCGTCAGGTGGATGCCAGTTGTGGGACTCGATTCCCGAAGTATTTCTCAAGAATGCGAAACACTTATCCGGTCTGATGTGGTCGGGCTCCATCTTGCATAAGCCGCCATGTATTTCATTGGCAGCACCGCCAGCAGAAGCCTGGAGTGGCGGGTCTGCTGGCAGCGCTGTCAGCGTCAGGTGGATTCCAGGTGCGGGACCCGATTCCCGAAGTATTGCTCAAGAATGCGAAACACTTGTCAGCTCCGATTTGGTCTGGTTCCATCTTGCATTAGCCGCCTTGTGTTTCATTGGCAGCGCCGCCAGCAGAGGCCTGGAGTGGCGGGTCTGCTGGCAGCGCTGCCAGCGTCAGGTGGATGCCAGTTGCGGGACTCGATTCCCGAAGTAATGCTCAAGAAAGCGAAACACTTGTCCCTTCCGATGTGGTCGGGCTCCATCTTGCATAAGCCGCCTTGTGTTTCATTGGCATCGCCGCCAGCAGAAGCCTGGAGTGGCGGGTCTGCTGGCAGCGCTGCCAGCGTCAGGTGGATGCCAGGTGCAGGACTCGATTCCCGAAGTATTGCTCAAGAATGCGAAACACTTGTCCGTCCCGATGTGGTAAGGCTCCAACTTGCATAAGCGGCCTTGTTTATCATTGGCAGCGCAGCCAGCAGAAGCCTCGAGTGGCGGGTCTGCTGGAAGCGCTGCCAGCGTCAGGTGGATGCCAGTTGCGGGACTTTATTCCCGAAGTTTTGCTCAAGAATGCGAAACACTTGTCCTCTCCGATGTGATCGGGCTCCATCTTGCTTAAGCCACCTTGTGTTTCATTGGCATCGCCGCCAGCAGAAGCCTGGAGTGGCGGGTCTGCTGGCAGCGCTGTAAGCGTCAGGTGGATGCCCGGTGCGGGACTCGATTCCCGAAGTATTGCTCTAGAAAGCGAAACACTTGTCCGCTCTGATGTGGTCGGGCTCCATCTTGCATAAGCCGCCTTGTGTTTCATTGGCAGTGCCGCCAGCAGAGGCCTGCTGTGGCGGGTCTGCTGGCAGCGCTGCCATCGTCAGGTGGATGCCAGGTGCGAAACTCGATTCCCGAAGTATTGCTCAAGAAAGCGAGACACTTGTCCGCTCCGATGTGGTCGGGCTCCATCTTGCATAAGCCGCCTTGTGTTTTATTGGCAGCACCGCCAGCAGAAGCCTGGAGTGGCGGGTCTGCTGGCAGCGCTGCCAGCGTCAGGTGGATGCCGGTTGCGGGACTCGATTCCCGAAATATTGCTCAAGAAAGCGAAACACTTGCCCTGTCCGATGTGGTCGGGCTCCATCTTGCATAAGCCGCCTTGTGTTTCATTGGCAGTGCCGCCAGCAGAAGCCTGGAGTGGCGGGTCTGCTGGCAGCGCTGCCAGCGTCAGGTGGATGCCAGTTGCGGGACTCGATTCCCGAAGTATTGCTCAAGAAAGTGAAAAACTTGTCCGCTCCGATGTGGTCGGGCTCCATCTTGCATAAGCCGCCTTGTGTTTCATTGGCAGTGCCGCCTGCAGAGGCCTGGAGTGGCGGGCCTGCTGGCAGCGCTGCCAGTGTCAGGTGAATGCCAGTTGCGGGACTCGATTCTCGAAGTATTGCTCTAGAAAGCGAAACACTTGTCCGGTCAGATGTGGTCGGGCTCCATCTAGCATAAGCCGCCTTGTGTTTCATTGGCAGCGCCGCCAGCGAAGCCTGGAGTGGCGGGCCTGCTGGCAGCGCTGCCAGTGTCAGGTGGATGCCAGTTGCGGGACTCGATTCTCGAAGTATTGCTCTAGAAAGCGAAACACTTGTCCGGTCAGATGTGGTCGGGCTCCATCTAGCATAAGCCGCCTTGTGTTTCATTGGCAGCGCCGCCAGCAGAAGCCTGAAGTGGCGGGTCTGCTGGCAGCGCTGCCAGCGTCAGGTGGATGCCAGTTGCGGGACTTTATTCCCGAAGTATTGCTCAAGAAAGCGAAATACTTGTCCTCTCTGATGTGATCGGGCTCCATCTTGCTTAAGCCACCTTGTGTTTCATTGCCATCGCCGCCAGCAAGAGCCTGGAGTGGCGGGTCTGCTGGCAGCGCTGCCAGCGTCAGGTGAATGCCAGTTGGGGACTCAATTCCCGAAGTATTGCTCAAGAAAGCGAAACAATTGTCCGCTCCGATGTGGTCGGGCTCCATCTTGCATAAGCCGTCTTGTGTTTCATTGGCAGCACCGCCAGCAGAGGCCTGGAGTGGCGGGTCTGCTGGCAGCGCTGCCAGCGTCAGGTGGATGCCAGTTGTGGGACTCAATTCCCGAAGTATTGCTCAAGAAAGCGAAACAACTGTCCGCTCCGATGTGGTCGGGCTCCATCTTGCATAAGCCGCCTTGTGTTTCATTGGCAGCACCGCCAGCAGAAGCCTGGAGTGGCGGGTCTGCTGGCAGCGCTGCCAGCGTTAGGTGGATGCCAGTTGCGGGACTCGATTCCTGAAATATTGCTCAAGAAAGCGAAACACTTGTCCGCTCCGATGTGATCGGGCTCCATCTTGCATAAGACGCCCTGTGTTTCATTGGCAGCGCCGCCAGCAGAAGCCTGGATTGGCGGGTCTGCTGGCAGCGCTGTAAGCGTCAGGTGGATGCCCAGTGCGGGACTCGATTCCCGAAGTATTGCTCTTGAAAGCGAAACACTTGTCCGCTCTGATGTGGTCGGGCTCCATCTTGCATAAGCCGCCTTGTGTTTCATTGGCAGTGCCGCCAGCAGAAGCCTGGAGTGGCAGGTCTGCTGGCAGCGCTGCCAGCGTCAGGTGGATGCCAGGTGCGAAACTCGATTCCCGAAGTATTGCTCAAGAAAGCGAAACACTTGTCCGCTCCGATGTGGTCGGGCTCCATCTTGCATAAGCCGCCTTGTGTATCATTGGCAGTGCCGCCAGCAGAAGCCTGGAGTGGCAGGTCTGCTGGCAGCGCTGCCAGCGTAAGGTGGATGCCAGTTGCGGGATTCGATTCTCGAAGTATTGCTCTAGAAAGCGAAACACTTGTCCGGTCAGATGTGGTCGGGCTCCATCTCTCATTAGCCGCCTTGTGTTTCATTGGCAGCGCTGCCAACAGAGGCCTGGAGTTGGGGGTCTGCTGGCAGCGCTGCCAGCGTCAGGTGGATGCCAGGTGCAAGACTCGATTCCCGAAGTATTGCTCAAGAAAGCGATACACTTGTCCGGTCCGATGTGGTCGGGCTCCATCTTGCATAAGTCACCTTGTGTTTCATTGGCAGCACCCCAGCCGAAGCCTGAAGTGGCGGGTCTGCTGGTAGCGCTGCCAGCGTCAGGTCGATGCCAGTTGCGGGACTCGATTCCCGAAGTATTGCTCAAGAAAGCGAAACACTTGTCCGGTCCGATGTGGTCGGGCTCCATCTTGCATAAGCCGCCTTGTGTTTCATTGGCAGCGCCGCCAGCAGAAGCCTGGAGTGGCGGGTCTGCTGGCAGCGCTGCCAGCGTCGGGTGGATGCCAGTTGCGGGACTCGATTCCCGAAGTATTGCTCAAGAAAGCGAAACACTTGTCCGCTCTGTTGTGGTCGGGCTCCATCTTGCATAAGCCGCCTTGTGTTTCATTGGCAGCGCCGCCAGCAGAAGCCGAGAGTGGCGGGTCTGCTGGCAGCGCTGCTAGCATCAGGTGGATGCCAGTTGCGGGACTCGATTCCCGAAGTATTGCTCAAGAAAGCGAAACACTTGTCCGCTCCGATGTGGTCGGGCTCCATCTTACATAAATCGCCTTGTGTTTCATTGGCAGCGCCGCCAGCAGAAGCCTGGAGTGGCGGGTCTGCTGGCAGCACTGCCAGCGTCAGGTGGATGCCAGTTGTGGGACTCGATTCCCGAAGTATTTCTCAAGAATGCGAAACACTTATCCGGTCTGATGTGGTCGGGCTCCATCTTGCATAAGCCGCCATGTATTTCATTGGCAGCACCGCCAGCAGAGGCCTGGAGTGGCGGGTCTGCTGGCAGCGCTGTCAGCGTCAGGTGGATTCCAGGTGCGGGACTCGATTCCCGAAGTATTGCTCAAGAATGCGAAACACTTGTCCGCTCCGATTTGGTCTGGTTCCATCTTGCATTAGCCGCCTTGTGTTTCATTGGCAGCGCCGCCAGCAGAGGCCTGGAGTGGCGGGTCTGCTGGCAGCGCTGCCAGCGTCAGGTGGATGCCAGTTGCGGGACTCGATTCCCGAAGTAATGCTCAAGAAAGCGAAACACTTGTCCCTTCCGATGTGGTCGGGCTCCATCTTGCATAAGCTGCCTTGTGTTTCATTGGCATCGCCGCCAGCAGAAGCCTGGAGTGGCGGGTCTGCTGGCAGCGCTGCCAGCGTCAGGTGGATGCCAGGTGCAGGACTCGATTCCCGAAGTATTGCTCAAGAATGCGAATCACTTGTCCGTCCCGATGTGGTAAGGCTCCAACTTGCATAAGCGGCCTTGTTTATCATTGGCAGCGCCGCCAGCAGAAGCCTGGAGTGGCGGGTCTGCTGGAAGCGCTGCCAGCGTCAGGTGGATGCCAGTTGCGGGACTTTATTCCCGAAGTATTGCTCAAGAAAGCGAAACACTTGTCCTCTCCGATGTGGTCGGGCTCCATCTTGCATAAGCCGCCTTGTGTTTCATTGGCAGCGCCGCCAGCAGAGGCCTGGAGTGGCGGGTCTGCTGGCAGCGCTGTCAGCGTCAGGTGGATGCCAGCTGCGGGACTCAATTCCCGAAGTATTGCTCAAGAAAGCGAAACACTTGTCCGCTCCGATGTGGTCGGGCTCCATCTTGCATAAGCCGCCTTGTGTTTCATTGGCAGCACCGCCAGCAGAAGCCTGGAGTGGCGGGTCTGCTGGCAGCGCTGCCAGCGTCAGGTGGATGCCAGTTGCGGGACTCAATTCCCGAAATATTGCTCAAGAAAGCGAAACACTTGTCCGCTCCGATGTGATCGGGCTCCATCTTGCAGGAGACGCCCTGTGTTTCATTGGCAGCGCCGCCAGCAGAAGTCTGGATTGGCGGTTCTGCTGGCAGCGCTGTAAGCGTCAGGTGGATGCCCGGTGCGGGACTCGATTCCCGAAGTATTGCTCTAGAAATCGAAACACTTGTCCGCTCTGATGTGGTCGGGCTCCATCTCGCATAAGCCGCCTTGTGTTTCATTGGCAGTGCCGCCAGCAGAAGCCTGGAGTGGCGGGTCTGCTGGCAGCGCTGCTAGCGTCAGTTGGATGCAAGGTGCGAAACTCGATTCCCGAAGTATTGCTCAAGAAAGCGAGACACTTGTCTGCTCCGATGTGGTCGGGCTCCATCTTGCATAAGCCGCCTTGTGTTTCATTGGCAGCGCCGCCAGCAGAAGCCTCGAGTGGCGGGTCTGCTGGCAGTGCTGCCAGCGTCAGGTGGATGCCAGTTGCGGGACTCGATTCCCGAAGTATTGCTCAAGAAAGCGAAACACTTGTCCGCTCCGATGTGATCGGGCTCCATCTTGCATAAGCCGCCTTGTGTTTCATTGGCATCGCCGCCAGCAGAGGCCTGGGGTTGCGGGACTGCTGGCAGCGCTGCCAGCGTCAGGTGGATGCCAGGTGCGGGACTCGATTCCCGAAGTATTGCTCAAAAATGCAACACACTTGTCCGCTCCGATGTGGTCGGGCTCCATCTTGCATAAGCCGCGTTGTGTTTTATTGGCAGCGCCGCCAGCAGAAGCCTGGATTGGCGGGTCTGCTGGCAGCGCTGCCAGCGTCAGGTGGATGCCAGTTGAGGGACTCGATTCCCGAGGTATTGCTCAAGAAAGCGAAACACTTGTCCGCTCCGATGTGGTCGGGCTCCATCTTGCATAAGCCGCCTTGTGTATCATTGGCAGCGCCGCCAGCAGAAGCCTGGAGTGGCGGGTCTGCTGGCAGCGCTGCCAGCGTAAGGTGGATGCCAGTTGCGGGATTCGATTCTCGAAGTATTGCTCTAGAATGCGAAACACTTGTCCGGTCAGATGTGGTCGGGCTCCATCTCTCATTAGCCGCCTTGTGTTTCATTGGCAGCGCTGCCAACAGAGGCCTGGAGTTGGGGGTCTGCTGGCAGCGCTGCCAGCGTCAGGTGGATGCCAGGTGCAAGACTCGATTCCCGAAGTATTGCTCAAGAAAGCGATACACTTTTCCGGTCCGATGTGGTCGGGCTCCATCTTGCATAAGTCACCTTGTGTTTCATTGGCAGCACCCCAGCCGAAGCCTGAAGTGGCGTGTCTGCTGGTAGCGCTGCCAGCGTCAGGTCGATGCCAGTTGCGGGACTCGATTCCCGAAGTATTGCTCAAGAAAGCGAAACACTTGTCCGGTCCGATGTGGTCGGGCTCCAACTTGCATAAGCTGCCTTGTTTATCATTGGCAGCGCCGCCAGCAGAAACCTGGAGTGGCGGGTCAGCTGGAAGCGCTGCCAGCGTCAGGTGGATGCCAGGTGCAGGACTCGATTCCCGAAGTATTGCTCAAGAATGCGAAACACTTGTCCGCCCCGATGTGGTAAGGCTCCAACTTGCATAAGCCGCCTTGTTTATCATTGGCAGCGCCGCCAGCAGAAGCCTGGAGTGGCGGGTCTGCTGGAAGCGCTGCCAGCGTCAGGTGGATGCCAGTTGCGGGACTTTATTCCCGAAGTATTGCTCAAGAAAGCGAAACACTTGTCCTCTCCGATGTGGTCGGGCTCCATCTTGCATAAGCCGCTTTGTGTTTCATTGGCAGCGCCGCCAGCAGAGGCCTGGAGTGGCGGGTCTGCTGGCAGCACGGCCAGCGTCAGGTGGATGCCAGTTGCGGGACTCGATTCCTGAAGTATTGCTCAAGAAAGCGAAACACTTGTCCGCTCCGAAGTGGTCGGGCTCCATCTTGCATAAGCCGCCTTGTGTTTCTTTGGCATCGCCGCCAGCAGAGGCCTGGAGTTGCGGGTCTGCTGGCAGCGCGCTAGCGTCAGGTGGATGCAAGGTGTGGGACTCGATTCCCGAAGTATTGCTCAAGAAAGCGAAACACTTGTCCGCTCCGATGTGGTCGGGCTCCATCTTGCATAAGCCGCCTTGTGTTTCATTGGCAGCACCGCCAGCAGAAGCCTGGAGTGGCGGGTCTGCTGGCAGCGCTGCCAGCGTCAGGTGGATGCCAGTTGCGAGACTCAATTCCCGAAATATTGCTCAAGAAAGCGAAACACTTGTCCGCTCCGATGTGATCGGGCTCCATCTTGCAGGAGACGCCCTGTGTTTCATTGGCAGTGCCGCCAGCAGAAGCCTGGATTGGCGGGTCTGCTGGCAGCGCTGTAAGCGTCAGGTGGATGCCCGGTGCGGGACTCGATTCCCGAAGTATTGCTCTAGAAAGCGAAACACTTGTCCGCTCTGATGTGGGCGGGCTCCATCTTGCATAAGCCGCCTTGTGTTTCATTGGCAGCGCCGCCAGCAGAAGCCTGGAGTGGCGGGTCTGCTGGCAGCGCTGCCAGCGTAAGGTGGATGCCAGTTGCGGGATTCGATTCTCGAAGTATTGCTCTAGAAAGCGAAACACTTGTCCGGTCAGATGTGGCCGGGCTCCATCTCTCATTAGCCGCCTTGTTATTCATTGGCAGCGCTGCCAACAGAGGCCTGGAGTTGGGGGTCTGCTGGCAGCGCTGCCAGCGTCAGATGGATGCCAGGTGCAAGACTCGATTCCCGAAGTATTGCTCAAGAAAGCGATACACTTGTCCGGTCCGATGTGGTCGGGCTCCATCTTGCATAAGTCACCTTGTGTTTCATTGGCAGCACCCCAGCCGAAGCCTGAAGTGCCGGGTCTGCTGGTAGCGCTGCCAGCGTCAGGTCGATGCCAGTTGCGGGACTCGATTCCCGAAGTATTGCTCAAGAAAGCGAAACACTTGTCCGCTCTGTTGTGGTCGGGCTCCATCTTGCATAAGCCGCCTTGTGTTTCATTGGCAGCGCCGCCAGCAGAAGCAGAGAGTGGCGGGTCTGCTGGCAGCGCTGCCAGCATCAGGTGGATGCCAGTTGCGGGACTCGATTCCCGAAGTATTGCTCAAGAAAGCGAAACACTTGTCCGCTCCGATGTGGTCGGGCTCCATCTTACATAAATCGCCTTGTGTTTTATTGGCAGCGCCGCCAGCAGAAGCCTAGAGTGGCGGGTCTGCTGGCAGCGCTGCCAGCGTCAGGTGGATGCCCGTTGCGGGACTCGATTCCCGAAGTATTGCTCAAGAAAGCGAAACACTTGTCCGGTCCGATGTGGTCGGGCTCCATCTTGCATAAGCCGCCTTGTGTTTCATTGGCATCGCCGCCAGCAGAAGCCTGGAGTGGCGGGTCTGCTGGCAGCGCTGCCAGCGTCAGGTGGATGCCAGGTGCAGGACTCGATTCCCGAAGTATTGCTCAAGAATGCGAAACACTTGTCCGCCCCGATGTGGTAAGGCTCCAACTTGCATAAGCCGCCTTGTTTATCATTGGCAGCGCCGCCAGCAGAAGCCTGGAGTGGCGGGTCTGTGGGAAGCGCTGCCAGCGATAGGTGGATTCCAGGTGCGGGACTCGATTCCCGAAGTATTGCTCAAGAATGCGAAACACTTGTCCGCTCCGATTTGGTCGGGCTCCATCTTGCATAAGCCGCCTTGTGTTTTATTGGCAGCGCCGCCAGCAGAAGCCTAGAGTGGCGGGTCTGCTGGCAGCGCTGCCAGCGTCAGGTGGATGCCCGTTGCGGGACTCGATTCCCGAAGTATTGCTGAAGAAAGCGAAACACTTGTCCGGTCCGATGTGGTCGGGCTCCATCTTGCATAAGCCGCCTTGTGTTTCATTGGCATCGCCGCCAGCAGAAGCCTGGAGTGGCGGGTCTGCTGGCAGCGCTGCCAGCGTCAGGTGGATGCCAGGTGCAGGACTCGATTCCCGAAGTATTGCTCAAGAATGCGAAACACTTGTCCGCCCCGATGTGGTAAGGCTCCAACTTGCATAAGCCGCCTTGTTTATCATTGGCAGCGCCGCCAGCAGAAGCCTGGAGTGGCGGGTCTGCTGGAAGCGCTGCCAGCGTCAGGTGGATGCCAGTTGCGGGACTTTATTCCCGAAGTATTGCTCAAGAAAGCGAAACACTTGTCCTCTCCGATGTGGTCGGGCTCCATCTTGCATAAGCCGCCTTGTGTTTCATTGGCAGCGCCGCCAGCAGAGGCCTGGAGTGGCGGGTCTGCTGGCAGCGCTGTCAGCGTCAGGTGGATGCCAGCTGCGGGACTCAATTCCCGAAGTATTGCTCAAGAAAGCGAAACACTTGTCCGCTCCGATGTGGTCGGGCTCCATCTTGCATAAGCCGCCTTGTGTTTCATTGGCAGCACCGCCAGCAGAAGCCTGGAGTGGCGGGTCTGCTGGCAGCGCTGCCAGCGTCAGGTGGATGCCAGTTGCGGGACTCAATTCCCGAAATATTGCTCAAGAAAGCGAAACACTTGTCCGCTCCGATGTGATCGGGCTCCATCTTGCAGGAGACGCCCTGTGTTTCATTGGCAGCGCCGCCAGCAGAAGCCTGGATTGGCGGGTCTGCTGGCAGCGCTGTAAGCGTCAGGTGGATGCCCGGTGCGGGACTCGATTCCCGAAGTATTGCTCAAGAAAGCGAAACACTTGTCCGCACCGATGTGGTCGGGCTCCATCTTACATAAATCGCCTTGTGTTTCATTGGCAGCGCCGCCAGCAGAAGCCTGGAGTGGCGGGTCTGCTGACAGCACTGCCAGCGTCAGGTGGATGCCAGTTGTGGGACTCGATTCCCGAAGTATTTCTCAAGAATGCGAAACACTTATCCGGTCCGATGTGGTCGGTCTCCATCTTGCATAAGCCGCCATGTATTTCATTGGCAGCACCGCCACCAGAAGCCTGGAGTGGCGGGTGTGCTGGCAGCGCTGTCAGCGTCAGGTGGATGCCAGTTGCGGGACTCGATTCCCGAAGTATTGCTCAAGAAAGCGAAACAATTGTCCTGTCCGATGTGGTCGGTCTCCATCTTTCATAAGCCGCCTTGTGTTTCATTGGCAGCGCCGCCAGCAGAGGCCTGGAGTGGCGGGTCTGCTGGCAGCGCTGCCAGCGATAGGTGGATTCCAGGTGCGGGACTCGATTCCCGAAGTATTGCTCAAGAATGCGAAACACTTGTCCGCTCCGATTTGGTCTGGCTCCATCTTGCATTAGCCGCCTTGTGTTTCATTGGCAGCGCCGCCAGCAGAGGCCTGGAGTGGCGGGCTTGCTGGCAGCGCTGCCTGCGTCAGGTGGATGCCAGTTGCGGGACTCGATTCCCGAAGTATTGCTCAAGAAAGCGAAACACTTGTCCGGTCCGATGTGGTCGGGCTCCATCTTGCATAAGCCGCCTTGTGTTTCATTGGCATCGCCGCCAGCAGAAGCCTGGAGTGGCGGGTCTGCTGGCAGCGCTGCCAGCGTCAGGTGGATGCCAGTTGCGGGACTCAATTCCCGAAATATTGCTCAAGAATGCGAAACACTTGTCCGCCCCGATGTGGTAAGGCTCCAACTTGCATAAGCCGCCTTGTTTATCATTGGCAGCGCCGCCAGCAGAAGCCTGGAGTGGCGGGTCTGCTGGAAGCGCTGCCAGCGTCAGGTGGATGCCAGTTGCGGAACTTTATTCAAGAAGTATTGCTCAAGAAAGCGAAACACTTATCCTCTCCGATGTGGTCGGGCTCCATCTTGCATAAGCCGCCTTGTGTTTCATTGGCAGCGCCGCCAGCTGAGGCCTGGAGTGGCGGGTCTGCTGGCAGCGCTGTCAGCGTCAGGTGGATGCCAGCTGCGGGACTCAATTCCCGAAGTATTGCTCAAGAAAGCGAAACACTTGTCCGCTCCGATGTGGTCGGGCTCCATCTTTCATAAGCCGCTTTGTGTCTCATTGGCAGCGCCGCCAGAAGAGGCCTGGAGTGGCGGGTCAGCTGGCAGCGCTGCCAACGTCAGGTGGATTCCAGGTGCGGGACTCGATTCCCGAAGTATTGCTCAAGAAAGCGAAACACTTGTCCGCTCCGATTTGGTCGGGCTCCATCTTGCATAAGCCGCCTTGTGTTTTATTGGCAGCGCCGCCAGCAGAAGCCTAGAGTGGCGGGTCTGCTGGCAGCGCTGCCAGCGTCAGGTGGATGCCAGTTGCGGGACTCGATTCCCGAAGTATTGCTCAAGAAAGCGAAACACTTGTCCGGTACGATGTGGTCGGGCTCCATCTTGCATAAGCCGCCTTGTGTTTCATTGGCATCGCCGCCAGCAGAAGCCTGGAGTGGCGGGTCTGCTGGCAGCGCTGCCAGCGTCAGGTGGATGCCAGGTGCAGGTCTCGATTCCCGAAGTATTGCTCAAGAATGCGAAACACTTGTCCGCCCCGATGTGGTAAGGCTCCAACTTGCATAAGCCGCCTTGTTTATCATTGGCAGCGCCGCCAGCAGAAGCCTGGAGTGGCGGGTCTGCTGGCAGCGCTGCCAGCGTCAGGTGGATGCCAGTTGCGGGACTTTATTCCCGAAGTATTGCTCAAGAAAGCGAAACACTTGTCCTCTCCGATGTGGTCGGGCTCCATCTTGCATAAGCCGCCTTGTGTTTCATTGGCAGCGCCGCCAGCAGAGGCCTGGAGTGGCGGGTCTGCTGGCAGCGCTGTCAGCGTCAGGTGGATGCCAGCTGCGGGACTCAATTCCCGAAGTATTGCTCAAGAAAGCGAAACACTTGTCCGCTCCGATGTGGTCGGGCTCCATCTTGCATAAGCCGCCTTGTGTTTCATTGGCAGCACCGCCAGCAGAAGCCTGGAGTGGCGGGTCTGCTGGCAGCGCTGCCAGCGTCAGGTGGATGCCAGTTGCGGGACTCAATTCCCGAAATATTGCTCAAGAAAGCGAAACACTTGTCCGCTCCGATGTGATCGGGCTCCATCTTGCAGGAGACGCCCTGTGTTTCATTGGCAGCGCCGCCAGCAGAAGCCTGGATTGGCGGGTCTGCTGGCAGCGCTGTAAGCGTCAGGTGGATGCCCGGTGCGGGACTCGATTCCCGAAGTATTGCTCTAGAAAGCGAAACACTTGTCCGCTCTGATGTGGTCGGGCTCCATCTTGCATAAGCCGCCTTGTGTTTCATTGGCAGTGCCGCCAGCAGAAGCCTGGAGTGGCGGGTCTGCTGGCAGCGCTGCTAGCGTCAGGTGGATGCCAGGTGCGAAACTCGATTCCCGAAGTATTGCTCAAGAAAGCGAGACACTTGTCCGCTCCGATGTGGTCGGGCTCCATCTTGCATAAGCCGCCTTGTGTTTCATTGGCAGCGCCGCCAGCAGAAGCCTCGAGTGGCGGGTCTGCTGGCAGTGCTGCCAGCGTCAGGTGGATGCCAGTTGCGGGACTCGATTCCCGAAGTATTGCTCAAGAAAGCGAAACACTTGTCCGCTCCGATGTGATCGGGCTCCATCTTGCATAAACCGCCTTGTGTGTCATTGGCATCGCCGCCAGCAGAGGCCTGGGGTTGCGGGACTGCTGGCAGCGCTGCCAGCGTCAGGTGGATGCCAGGTGCGGGACTCGATTCCCGAAGTATTGCTCAAGAATGCAACACACTTGTCCGCTCCGATGTGGTCGGGCTCCATCTTGCATAAGACGCCTTGTGTTTCATTGGCAGCGCCGCCAGCAGAAGCCTGGATTGGCGGGTCTGCTGGCAGCGCTGTAAGCGTCAGATGGATGCCCGGTGCGGGACTCGATTCCCGAAGTATTGCTCTAGACAGCGAAACACTTGTCCGCTCTGTTGTGGTCGGGCTCCATCTTGCATAAGCCGCCTTGTGTTTCATTGGCAGTGCCGTCAGCAGAGGCCTGGATTGGCGGGGCTGCTGGCAGCGTTGCCAGCGTCAGGTGGATGCCAGGTGCGAAACTCGATTCCCGAAGTATTGCTCAAGAAAGCGAGACACTTGTCCGCTCCGATGTGGTCAGGCTCCATCTTGCATAAGCCGCCTTGTGTTTTATTGGCAGCAACGCCAGCTGAAGCCTGGAGTGTCGGGTCTGCTGGCAGCGCTGCCAGCGTCAGGTGGATCCCGGTTGCGGGACTCGATTCCCGAAATATTGCTCAAGAAAGCGAAACACTTGTCCTGTCCGATGTGGTCGGGCTCCATCTTGCATAAGCCGCCTTGTGTTTCATTGGCAGTGCCGCCAGCAGAAGCCTGGAGTGGCGGCTCTGCTGGCAGCGCTGCCAGCATCAGGTGGATGCCAGTTGCGGGACTCGATTCCCGAAGTATTGCTCAAGAAAGTGAAAAACTTGTCCGCTCCGATGTGGTCGGGCTCCATCTTGCATAAGCCGCCTTGTGTTTCATTGGCAGTGCCGCCTGCAGAGGCCTGGAGTGGCGGGTCTGCTGGCAGCGCTGCCAGTGTCAGGTGAATGCCAGTTGCGGGACTCGATTCTCGAAGTATTGCTCGAGAAAGCGAAACACTTGTCCGGTCAGATGTGGTCGGGCTCCATCTAGCATAAGCCGCCTTGTGTTTCATTGGCAGCGCCGCTGCAGAAGCCTGGAGTGGCGGGTCTGCTGGCAGCGCTGCCAGCGTCAGGTGGATGCCAGGTGCAGGACTCGATTCCCGAAGTATTGCTCAAGAAAGCGATACACTTTTCCGGTCCGATGTGGTCGGGCTTCATCTTGCATTAGTCGCCTTGTGTTTCATTGGCAGCACCCCAGCCGAAGCCTGTAGTGGCGGGTCTGCTGGCAGCGCTGCCAGCGTCAGGTGGATGCCAGTTGCGGGACTCGACTCCCGAAGTATTGCTCAAGAAAGCAAAACACTTGTCCGGTCGGATGTGGTCGGGCTCCATCTTGCATAAGCCCCTTGTGTTTCATTGGCAGCGCCGCCAGCAGAAGCCTGGAGTGGCGGGTCTGCTGGCAGCACTGCCAGCGTCAGGTGGATGCCAGTTACGGGACTCGATTCCCGAAGTATTGCTCAAGAAAGCGTAACACTTGTCCGGTCCGATGTGGTCGGGCTCCATCTTGTATAAGCCGCCTTGTGTTTCATTGGCAGCGCCGCCACCAGAAGCCTGGAGTGGCGGGTCTGCTGGCAGCGCTGCCGGCATCAGGTGGATGCCAGTTGCGGGACTCGATTCTCGAATTATTGCTCAAGAAAGCGAAACACTTGTCCGGCCCGATGTGATCGGGCTCCATCTTGCATAAGCCGCCTTGTGTTTCATAGGCAGCGCCGCCAGCAGAGGCCTGGAGTGGCGGGTCTGCTGGCAGCGCTGCCAGCGTCAGGTGGATGCCAGTTGCGGGACTCGATTCCCGAAGTATTGCTCACGAAAGCGAAACACTTGTCCGCTCCGATGTGGTCGGGCTCCATCTTACATAAATCGCCTTGTGTTTCATTGGCAGCGCCGCCAGCAGAAGCCTGGAGTGGCGGGTCTGCTGGCAGCACTGCCAGCGTCAGGTGGAAGCCAGTTGTGGGACTCGATTCCCGAAGTATTGCTCAATAATGCGAAACACTTGTCTCGTCCAATGTGGTCGGGCTCCATCTTGCATAAGCCGCCTTTTGTTTCATTGGCAGCACCGCCAGCAGAAGCCTGGAGTGGCGGGTCTGCTGGCAGCGCTGTCAGCGTCAGGTGGATGCCAGTTGCGGGACTCGATTCCTGAAGTATTGCTCAAGAAAGCGAAACAATTGTCCTGTCCGATGTGGTCGGGCTCCATCTTTCATAAGCCGCCTTGTGTCTCATTGGCAGCGCCGCCAGAAGAGGCCTGGAGTGGCGGGTCAGCTGGCAGCGCTGCCAACGTCAGGTGGATTCCAGGTGCGGGACTCGATTCCCGAAGTATTGCTCAAGAAAGCGAAACACTTGTCCGCTCCAATTTGGTCGGGCTCATTCTTTCATAAGCCGCCTTGTGTCTCATTGGCAGCGCCGCCAGAAGAGGCCTGGAGTGGCGGGTCAGCTGGCAGCGCTGCCAACGTCAGGTGGATTCCAGGTGCGGGACTCGATTCCCGAAGTATTGCTCAAGAAAGCGAAACACTTGTCCGCTCCAATTTGGTCGGGCTCCATCTTGCATAAGCCGCCTTGTGTTTTATTGGCAGCGCCGCCAGCAGAAGCCTAGAGTGGCGGGTCTGCTGGCAGCGCTGCCAGCGTCAGGTGGATGCCAGTTGCGGGACTCGATTCCCGAAGTATTGCTCAAGAAAGCAAAACACTTGCACGCTCCGATGTGGTCGGGCTCCATCTTGCATTAGTCGCCTTGTGTTTCATTGGCAGCACCGCCAGCAGAAGCCTGGAGTGGCGGTTCTGCTGGCACCGCTGCCAGCGTCAGGTGGATACCAGCTGCGGGACTCAATTCCCGAAGTATTGCTCAAGAAAGCGAAACACTTGTCCGCTCCGATGTGGTCGGGCTCCATCTTGCATAAGCCGCCTTGTGTTTCATTGGCAGCACCGCCAGCAGAAGCCTGGAGTGGCGGTTCTGCTGGCATCGCTGCCAGCGTCAGGTGGATGCCAGTTGCGGGACTCGATTCCCGAAATATTGCTCAAGAAAGCGAAACACTTGTCCGCTCCGATGTGATCGGGCTCCATCTTGCATTAGACGCCTTGTGTTTCATTGGCAGCGCCGCCAGAAGAAGCCGGGATTGGCGGGTCTGCTGGCAGCGCTGTAAGCATCAGGTGGATGCCCGGTGCGGGACTCGATTTCCGAAGTATTGCTCTAGAAAGCGAAACACTTGTCCGCTCTGATGTGGTCGGGCTCCATCTTGCATAAGCCGCCTTGTGTATCATTGGCAGTGCCGCCAGCAGAGGCCTGGAGTGGCGGGTCTGCTGGCAGCGCTGCCAGCGTCAGGTGGATGCCAGGTGCGAAACTCGATTCCCGAAGTATTGCTCAAGAAAGCGAGACACTTGTCCGCTCTGATGTGGTCGGGCTCCATCTTGCATAAGCCGCCTTGTGTTTCATTGGCAGCGCCGCCAGCAGAGGCCTGGAGTGGCGGGTCTGCTGGCAGCGCTGCCAGCGTCAGGTGGATGCCAGGTGCGGGACTCGATTCCCGAAGTATTGCTCAAGAAAGCGAAACACTTGTCCGGTCAGATGTGGTCGGGCTCCATCTTGCAATAGCCGCCTTGTGTTTCATTGGCACCGCTGCCAGCAGAGCCTTGGAGTGGCGGGTCTGCTGGCAGCGCTGCCAGCGTCAGGTGGATGCCAGGTGCAGGATTCAATTACCGAAGTATTGCTCAAGAAAGCGAAACACTTGTCCGGTCCGATCTGGTCGGGCTCCATCTTGCATAAGTCGCCTTGTGTTTCATTGGCAGCACCCCAGCCGAAGCCTGGAGTGGCGGGTCTGCTTGCAGCGCTGCCAGCGTCAGGTGGATGCCAGTTGCGGCACTCGATTCCCGAAGTATTGCTGAAGAATGCGAAACACTTGTCCGGTCCGATGTGGTCGGGCTCCAACTTGCATAAGCCGCCTTGTGTTTCATTGGCAGCGCCGCCAGCAGAAGCCTGGAGTGGCGGGTCTGCTGGCAGCGCTGCCAGCGTCAGGTGGATGCCAGTTGCGGGACTCGATTCCCGAAATATTGCTCAAGAAAGCGAAACATTTGTCCTGTCCGATGTGGTCGGGCTCCATCTAGCATAAGCCGCCTTGTGTTTCATTGGCAGCGCCGCCAGCAGAGGCTTGGAGTGGCGGGTCTGCTGGCAGCGCTGCCAGCGTCAGGTGGATGCCAGTTGCGGGACTCGATTCCCGAAATATTGCTCAAGAAAGCGAAACACTTGTCCGCTCCGATGTGATCGGGCTCCATCTTGCATAAGACGCCCTGTGTTTCATTGGCAGCGCCGCCAGAAGAAGCCTGGATTGGCGGGTCTGCTGGCAGCGCTGTAAGCGTCAGGTGGATGCCCGGTGCGGGACTCGATGCCCGAAGTATTGCTCTAGAAAGCGAAACACTTGTCCGCTCTGATGTGGTCGGGCTCCATCTTGCATAAGCCGCCTTGTGTTTCATTGGCAGTGCCGCCAGCAGAGGCCTGGATTGGCGGATCTGCTGGCAGCGCTGCCAGCGTCAGGTGGATGCAAGGTGCGAAACTCGATTCCCGAAGTATTGCTCAAGAAAGCGAGACACTTGTCCGCTCCGATGTGGTCGGGCTCCATCTTGCATAAGCCGCCTTCTGTTTCATTGGCAGCACCGCCAGCAGAATCCTGGAGTGGCGGTTCTGCTGGCATCGCTGCAAGCGTCAGGTGGATGCCAGTTGCGGGACTCGATTCCCGAAATACTGCTCAAGAAAGTGAAACACTTGTCCGCTCCGATGTGATCGGGTTCCATCTTGTATAAGACGCCTTGTGTTTCATTGGCAGCACCGCCAGCAGAAGCCTGGATTGGCGGGTCTGCTGGCAGCGCTGTAAGCATCAGGTGGATGCCCGGTGCGGGACTCGATTCCCGAAGTATTGCTCAAGAAAGCGAAACACTTGTCCAGTCAGATGTGGTCGGGCTCCATCTTGCATTAGCCGGCTTGTGTTTCATTGGCAGCGCTGCCAGCAGAGGCCTGGAGTGGCGGGTCTGCTGGCAGCGCTGCCAGCGTCAGGTGGATGCCAGGTGCAGGACTCGATTACTGAAGTATTGCTCAAGAAAACGAAACACTTGTCTGGTCCGATGTGGTCGGGCTCCATCTTGCATAAGTCGCCTTGTGTTTCATTGGCAGCACCCAAGCCGAAGCCTGGAGTGGCGGGACTGCTGGCAGCACTGCCAGCGTTAGGTGGATGCCAGTTGCGGGACTCGATTCCCGAAGTATTGCTGAAGAATGCGAAACATTTGTCCGGTCCGATATGGTCGGGCTCCATCTTGCATAAGCCGCCTTGTGTTTCATTGGCAGCACCGCCAGCAGAAGCCCGGAGTGGCGGGTCTGCTGGCAGCGCTGCCAGCGTCAGGTGGATGCCAGTTGCGGGACTCGATTCCCGAAATATTGCTCAAGAAAGCGAAACACTGGTCCTGTCCGATGTGGTCGGGCTCCATCTAGCATAAGCCGCCTTGTGTTTCATTGGCAGCGCCGCCAGCAGAAGCCTGGAGTGGCGGGTCTGCTGGCAGCGCTGACAGCGTCAGGTGGATGCCAGTTGCGGGTCTCGATTCCCGAAGTATTGCTCAAGAAAGCGAAACACTGCCCGCTCCGATGTGGTCGGGCTTCATCTTGCATAAGCCGCCTTGTGTTTCATTGGCAGCGCCGCCAGCAGAGGCTTGGAGTGGCGGGTCTGCTGGCAGCGCTGCCAGCGTCAGGTGGATGCCAGGTGCGGGACTCGATTCCCGAAGTATTGCTCTAGAAAGCGAAGACTTGTCCGGTCAGATGTCGTCGGGCTCCATCTTGCATTAGCCGCCTTGTGTTTCAATGGCAGCACCCCAGCCGAAGCCTGGAGTGGCGGGTCAGCTGGCAGCGCTGCCAGCGTCAAGTGGATGCCAGTTGCGGGACTCGATTCCCGAAGTATTGCTCAAGAAAGCGAAACACTTGTCCGCTCCGATGTGGTCGGGCTCCATCTTGCATAAGCCGCCTTGTGTTTCATTGGCAGCACCGCCAGCAAATGCCTGGATTGGCGGGTCTGCTGGCAGCGCTGCCAGCGTCAGGTGGATACCAGTTGCGGGACTCGATTCCCGAAATATTGCTCAAGAAAGCGAAACACTTGTCCGGTCCGATGTGATCGGGCTCAATCTTGCATAAGACGCCTTGTGTTTCATTGGCAGCGCCGCCAGCAGAAGCCTGGATTGGCGGGTCTGCTGGCAGCGCTGTAAGCGTCAGGTGGATGCCCGGTGCGGGACTCGATTCCCGAAGTATTGCTCTAGAAAGCGAAACACTTGTCCGCTCTGATGTGGTCGGGAACCATCTTGCATAAGCCGCCTTGTGTTTCATTGGCAGTGTCGCCAGCAGAGGCCTGGATTGGCGGATCTGCTGGCAGCGCTGTCAGCGTCAGGTGGATGCAAGGTGCGAAACTCGATTCCCGAAGTATTGCTCAAGAAAGCGAGACACATGTCCGCTCCGATGTGGTCGGGCTCCATCTTGCATAAGCCGCCTTGTGTTTCATTGGCAGCACCGCCAGCAGAATCCTGGAGTGGCGGTTCTGCTGGCATCGCTGCCAGCGTCAGGTGGATGCCAGTTGCGGTACTCGATTCCCGAAATACTGCTCAAGAAAGCGAAACACTTGTCCGCTCCGATGTGATCGGGTTCCATCTTGCATAAGACGCCTTGTGTTTCATTGGCAGCGCCGCCAGCAGAAGCCTGGATTGGCGGGTCTGCTGGCAGCGCTGTAAGCATCAGGTGGATGCCCGGTGCGGGACTCGATTCCCGAAGTATTGCTCAAGAAAGCGAAACACTTGTCCGGTCAGATGTGGTCGGGCTCCATCTTGCATTAGCCGCCTTGTGTTTCATTGGCAGCGCTGCCAGCAGAGGCCTGGAGTGGCGGGTCTGCTGGCAGCGCTGCCAGCGTCAGGTGGATGCCAGGTGCAGGACTCGATTACTGAAGTATTGCTCAAGAAAACGAAACACTTGTCTGGTCCGATGTGGTCGGGCTCCATCTTGCATAAGTCGCCTTGTGTTTCATTGGCAGCACCCAAGTCGAAGCCTGGAGTGGCGGGTCTGCTGGCAGCACTGCCAGCGTCAGGTGGATGCCAGTTGCGGGACTCGATTCCCGAAGTATTGCTGAAGAATGCGAAACATTTGTCCGGTCCGATATGGTCGGGCTCCATCTTGCATAAGCCGCCTTGTGTTTCATTGGCAGCACCGCCAGCAGAAGCCCGGAGTGGCGGGTCTGCTGGCAGCGCTGCCAGCGTCAGGTGGATGCCAGTTGCGGGACTCGATTCCCGAAATATTGCTCAAGAAAGCGAAACACTGGTCCTGTCCGATGTGGTCGGGCTCCATCTAGCATAAGCCGCCTTGTGTTTCATTGGCAGCGCCGCCAGCAGAAGCCTGGAGTGGCGGGTCTGCTGGCAGCGCTGACAGCGTCAGGTGGATGCCAGTTGCGGGTCTCGATTCCCGAAGTATTGCTCAAGAAAGCGAAACACTGCCCGCTCCGATGTGGTCGGGCTTCATCTTGCATAAGCCGCCTTGTGTTTCATTGGCAGCGCCGCCAGCAGAGGCTTGGAGTGGCGGGTCTGCTGGCAGCGCTGCAAGCGTCAGGTGGATGCCAGGTGCGGGACTCGATTCCCGAAGTATTGCTCTAGAAAGCGAAGACTTGTCCGGTCAGATGTCGTCGGGCTCCATCTTGCATTAGCCGCCTTGTGTTTCAATGGCAGCACCCCAGCCGAAGCCTGGAGTGGCGGGTCAGCTGGCAGCGCTGCCAGCGTCAAGTGGATGCCAGTTGCGGGACTCGATTCCCGAAGTATTGCTCAAGAAAGCGAAACACTTGTCCGCTCCGATGTGGTCGCGCTCCATCTTGCATAAGCCGCCTTGTGTTTCATTGGCAGCACCGCCAGCAGATGCCTGGATTGGCGGGTCTGCTGGCAGCGCTGCCACCGTCAGGTGGATACCAGTTGCGGGACTCGATTCCCGAAATATTGCTCAAGAAAGCGAAACACTTGTCCGGTCCGATGTGATCGGGCTCCATCTTGCATAAGACGCCTTGTGTTTCATTGGCAGCGCCGCCAGCAGAAGCCTGGATTGGCGGGTCTGCTGGCAGCGCTGTAAGCGTCAGGTGAATGCCCGGTGCGGGACTCGATTCCCGAAGTATTGCTCTAGAAAGCGAAACACTTGTCCGCTCTGATGTGGTCGGGAACCATCTTGCATAAGCCGCCTTGTGTTTCATTGGCAGTGTCGCCAGCAGAGGCCTGGATTGGCGGATCTGCTGGCAGCGCTGCCAGCGTCAGGTGGATGCAAGGTGCGAAACTCGATTCCCGAAGTATTGCTCAAGAAAGCGAGACACATGTCCGCTCCGATGTGGTCGGGCACCATCTTGCATAAGCCGCCTTGTGTTTCATTGGCAGCAACGCCAGCAGAATCCTGGAGTGGCGGTTCTGCTGGCATCGCTGCCAGCGTCAGGTGGATGCCAGTTGCGGGACTCGATTCCCGAAATACTGCTCAAGAAAGCGAAACACTTGTCCGCTCCGATGTGATCGGGTTCCATCTTGCATAAGACGCCTTGTGTTTCATTGGCAGCGCCGCCAGCAGAAGCCTGGATTGGCGGGTCTGCTGGCAGCGCTGTAAGCATCAGGTGGATGCCCGGTGCGGGACTCGATTCCCGAAGTATTGCTCAAGAAAGCGAAACACTTGTCCGGTCAGATGTGGTCGGGCTCCATCTTGCATTAGCCGCCTTGTGTTTCATTGGCAGCGCTGCCAGCAGAGGCCTGGAGTGGCGGGTCTGCTGGCAGCGCTGCCAGCGTCAGGTGGATGCCAGGTGCAGGACTCGATTACTGAAGTATTGCTCAAGAAAACGAAACACTTGTCTGGTCCGATGTGGTCGGGCTCCATCTTGCATAAGTCGCCTTGTGTTTCATTGGCAGCACCCAAGCCGAAGCCTGGAGTGGCGGGTCTGCTGGCAGCACTGCCAGCGTCAGGTGGATGCCAGTTGCGGGACTCGATTCCCGAAGTATTGCTGAAGAATGCGAAACATTTGTCCGGTCCGATGTGGTCGGGCTCCATCTTGCATAAGCCGCCTTGTGTTTCATTGGCAGCACCGCCAGCAGAAGCCCGGAGTGGCGGGTCTGCTGGCAGCGCTGCCAGCGTCAGGTGGATGCGAGTTGCGGGACTCGATTCCCGAAATATTGCTCAAGAAAGCGAAACACTGGTCCTGTCCGATGTGGTCGGGCTCCATCTAGCATAAGCCGCCTTGTGTTTCATTGGCAGCGCCGCCAGCAGAAGCCTGGAGTGGCGGATCTGCTGGCAGCGCTGACAGCGTCAGGTGGATGCCAGTTGCGGGTCTCGATTCCCGAAGTATTGCTCAAGAAAGCGAAACACTGCCCGCTCCGATGTGGTCGGGCTTCATCTTGCATAAGCCTCCTTGTGTTTCATTGGCAGCGCCGCCAGCAGAGGCTTGGAGTGGCGGGTCTGCTGGCAGCGCTGCCAGCGTCAGGTGGATGCCAGGTGCGGGACTCGATTCCCGAAGTATTGCTCTAGAAAGCGAAGACTTGTCCGGTCAGATGTCGTCGGGCTCCATCTTGCATTAGCCGCCTTGTGTTTCAATGGCAGCACCCCAGCCGAAGCCTGGAGTGGCGGGTCAGCTGGCAGCGCTGCCAGCGTCAGGTGGATTCCAGTTGCGGGACTCGATTCCCGAAGTATTGCTCAAGAAAGTGAAACACTTGTCCGGTCCGATGTGTTAGGGCTTCATCTTTCATAAGACGCCTTGTGTTTCATAGGCAGCGCCGCCACCAGAAGCCTGGAGTGGCTGGTCTGCTGGCAGCGCTGCCAGCGTCAGGTGGATGCCAGTTGTGGGACTCGATTCCCGAAGTATTGCTCAAGAATGCGAAACACTTGTCCGGTCCGATGTGGTCGGGCTCCATCTTGCATAAGCCGCCTTGTGTTTCATTGGCAGTGCCGCCAGTAGAAGCCTAGAGTGGCGGGTCTGCTGGCAGCGCTACCAGCATCAGGTGGATGCAAGTTGCAGGACTCGATTCCCGAAGTATTGCTCAAAAAAGCGAAACACTTCTCTTCTCCGATGTGGTCGGGCTCCATCTTGCATAAATCGCCTTGTGTTTCATTGGCAGCACCGCCAGCAGAAGCCTGGAGTGGCGGGTCTGCTGGCAGCGCTGCCAGAGTCAGGTGGATGCTAGTTGCGGGACTCGATTCCCGAAGTATTGCTCAAGAAAGTGAAACACTTGTCCGCTCCGATGTGGTCGGGCTCCATCTTGCATAAGCCACCTTGTGTTTCATTGGCAGCACCGCCAGCAGAAGCCTGGAGTGGCGGTTCTGCTGGCATTGCTGCCAGCGTCAGGTGGATGCCAGTTGCGGGACTCGATTCCCGAAATATTGCTCAAGAAAGCGAAACACTTGTCCGCTCCGATGTGAACGGGCTCCATCTTGCATAAGCCGCCTTGTGTTTCATTGGCAGTGCCGCCAGCAGAGGCCTGGAGTGGCGGGTCTGCTGGCAGCGATGCCAGCGTCAGGTGGATGCCAGGTGCGAAACTCGATTCCAGAAGTATTGCTCAAGAAAGCGAGACACTTGTCCGCTCCGATGTGGTCGGGATCCATCTTGCATATGCCGCCTTGTGTTTCATTGGCAGCGCCGCCAGCAGAGGCTTGGAGTGGCGGGTCTAATGGCAGCGCAGCCAGCGTCAGGTTGATTCCAGGTGCGGGACTCGATTCCCGAAGTATTGCTCAAGAAAGCGAAACACTTGTCCGCTCCGATGTGGTCGGGCTCCATCTTGCTTAAGTCGCCTTGTGTTTCATTGGCAGCACCCCAGCCGAAGCCTGGAGTGGCAGGTCTGCTGGCAGCGCCGCCAGCGTCAGGTGGATGCCAGGTGCGGGACTCGATTCCCGAAGTATTGCTCAAGAAAGCGAAACACTTGTCCGGTCAGATGTGGTCGGGCTCCATCTTGCATTAGCCGCCTTGTGTTTCATTGGCAGCGCTGCCAGCAGAGGCCTGGAGTGGCGGGTCTGCTGGCAGCGCTGCCAGCGTCAGGTGGATGCCAGGTGCAGGACTCGATTACCGAAGTATTGCTCAAGAAAGCGAAACACTTGTCCGGTCCGATGTGGTCGGGATCCATCTTGCATAAGTCGCCTTGTGTTTCATTGGCAGCACCCCAGCCAAAGCCTGGAGTGGCAGGTCTGCTGGCAGCGCTGCCAGCGTCAGGTGGATGCCAGTTGCGGGACTCGATTCCCGAAGTATTGCTGAAGAATGCGAAACACTTGTCCGGTCCGATGTGGTCGGGCTCCATCTTGCATAAGCCGCCTTGTGTTTCATTGGCAGCACCGCCAGCAGAAGCCTGGAGTGTCGGGTCTGCTGGAAGCGCTGCCAGCGTCAGGTGGATGCCAGTTGCGGGACTCGATTCCCGAAATATTGCTCAAGAAATCGAAACACTTGTCTTGTCCGATGTGGTCGGGCTCCATCTAGCATAAGCCGCCTTGTGTTTCATTGGCAGGGCCGCCAGCAGAAGCCTAGAGTGGCGGGTCTGCTGGCAGCGCTGCCAGCATCAGGTGGATGCCAGTTGCGGGACTCGATTCCCGAAGTATTGCTCAAGAAAGCGAAACACTTGTCCGCTCCGATGTGGTCGGGCTCCATCTTACATAAATCGCCTTGTGTTTCATTGGCAGCGCCGCCAGCAGAAGCCTGGAGTGGCGGGTCTGCTGGCAGCACGGCCAGCGTCAGGTGGATGCCAGTTGCGGGACTCGATTCCCGAAGTATTGCTCAAGAAAGCGAAACACTTGTCCGCTCCGAAGTGGTCGGGTTCCATCTTGCATAAGCCGCCTTGTGTTTCATTGGCATCGCCGCCAGCAGAGGCCTGGAGTGGCGGGTCTGCTGGCAGCGAGCCAGCGTCAGGTGGATGCCAGGTGTGGGACTCGATTCCCGAAGTATTGCTCAAGAAAGCGAAACACTTGTCCGCTCCGATGTGGTTGGGCTCCGTCTTGCATAAGCCGCCTTGTGTTTCATTGGCAGCGCTGCCAGCAGAGGCCTTGAGTGGCGGGTCTGCTGGCAGCGCTGCCAGCGTCAGGTGGATGCCAGGTTCGGGACTCGATTCCCGAAGTATTGCTCAAGAAAGCGAAACACTTGTCCGCTCCGATGTGGTCGGGCTCCTTCTTGCATAAGCCGCCTTGTGTTTCATTGGCAGCGCCGCCAGCATAAGCCTGAAGTGGCGGGTCTGCTGGCAGCGCTGCCAGCGTCAGGTGGATGCCAGTTACGGGACTTTATTCCCGAAGTATTGCTCAAGAAAGCGAAACACTTGTCCTGTCCGATGTGGTCGGGCTCCATCTAGCATAAGCCGCCTTGTGTATCATTGGCAGTGCCGCCAGCAGAAGCCTGGAGTGGCGGGTCTGCTGGCAGCGCTGCCAGCGTCAGGTGGATGCCAGTTGCGGGACTCGATTCCCGAAGTATTGCTCAAGAAAGCCAAAAACTGCCCATTCCGATGTGGTCGGGCTTCATCTTGCATAAGCCGCCTTGTGTTTCATTGGCAGCGCCGCCAGCAGAGGCTTGGAGTGGCGGGCCTGCTGGCAGCGCTGCCAGCGTCAGGTGAATGCCAGTTGCGGGACTCGATTCCCGAAGTATTGCTCAAAAATCGAAATACTCTTCCGGTCAGATGTGGCACGCTCCATCTTGCATTAGCCGCCTTGTGTTTCATTGGCATCGCTGCCAGCAGAGGCCTGGAGTGGCGGGTCAGCTGGCAGCGCTGCCAGCGTCAGGTGGATGCCAGTTGCGGGACTCGATTCCCGAAGTATTGCTCAAGAAAGCGAAACACTTGTCCGGTCCAATGTGGTCGGGTTCCATCTTGCATAAGCCGCCTTGTGTTTCATTGGCAGCGCCGCCAGCAAAAGCCTGGAGTGGCGGGTCTGCTGGCAGCGCTGCCAGCGTCAGGTGGATGCCAATTGAGGGACTCGATTCCCGAAGTATTGCTCAAGAAAGCGAAACACTTGTCCGCTCCGATGTGGTCGGGCTCCATCTTGCATAAACCGCCTTGTGTTTCATTGGCAGTGTCGCCAGCAGAGGCCTGGATTGGCGGATCTGCTGGCAGCGCTGCCAGCGTCAGGTGGATGCAAGGTGCGAAACTCGATTCCCGAAGTATTGCTCAAGAAAGCGAGACACATGTCCGCTCCGATGTGGTCGGGCTCCATCTTGCATAAGCCGCCTTGTGTTTCATTGGCAGCAACGCCAGCAGAATCCTGGAGTGGCGGTTCTGCTGGCATCGCTGCCAGCGTCAGGTGGATGCCAGTTGTGGGACTCGATTCCCGAAATACTGCTCAAGAAAGCGAAACACTTGTCCGCTCCGATGTGATCGGGTTCCATCTTGCATAAGACGCCTTGTGTTTCATTGGCAGCGCCGCCAGCAGAAGCCTGGATTGGCGGGTCTGCTGGCAGCGCTGTAAGCATCAGGTGGATGCCCGGTGCGGGACTCTATTCCCGAAGTATTGCTCAAGAAAGCGAAACACTTGTCCGGTCAGATGTGGTCGGGCTCCATCTTGCATTAGCCGCCTTGTGTTTCATTGGCAGCGCTGCCAGCAGAGGCCTGGAGTGGCGGGTCTGCTGGCAGCGCTGCCAGCGTCAGGTGGATGCCAGGTGCAGGACTCGATTACTGAAGTATTGCTCAAGAAAACGAAACACTTGTCTGGTCCGATGTGGTCGGCTCCATCTTGCATAAGTCGCCTTGTGTTTCATTGGCAGCACCCAAGCCGAAGCCTGGAGTGGCCGGTCTGCTGGCAGCACTGCCAGCGTCAGGTGGATGCCAGTTGCGGGACTCGATTCCCGAAGTATTGCTGAAGAATGCGAAACATTTGTCCGGTCCGATGTGGTCGGGCTCCATCTTGCATAAGCCGCCTTGTGTTTCATTGGCAGCACCGCCAACAGAAGCCCGGAGTGGCGGGTCTGCTGGCAGCGCTGCCAGCGTCAGGTGGATGCGAGTTGCGGGACTCGATTCCCGAAATATTGCTCAAGAAAGCGAAACACTGGTCCTGTCCGATGTGGTCGGGCTCCATCTAGCATAAGCCGCCTTGTGTTTCATTGGCAGCGCCGCCAGCAGAAGCCTGGAGTGGCGGATCTGCTGGCAGCGCTGACAGCGTCAGGTGGATGCCAGTTGCGGGTCTCGATTCCCGAAGTATTGCTCAAGAAAGCGAAACACTGCCCGCTCCGATGTGGTCGGGCTTCATCTTGCATAAGCCGCCTTGTGTTTCATTGGCAGCGCCGCCAGCAGAGGCTTGGAGTGGCGGGTATGCTGGCAGCGCTGCCAGCGTCAGGTGGATGCCAGGTGCGGGACTCGATTCCCGAAGTATTGCTCTAGAAAGCGAAGACTTGTCCGGTCAGATGTCGTCGGGCTCCATCTTGCATTAGCCGCCTTGTGTTTCAATGGCAGCACCCCAGCCGAAGCCTGGAGTGGCGGGTCAGCTGGCAGCGCTGCCAGCGTCAGGTGGATGCCAGTTGCGGGACTCGATTCCCGAAGTATTGCTCAAGAAAGCGAAACACTTGTCCGGTCCGATGTGGTCGGGTTCCATCTTGCATAAGCCACCTTGTGTTTCATTGGCAGCGCCGCCAGCAAAAGCCTGGAGTGGCGGGTCTGCTGGCAGCGCTGCCAGCGTCAGGTGGATGCCAGTTGAGGGACTCGATTCCCGAAGTATTGCTCAAGAAAGCGAAACACTTGTCCGCTCCGATGTGGTCGGGCTCCATCTTGCATAAGCCGCCTTGTGTTTCATTGGCAGTGCCGCCTGCAGAGGCCTGGAGTGGCGGGTCTGCTGGCAGCGCTGCCAGCGTCAGGTGGATGCCAGTTGCGGGACTCGATTCCCGAAGTATTGCTCAAGAAAGCGAAACACTTGTCCGCTGCGATGTGGTCGGGCTCCATCTTGCATAAGCCGCCTTGTGTTTCATTGGCAGCGCCGCCAGCAGAGGCCTGGAGTGGCGGGTCTGCTGGCAGCGCTGCAAGCGTCAGGTGGATTCCAGTTGCGGGACTCGATTCCCGAAGTATTGCTCAAGAAAGTGAAACACTTGTCCGGTCCGATGTGTTAGGGCTTCATCTTGCATAAGACGCCTTGTGTTTCATAGGCAGCGCCGCCACCAGAAGCCTGGAGTGGCTGGTCTGCTGGCAGCGCTGCCAGCGTCAGGTGGATGCCAGTTGTGGGACTCGATTCCCGAAGTATTGCTCAAGAATGCGAAACACTTGTCCGGTCCGATGTGGTCGGGCTCCATCTTGCATAAGCCGCCTTGTGTTTCATTGGCAGTGCCGCCAGTAGAAGCCTAGAGTGGCGGGTCTGCTGGCAGCGTTACCAGCATCAGGTGGATGCAAGTTGCAGGACTCGATTCCCGAAGTATTGCTCAAAAAAGCGAAACACTTCTCTTCTCCGATGTGGTCGGGCTCCATCTTGCATAAATCGCCTTGTGTTTCATTGGCAGCGCCGCCAGCAGAAGCCTGGAGTGGCGGGTCTGCTGGCAGCACTGCCAGCGTCAGGTGGATGCCAGTTGAGGGACTCGATTCCCGAAGTATTGCTCAAGAAAGCGAAACACTTGTCCGCTCCGATGTGGTCGGGCTCCATCTTGCATAAGCCGCCTTGTGTTTCATTGGCAGTGTCGCCAGCAGAGGCCTGGATTGGCGGATCTGCTGGCAGCGCTGCCAGCGTCAGGTGGATGCAAGGTGCGAAACTCGATTCCCGAAGTATTGCTCAAGAAAGCGAGACACATGTCCGCTCCGATGTGGTCGGGCTCCATCTTGCATAAGCCGCCTTGTGTTTCATTGGCAGCAACGCCAGCAGAATCCTGGAGTGGCGGTTCTGCTGGCATCGCTGCCAGCGTCAGGTGGATGCCAGTTGCGGGACTCGATTCCCGAAATACTGCTCAAGAAAGCGAAACACTTGTCCGCTCCGATGTGATCGGGTTCCATCTTGCATAAGACGCCTTGTGTTTCATTGGCAGCGCCGCCAGCAGAAGCCTGGATTGGCGGGTCTGCTGGCAGCGCTGTAAGCATCAGGTGGATGCCCGGTGCGGGACTCTATTCCCGAAGTATTGCTCAAGAAAGCGAAACACTTGTCCGGTCAGATGTGGTCGGGCTCCATCTTGCATTAGCCGCCTTGTGTTTCATTGGCAGCGCTGCCAGCAGAGGCCTGGAGTGGCGGGTCTGCTGGCAGCGCTGCCAGCGTCAGGTGGATGCCAGGTGCAGGACTCGATTACTGAAGTATTGCTCAAGAAAACGAAACACTTGTCTGGTCCGATGTGGTCGGGCTCCATCTTGCATAAGTCGCCTTGTGTTTCATTGGCAGCACCCAAGCCGAAGCCTGGAGTGGCGGGTCTGCTGGCAGCACTGCCAGCGTCAGGTGGATGCCAGTTGCGGGACTCGTTTCCCGAAGTATTGCTGAAGAATGCGAAACATTTGTCCGGTCCGATGTGGTCGGGCTCCATCTTGCATAAGCCGCCTTGTGTTTCATTGGCAGCACCGCCAGCAGAAGCCCGGAGTGGCGGGTCTGCTGGCAGCGCTGCCAGCGTCAGGTGGATGCGAGTTGCGGGACTCGATTCCCGAAATATTGCTCAAGAAAGCGAAACACTGGTCCTGTCCGATGTGGTCGGGCTCCATCTAGCATAAGCCGCCTTGTGTTTCATTGGCAGCGCCGCCAGCAGAAGCCTGGAGTGGCGGATCTGCTGGCAGCGCTGACAGCGTCAGGTGGATGCCAGTTGCGGGTCTCGATTCCCGAAGTATTGCTCAAGAAAGCGAAACACTGCCCGCTCCGATGTGGTCGGGCTTCATCTTGCATAAGCCGCCTTGTGTTTCATTGGCAGCGCCGCCAGCAGAGGCTTGGAGTGGCGGGTCTGCTGGCAGCGCTGCCAGCGTCAGGTGGATGCCAGGTCCGGGACTCGATTCCCGAAGTATTGCTCTAGAAAGCGAAGACTTGTCCGGTCAGATGTCGTCGGGCTCCATCTTGCATTAGCCGCCTTGTGTTTCAATGGCAGCACCCCAGCCGAAGCCTGGAGTGGCGGGTCAGCTGGCAGCGCTGCCAGCGTCAGGTGGATGCCAGTTGCGGGACTCGATTCCCGAAGTATTGCTCAAGAAAGCGAAACACTTGTCCGGTCCGATGTGGTCGGGTTCCATCTTGCATAAGCCACCTTGTGTTTCATTGGCAGCGCCGCCAGCAAAAGCCTGGAGTGGCGGGTCTGCTGGCAGCGCTGCCAGCGTCAGGTGGATGCCAGTTGAGGGACTCGATTCCCGAAGTATTGCTCAAGAAAGCGAAACACTTGTCCGCTCCGATGTGGTCGGGCTCCATCTTGCATAAGCCGCCTTGTGTTTCATTGGCAGTGCCGCCAGCAGAGGCCTGGAGTGGCGGGTCTGCTGGCAGCGCTGCCAGCGTCAGGTGGATGCCAGTTGCGGGACTCGATTCCCGAAGTATTGCTCAAGAAAGCGAAACACTTGTCCGCTGCGATGTGGTCGGGCTCCATCTTGCATAAGCCGCCTTGTGTTTCATTGGCAGCGCCGCCAGCAGAGGCCTGGAGTGGCGGGTCTGCTGGCAGCGCTGCAAGCGTCAGGTGGATTCCAGTTGCGGGACTCGATTCCCGAAGTATTGCTCAAGAAAGTGAAACACTTGTCCGGTCCGATGTGTTAGGGCTTCATCTTGCATAAGACGCCTTGTGTTTCATAGGCAGCGCCGCCACCAGAAGCCTGGAGTGGCTGGTCTGCTGGCAGCGCTGCCAGCGTCAGGTGGATGCCAGTTGTGGGACTCGATTCCCGAAGTATTGCTCAAGAATGCGAAACACTTGTCCGGTCCGATGTGGTCGGGCTCCATCTTGCATAAGCCGCCTTGTGTTTCATTGGCAGTGCCGCCAGTAGAAGCCTAGAGTGGCGGGTCTGCTGGCAGCGCTACCAGCATCAGGTGGATGCAAGTTGCAGGACTCGATTCCCGAAGTATTGCTCAAAAAAGCGAAACACTTCTCTTCTCCGATGTGGTCGGGCTCCATCTTGCATAAATCGCCTTGTGTTTCATTGGCAGCGCCGCCAGCAGAAGCCTGGAGTGGCGGGTCTGCTGGCAGCACTGCCAGCGTCAGGTGGATGCCAGTTTTGGGACTCGATTCCCGAAGTATTGCTCAAGAATGCGAAACACTTGTCCGGTCCGATGTGGTCGGGCTCCATCTTGCATAAGCCGCCTTGTGTTTCATTGGCAGCACCGCCAGCAGAAGCCTGGAGTGGCGGGTCTGCTGGCAGCGCTGCCAGAGTCAGGTGGATGCCAGTTGCGGGACTCGATTCCCGAAGTATTGCTCAAGATAGTGAAACACTTGTCCGCTCCGATGTGGTCGGGCTCCATCTTGCATAAGCCACCTTGTGTTTCATTGGCAGCACCGCCAGCAGAAGCCTGGAGTGGCGGTTCTGCTGGCATCGCTGCCAGCGTCAGGTGGATGCCAGTTGCGGGACTCGATTCCCGAAATATTGCTCAAGAAAGCGAAACACTTGTCCGCTCCGATGTGAACGGGCTGCATAAGCCGCCTTGTGTTTCATTGGCAGTGCCGCCAGCAGAGGCCTGGAGTGGCGGGTCTGCTGGCAGCGATGCCAGCGTCAGGTGGATGCCAGTTGTGGGACTCGATTCCAGAAGTATTGCTCAAGAAAGCGAGACACTTGTCCGCTCCGATGTGGTCGGGATCCATCTTGCATATGCCGCCTTGTGTTTCATTGGCAGCGCCGCCAGCAGAGGCTTGGAGTGGCGGGTCTAATGGCAGCGCAGCCAGCGTCAGGTTGATTCCAGGTGCGGGACTCGATTCCCGAAGTATTGCTCAAGAAAGCGAAACACTTGTCCGCTCCGATGTGGTCGGGCTCCATCTTGCTTAAGTCGCCTTGTGTTTCATTGGCAGCACCCCAGCCGAAGCCTGGAGTGGCAGGTCTGCTGGCAGCGCCGCCAGCGTCAGGTGGATGCCAGGTGAGGGACTCGATTCCCGAAGTATTGCTCAAGAAAGTGAAACACTTGTCCGGTCCGATGTGTTAGGGCTTCATCTTGCATAAGACGCCTTGTGTTTCATAGGCAGCGCCGCCACCAGAAGCCTGGAGTGGCTGGTCTGCTGGCAGCGCTGCCAGCGTCAGGTGGATGCCAGTTGTGGGACTCGATTCCCGAAGTATTGCTCAAGAATGCGAAACACTTGTCCGGTCCGATGTGGTCGGGCTCCATCTTGCATAAGCCGCCTTGTGTTTCATTGGCAGTGCCGCCAGTAGAAGCCTAGAGTGGCGGGTCTGCTGGCAGCGCTACCAGCATCAGGTGGATGCAAGTTGCAGGACTCGATTCCCGAAGTATTGCTCAAAAAAGCGAAACACTTCTCTTCTCCGATGTGGTCGGGCTCCATCTTGCATAAATCGCCTTGTGTTTCATTGGCAGCGCCGCCAGCAGAAGCCTGGAGTGGCGGGTCTGCTGGCAGCACTGCCAGCGTCAGGTGGATGCCAGTTTTGGGACTCGATTCCCGAAGTATTGCTCAAGAATGCGAAACACTTGTCCGGTCCGATGTGGTCGGGCTCCATCTTGCATAAGCCGCCTTGTGTTTCATTGGCAGCACCGCCAGCAGAAGCCTGGAGTGGCGGGTCTGCTGGCAGCGCTGCCAGAGTCAGGTGGATGCCAGTTGCGGGACTCGATTCCCGAAGTATTGCTCAAGATAGTGAAACACTTGTCCGCTCCGATGTGGTCGGGCTCCATCTTGCATAAGCCACCTTGTGTTTCATTGGCAGCACCGCCAGCAGAAGCCTGGAGTGGCGGTTCTGCTGGCATCGCTGCCAGCGTCAGGTGGATGCCAGTTGCGGGACTCGATTCCCGAAATATTGCTCAAGAAAGCGAAACACTTGTCCGCTCCGATGTGAACGGGCTGCATAAGCCGCCTTGTGTTTCATTGGCAGTGCCGCCAGCAGAGGCCTGGAGTGGCGGGTCTGCTGGCAGCGATGCCAGCGTCAGGTGGATGCCAGGTGCGAAACTCGATTCCAGAAGTATTGCTCAAGAAAGCGAGACACTTGTCCGCTCCGATGTGGTCGGGATCCATCTTGCATATGCCGCCTTGTGTTTCATTGGCAGCGCCGCCAGCAGAGGCTTGGAGTGGCGGGTCTAATGGCAGCGCAGCCAGCGTCAGGTTGATTCCAGGTGCGGGACTCGATTCCCGAAGTATTGCTCAAGAAAGCGAAACACTTGTCCGCTCCGATGTGGTCGGGCTCCATCTTGCTTAAGTCGCCTTGTGTTTCATTGGCAGCACCCCAGCCGAAGCCTGGAGTGGCAGGTCTGCTGGCAGCGCCGCCAGCGTCAGGTGGATGCCAGGTGAGGGACTCGATTCCCGAAGTATTGCTCAAGAAAGCGAAACACTTGTCCGGTCAGATGTGGTCGGGCTCCATCTTGCATTAGCCGCCTTGTGTTTCATTGGCAGCGCTGCCAGCAGGGGCCTGGAGTGGCGGGTCTGCTGGCAGCGCTGCCAGCGTCAGGTGGATGCCAGGTGCAGGACTCGATTACCGAAGTATTGCTCAAGAAAGCGAAACACTTGTCCGGTCCGATGTGGTCGGGATCCATCTTGCATAAGTCGCCTTGTGTTTCATTGGCAGCACCCCAGCCAAAGCCTGGAGTGGCAGGTCTGCTGGCAGCGCTGCCAGCGTCAGGTGGATGCCAGTTGCGGGACTCGATTCCCGAAGTATTGCTGAAGAATGCGAAACACTTGTCCGGTCCGATGTGGTCGGGCTCCATCTTGCATAAGCCGCCTTGTGTTTCATTGGCAGCACCGCCAGCAGAAGCCTGGAGTGTCGGGTCTGCTGGCAGCGCTGCCAGCGTCAGGTGGATGCCAGTTGCGGGACTCGATTCCCGAAATATTGCTCAAGAAATCGAAACACTTGTCCTGTCCGATGTGGTCGGGCTCCATCTAGCATAAGCCGCCTTGTGTTTCATTGGCAGCGCCGCCAGCAGAAGCCTAGAGTGGCGGGTCTGCTGGCAGCGCTGCCAGCATCAGGTGGATGCCAGTTGCGGGACTCGTTTCCCGAAGTATTGCTCAAGAAAGCGAAACACTTGTCCGCTCCGATGTGGTCGGGCTCCATCTTACATAAATCGCCTTGTGTTTCATTGGCAGCGCCGCCAGCAGAAGCCTGGAGTGGCGGGTCTGCTGGCAGCACGGCCAGCGTCAGGTGGATGCCAGTTGCGGGACTCGATTCCCGAAGTATTGCTCAAGAAAGCGAAACACTTGTCCGCTCCGAAGTGGTCCGGCTCCATCTTGCATAAGCCGCCTTGTGTTTCATTGGCATCGCCGCCAGCAGAGGCCTGGAGTGGCGGGTCTGCTGGCAGCGAGCCAGCGTCAGGTGGATGCCAGGTGTGGGACTCGATTCCCGAAGTATTGCTCAAGAAAGCGAAACACTTGTCCGCTCCGATGTGGTTGGGCTCCGTCTTGCATAAGCCGCCTTGTGTTTCATTGGCAGCGCTGCCAGCAGAGGCCTTGAGTGGCGGGTCTGCTGGCAGCGCTGCCAGCGTCAGGTGGATGCCAGGTTCGGGACTCGATTCCCGAAGTATTGCTCAAGAAAGCGAAACACTTGTCCGCTCCGATGTGGTCGGGCTCCTTCTTGCATAAGCCGCCTTGTGTTTCATTGGCAGCGCCGCCAGCATAAGCCTGAAGTGGCGGGTCTGCTGGCAGCGCTGCCAGCGTCAGGTGGATGCCAGTTACGGGACTTTATTCCCGAAGTATTGCTCAAGAAAGCGAAACACTTGTCCTGTCCGATGTGGTCGGGCTCCATCTAGCATAAGCCGCCTTGTGTATCATTGGCAGCGCCGTCAGCGGAAGCCTGGAGTGGCGGGTCTGCTGGCAGCGCTGCCAGCGTCAGGTGGATGCCAGTTGCGGGACTCGATTCCCGAAGTATTGCTCAAGAAAGCGAAAAACTGCCCATTCCGATGTGGTCGGGCTTCATCTTGCATAAGCCGCCTTGTGTTTCATTGGCAGCGCCGCCAGCAGAGGCTTGGAGTGGCGGGCCTGCTGGCAGCGCTGCCAGCGTCAGGTGAATGCCAGTTGCGGGACTCGATTCCCGAAGTATTGCTCAAAAATCGAAATACTCTTCCGGTCAGATGTGGCACGCTCCATCTTGCATTAGCCGCCTTGTGTTTCATTGGCATCGCTGCCAGCAGAGGCCTGGAGTGGCGGGTCAGCTGGCAGCGCTGCCAGCGTCAGGTGGATGCCAGTTGCGGGACTCGATTCCCGAAGTATTGCTCAAGAAAGCGAAACACTTGTCCGGTCCAATGTGGTCGGGTTCCATCTTGCATAAGCCGCCTTGTGTTTCATTGGCAGCGCCGCCAGCAAAAGCCTGGAGTGGCGGGTCTGCTGGCAGCGCTGGCAGCGTCAGGTGGATGCCAGTTGAGGGACTCGATTCCCGAAGTATTGCTCAAGAAAGCGAAACACTTGTCCGCTCCGATGTGGTCGGGCTCCATCTTGCATAAGCCGCCTTGTGTTTCATTGGCAGTGCCGCCAGCAGAGGCCTGGAGTGGCGGGTCTGCTGGCAGCGCTGCCAGCGTCAGGTGGATGCCAGTTGCGGGACTCGATTCCCGAAGTATTGCTCAAGAAAGCGAAACACTTGTCCGCTCCGATGTGGTTGGGCTCCGTCTTGCATAAGCCGCCTTGTGTTTCATTGGCCGCGCTGCCAGCAGAGGCCTTGAGTGGCGGGTCTGCTGGCAGCGCTGGCAGCGTCAGGTGGATGCCAGTTGAGGGACTCGATTCCCGAAGTATTGCTCAAGAAAGCGAAACACTTGTCCGCTCCGATGTGGTCGGGCTCCATCTTGCATAAGCCGCCTTGTGTTTCATTGGCAGCGCCGCCAGCAAAAGCCTGGAGTGGCGGGTCTGCTGGCAGCGCTGGCAGCGTCAGGTGGATGCCAGTTGAGGGACTCGATTCCCGAAGTATTGCTCAAGAAAGCGAAACACTTGTCCGCTCCGATGTGGTCGGGCTCCATCTTGCATAAGCCGCCTTGTGTTTCATTGGCATCGCCGCCAGCAGAGGCCTGGAGTGGCGGGTCTGCTGGCAGCGAGCCAGCGTCAGGTGGATGCCAGGTGTGGGACTCGATTCCCGAAGTATTGCTCAAGAAAGCGAAACACTTGTCCGCTCCGATGTGGTTGGGCTCCGTCTTGCATAAGCCGCCTTGTGTTTCATTGGCAGCGCTGCCAGCAGAGGCCTTGAGTGGCGGGTCTGCTGGCAGCGCTGCCAGCGTCAGGTGGATGCCAGGTTCGGGACTCGATTCCCGAAGTATTGCTCAAGAAAGCGAAACACTTGTCCGCTCCGATGTGGTCGGGCTCCTTCTTGCATAAGCCGCCTTGTGTTTCATTGGCAGCGCCGCCAGCATAAGCCTGAAGTGGCGGGTCTGCTGGCAGCGCTGCCAGCGTCAGGTGGATGCCAGTTACGGGACTTTATTCCCGAAGTATTGCTCAAGAAAGCGAAACACTTGTCCTGTCCGATGTGGTCGGGCTCCATCTAGCATAAGCCGCCTTGTGTATCATTGGCAGCGCCGCCAGCAGAAGCCTGGAGTGGCGGGTCTGCTGGCAGCGCTGCCAGCGTCAGGTGGATGCCAGTTGCGGGACTCGATTCCCGAAGTATTGCTCAAGAAAGCGAAAAACTGCCCATTCCGATGTGGTCGGGCTTCATCTTGCATAAGCCGCCTTGTGTTTCATTGGCAGCGCCGCCAGCAGAGGCTTGGAGTGGCGGGCCTGCTGGCAGCGCTGCCAGCGTCAGGTGAATGCCAGTTGCGGGACTCGATTCCCGAAGTATTGCTCAAAAATCGAAATACTCTTCCGGTCAGATGTGGCACGCTCCATCTTGCATTAGCCGCCTTGTGTTTCATTGGCATCGCTGCCAGCAGAGGCCTGGAGTGGCGGGTCAGCTGGCAGCGCTGCCAGCGTCAGGTGGATGCCAGTTGCGGGACTCGATTCCCGAAGTATTGCTCAAGAAAGCGAAACACTTGTCCGGTCCAATGTGGTCGGGTTCCATCTTGCATAAGCCGCCTTGTGTTTCATTGGCAGCGCCGCCAGCAAAAGCCTGGAGTGGCGGGTCTGCTGGCAGCGCTGGCAGCGTCAGGTGGATGCCAGTTGAGGGACTCGATTCCCGAAGTATTGCTCAAGAAAGCGAAACACTTGTCCGCTCCGATGTGGTCGGGCTCCATCTTGCATAAGCCGCCTTGTGTTTCATTGGCAGTGCCGCCAGCAGAGGCCTGGAGTGGCGGGTCTGCTGGCAGCGCTGCCAGCGTCAGGTGGATGCCAGTTGCGGGACTCGATTCCCGAAGTATTGCTCAAGAAAGCGAAACACTTGTCCGCTGCGATGTGGTCGGGCTCCATCTTGCATAAGCCGCCTTTAGTTTCATTGGCAGCGCCGCCAGCAGAGGCCTGGAGTGGCGGGTCTGCTGGCAGCGCTGCAAGCGTCAGGTGGATTCCAGTTGCGGGACTCGATTCCCGAAGAATTGCTCAAGAAAGTGAAACACTTGTCCGGTCCGATGTGTTAGGGCTTCATCTTGCATAAGCCGCCTTGTGTTTCATAGGCAGCGCCGCCACCAGAAGCCTGGAGTGGCTGGTCTGCTGGCAGCGCTGCCAGCGTCAGGTGGATGCCAGTTGTGGGACTCGATTCCCGAAGTATTGCTCACGAAAGCGAAACACTTGTCCGCTCCGATGTGGTCGGGCTCCATCTTGCACAAGTCGCTTTGTGTTTCATTGGCAGTGCCGCCAGTAGAAGCCTAGAGTGGCGGGTCTGCTGGCAGCGCTACCAGCATCAGGTGGATGCAAGTTGCAGGACTCGATTCCCGAAGTATTGCTCAAAAAAGCGAAACACTTCTCCGCTCCGATGTGGTCGGGCTCCATCTTGCATAAATCGCCTTGTGTTTCATTGGCAGCGCCGCCAGCAGAAGCCTGGAGTGGCGGGTCTGCTGGCAGCACTGCCAGCGTCAGGTGGATGCCAGTTTTGGGACTCGATTCCCGAAGTATTGCTCAAGAATGCGAAACACTTGTCCGGTCCGATGTGGTCGGGCTCCATCTTGCATAAGCCGCCTTGTGTTTCATTGGCAGCACCGCCAGCAGAAGCCTGGAGTGGCGGGTCTGCTGGCAGCGCTGTCAGAGTCAGGTGGATGCCAGTTGCGGGACTCGATTCCCGAAGTATTGCTCAAGAAAGTGAAACACTTGTCCGCTCCGATGTGGTCGGGCTCCATCTTGCATAAGCCACCTTGTGTTTCATTGGCAGCACCGCCAGCAGAAGCCTGGAGTGGCGGTTCTGCTGGCATCGCTGCCAGCGTCAGGTGGATGCCAGTTGCGGGACTCGATTCCCGAAATATTGCTCAAGAAAGCGAAACACTTGTCCGCCCCGATGTGAACGGGCTCCATCTTGCATAAGCCGCCTTGTGTTTCATTGGCAGTGCCGCCAGCAGAGGCCTGGAGTGGCGGGTCTGCTGGCAGCGCTGCCAGCGTCAGGTGGATGCCAGGTGCGGGACTCGATTCCCGAAATATTGCTCAAGAAAGCGAAACACTTGTCCGCTCCGATGTGAACGGGCTGCATAAGCCGCCTTGTGTTTCATTGGCAGTGCCGCCAGCAGAGGCCTGGAGTGGCGGGTCTGCTGGCAGCGATGCCAGCGTCAGGTGGATGCCAGTTGTGGGACTCGATTCCAGAAGTATTGCTCAAGAAAGCGAGACACTTGTCCGCTCCGATGTGGTCGGGATCCATCTTGCATATGCCGCCTTGTGTTTCATTGGCAGCGCCGCCAGCAGAGGCTTGGAGTGGCGGGTCTAATGGCAGCGCAGCCAGCGTCAGGTTGATTCCAGGTGCGGGACTCGATTCCCGAAGTATTGCTCAAGAAAGCGAAACACTTGTCCGCTCCGATGTGGTCGGGCTCCATCTTGCTTAAGTCGCCTTGTGTTTCATTGGCAGCACCCCAGCCGAAGCCTGGAGTGGCAGGTCTGCTGGCAGCGCCGCCAGCGTCAGGTGGATGCCAGGTGAGGGACTCGATTCCCGAAGTATTGCTCAAGAAAGTGAAACACTTGTCCGGTCCGATGTGTTAGGGCTTCATCTTGCATAAGACGCCTTGTGTTTCATAGGCAGCGCCGCCACCAGAAGCCTGGAGTGGCTGGTCTGCTGGCAGCGCTGCCAGCGTCAGGTGGATGCCAGTTGTGGGACTCGATTCCCGAAGTATTGCTCAAGAATGCGAAACACTTGTCCGGTCCGATGTGGTCGGGCTCCATCTTGCATAAGCCGCCTTGTGTTTCATTGGCAGTGCCGCCAGTAGAAGCCTAGAGTGGCGGGTCTACTGGCAGCGCTACCAGCATCAGGTGGATGCAAGTTGCAGGACTCGATTCCCGAAGTATTGCTCAAAAAAGCGAAACACTTCTCTTCTCCGATGTGGTCGGGCTCCATCTTGCATAAATCGCCTTGTGTTTCATTGGCAGCGCCGCCAGCAGAAGCCTGGAGTGGCGGGTCTGCTGGCAGCACTGCCAGCGTCAGGTGGATGCCAGTTTTGGGACTCGATTCCCGAAGTATTGCTCAAGAATGCGAAACACTTGTCCGGTCCGATGTGGTCGGGCTCCATCTTGCATAAGCCGCCTTGTGTTTCATTGGCAGCACCGCCAGCAGAAGCCTGGAGTGGCGGGTCTGCTGGCAGCGCTGCCAGAGTCAGGTGGATGCCAGTTGCGGGACTCGATTCCCGAAGTATTGCTCAAGATAGTGAAACACTTGTCCGCTCCGATGTGGTCGGGCTCCATCTTGCATAAGCCACCTTGTGTTTCATTGGCAGCACCGCCAGCAGAAGCCTGGAGTGGCGGTTCTGCTGGCATCGCTGCCAGCGTCAGGTGGATGCCAGTTGCGGGACTCGATTCCCGAAATATTGCTCAAGAAAGCGAAACACTTGTCCGCTCCGATGTGAACGGGCTGCATAAGCCGCCTTGTGTTTCATTGGCAGTGCCGCCAGCAGAGGCCTGGAGTGGCGGGTCTGCTGGCAGCGATGCCAGCGTCAGGTGGATGCCAGGTGCGAAACTCGATTCCAGAAGTATTGCTCAAGAAAGCGAGACACTTGTCCGCTCCGATGTGGTCGGGATCCATCTTGCATATGCCGCCTTGTGTTTCATTGGCAGCGCCGCCAGCAGAGGCTTGGAGTGGCGGGTCTAATGGCAGCGCAGCCAGCGTCAGGTTGATTCCAGGTGCGGGACTCGATTCCCGAAGTATTGCTCAAGAAAGCGAAACACTTGTCCGCTCCGATGTGGTCGGGCTCCATCTTGCTTAAGTCGCCTTGTGTTTCATTGGCAGCACCCCAGCCGAAGCCTGGAGTGGCAGGTCTGCTGGCAGCGCCGCCAGCGTCAGGTGGATGCCAGGTGAGGGACTCGATTCCCGAAGTATTGCTCAAGAAAGCGAAACACTTGTCCGGTCAGATGTGGTCGGGCTCCATCTTGCATTAGCCGCCTTGTGTTTCATTGGCAGCGCTGCCAGCAGGGGCCTGGAGTGGCGGGTCTGCTGGCAGCGCTGCCAGCGTCAGGTGGATGCCAGGTGCAGGACTCGATTACCGAAGTATTGCTCAAGAAAGCGAAACACTTGTCCGGTCCGATGTGGTCGGGATCCATCTTGCATAAGTCGCCTTGTGTTTCATTGGCAGCACCCCAGCCAAAGCCTGGAGTGGCAGGTCTGCTGGCAGCGCTGCCAGCGTCAGGTGGATGCCAGTTGCGGGACTCGATTCCCGAAGTATTGCTGAAGAATGCGAAACACTTGTCCGGTCCGATGTGGTCGGGCTCCATCTTGCATAAGCCGCCTTGTGTTTCATTGGCAGCACCGCCAGCAGAAGCCTGGAGTGTCGGGTCTGCTGGCAGCGCTGCCAGCGTCAGGTGGATGCCAGTTGCGGGACTCGATTCCCGAAATATTGCTCAAGAAATCGAAACACTTGTCCTGTCCGATGTGGTCGGGCTCCATCTAGCATAAGCCGCCTTGTGTTTCATTGGCAGCGCCGCCAGCAGAAGCCTAGAGTGGCGGGTCTGCTGGCAGCGCTGCCAGCATCAGGTGGATGCCAGTTGCGGGACTCGTTTCCCGAAGTATTGCTCAAGAAAGCGAAACACTTGTCCGCTCCGATGTGGTCGGGCTCCATCTTACATAAATCGCCTTGTGTTTCATTGGCAGCGCCGCCAGCAGAAGCCTGGAGTGGCGGGTCTGCTGGCAGCACGGCCAGCGTCAGGTGGATGCCAGTTGCGGGACTCGATTCCCGAAGTATTGCTCAAGAAAGCGAAACACTTGTCCGCTCCGAAGTGGTCCGGCTCCATCTTGCATAAGCCGCCTTGTGTTTCATTGGCATCGCCGCCAGCAGAGGCCTGGAGTGGCGGGTCTGCTGGCAGCGAGCCAGCGTCAGGTGGATGCCAGGTGTGGGACTCGATTCCCGAAGTATTGCTCAAGAAAGCGAAACACTTGTCCGCTCCGATGTGGTTGGGCTCCGTCTTGCATAAGCCGCCTTGTGTTTCATTGGCAGCGCTGCCAGCAGAGGCCTTGAGTGGCGGGTCTGCTGGCAGCGCTGCCAGCGTCAGGTGGATGCCAGGTTCGGGACTCGATTCCCGAAGTATTGCTCAAGAAAGCGAAACACTTGTCCGCTCCGATGTGGTCGGGCTCCTTCTTGCATAAGCCGCCTTGTGTTTCATTGGCAGCGCCGCCAGCATAAGCCTGAAGTGGCGGGTCTGCTGGCAGCGCTGCCAGCGTCAGGTGGATGCCAGTTACGGGACTTTATTCCCGAAGTATTGCTCAAGAAAGCGAAACACTTGTCCTGTCCGATGTGGTCGGGCTCCATCTAGCATAAGCCGCCTTGTGTATCATTGGCAGCGCCGTCAGCAGAAGCCTGGAGTGGCGGGTCTGCTGGCAGCGCTGCCAGCGTCAGGTGGATGCCAGTTGCGGGACTCGATTCCCGAAGTATTGCTCAAGAAAGCGAAAAACTGCCCATTCCGATGTGGTCGGGCTTCATCTTGCATAAGCCGCCTTGTGTTTCATTGGCAGCGCCGCCAGCAGAGGCTTGGAGTGGCGGGCCTGCTGGCAGCGCTGCCAGCGTCAGGTGAATGCCAGTTGCGGGACTCGATTCCCGAAGTATTGCTCAAAAATCGAAATACTCTTCCGGTCAGATGTGGCACGCTCCATCTTGCATTAGCCGCCTTGTGTTTCATTGGCATCGCTGCCAGCAGAGGCCTGGAGTGGCGGGTCAGCTGGCAGCGCTGCCAGCGTCAGGTGGATGCCAGTTGCGGGACTCGATTCCCGAAGTATTGCTCAAGAAAGCGAAACACTTGTCCGGTCCAATGTGGTCGGGTTCCATCTTGCATAAGCCGCCTTGTGTTTCATTGGCAGCGCCGCCAGCAAAAGCCTGGAGTGGCGGGTCTGCTGGCAGCGCTGGCAGCGTCAGGTGGATGCCAGTTGAGGGACTCGATTCCCGAAGTATTGCTCAAGAAAGCGAAACACTTGTCCGCTCCGATGTGGTCGGGCTCCATCTTGCATAAGCCGCCTTGTGTTTCATTGGCAGTGCCGCCAGCAGAGGCCTGGAGTGGCGGGTCTGCTGGCAGCGCTGCCAGCGTCAGGTGGATGCCAGTTGCGGGACTCGATTCCCGAAGTATTGCTCAAGAAAGCGAAACACTTGTCCGCTCCGATGTGGTTGGGCTCCGTCTTGCATAAGCCGCCTTGTGTTTCATTGGCCGCGCTGCCAGCAGAGGCCTTGAGTGGCGGGTCTGCTGGCAGCGCTGGCAGCGTCAGGTGGATGCCAGTTGAGGGACTCGATTCCCGAAGTATTGCTCAAGAAAGCGAAACACTTGTCCGCTCCGATGTGGTCGGGCTCCATCTTGCATAAGCCGCCTTGTGTTTCATTGGCAGCGCCGCCAGCAAAAGCCTGGAGTGGCGGGTCTGCTGGCAGCGCTGGCAGCGTCAGGTGGATGCCAGTTGAGGGACTCGATTCCCGAAGTATTGCTCAAGAAAGCGAAACACTTGTCCGCTCCGATGTGGTCGGGCTCCATCTTGCATAAGCCGCCTTGTGTTTCATTGGCATCGCCGCCAGCAGAGGCCTGGAGTGGCGGGTCTGCTGGCAGCGAGCCAGCGTCAGGTGGATGCCAGGTGTGGGACTCGATTCCCGAAGTATTGCTCAAGAAAGCGAAACACTTGTCCGCTCCGATGTGGTTGGGCTCCGTCTTGCATAAGCCGCCTTGTGTTTCATTGGCAGCGCTGCCAGCAGAGGCCTTGAGTGGCGGGTCTGCTGGCAGCGCTGCCAGCGTCAGGTGGATGCCAGGTTCGGGACTCGATTCCCGAAGTATTGCTCAAGAAAGCGAAACACTTGTCCGCTCCGATGTGGTCGGGCTCCTTCTTGCATAAGCCGCCTTGTGTTTCATTGGCAGCGCCGCCAGCATAAGCCTGAAGTGGCGGGTCTGCTGGCAGCGCTGCCAGCGTCAGGTGGATGCCAGTTACGGGACTTTATTCCCGAAGTATTGCTCAAGAAAGCGAAACACTTGTCCTGTCCGATGTGGTCGGGCTCCATCTAGCATAAGCCGCCTTGTGTATCATTGGCAGCGCCGCCAGCAGAAGCCTGGAGTGGCGGGTCTGCTGGCAGCGCTGCCAGCGTCAGGTGGATGCCAGTTGCGGGACTCGATTCCCGAAGTATTGCTCAAGAAAGCGAAAAACTGCCCATTCCGATGTGGTCGGGCTTCATCTTGCATAAGCCGCCTTGTGTTTCATTGGCAGCGCCGCCAGCAGAGGCTTGGAGTGGCGGGCCTGCTGGCAGCGCTGCCAGCGTCAGGTGAATGCCAGTTGCGGGACTCGATTCCCGAAGTATTGCTCAAAAATCGAAATACTCTTCCGGTCAGATGTGGCACGCTCCATCTTGCATTAGCCGCCTTGTGTTTCATTGGCATCGCTGCCAGCAGAGGCCTGGAGTGGCGGGTCAGCTGGCAGCGCTGCCAGCGTCAGGTGGATGCCAGTTGCGGGACTCGATTCCCGAAGTATTGCTCAAGAAAGCGAAACACTTGTCCGGTCCAATGTGGTCGGGTTCCATCTTGCATAAGCCGCCTTGTGTTTCATTGGCAGCGCCGCCAGCAAAAGCCTGGAGTGGCGGGTCTGCTGGCAGCGCTGGCAGCGTCAGGTGGATGCCAGTTGAGGGACTCGATTCCCGAAGTATTGCTCAAGAAAGCGAAACACTTGTCCGCTCCGATGTGGTCGGGCTCCATCTTGCATAAGCCGCCTTGTGTTTCATTGGCAGTGCCGCCAGCAGAGGCCTGGAGTGGCGGGTCTGCTGGCAGCGCTGCCAGCGTCAGGTGGATGCCAGTTGCGGGACTCGATTCCCGAAGTATTGCTCAAGAAAGCGAAACACTTGTCCGCTGCGATGTGGTCGGGCTCCATCTTGCATAAGCCGCCTTTAGTTTCATTGGCAGCGCCGCCAGCAGAGGCCTGGAGTGGCGGGTCTGCTGGCAGCGCTGCAAGCGTCAGGTGGATTCCAGTTGCGGGACTCGATTCCCGAAGAATTGCTCAAGAAAGTGAAACACTTGTCCGGTCCGATGTGTTAGGGCTTCATCTTGCATAAGCCGCCTTGTGTTTCATAGGCAGCGCCGCCACCAGAAGCCTGGAGTGGCTGGTCTGCTGGCAGCGCTGCCAGTGTCAGGTGGATGCCAGTTGTGGGACTCGATTCCCGAAGTATTGCTCACGAAAGCGAAACACTTGTCCGCTCCGATGTGGTCGGGCTCCATCTTGCACAAGTCGCTTTGTGTTTCATTGGCAGTGCCGCCAGTAGAAGCCTAGAGTGGCGGGTCTGCTGGCAGCGCTACCAGCATCAGGTGGATGCAAGTTGCAGGACTCGATTCCCGAAGTATTGCTCAAAAAAGCGAAACACTTCTCCGCTCCGATGTGGTCGGGCTCCATCTTGCATAAATCGCCTTGTGTTTCATTGGCAGCGCCGCCAGCAGAAGCCTGGAGTGGCGGGTCTGCTGGCAGCACTGCCAGCGTCAGGTGGATGCCAGTTTTGGGACTCGATTCCCGAAGTATTGCTCAAGAATGCGAAACACTTGTCCGGTCCGATGTGGTCGGGCTCCATCTTGCATAAGCCGCCTTGTGTTTCATTGGCAGCACCGCCAGCAGAAGCCTGGAGTGGCGGGTCTGCTGGCAGCGCTGTCAGAGTCAGGTGGATGCCAGTTGCGGGACTCGATTCCCGAAGTATTGCTCAAGAAAGTGAAACACTTGTCCGCTCCGATGTGGTCGGGCTCCATCTTGCATAAGCCACCTTGTGTTTCATTGGCAGCACCGCCAGCAGAAGCCTGGAGTGGCGGTTCTGCTGGCATCGCTGCCAGCGTCAGGTGGATGCCAGTTGCGGGACTCGATTCCCGAAATATTGCTCAAGAAAGCGAAACACTTGTCCGCCCCGATGTGAACGGGCTCCATCTTGCATAAGCCGCCTTGTGTTTCATTGGCAGTGCCGCCAGCAGAGGCCTGGAGTGGCGGGTCTGCTGGCAGCGCTGCCAGCGTCAGGTGGATGCCAGGTGCGAAACTCGATTCCCGAAGTATTGCTCAAGAAAGCGAGACACTTGTCCGCTCCGATGTGGTCGGGATCCATCTTGCATAAGCCGCCTTGTGTTTCATTGGCAGCGCCGCCAGCAGAGGCTTGGAGTGGCGGGTCTGCTGGCAGCGCTGCAAGCGTCAGGTTGATTCCAGGTGCGGGACTCGATTCCCGAAGTATTGCTCAAGAAAGCGAAACACTTGTCCGGTCAGATGTGGTCGGGCTCCATCTTGCATTAGCCGCCTTGTGTTTCATTGGCAGCGCTGCCAGCAGAGGCCTGGAGTGGCGGGTCTGCTGGCAGCGCTGCCAGCGTCAGGTGGATGCGAGGTGCAGGACTCGATTACCTAAGTATTGCTCAAGAAAGCGAAACACTTGTCCGGTCCGATGTGGTCGGGCTCCATCTAGCATAAGCCGCCTTGTGTTTCATTGGCAGCGCCGCCAGCAGAAGCCTAGAGTGGCGGGTCTGCTGGCAGCGCTGCCAGCATCAGGTGGATGCCAGTTGCGGGACTCGATTCCCGAAGTATTGCTCAAGAAAGCGAAACACTTGTCCGCTCCGATGTGGTCGGGCTCCATCTTACATAAATCGCCTTGTGTTTCATTGGCAGCGCCGCCAGCAGAAGCCTGGAGTGGCGGGTCTGCTGGCAGCACGGCCAGCGTCAGGTGGATGCCAGTTGCGGGACTCGATTCCCGAAGTATTGCTCAAGAAAGCGAAACACTTGTCCGCTCCGAAGTGTTCGGGCTCCATCTTGCATAAGCCGCCTTGTGTTTCATTGGCATCGCCGCCAGCAGAGGCCTGGAGTGGCGGGTCTGCTGGCAGCGAGCCAGCGTCAGGTGGATGCCAGGTGTGGGACTCGATTCCCGAAGTATTGCTCAAGAAAGCGAAACACTGGTCCGCTCCGATGTGGTTGGGCTCCGTCTTGCATGAGCCGCCTTGTGTTTCATTGGCAGCGCTGCCAGCAGAGGCCTTGAGTGGCGGGTCTGCTGGCAGCGCTGCCAGCGTCAGGTGGATGCCAGGTTCGGGACTCGATTCCCGAAGTATTGCTCAAGAAAGCGAAACACTTGTCCTCTCCGATGTGGTCGGGCTCCTTCTTGCATAAGCCGCCTTGTGTTTCATTGGCAGCGCCGCCAGCATAAGCCTGAAGTGGCGGGTCTCCTGGCAGCGCTGCCAGCGTCAGGTGGATGCCAGTTACGGGACTTTATTCCCGAAGTATTGCTCAAGAAAGCGAAACACTTGTCCTGTCCGATGTGGTCGGGCTCCATCTAGCATAAGCCGCCTTGTGTATCATTGGCAGCGCCGCCAGCAGAAGCCTGGAGTGGTGGGTCTGCTGGCAGCGCTGCCAGCGTCAGGTGGATGCCAGTTGCGGGACTCGATTCCCGAAGTATTGCTCAAGAAAGGGAAAAACTGCCCACTCCGATGTGGTCGGGCTTCATCTTGCATAAGCCGCCTTGTGTTTCATTATCAGCGCCGCCAGCAGAGGCTTGGAGTGGCGGGCCTGCTGGCAGCGCTGCCAGCGTCAGGTGAATGACAGTTGCGGGACTCGATTCCCGAAGTATTGTTAAAAAATCGAAATACTCTTCCGGTCAGATGTGGCACGCTCCATCTTGCATTAGCCGCCTTGTGTTTCATTGGCATCGCTGCCAGCAGAGGCCTGGAGTGGCGGGTCTGCTGGCAGCGCTGTCAGCGTCAGGTGAATGCCAGTTGCGGGACTCGATTCCCGAAGTATTGCTCAAGAAAGCGAAACACTTGTCCGCTCCGTTTTGGTCGGGCTCCATCTTGCATAAGCCGCCTTGTGTTTCATTGGCAGCGCCGCCAGCAGAGGCCTGGAGTCGTGGGTCTGATGGCAGCGCTGCCAGCGTCAGGTGGATACCAGCTGCGGGACTCAATTCCCGAAGTATTGCTCAAGAAAGCGAAACACTTGTCCTGTCCGATGTGGTCGGGCTCCATCTAGCATAAGCCGCCTTGTGTTTCATTGGCAGCGCCGCCAGCAGAAGCCTGGAGTGGCGGGTCTGCTGGCAGCGCTGCCAGCGTCAGGTGGATGCCAGTTGCGGGACTCGATTCCCGAAGTATTGCTGAAGAATGCGAAACACTTGTCCGGTCCGATGTGGTCGGGCTCCATCTTGCATAAGCCGCCTTGTGTTTCATTGGCAGCACCGCCAGCAGAAGCCTGGAGTGGCGGGTCTGCTGGCAGCGCTTCCAGCGTCAGGTGGATGCCAGTTGCGGGACTCGATTCCCGAAATATTGCTCAAGAAATCGAAACACTTGTCCTGTCCGATGTGGTCGGGCTCCATCTAGCATAAGCCGCCTTGTGTTTCATTGGCAGCGCCGCCAGCAGAAGCCTGGATTGGCGGGTCTGCTGGCAGCGCTGCCAGCGTCAGGTGGATGCCAGTTGCGGGACTCGATTCCCGAAGTATTGCTCAAGAAAGCGAAAAACTGCCCACTCCGATGTGGTCGGGCTTCATCTTGCATAAGCCGCCTTGTGTTTCATTGGCAGCGCCGCCAGCAGAGGCTTGGAGTGGCGGGACTGCTGGCAGCGCTGCCAGCGTCAGGTGGATGCCAGGTGCGGGACTCGATTCCCGAAGTATTGCTCAAAAATCGAAACACTCTTCCGGTCAGATGTGGCGCGCTCCATCTTGCATTAGCCGCCTTGTGTGTCATTGGCATCGCTGCCAGCAGAGGCCTGTAGTGGCGGGTCTGCTGGCAGCGCTGCCAGCGTCAGGTGGATACCAGCTGCGGGACTCAATTCCCGAAGTATTGCTCAAGAAAGCGAAACACTTGTCCGCTCCGATGTGGTCGTGCTCCATCTTGCATAAGCCGCCTTGTGTTTCATTGGCAGCACCGCCAGCAAAAGCCTGGAGTGGCGGTTCTGCTGGCATCGCTGCCAGCGTCAGGTGGATGCCAGTTGCGGGACTCGATTCCCGAAGTATTGCTGAAGAATGCGAAATACTTGTCCGGTCCGATGTGGTCGGGCTCCATCTTGCATAAGCCGCCTTGTGTTTCATTGGCAGCACCGCCAGCAGAAGCCTGGAGTGGCGGGTCTGCTGGCAGCACTGCCAGCGTCAGGTGGATGCCAGTTGTGGGACTCGATTCCCGAAATATTGCTCAAGAAATCGAAACACTTGTCCTGTCCGATGTGGTCGGGCTCCATCTAGCTTAAGCCGCCTTGTGTTTCATTGGCAGCGCCGCCAGCAGAAGCCTAGAGTGGCGGGTCTGCTGGCAGCGCTGCCAGCATCAGGTGGATGCCAGTTGCGGGACTCGATTCCCGAAGTATTGCTCAAGAAAGCGAAACACTTGTCCGCTCCAATGTGGTCGGGCTCCATCTTACATAAATCGCCTTGTGTTTCATTGGCAGCGCCGCCAGCAGAAGCCTGGAGTGGCGGGTCTGCTGGCAGCGAGCCAGCGTCAGGTGGATGCCAGGTGTGGGACTCGATTCCTGAAATATTGCTCAAGAAACGAAACACTTGTCCGCTCCGATATGATCGGGCTCCATCTTGCATAAGACACCTTGTGTTTCATTGGCAGCGCCGCCAGTAGAAGCCTGGATTGGCGGGTCTGCTGGCAGCGCTGTAAGCATCAGGTGGATGCCCGGTGCGGGACTCGATTTCCGAAGTATTGCTCTAGAAAGCGTAACACTTGTCCTCTCTGATGTGGTCGGGCTCCATCTTGCATAAGCCGCCTTGTGTTTCATTGGCAGTGCAGCCAGCAGAGGCCTGGAGTGCCGGGTCTGCTGGCAGCGCTGCCAGCGTCAGTGGATGCCACTTGCGGGACTCGATTCCCGAAGTATCGCTCAAGAAAGCGAAACACTTGTCCGGTCAGATGTGGTCGGGCTACATCTTTCATTAGCCGCCTTGTGTTTCATTGGCAGCGCTGCCAGCAGAGGCCTGGAGTGGCGGGTCTGCTGGCAGCGCTGCCAGCGTCAGGTGGATGCCAGGTGCAGGACTCGATTACCGAAGTATTGCTCAAGAAAGCGAAACACTTACCCGGTACGATGTGGTCGGGCTCCATCTTGCATAAGTCGCCTTGTGTTTCATTGGCATCACCCCAGCCGAAGCCTGGAGTAGCGGGTCTGCTGGCAGCGCTGCCAGCGTCAGGTAGATGCCAGTTGCGGGACTCGATTCCCGAAGTATTGCTGAAGAATGCGAAACACTTGTCCGGTCCGATGTGTTCGGGCTCCATCTTGCATAAGCTGCCTTGTGTTTCATTGGCAGCACCGCCAGCAGAAGCCTGGAGTGGCGGGTCTGCTGGCAGCGCTGCCAGGGTCAGGTGGATGCCAGGTGCGGGACTCGATTCCCGAAGTATTGCTCAAGAAAGCGAAACACTTGTCCGCTCCGATGTGGTCGGTCTCCATCTTGCATAAGCCGCCTTGTGTATCATTCTCAGCGCCGCCAGCAGACACCTGGAGTGGCGCGTCTGCTGGCAGCGCTGCCAGCGTCAGGTGGATTCCAGTTGCGGGACTCGATTCCCGAAGTATTGCTCTAGAAAGCGAAGACTTGTCCGGTCAGATGTGGTCGGGCTCCATCTTGCATAAGCCGCCTTGTGTTTCATTGGCAGCACCGCCAGCAGAAGCCTGGAGTGGCGGGTCTGCTGGCAGCGCTGCCAGCGTCAGGTGGATGCCAGTTGTGGGACTCGAGTCCCGAAATATTGCTCAAGAAAGCGAAACACTTGTCCTGTCCGATGTGGTCGGGCTCCATCTAGCATAAGCCGCCTTGTGTTTCATTGGCAGCGCCGCCAGCAGAAGCCTGGAGTGGCGGGCCTGCTGGCAGCGCTGCCAGCGTCAGGTGGATGCCAGTTGCGGGACTCGATTCCCGAAGTATTGCTCAAGAAAGCGGAACACTCCCCGCTCCGATGTGGTTGGGCTTCATCTTGCATAAGCCGCCTTGTGTTTCATTGGAAGCGCCGCCAGCAGAGGCTTGGAGTGGCGTTCTGCTGGCAGCGCTGCCAGCGTCAGGTGGATGCCAGGTGCGGGCCTCGATTCCCGAAGTATTGCTCAAGAAAGCGAAACACTTGTCCGCTCCGATGTGGTCGGTCTCCATCTTGCATAAGCCGCCTTGTGTATCATTGGCAGCGCCACCAGCAGACGCCTCGAGTGGAGAGTCTGCTGGAAGCACTGCCAGCGTCAGGTGGATGCCAGTTGCGGGACTCGATTCCCGAAGTATTGCTCTAGAAAGCGAAGACTTGTCCGGTCAGTTGTCGTCGGGCTCCATCTTGCATTAGCCGCCTTGTGTTTCAATGGCAGCACCCCAGCCGAAGCCTGGAGTGGCGGGTCAGCTGGCAGCGCTGCCAGCGTCAGGTGGATGCCAGTTGCGGGACTCGATTCCCGAAGTATTGCTCAAGAAAGCGAAACACTTGTCCGGTCCGATGTGGTCGGGTTCCATCTTGCATAAGCCGCCTTGTGTTTCATTGGCAGCGCCGCCAGCAAAAGCCTGGAGTGGCGGATCTGCTGGCAGCGCTGCCAGCGTCAGGTGGATGCCAGTTGAGGGACTCGATTCCCGAAGTATTGCTCAAGAAAGCGAAACACTTGTCCGCTCCGATGAGGTCGGGCTCCATCTTGCATAAGCCACCTTGTGTATCATTGGCAGTGCCGCCAGCAGAGGCCTGGAGTGGCGGGTCTGCTGGCAGCACTGCCAGCGTCAGGTGGATGCCAGTTTTGGGACTCGATTCCCGAAGTATTGCTCAAGAATGCGAAACACTTGTCCGGACCGATGTGGTCGGGCTCCATCTTGCATAAGCCGCCTTGTGTTTCATTGGCAGCACCGCCAGCAGAAGCCTGGAGTGGCGGGTCTGCTGGCAGCGCTGCTAGTGTCAGGTGGATGCCAGTTGCGGGACTTGATTCCTGAAGTATTGCTCAAGAATGCGAAACACTTGTCCGGTCCGATGTGGTCGGGCTCCATCTTGAATAAGCCGCCTTGTGTTTCATTGGCAGCACCGTCAGCAGAAGCCTGGAGTGGCGGGTCTGCTGGCAGCGCTGCCAGAGTCAGGTGGATGCCAGTTGCGGGAATCGATTCCCGAAGTATTGCTCAAGAAAGTGAAACACTTGTCCGCTCCGATGTGGTCGGGCTCCATCTTGCGTAAGCCGCCTTGTGTTTCATTGGCAGCGCCGCCAGCAGAATCCTGGAATGGCGGGTCTGCTGGCAGCGCTGCCAGCGTCAGGTGGATGCCAGTTGCGGGACTCGATTCCCGAAGTATTGCTCAAGAAAGTGAAAAACTTGTCCGCTCCGATGTGGTCAGGCTCCATCTTGCATAAGCCGCCTTGTGTTTCATTGGCATCGCCACCAGCAGAGGCCTGGAGTTGCGGGTCTGCTGGCAGCGCTGCCAGCGTCAGGTGGATGCCAGTTGCGGGACTCGATTTCCGAAGTATTGCTCAATAAAGCGAAACACTTGTCCGGTCCGATGTGGTCGGGCTCCATCTTGCATAAGCCGCCTTGTGTTTCATTGGCAGCGCCGCCAGCAGAAGCCTGGAGTGGCGGGTCTGCTGGCAGCGCTGCCAGCGTCAGGTGGATGCCAGTTGTGGGACTCGATTCCCGAAGTATTGCTCAAGAAAGCGATACACTTGTCCGGTCTGATGTGGTCGGGCTTCATCTTGCATAAGCCGCCTTTTTTTCATTGGCAGCTCCGCCAGCCATGTCCTGGAGTGGCGGGTCTGCTGGCAACGCTGCCAGCGTCAGGTGGATGCCAGTTGTGGGACTCGATTCCCGAAGTATTGCTCAAGAAGGCGAAACCCTTGTCCGCTCCGATGTGGTCAGGCTCCATCTTGCACAAGCCGCCTTGTGTTTCATTGGCAGTGCAGCCAGCAGAAGCCTGGAGTGGCGGGTCTGCTGGCAGCACTGGCAGCGTCAGGTGGATGCCAGTTGCGGGACTCGATTCCCGAAGTATTGCTCAAGAAAGCGAAACACTTGTCCGGTCCGATGTGGTCGGGCTCCATCTTGCATAAGCCGCCTTGTGTTTCATTGGCAGCACCGCCAGCAGAAGCCTGGAGTGGCGGGTCTGCTGGCAGCGCTGCCAGCGTCAGGTGGATGCCAGTTGTGGGACTCGATTCCCAAAGTATTGCTCAAGAAAGCGAAACACTTGTCCGCTCCGATGTGGTTGGGCTCCATCTTGCATAAGTCTCCTTGTGTATCATTGGCAGCGCCGCCAGCCGAAGCCTGGAGTGGCGGGTCTGCTGGCAGCGCTGCCAGCGTCAGGTGGATGCCAGTTGTGGGACTCGATTCCCAAGTATTACTCAAGAAAGCGATATACTTGTCCGGTCCGATGTGGTCGGGCTTCATCTTGCATAAGCCGACTTGTGTTTCATTGGCAGCTCCGCCAGCAGGGTCCTGGAGTGGCGGGTCTGCTGGCAGCGCGGCCAGCGTCAGGTGGATGCCAGTTGTGGGACTCGATTCCCGAAGTATTGCTCACGAAAGCGAATCACTTGTCCGCTCCGATGTGATCGGGCTCCATCTTGCACAAGTCGCCTTGTGTTTCATTGGCAGCGCCGCCAGCAGAAGCCTGGAGTGGCGGGTCTGCTGGCAGCGCTGCTAGTGTCAGGTGGATGCCAGTTGCGGGACTCGATTCCTGAAGTATTGCTCAAGAATGCGAAACACTTGTCCGGTCCGATGTGGTCGGGCTCCATCTTGAATAAGCCGCCTTGTGTTTCATTGGCAGCACCGTCAGCAGAAGCCTGGAGTGGCGGGTCTGCTGGCAGCGCTGCCAGAGTCAGGTGGATGCCAGTTGCGGGAATCGATTCCCGAAGTATTGCTCAAGAAAGTGAAACACTTGTCCGCTCCGATGTGGTCGGGCTCCATCTTGCGTAAGCCGCCTTGTGTTTCATTGGCAGCACCGCCAGCAGAATCCTGGAATGGCGGGTCTGCTGGCAGCGCTGCCAGCGTCAGGTGGATGCCAGTTGCGGGACTCGATTCCCGAAGTATTGCTCAAGAAAGTGAAAAACTTGTCCGCTCCGATGTGGTCAGGCTCCATCTTGCATAAGCCGCCTTGTGTTTCATTGGCATCGCCGCCAGCAGAGGCCTGGAGTTGCGGGTCTGCTGGCAGCGCTGCCAGCGTCAGGTGGATGCCAGTTGCGGGACTCGATTTCCGAAGTATTGCTCAATAAAGCGAAACACTTGTCCGGTCCGATGTGGTCGGGCTCCATCTTGCATAAGCCGCCTTGTGTTTCATTGGCAGCGCCGCCAGCAGAAGCCTGGAGTGGCGGGTCTGCTGGCAGCGCTGCCAGCGTCAGGTGGATGCCAGTTGTGGGACTCGATTCCCGAAGTATTGCTCAAGAAAGCGATACACTTGTCCGGTCTGATGTGGTCGGGCTTCATCTTGCATAAGCCGCCTTTTTTTCATTGGCAGCTCCGCCAGCCATGTCCTGGAGTGGCGGGTCTGCTGGCAACGCTGCCAGCGTCAGGTGGATGCCAGTTGTGGGACTCGATTCCCGAAGTATTGCTCAAGAAGGCGAAACCCTTGTCCGCTCCGATGTGGTCAGGCTCCATCTTGCACAAGCCGCCTTGTGTTTCATTGGCAGTGCAGCCAGCAGAAGCCTGGAGTGGCGGGTCTGCTGGCAGTACTGGCAGCGTCAGGTGGATGCCAGTTGCGGGACTCAATTCCCGAAGTATTGCTCAAGAAAGCGAAACACTTGTCCGGTCCGATGTGGTCGGGCTCCATCTTGCATAAGCCGCCTTGTGTTTCATTGGCAGCACCGCCAGCAGAAGCCTGGAGTGGCGGGTCTGCTGGCAGCGCTGCCAGCGTCAGGTGGATGCCAGTTGTGGGACTCGATTCCCGAAGTATTGCTCAAGAAAGCGAAACACTTGTCCGCTCCGATGTGGTTGGGCTCCATCTTGCATAAGTCTCCTTGTGTATCATTGGCAGCGCCGCCAGCCGAAGCCTGGAGTGGCGGGTCTGCTGGCAGCGCTGCCAGCGTCAGGTGGATGCCAGTTGCGGGACTCGATTCCCAAGTATTACTCAAGAAAGCGATATACTTGTCCGGTCCGATGTGGTCGGGCTTCATCTTGCATAAGCCGACTTGTGTTTCATTGGCAGCTCCGCCAGCAGGGTCCTGGAGTGGCGGGTCTGCTGGCAGCGCGGCCAGCGTCAGGTGGATGCCAGTTGTGGGACTCGATTCCCGAAGTATTGCTCACGAAAGCGAATCACTTGTCCGCTCCGATGTGATCGGGCTCCATCTTGCACAAGTCGCCTTGTGTTTCATTGGCAGCGCCGCCAGCAGAAGCCTGGAGTGGCGGGACTGTTGGCAGCGCTGCCAGCGTCAGGTGGATGCCAGGTGCGGGACTCGATTCCCAAAGTATTGCTCAAGAAAGCGAAACACCATGTCCGGTCCGATGTGGTCGGGCTCCATCTTGCATAAGCCGCCTTGTGTTTCATTGGCAGCGCCGCCAGCAGAAGCCTGGTGTGGCGGGTCTGCTGGCAGCGCTGCCAGCGTCAGGTGGATGCCAGTTACGGGACTCGATTCCCGAAGTATTGCTCGAGAAAGCGAAACACTTGTCCGGTCCGATGTGGTCGGGCTCGATCTTGCATAAGCCGCCTTGTGTTTCATTGGCAGCGCCGCCAGCAGAAGCCTGGTGTGGCGGGTCTGCTGGCTGCGCTGCCAGCGTCAGGTGGATGCCAGTTACGGGACTGGATTCCCGAAGTATTGCTCAAGAAAGCGAAACACTTGTCCGGTCCGATGTGGTCGGGCTCGATCTTGCAAAAGCCGCCTTGTGTTTCATTGGCAGCGCCGCCAGCAGAAACCTGGTTTGGCGGGTCTGCTGGCAGCGCTGTCAGCGTCAGGTGGATGCCAGTTACGGGACTCGATTCCCGAAGTATTGCTCAAGAAAGCGAAACACTTGTCCGGTCCGATGTGGTCGGGCTCGATCTTGCATAAGTCGCCTTGTGTTTCATTGGCAGCGCCGCCAGCAGAAGCCTGGTGTGGCGGGTCTGCTGGCTGCGCTGCCAGCGTCAGGTGGATGCCAGTTACGGGACTCGATTCCCGAAGTATTGCTCAAGAAAGCGAAACACTTGTCCGGTACGATGTGGTCGGGCTCGATCTTGCATAAGCCGCCTTGTGTTTCATTGGCAGCGCCGCCAGCAGAAGCCTGGAGTGGCGGGTCTGCTGGCAGCGCTGCCAGCGTCAGGTGGATGCCAGTTACGGGACTCGATTCCCGAAGTATTGCTCAAGAAAGCGAAACACTTGTCCGGTCCGATGTGGTCGGGCTCCATCTTGCATAAGCCGCCTTGTGTTTCATTGGCAGCGCCGCCAGCAGAAGCCTGGAGTGGCGGGTCTGCTGGCAGCACTGGCAGCGTCAGGTGGATGCCAGTTGCGTGACTCGATTCCCGAAGTATTGCTCAAGAAAGCGAAACACTTGTCCGGTCCGATGTGGTCGGGCTCCATCTTGCATAAGCCGCCTTGTGTTTCATTGGCAGCACCGCCAGCAGAAGCCTGGATTGGCGGGTCTGCTGGCAGCGCTGCCAGCGTCAGGTGGATGCCAGTTGTGGGACTCGATTCCCGAAGTATTGCTCAAGAAAGCGAAACACTTGTCCGCTCCGATGTGGTTGGGCTCCATCTTGCATAAGTCTCCTTGTGTATCATTGGCAGCGCCGCCAGCCGAAGCCTGGAGTGGCGGGTCTGCTGGCAGCGCTGCCAGCGTCAGGTGGATGCCAGTTGCGGAACTCGTTTCCCGAAGTATTGCTCAAGAAAGCGAAACACTTGTCCGGTCCGATGTGGTCGGGCTCCATCTTGCATATGCCGCCTTGTGTTTCATTGGCAGCGCCGCGAGCAGAAGCCTGGAGTGGCGGGTCTCCTGGCAGCGCTGCCAGCGTCAGGTGGATGCCAGTTGCGGGACTCGATTCCCGAAGTATTGCTCAAGAAAGCGAAACACTTGTCCGGTCCGATGTCGTCGGGATCCATCTTGCATAAGCCGCCTTGTGTTTCATTGGCAGCGCCGCCAGCAGAAGCCTGGAGTGGCGGGTCTGCTGGCAGCGCTGCCAGCGTCAGGTGGATGCCAGTTGCGGGACTCGATTCCCAAGTATTACTCAAGAAAGCGATATACTTGTCCGGTCCGATGTGGTCGGGCTTCATCTTGCATAAGCCGACTTGTGTTTCATTGGCAGCTCCGCCAGCAGGGTCCTGGAGTGGCGGGTCTGCTGGCAGCGCGGCCAGCGTCAGGTGGATGCCAGTTGTGGGACTCGATTCCCGAAGTATTGCTCACGAAAGCGAATCACTTGTCCGATCCGATGTGATCGGGCTCCATCTTGCACAAGTCGCCTTGTGTTTCATTGGCAGCGCCGCCAGCAGAAGCCTGGAGTGGCGGGACTGCTGGCAGCGCTGCCAGCGTCAGGTGGATGCCAGGTGCGGGACTCGATTCCCAAAGTATTGCTCAAGAAAGCGAAACACCATGTCCGGTCCGATGTGGTCGGGCTCCATCTTGCATAAGCCGCCTTGTGTTTCATTGGCAGCGCCGCCAGCAGAAGCCTGGTGTGGCGGGTCTGCTGGCAGCGCTGCCAGCGTCAGGTGGATGCCAGTTACGGGACTCGATTCCCGAAGTATTGCTCAAGAAAGCGAAACACTTGTCCGGTACGATGTGGTCGGGCTCGATCTTGCATAAGCCGCCTTGTGTTTCATTGGCAGCGCCGCCAGCAGAAGCCTGGTGTGGCGGGTCTGCTGGCAGCGCTGCCAGCGTCAGGTGGATGCCAGTTACGGGACTGGATTCCCGAAGTATTGCTCAAGAAAGCGAAACACTTGTCCGGTCCGATGTGGTCGGGCTCGATCTTGTAAAAGCCGCCTTGTGTTTCATTGGCAGCGCCGCCAGCAGAAACCTGGTTTGGCGGGTCTGCTGGCAGCGCTGCCAGCGTCAGGTGGATGCCAGTTACGGGACTCGATTCCCGAAGTATTGCTCAAGAAAGCGAAACACTTGTCCGGTCCGATGTGGTCGGGCTCGATCTTGCATAAGTCGCCTTGTGTTTCATTGGCAGCGCCGCCAGCAGAAGCCTGGTGTGGCGGGTCTGCTGGCTGCGCTGCCAGCGTCAGGTGGATGCCAGTTACGGGACTCGATTCCCGAAGTATTGCTCAAGAAAGCGAAACACTTGTCCGGTACGATGTGGTCGGGCTCGATCTTGCATAAGCCGCCTTGTGTTTCATTGGCAGCGCCGCCAGCAGAAGCCTGGAGTGGCGGGTCTGCTGGCAGCGCTGCCAGCGTCAGGTGGATGCCAGTTACGGGACTCGATTCCCGAAGTATTGCTCAAGAAAGCGAAACACTTGTCCGGTCCGATGTGGTCGGGCTCCATCTTGCATAAGCCGCCTTGTGTTTCATTGGCAGCGCCGCCAGCAGAAGCCTGGAGTGGCGGGTCTGCTGGCAGCACTGGCAGCGTCAGGTGGATGCCAGGTGCGGGACTCGATTCCCGAAGTATTGCTCTAGAAAGCGAAGACTTGTCCGGTCAGATGTCGTCAGGCTCCATCTTGCATTAGCCGCCTTGTGTTTCAATGGCAGCACCCCAGCCGAAGCCTGGAGTGGCGGGACAGCTGGGTGCGCTGCCAGCGTCAGGTGGATGCCAGTTGCGGGACTCGATTCCCGAAGTATTGCTCAAGAAAGCGAAACACTTGTCCGGTCCGATGTGGTCGGGCTCCATCTTGCATAAGCCGCCTTGTGTTTCATTGGCAGCACCGCTAGCAGAAGCCTGGATTGGCGGGTCTGCTGGCAGCGCTGCCAGCGTCAGGTGGATGCCAGTTGCGGAACTCGTTTCCCGAAGTATTGCTCAAGAAAGCGAAACACTTGTCCGGTCCGATGTGGTCGGGCTCCATCTTGCATATGCCGCCTTGTGTTTCATTGGCAGCGCCGCGAGCAGAAGCCTGGAGTGGCGGGTCTCCTGGCAGCGCTGCCAGCGTCAGGTGGATGCCAGTTGCGGGACTCGATTCCCGAAGTATTGCTCAAGAAAGCGAAACACTTGTCCGGTCCGATGTCGTCGGGATCCATCTTGCATAAGCCGCCTTGTGTTTCATTGGCAGCGCCGCCAGCAGAAGCCTGGAGTGGCGGGTCTGCTGGCAGCGCTGCCAGCGTCAGGTGGATGCCAGTTGCGGGACTCGATTCCCAAGTATTACTCAAGAAAGCGATATACTTGTCCGGTCCGTTGTGGTCGGGCTTCATCTTGCATAAGCCGACTTGTGTTTCATTGGCAGCTCCGCCAGCAGGGTCCTGGAGTGGCGGGTCTGCTGGCAGCGCTGCCAGCGTCAGGTGGATGCCAGTTGTGGGACTCGATTCCCGAAGTATTGCTCACGAAACCGAAACACTTGTCCGCTCCGATGTGATCGGGCTCCATCTTGCACAAGTCGCCTTGTGTTTCATTGGCAGCGCCGCCAGCAGATGCCTGGAGTGGCGGGACTGCTGGCAGCGCTGCCAGCGTCAGGTGGATGCCAGGTGCGGGACTCGATTCCCAAAGTATTGCTCAAGAAAGCGAAACACCATGTCCGGTCCGATGTGGTCGGGCTCCATCTTGCATTAGCCGCCTTGTGTTTCATTGGCAGCGCCGCCAGCAGAAGCCTGGTGTGGCGGGTCTGCTGGCAGCGCTGCCAGCGTCAGGTGGATGCCAGTTACGGGACTCGATTCCCGAAGTATTGCTCGAGAAAGCGAAACACTTGTCCGGTCCGATGTGGTCGGGCTCGATCTTGCATAAGCCGCCTTGTGTTTCATTGGCAGCGCCGCCAGCAGAAGCCTGGTGTGGCGGGTCTGCTGGCAGCGCTGCCAGCGTCAGGTGGATGCCAGTTACGGGACGGGAGTCCCGAAGTATTGCTCAAGAAAGCGAAACACTTGTCCGGTCCGATGTGGTCGGGCTCGATCTTGCATAAGCCGCCTTGTGTTTCATTGGCAGCGCCGCCAGCAGAAACCTGGTGTGGCGGGTCTGCTGGCAGCGCTGCCAGCGTCAGGTGGATGCCAGTTACGGGACTCGATTCCCGAAGTATTGCTCAAGAAAGCGAAACACTTGTCCGGTCCGATGTGGTCGGGCTCGATCTTGCATAAGTCGCCTTGTGTTTCATTGGCAGCGCCGCCAGCAGAAGCCTGGTGTGGCGGGTCTGCTGGCAGCGCTGCCAGCGTCAGGTGGATGCCAGTTACGGGACTCGATTCCCGAAGTATTGCTCAAGAAAGCGAAACACTTGTCCGGTCCGATGTGGTCGGGCTCGATCTTGCATAAGCCGCCTTGTGTTTCATTGGCAGCGCCGCCAGCAGAAGCCTGGAGTAGCGGGTCTGCTGGCAGCGCTGCCAGCGTCAGGTGGATGCCAGTTACGGGACTCGATTCCCGAAGTATTGCTCAAGAAAGCGAAACACTTGTCCGGTCCGATGTGGTCGGGCTCCATCTTGCATAAGCCGCCTTGTGTTTCATTGGCAGCGCCGCCAGCAGAAGCCTGGTGTGGCGGGTCTGCTGGCAGCGCTGACAGCGTCAGGTGGATTCCAGTTGCGGGACTCGATTCCCGAAGTATTGCTCAAGAAAGCGAAACACTAGTCCGCTCCGATGTGGTCGGGCTCCATCTTGCGTAAGTCGCCTTGTGTTTCATTGGCAGCGCCGCCAGCAGAAGCCTGGAGTGGCGGGTCTGCTGGCAGCGCTGCCAGCGTCAGGAGGATGCCAAGTGCGAGAGGCCCCATTGAGCCCAATGTATTGTATCGGGCGTCTCTGCCAGCAGAGATGCCGCGGCATCCCAGTGCGGCAGGGCCCTAACGGACGACTGCAGAGTTTTGCAGATGCAGGAGTATCACTAATACAATAAGGGACCTTTACATTATCTCTCATACGATTTCGGTGTATATGTGTTTGTTGGAGCCCAAGTACTTTCCTTGTCAGTGGTGGAATAGTTACTGAAGCACCTGCAAGTGTTGCCTTATGCGCGTTTGCCGCAGCCGTCATCTCTACAGAGTGAACGTCCGGCGGCGGCGCGTCACGGAGCTCGGCGCGCCTGTCAGAGCGGCAGAGGAGGCGTCGGCACGGCCGCACAAAGCCCTCTCGGCGGCTCAGCGCGCCATTCGGACGCCACGCCGCGCCGCGCGCGCCCTAATCCGGATCCACTAGGCCGGTCTGACGCCGCCCGCCGCCATTGGCTGCCGCGGCGCACGCTCCGGCGCAGCCCTTATTCGGTCACTTATCTGGCGTCGGCCACGCGTGGGTGGCCGCGTGCACCGGCGGGTCATCGTGCACGCCCCGGCGAGCCGCTGTCGGCGATCTTTTGTGCGCCCGTGACAGCCGGCTGCGGGGGCGGACCGCTCCCCGCCTATGCTCTCCTCATCGCTCCCGACAGCCCCGCTGGCGCAGTGGTGGAAACTGCGAGCTGGTAAACGCCTGCTCTGTGGTCGGCTCTGACTGAAGTAAACGTTGTAATGTTCCGCTAGTGTGGAAGTGAATTAACCTTATTTACAAATAATGATGGCTTGATTTGCTCAATTTCGGGATTGGCGATCTTCTTGGAATTGAAATTAATATTACAACAATATCGCAAATTTTGTTGTTATTTATTTGTCTTGATGACCGGTTGCAGAACACTGGGCTTCCATCTTCTAGTTACTTTCGATCCTGCAGTTTTTTATTCCATATCCACAGAATGTATGACATTAACTGCGAATGGGCAAAGCTGAAAACGTGTACTCAGTCGGGATTCGAACACGGGTCTCCTGCTTTCTAGTCAGTTGCACTGACCACTACACTAGTGGGGACATAGCGATCACCGCACCTGCAAGTACTACCTAAGCACACCTTCCGCCAGATACAAATTGCCAGCTCCACCCTGCCCACAGCCTCCAGAATCCTGGAGTGGCGGGTCTGCTGGCAGCGCTGCCAGCGTCAGGTGGATGCCAGTTGCGGGACTCGATTCCCGAAGTATTGCTCAAGAAACCAATACACTTATCCGGTCTGATGTGGTCGGGCTTCATCTTGCATAAGCCGCCTATTTTTCATTGGCAGCTCCGCCAGCAAAGTCCTGGAGTGGCGGGTCTGCTGGCAGCGCTGCCAGCGTCAGGTGGATGCCAGGTGCGGGACTCGATTCCCGAAGTATTGCTCTAGAAAGCGAAGACTTGTCCGGTCAGATGTCGTCAGGCTCCATCTTGCATTAGCCGCCTTGTCTTTCAATGGCAGCACCCCAGCCGAAGCCTGGAGTGGCGGGACAGCTGGGTGCGCTGCCAGCGTCAGGTGGATGCCAGTTGCGGGACTCGATTCCCGAAGTATTGCTCAAGAAAGCGAAACACTTGCCCGGTCCGATGTGGTCGGGTTCCATCTTGCAAAAGCCGCCTTGTGTTTCATTGGCAGCGCCGCCAGCAAAAGCCTGGAGTGGCGGGTCTGCTGGCAGCGCTGCCAGCGTCAGGTGGATGCCAGTTGAGGGACTCGATTCCCGAAGTATTGCTCAAGAAAGCGAAACACTTGTCCGCTCCGATGTGGTCGGGCTCCATCTTGCATAAGCCGCCTTGTGTTTCATTGGCAGTGCCGCCAGCAGAGGCCTGGAGTGGGGGGTCTGCTGGCAGCGCTGCCAGCGTCAGGTGGATGCCAGTTGCGGGACTCGATTCCCGAAGTATTGCTCAAGAAAGCGAAACACTTGTCCGCTCCGATGTGGTCGGGCTCCATCTTGCACTAGTCGCCTTGTGTTTCATTGGCAGAGCCGCCAGTAGAAGCCTAGAGTGGCGGGTCTGCTGGCAGCGCTGCCAGCATCAGGTGGATGCAAGTTGCAGGACTCGATTCCCGAAGTATTGCTCAAAAAAGCAAAACACTTGTCCGCTCCGATGTGGTCGGGCTCCATCTTGCATAAATCGCCTTGTGTTTCATTGACAGCGCCGCCAGCAGAAGCCTGGAGTGGCGGGTCTGCTGGTAGCACTGCCAGCGTCAGGTGGATGCCAGTTTTGGGACTCGATTCCCGAAGTATTGCTCAAGAATGCGAAACACTTGTCCGGTCCGATGTGGTCGGGCTCCATCTTGAATAAGCCGCCTTGTGTTTCATTGGCAGCACCGCCAGCAGAAGCCTGGAGTGGCGGGTCTGCTGGCAGCGCTGCCAGAGTCAGGTGGATGCAAGTTGCGGGACTCGATTCCCGAAGTATTGCTCAAGAAAGTGAAACACTTGTCCGCTTCGATGTGGTTGGGCTCCATCTTGCATAAGCCGCCTTGTGTTTCATTGGCAGCGCCGCCAGCAGAAGCCTGGAAGGCGGGTCTGCTGGCAGCGCTGCCAGTGTCAGGTGGATGCCAGTTGCGGGACTCGATTCCCGAAGTATTGCTCAAGAAAGTGAAAAACGTGTCCGCTCCGATGTGGTCGGGCTCCATCTTGCATAAGCCGCCTTGTGTTTCATTGGCATCGCTGCCAGCAGATGCCTGGAGTTGCCGGTCTGCTGGCAGCGCTGCCAGCGTCAGGTGGATGCCAGTTGCGGGACTCGATTCCCGAAGTATTGCTCAAGAAAGCGAAACACTTGTCCGGTCCGATGTGGTCGGGCTCCATCTTGCATAAGCCGCCTTGTGTTTCATTGGCAGCGCCGCCAGCAGAAGCCTGGAGTGGCGGGTCTGCTGACAGCGCTGCCAGCGTCAGGTGGATGCCAGTTGTGGGACTCGATTCCCGAAGTATTGCTCAAGAAAGCGAAACACTAGTCCGCTCCGATGTGGTCGGGCTCCATCTTGCGTAAGTCGCCTTGTGTTTCATTGGCAGCGCCGCCAGCAGAAGCCTGGAGTGGCGGGTCTGCTGGCAGCGCTGCCAGCGTCAGGAGGATGCCAAGTGCGAGAGGCCCCATTGAGCCCAATGTATTGTATCGGGCGTCTCTGCCAGCAGAGATGCCGCGGCATCCCAGTGCGGCAGGGCCCTAACGGACGACTGCAGAGTTTTGCAGATGCAGGAGTATCACTAATACAATAAGGGACCTTTACATTATCTCTCATACGATTTCGGTGTATATGTGTTTGTTGGAGCCCAAGTACTTTCCTTGTCAGTGGTGGAATAGTTACTGAAGCACCTGCAAGTGTTGCCTTATGCGCGTTTGCCGCAGCCGTCATCTCTACAGAGTGAACGTCCGGCGGCGGCGCGTCACGGAGCTCGGCGCGCCTGTCAGAGCGGCAGAGGAGGCGTCGGCGCGGCCGCACAAAGCCCTCTCAGCGGCTCAGCACGCCATTCGGACGCCACGCCGCGCCGCGCGCGCCCTAATCCGTATCCACTCGGCCGGCCGGACGCCGCCCGCCGCCATTGGCTGCCGCGGCGCACGCTCCGGCGCAGCCCTTATTCGGTCACTTATCTGGCGTCGGCCACGCGTGGGTGGCCGCGTGCACCGGCGGGTCATCGTGCACGCCCCGGCGAGCCGCTGTCGGCGATCTTTTGTGCGCCCGTGACAGCCGGCTGCGGGGGCGGACCGCTCCCCGCCTATGCTCTCCTCATCGCTCCCGACAGCCCCGCTGGCGCAGTGGTGGAAACTGCGAGCTGGTAAACGCCTGCTCTGTGGTCGGCTCTGACTGAAGTAAACGTTGTAATGTTCCGCTAGTGTGGAAGTGAATTAACCTTATTTACAAATAATGATGGCTTGATTTGCTCAATTTCGGGATTGGCGATCTTCTTGGAATTGAAATTAATATTACAACAATATCGCAAATTTTGTTGTTATTTATTTGTCTTGATGACCGGTTGCAGAACACTGGGCTTCCATCTTCTAGTTACTTTCGATCCTGCAGTTTTTTATTCCATATCCACAGAATGTATGACATTAACTGCGAATGGGCAAAGCTGAAAACGTGTACTCAGTCGGGATTCGAACACGGGTCTCCTGCTTTCTAGTCAGTTGCACTGACCACTACACTAGTGGGGACATAGCGATCACCGCACCTGCAAGTACTACCTAAGCACACCTTCCGCCAGATACAAATTGCCAGCTCCACCCTGCCCACAGCCTCCAGAATCCTGGAGTGGCGGGTCTGCTGGCAGCGCTGCCAGCGTCAGGTGGATGCCAGTTGCGGGACTCGATTCCCGAAGTATTGCTCAAGAAACCAATACACTTATCCGGTCTGATGTGGTCGGGCTTCATCTTGCATAAGCCGCCTATTTTTCATTGGCAGCTCCGCCAGCAAAGTCCTGGAGTGGCGGGTCTGCTGGCAGCGCTGCCAGCGTCAGGTGGATGCCAGGTGCGGGACTCGATTCCCGAAGTATTGCTCTAGAAAGCGAAGACTTGTCCGGTCAGATGTCGTCAGGCTCCATCTTGCATTAGCCGCCTTGTCTTTCAATGGCAGCACCCCAGCCGAAGCCTGGAGTGGCGGGACAGCTGGGTGCGCTGCCAGCGTCAGGTGGATGCCAGTTGCGGGACTCGATTCCCGAAGTATTGCTCAAGAAAGCGAAACACTTGCCCGGTCCGATGTGGTCGGGTTCCATCTTGCAAAAGCCGCCTTGTGTTTCATTGGCAGCGCCGCCAGCAAAAGCCTGGAGTGGCGGGTCTGCTGGCAGCGCTGCCAGCGTCAGGTGGATGCCAGTTGAGGGACTCGATTCCCGAAGTATTGCTCAAGAAAGCGAAACACTTGTCCGCTCCGATGTGGTCGGGCTCCATCTTGCATAAGCCGCCTTGTGTTTCATTGGCAGTGCCGCCAGCAGAGGCCTGGAGTGGGGGGTCTGCTGGCAGCGCTGCCAGCGTCAGGTGGATGCCAGTTGCGGGACTCGATTCCCGAAGTATTGCTCAAGAAAGCGAAACACTTGTCCGCTCCGATGTGGTCGGGCTCCATCTTGCACTAGTCGCCTTGTGTTTCATTGGCAGAGCCGCCAGTAGAAGCCTAGAGTGGCGGGTCTGCTGGCAGCGCTGCCAGCATCAGGTGGATGCAAGTTGCAGGACTCGATTCCCGAAGTATTGCTCAAAAAAGCAAAACACTTGTCCGCTCCGATGTGGTCGGGCTCCATCTTGCATAAATCGCCTTGTGTTTCATTGACAGCGCCGCCAGCAGAAGCCTGGAGTGGCGGGTCTGCTGGTAGCACTGCCAGCGTCAGGTGGATGCCAGTTTTGGGACTCGATTCCCGAAGTATTGCTCAAGAATGCGAAACACTTGTCCGGTCCGATGTGGTCGGGCTCCATCTTGAATAAGCCGCCTTGTGTTTCATTGGCAGCACCGCCAGCAGAAGCCTGGAGTGGCGGGTCTGCTGGCAGCGCTGCCAGAGTCAGGTGGATGCAAGTTGCGGGACTCGATTCCCGAAGTATTGCTCAAGAAAGTGAAACACTTGTCCGCTTCGATGTGGTTGGGCTCCATCTTGCATAAGCCGCCTTGTGTTTCATTGGCAGCGCCGCCAGCAGAAGCCTGGAAGGCGGGTCTGCTGGCAGCGCTGCCAGTGTCAGGTGGATGCCAGTTGCGGGACTCGATTCCCGAAGTATTGCTCAAGAAAGTGAAAAACGTGTCCGCTCCGATGTGGTCGGGCTCCATCTTGCATAAGCCGCCTTGTGTTTCATTGGCATCGCTGCCAGCAGATGCCTGGAGTTGCCGGTCTGCTGGCAGCGCTGCCAGCGTCAGGTGGATGCCAGTTGCGGGACTCGATTCCCGAAGTATTGCTCAAGAAAGCGAAACACTTGTCCGGTCCGATGTGGTCGGGCTCCATCTTGCATAAGCCGCCTTGTGTTTCATTGGCAGCGCCGCCAGCAGAAGCCTGGAGTGGCGGGTCTGCTGACAGCGCTGCCAGCGTCAGGTGGATGCCAGTTGTGGGACTCGATTCCCGAAGTATTGCTCAAGAAGGCGAAACACTTGTCCTCTCCGATGAGTTCGGGCTCCATCTTGCATAAGCCGCCTTGTGTTTCATTGGCAGTGCCCCCAGCAGAAGCCTGGAGTGGCGGCTCTGCTGGCAGCACTGGCAGCGTCAGGTGGATGCCAGTTGCGGGACTCGATTCCCGAAGTATTGCTCAAGAATGCGAAACACTTGTCCGGTCCGATGTGGTCGGGCTCCATCTTGCATAAGCCGCCTTGTGTTTCATTGGCAGCACCGCCAGCAGAAGCCTGGAGTGGCGGGTCTGCTGGCAGCGCTGCCAGCGTCAGGTGGATGCCAGTTGTGGGACTCGATTCCCGAAGTATTGCTCAAGAATGCGAAACACTTGTCCGCTCCGATGTGGTCGGGCTCCATCTTGCATAAGACACCTTGTGTTTCATTGGCAGCGCCGCCAGCCGAAGCCTGGAGTGGCGGGTCTGCTGGCAGCGCTGCCAGCGTCAGGTGGATGCCAGTTGCGGAACTCGTTTCCCGAAGTATTGCTCAAGAAAGCGAAACACTTGTCCGGTCCGATGTGGTCGGGCTCCATCTTATATATGCCGCCTTGTGTTTCATTGGCAGCCCCGCGAGCAGAAGCCTGGAGTGGCGGGTCTGCTGGCAGCGCTGCCAGCGTCAGGTGGATGCCAGTTGCGGGACTCGATTCCCGAAGTATTGCTCAAGAAAGCGAAACACTTGTCCGGTCCGATGTGGTCGGGCTCCATCTTGCATAATCCGCCTTGTGTTTCATTGGCAGCGCCGCCAGCAGAAGCCTGGAGTGGCGGGTCTGCTGGCAGCGCTGCCAGCGTCAGGTGGATGCCAGTTGCGGGACTCGATTCCCGAAGTATTGCTCAAGAAAGCGAAACACTTGTCCGCTCCGATGTGGTCGGGCTCCATCTTGCACTAGTCGCCTTGTGTTTCATTGGCAGAGCCGCCAGTAGAAGCCTAGAGTGGCGGGTCTGCTGGCAGCGCTGCCAGCATCAGGTGGATGCAAGTTGCAGGACTCGATTCCCGAAGTATTGCTCAAAAAAGCAAAACACTTGTCCGCTCCGATGTGGTCGGGCTCCATCTTGCATAAATCGCCTTGTGTTTCATTGGCAGCGCCGCCAGCAGAAGCCTGGAGTGGCGGGTCTGCTGGTAGCACTGCCAGCGTCAGGTGGATGCCAGTTTTGGGACTCGATTCCCGAAGTATTGCTCAAGAATGCGAAACACTTGTCCGGTCCGATGTGGTCGGGCTCCATCTTGAATAAGCCGCCTTGTGTTTCATTGGCAGCACCGCCAGCAGAAGCCTGGAGTGGCGGGTCTGCTGGCAGCGCTGCCAGAGTCAGGTGGATGCAAGTTGCGGGACTCGATTCCCGAAGTATTGCTCAAGAAAGTGAAACACTTGTCCGCTTCGATGTGGTTGGGCTCCATCTTGCATTAGCCGCCTTGTGTTTCATTGGCAGAGCCGCCAGCAGAAGCCTGGAAGGCGGGTCTGCTGGCAGCGCTGCCAGTGTCAGGTGGATGCCAGTTGCGGGACTCGATTCCCGAAGTATTGCTCAAGAAAGTGAAAAACGTGTCCGCTCCGATGTGGTCGGGCTCCATCTTGCATAAGCCGCCTTGTGTTTCATTGGCATCGCTGCCAGCAGATGCCTGGAGTTGCCGGTCTGCTGGCAGCGCTGCCAGCGTCAGGTGGATGCCAGTTGCGGGACTCGATTCCCGAAGTATTGCTCAAGAAAGCGAAACACTTGTCCGGTCCGATGTGGTCGGGCTCCATCTTGCATAAGCCGCCTTGTGTTTCATTGGCAGCGCCGCCAGCAGAAGCCTGGAGTGGCGGGTCTGCTGACAGCGCTGCCAGCGTCAGGTGGATGCCAGTTGTGGGACTCGATTCCCGAAGTATTGCTCAAGAAGGCGAAACACTTGTCCTCTCCGATGAGTTCGGGCTCCATCTTGCATAAGCCGCCTTGTGTTTCATTGGCAGTGCCCCCAGCAGAAGCCTGGAGTGGCGGCTCTGCTGGCAGCACTGCCAGCGTCAGGTGGATGCCAGTTGCGGGACTCGATTCCCGAAGTATTGCTCAAGAATGCGAAACACTTGTCCGGTCCGATGTGGTCGGGCTCCATCTTGCATAAGCCGCCTTGTGTTTCATTGGCAGCACCGCCAGCAGAAGCCTGGAGTGGCGGGTCTGCTGGCAGCGCTGCCAGCGTCAGGTGGATGCCAGTTGTGGGACTCGATTCCCGAAGTATTGCTCAAGAATGCGAAACACTTGTCCGCTCCGATTTGGTCGGGCTCCATCTTGCATAAGACACCTTGTGTTTCTTTGGCAGCGCCGCCAGCCGAAGCCTGGAGTGGCGGGTCTGCTGGCAGCGCTGCCAGCGTCAGGTGGATGCCAGTTGCGGAACTCGTTTCCCGAAGTATTGCTCAAGAAAGCGAAACACTTGTCCGGTCCGATGTGGTCGGGCTCCATCTTATATATGCCGCCTTGTGTTTCATTGGCAGCCACGCGAGCAGAAGCCTGGAGTGGCGGGTCTGCTGGCAGCGCTGCCAGCGTCAGGTGGATGCCAGTTGCGGGACTCGATTCCCGAAGTATTGCTCAAGAAAGCGAAACACTTGTCCGGTCCGATGTGGTCGGGCTCCATCTTGCATAATCCGCCTTGTGTTTCATTGGCAGCGCCGCCAGCAGAAGCCTGGAGTGGCGGGTCTGCTGACAGCGCTGCCAGCGTCAGGTGGATGCCAGTTGCGGGACTCGATTCCCGAAGTATTGCTCAAGAAAGCGAAACACTTGTCCGGTCCGATGTAGTCGGGCTCCATCTTGCATAAGCCGCCTTGTGTTTCATTGGCAGTGCCGCCAGCAGAAGCCTGGAGTGGCGGGTCTGCTGGCAGCGCTGCCAGCGTCAGGTGGATGCCAGTTGCGGGACTCGATTCCCGAAGTATTGCTCAAGAAAGCGAAACACTTGTCCGCTCCGATGTGGTCGGGCTCCATCTTGCACTAGTCGCCTTGTGTTTCATTGGCAGAGCCGCCAGTAGAAGCCTAGAGTGGCGGGTCTGCTGGCAGCGCTGCCAGCATCAGGTGGATGCAAGTTGCGGGACTCGATTCCCGAAGTATTGCTCAAGAAAGTGAAACACTTGTCCGCTTCGATGTGGTTGGGCTCCATCTTGCATAAGCCGCCTTGTGTTTCATTGGCAGCGCCGCCAGCAGAAGCCTGGAAGGCGGGTCTGCTGGCAGCGCTGCCAGTGTCAGGTGGATGCCAGTTGCGGGACTCGATTCCCGAAGTATTGCTCAAGAAAGTGAAAAACGTGTCCGCTCCGATGTGGTCGGGCTCCATCTTGCATAAGCCGCCTTGTGTTTCATTGGCATCGCTGCCAGCAGATGCCTGGAGTTGCCGGTCTGCTGGCAGCGCTGCCAGCGTCAGGTGGATGCCAGTTGCGGGACTCGATTCCCGAAGTATTGCTCAAGAAAGCGAAACACTTGTCCGGTCCGATGTGGTCGGGCTCCATCTTGCATAAGCCGCCTTGTGTTTCATTGGCAGCGCCGCCAGCAGAAGCCTGGAGTGGCGGGTCTGCTGACAGCGCTGCCAGCGTCAGGTGGATGCCAGTTGTGGGACTCGATTCCCGAAGTATTGCTCAAGAAGGCGAAACACTTGTCCTCTCCGATGAGTTCGGGCTCCATCTTGCATAAGCCGCCTTGTGTTTCATTGGCAGTGCCCCCAGCAGAAGCCTGGAGTGGCGGCTCTGCTGGCAGCACTGGCAGCGTCAGGTAGATGCCAGTTGCGGGACTCGATTCCCGAAGTATTGCTCAAGAATGCGAAACACTTGTCCGGTCCGATGTGGTCGGGCTCCATCTTGCATAAGCCGCCTTGTGTTTCATTGGCAGCACCGCCAGCAGAAGCCTGGAGTGGCGGGTCTGCTGGCAGCGCTGCCAGCGTCAGGTGGATGCCAGTTGTGGGACTCGATTCCCGAAGTATTGCTCAAGAATGCGAAACACTTGTCCGCTCCGATGTGGTCGGGCTCCATCCTGCATAAGACACCTTGTGTTTCATTGGCAGCGCCGCCAGCCGAAGCCTGGAGTGGCGGGTCTGCTGGCAGCGCTGCCAGCGTCAGGTGGATGCCAGTTGCGGAACTCGTTTCCCGAAGTATTGCTCAAGAAAGCGAAACACTTGTCCGGTCCGATGTGGTCGGGCTCCATCTTATATATGCCGCCTTGTGTTTCATTGGCAGCCCCGCGAGCAGAAGCCTGGAGTGGCGGGTCTGCTGGCAGCGCTGCCAGCGTCAGGTGGATGCCAGTTGCGGGACTCGATTCCCGAAGTATTGCTCAAGAAAGCGAAACACTTGTCCGGTCCGATGTGGTCGGGCTCCATCTTGCATAATCCGCCTTGTGTTTCATTGGCAGCGCCGCCAGCAGAAGCCTGGAGTGGCGGGTCTGCTGACAGCGCTGCCAGCGTCAGGTGGATGCCAGTTGCGGGACTCGATTCCCGAAGTATTGCTCAAGAAAGCGAAACACTTGTCCGGTCCGATGTAGTCGGGCTCCATCTTGCATAAGCCGCCTTGTGTTTCATTGGCAGTGCCGCCAGCAGAAGCCTGGAGTGGCGGGTCTGCTGGCAGCGCTGCCAGCGTCAGGTGGATTCCAGTTGCGGGACTCGATTCCCGAAGTATTGATCAAGAAAGCGAAACACTTGTCCGGTCCGATGTGGTCGGGCTCCATCTTGCATAATCCGCCTTGTGTTTCATTGGCAGCACCGCCAGCAGAAGCCTGGAGTGGCGGGTCTGCTGACAGCGCTGCCAGCGTCAGGTGGATGCCAGTTGTGGGACTCGATTCCCGAAGTATTGCTCAAGAAGGCGAAGCACTTGTCCTCTCCGATGTGTTCGGGCTCCATCTTGCATAAGCCGCCTTGTGTTTCATTGGCAGCGCCGCCAGCAGAAGCCTGGAGTGGCGGGTCTTCTGGCAGCGCTGCCAGCGTCAGGTGGATGCCAGTTGCTGGACTCGATTCCCAAGTATTACTCAAGAAAGCGAAACACTTGTCCGGTCCGATGTGGTCGGGCTTCATCTTGCATAAGCCGCCTTGTGTTTCATTGGCAGCTCCGCCAGCAGAGTCCTGGAGTGGCGGGTCTGCTGGCAGCGCTGCCAGTGTCAGGTGGATGCCAGTTGCGGGACTCGATTCCCGAAGTATTGCTCACGAAAGCGAAACACTTGTCCGCTCCGATGTGATCGGGCTCCATCTTGCACAAGTCGCCTTGTGTTTCATTGGCAGCGCCGCCAGCTGAAGCCTGGAGTGGCGGGTCTGCTGGAAGCGCTGCCAGCGTCAGGTGGATGCCAGGTGCGGGACTCGATTCCCAAAGTATTGCTCAAGAAAGCGAAACACTTGTCCGGTCCGATGTGGTCGGGCTCCATCTTGCATAAGCCGCCTTGTGTTTCATTGGCAGCGCTGCCAGCAGAAGCCTGGAGTAGCGGGTCTGCTGGCAGCGCTGCCAGCGTCAGGTGGATTCCAGTTGCGGGACTCGATTCCCGAAGTATTGTTCAAGAAAGCGAAACACTAGTCCGCTCCGATGTGGTCGGGCTCCATCTTGCATAAGTCGCCTTGTGTTTCATTGGCAGCGCCGCCAGCAGAAGCCTGGAGTGGCGGGTCTGCTTGCAGCGCTGCCAGCGTCAGGAGGATGCCAGGTGCGAGAGGCCCCATTGAGCCCAATGTATTGTATCGGGCGTCTCTGCCAGCAGAGATGCCGCGGCATCCCAGTGCGGCAGGGCTCTAACGGACGACTGCAGAGTTTTGCAGATGCAGGAGTATCACTAATACAATAAGGGACCTTACATTATCTCTCATACGATTTCGGTGTATATGTGTTTGATGGAGCCCAAGTACTTTCCTTGTCAGTGGTGGAATAGTTACTGAAGCACCTGCAAGTGTTGCCTTATGCGCGTTTGCCACAGCCGTCATCTCTACAGAGTGAACGTCCGGCGGCGGCGCGTCACGGAGCTCGGCGCGCCTGTCAGAGCGGCAGAGGAGGCGTCGGCGCGGCCGCACAAAGCCCTCTCAGCGGCTCAGCACGCCATTCGGACGCCACGCCGCGCCGCGCGCGCCCTAATCCGTATCCACTCGGCCGGCCGGACGCCGCCCGCCGCCATTGGCTGCCGCGGCGCACGCTCCGGCGCAGCCCTTATTCGGTCACTTATCTGGCGTCGGCCACGCGTGCTTGGCCGCGTGCACCGGCGGGTCATCGTGCACGCCCCGGCGAGCCGCTGTCGGCGATCTTTTGTGCGCCCGTGACAGCCGGCTGCGGGGGCGGACCGCTCCCCGCCTATGCTCTCCTCATCGCTCCCGACAGCCCCGCTGGCGCAGTGGTGGAAACTGCGAGCTGGTAAACGCCTGCTCTGTGGTCAGCTCTTCCGACGAACTGGATTAGTTCAGCTGCTAACTGGGTGCAACTGACGTCATTGCAGTTGTTACATCGGGTGATTATTAGACTCTCACTAACTGAACCACTGCTACTGTAATAAGTCGGCTCTGACTGAAGTAAACGTTGTAATGTTCCGCTAGTGTGGAAGTGAATTAACCTTATTTACAAATAATGATGGCTTGATTTGCTCAATTTCGGGATTGGCGATCTTCTTGGAATTGAAATTAATATTACAACAATATCGCAAATTTTGTTGTTATTTATTTGTCTTGATGACCGGTTTCAGAACACTGGGCTTCCATCTTCTAGTTACTTTCGATCCTGCAATTTTTTATTCCATATCCACTGAATATATGACATTAACTGCGAATGGGCAAAGCTGAAAACGTGTACCCAGTCGGGATTCGAACACGGGTCTCCTGCTTTCTAGGCAGTTGCGCTGACCACTACACTAGTGGGGACATAGCGATCACCGCACCTGCAAGTACTACCTAAGCACACCTTCCGCCAGATACAAATTGCCAGCTCCACCCTGCCCACAGCCTCCAGAAGCCTGGAGTGGCGGGTCTGCTGGCAGCGCTGCCAGCGTCAGGTGGATGCCAGTTGCGGGACTCGATTCCCAAAGTATTGCTCAAGAAAGCGATACACTTGTCCGGTCTGATGTGGTCGGGCTTCATCTTGCATAAGCCGCCTTTTTTTCATTGGCAGCTCCGCCAGCAAAGTCCTGGAGTGGCGGGTCTGCTGGCAGCGCTGCCAGCGTCAGGTGGATGCCAGGTGCGGGACTCGATTCCCGAAGTATTGCTCAAGAAAGCGAAACACTTGTCCGGTCCGATGTGGTCGGGCTCCATCTTGCATAATCCGCCTTGTGTTTCATTGGAAGCGCCGCCAGCAGAAGCCTGGAGTGGCGGGTCTGCTGACAGCGCTGCCAGCGTCAGGTGGATGCCAGTTGTGGGACTCGATTCCCGAAGTATTGCTCAAGAAGGCGAAACACTTGTCCTCTCCGATGTGTTCGGGCTCCATCTTGCATAAGCCGCCTTGTGTTTCATTGGCAGTGCCGCCAGCAGAAGCCTGGAGTGGCGGGTCTGCTGGCAGCACTGGCAGCGTCAGGTGGATGCCATTTGCGGGACTCGATTCCCGAAGTATTGCTCAAGAATGCGAAACACTTGTCCGGTCCGATGTGGTCGGGCTCCATCTTGCATAAGCCGCCTTGTGTTTCATTGGCAGCACCGCCAGCAGAAGCCTGGAGTGGCGGGTCTGCTGGCAGCGCTGCCAGCGTCAGGTGGATGCCAGTTGTGGGACTCGATTCCCGAAGTATTGCTCAAGAAAGCGAAACACTTGTCCGCTCCGATGTGGTCGGGCTCCATCTTGCATAAGTCTCCTTGTGTTTCATTGGCAGCGCCGCCAGCCTAGGCCTGGAGTGGCGGGTCTGCTGGCAGCGCTGCCAGCGTCAGGTGGATGCCAGTTGCGGAACTCGTTTCCCGAAGTATTGCTCAAGAAAGCGAAACACTTGTCCGGTCCGATGTGGTCGGGCTCCATCTTGCATATGCCGCCTTGTGTTTCATTGGCAGCGACGCGAGCAGAAGCCTGGAGTGGCGGGTCTGCTGGCAGCGTTGCCAGCGTCAGGTGGATGCCAGTTGCGGGACTCGATTCCCGAAGTATTGCTCAAGAAAGCGAAACACTTGTCCGGTCCGATGTCGTCGGGCTCCATCTTGCATAAGCCGCCTTGTGTTTCATTGGCAGCGCCGCCAGCAGAAGCCTGGAGTGGCGGGTCTGCTGGCAGCGCTGCCAGCGTCAGGTGGATGCCAGTTGCGGGACTCGATTCCCAAGTATTACTCAAGAAAGCGAAACACTTGTCCGGTCCGATGTGGTCGGGCTCCATCTTGCATAAGCTGCCTCGTGTTTCATTGGCAGCTCCGCCAGCAGAGTCCTGGAGTGGCGGGTCTGCTGGCAGCGCTGCCAGCGTCAGGTGGATGCCAGTTGTGGGACTCGATTCCCGAAGTATTGCTCACGAAAGCGAAACACTTGTCCGCTCCGATGTGATCGGGCTCCATCTTGCACAAGTCGCCTTGTGTTTCATTGGCAGCGCCGCCAGCAGAAGCCTGGAGTGGCGGGTCTGCTGGAAGCGCTGCCAGCGTCAGGTGGATGCCAGGTGCGGGACTCGATTCCCGAAGTATTGCTCAAGAAAGCGAAACACTTGTCCGGTCCGATGTGGTCGGGCTCCATCTTGCATAAGCCGCCTTGTGTTTCATTGGCAGCGCCGCCAGCAGAAGCCTGGTGTGGCGGGTCTGCTGGCAGCGCTGCCAGCGTCAGGTGGATTCCAGTTGCGGGACTCGATTCCCGAAGTATTGCTCAAGAAAGCGAAACACTAGTCCGCTCCGATGTGGTCGGGCTCCATCTTGCATAAGTCGCCTTGTGTTTCATTGGCAGCGCCGCCAGCAGAAGCCTGGAGTAACGGGTCTGCTGGCAGCGCTGCCAGCGTCAGGAGGATGCCAGGTGCGAGAGGCCCCATTGAGCCCAATGTATTGTATCGGGCGTCTCTGCCAGCAGAGATGCCGCGGCATCCCAGTGCGGCAGGGCCCTAACGGACGACTGCAGAGTTTTGCAGATGCAGGAGTATCACTAATACAATAAGGGACCTTACATTATCTCTCATACGATTTCGGTGTATATGTGTTTGTTGGAGCCCAAGTACTTTCCTTGTCAGTGGTGGAATAGTTACTGAAGCACCTGCAAGTGTTGCGTTATGCGCGTTTGCCACAGCCGTCATCTCTACAGAGTGAACGTCCGGCGGCGGCGCGTCACGGAGCTCGGCGCGCCTGTCAGAGCGGCAGAGGAGGCGTCGGCGCGGCCGCACAAAGCCCTCTCGGCGGCTCAGCGCGCCATTCGGACGCCACGCCGCGCCGCGCGCGCCCTAATCCGGATCCACTCGGCCGGCCGGACGCCACCCGCCGCCATTGGCTGCCGCGGCGCACGCTCCGGCGCAGCCCTTATTTGGTCACTTATCTGGCGTCGGCCACGCGTGGGTGGCCGCGTGCACCGGCGGGTCATCGTGCACGCCCCGGCGAGCCGCTGTCGGCGATCTTTTGTGCGCCCGTGACAGCCGGCTGCGGGGGCGGACCGCTCCCCGCCTATGCTCTCCTCATCGCTCCCGACAGCCCCGCTGGCACAGTGGAGGAAACTGCGAGCTGGTAAACGCCTGCTCTTTGGTCAGCTCTTCCGACGAACTGGATTAGTTCAGCTGCTAACTGGGTGCAACTGACGTCATTGCAGTTGTTACATCGGGTGATTATTAGACTCTCACTAACTGAACCACTGCTACTGTAATAAGTCGGCTCTGACTGAAGTAAACGTTGTAATGTTCCGCTAGTGTGGAAGTGAATTAACCTTATTTACAAATAATGATGGCTTGATTTGCTCAATTTCGGGATTGGCGATCTTCTTGGAATTGAAATTAATATTACAACAATATCGCAAATTTTGTTGTTTTTTATTTGTCTTGATGACCGGTTTCAGAACACTGGGCTTCCATCTTCTAGTTACTTTCGATCCTGCAATTTTTTATTCCATATCCACTGAATATATGACATTAACTGCGAATGGGCAAAGCTGAAAACGTGTACCCAGTCGGGATTCGAACACGGGTCTCCTGCTTTCTAGGCAGTTGCGCTGACCACTACACTAGTGGGGACATAGCGATCACCGCACCTGCAAGTACTACCTAAGCACACCTTCCGCCAGATACAAATTGCCAGCTCCACCCTGCCCACAGCCTCCAGAAGCCTGGAGTGGCGGGTCTGCTGGCAGCGCTGCCAGCGTCAGGTGGATGCCAGTTGCGGGACTCGATTCCCAAAGTATTGCTCAAGAAAGCGATACACTTGTCCGGTCTGATGTGGTCGGGCTTCATCTTGCATAAGCCGCCTTTTTTTCATTGGCAGCTCCGCCAGCAAAGTCCTGGAGTGGCGGGTCTGCTGGCAGCGCTGCCAGCGTCAGGTGGATGCCAGGTGCGGGACTCGATTCCCGAAGTATTGCTCAAGAAAGCGAAACACTTGTCCGGTCCGATGTGGTCGGGCTCCATCTTGCATAATCCGCCTTGTGTTTCATTGGAAGCGCCGCCAGCAGAAGCCTGGAGTGGCGGGTCTGCTGACAGCGCTGCCAGCGTCAGGTGGATGCCAGTTGTGGGACTCGATTCCCGAAGTATTGCTCAAGAAGGCGAAACACTTGTCCTCTCCGATGTGTTCGGGCTCCATCTTGCATAAGCCGCCTTGTGTTTCATTGGCAGTGCCGCCAGCAGAAGCCTGGAGTGGCGGGTCTGCTGGCAGCACTGGCAGCGTCAGGTGGATGCCATTTGCGGGACTCGATTCCCGAAGTATTGCTCAAGAATGCGAAACACTTGTCCGGTCCGATGTGGTCGGGCTCCATCTTGCATAAGCCGCCTTGTGTTTCATTGGCAGCACCGCCAGCAGAAGCCTGGAGTGGCGGGTCTGCTGGCAGCGCTGCCAGCGTCAGGTGGATGCCAGTTGTGGGACTCGATTCCCGAAGTATTGCTCAAGAAAGCGAAACACTTGTCCGCTCCGATGTGGTCGGGCTCCATCTTGCATAAGTCTCCTTGTGTTTCATTGGCAGCGCCGCCAGCCTAGGCCTGGAGTGGCGGGTCTGCTGGCAGCGCTGCCAGCGTCAGGTGGATGCCAGTTGCGGAACTCGTTTCCCGAAGTATTGCTCAAGAAAGCGAAACACTTGTCCGGTCCGATGTGGTCGGGCTCCATCTTGCATATGCCGCCTTGTGTTTCATTGGCAGCGACGCGAGCAGAAGCCTGGAGTGGCGGGTCTGCTGGCAGCGTTGCCAGCGTCAGGTGGATGCCAGTTGCGGGACTCGATTCCCGAAGTATTGCTCAAGAAAGCGAAACACTTGTCCGGTCCGATGTCGTCGGGCTCCATCTTGCATAAGCCGCCTTGTGTTTCATTGGCAGCGCCGCCAGCAGAAGCCTGGAGTGGCGGGTCTGCTGGCAGCGCTGCCAGCGTCAGGTGGATGCCAGTTGCGGGACTCGATTCCCAAGTATTACTCAAGAAAGCGAAACACTTGTCCGGTCCGATGTGGTCGGGCTCCATCTTGCATAAGCTGCCTCGTGTTTCATTGGCAGCTCCGCCAGCAGAGTCCTGGAGTGGCGGGTCTGCTGGCAGCGCTGCCAGCGTCAGGTGGATGCCAGTTGTGGGACTCGATTCCCGAAGTATTGCTCACGAAAGCGAAACACTTGTCCGCTCCGATGTGATCGGGCTCCATCTTGCACAAGTCGCCTTGTGTTTCATTGGCAGCGCCGCCAGCAGAAGCCTGGAGTGGCGGGTCTGCTGGAAGCGCTGCCAGCGTCAGGTGGATGCCAGGTGCGGGACTCGATTCCCGAAGTATTGCTCAAGAAAGCGAAACACTTGTCCGGTCCGATGTGGTCGGGCTCCATCTTGCATAAGCCGCCTTGTGTTTCATTGGCAGCGCCGCCAGCAGAAGCCTGGTGTGGCGGGTCTGCTGGCAGCGCTGCCAGCGTCAGGTGGATTCCAGTTGCGGGACTCGATTCCCGAAGTATTGCTCAAGAAAGCGAAACACTAGTCCGCTCCGATGTGGTCGGGCTCCATCTTGCATAAGTCGCCTTGTGTTTCATTGGCAGCGCCGCCAGCAGAAGCCTGGAGTAACGGGTCTGCTGGCAGCGCTGCCAGCGTCAGGAGGATGCCAGGTGCGAGAGGCCCCATTGAGCCCAATGTATTGTATCGGGCGTCTCTGCCAGCAGAGATGCCGCGGCATCCCAGTGCGGCAGGGCCCTAACGGACGACTGCAGAGTTTTGCAGATGCAGGAGTATCACTAATACAATAAGGGACCTTACATTATCTCTCATACGATTTCGGTGTATATGTGTTTGTTGGAGCCCAAGTACTTTCCTTGTCAGTGGTGGAATAGTTACTGAAGCACCTGCAAGTGTTGCGTTATGCGCGTTTGCCACAGCCGTCATCTCTACAGAGTGAACGTCCGGCGGCGGCGCGTCACGGAGCTCGGCGCGCCTGTCAGAGCGGCAGAGGAGGCGTCGGCGCGGCCGCACAAAGCCCTCTCGGCGGCTCAGCGCGCCATTCGGACGCCACGCCGCGCCGCGCGCGCCCTAATCCGGATCCACTCGGCCGGCCGGACGCCACCCGCCGCCATTGGCTGCCGCGGCGCACGCTCCGGCGCAGCCCTTATTCGGTCACTTATCTGGCGTCGGCCACGCGTGGGTGGCCGCGTGCACCGGCGGGTCATCGTGCACGCCCCGGCGAGCCGCTGTCGGCGATCTTTTGTGCGCCCGTGACAGCCGGCTGCGGGGGCGGACCGCTCCCCGCCTATGCTCTCCTCATCGCTCCCGACAGCCCCGCTGGCACAGTGGAGGAAACTGCGAGCTGGTAAACGCCTGCTCTTTGGTCAGCTCTTCCGACGAACTGGATTAGTTCAGCTGCTAACTGGGTGCAACTGACGTCATTGCAGTTGTTACATCGGGTGATTATTAGACTCTCACTAACTGAACCACTGCTACTGTAATAAGTCGGCTCTGACTGAAGTAAACGTTGTAATGTTCCGCTAGTGTGGAAGTGAATTAACCTTATTTACAAATAATGATGGCTTGATTTGCTCAATTTCGGGATTGGCGATCTTCTTGGAATTGAAATTAATATTACAACAATATCGCAAATTTTGTTGTTTTTTATTTGTCTTGATGACCGGTTTCAGAACACTGGGCTTCCATCTTCTAGTTACTTTCGATCCTGCAGTTTTTTATTCCATATCCACAGAATGTATGACATTAACTGCGAATGGGCAAAGCTGAAAACGTGTACCCAGTCGGGATTCGAACACGGGTCTCCTGCTTTCTAGGCAGTTGCGCTGACCACTACACTAGTGGGGACATAGCGATCACCGCACCTGCAAGTACTACCTAAGCACACCTTCCGCCAGATACAAATTGCCAGCTCCACCCTGCCCACAGGACTCTAACATTCCCACACCTCCCTACTAACGAAAGGATCATTGCCCGTCACCGACATATATATATATGCGCCTTGGTTGCACAGTGGTAGAGTGCCAGAATACAAATCCAAAGGTCGCGGGTTCTATCCCCCACAGGTCCTGGGATTTTTATCTGTCACTTTCCATTTCTTCACATCTGCAGTATTGCTCATGTGAAAAATACCCAGTAGCACTCTGGTTCGGAACCCACGTTAACCTGTAGGTCCCCCTGTAACTGGCTGGGTAAGTCAGTTCGAAGGTTGGAGGAAGGCAACTTCATACCACCTCCAAACAGGACCATGCCTAGTAAAGCACTGTGGTGCTCAAACCAATCTTCGGATTGTTGACTGCTTTATATTACATGTGTATGTGTGTGTGTGTGATGTCTGTAGCGAAAGAACAGACGTCACTTCTGATGCTGCTGTTGTTATTCTCCCCTATTCACAGAATATATGACATCAACTGCGAATGGTGTAGTGGTCAGCGCAACTGCATAATAACCGACAGATCTGGTTGGAATCCCGGGTCGGTACACATAATCAGCTTTGCCCATTTTCAACTGATGTCAGCTGAGAATGTTTTGACTAAGATTTTTCTTTGTTTAGATTCTGTACTTATAAATTTGAACATTATGCAAGACAGCATTGTTTCTTATATACTCCGATAAATATAACATGATTATTAAAAAAAAGTGAGATGAACAGAGCGAGAAGGGAATGGAAAACTACTAACTCAAGGCAGGAATAAATAAATAAATACCCAGGCAACGCCGGGCTTTCAGCTAGTAATATAATAATGCAATACATGAATACAGTTAGATACATCATATTGTCCTATTTAAAAATTCGTGAGGGAGTAGAAGGAGCTGGTCATTAGAAAGACCATCAGGTTCCTCTTAAACTGATCTTTATTTAGAGCAAAAATTCTATGCTGCTGGTAAATTATTGAATATTTTTGTTCATGAGTAGGGGATCCCTTTTTGAACTAAAGTAAGTGCTTTTAAATACTTATGGAAAGCGTTTTCAGTTCCTTTTTTCCTGTTTTTCCCATAGTTGCTATATTATAATATTATAGTGTAAGTATTACAGTTATCTGTCTATGCAACTGATCTAATAATGAAATCTGTCAGGACCAACAACCACAACAAACACTTCATCCAAACACAAGAAAACTACAATATCCAGAAAGCCATAGACGAGAACAAACAAGTAATATATGAACAGACAAAAATTAATGAAAACTCACTGCTAAATCTAGTCACAGGCATGAGACAGTAATCAAAGAGAGAAAAGAATTGGCACACACACAGAAACGACAAATTTAATAATAATAATAATGAGTGAAAAAAATCACAACTGTCTCTCTTTCCCACAATCCCCGTCTCTAACTGTCTCTATCTCCATGTCCCTCTCCATCTCTCTGTCTCTAACTCTGTTCTATCTCTCTTCACAATCAGGATTCACAAAAAAAGAGAATACAATACATTAATAAATCAGTATCTGGTGCTGTCCTCTATGCAATCACATAACACACACACACACACACACACACACACACACACACACACACACACACAAACTGACACAAAGCAAAGATAGGACAAACACATACTGAACAGTTGGCAACACCAGCAAAAACAAAAAATACAAGACAAACAAAAATAGCATGTGCCTAGTGGCGCTAACTGTGAAGTAGTGGAACAACAAACACAGTAAAATGCACAGAACTGAAGCAGAACAGCTGGAAGGAACCAATGAGCACCAGATGTAAAGCTGTATCCATGAAATATTGTAAGTACAACAACCAGATATCAATACTATACCTAAATAACGCATCAGAACTGTTCATAACCTAAAAATACTGAGAAATGTAAATATCAAATATTGTAAAACATAATCATAAATATATACTAGCTTAAAATCGCGGCTACGCTCGCGTGTTGGTTGATCATGATAGATAATGCGCGAAACGTCAAATCGATTTTCTTAAGAGATGTATTGAAAGAAATTTCTTTTTTACTGCTTTATTTATTTATTCTTATATTTCGTTATTCGTATGCTTATCCTTACAGAGAAAGAGCTGAAGACATTGTAGCACGCATAGACCAAAGATATGGTATGTGGCATCACGTTTCGCTGTATGTAACCTCCTTGCTATAGAGTCGCAAACGTCATCGCTGGCCTTCATTTTTTTTTTTATGATATGACGACTTTAACCACCATATCTTCCACCTCTTTATAGCTATCGGCACGGAACTGCTATGGTGTACAACGGGAGACTTCGGACAACAATTACACACAGACCATTCGTTTGCGTTCTTAGTTTTCGCTGCAGAGCGAAATATTAACACACACATACACACACACACACACGTAGAATTTTATATACACCGATAACTTTCCATCACAATATAATCCACTCTTTTATCATTATCAACCCTAAAGCAACAATGCAGCCAATATAACCATTTTCAAAGAGTAAATACAACATTCAAAGAATAATTATTGTTCCGCTTTTCGCGTTATATTCTTCAAATTACTAAATATCTATCAGATCGCTATATAACCGTGCCTAAAACCTCCCTCAGGTATAAATTAGTAACTGCGCAAATATTTAAGTCTCTGCGTCTTGTCGTTCCGGCATGATAAGAATACACCGGACAGACATTCACATTAATTTATATAGATAAATAGCTATCCGATCGCCATAAAACCGTGCCTAAAGCCTTCCCCGGGTAGACATTAGTAACTGTACGAATATTTAGCTCTTTATGTTTTGTGGTTCAGACGTGATAAACGTACACCGAACAGACATTCACATTTATAGGTATAGATTACAGGCCATTGATGATTAGGGATGGGAAAACCGACCGGTTAAAACCGATACCGATATTTTAGTTTTGAATAACCGGTTTTTTCGGTATTTATTTGGTGTCGGTTGTAATCACTTTTGTTTAGTTATTGCCAAGAACCGGGTAAAAAACCGGTACGACTACTTCCTGTAGTAGTGGCTCGAAATGTGTTTTTTGTAAATAATTTTAAAAAATTAAAACTATTAGACCCTTATATATAGGGCTATTCCTAAAATTTCCACTGCTGTGAAATATTAGTTCATCGCAGAAACTAAGGAAAGCGATCAGTGACAATTTAAGAACAATCCCGGCAGTCAGAGACGCTCAACAAACGCGTAGTATAAGAACTTAAGAACTGGTGCAACTATTGAAGCATCGATGCACCTGTTGCCGTGTGGCGCGGCCTATTAGACGACGCGCGTGCACCGGCAGTGTACAAGACTTGCCTTCGTCTGGTAATGCGACAGTTCCTTGCTGTCGTCGCCAGACAGCGGTTGTGTCTTAAATGGCACCATCCCGAGTGTGGAAGTACTTCACGAAGTACGGGAGCAGTGAGGTACAATGCTCCATTTGTTTTAAAAAGCTGAAAACGGGTGGAGGTACTACAAACATGCTATGTCATTTAAGGAGAAAGCATCCAAAATGTTCTTTGGAAGAGAAGGTAAATTCGATTCATATATCTATTTTGTAAGTGATGTACTCTAAGCTTCGAATACTAACTTTTAATGTATTATCATATTGTTGTGCTAACAAGTTTTAGTAATGTGATTCCTTGAAAGCGAGGGGCTTTTTTAATAACCAATATGGGTTTAGGTAACATTGATCAGGTGGTGCCTCGCGATGTAGCCGTGCTGTCTGAGGCTCCATGTCACGGATTGCGCGGCTGCTCCAGTCGGAGGTTCGAGTCCTTCCTCATCCCTCTGTCATGAATGTATATGTTGTCCTTAGCGTAAGTTAGTTTAAGTTAGATTAAGTAGTTTGTAAGTCTAGGGACCGATGACCTAAGCATTTACGTCTCACAAGAACTCACACCCACTTGAACATTCTTTGATCATATGGTACACAGCTTTCCTAGTTCAATTTGCGTAAATTTACACCGACAACAATCATACTGTTAGTCGGAACTGTGACTTTATTTTCGAAATACTTTTGCAGAACTGACTGGAGTTAATTTACTGACTGTAACTTATGTATATAATGAGATATTCGTATGCGCTGGCTCACAAGTCCAACTTACGGAGTAGTTGGCTCAATATTCGCAACTGCCGGATGGAAATACTGGGCCAGTAAATCTGTATGCTTCGTATATCGTTTCCTACGGACTCCTGGCTAGGCTTCCACACACTCAAGAAGGCGTAGTATTGGGAGGGGATCTTGCAAAATATGGAAAGACTAGTGAGTTGTCGTATAACGTAAAGTTACATAAATTTTAACTAAATCTCGTAAGTTTCGGTTTCGGCCGAAACTAGAAGAACCGACGATTACGGTTTCTGTTTCGGCCGCAAAATATGGTTCGTTCGAAATCTTCTGGAAATAATAGCAATAAAAACCGAAAACTGGTTATTAAAAAAACCGGTTATCTTGAGCAATTTTTACGGTGCGGTTAAACTGGAGATGAAAAGAAGCGGTATAACCGAAAACCGGTTGTTTCAGCGATAACCGCCATCCCTACTGATGATGCCTTCCAAATAAATGCGAAATGCATGTGGCAATAAAATATTTTATTAAATGAGTTGCATAGACAGATAACTGAAATACCTACACTATAATAACTTATGGAAAGAATTACATTTATGAAGTCTTTCTTTCCCCTTGCGGTAGAGAAGCAGAGGAGCAATTAAGACGAGCCTGGCACGTCATTTAGGCTTCGGACAGGGCCTGCCACTGACGGGCTGCGGGAGGTGGGCGTGACGCGCGCAGCGGATGCCGGGCGCTCCGTTCGGTCTCGCGGCTCGCGTTGCTAATGGCGATCACGGTTGCCGCGCAACCGATCGCCGGGACCTGACATAAATCCAGGGCGCCGGCTGCACGCTGCACACTACGTCAACGTCGGCACGGCGCGCCGCGGAGAGCAGCATTCAGATGGATCAGCGTGATGGATGCAGGCGCTCCCACCGTCGGGGATTTACTGCGCGCTGCACGGCGTTCACTTGTTGACAAGTGTGGCCGCTGCATTGCAGGTATCCGTGAACTCCTCCGCTGTCGATAGTATCTACCCGCATGCCTTACGATTATATTCCTTAATGATACCGAGTATAAAATGGGCCCTGGCGAAAAATAATTGAGTGTTGCCACACATGCCAGGTACATTTACAGATTCTTACGCCTACATATTTCCGCCGGCAGCTGTGTCCGAGGGGACTCAGGCGCTCCAGTCACGGTCTGCTCGGCCACTACGGTCGGGGGTTCGAGTCCCCCCGGTCATGGATATTTGTGCCGGCCTTAGTGTTAAGTAGTTTGTAAGTTTAGGGTCTGATGACCCCGTAGTTAAGTCCCATAAGCTATACAAACATTTGAACATTTCTACATATTTCCCCCGAAAATCACATGTAACTTCCTGGCATAGCGTATATCGAACCACCTTGAAATACGAGGCGCGACCAAAAAGTTCCGTTTGGTAATAAAATGAAATTGTACACAGATACAGAAGAAATTTTTATTGCACAAAATTCTATAACTCTTAAATTGCTTTTCCACATAACTGCCGAAATTTCGCAGCCATTGTCATAGCGTGGCACCAGGTTTTGTATACCTTCTTCATAGAAATCTGCTGCTTGTGTCTTCAACCAGTTAGTTTCTTTCAGCTCGTCGTCATTGGTGTAGTGATGACCACCAATGAAAGACTTGGGATGTAAGAACAGATCTCGTCATCAATCGCGTGAACCAGTTCTTCTGTAACGAAAGGTGGACGCCCACTTCGTTCTTCATCGTTCACATCACTACGCCTGCCATTGAACTGTCGGACCCATCTTCTCACCAACGAATCACTCATTGCATTTGGCCCGCAAACATCGCAAATTTGCCGATACATTTCACTTGGTTTCACTTCCTTCGCATTCAGAAACCGAATCACCGACCTGATTTCACAGGCGGCGGGATTTTCATTCAACGCCGACATTTCAAACAAGCACAACAAAGCGTACGTAACTGACAGCGATCTCCAAATGGCGCACGTTCTTCTCCTTGATACACATCGTCTACAGCGCATGTGCGGAACTGCAATCGCAGCGCTGCAGCGGAGATAAATTGAAACGGATCTTACTTTCTGAACGCGCCTCGTATATGTCGGTAATTTCCTGGGAGCTATGTACTACCATGCGCAAAAATATCCGAACGACCTGAATTGCGTTTCGCCTGATGTGCATGCAACCCAACTAACTTACGTGTCTTGCGGGTTCTCTGCTCGCTCCGCGGTATAGTCGTTCGACTATTCATAATGGATCCACTGCAGACAACTGCTCTTTATGACAATCACTCCAGTTGTAAATTAACACCACGATTTTGCAAATAAAAGGAAACACGTTATTAAGTCCTTAACGTTTATTAAATCCAATTAATTACAATGACTTATCTTAAGAATTATCACACTTATTAAAGTCTGATATAACAAACTCCGTCACATAAAACATTAATTAATCCTTAAACAATATTTAATATTGTTACAAACAACAGATTTTACTATAGTATCGGGAATCCTAAAGTCCTGTAAAAATTGGAAGTACTTTTGTTCTCTAAATAATTGTCTCACAATTGCGAAACGTCGTTCCACTGGCGAGCGGATTTTTATTAACCGATTGTAGAACTAACCATATAATAAAAACTCAATTAACAGCAGCAAACGCACTATGGAAACTTCAATATTAACTGCGTGTCACCAACATTTTCTCCGCATTCATACCTGAACTAATATCTTTGAACATCTTTGAACTTGATATGACAAACACCTTCTTCTGGAATCAAACCAACCACCTGTAGCCATAGCTAACCAAGCAATGCATTCATGTGATTATGCCTAAGATTGTCACATCTGACGAAGTATAAAGATGTGTGAAATATTCGAGATTCCCTCACAAATATCAGAACGGACAAATCAAATTATATAAAATGCCAATTCTTAAAATATTTTTATTTATTTACTTATTTTTTTACTAAACCAGTAACTTAATAATCACCGTTATGTCCCTAATCACAAGTTCCCAGACTCAGTTCTGTGTGGGACTGACATACGAGGCTGCTCCTGTCGGAGTTTCGAGTCCTTCCTCGGTCAGGGGTGTGTGTGTTGTCCTTAGATTAGATTAAGTAGTTCTAAGCCTAGGGACTGATGACCACAGTAGTTTGGTCCCATAGATTTACAAACATTTGATTTTGAGTTACATTCCCGGTATCTAAATGGAAGATAAGTAAGTGAAGTCAGATGTTTGTAGTCTAATTATTTCACCAGCAGCGGGACGTTTCAATCTGTAATTAGGATATAATTACGTTATGCGTCACCGGGAATCGAACCCCGAACCTACCGGTGTCCTTTCTAAGCACGAATGGACATTATATCTCAAATGTTAACTCAACAGGAATGACGATGCGTGCGTGTCTGACTAGTAACAACAGCACATAGCGTTGTTATAATAATAATAATAATAATTTCGTGTGGCTCAGAGTCCTGGTGTATGTCATCCAACTGTGCGCCACTTCAGAGACTTGCATGTCCCTAACCTGCCCCAATTATCCAACCGGGAAAGGCGACTTACACTTTAACGTGGAATCCAAACCACGTGTAGTTTATGGCACACATTGTTGAGACGTGAATGCTGGGTTAAAACACATATTGAAAAAATCGATGATCTGGCTAGGTTTCGAACCCACGACCCTTAAGTTACCACTCAAGCGCTTTACTCCAAGACCACCGCAACACCTTAGCTTGCGTACGTATGGCACGAAGAGACATTCAAAATAATTTTTTGTTAGTAGTCCAGTGTGCTCTGTCTAGGGCGTCAAATGAAATTATGAATATTTTGTGCTGGACCTGGATTCGAATCTATATACATGCCTTTCGTGGAGACCTAGAGGAGTCGGCAGTCTTGGAGAAAGCAACGAAATGATTCAGCTATATAATTCCGAGAGGGTTGAGTGCGAAAAAGAGGAGATCCGAATAAGAATCCAGCACCATAATTTTTAACGTCTGAAGTTAAATTCAATACGAGGCACATGATCTTAAAGGACCATTGGTTTATGAAATAAAATAAAGCTTTGTAATATAAGAAAAGCTTTCTAGCGACAGAGTTACTGATTGCCGTATTCTGCCTGTTACTGGCAACGATAAATCGGCCCTGTCCGAGTTGATAGCGAAATAATTCGGTTTAATACGATTGTTAACTACGTTGCAACTTCACGTTCTTCACTTGGTGTTACCAGAGGTGAAGTAGACATGATAGTGCCAGTTAAAAATATACACCTGTACGTTGCAACTTTACGTTCTTCACTTGGTGTTACCAGAGGTGAAGTAGACATGATCGTGCCAGTTAAAAATATACACCTGTAGGGTGCAATCGTACGCACACACGACAGATTCTAAACTACAACCGATCCACCAGACTACTACGTCAATGTTACGGAAACTGCACTTAGCGTATCGATTAGACGCAGTTAAGAGAATTTGGTACTCAATGAAATGATTAACTATAAGCAAGCATCTGACACAGAAATTATACTAGTCTCATGTTAAGACTTTTTACTCATTTTTGGAAATAGTTGCCAAACCGTCAAGAAAATGTTTTTATCGACAAATTGACTTCAACATGGTTCGGCGACAGCTTTAACTGGAAAGGAATTGGTTTCTACACGCACGGAATCGGTAAATCACCTGAGCATTGTAAGTCACTGTCAGAGTATATGAGAGAATGGCGTCCTGGAAACAGCTAAACACCTTTTGACTGAGTAGTTTTGTTAAGAATTCCCTATTGATTTTCAATCTGGATACCTGTAGCTCTGTCAGAGAAGAGCTAAAAATATTTGCTCTCATCACGATTGGCATCGAAAGTTGACAGCACGTTTGTTTCGCAACCGACTACGTTACCCGAAGACTAGCGAGGACTTTATTTGGTTCCTCCTTACTGGCCGACAAGTTAGGAGACCAGATCAGGCGTAACTTTAAAACAAGAGATTGGTTGCAATTTTCGTGTGGAACGAATTTCCTGGACCCAAAAATATGAATTAATAACTTTATGTCACACCTTAAGTGGAAATCACTCAGATTATTGAATGGAAATGACATGAAAAATCAAGTGAATTTATCAGCTTAATTCTGTGCTTACCAGGAAGTAACTCCCCGCTCACAGAGTTGCCAAGCGTACTCTGCTATGTTGCCAATTCTCCATTAGACTAGCGACAGGCAGAATTCGTTTGCTGGGCGTCTGTGTTCCTCGCGCTGCCTTAGCGCTGACGGAGATAGCGGCTTCGAAGGCGCGGCGCGCAGCCTGCCACTGTGTTGACTGAGAAGAGATGTACCCAGCATAGAAGAATAAGTCTTCATCGATTTCTTTAACTATAGCATCACGAGACGTTATTAACATTTTCTGCGCAATATTTTTTAAGGTTATATACATGAATACTATTTTCCTTATGAATTTTTTCGTTGGCACCACCTCTAACACATAATTGCAGAAATGTAAAGATAGAATTACCCTGATTACAAAATGCAAACTTCAAAAACATATTTCATAAGTTTCGAGCACATAGTTTCCAATCAGACGAACCGTGCAAATAAATCTTTTCCAGTGACTGAAAAATAGATCATCCGCGAAAAAATTAAGCATCTGAACAATTTCAACGATAATTCGATTCAAGCTTATAAATGGCAGGAGAAGCATTTGTGATAAGAATATGAGACAAGTCGCGAAAGTAATGTTTAGAATATGTAATTAATTCTATAAAATCGAAAGGGACCATAAGTATGGTCTACTCGTAAAGATTACAGTGTAACTGCTGGTGATGCTGTTTAAATAAAAGTGAAAAGCATCTGATGAATGAACTCTCCAGTTTCCAGTCTCCCAGAAACAGAGAGGCGCGAAAGAAACAGGAAGAGGTTGCCCTAAGAGTGCGTGAGATGGGATTACTGTATAGTATCTCGCAGTTGGTATAGTTTGTTCGTAGTTCTAGTCTGACGCCCACCGAGGACAATAATTATCGATATGTTTTTGTTACAATACGCTGAAATGTTGGAAAAATGTCACTTTCGGTGACTAACTCACTGGAAAGCGATCATTTTCATTTTGTTTTAGAGTGAGAAGTGATATTAACGCCTTAAAATAGGTCCTGTATTTATCAAATGGTCACCCGATGCAGTTGTTTATCGGCTTTTACTTGAATGTCACGCAGAGAGCAACGTTTAGCTCTGTAACAACTGCTGACTTCTTAAAATACAACAATAATATGGCCTTGCAGAGGTGGACTGTTTTTGAAATTGCCTTGGAAAGTCTTTCCTTCCAGAGGACTCCACCAGTTCACGCGAAAACGAGAAGGAAGATTAAAGTTTAACGTCCCGTCGACAGAGTGGTCATTAGAGACGGAAGTTCATCAGAGGGGACTTCTTTTCCCTAGCTTTTACAGCAGTCTACCTTCTACAAGGTCCGATTATAATGAACGTCTGTAGAAGTTCAGTATAGTTAAAGGGTTAATTACTCATTTGGCATTTAATATCTGTGTAGGAGCGATTTTACAATCATAGGTCTTACGGAAGAAATGATTTATGTTTCATTTCGAAATATTTTATTAATTTCACCATCCTTACTTCTTCTAATTTTGTTGCCTTACCAACATTCGAAATTTTCATGTTAACTAGGTAAACCTGGCTACGCTTTACTGTAGCTCAGTCTGGTATGAAATGAATGGGACAGTAAGCAAAAGTATTCTTGCTAACATAGACGTACCGAGAAAATACATCAGTCTAATGAGAACATTATATTTTGTTCCCCTTTTCCTACTTACACATTGAAATGGGTTACCAAATCTGGAATGTGACATATATAGTAGGCTATTATGCTATGCTCTGGGTAGTTCTCTTCGTTGCGGACGCTGATTTTTTTTGTTCGAGGTTGTTCGTTGAATATTTGGCTCAGCTTTTTTATTACAGAGGGCGTGGAGCCCTCTGACCGGGCGCGCTGAGCCACGGCGCCCGGCAACCGTTAGACTACCACACCACTAACGATTCAGGGGCCTCGGAATAGTCTATGTACGATTTCCCTCCACAAGACAAACTTTAATTCAGCTTCTTTGTTCCAAAGATAATTGCCACTACTGCCAAGGCTCTCCATGCAGCGGAATAGCACCTCAGCAATGGACATGGTGGAACAATCCTGTTACGGTGATATAAATATCAATTAATACAATTAAAGAATCCCTGAGACGGATTTACGTCTCTAATATGTCAAAGACATTATTGACAGATCTGAAGCATTGAATTAAAATTTGTGGTGCGGCCGGGAATCGAACCCGGACCCCTATGCTTACTAGGCATTGCCTTGGCAGTAGTGGCAATTATCTTTGGAACAAAGAAGCTGAATTAAAGTTTGTGTTGTGGAGGGAAATCGTACATAGACTATTCCGAGGCGCCTTAATCGTTAGTGGTGTGGTAGTCTAACGGTTAAGACGTCTGCCTAGTAAGCATGGAGGTCCGGGTTCGATTCCCAGCCGCACCACAAATTTTATTTCAATGCTTCAGATCTGTCAATAATGTCTTTGACATATTAGAGACGTAAATCCGTCTCAGGGATTCTTCAATTGTAGAATAATAATTGTTGTACGGAGTGTTTACTTACATCAAAGTGATCCTCCTAAAATTAAACGCACCAAGTGACCGCTATCTGATTAGGATCTCTACGAGGGAGAATAAACTACATTTTATGCCTTTATCATTGCTTGGAACATGCAAAATCATATTTTCTAGATTTTTATAGATTTATTTTTACAGCTCGGCACTACGCAATATTTCTAGACCTTTTCCCAAAATACGAATGCACAGACAATATACCACTGTTAGTGAATGTTACAACAGTTGTTTGTTTGTTAAGCTTATGGGACTTAACTACGGGGTCACCAGTCCCTAAACTTACAAACTACTTATCTACTACCTTATACTAAGGACGGCACAAATATCCATGCCTAAGGGGGGATTCGAACCCCCGACCGTTGTGGCCGTGAAGACCGTGACTGGAGCGCCTAAGTCCCCTCGGCCACCGCGGCCGGCATGTTACAACAGTAGGAGCGCACCATGTGGGTTGAGTTTACAGGCATCACATGACTCAAAGAAGCGTTTTAGCTGGATTTCAAATTATATTTGAATTCCATTTCCGTTTGTTTTTAAAGAATACTGCAATTGACGAGGAAAACAAGTCATGTTATGAAATGTTCAAATGTTTGTAAATATTTGGGACTGAACTGCCGCGGTTATCAGTCTAGGCTTACAATCTGCTTAAACTAACGTAATGTAAGGACAACACCACACAGACACACACACACACACACACACACACATGCCCGAGGGGCGACGCTATTTCCGACGAGGAGCAACCGCGCGCTCCGCAGCAAGGCGCCTTAGAGCGCTCGGCCATTCCACCGCAGCTCATGTTATGAGCGTAAGATGACATGATCACCTATTTAAGATGATTACCAGAGAACAGTCAAATACTCTGTTGCCCTTGAGAAAAGCATTTGCTTTCTGAATTCTGTCTACCATTCCCCATTGTCTCTCTCTCTTACGATCTGCCTCTGTCTTTTCGTCCCCTTCTACCTCCTCCAGCTCCTCCTCTTCCCTCTGTCTATCCCGCAATCCTCTCCGTCCTATACTTCCTTTCATCCTGTCTTCCCTCTCTTCTTCCTTTCTCTCTCTCACCGTCTCCTCTTCGTTTCTGCCTCTCTTTACCTCGTCATAGATTCTGGGAATTAAGGAAATAAAAACTTAAGGACTTCATAGGATTATGTGATAAGAAGGTGACGAGGAAGCTTCTCTTACAGATAAAGAAAGCGAAATAACGAATGCAAGAAGCAATGTTATTTACAGACTTTATTACTAAGATGTTTTGATTTCCACTGCTGACCAGATCGTAAAACTAGATGTTGTGACATTGTAGTTTAGCGTTGTACGAGTGTTACTGCAAATAAACAATTTAACCGAAACGTCTATATAATGTGATTTCACGAAACCTTACTACTTTTATGTGTCATTTCTACCATAAAACCGGATCGGTACACGGGCCAGAAGTTGGTATTATTTTAAAACTTCGATTCAGTAGTCATTATTGGAGATTTCAGTGCTCAATAGAAAGGCAACATCACTCTTAACGGCAACGTGTAGAAATGACTTTTAATTTCGTACATGTAAGTTTCTGTTGCCCCCAGGTATAATTAGTATTAAATTCGGTATTTCACTTTTCGGTTTCGACTATTTGAATTTTGACTGCTCAGTGATACAATGGCGAAAGTGTATAGTTTCCATGTCTGTTTGTCCTTCTGTTGTTCAAGTGATTTGTTTGTTTGTTTGTTAAGCTTATGGGACTTAACTACGGGGTCATCAGTCCCTAAACTTACAAACTACTTATCAACTACCTTATACTAAAGACGACACAAATATCCATGCCCGAGGGGGGATTCGAACCCCCGACCGTAGCGGCCGTGAAGACCGTGACTGGAGCGCCTCAGTCTCCTCGGCCACCGCGGCCGGCTCAAGTGATTTCCTGAAATTATTCTAGGCAAATGGCAACATGGTTTCTTTTCAAAAGCATAGCCAATTTCCTTCCACATTCTTAACGTAACAATCCCAGCTTGGGCTCCATTTCAAGTAACCACGACGTCGACAGGATATTAAATCCTAATCCTCCTTTTGTGGTTTCGTATATTTCAACAAAGTCGATGAACAGGTGTATTGGACGCCAAGTTAATATGAACAGGGTCTACTCTAAAAGCGTTACTTAGAGGTTTTAATGGGCTTTATGATGAAATTACAGTAGGCTTTGACCACTGAGTTATATTCGACTGCAAGTTAGTAAATATGGGGATCTAGTGGATCCAAACGCTCGAGTTTGCGTCTACCAGCTGGCCTTTCAACACTTTTAAAAATGACACCTCTCTTATGATTTTATCCTTACTACCCTGCCTACATCTAAATAAACAGAACATTAATAAATAAAATGCCTTCTTCACTTAATAAAAAAAGTAAATAGTTCTTTCTTTGATGCCTTCATTGGCATCGACATCATAAGCCTTCTTAATTTTCATGCTGGTTTTGTTTTTTCTTAAAGTTCGTGTTATAATTTAAGATGAAATACTTTATTACAGAAGGGTTGAAATTAACACAAATTAATTTTTCTTTTCTTCGAAGTAATGTAAATCTTCAAGAAAAATAATCGAGAAAATAAGACACTTCCATTTAATATAAACAAATGACAACATAATTTAGTATCGTGTCCAGTTTCCATTCTCCTCTATAACTGCACTTAGCCCCCGGGAACAGAGGTAACTAGTTTTCTTACAAACCCACTATTCTGCGATAGCTCTTCCCATGCATCCTGAACTGCTTCAGATAGCGCTGCCTTAGTTGCTGACATAGATCTTCGGCTGCTAATAATCTTCTACATCTCTGCCCACACGTGCTGTATGGGATTGAGGTCAGCGTCTTTGGAAGGCCAGTCCTACACATCAACGTCTCCGTTCACTCAAACCACTGTTTCACACAATTTGCGGTGTAGTCCGGGGAACGGTCATGTTGGAATATTATTCTGCCTTTCGGAAACGTCTCACGAACAGAAGGAAGCATTATGTTATCTAGTATTTCACAGTAGTAACTACTGGTAGGCGGACGGTCCAGTTCCCACAGAATGCCGCAACCATTTGCCGATATCCATCCCCAAACTGTGACCGCAGATCGGCCACACCTTTGCCTCTGATGGACATATTTTCTGTCGAATCTCGGTCCAGTTGGACGAAACACATGGACAGAACCCTTTGATGCTGTGAAAAATACCTTCTCTGCTCCCAGAATGAAATTGGTTTGCTTACGTATGCCAGATGCCAATACGAAGTTTAATCTGGCAGTCTTATGTTGTTCTGTCAACATTTCCTTTATCGCCGATTTTTTTCCATATCTTCCTTCCTCGTTGAGACTACGGTGGATGGTCTATCTACTTACAGGTAGTTGTAGAACGTTCCTAATTTCGGTGCTGGTGCGGAATGGGTCTTCATCACTGCAGTGGAGTATATCATTGTCTTGCTCCTTTGTCATAGTGCGTGGACGTCCGGGGCGACGATGACTATTAAAATGGCCTTTATCTGCCATCCTCTTCACCCACAGGTGTATCGTGGATTTGCTGTATCCTAGAGCACGGGAAATGGCGCTGATACTGTATCCCTCTTCATAAAGTGCAAGAATACGACATTTATCAAAGCTCATGAGTTGTGTCATTTCGCAAGTAAGCACCTATCGACAAGGCAAGAGGAAGCAAGTGCCATACGATGTGGAAACACTTTCTTTGCCTCAGAAGTCAAATTCATTCCCAACTACTTCCTCTGAAAAAGCTTTCATAAACAAGTTCCTAGTATTATTACGAATATCGTGGAAATGAATTTTGTCTCTAAATTTCATACGTAGTGTGACAGTGTTTCTGAGATTAAAAGTGAAATTTAGATTGTCCCGGCTATCGTATCTTCTTAAGAAAGTGTGTTACCTCACGTATGACATTATACCAGTCAGTAAGACGAGTGTATTCGAACGGAAGCTTTGCGTAGTGAGTCAGACGGTAAGTTGGTAATCTGTCATAAATCGACTCAAATCCCGTCATGACTACTAATTTTAATTCGTTGTAAACAAAGTATTCTTTTTTTTGAAGAGTCAACGTAAATGTAGCGTTCCAAGTATTCATAACACATTATAAATTTTTGCATACGCCTTCCGATACTTGGTCGAGGAAGGCAAGGAAAAAAATAAACCTCAGTTTGAGCATTAGCTCTGCCTTCGGTTGATAATCGTTTTGCATTTTTATCTGTACCGCACTTTATGGTCTTTATTTCAGCTGATGATTTCCAAAGCTACAGAAACACAACTTATGATACTTCTTACGGCAAAATACTTATGCTATCAGACGAAAAGATTAATCTGGCCCTACCCTGACAACGAGCTTTTCTTATTAAGGAAATTTGAGAAAAATGATATGTCTGGCGCGGTAGTCTCGGGGTAAAGCGTTTGACTAGAAACCGAAGGGTCCCGAGTTCGATACCCGGTCGGGTCTCGGATTTCTTTTAAGTCTGCGTTTTATTCCGGCCTTCACCTCTTAACGATGTGAGGAGTCGCCAGAAACGACACGTGGTTCGGATTTCACGATAAGCTGTAGGTCCCATTTTCACGGTTGGATAACTGGGGTAGGCTAGGGACACGCAAATCGCCGAAGTGGCGTGCAGTCGAAAAACTTACGCCAGGCCAATGAGCCACACGAAATTTTAGCACGTTTTAAGAGGAAATGAAATTCCATCGCGAAATTTCTTAACAGCGTGAACTAGTGAATCAATTACCGGGTTTATTTCTCTGGTTAGAAAGTAAATCTACCAGGAGGTAAGGACAAGGGATAGGTCTCATACTGGAAGGTCAGGCAATTTTATTTCAGTGAGTACAAAAATCAAGTAAATCAAACTATGAAGTTGCAGTTTAGGTCAAGCATATACAGAAATGTAAGCCGCAGTACAAGTAAATTCTCGAATCCTTATGCATTGCATACACGCGCAATAAGTGTTGTAGTGTTGTTATGGAGCCAAATAATCCAATGCCTTACTTCCCGGTAGGAAAGAGCAGAGGGTAACAGTCTTCACTACATCATACTGCTTCAGCTGACGGGACTAACAAGGAGAGGGTCTGACATGTGTATATTTTTAACTGGCTACTTCACCGCTGGTAACATCAAGTGAAGAACGTCAGGTTGCACTGTAGTTAACATTCCGTATTAAACCGAATTATTTCGCTATCAACTTTGACAGAGCCGATTTATCGTTACCAGTAACAGGTAGAATACATGGCAATCAGTAACTCTGTCGCTCGAAACCTTTTCTTATATTACAAAACTTTATTTTATTTTATAAACCACTTGTCCTTTAAGGTCACGTGTCTCGTATTAAATTTAACTTGAGACGTTAAAAATTTTGGTGCTGGACTAGGATACTAATTCGGATCTCCTCTTTTTCTCACTCGACCTTCTCGGAATCATATAGTTGAATCATTTCGTTGCTTTCTCCAAGACTGCCGACTCCTCTAGGTCTCCACGAAAGGCATGTATATGGATTCGAATCCAGGTCCAGCTAAAAATATTCATAATTTCATTTGACGCCCTAGATAGAGCACACTGGACTGTTTTAACCCAGCATTCACGTCTCAACAATGTGTGTCATAAACTACACGTGGTTTGGATTCCACGTTAAACTGTAGGTCGCCTTTCCCGGTTGGGTAATTGGGGCAGGTTAGGGACATGCAAGTCTCTGAAGTGGCGCACAGTTGGATGACATACACCAGGACTCTGAGCCACACGAAATTATTATTATTATTATTAAATTATTATTATTATAACAACGATATGTGCTGTTGTTACTAGTCAGACACGCACGCATCGTCATTCCTGTTGAGTTAACATCTGAGATTTAACGTCCATTCGTGCTTAGATAGGACACCGGTAGGTTCCGGGTTCGATTCCCGGTGACGCATAACGTAATTATCTCCTGATTACAGATTCAAACGTCCCGCTGCTGGTGAAATAATTAGACTACTAACATCTGACTTCACTTAGTTATCTTCCATTTAGATACCGGGTATGTAACTCAAAATCAAATGTTTGTAAATCTATGGGACCAAACTACTGTGGTCATCAGTCCCTAGGCTTAGAACTACCTAATCTAATCTAAGGACAACACACACACCCCTGACCGAGGAAGGACTCGAACCTCCGACAGGAGCAGCCTCGTATGTAAGTCGCACACAGAACTGAGTCTGGGCACTTGTGATTAGGGACATAACGGTGATTATTAAGTTCCTGGTTCAGTAAGAAATAAATAAATAAAAATATTTTAGAATTGGCATTTTATATGATTTGATTTGCGCGTTTTGATATTTGTGAGGAAATCTCCAATATTTCATACATCTTTATGCTTCGTCAGCTGTGACAATCTATAAGACATTAATGCATTGCTTAGTTAGCTACGGCTACAGGTGGTTGGTTTGATTCCAGAACAAGGTAGTTTGTCATATCAATTCAAGTTCGAATATGTGTACAATAATTGTTCAGGTATGAATACGGAGAAAATATTGGTGACACGCAGTTAATATTGAAGTTTTCATAGTGCATTTGCTGCTGCTAATTGAGTTTTTATTATATGGTTAGTTCTACAATCGGTTAATAAAATCTGCTCGCCAGTGGAACGACGTTCCGCAATTGTGAGAAAACTATTTAGAGAACAAAAGTACTTCGAATTTCTACAGGACTTTATGATTTCCGATACTATAGTAAAATCTGTTGTTTGTAACAATATTAAATGTTGTTTAAGGATTAATTAATGTTTTATGTGACGGAGTTTGTTATATCAGACTGTAATAAGTGTGATAATACTTACGATATGTCATTGTAATAAATTGGATTTAATAAGCGCTAAGAACTTAATAACGTGTTTCCTTGTATTTGCAAAATCGTGGTGTTAATTTACAACTGGAGTGATTGTCATAAAGAGCAGTTGTCTGCAGTGGATCCATTATGAATAGTCGAACGACTATACCGCGGAGCGAGCAGAGCACCCGCAAGACACGTACGTTAGTTGTGTTGCATGCACATCAGGCGAAACGCAATTCAGGTCGTTCGGATATTTTTGCGCATGGTAGTACATCGTATGGAACGGCAGTAATATCGATGTATATTGGACGTTCGACTAGAGATCCGCTCTAGATAGAATGACAGGTGCGAAGTAAAAATTTGAATTCTTTTTCCGATTGAACTGCAGGCGTCTTCATCCGTAAACTTACAAACTACTTATCAACTACCTTATACTAAGGACGGCACAAATATCCATGCCTGAGGGGGGATTCGAACCCCCGACCGTAGTGGCCGTGCAGACCGTGACTAGAAACGTCTCAGTCCCCTCGGTCACCGCGGCCGGCGATAAGTAAAATTCAACCTTGCAAATTGGTGATAATGTCTAATAATAATTTATTCATTTCACTTTAGTCCGAAATGAAATTGCAGCAGACATTGTTACATTAAGTACCTATAGAACAATTCAGTACATGAGTGTAACAGTTTGTTTTAATTATGCAACTTTTGTTCATAATTCTGTTTTCATGTCATCATTTGGTAGTTATGGTACTTGTTTACTGAGTAAATGCAGTAAATTTACGTTACATAAAACAAACTGCTACACCCTTTTGGTGATGTTTTCTAGATGTACTTTTCTTCAATTTTGTACTCTAGCGATTTCTTCACATCATAATTCTATAAAATTTCTTGTCCAATACAAATAGCAACCACATCATGAATCTGAAAGGTATAACGAGAACCAGTCACTACATGCATGTAATACTTTGTTTTACGTAATGTAAACTGGCCGAATTCACTCGATAAACAACTTATAATCGTTGTCTAAAGGTTGTATACTTGGAAGAGACCAGGAGACACCGGAAGATACCAGATAGAAAATTGGGTTTTCAGCTAAAGCCATGTAACGAAAACAATTAGTTAGACCCATGCTGTGACTGGTTGTCGATGTACTTTCCTTAACCACTTCTGCAGCTATTTCTTTTCCGACAAAAGTGGAATGAATAATATTTGTTATTATTGACACCAATTTGCAATATGTTTCTCTATTGACATTTACGTCCGCAAACTTAGTTTCTCGTCAGCGTTAGCGGAGCGGGAGTTGAATTTCCGATATATATCGATAATTTCATGTACACAGCTGCTAGGGAATTACCTATTATTCATTCTCCGATAGCGCGCGGAAAGAAGGAACAGTTATCACTCCATTTTCGAGCTTAATTCTTTTATTATTTTTCACTATACAGGTGGGTGATAACGATACATGTTCGCATTCAGAGGAGAATGCTTGTGGAATAAAATTCGCATATATATATCTCGCTACATTGAATAACGCCTTTCTTTTAATGATTTCCACCCCAAGTCGTGCATTATTTCCGTGGCACTCTCTTCCCTGTATCGCGATAATACAAACCTAGCTTCCCTTCTCTCACCCCTAACTATAACCTCTGTTAGTTACAATGGGTGAGGATCCCACACTACGCACAAATACTCTAACGCAGGACCGACAAATATAGTTTAGTAGTTTTCTTTAGTATATTCATTGCATATTCAGAGTGTTCTGCCAAAGAAACATAACCTTTGGTTCACCTTCTCCATTATTATTCGGTTGTAATTGTGTTTCTGGGTAATTAGTTAAATTTACAACTTTTAGATTTCACTGATTTGTCGTGTAAATGAAGTTTAACGGTTTTCTTAAGTCCTCATGTAGGCGAAGTAGTAGTTTTCATTATTTACTATCAATAGCCCATTACCAATTTCTGCAAAATGCAGATATCTAATCGTCTTGCAGTTGCTTTTGATCTTCTGGTCTCGTTAATATTCGATAAACGACTGCATCTTTCGCAAAAGTTTTAAATATTTGCACGCATTATGAAACGTCTTATGTATTGCAATTAATAAAATGGGAAGATAACCGAACAATTACTTCTACAGTTACTAATTATTTCACAATTTGCACTTATTCACAAGAGGAAGAAAGGAAGATTAGGTTTTAACATCCCGTCGGCGGCATGGACTCATTGGAGAAAGAACACAAGCTCGGTTTCATTCGATAAGGATGGAGAAGGAAATAGGCAGAGCTATTTGAATGAAAACAATCCAGCCTATGTCTGCAGGGATTTAGGTAAATAACGGGAAACTGAATCAGGTTCACCAGGGGCTGGTTTGATCTGCATTCTGTCCAAATGCGTGTCCAGTGTTACCACCGTACTGCTACCATCGGTACTTATTCACAATCGTTGTACAAACATCTAGTATTTTCAATTCATATTTCTGAATTTTATGTAGTGGGACTAGTTTTCCTGTCTTGTTTGTATGCATATCATACGCCATCTGCCTGCGTTGCTGCCCGAAACAAAGTTTTGCAAACTGCAGGAATCGGCAATGCTCTTACGCAGATGAAGGGGAGTATTTATCGTTACAGTTCTCCCAAACAGATGATTTTTTGTAAGTAATGTAAAAATATCTGTTAATTAAAAGAAATACCGAATTTTAATCAACTTGCAAGGGTAGGTACTTAAACATGCTTCCTAACTAAAAGCCAACAATGTTTTTGCACTGTGAAGATAGGGTGGGCGTCCTAGGTGATCGAAGGAAACAACATCTACTGCCAGTCTGACTAAGTGATAACGTGTGGAACAATAGAAAAGGGAGAAAAGCTCTCGCAAGGTATTGTTAGAGTAGGAGTAGGTTTGTGAGACGTCCTAAGACAATTGTAATATCAATGGAATAAGGATCAAGAATATAACTCGGGTAATGATACTTTTCATCACAGTATACAGTGCAATTCTTTATTGGGGCAATATCTAATAAAAATTTTAAAAATGTCACAACTATAGCGAGGAATGACCAGTACACTAAAATAACAAAAATGTACACCTATTTTTGTATGTCAGGAACTGAACCCGCAATTAATACTTCTTTTAAGGTTGGAGATCATAGAATAAGAATAACAATAAATATTTAAAATAACAATGAACTGTGACTCTTTCTTACCAACAGTTCCAAGTGTTTACGACTAAGATCGCCAAAACAGAAACAATTTTACAACAAAAGAATTAATCAGTTGGTGATTACATAATAACAACAATAAAGTCACAGGTTTAAAATCCCTTAAAATTAAAATTACAATAACGTTACAAGGACAGGACATGAGATTGGTATCGACGCTGACCACATCCTGAAATGGTTCGTACGCATCTTAACTACGTCACCAAGGTATCATTGCCACAGTAATCAATGATGGTAAAAGCTGGTGAGAACCTCGACTGGTGGTACAATACGTCGGGTTCTCATGGGAAAGGGCACTGGCAAGTTTCCCCTAATTCTAGGGAAGTCCCAGAGCGGCAGTCACTGGACGCCGATTGGCTGTAGTACTGGCGGCCACGCACCAAAACGCGATCATATTTTTGTGAATACTTAATAAACTATTTATTTATTCCATGTGAAACCCTAGTCAGAAAAGCTCTCAAATCCATGTTATTCCCTTATTAGATAATAGATATTAACCACAACAAAATTAATAAACAAAACAATATATGACGGATAATGCGCGGCGGCCATGTTTGCGCACCAATTTGCGGAAGGAAGACAGCCTTGCATGGAGCCGCCACACTTCAGTCCAGAACACGCACTCGGAGGAGTAACATGTCACATACGTAGGCGGTCATCAAAAATAGTTTAATCATCTTAGAACAAGGCGAAATGACTTTATATTCACTTTCAGTTAAGACAATGTGTTTCAAGTTGATGTTATTATGCAGTATGCTAGTTTTCTGCACTCCTTAAGTAAACTAGATGGCATCCCAAAAGAACTTAAGTATTCTTTCGTAATTAGATCAGTCCATGCCAATAGTTTAACAGCTCCCCTTGCAACTCCGACCTGCGTGCTATCATCTGCGTGGGAACATCCATAGAAGATGTTTAGGTTGGTGAACTACTCTTCACACAGTGTAATGGGGAGTAACTATAACCCTCGTGGCCGCGGTGTAGTCGCCGAGTGGTCTAAAGCGTCTCTCTGCGGAGCGCATGGATGCTCGCCGTGGAGGTTCGAGTCCTCCCTGGAGCATGGGTGTGTGTGTTTGTCCGTAGGTTATTTTACCTAGGTTTAAGTAGTTTGTAAGCTACGGACTGGTGATCACGCTGTTTGGTTCGATAGATTTACAAACATTTGAACATTTGAACAACCCTCGCGTACACTCTAATTCCGGTACAAATGCAAGCTGTTGTGCGTCGTCCATTGCATAATGGAGGAGGAAAGAAAATGGTATAAGACCCGTTAACATACAACCTGTACACATTTTTTCCTGACATCCCTTGTGGGGAATTACACGTCTTGGATAAATGAGGCTTGAAACTTGTGGGAACAGTGATCAGTGAATTTTCTTTTTATGGTGGCAAGTGACCGTCTTATGCGAAGATAAAGTGTTGCATGTGAAGTCAGTTGTAATATGATGTCGGCTGCCACTGGATTACGCTACGTTGGTGCGAGAGCCAGAAGATGGCAGTAAGGCCAAACTCAGCCGTCACGCAGCTACTACGGGAGCAGAGGGGAGGCAACTGCACACAGCAAGGGGATTGGGGCAGCAAATGGCGCGACTGATGAGCAGCTAACTCTTCCAACACAGCTGCTGTGGCACACCTCGGCTACAACACAACGAGAGCGTAGTGTCTTTAAGGAGCGGCCAAATATCAGCAACGGGCAGAGGTCAGCGAACGCCCCAAATCAACAAACGGCAGTGGCAACGGAGCGGCGTTCTCAAGCAGTTAGGAGAGCGACGTCTAGCTGCCATTGATAGCAACAGGGAGAACACTTGCAATAAATACAGCAACACTCACGAGAACCGTCGGCTGCACACTAGGGATGGCGGTTACAGCTGAAACAACCGGTTTTCGGTTATACTGGTTCTTTTCATCTTCAGTTTAACCGCACTCTAAAAATTTCTCAAGATAACCGGTTTTTAAATAAGCGGTTTTCGGTTTTTTGTTGTCAATATTTCCAGTAGAGTTCGACTGAAACATATTTTGTGGCCGAAACAGAAATCTTAATCGAATTTTCGGTTTTTCTAGTTTCGGCCGAAACCGAAACTTACGATAATTAGTTCAAATTTACGTTATACTACAAATCACTAGCCTTTCCATATTTTGCAAGATCCCCTCCCAAATACTACGCCTTCTTGAGTGTGTGTAATCCTAGCCAGGAGTCCGTAGAAGACGATATACGAAGCATACAGATTTACTGGCCTAGTATTTTCATCCGGTAGTTGCGAATATTGACCGAACTACTCTGTAAGTTGGACTTGAGAGCCAGCGCACATGTGTGTGTGTGTGTGTGTGTGTGTGTGTGTGTGTGTTACAGTTAGTAAATGAACTTCAATCAGTGCTGCAGAAGTATTTCGAAAAATAAGTCACAGTTCCGACTAACAGTATGGTTGTTGTTAGTGTAAATTTACGAAAATTGAACTAGGAAAGCTGTGTACCACATGATCAAAGAATGTTCAAATGGGCGTGAGTTCTTATGAGACCTAACTGCTTAGGTCATCGGTCCCTAGACTTAAAAACTTAATCTAACTTAAATTAACTTACGCTAAGCACAATATACACACCCATGACCGAGGGAGGAGGGAGGACTCGAACCTCAGACTGGAGCAGCCGCGCAGTCCGTAACATGGAGCCTCAGACCGCACGGCTATCTCACGAGGCACCACATGAGCAATGTTACCTAAACGCATATTGGTTATTAAAAAAGCCCCTCGCTTTCAAGGAATCACATTAATATAACTTGTTAGTATAACAATATGATAATACATTTAAAGTTATTATTCCAAGCTTATGGTACATCATGTACATAATAGGTATATGAATCGAATTTACCTTCTCTTCTAAGAACCATTTTGGATGCTTTCTCCTTAAGTGACACAGCATGTTTGTAGTACCTCCACCCGTTTTCAGCTTTTTAAAGCAAATGGAGCATTCTACCTCACTGCTACCGTACTTCCTGAAGTACTTCCACACTCTGGATGGTGCCATTTAAGACACAACCGATGTCTGGCGACGTCAGCCGCGTTACTGACTGCCGGGATTGTTCTTAAATTATCAGTGATCGCTTTTCTTAGTTACTGCGATGACCTAATATTTCACACCCAGTGGAAATTTTAGGAATAGCCCTAAATAATAGGGTCTACTGTACTTAATTGCCGGCCGCGGTGGCCGAGGGGACTTGCGGCGCGCCAGTCACGGTCTGCACGGCCACTACGGTCGGGGGTTCGTATCCCCCCTCGGGCATGGATATTTTGTGCCGTCTTTAGTGTTAGCTAGTTCATAAGTAGTTTGTAAGTTTAGGGACTTATGACCCCGTAGTTAAGTCCCATAAGCTGTACAACATTTGAACATTTTGAACATTTAGACTTAATTTTTTAAAAATTATTTACAAAAAAAAAAAACAGATTTTGAACCACAACTACAGGAAGTAATCGTACCGATTTTACCCGGTTCTTGAAAATGACTAAAAAGCCTGTTACAACTGACACCAAATAAATACCGAAAAAAACGGTTATTCAAAACTAAAATACCGGTATTGGTTTTAACCGGTCGGAAGAAAAGTTAGACAGAGTGTTGTACTTAAAAAAATTGTAAATTAACAAAGTCAGTACAATATCTAAATAATTCAGTAAAACTAACAAAGTGATTAAGAGTTGTTACAAAATCAATAAAATGGCTTGTGGAAATAACAGTAAATTCTTGTTAAGAAGTAGAGAGTGAGTGGGTGCTTACAATGTGGGCAATGATCCTACGGATCTGCCACAACAGCAGCAAATATCTTGCTCATCAACCAAATAATGTAGGTAATAACACAGAAAATTTTGTAGGTGAAAATGTAGATTCAAATTTTTTGGATGATTCTAACAATGTAGAAAACACGTCTAGTCAAAATACAGAGCAGATTAATGTAAACAATATAGCAAATGTCGCTCAGAACCACATTGAAGTGGAGCATGTGAATGCGAACGTCAGTGAAAATTAATCTGACATTGGCATTTGAGATGAGCAGACAACAGTTGTAAGTAGGGCAAGTCATAGCGCAGCTTTGGTAGACACTTTGGCACTAGAAAATAAAGGGGAGAAAGAATTGCTAAAGGAGGTAACTTTAACAGTGTTGTTACAATACATTAGTAAATAAGGAACAGAATTAAAACAAAACACAGCTGAAAACACACACAAAGAAGAAGAAAACATAAAAAATATTAGAACACAAACAAGAAAAAAAAACATAAAATGATTGGAACACAAACAAGAAGAAAACATAAAAAGATTGGAACACAAGTTAGTAGACGGTCTAAAACAGACCTCAGAAAGATTCAGTGAAATAAATAACCAAATGGTTAATATCAAAAGTAAATTTGAGTATCTAGCAAGCAGGGTAACAATAAGTGAAGCCAAAACAGAACACTGCTTGAAAACGATAGATAAGGAAACATGGGAATGGGGTGAAAAATTAGAAGTTTGTTTATCTGAATTTACTCACAGGGCAGATGCTGAGGTTAAGAAAATAAATGAAAACATGCAGGCCCAGGATAATGTAATATTATTAGTTAATGGTTATGTTAATAATCTGAGACAAGATCAAGCAGAAGTCTTTAAAGCATGTAGTGATAGGCATAAGTTACAACAAAATAATTTAGAGAAAATAAAGAATGATTATGTTTCACTTAATGATAATGTATCACATGTAGAAGCTGCTTATAAAGGCAATACAAATTCGCTACAGAGTAGATTGTGCGAAATTGAACAGAAAGTCAAATACTCACCTGATAAGTGCAGTTTTTATAAAATTTTAAGTAACATAGAAAATGAATTGACACAAAAGTTTTAAACCTGTCTAGTACAAGAAGGAAGGGAGGGGACTGTCAAAGTAAGTGATGATGTAAATCATACAAATACTTATAAATCCAATCATTTTTCAAACCAAGCTAATGTACACCCAGTTGCTTCTTTTCAAAAGTCCATGGACACTACATACACACACACTTCACAAAGCAACAAGGGAAAAGTAGAAGATCTTATCAGAAAAAAATATTCCAGTAAAATGAATTTTGTCACCTGGAATGAGGTATCATTACACAAGCTGCTAGTTGACAGTATACCAAACAAAGTCAATCCAGTAATAATGAATCAAACAAAAGTACTAAAGGAACATATTCAGGAGTACAATGATGTCACGATATTGATAAACAATAACTTGACAGGCAAATGTATCATATCAACTGGAGGTGTCAGATATTACAGATACAGGGGGAAGCTGATTGTTTCCATTTGAAAGACGAGTTCTGCCAGGCTGTTGGGTTCCCCAGCTGGCCGGCTACCAGTTTGGACCTAGTGAATGGCATACATCAGATAGTCAGGGATTTCCTAACGAGCTCAGAAACAGGAACAAACAGTCTAGACTGAGCTAGGGCGGCTATTCCAGAATGGAACTGAAATAAAATATAGCCACAAAAATTATTCGAAAAATCCATATAAAATCAGGGAATGTTCATATGGCACATATAATTATATGAATGGATTCAGGAGAGATAGGAGAATCTAACGCCGTAATTACAATTTTAATATCCCTTACAGATAAAAAGATGATAAATCTAAGTACTTAATAATAATATTATAAGACTTATACATACAATTATTGATACATAGTGTCTATCAGCAACAGATTAAGATGTAAATGGGCAGCATTGCACCACGCTACCTATCTTAACCTTACTATTGTGAATGGGTCTAACTGACCCAGTTCGTTTACTAAAATTAACGTAAACCCCTAAATGTTATTTATTTTGCAACATGGCATTATGTATTCCTCAAATACGTCATTATTTATGTTATCCTCAATTTTCGTTTCAAAAGCTAAAATACTTTAGGAGATACGTAACTTTGACACACTTCTAGTGAATGGGTCTTTTAGACCCAGGCGGAAATTTTTATTTAGTTTCTACGAATAAATTGTTAGAAATAATTGTGATTGGTCTAAAATGTCTCAGAGGCATTTACATTGTTGTGGAACTCTATATAACGACTGCATATAGGCGTACAGTCTGATTTTGTTAGTCGGTTTCTAAGTGATGAACAGTTAGAAATGTTTGTAAATGAGTCATAAGATGAAACAGAAGATTATACTGTCAGTGATCAAGATTCTGTTGACAGTTCAAATGATGTTGCTAATGTATCGACTAGAAGTGAGGAGAGCGATGTGATCGAAGGAGACGAAAGCGTGCTTTTGTTGTCTAAAGAAACCAGCGTAACTGGAAATGTACGTACGTCGCGCAATGGTACATAGTGGTCTACAAATCCCCCAGCTGTGTCAAAACCAAGGTGAGCAAAATAAATTTCTATCACAAATTAGGAAATGAAGGCTTATTTGAGACTTCTTATATTAGCTGGTGTATAGAGATCTGCTGGAGAATCTCTCCAATAGCCATGGGACAACATGAATGGTGGGCCAGTTTTTCGCGTAACAGTGTCACTTCAGCGTTTCTATAAAATCAGAATTCTCAGATATGACAACAAAGAAGATCGACCAGCTAGGCGACGCCTTGATAAACTGGCTGTGTTTGAAATGTTTGTGGAACAGTTTCCTAAGATGTTCATTCTTTATGAAAATGTCACAGTGGACGAGTTACAGGTTCCAATCAGAGGTAGGTGTCCCTTCCGTCAGTACATGATTTAAAAACCAAGAGGAAAATATGGCATAAAATTATGGTTGTAATCTGATGTGAAAACAGCATATGTTTGTGCAGCAGAAGACTATACAGGAAAGCTGGAAAATGGACCACGAGAAGTAAATCAAGGTAGAAATGTTGTAGTGAGGCTTGTGGAAAGAATTGAGAAAACTGGGCGAAACATTACCACTGATAATTTCTTTACGGACTACACTCTGGCCAAATAACTTCTGCAGAAAATTCTAACATTAGTTGAATCCTGAGAAAGAACAAAGCTGAGATTCCGAAATAAATGCTGACAAACAACGGTAGACAAGTGTTTTCAATCATCTTTGGATTTCAGAACTCTATACCACGGGATTCGAATGTGCCAAAAAAGAACAAAGCTTCGTAATACTCTCTACCATGCTCCATGACTCTACCGTGTCTGCAGAAGAGCATAAGAAGCCGGAGGTAATACTGCATTACAACAAAACGAAAGGAGAAGTTGACATGACAGATACACTCGCTAGTACGTATTCCTGTAAAAGGTGTACTAAGCGAAGGCCTGTTTATTTTATAACATGCTAGACATTGCGGCAATAAATGCTTATGTGTTGCATGTACACACTAACGCAGGCTACTATTGAAACAAATTGTACAAAAGACGCCTTTTTCTAAGAGAGCTAAGAAGAACAATGCAAGAAAACAGAATGTCCAAAAATATTCCTAAAAAGATAAAATTAAATTTCGAAATATTGCAGGAACGAGTTCTGGAGAAAGGGACAGAAAAGGGGCCAGTACAAAGAGCGTGGACCGAAGAAAGATCGAAAGACTAATAAGAAATGTAACATTTGTCAATCATTCCTATGCCAAGATTATGCAAATATTTACTGCAATAATTGTGTAAGCTAATACAACACGCATATATTGAAGCTAAATATTGTTCTTCAGAATTAATTATCATATTTCAGTGTAATTTTAGGTTAATTAGTGTTTGCAATAAGTGACAAAATTTAAGCTTTAGCTTGCACTTTTATGCAACTATTCACTTATAAAAACTAGTACGATCGTTGTTTCACAATTTAAAATGTAATAATTTTTTGCACTAATTACGTTCAATAAATGCTAGAAAGATCCAATATATGTTTTTACACAAGAAAAAACTATATACAAAATATATTTTGAAGTAATATCGAAGAATATATATATTTTTTAAACTGCGGGTTAAACTGACCCATTCACAATATGTGTGTCTCTGTTTCGAACACAGTAGGAAGGTTAAAAGACGTACGATATTTCCGTATTCTTTCAATAAACTTTGTTTTACTCTCTTGTTTTGCTTTTCGCTGAGGTAATAATATTCTTGTATCAGAACATTGATTCCACCATAGAAACACAAAATATGAACCCAGCATAGCGAATTACATTTATATATGTATTTTATTATATTTAATATTATTCTTATTAACGTTGTTTCTGTTGTAGACTGCCACTTACATATTTCATGGCCGACTAAAAATAGTAGATATGCAGCAGATAATATATATAACTGAATATGTTGTGTTGTTGTTGTGGTCTTCAGTCCAGAGACTGGTTTGATGCAGCTCTCCACAATACCCTATCCTGAGCAAGCCTCTTCATCTCCACATATGAGCGACTACCTACATCTGTCTGAATCTGCTTACTGTATCCATCTCTTGGTCTTCCCCTGCGATTTTTTCCCCATACATTTCCCTCCAACGCTAAATTCACAATTCCTTGATGTCTAAGAATGTGTCCTACCAATATATCCCTTCTTTTACTCAAGGTATGACAGAAATTTCTTTTCTCTCCAATTCTGTTCAATACCTCCTCATTAGTTACGCGATCCACCCACCTGATCTTCAGCATTTTTCTGTAGCACCATATTTCAAAAGCCTCAATCCTCTTCCTGTCCGCACTGGTTATCGTCCATGTCTCACTCCCATACAAGGCAACACTCCATACAAATGCCTTCAGAAAGAACTTCCTTAGGCTGAAATCAATATTCGATGTTAACAAATTTCGCTTTTTCAAGAACGCTATTCTACCCATTGCATTCTGCATTTTATATCCTCTGTACTGCGACAATCTTTTGTTATTTTACTGACCAAATAACAAAACTCATCTACCTCCTTTATTGCTTCGTTTCCCAATCTAATTCCATCAGCATCACCTGATTTCCTTACACTGCATTCCATTACCCTAGTTTTGCTCTTGTTAATGTTCATCTTATATGCACCTTTCAGCACACTGTCCATTCCCTTCAACTGCTCTTCCAGGTCTTTTGCTGTCTCTGAGATTTTCGCTACAATCTGTTCAGTACCTCTTCATTTGATTATTTTCTTATTACAAGTCAAGCGTGACGTTTTTAATTCTTCTCCCTGAACTTTAATCCTTCTCCAAATTTCTCCTTGCTTTCCTTTATAGCTTGCTCAATGTACAAATTGAATAACAATGGAGAAAGACTACAACCCTGTCTTACTCCCTTTCCAACCACTGCATCCCTTTCATGCCGCTGTCTGGTTTTTGTACAAGTTATAAATAACCTTACGTTCCCTTTATTTTACTTCTGCTTGCTTCAGAACTTGAAAGAGTTTATTCCAATCAACATTGTCAAAAGCCTTCTCGAAATCTACAAAAGCTAGAAATGTAGGTTTGCCTTTTCTTAATCTATCTTCTAGGATAAGCCGTAACGTGAGTTTTGTCTCCCAAGTTCCTACATTTCTCCTGAACCCAAACTGATCTTCCCCGAGGTCGGCTTCTACCACCTTTTCCATCCGTCTGTATATAATTCGTGTTAATATTTTGCAAACATGACTTATTAGACTGATGGTTCTGTAGTTATCACACCTGTCTGCACCTGTTTTCTTTGGAATGGGGATTATAATATTTTTCTTAAAGTCTGAGGGTACTTCACCTGCCTCATACATCCTACACACCAGGTGAAACAATTTTGTCATGGCTGGTACTCCCAGAGACTTCAGTAGCTCTGAGGGAATATCATCTACTCCAGGGGCCTTGTTTCGACTTAGGTCTTTCAGGGCCCTGTCAAATTCTTCTCTCAATACAGTATCTCCTATTTCATCGTCATCTACATCCTCCTCCCTTCCTACAATATTGTCTCGGAGTTAATTTCCTTTGTAGAGCCCCTCTATATACTCTTTCCACCTTTCAGCTTTCCCTTCTTTGCTGAGGACTGGTTTTCCATCAGTGTCCTTGATATTCATAGAGCTGTTTTTCTTATCTCCAAATGTTTCTTTTATTTTCCTGTAGGCTGTATCAATTTTTCCCCTATTTATACATTCTTCTACATCCTTGCATTTGCCTTCTAGCCACTCCTGCTTAGCCATTTTGCACTTCCTGTCACTCTCATTTCTTAGTCGTCTGTACTCCATTTTGCCTGTTTCATTTACTGCAGTTTTATATTTTCTCCTTTCATCGATTAAATTTAGTATCTCCTGTGATATCCAAGGATTTTTTGTAGGTCTTGCCTTCCTACCTATTTTGTCCTCTGCTACCTTCACTATTTCATCTCTCAATTTTACCCATTCCTCTTCTACTGTTTCATTTTCCCCTGTTTCTGTCAATTGTTGCCTAAAGCTCCCTCTGAAATTCGTAAGAACCTCACGTTCCTTCAATTTATCCAGGTCCCATCTCCTTATTTTCCTACCTTTTTGTAGTTCCTTTAGTTTCAGCCTACAGTTCATAGCCAACAAGTTATGGTCAGAGTCTATATCTGCCCCTGGGTATGTTTTACAGTTTAAAACCTTGTTCCGGAATCTATGTCTTACCATTATAAAATCTATCAGATATCTTACTGTGTCTCCTGGTCTCTTCCACGTATACAACCTTCTTTTGTGATTCTTGAACCAGGTGTTTGTTATAACTAAATTATGTTCTGTGCAAAATTCTACCAGGCGGCTTCCTCTTTCATTCCTTTTGCCCAGACCATATTCACTTACTATCTTCCCTTCCCTTCCTTGTCCTACTACCGAATTCCAGTCTCCCATAACAATTAAGTTTTCCTCTCTCTTAATTGTCTGAATAATTCCCTTTAGCTCCTCATATATTTCTTCCAAGCCATGATAAATTAAATAATAATTATGTAACTATATTTCGACAGCGGCAGTATATTTTAACAGTGAGACGCCACGCTTAATGGCTATCTGGGCAAAGAGCTTCAGTCTCAACAGTTTTTCAGTATTGTTAAATATATATTTGTTTGTTAGATATAAACGATATTTGTGGGGAGGTGGTCAAAGCATTTAATTCTGTGATATTCAAGTGTATAATATTTTGGAAGGGATGTTTTATTTTAAAGATGAGGCGTTAGGATACACGGAAGGGTACAATTGTAGGAGCAGGGAGAGCACGCTTTTCGAGCGCTTGGGATGGAATGTTGTGACGCTGGGCGGTCTGAAGCCGCGTTATGAGCTTTTGATTTGAAGAGATAGGCATGTGTGGACTTAGAAAATTTACGGGACTGTGACTGCAGAACTTATTCTCTGCTTGAAAAGTGATAAACTGTGCACGGTAGTAGGGCTGTGGAACTGTGGTAATTCAATCGTGTACTCGTGTGATTGCAAACTGTGTTTTTATAACAAATATTTTAATTGCAGATTAATTAGGAACTGAAATGTTCAATGGACTACACTAATTTACGAATGACATTTTGGAACATTTACTATCGAGTGCATGTGATACTTATAGTGCCTCTCATGAACAATTATTAGGGAAATAGTCAGTTATTTACCGATATGTAAAGTAGAACCACCTCCGCATTTTGATCTCCAGAATGAGAAATAAACTCTATTTATAAAGAATTACTTAGTGAGTGAATCTCTTCTTAATCTTATAATACACTTTGTTGGTTATTCAGAAGTTTAATTTATGTTTGTTTAAATATATTTTCATGTCATCATATGAAGATTAATAGACTAGCTAAACTACACATTAATTATTGGCCTTATTTAAACAGATTGGGTAGCTGTTTAGGGCATAGAAGCTGATATAAAGAACTCACCCCTATGAACAGAGACAACGAGCCATAAATTTTACTACCCGAGTTATGTGGTGCCCAATTCGTATTGGTGAATACCGATAGGAAGGTCGCAACTTCTTCCCTACTTGCTTAACACTGTACCACATTGAGCCTCTTGACTGTAAACACTCAGTATTATGGTGTAAGGAGGCGATATATTTACCACCTTTCATGTTATTTTGAATTGCAAGATACATTAAATTATGAATTATTTATTTATGTTTCCCTTTGATTCAAGATTATTAGGTAAGAACTGGGGGAAGCTGAATTTATTGACTTGATTATTGAGCAATCTGGTTGATGCTTAGTGACAGAGCTTAATATTAGTTATTGTATGTTGCAGTTTCGAGTTGGCGAGAAGCCAAAACTCGGCTATCTCATTCGGAAGGAACAGCGAGGGGTGGCACTGCTCGGAACAATGTCACAGGTATCTGACCTGGCGAGGGCGTAGGCAGGTGCGCACCGAAACTATGAGAAAACGATGCGATTGGTCGAATTCTTCTTAAAACGTTCTAGGAGATACTGGAAGCTTCCTTATAGTGGGAAAAACGCTTATGATACTGGAGCCGTGATTGGCTGTGTCTTGGGCAGCACCAGAGACATGTGACGTGCAGTGTGTGGGTTAGACGGGCGCTCAGCAGCGAGTTCGTCAGCTCGCAGGGAAGTAAACGGACGTGGCTTTCGGCGCTCCTGGGGAGAGGACGCAGCTGAAAGGTAGCTGGCAGTGTTTTTTGTTTTGTTTTGTTTCAGGGCGCTCCACTACAGTGGCCAGATTCTGCTCCTTGATTGATTTAAAACAAGGTTAACAAGGTGCCGATAAGGAGAATTTCAGAACACCACTAAAACGAGAAATAAAAAATAGCATTAGAAGGAATTAAATGTTCTTGGACAGATTTGTCATACGTATAAAGCTGTCAGTGTGTCCAGTGACTGGCTTTACAATTTATGAAGCTGCCGATTATATTGCCTAAAGTGCACAAATCTGTCTATCTGTTCTCAGAGCAATAAATAAATGCTTCACTGTAGGGTAGTCTGAATTAATAATTGCTCATTTACGAACGTGCAACAGAGATTCGCTTCTGCTCCTGGCCAGTGTGGCATGTAGTTTGTATCGATATCTTTTTCTATTTGTAAGTTTAACGTGGTAGTTTTTTTGGACGAAGTAATTCGTTCTCTCTGTAGCCACGTCTCACGTCTGTAGCTTCAAGCTGTTTGCTGAAGCACCCTCCCTTCGTTGTCGCCGTCCGTCAGACCACAGCAGTATAGTGAATTGGTTGGAAGTCGGTGACATACGCAATTTGTATTTTTATAGCGTAGTTAAAATATAGGTTTGCCGTTTCAGTAGTTTACTTTGTACCAAGTTAGGTAGCGATTCTTGTAAGTGAAATCAACATGTCTTTAGTATCAACAACTTTCTATAATAGGTGGAGGTTGTGCCATTCTTGGATAGGGATAACCATCAATATTATACAGCAATTTCGTTCTTGAATTGTGCACTGACCTCCTTTAATTAATTACTCGTAAGTATCCTTCGATTTCTCATTTACTAGCTTCACGCATCCAACCTCTCCTTAATAGATAAGAAATACTCCTGTAACTGAAATCCATATCCTCAATCCAACTTTACAGGTATTGAGAGGATCAATTAACATTTCTTTTTGCCGTAATATTACTTGTGAACCAATTGCAAACTAGCGACAGGTTCAAATGTTTGTAAATCTATCGGACCAAATTGCGTGGTCATCAGTCCGTAGCTTACAAGCTACTTAACCCATTTCTTCCCATTGTTGCGTACACGAACACAAAATATAGCTTTAAAAGTGCAGTCTAAATGGACTTACTGTACAAAACTCACCACACATGTGTTTAAAGGCATTCACGAGCTCTCTGTATATGTGTTAAAGTTTCACAATTACCTTTAACACTTCGTAAAAAGATGCAAGATTTACAAACGTCAGATGTTCTACATACACAATAAATGTCAAGTTCAGCTTCACACAGAGTGTATTTCAATATTTCATGAGTGATACCATCAATGTAAGCCAGAGTTATCATATAATAGACAATATTGCACAGTTTGAACAAATAGAAGAATGTGATCACGAGAAAATTTTTTTTCTATTTTTCTTTTACTAGGAAACAGCGCAACAATATGGGTGGTGCAAATTACAATACATACTGATAGTTTGGGATATTTGTAATGTTATTTCAATTATTTTAAAGAGAACCTGATGACTAAATATAACACTTTTCACAATTTCTGTTTCTGGGAAGAAATTGGTTAAACCTAGGTAAACTAACCTAAGGACAACACACACACCCATGCCCCAGGGAGGACTCGAACCTCCACGGCAAGCAACCGCGCGCTCCGCAGCGAGACGCTTTAGACCGCTCGGCTACTCCACCGCGGCTAACAGGTCCAAACGTAAAAACACACCCACTAGTAACAATGCAAAGCGTATAAACAGATGTCGCTGGGCAGCTGCTACCACTACGCCGTCTTCTGGCGGACGATGAAATTTTTACGAGTACATCTACTATCCCCCACGTGACATCTTTCAACATTTGTTCAAAAACAAGTCATCTTCCTAGATGTACAATGTTCCTCTGACAATTTATTCGCAGAATTCGTTAATAAGCTCTACACAGCTGATGACTGCTCTGAAAATAAACAGATTGCTGTGTAAAGCAGGTGGATTTTAAGATACCGGTATTTTACCCATTACTGCCCAGAACGTTTTTTTGTGAATAAAATGTTTCATTTTACTAGGATAGGTTCAATAAGATAAAAGAAGCGTGAATACATTGATTTTTATTTTTATATATATATACATTACAAAATATGATGTGGTGTACAAACGCAGCACCGAGCATATGGCATATCAAACATCCTATTTTAGAGAATGAAATGAATAGAAACATTTTTCATGTTAAGCTACATTACATTTAGTGCAATTGCGAGTTGTGTGGGATTTACAAAGTGCACATCTTGTTCTTTTGTTTTGAGGAACAATAAAATGACTTCTTTCATCGAAAGAGACCGCCAAAGGAACTCTACTAGAAACTGGAGTGACACTTGGTCCTGCTTTTTTATATTTTTGTTTCCCATATTTTTGCAAGAGTTCTCTTGCTACACTTCTTTTGAGTGTGAGTAGATCCATTTCTTCATTGCCAGAGTGTCTGTAAAGTAGCCCCGAATATTGAATTATCACATCTAGACACCACAAAAAATTGGCCACCACCATTTCTTGGATCTGATATTTGATCTGTAGTAACTCACATTCTGGTCCATTCTGTCTGTTCCACCCATATTATAATTGTAATAGTTGATTGTATGTTGCTGTGAAACAACAATTTTGTTTTTTATTGCAGCAGAATATCTTTCCACTTTGCAGCTGGGATCCACACATCACAGTTTGATTTCTTTCAGGCAACTCAGAATTCAACCATCTTCTGCCAACTGTTTTTGTCCTTTGTGACATGAGGTACATCTGTTGATGAAGTTGTTCTGTTTTACTGGAACCCAATTATATTGTCTTCATTAATATTTCTTACAGTTACTACTTCACCATACGCTGTCAATTTTTTAGTGTTTGTCCCTTGATGTTCGCGTTCAGTGTCACAGAAATCAATTATTTTATCATCGTTAGCCTTTCGTATAACTGCTTCACATTCTGCTGTCACCTGATGGCAATTTCAAATTATTGATGTCCTTAGTATGAAGTAGTTCATAGGTAGTTTGTAAGTTTAGGGACTGATGGCCCCGTAGTCGGGTCCCATAAGCTATAAAAACATTTGAACATTTGATATATCTATTTTCCTTTGCAATGTGGTGCACAAACGCACCACCGAGCGCTAACGGGTTAAACAGTTTGGTGCGGTCTTTGTTAAACGGCTCGAGCCGGGCAGACGGATGCCTGTGTGTCGCGGGCAAGCGGACCCGCAGGCGTCGCTGCGGCGGCGTGACGTCACGAGGTCGGAGGCGGCAGGCCCATCAGGGAGATTCCCGCGGCGGCCGGCGCGTCGCTCACTGTCTGGCTGAGCCACCGCCGCCGCCGCCACAGCTTGAGTGCGCGAATTTGTCGTGGCGCTTAGCGGGAGACCAACCAGCAGGGGCCGCCTCTGCATTTGCTGCCGGCTTAAAACTGCGCGGCGAGCTAAACGCACGCCGCTGGCAAAGCGCTCGGGGAAGGCTAGCTTCGAGAGCACTATGTGGAGGTTTACAATTATTTTGTCTGCTATTTGCATTGGTAAATATTTACCTGGCTGTTACGATATGTACACTTGTGAAAAATGAAAAAAGAACACCATGAATTCGTCGAGCCAGCAAGTAAAAATTTTACTGACACATCCTTGAGGATGTATACAACAATCACACAATAGAGCCATAGTAATAGACGTTAAAGGTAATACATTGAATTAAAATTTGTGGAGTGGCCGGGAATCGAAACCTGACCTCCACGCTCACAACTTAAAATAAACCCCATTCTAGAAAACGAAAATAAATGTACCTCCTCTGTTTGTTCCTTGGTTGTTCAGCTGCACGGTTCAGTGTACTAGCTGCTTCAAAGTTCGTCTTCCCGAAAAAATTTACTGTCGCAAAGTTACCGTGATTTATCGTTTTTATATCTTTGTTGTTGTTAGCGTGATGCTGAGTCGTCTTCTCATTTAACTTCGAAGTGCTTTTCACCGTTTCCTTCGTTCTTACCAAACCCAGAAATTTGTGTAAAACGTTCTTACAATTTAGTTTTACAAACAATAAAAGAAGCAAACAAAACAGTCTGCAAATGTGGTTTTTTTTTTCGTTTAAATTAATGTTCTAAGTAAAAAACATGCATATTTTTCTCGGTAATTTTCATATCGTTGTAACTTCTGATGTTCGGTCTGTAGTGTTAACCAATAGTCGTTTTTACTTTTTTCGCTTTCTGAGAAAACATAGTGTACTGTCTGCCCCTTTATCCAGTTGACTGCCTTTCTCTTGGCATTAAGATAGGGAACTTCTTCTGGGTTGAGTAGTCGTGTTGGTGTGATTGTTCTGGGTGACGTGCGTAATATACACGCGAGTTTGTCCGTGCAGAGTTGCCATATGTCTTTGACGTGCTCACATGTAAATCGGTGTTCCACGGTATCAACGTGATTGCAGTTGCTGCAATTTGGTGTGTCTGCCAGATGTATCGCCTGTAACTTTGCATTGGTCGGTATTTTTCTATTTTCCGCCATATACCATGAGGACCGCACATTGGATGGTAAGTTTGGAACCACTAGACCACCGCACCACTGCCGATTAAGGTGCTTCGGAATAGTCTATGTTCGACTTCCCTCCACGTCACAAACTCTAATTCAGCTTCTGTGTTGCATGAAATATTGCAACTACTGCCAAGGCTCTCCATGCATCGGAATAGCACCTCGGCAATGGACATATCGCATCGCAACATTCCTGTCTTCTACCATATGCCCATACGCTAAGGTGATATATATATATATATATATATATATATATATATATATATATATATATATATATATATAGGGTGTCCCAGCTATCTTGTCCACCCAAAATATCTCTGGAGCAATAACAGCTATTGGAAAACTACTTTCAGCGGTATGAATGTACGGCTGGGGCCCATGAATGTACAGTCGGTGACAGAATTCGCGAGACCCCTCGCCTAACCGCTATGCACAACCGCAAAGTTTGGCTGCTTGGTGGGGAATATAAACATCTAGGGGACACTATCGTACATACTGTCGATTACACGGGTACCTGAGACGAAATCTGAGAGGAAAACAGTTATGTTTCAATATCGAGGACGATCGTAACACGCGTGCTTTCTATACGACGTGAAGGCGACTTTGGAAACAGATCTTACAAGCTGCTTTGCGTTTTAGCCATTGTGTTTTAAGCTATTCGAGACCGACATATTCCTTTCCACATCGGTTTTCTTATAGTTTCAGTGAACGATGACAGCAGTTAGAATTGAGATGCTGCAGTCCGTGTATACTGTCTGGCGTTACTGACACATTCAAATGGAAAATGTGCACGCGTAACGTAGAAGTAATGGAATTACAAGACAGGAAGCAAATTATCGACATTAGCCACAACTTAAAATACCCTTCATCACACAAGTGCAAGTAGACAGATATCTAATGGTGTTTCAGCGGCACACTTGCTGGAACCACGCTACAACACTTGTTCGTTGAGCGCGAAGGCAAAACAGATCCTGTTCTAAACACTTTGTTACGAAGCTAAGAGTTACAGTGCACCATTATGTTCGGAGCTATTACGTGACGGTTTGCATCCACCGCCTCAGTTGCGCTATATAGACAACAACCCGCGACCTACTCTGGTCATTCATAAACATTATGCAGTATAAACTGAATGACGTTGGAGTCCTTGAGGGATATTTCGCACCCCTCCTTGTGAATGAAATTCCAGGACTGAGAACATCCTCGCCTATTGTCCACGGACGGAGATGCAATATGAATGCGAAACGCAGGGTCCTATTAGAGCTATAGTCGTATAAATTGTGTGAATAAAGTGAATGGAGTCGTTTGTCTCTTTATAAAGAAGCTTTCCGCTGTAGCAACGAATACCAGATCTGTGAAACACCAACGAATCCGAATCATTAATACGAACGTGTTTCAGTCGGTATTTTGAGTCGTGGGAGAGTAATTTTGCGAAAAATTTAGGACAAACAGTGTTGGATACGTACGTTGACCATTCAGGCTTCTTAATAAATGAAGCGTGTCAAATTACCACAAAAAGGAGGCCAGATGTTATGACACCCTGAGTTGTTATTTAGCAGTTTCGTATTACCGGAACACCTAATGGTGTTTAGCTGGATTAGGTTGTCGAATAAGAAACTTTGTTTATACGCGTTCGCAGTGCCGTGAGTTCCCCGTTTACTTCCGCGTAAACCTCTTGCGGCCCCAAGCAAGAGACATTCGCTGCGATTGAGCAGAGTAGAGGAATGCCTCGCCTTTCCTCGACTGCTCACGGATGTGGTCGGACCTGTCTTTTCTTATACGGACAGTGCCTTATGAGGCCTGGTTTTCCTGATACCGAACTACTAATGGATTGTCGTCCTAGTCTATAGGAATGTGCACTGAATTAAAAACTATATGATTGGTAGGTTTCGGATAGACATCCTATTAGTTACCATATTTAGTGGTAATTCTTACATTGCTAAACAACACGTGTATAATAACTTTGAACAGTAACAAGTTATGATGCATTAAAAAAGGAGTGTGTGATCTACTAAAATTGTATTCTGTTGAATGTGTAACACATTAAGCTCGAAGTATCTTTCAAATTATATCTGAATGATGACTTGGCAGTTACAGATTGATTTGAACATTGAGGTTGTTTGTGGGTTTCAAGATTTAATTTTAATAATTTCGATAGGTTTCGCTGCAAGCAAAGTACTAACCTGCCCGAAATCTGATGCTGTAACAAAGTTTGCTGTTTGTGTGACAAGAAATACAATAAGTTTTGAACCTCTTGTCACAGTCTGTCAACTGGTTCAGAAGTGAGTATTGGACACGACTTGAAGAAGAATTTAAAAGCAATCTCGTGTAAGTTCCATTACATGACGACCTAAGTTGGTGACGATTACCTTTTATACTATCGATGTACCGGGAATATTACTACTATATATCGTACAAAAAGCTTTGCAACCATCTCCGAGAAAAAAAAAACTACTCAGAAAACCGCCGACCTGAAAGAAAAAATAATTCAAATATCGTTTATGGCTTCTTACCATCAACAATAGTTGTGATAAAGAGTTTAACTTTTGATATATTTTTTTGAATTTTGCTTTCATCACCCTTCCTGACAAACGTGCTTCGTCCACAATGCTTTTTTATACTTCTTTCGTCTCCTACACTATAACTGTTTACAATCTGTTAATTTATTTATTTCCTAAATTACTCTCGAAACATTATACTGTTCATTGAAAAAATCGCACTGACATGTTTTACGGCCTACTTTAGATTTATAGTTTTATAAGTTTTTGCAAACATTTTGAACCAAAATAATAATCTAAATAATAAGTGTATGAAACCCTAGTACGAAAAAAAAAAAATTAGGTACTGGCGGGTTCCGAACCACTGACCTTTTTTTTCCCCTCTCTCTCTACCACTGTGCTATCTTTTTTTCTTTTCTTTTTTTTCTTTCTTTATATATATATATATATATATATATATATATATATATATATATATATATATATATATATTGTCTTTTTTATTTTTTTAAGGATCTATTTTTATTTACAAACTGAAGCCTTTATTATAATCAAGAAATCAAATGAAGTCCAGTGCCCTATCTGGAAGAAATTTGTCAACTAAAACATAACGTGCCCCGCCATAGTGAAAAAATAACTGCATAAATAATGCAACTTCCGGCATGCTGCATCGTTCATGGCATATTCGAACTTAAAGGCATATAACATAAACTAAACTTGGGCCTCTACTGTTAGCGTTCACCATCCGGTCGGTGTTCCTGGGTGATCTTCTCGAACTTATTAAGTCTGATCCGTTCAATTGTCGGTATTTTCTTTAAACTACCACTATCATCTTCTCGTACCCAGTACACCCCAGCCAGGTGGCGGGTCAGCAAACACTACCTCTAAAAAATTTGCATAACTTTCCTTGTATTTACCAAGTCGTCGTAGCTTCGCGTGACCATCCTGTAAATATTGCCAATAGTCCAGTTTGTTCGTGTTTGCACAATGATATATGTAATGTACCGTCATGCCCTTTACCCACTCCACCGCATTCGTCTTCTGACGTGGGAAATATGTTTTCTCTGGGAAAAATAGTATGTTAGTTGAAATTTCTGACTGTACGCTGCGTATCGTGAACGCTATGATCTTCCGTGCCAGATTCCACACTCCCAGCGCTGTGCCGCAGACCAACCGATGTTTGTCCGTGTCGAGCGTGTCGCATCGTAGGCATATTGGCGTGTCTGTCATGTGGATAGCATACAGTCTCTCCTTCGTCGGGTACTCCCGGTTAACCACCATGTACCACGTTGACCTGGCCGTTGTAGGGAGGTGGGAGTGGTGCGCTGTGCGCCACACAACATTCCAGTTAATCGCAGGGTACCTCCGTTCCATATTATTCCGTTCCATGCGACTTAAAAGCAGTCTATACACATCCTTGGTAGTCGGTGATCGGGTAGTTGGTAAATCTGCTCGAACATAACTGTGTTCCACGAAGAACTTCCGGATGTGTGATAATGGAGGCGTAATGTGCCGTACACTAACCGGTGGAAGAAGCGATAGCGGTGCTAGTTCTTCGATTATCGCACCCGTTAGGGAGTAGTTCCTGTTGCGCCACAGTTTGCACATGGTGTTAATATACATTGCCCGAGCCTTTTCGTAGACATTGACTAGGCCAACACCACCTTCCCGCGTCGGGAGCGTGAGCGACTCGTATTGCACCTTAAAGAGCTGTCCCATGCTCACGTAGTATCCAAAGTCTGCTTGTATCATCGTTGCCATCGTACGCGGCAAAGGGAGAAGGTGTGCCACGTGGCACATCTTGGATGCCAGGTTGAGGTTGACCAGTGTTACTCTTTGCAGCATATCCATCGAGCGCAGGGCGTTGAGTTGTACTGATGTGCGTATTTGACACAACAGTTTACGGTAGTTGTCTGCTGTTGTTCGTGCCGTCTCCGTATGGAAAGTGATACCCAAACATCGCAGGGTTTGCACCACAGGTAAGGGTCCTTCAGTTCCTGGTTCGAGTCCTCGGCCTACATTCATGAACTGTGATTTTCGAAAGTTAACCACGCTACCAGCTGCCTCCCCGTATTTCTGTAGCCAAGGTGGGGTGGCTTGCGTGCCTCAACGATGCAGATAGCCGTACCGTAGGTGCAACCACAGCGGAGGGGTATCTGTGGAGAGGCCACACAAACGTGTGGTTCCTGAAGAGGGGCAGCAGCCTTTTCAGTAGTTATAGGGGCAACAGTCTGGATGATTGACTGAGCTGGCCTTGTAACATCAGCAAATGTGGCTTTGCCACACAGCTACTGCGAACGGCTGAAAGCAAGGGGAAACTACAGACGTTACTTTTCCCGAGGACATGCAGCTCTACTGTATGGAAATATGATGATGGCATCCTCTCGGGTGAATTATTCCGGAGGTAAAATAGTCCCCCATTCGTATCTCCGGGCGGGGACTACTCAGGAGGATGTTGTCATCAGGAAAGACAATACTGGCATTCGACGGGTCGGAGCGTGGAATGTCAGATCCCTTAATCGGGTACGAAAATTAGAAAATTTAAAAAGGGAAATGGATAGGTTGAAGTTAGATATAGTGGGAATTAGTGAAGTTCGGTGGCAGGATGAACAGGATTTCTGGTCAGGTGAGTACAGGATTATAAATACAAAATCAGTTGGGGGTATCACAGGAGTAGGACTGATAATGAATAAGAAAATAGGAATGCGGGTAAACTACTATGAGCAGCACAGTGAACACATTATCATTGTCAAGATAGATACGAAGTCAACACCGACAACAGTAGTACAGGTTTGTATGCCAACTAGCTCTGCAGATGATGAGGAAATCGAAGAAATATATGAGGAGCTAAAGGAAATTATTCAGACAATTAAGGGAGAGGAAAACTTAATTGTTATGGGAGACTGGAATTCAGTAGTAGGAAAAGGAAGAGAAGGAAAAATAGTAGGTGAATATGGAATGGGCAAAAGGAATGAAAGAGGAAGTCGCCTGGTAGAATTTTGCACGGAACATGATTTAATCGTAACAAACTCGTGGTTTAAGAATCACAAAAGAAGGTTGTATACGTGGAAGAGACCAGGAGACACCGGAAGGTATCAGATAGATTTTATAATGGTACGACATAGATTCCGGAACCAGGTTATAAGCTGTAAGACTTACCCAGGGGCAGATATAGATTCTGACCATAACTTGTTATTCATGAACTGTAGGCTGAAGCTGAAAAAACTGCAGAAAGGTAGGAAAATAAGGAGATGGGACTTAGATAAATTGAAGGAAAGTGAAGTTCTGGAGAATTTCAGAGGGAGATTTAGGCAACAATTGACAGAAACAGGGGGAAATAAAACGGTAGAAGAGGAATGGGTAGTATTGAGAGATGAAATAGTGAAGGCAGCAGACGACAAAATAGATAGGAAGGCAGGACCAACAAAAAATCCTTGGATATCAAAGGAAATACTAAATTTAATTGATGAAAGGAGAATATATAAAAATGCAGTAAATGAAACAGACAAAATTGAGTATAGACGACTAAAAAATGAGATTGACAGGAAATTCAAAATGGCTAAGCAGGAGTGGCTAGAAGCCAAATGCAAATCTGTAGAGGAATGTATAAGAATGGGAAAAGTAGATACCGCCTACAGGAAAATAAAAGAGACATTTGGGGACAAGAAAAGCAACTCTGCGAATATCAAGAACTCAGATGGGAAACCAGTTCTCAGCAAAGAAGGAAAAGCTGAAAGGTGGAAAGAGTACATAGAGCAGCTCTACAAAGGAAATGTACTTAGAGACGATGTTGTAGGAAGAGAAGAGGAAGAAGATCAAGATGAAATAGGAGATACTATACTGAGAGATGAATTTGACAGAGCCGTGAAAGACCTAGGTCGGAACAAGACCCCAGGAGTAGATGACGTACCCTCAGAGCTGCTAAAGTCTCTGGGAGAGCCACCAGCCATGACAAGACTATTTGAACTGGTGTGTAGGATGTATGAGACAAGCGAAATGCCCTCAGACTTTAAGAAAAATGTAATAATCCCCATTCCAAAAAAAGCAGGCGCAGACAGGTGTGAAAATTACAGAACTATCAGTTTGATAAGTCATGGTTGCAAAATTTTAACACGAATTATCTACAGGAGAATGGAAAAGCTGGTAGAAGCTGACCTCGAGGAAGATCAGTTTGGATTCAGGAGGAACGTAGGAACCCGAGAGGCAATACTCACTTTACGTCTTATCTTAGAAGACAGATTAAGGAAAGGCAAACCTACATTTTTAGCTTTTGTAGATTTGGAGAAAGCGTTTGACAATGTTGTCTGGATACACTCTTTCAAATTCTGAAGTCAGCAGGGGTCAAATACAGGGAAAGGAGAGTTATTTACAACTTGTACAAAAGCCAAACCGCAGTTATTAGACTCGAAGGGCATGAAAGGAAAGCATCAGTTGGGAAGGCAGTAAGACAGGGTTGTAGCCTTTCTCTGACGTTATTCAATTTGTACATCGAGCAGGCGGTGAATGAAAGCAAGGAAAAATTTGGAATAGGGATTAAAGTTCAGGGGGAAGAAATAAAAACATTGCGTTTTGCTGATGACATTGTAATTCTCTCAGAGACAGCAAACGACCAGGAAGAGCAGTTGAATGGAATGGACAGTGTGTTGAAGAGAGCGTATAAAATGAACATTAACAAGAGCAAAACAAAAGTAATGAAATGCGGTCATAGAAAATCTGGTGATGCTGAAGGAATTAGATTAGGTAACGAAACAATGAAGATGGTAGATAAGTTAGGTTAGTTGGGTAATAAAATAACATGCGATGGTCGCAGTACAGAGGATATAAAATGCAGAATGGCAATGGGAAAAAAAAGCATTTTTGAAAAAGAGAAATTTGCTAACATCGAATATTAATTTAAGTATAAGGAAGTCTTTTCTGAAGGCATTTGTGTGGAGTGTTGCCTTGTACGGGAGCGAAACAAGGACGATAAGCAGTGCGGACAGGAAGAGAATAGAGGCTTTTGAAATGTGGTGCTACAGAAGAATGCTGAAGATTAGGTGGGTAGATCGCATAACTAATGAAGAGGTACAGAACAGAATTGGTGAGAAAAGGAATTTTTGGCATACCCTGACTAAAAGAAGGGATCACTTGGCAGGACACATTGTTAGACATAGGGGAATCGTAAATTTAGCATTGGAGGGAAGTGCGTGGGGTAAAAATCGCAGAGGGAGACCAAGAGACGCGTATAGTAAGCATATTCAAGTGGATGTGGGTTGCCGTTCTTATAAGGAGATGAAAAGGCTTGCTCAGGATAGAGTAGGGTGGAGAGCTGCATCAAACCAGTCTCCGGACTGAAGACCATAACAACAACAACTAAAGACGGCACAAATATCCATGCCCAAGGGGGGATTCGAACCCCCGGCCGTAGTGGCCGTGCAGACCGTGACTGGAGCGCCTGAGTCCCCTCGGCCACCGCGGACGGCACCTGGTTTAAGAATCACGAAAGGTTGTATACGTGGAAGGGACCAGGAGACACTGGTGGATATCAGATAGGTTTTAACGGACTGGACAGTGTGCTGAAAGGTGCATTGAAGATGAACATTAACAAGATCAAAACTAGGGCAATGGAGTGCAGTCTAAGAAAATCAGGTGTGCTGAAGGAATTATGTTAGGTAACGAAACAATAAAGGAGGTATATGATTTTTGTTACTGGGCAGTAAAATAACAAATGATGGTCGCAGTACAGAGGATATAAAATGGAGAATGGCAATGAGTAGAAAAGCGTTCTTGAAAAAGATAAATTGGCTAACATCGAATATTGATTTAAGCCTAAGGAAGTCCTTTCTGAAGGCATTTGTGTGGAGTGTTGGCTTGTATGAGAGTGAAACATGGACGATAAACAGTGTGGACAGGAAGAGGAAAGAGGCTTTTGAAATGTGGTGCTACAGAAGAATGCTGAAGATTAGGTGGGTGGATCGCGTAACTAATGAGGAGGTACTGAACAGATCTGGGGAAAAAATGAATTTGTGGCATACCTTGACTGAAAGAAGGGATCAATTTGTAGGACACATTCTTAGACACCAAAGAATTGTGAATTTAGCGCTGGAGGGAAGTGTGTCGGGTAAAAACCGCAGAGGAAGATCAAGAGATAGATACAGTAAGCAGATTAGACAGTTGTAGGTAGCCGTTCTTATGTGGAGTTGTTCAAATGTTTGTGCAGCTTATCGGACTTAACTACGGGGTCATCAATCCCTAAACTTACAAACTACTTATGAACTAGCTAACATTAAGGACGGCACAAATATCCATGCCCGAGGGGGGATTCGAACCCTGACCGTAGTGGCCGTGCAGACCGTGAATGTGGAGTTGACGAGGCTTCCTCATGATAGGAGATTGTGGAGAGATGCATCAAAGCAGTCGCCGGACTGAAGACTACAGCAACAACAAAAACAACAAGTTAATAACGAATTGTAAGAGATCTTTGGTGATCGGTGTTACCTTGTTCTAAAACGAAAAATAACCAACATTGAAGTTAACTAGCGTTTAATTTACGTAAAAAAATTATTATAATCCCTAATAATAGTGACTTTAGGGAGTTTGGTTACAACAATTATAATGCCAATATAAAAGGAGAACAGCCGTCATTACTTCAATACTAGCACAGATATTCAAGATGGTCAATGGTTCAAAAATTGTTTTAACAATGTGAAGAAGTTTTTTTTTTTTTTACTGTTGTTGTTTTTTTTTTCAGTGTAACGTATAAAAACAGTATTTACTTTTGTGAATTCAGTTGATAATGCGACAATTACTAACGCACATATAAGACGTAGGATGGCTTTCCTTAACCTAAGTCGTAATGTAAGTATTGCCACCCGTGTTTCTACATTCCTCAATCTAAACTGATCTTTCTCCAGGTCGGATTGCTCCAGTTTTTTTTCCAATATTGGGCTGGTATTTCCCCTATCTCAGCAACCTGCATGACAGGTGGAATAATTGCTTCATGACTGGCTCTCCTAACGGCATCAACAGTTCAGACGGCACATCATCTACTCCAGGGGCCTTGTTTCGACTCAAATGTATTAGTGCTTTATCACACTTTTCTCGCAGTATCGTATCTCTACTTCCTCTTTCATTTCTAGAATACTATCAACAAGTTTACTTCAATTTGCATAAGTCTTCTACATATTATTTTCACCTTTCAGCTTACACTTCTTTCCTTAGTACTTTCCATCTCAGTACTTGATACTCTTGCAGCTGCTTTTCTTGTCTCCATACGTCTCTTTTATATTCCTATAGGCCGTGTATGTTTTTCACGTAGGTATACATAAGACTTCCTTTTGTTGTTTAGCCACTCCTGCTTTGCTTGTCTGCACTTCTCTAAACCACATTTTCAGCCACCTGAACTCCATTTTTGTCTGCTTCACGTGATGCATTGTTATATTTTTCCCCTTGCATCAATTAAATTCAGTAACTCCTGGGTTATCCAGATTTCTGTAACGCCTTGTTCTTCTGCGTATACGATCCTATGAGGCCTTCACTACTCTGTTCCTCAGAGATACTCATTGTTATTCTACAGCATTACTTTCTTCCGTTTCAGCTAATCATTGCCTAATGCTGCCTCTGAAATTCTAACCCACCTCTCCTTTCTTAAATTTTTCCACGTTCCATATCCTTAATTTCTACCTTTTTGCATTATCTTAAGTTTTCCTCTATTTAAATGTTCTGAATAATTTCGTTTTCCTTCTCATATATTTCTTCGATCCCTACATCGTCGCCAGAGTTAATTGGCATTGTACTACTGTGCTCTATGTTGGCTTCATGTCTATCTTTGCTACAATAATGTGTTCATTACACTGTTCATAGTGACTAACTCGCAGTCCTATTTTCTTATTCATTATCAAACCTACTCCTACGTTAACAACTACTGATTATATATTTATAACCCTGTACTCACCTGACCAGAAATCCTGTTCATCCTGCCACCGGACCTCACTAATCCCCACCATATTTAACTTTAGCCTATCCATTTCTCTTTTCAAATTTTATAACTTATTCACTCGATTAAGGGATAGAATCCATAGAATACTTTTTTGCCGGCTGCGGCGGCCGAGCGTTCTGCGGCGCGTCAGTCACAGTCTGCACGGCCACTACGGTCGGGGGTTAGAGTCCCACCCTCTGGCATGGATATTTGTGCCGTCATACAGAAGAGCTGCATGTCCTCGGGAAAATTAACGACTGTAGTTTCCCCTTGTTTTCAGCTGTTCGCAGTAACTGCATGGAGAGCAGCGTCAGCTGATGTTGCAAGGCCAGCTCAATCATTCATACAGATTGTTACCCCTGCAACTACTGAAATGGCTGATGCCCTTCTTCATGAACCACATGTTTGTCATGCTTCTCCACATATTCCCCTTCGCTGCGGCTGCACCTACAGTACGGCTATCTGTATCGTTGAGGCACGCTAGCCACTCCACCTCAGCAATCTCTGTGGTTCATGAGGGTGGGGAATTTTTATACTTTTCTTGAAGCCTGACGGTAATGCCCCTGCTGATACATATTGCATACATGGTAGAAAAGTTTCTGCATTACTGGCTCTTCTAACGAGGGTTCAAATCTTGGACATTAAGTACAAAAACTCGAAAAAATGCTAGTAAGGCCAACACTTTCCAACTGTCGAAATCACTTAAAGTAAAAATGTAGAGTTGTTCCATTGCAACGTGGCGAGCTTTAATCAGGACTTGAGTGGAGATAATTTGGTGAGCAAGGCACACATGTACAAGAAAGGAACAACAAAAACGTCGTAAGCATCACAGAAGCCAACGCAATACTTCGTACAGTCTCCAGCAGTGAGGGATGACTTCGTGAGCTTGTTTATCTGATGGGAGCGCAGCTAATCAGAACGGTCACCCAGTCATTACTCGAGTCGACAAGTCTCTTGGGGACCCTGTGAAGGCTGTGCCAAGTTGTCCTAAGGTTAGATGGAGTTGATACCTTCTTTCCCTCAACTACTAAATAATTAATATTAATGGGAATTGGGCAAAGTACATGGTTATTGCTAGAACCTCATTATACAAAGAACTTCAAAATCAGCATCATAACAGAAACCGCCAACACTCTCACTATATACTATAGATCTTGAGACACACGTAAATATCAAAACAATGTAATATTTAAACCACTGTCATAGGCAGATTAATTATACCTGTAACGTGAGAGCATCTATTCAGTTCTTTCAGAGATCCGTCAAATTGTCCAAAATATGTACAGCATAATACCTTCGTATACTGTCATTCAATGCACAAACCCAAGGTTGTAAAAACACCGAATTAGGAGAGTTCATTATAGTCACACTTGCTATTAACAACCGTTCATACCGTTGCTAATAGCATACTGAAAAAAAAGTAATGAAAAGAAACACAGTGAAATTTTAGCTAATGACTGTTTAGACAATGATACAGCTAAAAAGAAAGTCTGTACCTTCTAATGTTTTTCGCAGTTTTGTAACGATGTTATTTCTAAATGTTTCTAGAATAAACAAAAACCATTCATGAAAGCAGGGTTTCCGCTGAAACTACTATGGATATCTAAATAAACAGGTGTTTTTGATCAAGCTGGACCCACAAACCGAAATGATTCATCTGTAATTATGTGTAAACAAGATATGAAAGAATAGTGCTGATGTATTACAGATTACATAATACAAAGCGTAGTCGTAACTGCGATATACGAATAAAATAGGATTATAACCGATGAGTTAATTTTATTAGAGTCGTACAGTCACAAGGTAATTTTAGATGAAATGCAGGACCATTGGAAAATACATTTTTGAAATATGTTGTTGTTGTTGTGGTCTTCAGTCCGGAGACTGGTTTGATGCAGTCTCCACAATACCCTATCCTGAGCAAGCCTCTTCATCTCCACATAAGAATGGCAACCTACATCGGTCTGAATCTGCTTCCTTGATGTCTAAAAATGTGTCCTATCAATCTATCACTTCTTTTAGTCAAGGTATGCCAGAAATTTCATTTCTCCCCAATTCTGTTCAGTACCTCCTCATTAGTTATGCGATCCACCCACCTAATCTTCAGCATTCTTCTGTAGCACCGTATTTCAAAAGACTCAATCCTCTTCCTGTCCGCACTGTTTATCGTCCATGTCTCACTCCCATACAAGGCAACACTCCATACAAATGCCTTCAGAAAGGGCTTCCTTAGGCTTAAATCAATATTCGATGTTAACAAATTTCTCTTTTTCAAGAACGCTTTTCTACCCATTGCCATTCTGCATTTTATATCCTCTGTACTGCGACCATAATTTGTTATTTTACTGCCCAAGTAACAAAATCTCAACTACCTCCTTTATTGCTTCGTTACCTAATCTAATTCCTTCAGCATCACCTGATTTTCTTAGACTGCACTCCATTACCCTAGTTTTGCTCTTGTTAATGTTCATCTTATATGCGTCTTTCAGCACACTGTCCATTCCGTTCAATTGCTCTTCCAGGTCCTTTGCTGTATCTGACAGAATTACTATGTAGTCGGCAAAACGCAATGTTATTATTTCTTCTCCCTGCACTTTAATGCCCTCTCGAAATGTCGCCTTGCTTTCCTTTACAGCTTGCTCAATGTATAAATTTAATAACAACCACTGCACCCCTTTCATGCCCTTCAACTCTGACAACCGCTGTTTTTTTTTACAAGTTGTAAATCACCTTACGCTCCCTATATTTTACTCCTGCTTGCTTCAGAACTTGAAAGATTTTATTCCAATCAATATTGTCAAAAGACTTCTCCAAATCTACAAAAGCTAGAAATGTAGGTTTACCTTTTCTTAATCTATCTTCTAGGAGAAGCCGTAAATTGAGTATTGCCTACCTTGTTCCTACATTTCTCCTGAACCCAAACTGATCTTCCCCGAGGTCGGCTTCTTCCAGCTTTTCCATCCGTCTGTATATAAATCGTGTTAATATTTTGCAACCATGACTTATTAAACTGATGGTTCTGTAGTTTTCACACTTGTCTGCACTTGCTTTCTTTGGAATGAGGATTATTACATTCTCCTTAAAGTCTGAGGGTACTTCGCCTTTCTCGTACATCTTACACACCAGGTGAAACAGGTTTGTCATGGCTGGTTCTTCCAGAGAGTTCAGTAGCTCTGATGGAATATCATCTACTCAAGGGGCCTTGTTTCGACTTAGGTCTTTCAGGGCTCTGTCAAATTCTTCTCTCAGTACAGTACCTCCTATTTCATCTTCATCTACATCCTCTTCCCTACCTACAATATTGTCTCGAAGTTCATTTCCTTTGTAGAGCCCCTCTATATACTCTTTCCACCTTTCAGCTTTCCCTTCTTTGCTGAGAACTGGTTTTCCATCAGTGTCCTTGATATTCATAGAGCTGTTTTTCTTATCTCCAAATGTTTCTTTTATTTTCCTGTAGGCTGTATCTATTTTTCCCCTAGTTATACATTCTTCTACATCCTTGCATTTGCCTTCTAGCCACTCCTGCTTAGCCATTTTGCACTTCCTGTCAATCTCATTTCTTAGTCGTCTGTACTCCATTTTGCCTGTTTCATTTACTGGATTTTTATATTTTCTCCTTTCATCGATTAAATTTAGTATCTCTGTGATATCCAAGGACTTTTTGTAGGTCTTTCCTTCCTACCTATTTTGTCCTCTGCTACCTTAACTATTTCATCTCTCAATTTTACCCATTCCTCCTCTACTGTTTTATTTTCCCAAGTTTCTGTTAATTGTTACCAAAAGCTCCCTCTGAAATTCTCAAGAACCTCAGGTTCCTTCAATTTATCCAGGTCCCATCTCCTTATTTTCTTACCTTTTTGTAGTTTCTTTAGTTTAAGCCTAAAGTTCATAACCAACAAGTTATGGTCAGAGTCTATATCTGCCCCTGGGTATGTCTTACACTGTAAAACCTGGTTCCGAAATATATGTCTTACCATTATAAAATCTATCTGGTATCCCCCGGTGTCTCCTGGTCTCTTCCACGTATACAACCTTCTTTTGTGATTCTTTAACCAGGTGTTTGTTGTAACTAAATTATGTTCTGTGGAAAAATCTACCAGGCGGCTTCCTCTTTCATACCTTTTGCCCAGACCATATTCACCTACTATCTTCCCTTCCCTTCCTTGTCCTACTACCGAATTCCAGTCCCCCATAACAATTATGATTTCCTCTCCCTTAACTGTCTGAATAATTTCCTCTAGCTCCTCATATATTTCTTCGATCTCCTCATCAACGGCAGAGCTAGTTAGCATATAAACCTGTACTACTGTTGTTGGTGTTGGCTTCGTATCTATCTTGACAATGATAATGCAATCACTGTGCTGGTCATAGTAGTTTACCCGCATTCCTATTTTCTTATTAATTATCAATCCTACTACTGTGATACCCCCAATTGATTTTGTATTTATAATCCTGTACTCACCCGACCAGAAATCCTTTTCATCCTGCCACCGAACTTCACTTTTCCCTACTATATCTAACTTCAACCTATCCATTTCCCTTTTTAAATTTTCTAATTTTCCTACTCCATTGAGGGATCTAACATTCCACGCTCCGACCCGTAGAATGCCAGTATTGTCTTTCCTGATCATCACATCCTCCTGAGTAGTCCCCGCCCGGAGATCCGAATGGGGGACTATTTTACGTCCGGAATATTTTACCCGAGAGGATGCCATCCTCATATGTTCATACAGCAGAGCTGCATGTCCTCGGGGAAAGTAACGGCTGAAGTTTCCCCTTGCTCTCAGCCGTTCGCAGTGTGGCAAAGCCACATTAGCTGATGTTACAAGGCCAGCTCAGTCAATCATCCAGACTGTTGCCCATGTAACTACTGAAAAGGCTGCTGCCCCTCTTCAGGTACCACACGTTTGTCTGGCCTCTCCACAGATACCCCTCCGCTGTGATTGCACCTACGGTACGTTATCTGTATCGTTGAGGCACGCAAGCCACCTCACCTCGGCAATGTCTGTGGTTCATGGGAGTGGTTGAAATATGTATTGACCGATAATTGGATTAAGTTTAAGTGTTATGACTAATATATGTGTTGATTCCTGGAAATTTTGATAGATAAATATTTACTATAACTTGATAAGAGAATGTACTAATAAAAACACCGGCCGTTGTGGCCGAGGGTACTGAGGCGCTCCAGTCACGGTCTGCACGGCCACTACGGTCGTGGGTTCGAATCCCTCCTCGGGCATGGGTATTTGTGACGTACTTAGTAGTAGTTAGTTCATAAGTAGTTTGTAAGTTTAGGGACTGATGACCCCGTAGTTAAATCCCGTAAGCTATACAAACTTTTGAACATTTGAACTAATAAAAACACGGGTAAAAAAGGAAAAGGAGATATAATTAAATAAATCAAGACAAATCAAATACTCAGATCAACATAATGCCAGAAACGTTTTCCCGTTTAATTGCTGCCAATCTGAGCTTGTGGGTTTGGAATGTGAAGAAAGAAAGGAGGAAATGAAAGTCGTCGTTCACCTGCATCTTCCCCTTTTTTTTTTTTTTTTTTCTTTTTTTTTCAGTACTTTAAAGTGAAATAATGTATTCCAGAAGTATGTAGAAAAAATAAAGGAAAAGTTGTAACTTATATTTTACACGAGAGATTAAGGACTGTGTATGTTAAACGTACGACGACAATGCATACATCTTGGTGCAGAATCACAGGTCGAAAACCTCGGTTCATTATATTCAACGGTATGCAAATTATGGTAGTTCGACGATGGTATGAATATGAGTGTGTATCTCTCGCAATAAATAATTTGGATTAAAAAGAACAGACATCTTAATTCTTAACTGTAATCCACCGTGCCAGGTTTGATACGTCATTCAGTGCGGATGCATATGTGGGCCCAACTCTTGGTAAGAATACAGGACCTGCTACCATCCATGTAGTACAATGGTGATTAGGAGGACATATGAGAGTTTGTGTCAGGCGTGGTAAGTGTATGGAAAGTCCTCGAAAATATTTAAATCGATGCGTACGGCACACTTAGATTTGCGCGTTTCCACAGGCAACTGCTTCGGATGGATCACTTAAAATTATGTTTTCCGTTCTGCGCGCGACCTCCTAGACCTGATGCTTCTGACAGTAACTATTTCAATTGAATAGTAGCTTGTGTGTGAATTGGAGGGATCATTGCAGTGTCCGATGGAAGAATTTATTTCTAGCTTTGGTTTTCTGCCAACATTGAGCACCGCGAAATAGACAATACTTAAATTTTTTGCCTTGTGCAGTAGGGTGCGAAAACAGTTGATGGAAAGGAAAATTATTCCTGAACTGTTTGCGGACAACTGTTACGATGTTCTAAGTGATTCAGATGATGTTAGTGACAGCGGTAGTGAAACCGAAGAAGTAAACAACATGGCTATAATCTACCAACTTGCGATAACTGTGAACGATTCTGATCACGAAGCCTCTGATAGTGAAACTGGCTGTAGAAGGACATGAACATTACTTCAGAAATATTTAGAGGAATTCCAGGGGTCAACAGCCTTCCCAGTGATATCAATAGTGTTTTAAGCAATTTGTAGTTATTTCAAGGGAAAGAACTATTCGTTCTCATGTCGACACCCTCAACCTTTAGTTATATACATATAAAAGAATCTCGCATATTTCCCAAATTTACGATTATCTCTATTGTAGAAATGGAAAACTTTCTGATCGTTATTATACTGATGACGAGAATAGAATAGCCGCAGCGGAGCGGCGCTATGCTATGATGCGGGAGGCCATTTCGCGTGCGGGGTTTGAATCCCCCTCTGGCATGGATGTTTGTGCTCTCTTTAGCATAAGGTAGTTCATAAGTAGTTTGTACGTTTTGGGGCTGATGATCCCGTAGTTAAGTCCCATAAGCTCTAGAAACATTTGAACATTTTTAGAATAGAATAATATTGTTTAAATGACTATTGGTCAACAGATCTTCTAATGATCGCGGAAAACGTATCAGATATAGTTTGCTTGTTTGTATGATTTGCGAAAGTGAACATCTATTTATTTCCAATCTAGAAACTAGGCAAGGAAACCAGTCACTAATCGCTCTGTACTTTCACCTCATCTTGGCTTGTGGCACCACATTTATCAAGACAACAGTGAAAGCCTTACAGCTATTGCCAGAACACTTGTACAAGGGGTAAACACAGTTTGCGTTGCAATAAGAGTCAATAGACATCTTTCACAATGTCTACAAACAGAAACAATACCTCTAAAGAAAGGTGGCAATACTTTACGAATACCAGATGACATTTTGCTGCAGGCATAGAAATATCAAAAATAATTCTCGGTGCTTCCGTGGTTACGAGAGAACAAAAAAGCACGACAAGAGGAAACCATAAAGAAACAAAATTAATTGTGATGTACAATAAATTTATAAAAGGCGTGGATGGACCTGAACATTGTCTTGCGCAGGATAGTGTGGAAAACCAATAACTGGACAAAGGTTGTAGTGTTGTTTCATATAAATTTTGGTTTCCTTAACGCAAACATTGTTCAGAATTCTAAATCCAGATCTAAAAGAAGAATGATAAAAGAAATTGCAAGAATATGGACCAGTGAATGAAAACCTGACCCAGTTACGGTCGAGTTAACTGAATCAAAGCAAACTACAAAACGAGCAACTTCTAATAATGCATCTGGTAGATGATTATGGAAAATGAAATAACATATTATTCGGACTATTGTGCAAAAAGGGGGAAACATTAAAATTCAGGACGATCTTGCGGAATTTGGGCAACGCATTGTAAAATAAGTGAAAGAATATTCTACTACCAATTTTTTGAGTGCTATTACACGAAGGTGGGTATTTCCACAGGTATGATCTAGGCGCGCATTTCCAAAACTGCCGCAAACTGCAACAGTAACCACGAAATGGCACCGGTGTGAAATTTGTTAATCCCGTGAGCCAAGGGTGTTGTACAGTCTTAGCGAATCTGTCTATTAACTGAGGCGCTCCAGTTACGGTCTACACGGCCACTACGGTCGAGGGTTCGAATCCCCCCTCGGGCATGGATATTTGTGCCGTCCTTAGTGTTAGCTAGTTCATAAGTAGTTCGTAAGTTTAGGGACTGATGACCCCGTAGTTAAGTCCCATAAGCTCTACAAACATTTGAACATTTTGTCTATTAACTAGGAGGTTCCGACTTCGAATCCCGTCCCCTACACAAATTATCATTTGTTCATTTTCTATAATTTCAACACTTAAGCGTAGCTGAGATTCAATACTCAAGTATAAAATATCAATGATTTGAAAATGTAACATGGTCACCTCGAAAACTGCAGTCTTTGCTGACTTTATTAACAAGGTTCCAGGAGATCTGCAATATACACTTTACACCGCCAGTGGGGGAATTTTTCTGTAAACTGTGAATTTATATCTTGTCGGTTTATGAGAGGTCGTCGAACGTTTTCCAGGAATACTAAATCAGGAGTCGCATATTACTTGGTGTGACGATGAAGTATGTAGAATACTTTAATAATAACAACTGACTGACAAAGGATGATGTGCAATATCTGTCGATATTGCGAATGCAAAAAGGCAATAACCAGTTTTGCAGAACTCAGCCTTTACCTCTAGAGGCTTGGTAGTGATTACTTGCCACGAATATCAAGTTGTGGAGGCGTACAAGCATTCATTTCTTTGATACTCGATCCATAAACAGAAGGGGAAAAATTCTTTTTAGTGATTCGCAGAATACAGTCGCAGAAAAATTATTAAAAGCATTCCATGTGGTGCAGCTGGAATAGGAAGAATGGAATACAGAGGTTTTATGACATACTGGTTACATTTTCGATTTAGAAATGCTCAAACATCTCGATGTTACAGCGCAGCGTACTGAAATAAATTCAGTGGTGGAGCTGAACATCTTTCCCTGATCGGCATGGCCACTCCTATTTCCCGCTTTGGGCGAGCGGTCTCCTTTACTGTTTCCATTCAATTCATTATATTTTTTAACTTTCCGCAGATCGGTTTCTCCTGACGTTCTCCCTTTTCTTTTATATTGATCCATAAATTTTTCACTAAGGTTTTATTGCAATAATTATTATTTTAATTGGAGAGAACGACCAGCCCTATAAACGAGAACTTTGATCCACCCGCCGGAAACTGAGTAGGCTGTCAAGACAGGCTTCCAACCCTGCCAAAATTCTCTTCTCTTTGCACACTACCATAGTAGTAACCCACGCTTATTATTAATTTAACCATACAAAATATTAAAATCGTTTATTTTCAAAGTTACGGAAATTAATTATAAGGACAAACACTACCTGAAATGCAGTCATATTTATAAATGTGAGACAGTAAACAAGTAATCTGTAGTTATAGGTGGTAATTAGGTAAATACTGAGAATCATTTATCTTATTCTGCCAAACTGCCTACTATCCGAACTACTAAATTTCAGTGAAATGATGTAGCTCATTCTTCAAAATGCTGTAGTGTAACAATCGACAAAATATTAAACTAAGGGTGAGCATTTTCCGCCTTATGCAAAATACTTCATTTTAATTACTTTTCCAAAACATGTTTCAGCACATTTTGTGCTTGCATATGGCGGAAAATCCTCACTATTTATTTAAGCGAGCAAGCACGGAAAAGAAAAGCACCAACATCAAAATGATGCTTACGACAGATTACTATTCTGCACTAATCTTCTGAAGCTCATCAAATGTCTAGTTTGTATGGAAAGTGGTACCAAATATTCAACTTAATTGATTTTTCCGTCGGTACTTGACAGAACATGATAATAATATCAAAAAGGAACAACTTCATGATGTTCTGCAAACTTTTTTATTGGTCACAAACCGGCTTTCGGCTTCTTAGGCCATTATCAGGTGACACCTGATGATGGCCTAAGAAGCCGAAAGCCGGTTTTTGACCAATAAAAAGTTTTCAGAACATCAGGAAGTTGTTCCTTTTTGATATTAAATATTCAACTACTTTTTCTTCAATTGTAATAAGTCTACTTTGTGCTAACATAATTATATTTTGTATTTGAGTAGTGCAATTGTTCTGAAATTAGACAAACGTTACAAAATGTTTTTAACTAACGTAAACAGCAATAAATTTGAACATAACCAAAATATATTTACCCTGTCAAGCAAATCTTTCTTCGATAATGAATAAGCAGACATTGTTATAATTTAATAATGACTCAAAGTTTAGTAACTTGTGTAGATATGAACTGAACATAGCCCACACTTACCGTTAATCTCCACAGTGTAATTATGCAAAATATATTCTTATCGATTTACACCATTCCGTTCAAAATAAAATATTGTTACGAATCTGAAATTATTTCACTGGGACACTTGGATTACTTCACTTCAATGGAAAAGGACCCTGCACAGGACAATGATGGTTTGACAGCACAATATCCATATATTGTTTTATGTTCCTTTCAACACTGCAATGGTCCCGTCACTAGGAGGAACATTGGTGGTCACTTTTTGTCTGTGGAATACAGGAATAACATTGCACCGTTAGCTGTGATTAGCATCAGATGTTGCAGTGACTAAGTAAACAAAACTAGGGAAAAACTTGTAAGAATTACAATAGTAACAAGTGAACATTTATTTTATGAAAATTAACAATAGCCGGCCGTGGTGGATGCAGGGACTGAGGCGCTCCAGTCACTGTCTGCACGGCCACTACGGTCGGGGGTTCGAATCCCACCTCGGCATTGATATTTGCGCCGTCCTTAGTATAAGGTAGTTCGCAAGTAGTTTGTAAGTTTAGGGACTGATGACCCCGTAATTAAGTCCCATACAAAAAGAAAAAAATAACAATATAATGCTAGGTCCGCAGTCGCGCGGGTTGCCGAATCCGGCGAAACGTATCTGTGACATATTACGCGACCATTCTAGTGTTAAAAGATATTCCATCGAGTAATAATATGAATTGTGGAAAAATAACAAAACTAGAAAAGAAAGATGATTAATAAATTAGAAACAGAAAAAGAGATACAAATAAAAGAATGTACACATATATATCTTTATCCGACTGTCCACTCTCATGAACCAGAGACAATGCCGAGGTGGGGTGGCTTGTGTGCCTCAACGCTACATATAGCCGTACCGTGGTGCAACCACAACGGAGGGGTACTTTTGGAGAGACCCGACAAACGTGTGGTTCCTGAACATGGGCAGAAGTCTTTCCATTAGTTACAGGGGCAACAGTCTGGATGACGGACTGAACTTACCTAGTAACATCAACTAACATGGCGTTGCCATGCAGTAACTGCGAATGGCTCAAAGCAAGGGGAAACTAAAGTCCTTAATTTTTCCGGGGCATGCAACTGTACTAAATGAATATATGATGATGGCATCCTCTCGGGTAAAATATTTCGAAGATAAAATGGTCTCTCATTCGGATCTCCGGGCGGAGACTACTCAGGAGGATGACGTCAGGTTTTTCCCCTTAATCGAGTAAATAAGTTAGAAAATATGAAAGGAGAAATGGATAGACTAAAGCTAGATATGGTGGGGATTAGTGTCGTTCGTTGGCAGGATGAACAGGAAGTTTGGTCTGGAGACTATAGGGTTATAAAGACAAAATCAGTTAGACGTAATGCAGGAGTAGGTATGTTAATGAATAAGAAAATAGGAGTGCGGGTAAATTACAATGAACAGCATAGTGGGCGCATTATCGTAGCAAAGATAGACACGAAGCCAACACCGACCAAAGTAGTACTAGTTTATATGTCAACTAGCTCTACCGATGTTGAGGAGATAGAAAAAATGTATGAGAAGGTAAAGGAAATTATTCAGACCGATAAAGGAGAAGATATTGTGATCGGTTACTGGAAATCGGTAGTAGGAAAGGGAAGAGACGGAAATATAGTAGGTGAATATGGATTGGGGAAATGGAATGAACGAGGAAATCGCCTGGTAAAATTGTGTGCAGAACACAGTGTAATAATTATAAACACTTGGTTTATCAAGACGTTTATATACGTGGAAGAGACCAGGAGGCACTGGGAGATACCAGATTGACTTTATAATGGTAAGGCAAAGGTTCGGAAACTGTAAAACGTATTCAGGGGCAGATATGGACTATGACCATAATTTATTGGTTATGAACTGTAGATTTGAACTTAAGAGGCTGCAAACAGGTAGAAAATCAAGGCGATAGAATCTGGACCAATTGAAGGAACCAGGGGGGGTTGAGAGTTTTAGAAGAAGCGTTAGGCAAGGATTGTCACAGTGGGGACTCGTCCTGAGTTTGTTAGTGGGGCCCAGCAAAAAGTTAGTACCCAGTACAGTGGAATCAGTCTGAAGTGTTCATTATATATCCTCAGTTTATACAACACCGTTTAAAAACATTCGAAGGATTTTAAATATGCTAATTGTGCAGTAACTAATATAATCTACGAAACACTGAAGCGAATAAAAACTTATACAAATTTGCAATAAACATTTTATTTTATTACTGTTATTTTTTGGTTGGTTATGCATGTGTAATATTGTAGTAGTCGGTCTGGTCCACCAGCTCCGCTGGTTTCCCATGTACTTTTGTGGGTGTCTGAGTTTATGTTGTCCTGATACCATTTATGGAAGAACTTGGGGGGCTTTGAGGTGTTTGGATTGAAAGACGACCGTCTGTCGTCTTCCGTATATTTTTTGTATATTTCTGTAAAGTTATAATTTACTTAATGTCGCTAGATTATCATTTTGTTAAAACTTGAACCGCACTCTTCTCAAGGGTTGAGGAATAGTATTATTATTTCATGTGTTAAAATATTAGTTAATATTGCTAGATTTTTCTTATTTTGCTATGTTGATAATTTATTATTATATTAGTAAATGTGGCGTAAGCACGCCTTCTCCACTACGCCTATTTTCTGTGAGAATGTGCAGTTGTTTTACTTTTAAGTGTGAGCGAGAATCTATGGCTGTTTGAATGTGGGAGTGAAAGCTCGCTTTGCATCGCTCTCTGGCTCAGAGTCGATACCTGATGAGTTTAGCAAAGAGGTTTCTACACCATTTGTACAGACTAATCGGCGAGCCTTCTCCAGCGCGAGTGTACTCGCTCTCCGACCCTACCACCGCTGTTTCTTGGATTTTCCGGCCTCTGGTGGCTCCCTGTGTCCAGTGGCCGCTCAGTCTGATCATTCTGGGCTGGTCGTCTGGTGAGGTAAGGTTGATTCTCCTCTTGTTTCATTGCTAGCACGCTTAACTTAGATTTGTGAACTTTGAATCATTTCTTGGGAATATTTCCTCCGATCATGTGTGGACATCTGTTCTCGTTTTTCAATTCAGTGATTTCCAATAGATAAACATGGTGTGTGTGATTCTAATTGCAGTTTGATAACGGCCTGATATGTTGAAACCTTTTGTGATCATATGGCGGTGTATGAACTCTGTAAATACTTTCTAGATTTGTGGAGCCCGATTTCTAATAGGTGATACGTTTATTTTTGTACAGTGCATGTAAAAATCTTCTCATCCTTTCCTTCTGTGAGTGATATGTGTTCCACGTGGTCGGTTCATAGAACAAAGCCTTCAGCTTACACTCTTGTTTGTTCCATGCCAATCAGGCAAGTAACTATGCAGGTATCCTTCTGATTTACACTCCTGCAACTGAACTGTGCTATAGGAAATATCAACATGTTTCATGATATCACAGAAAAAATTTAGGAGGAACAAAAAGTGTGGATTGTGAACTACATTTCTTAAGGCAAGTGGAACTCTTATTATAACATCACTGCAGGAATACTCTCCCTCAGTCTTTTCAAAACATTCCAATAAATCCAATTTGTATTGCTTGACAGTATTTACAAAGTGGGACTGGAAGTTTCACCTAGATGAAAAGACGGAAGGATTTCTATCGTTGCAGACTTATTGAAACAAATCACTTCGCTTGGAAAGTGAAGAAAGAAAGTCTAAAACCAGTAAGGCATTTGACGTAGATGTTAAGGGCCGTGGATCACGAGCCCCAAACTCTGCAAACCTATGGATAGGTGCGAGAGGGGTGAGGAGAGGAAGCGCAACAAGTACAGCGCCTTTCACCGGGGCCTGCTCTGCTGAACCCCAGCACTACGAAAAGGGGCGAGGAGGAGGAAGGGAAACAGATCTTGACGTCACTGCGACTGCAGTGAGAGTACGAACCAACCGCCGCTGGCACTCGGCTGTCGGCATGGCTGCGAGAGGGGGATTACATCCACGTAGCACATGCTAGCGGGCCCTCAACTATGCTGCAGCGAGAGGCAAACGAATCCAGTTGATCGCGTCATTAAAAATTGAGTTAGAATGTAGAGGGGATCAAATCAAATGTTCAAATGTTTGTATAGCTTATGGGGCTTAACTACGGGGTCATCAGTCCCTAAACTTACAAACTACTTATGAACTAGCTAATCCTAAGGACGGCACAAATATCCATGCCCGAGGGGGGATTATATTACACTCCAACTGTTTGATATAATACTGCAAAATATCACAGATTTTCTGGTGGCGCCAGGCCCCTGCGGCCCTTTAGAACAGAACGGCCGTCCTGCTAATACAGCAGAAGAAGAATGGGCACCTCTGAGAGACACAGTAGTGAAGGCTGCAGAGGATCATATAGCCAGAAGGACAAGGCGTAATTGAAACCCTTGGATAACCCAGGAGATACTAATCTTAACTGAAATATGAAAATGCATCAAGTGAAGCAGGCAAAAGGGAGTAAAGACGTCTTAAAATGGACGTTGACAGGAAGTGCCGACCTGCGAAGCAGGAGTGGCGTGAGGAGAAATGCAAAACCGTTCAAGAATGTATAACTAGGAGACAGGTATATAACGCCTACAGGAAAATAAAAGAGACATTTGGAGACGAGAAAAATGTCTCTTATTTTCCTGTAGGCGCTATCGTTCTCCTAGTTATACATTCTTCAACGGTTTTGCATTTCTCCTCAAACCACTCCTGCTTAGCCAGTCTGCACTTCCTGTCAACCTCCATTTTCAGACGTCTATTCTCCCTTTTGCCTGCTTCACTTGATGCATTTTTATATTTTCTCCTTTTGTCAATAAAGATTTCCCGTGTTATCCAAAGGTTTATATTACGCCTTGTCCTCCTGGCTATATGATCCTCTGCGACCTTCACTACTCCATCTGTTTGAATATCACGAACTCAGATGGAAAACAAGTAGTAAGTAAAGACGGGAAAGCGGGAAGGTGGAAGAAATATATAGAATACCTGTTCAAAGTAAATAAACATGAAGTCAGTATTCTAGAAATGAAAGACGAAGTAGAGGAAGATGAGAAAGGAGATACAATACTGCGAGAACAATCTGATAGAGCACTAAAGGCTGTGAGTAAAAACAAAGCCCCTGGAGTAGATGTTCCGTCGGAACTGCTATTATCGTTAGGAGAGCCAGTCATGAAGATATTTTTCCACCTGGTAAGGAAAATGTATGAGACAGGGGAAATACCCTCGGACTTTAAGAAGAATATAGTGATTCTAATTGCGAAGAAAGCAAGTGCAGACACACGTGAAAATTACTGAACTATCAGTTTAATAAGTCATGGTTGCAATTTACTGATACGAATTATTTACATACCAATGGAAAAACCGGTAAAATCCGACCTTGGGGTAGATCAATTTGGATTTAGGAGAAATGTAGGAACACGGGAGGCAATACATTACGACTCATCTTAGAAGATACATCAAGGAAACGGAAACCTATCTTTTAGCATTTGTGGATCTGGAGAAATCTTTTGACAATGTTTAGTTGCATACACTCTTTCAAATTATGGAGGCAGCAGGGGTAAAACATAGGGAGTGAAGTGTTATATTGAACTTGAACAAAAAAACAGACAGCAGTTATTAGATATGAAGGGCGTGAATGGGACGCAGTGATTGGGAAAGGACTAAGACAGGGTTGTAGACTTTCCCCAATATTGTTCAATCTGTACATAGACTAAACTGTGAAGGAATGCAAAAGGAAGTTTGGAGGAGGAATTAATGTCCAGGGACATGAAATAATATCCTTGCGTTTTGCTGATAACATATTAATTGTGTCAGAGACAGCAAACGACCAGCGAGGGTAGTTAAATGGAATGGACAGTGTCTTGAAAGGAAGATATAACATGAACATTAAAAAGAGTAAAACGAGGGTAATGGAGTGTAGTGTAAGAAAATCAGCCGATGCTGAAGGAACTAGTGTAGGTAATGAGACGATAAAAGTAGTAGATGGGTTTTGGTCTTTGGGTAGCAAAATAACTTCTGATAGCCGAAGTAAAGAATATATAAACCACAGAATAGCTGTGGGAAGAAAATCTTTTCTGAAGAAGCGAAATTTGTTGACGTCCAATATTAGTTTAAATGTTAGGAAGTCCTTTCCGAAAACTTTTGTCTGGAGTGTAGCATAGTATAGGAGTGAAACGTGGACGATAAGGAGTTCAGACAAAAAGATGACAGAAGCTTTAAAATGTGGTGCTATAAACGAATAATGAAGATTAGATCGGTAGATCATTCAACTAATAAGGAAGTGCTGAACAGCGTTGGGCAGAAAAGGAGTTTCTAGCATATCCTGACTAAGAGAAGAGATAGGTTGGTGGGATACATTCTGAGACATGGAACCTGAAATTAGGATTAGAAGAAAGTGTGTCGCGTAAGAATCGTAGATGGAGATCGAGGGATGAATACAGCAAGCAGGTTTGAAAGGATGTAGGTTGCCGTTCTTATTCTCAGATAAAGAGAGTTGCACAGGAGAGAGTGCCATGGAGAGCTGCATTAAACCAGTCTGCGGACTGAAGACTACAACATCCGACAGTTCTAGGTGGGAGAATCTCAGGAAAAGATTACGACACTGTCCCCCCATGAAAATTCTAGTATTTATCATTGTTATAAGGTTTTCTTTACTACTGAAGTCGATGGATGGTGACAAATTTATTTTATTTGTTTTGAATTAGAAAAGAGAGTACTGACTTTTTCCGACAAGGACCCCCTTCGGGTGTTCGAATCCCTCTCTCGCAGCATGTTTGTGCTATCTTTAGTATAAGTTAGTTTTAAATTACTTTGTGAATCTAGGGACTGATAAACTCGCGTCCCATTGGATAAACTGAGTGACAGCACAGGAATTGTCATTTTTCTGTTGGAGGCATATATTTTATATTAGATTATGGATACGGGGTTGTGAATCTAGGGACTGATGAACTCGCGTCCCATTGGATAAACTGAGTGACCGCACAGGAATTGTCATTTTTCTGTTGGAGGCATACATTTTATATTAGATTATAGATACGGGGACATGCCGGAAGAACAGAGATGATATGAATGATCGTATGTATGCCTCCAACAGGCAGATAACAATTTCTGTGATGATGCTCAATAGACCTGAGCAAAACGGTTATTCTCCGATATCAGTTATAATGGGTATCGTTATTCTTTTCTATCAGTTAATTTTAACGGTTATAAATAACTGCACGGTATTTTTCCACTAACTTACAGATGGCGTTGCTACAGCTTACTCATACTGCTACTAGGTAGCGCTACTGAGCACTTCCAGATGGTGTTGCTACAGCTTACTCATACTGCTACTGGGTAGCGCTGCTGAGCAGTTATCGGGCAGTTATCGTTATGAGTATTCCGTGAATTCTACTAGGTAGCGATACTCTACAGTTATCGTTATTAGTACTGAGTAATCAGTACTCAGTAGCCACTACTGACTACTGAGAACGGACAGTTATCGATATTACGTAGAAATACCAGTACCCGACAGTTATGGTTATTTCTACTCAGTACTAATAACGATCTATCCGTATATAGTATATCTGGTGTGATTCAAATTGCGATTGCTGTGTAATGGCAAAAGTTATCGTCCGAATCGTGCAATAAACACACATAACTAAATGTCCAGTGTATTAATATGCTATTACATGAAATCTGTGCCCTGGAAATGTAACCGTGATTTTCGAAGCTACTATGAACAGCGTATGAAGTGAAAGTGGATTATTAAATATGTGCTTAAACGTGTGTAAAGTGAATATTGCAGTTAAAATTATAAACATAACGTTGCTTCAGTAAGTGTTTTGTGGAGCGTCTTTAAATGCAACATAAAAGTGAACGTAATGTGATCGTTTTGTTTATTCCTAATAAAGTTCTATATTACATTTGAAAAACTGCTTGATTTGCAGAAAATTTTCTTTAGTTCATGACAGCATCCTGGTTTGTAAATATTATTATAACTACGAAGTAAATTTCTGCCGTAACGGGTCAATTGAAGATTGGGATACCACCCGTCGGATTTAACGGAAAAGTTCATAAAATTTATTTGGGAATACAGCTTGCTACTAGGGTGTAACAGTTTGCTTTAATAATGTGAACAGGCCGAATTTCTGTATGCAGGGAAAGTGAATATATTAGCTCCAGAATGGACCACACTGAACAAGTCAATACTGTCCAGTACATGTAACTGATATCTGAAATTATCGGTATTTTAAAATATTAAATCTACTGTAAACAGGTTATCGGTCGTAATTGAGGGTATAGACCAAATCCTCAAAGCTGCAATGTAAAGTGTACCAAACATTGCTCCAGTACTATCAAAAGTAAACTGTTACAAATGTGCATTTACAAGTATAGGCCTACTACATGTGAGATCAGAAACTTAATGGTGTTGTAATAAGTGTCTTCGACACAAAACTAGACGTACATATTTCCATATATTGTAAGAGAAATCCCATTTCAGAAAACTAAGCCAAGTTTTATGTGAGCTTTGGAAAATGCTTGATATCTTCGGCTATTGACAGGGTATTCAGTTAAATTTTACTTAGGGTATGGTGTGCTATGTTGGTAACAAAATGTTCACTTTACAAGGGAAATTATTGACAGGACAAGGTTACATATAAGATCCAATCAACAACAAAGTAGGACCAGTATTATTTATTTAACTCTCAATTTCAAAATTTATTGTTATTCTATAGGCCTACGGTTGAGTTTTAAAAGAGCATTCGAAGGTCATTGCTAACATCAGAATGTTACACTAGTGAGACCATAAGAAAATCTTTACCATGGCAGTTCTTCATTTTTGTGTGTGAGGATGACTGTTGCATACACTTATCAATGACTTTAAAGTGCTCTCTCTTATGTTCAACAGTATTGCAGACAGAATTAGGTTCCACCTGTCAGGTGCTACATATTTCTTTCTTTATTTTATTCAGTAATGATTTGTGTGGTCAAATAAAACAACCAACACATGATAGATAGCCACTGTAAATGACAGTGTAAGTTTCAAAGAAAATCTCACCTGGCAGAAAATTCTTCTGTGTCACCCTGTATGATGAAATTCTTTATGTATCAGCACAGTTACTATTAATTCATAAAGTACCACCAAGAACTATGTGTGACCCAGTTATTACAACAAAGGTTTTCATTAAAAACATTCCTCCAGGAAGTGCTTAACTTGACATTTGTCTCCTAAATGTGTATATTCTGTTGTATAATTTTTGTGCAAACTGATGTGTTTAATGTGTTGTAGAAAGTTTTTTCAAAGTCTCATGCTAAATAATTAAATCAAAAACTACCATGTGTAACTGAAGAATACTATATGAGAAAGCTAGTCACTGTCACAATTCTCACAATAATGCCTAAGAGGAAAGTCTCACCGAACCACCCAAGTAATTTGTACTCTGAAGCTGACATGAATAAGATATATGGTAGGTGTTTCTTATTAGAGATGTCTGTGATGCAGCATTGGCACTTAATATTAATGAAGCCACTAAGGTTGAGGTACAGGGTATACTAGTACTTGCAGATGGTTCAGATTTGCTTTAATATTTTACACCACCTGCAATATTTAAACATGAGACAAATGTCCAAAATTATAACATTTATGCTCGTTAACTGTGCTGTGTATGTTTTCTCACAGAAATACCACAGTAAGCACTTTTTGAGAAGGACTGAGTGTTTTTTCTTTATATTTACAATTATTTAATTTACTGTATGATGTTTAACATCCCAAACATGCACTAATACAAATAATGAACTGTGTGATCCTGTTCTATGTAAACCAGCACTGCCATTCTTTCTCATGCTTTTATTAGACAGCAATATCACCTCAATACATACACATGTGACTAGGCAACAAGTGACGACTTACTGTCTGTGAGGAATTAAGGCACTTAAAAATGTATCAACATCTAAACTGTGTTTATAATGTGGGTTCATCAGTTGGGTTGAACCTTGACTCCTTTCCCAAATCAAACTGAGTGTTTCAAACACACCAGTGTTACAAATAAAGGAAAAAAATATGGTTAAATGCTATTAGATGGGGCACAAACTCTCTGGACAAGGATGGGATCAGTTCTCTGGCATCACCAAATAACACAGGCATCAAATATTTATGTTTATCTTTTTATTTAATTTTAGGAGGTGCCCATCTATCTTCTTCTTTTCATTAATTCCAATCGTTTTGGGGACAAATTCTGTAATGGCACTTTGTACAACTTGCTGCCTTGAGGTGGATGGAACATGTTGCTCGTCTTCCATACTGCATGTGACTGGTGGGGTCACCTCCATCAGCATGGGTTTCACATAAACATAAGCAAATATTAAGTTGACTATGGATATGGGATGAAAATTAAAGTGTCATTCTGCTACAAAAAATTTCAGTTTAGTGCACAATTGTTCTTCATGAAACTTGAAGTCTGAAATTTAGTTCATAGAAAGTTACAACTGATTCAGTTTTCTCTTGCTATATAAATGTATAATAAAGTACCTAATAATTGCAGACTTCTCATAAATACTGTACTTTTTAAAGAGATGCTGATGTGTAATTATGGCCCTTAATTTGCAAATACTTAACAAGACATTCATTGTAGTCATCCTACTATTAATGTTTAAATTTTTTGTTAAGTTAAAATTTAAAATATTTGTGGAATATGGTAGAAGTCTTAACTAAAAACAATAAATATTTTTGAATTTGCCAGGAAGTCCTGGATTAGACAGCAATATTCTCGTAACTTGGGGAATACAGCCCCCCTCCCCCCCCCCCCCCCCGCAAGTTGCAGTCGCCTCGAAATAAACATGTTGAACCGGTACATGTAGATTTTCACGAAAATGCGCCTTTTAACAAAGATTTAAGCGTTCGTTACACGCTCCTCGGAGTGTGAGTCCCATCAAAAATGTGTTAGAAATGTAAGATTTCCGTTTTTCTACCTTCCCCTCAATCCTTAACGAATAAATGGCAATAACTGACGTAAGTTTGTTTACAATGTATTGGCAGTAGGGCACTTTCTTCCTCGTAATAGCATAAAACATTAATTATAACGATTAGAGCATATTTATTCTTTTATTTAGAAAATTTATTAATCCTGTCATACAATATTATGAACCTTTTCACTGACCAGCATTGGTTACAAAACTAAGGTTTATTTTTTTTATTATTATTTTTGGAGGATTTCTTCATAATTCTAAAAGTCGACACTCTACGAACGTAATATGTATCCTCTCTGGGAATATCATGACCTGCTACAGTTAATAACCAAATACCAAAGAGATATATAGGTCTTTGCCAAATACTCATAACGACACTGCCAGTGAAAATTAACTGCCACTGATATTTCTACTATTCACAATACTCAATACTCCCTAAAGCGTCTACCATTATCATAGTAACTCGAATTCGCATTGGTCACTCCATGTTATTAGATACAAGATTCCCACGAGAACGTAGTACACACTTTCACCAACAGATGGATAATCGTTAAACAGTCATTACCCATGATTCTTACGCGGTTAATTCCACGGAATATAGAACTGACCAGTATTTGGACAGGACATCTGGTCGATACTGTGGTCGAATCGTTTCATTAGTACCAACTTTTGTGAACAGATGGCGCTACGCAGTAGGCATAGTTATTACGATAACTGCCAGTATTTGATGAGCGGTTATTACAATCACGGTTATTCATAAATAACTGGATATTTCTATCAGTTATCGTTATTTTGGCCCGGCTCTAATGCTCAAACACTTCCGATTCCATACAGGAATACAAAGCTGCGACAAAGAGAAAGTAATGAGAAAGGCATTTATGTGCTAATGTGCTGTTAATTGGGATCACCTGAATACGGGGATACCGCTCGTCAGCGTCGGTCCGAGGCAGCGCGTTAGTTTTGAGATGCGTACGTGTTTGTCGAATGCGCGAGTAATTATGTGGTGGCCGAAATAAAGAGTGTGTTTACAAGCAGAACAGAGTATAGATTACGATTTTGTTTTTAAAAAGTGATCTGTAGCTTCTCTCTGATAGTTAGATGTAGGTTAAACGAGAGAGTTTTCTTTTCGCAAGTGAGCGCCGAAGACGCGAATTTTTAGGCTGAGACCTGTGATCGATGGTACAGTCTTATCTAATTTACGAGAATAACTACAGATTATTATCTACAATACAGAAGTATTAAGATATCCCGTATACGGGTTTTCCGATATGCTGATGTCGTCATGGGTCAAAGTTGACGGGTGGTATCCCAGTCTTCAGTTATGTCGTTAATTGAGTCTGACTGGTGCCGGTACAGTGGCTAAGGGCGTTGGATTTCCTCTGTACGTAAGAAGAACATAAACGAATAGTTAAGCCAAGAGCAAGCACAGAACTCAACAGCAGACATAGATCAGAAGAGATCCCACTTTCGAAAAGGAACGATCTATGAAAAGAACAAAAAATGAAATCTACATCTACACAGATACTCTGTAACGTGATAAAACAAAACGAGCTGCCCTTCTCTGAACCTTCTCAATATCTTCCGTCAGTCCCACCTGGTGAGGGTCCCACAAGGGGCAACAGTACTCCAAGAGAGGACGCACAAGTGTGATGTAGGCAGTCTCTTTGGTGGAGCTGGTGCACCGTCTAAGCGTTCTGCCAATGAAACGTAACCTTTGGTTCGCCAACCCCACAATATATTCTATGTGTTCTCTCCAGTCAAAGTTGTTCGTAATTGTAACTCCTAGGTAGTTGGTAGAATTTACGACCTTAAGGTTTGACTGATTTATCGCGTAATTGAAGTTCAGCGGATTTCTTTTAGTGGTCATGTGTATTACTTCACACTTTTCCTTATTTAGTGTCAATTGCCAATTTTCGCACCAAGTAGAAATTTTGTCTAAATCGCTTTGCAGTTGCTTTTGATCCTCTGTTGACTTCACTAACTGATAAACGACAGCATCGTCCGCGAACAGTCTAAGGGAGCTATTCAGATTATCTCCTAAATCGTTTATAAACACGAGGAAGAGTAAGGGACCTATAACGCTTCCTTGTGCAACGCCAGATATCATTTCTGTTTTACTCTATGACTTACCGTCAGTTAAAACGAACTGTGTCCTTTCTGATAGGAAATCGTGAATCCAATCGCACAATTGGGTAGATATTCCATAAGCACGCAATTTCATTAGAAGCCGCTTGTGGGGTACAGTATCAAAAGCCTTCCGGAAATCCAGAAATATGGAATCGATTTGAGATCCCTTGTCGATGGCACGTAACACTTCATGTGAATAAAGGGCAAGCTGTGTTTCGCAAGAGCGATACATTCTGATGTTGTTCAAATGTTTGTTAAGCTTAAGGGACTTAACTACGGGGTCATCAGTCCCTAACCTTACAAACTACTTATGAACTACCCACAACTAAGGACGGCACAAATATCCATGCCCGAGGGGGGATTCGAACCCCCGACCGTAGTGGCCGTGCAGACCGTGACTGAAGCGCCTCAGTCCCCTCGGCCACCACGGATACTTTCTTAATCCGTGCTGACTATTGTTTAATAGGTCGTTCTCTTCGAGGTAGTACATAATATTCGAACAAAGTATATGTTCCAAAATCTTACTGCAAATCGACGTCAATGAGATAGGCCTGTAATTTTGGGGATCACTCCTATTGCCTTTCTTGAATATTGGAGTAACTTGGGCAACTTTCCAGTCTTTGGGTACGGATCTCTCGCTGAGTGATCGGTTGTAAACTATAGCTAAGTACGGAGCTATTGCATCAGCATACTCTGAGAGGAATCTAGTTGGTATACAATCTGGCCCGGAAGATTTATTTTTGTTTAGTGACTTAAGTTGTTTTACTACTCCAGGAACATCCACTTCTAAGTTTCGCATGCTGGCAGCTGTTCTTGGATTGAATACTGGAGTGTTCACTTCGTCTTCTTTGGTGAAATAATTTCGGAAAGCTGTGTTTAGTAATTCTGCCTTAGCAGTACTGTCGTCGGTAGTATTTAGATTCTCGCATTGAAGTCCGCGCTAGGTTGCGAGTTTCAGTAAAAGATTGCCAGTCTTGCGGATTCTGTGTCTTTTTAAATTTTGCATGCGTTTTTCTTTGTTTCTGCAACAGTGATCTGACCTGTTTTGTGTACCACGGGGGGTCAGCCCCCTCTTTTATTAATTTATTTGGTATAAATCTCTCGATTGCTACTGATATTATGTCTTTGAAAGTAAGCCACAACTGATCTACCCTCGCATTTTTAGTTTTGAAGGACTGGAGACTATCACTCAGGAAAGCGTGAACCGAATTTTTATCTGCTTTATTGAATAGATATATTTTTCGTTTATTTTTGGTGCATTTGGGAATTTAGATATTCAGTCTCGCTACTACAACTCGATGTTCGCTAATCCCTGTATCTGTTTTGATGCTCTTTACTATCTCTGGATTTTTTGTTGCTAGGAGATCAAGAGTATTTTCGCAACCACGTACTATTCTAGTGGGTTCATGAACTAACTGTTCGAAGTAGTTTTCAGAAAAGGCATTCAGAACTAGTTCGGACGATGTTTTATATTTGCCCCCGGTTTTGAATACGTAATTATGCCAACATATCGAGGGTAAATTAAAGTGGCCACCGATTATAACAGTATGCTTCGGATACCTATTTGAAATATGATTCAAGCTTTCTTTGAACATTTCTGCAACCGCATCGTCTGCGTCAGGGGGCCGATAAAAAGATCCAATTATTAATTTATTTCGGTGGTCAGGTATAACCTCTACCCATACCAATTCACAGGAAGTATCTGCCTCAATTTCGCTGCAGGATAAACCGTTTGTAACAGCAATAAACACGCCACCCCCTGTTTTATTTATTCTATCCTTTCTGAAGACCATTTGGCCCTTTGAAAAAATTTCGGCCGAATTTATCTCAGGCGTCAGCCACCTCTCAGAACCTATAACGATTTGTGCCTCAGTACTTTCTATCAGCGCTTGGAGCTCTGGAATTTTCCCAACACAGCTACGACAATTTACAACTGTTACACCAATGGTTTTTAGGTCTGCTTTCTTCTCGTGTCTGACCTGCCCCCTTTGAGACTGAAACCCATTTTGTGTATTCCCGAGGCCATCTAACCTAAAAAAACCGCCCAGTCCACGCCACACAGCCCCCGCTACCCGTGTAGCCGCTTCCTGAGTGTAGTGGACTCCTGACCTATTTAGCGGAACCCGAAAACCCACCACCCTTTGGCGCAAGTCGAGGAATCTGCAGCCGACACGGTCGCAGAACCGTCGGAGCCTCTGATTCAGACCCTCCACTCGGCTCTGAACCAAAGGTCCGCAGTCAGTAGTGTCGACAATGCTGCAGATGGTGAGCTCCGCTTTCATCTTGCAAGCAAGACTGGCAGTCTTAACCACTTCTGATAGCCGCTCAAAACCAGAGAGGATCTCTTCCGATCCAAAGCGACACACATCATTGGTCCCGACATGAGCCACCACCTGCAGCTGGCTACACCCTGTGCTCTTCATGGCATCCGGAAGGAGCCGTTCCACATCCGGAATGACTTCCCCCGGTATGCACACGGAGTGCACATTGGAATTCTTCCCCTCCCTAGTAGCCATTTTCCTAAGGGGCTCCATTACCCGCCTAACGTTGGAGCTCCCAACTACCAACAAACCCACCCTCTGTGAGTGCCCGGATCTTGAAGGCAGAGGGGCGAGTACAGGACAAGCGACACCATCCGCATCAGGAACATCCCCTGCCACAGACAGCGCCTCGAATCTGTTGGCAAGACTAACCGGGGAGGCCTCCACTTCGGTCCCCCGGGAAGTCTTACGCCGCCTGACACGCGCTGAGGGGACCTCCCAATCCACCACGGATTGGGGGGCTACCTCCTCGCGGGCAGTGAGCGGGCTGGCCACAGCCGCAGGCCGATCGGAGGGCACTACAGACGCACAAGGCGTCTGCTGCACCCCCGCGAGCGGCTCACAACAGCGGCGCCCACCCACCGCAGTCTCAAGCGTTGCCAGCGAAGCCAACGCCGCCTGAAGCTGCGAGCGAAGAGTCACCAACTCTGCCTCCATCCGTTCGCAGCATTCACAGTTCCAAGCCATTCAAAAAACCTTTGTTTCTTCCAAGCAAGTACGTCAGAGGACACAGTAGTTTGATAAACAGTGAGCTTTGCAAAGTATAAACCTAACGCTGAACTGTTTATTAACGGCGAATCTGAAAAATATATACGCGAGCTAATAAATCAAAAATTCAGTAACTGAACTGACAAATAAACGCGATTCTTAATAAACAAACACGCGAGCACACTAAAGTATAAAGAGCTGCAAGAGAAAGCACACACGAAATGTAAATAAGTCGCTTCTATCAAGAATCCGGTTACCATACAATGTAGAGCTGCGGCTGGTCACGTGTGCACTGGCCGCCGGTCACTGAGCAACTGAAGTGTAGGACTACCAACCGCGAGTACGATAAAAACAAAACAGAAGCAGTGAGTGGCGGATTTACACTGCGGATGAATACACTGAACTGACTAGTTGAACGCGAATCTAAGTAAATATACACAGCAGCAAGAGAAGTTTGATAAACAGTGAGCTTTGCAAAGTATAAACCTAACGCTGAACTGTTTATTAACGGCGAATCTGAAAAATATATACGCGAGCTAATAAATCAAAAATTCAGTAACTGAACTGACAAATAAACGCGATTCTTAATAAACAAACACGCGAGCACACTAAAGTATAAAGAGCTGCAAGAGAAAGCACACACGAAATGTAAATAAGTCGCTTCTATTAAGAAGCTGGTTACCGTACAGTGTAGAGCTGCTGCAGCTGCTGCTGCTGGTCAATTATTTACGTGACTACTGGCCCGAAACGGGAATATCGCGATCAAATCCCAGTTCATCACAAATTTCCAACTTCTCCATTTAATTCACTTTATTTTTGATATGTCCAAAGAACAGACATGATATCTATAATTACGTTTTAAGTGTAAAATTATGGTATCAAATGATTTCCAATCCATGGTGTACAGCAGCAATCAGTTAGAATAACTATTTCTTCAAACCGTCTTGATTGCAATTTTTTTATTAGTTAATGACACGTTTCGCCCTTTAGCAGGGCATCTTCAGATTATCTGCGTGACAGAAATTACACAAAATTACAAGGCGGAATTACAAACGGTTATAATGGTACGTGGGCTTATTTTGTATTAAGAAGACAGTATAAATGGTAAACAAAGCTTACAAAGCGCTCTCCTTGGTGTGACACCGTAAGTTGTTATTGCGGTGTTTCTATTTTTCTGGAATATTTTTGGATTTCCTTGTGGCCCTACAAATGCTCGGGTAACAACGAATTACAGTTGGCACGGACTCGGTAAAGATGTGAAAAAAAAACATAAAACCGATTTTTAAGATTACCTTAATAGAAGCGGTGGTCTCTGGTGATGCAAGATAAGCCTATGTTTACAATTGCGCTCACGGGCGGTGGGCGGGCTTGGTGTGCTGCTCCGCCGACTTCATGATATCTAGGAATGTTTGATCTTTGCATGCCAGCTGATCATTTAGGAGGTGTGGGTGTCCACATTCCCTTAGTCTGTACAAGTTGGCGGAGCAGCACACCACGCCCGCCCACCGCCCGTGAGCGCAATTGTAAACATAGGCTTATCTTGTATCACCAGAGACCACCGCTTCTATTAAGGTAATCTTAAAAATCGGTTTTATGTTTCTCATATTTTTAACGAATATGTTCCAACTATAATTCGTTGTTACCCGAACATTTGTAGGGCCACAATGAAATTCGAAAATATTCCAGAAAAATAGAAACACCGCAATAACAACTTACGGTGTCACACCACGGAGAGTGCATTGTAAGCTTTGTTTACCATTTATACTGTCTTCTTAACGCAAAATAAGCCCATGTACCATTATAACCGTTTGTAATTCCGCCTTGTAATTTTGTGTAATTTCTGTCACGCAGATAATCTGAAGATGCCCTGCTAAAGGGCGAAACGCGTCATTAACTAATAAAAAAATTTGCAATCAAGACGGTTTGAAGGAATAATTATTGTATCTGTGTAAGATGGACCAGTGGTATGAAACTCTGGCGGGACTCTAGGATACACTTCAGCGGAAGGGTGCCCTCAAAGGGAAAAACTTGTTGTACATGAGGGGGATGCTCAGAGCTCCAGTTATAAGTTGGAGTGCCCTGTGGCGAGGAACCTGGCGCTCGTGCCGTGCCGTCCGTGTGTTCGCTAGAGCATAGCCTACTCGCAAAGGTCACTATACGCTGACAAGCTGACATTTTAATTCCAGCAGCGAAATGGCCACACCAGGACTTTTCTAACTCTGACGTACGTGGGCGCCACTGACGTATTTGACTTTTGACGTGACATTAATTAATTTACGTTTATTTTGTTTTAAATTAAAATTTGTATTTCGAATGCAGGGCACACAGGGCTCGTCACTTTTAAACCGAATTACCGAAAATGCCCGGCAGAAGATGATGTACCGGCGGGATCACTATGCTGTCGCTCTCTCGGAGCTCGCAGTATCCCGATATAATATTCCGTGCACCTTTGTGAATAAAAGATTTGTTTCGTGATGAAATTCGCTCTGATGCGCGGACGTTGCTTTCGGAATAATTCGAAAAACTCTCTGAAGTGAAATATCCGTAAATATTCACAGATAACTGTTGTTAAACAAACAGCTGCAGAGCGCATGTTTGCCAACACACACAAAAATAGAAATAAAAAAAAAGCAGCGGCATCCAGTAGACATTTTAATCAAGACGGAAGGCATCAACTAAAGCTGAATATCACGCCTGCCACGCATAAAATCGACGGATAACGTAAAGTAATTTTATGATTCATTACTTACTGATCGATTTTTTCTTTCGTGCGAGGTGGCGCAGTGGCAACAACACTGGACTCGCATTCGGGAGGATGATGGTTCAAATCCACATCCGGCCATCCAGATTTAGGTTTTCAGTTATTTCATTAAATCACTCCAGGAAAATGCTGGGCCGGCAGCGGTGGCCGTGGGGACTGAGGCGCTCCAGTCACGGTCTGCACGGCGACTACGGTCGGGGGTTCGAATCCACCCTCGGGCATGGATATTTGTGCCGTCCTTAGTCTTAGCTAGTTCATAAGTAGTTTGTAAGCTTAGGGACTGATGACCCAGTAGTTAAGTCCCATAAGTCCTACAAACATTTGAACATTTTGAAAATGCTGGGATGATTCCTTTAGAAGGGCACGGCCGATTTCCTTTCCTATTCTTAACCAAAAATCCGAGCGTTGACTCCGTCTCTAATGACCACGCTGTTGACGGGACGTTAAACCGTAAGCTTCCTTCCATTCGGCCTTCCTTCCTTCCTCCCTTCCTAACTGGTGCCATATAAGCTAAGACGTTGTTATGTGCTTGTTAATAACATGTTTTGAGTGATTTAGCCCTTCTGAACGATAAACTAAGCGATAAGGACGATCACTGCTAGAGGCACAGGGAATGAACGGTAGAGAAGAGGATGGATCATAACTTTTACATATCTAATTATCATACTACAGCGTAATAAAAGAAACTAAATGATTAATGCGCTTCACAATGAAATAAATACTATTTTACAGTTACCTCGAGACGGAAACACAGCCCTTACAACCAAAGACAAGCTGGTTTTATTTTTCTGTAGAACGTGGTGGTTTCAATTAGCTTAGGATCAAAACTAGTTACATCTTTATCGGCAGATAATGTTAAAATATTTTTAGATTCATCTGGAATATGATTGTATCTTGATCATTGTGCTGTCTTAGACACTTGTGAAAAAATGGAACTGAATGACCAATGACAGAGCTATATCAATTGACGCAAGACAGTAAATTACATGTCGAAGGACGAGAATGTAAATCCAGAAATATGGGTGAGGCTGATAAACTACAAGATGGAGTAAATGTCAATAGACTTCTTACAATCTATGCCTCAAACAATACCAACCGCCACTAGTCATCAGCACACCAGTAAAGACCACGTAAACTTTGATCCGTTCACGGCAGCTGCAACTTTGGGGATTGTAAGTGTACTGATAATGGTCTCAAAGTCTTCTGGCAACAGTTATTTCAATAATCTGTGTGTAATCTGTAATTACCAGCACTACACATTTAATAAAAGTGTGATATCAAAAAGTTTCCACCAAACAAGGACCACGACATTCGTGCCAAATGAGCAAGTTGGAAAGCAGTAAAATGGTGGCCTTTCGGGTGACGGGATCTGCATGGTTCGCAGGAGAGCTTCTGTGAAGTTTGGAAAGTAGGAGGCGAGGTACTGGCGGATGTAAAGTTGTGAGGCGGCATCTTGAGTCGTGTCGGGATAGCACAGTCGGTAGTGCACTTGCCCGCGAACGGCAAAGGTCCCAGGTTCGAGTCCCGGAACCGGCACACAATTTTAATCTGCCAGGAAGTTTCATATCAGCGCACACTCCGCTGCAGAGTGAAAGTTTCATTCTGGAATATTAGAGATGACTGTGCCCATAATGCAGTGTTATTCTTTGCTCATCCAGCACGCTGCTCGCCGTGTGTTTTCTCCTACAGCTATTAAATTACAGCTGAGTGCACAACTGCAGCATCATACATGTTCTCCACATCGTCTGACAACAGTGACAGTGATTTGTTCGCTACAATGATATTGGAAAGGGGAAGGAAGAGGAGGTGTGGAATGCAACCTTTGAATGCTAAGCTTCCTTACTATGGACACTTTCACAAGTACTACTAACGGCTCAAAAACTAACCAGATCGCTTTTACAGGCATAATAATCATCTTCTTCAGATCCTCACTCATTGTTTCCTGTACTGAAACTACCTCTAACAGACAAACTTGTGCGCGATGTTCACGAAAGTTCCATGTGTGCAATAGTCAATCCCCGCTCTGCTGGAGTGTCCTTGAAGCAACCAATCACAGTGCAGGTTTCAGGCCGGGCGGCGATGGTCGTAGCGCGAAACACAAACCAGACAAGGATTGTAGCGATTACCGAGCAGCGAGCTGGGTGAGCTGCGATGGTATACGCTAAATGGGCCGATAAGACTCTGTGGGTTTGATTCATCATCGCCGTGCCATGTCGGTGAGCAGCGAGCAGCGAGAAGGCAGCATGTACGCATAAAGTATTTCTAATTGTCCAATCATTCACAATGGAAGCAGTATTACAGATGGACTTTCTCTGTGCCCATAATGCAGTGTTAGTCTTTGCTCAGTCAGGTGTTAGGCTCGTTAAGGAGGGTAAGACCATTGTACTCCATTTCGAAGAAGACGCGGTATGTGATGAACAGGTATGCGAACAACGTAATCTCCCCGTAGAGGAAGATAATGAAGGAAATGTAGAATATTTATGTATTCTCACGCCTTTTTGGCGCACAACAGATACAGCCGTCGCGGCTCCGTTTCGGCGACACGACTTGGCTGAGGGAGGCACGGTCAAGGAAGTAATTTCGGACAAGGGACTGCAATTGAGGTCATATCAGTGACGGATACATAAAGTACGTAGAAGAAACAAACCAGTTTTTGCGTCCCATTGGAATCTTGGCTCCTGTCCAGTGGAGCGTCTCAGAGAAGAAGTAGTTACATTCTGCAGAATTTACTGCCACAGTGAACATACAATGTAAGAACATTTCGTGTATGTTTCTCAAAATATAATGAACGATATGACGCATGGTGCCACTGGTTTGAGCCAAATTGAGGTTCTCAGGAATGCACACCCTCCTGATAAGATATTTAATCGATTTACCGCTAGTAGCTAGGATGAGACATAGGGAAGTTATAATGAAGCCTGTTAATTACATTAAAAATGAAACAGAGAAGCGAAAACTAAAACAGAAGAGATACATAAGGAATTTAATTTCCTAATTGGGGACAAAGTATTAGTTAAAGTTCACAGACTTTCGATGAAAAGTCAGACCCTTTGCAAAATTCTTTAATATTTATTCAGGACCTTTCCGTGTAAAGAAAGTAGTTCATCAAAATTTAGTATTCACTGGGACCTTGAGGTCACCCAAGTCAAATAGCAAGCGGTGGATAGCATTAGAGAAGGTGTAGGGATTAGCCACAGTCATTACCAAGCTAGGGAGCAGAGGGAACAGAACATTGTCAGCGAAACTATACATATTCCTACTACATACTGCAGACCGATAGTGAAATGGACTAATAAGATTTGTTGCCGAGAGGAAGACTCGTACTATACTTAAGGGAATCCACGATTAGTTGCAATTAAATGGTTCAATTGCGCAGTTGAGCGCTGATGTGGAAGTATATTGCGCCAGTGAAACGCGTTGTGTGTAATGGTTGGTAGCCACTGACGCCGCAGCTATGTTTTATGTCGGAGGAAGAAGAGAGAAGGGGTATGTTGGTGTTATAGTAATCAAAGTGATGTACCTTTAACGTAGGTGGAGTTTTGTCGAAAGTAGTAGTTTTATAGGGGCAGGTTCAGGAAAGATGAGTCAAGCACGTGAGGGATGTCACCATTGATTTGCTTACTAACATGGAACGTTTATGTTTGTTACAAGGAACACTGAGATGTAAGAGGAAGTGAGAACACTTGGCGTGGCAAAGGGTGCCGTAACCGTGACATAGGCGTATGCCAGTCCTCATGATAGGAGCAACCACAGCCAAGACGTACATCGAGGCGCGGCCCACCACTAAACGTATCCCTGCCTTACCAGCAAAAGAGAGGGTGGCTAGCTACGCCACCTACTCATATCTGCAGGGAGCACTGACGTCACGGCTGCCACGCCAGTCGGCTGTGTTGTGGCCTGACTGGATCCCATATATCCAGCAGCATGACACACCCTGAGCAGACAGCGGGGGTTCGGCGGATACACCTCCCGAAAGTGACGTCCCTCGTACGTGGCGCTGAATGGAGTGAAGGCAGTATGCCGCAGGGCGCAACCTAGTGCTTACATCAGGCCAGTACACTGCCACGACTCATACTAGCTTAAACCCGCGGCTCCGCTCGCGTGTCGCCTGTTGGTTGATTATGATAGATAGGCTATCTTTCGTTTTTGTGCTATGAGTTTGGTTTTGAAGGATGAAACCAACATTTTTAATCAACAATATCAGGAAAGTAAGTAGTGTAGATCAAATCAAATCACGAAATTCAAGAATAATGATTGTAATAATATCACAGATCGATCACTTGATGTAATGGGCGAAACGTCAAATCAATTTTTTGAAAGATGTGTATTAAAAGAAATTTCTTTTTTACTGCTTTATTTATTTATTCTTATATTTCCTTATTCGTGTGCTTATCCTTACAGAGAAAGAGCTCAAGACATTGTAGCGCGCATAGGCCAAAGATATGGTCTGTGGAATCACGTTTCGCTGTGTGTAACCTCCTTGCTATAGAGTCGCAAACGCCATCGCTGGCCTTCAGTCCGAATTTTTTTCTAATATGACAACTTTAAAACTCCACATCTTCCACCCCCTTATAGCTATCGGCATGGAACTGCTATGGTGTACAACGGGAGACTTCGGACAGCAATTACACACAGACCATTCGTTTACGTTCTGTAGTTTTCGCTGCATAGCGAAATATTAAGAAACACGTAGAATTTTATATACACCGATAACTTTCCATCCAAATGTACTCCACCCTTTTGTAATTATGAACCCTCAAGCAACAATGCAACCAACAAAACCATTTTCAAATAGTAAATATAAATTTCAAAGAGTAATTGTTGTTCCGCATTTCGCGTTATATTCTTCAAATTACTAAATATCTACCAGATCGCTTTAAGACCGTGCCTAAATCCTTCCTCAGTTATAAATTAGTAACAGTACAAATATTTAAGTCTCTACGTCTTGTCGTTCGGACGTGATAAGCGTACACCGAACAGACATTCAAATATATATATATATATATATATATATATATATATATATATATATATATATATATATATTGCTATCCGATCGCCATAAAACCGTGCCTAAAGCCTTCCCCGGGTAGACATTAGTAACTGTTCAAATTTTTAGCTCTTTATGTCTTGTGGTTCAGACGTGATAAACGTACACCGAACAGACATTCACATTTATAGATATAGATATATAGTTTTTGACCACCTCCTCAGATAACAAACTATTTCTCAAAAGCGAAAACGTTTTTCGTTCTACTCGCTCTGTGGGGACATTTTGCAATTTGCGGTACGCAGAGTCTTGAAGTAGACGATCGTAGTCGTGACGAGTAAGAAGAAGTGTGGCATTGCCCTAGTCCGCTGATAAGATGACGAAATCTTAGTTGTCACGACCATGTAGACAAAATGGATCATCTACTTCAAAACTCTGTGTACCGCAAATTGTAAAATGACCGTACAGAGCGAATAAAACGAAAGACGTTTCGCTTTTAAGGAATAGTTTGTTATCTGAGGAGGTGGACAAAAAAGTAGCCCAAGTGCTGCGGTTCCTCCGAGACTATACGGCCTACCGAAGGTTCACAAAGATGGGGTGCCATTACGTCCGATAGTGAGTAACTTGGCGAAGTATTTAGCATCGGTCCTTAGTCCTCATGGTGGAAACTGCGAACACCATATCCCCAACTCTTTGGTGTTTACTCAACGTCTGTAATCTTTGTGTTTTCATCTGATATGCTTGGCAGCTTTGACGTTGTATCTCTGTTTTTCACGGGTCCCTCTTGAAGAGCCTTTATAGTCAAATGGTGACAAACTGGACGCAGAAATGCCTAATCTTTGTCGTCATGTGCTGACTTCTACATATTTTTTATTTAATGACCAGTACTTTGAGCAAAATGACGGAGTGGCTATGGGAAGTTGGTTTTTGAGGAGAATAGGTACAAAGAGAGACAGATCCGTCATGCCATCGAGATTGGGCCATCGCCAGAACCAGAAGAGGACCAATGCAGATCAATTGCTTTCCTTCCGTACGCCGGAAGTGTGTCTTCAAAAATAGGAAGGATCTTAAAAAAGTTTAATATCAAAAGTGTGTTTCGACCACCTGCTAAGACTAGGGCTCTTCTTGCCTCAGTTAAAGACGATTTGGGGCTGAGAAAGCCCGGTGTTTATAAGATTCCTTGCCCACTGTTGGAAAGCATTTATAGGACAAACGATTCGCGCCGTTAATGATCGATGCACCGAGCACCACAGACGTACATGTTTGTTACAACCTGACAAGTCTGCAGTAGCCGAGCATCGTCTAACCGAAGGACACGGAATGAAGTATGACGAAACATGTGTAGTTGCTTCTGCGTCTCGGTATTGGGAATGCATTTTAAAGGAAACGATTGAGATGAGGTTGGTGGACGATTTAATAAATCGAGGTAAGGGGTTTCCTCTAAGTAACGTGGAATCCGGATTTGTCTCATCTTATAAAACTGCGCTCTCTTTTCTTCACCTGTGACAACTAGCGCATGTAAGCGATACATCGTTCCTGTCAGTTATCTCCACTGAGGCGCTCCACCGGCTGCTTGCGGCTGAGGACGCAACCACGACACACTAGCGCACGCGCCGATAGTACTTCGCGGCGTATATAAGGCCGCCTATCACGGCAAGACTTCAGTTTCCTACGAGACTCAGCAGCATCCATATCACCTGAAGATGGCAGCCACGTGGTCCGCAGAAATATTGTGGCTGGAAACCCGACATGAATATCAAGAATTAATACACATGAAAACTCTACGTAATCACACTCAACAGGTAGTTTGAACTGACATAATTCTGTAGATGCATAGATAAACCAACTTGAGGTTATTGCACATACACACTATTAGTTCAACGAAAGAAGTGATGAACAATTTTTGTTTGTACTTAGGCAACGGACCTGTTGAGTTACGGAAGAGTAACGAGACATACTTGTTGAGTTTTTCACTGAATCGTGTTGAGAGGTAACAGAGGGCATACTGAACTTGTTAAATGATGCTAAAATTGCATTACTAGCGTTCAGGCATGTTATGTACCATGGTAGACATTGCACAATCTGTGGATGGACCATGTGCTTGAACCACGGTGCTGTATGATTTTAGAGAAGAGAAGCGGAGATGGACATGGGAAGTTAGACTTACCACTGAGTCTTGCTTGGAAGGCCAGCCACCTTTACGCGAGGAAGAGCGTCGATTCGTCCAGATTAGGCTACCTCCAAGTTATTTTTTAAGAATGCCCACCACGATGATATCCATAGGCAGTGATTGTGGCACTGATTTCATATGATTTTTTTTTTTTTTTTTTCAAATCTTTCTATCTGTGATGAGTATGTTTTGACAATACTTGTATTTCTATTTTACGTGTGTTTGTGGGAACACACGAATGTTGAAGCTCTGTTATTATGGAGAAAGAGGCATCTTGTTTGAGAGAAAGAACTTGGTTGTTGTTCATTTGGATGTTTAGTCAGTTTTTTGTTGTTGTTGTTGTTGTTACTTTACAGGGACATACAGTGGTAGCCTATTTCATTTTTTTACATTCTGTTCTGTTGCCGTCAATATTTGATGACTTTGTTAATTTTCTTTTGTTAATTTATACTTTTTACACATTTTTATTCTGATAGTATTTATATACAGGGTGTCCCACTCAACTGTTTCAACCCAGATATCTCTGAAACTACAAGAGGTATTGAAAAACGACTTTTACGGTCACGAACGTACGGCAGGGGCTTATGAAAGTAGGTACTATGAGACACTTTAAAACGTGAAGAAATATTATTTTCAACACAAACGTATGTTTTTTTTAAATGTATACCCCATATTATTTCTTAAGCAATCGATATAATGAAAAATCACAAAAAGAATGGCGTTGGTTGCATCGCGATGCGTCAATTCGACGTCAACTTCGCTTCAGAGTTTCTCCGGATGTAATTGACGCATCTCGATGCAACGAAAGCCATTTATTATTATTATTATTATTATTACTATTATTATTATTTTTTTATTATATATTTTTTTGGATTTTTCATCCTATCGATTGCTTAAGAAACGATATGGGGTATCCATTAAAAGAAATAATATTTCTTCACCTTTTAAAGTGTCTCATAGTACCTACATTCATAAGCCTCTGCCGTACGTTCGTGACCGTAAAAGTCGTTTTTCAATATCTCTTGTAGTTTCAGAGATATCTGGGGTGAAAGAGTTGAGTGGGACACCCTGTATATTTCCAAACACATTAAAATCTTCATAATTCCCACAAAAATTTAAAATAAATAAAATAAAAGAACTCTTCATCCTGGTGAAACATAACTAAGGTTAGAACTACGAAAACAGCCTTCCGCTCACGGTAATTGAGCAAATTAACTTTATAAATAACAACTAACAAACAACTAATATATATTTTTGATGTTTCCATCGTGTTCTGTTATATGTATCATCTGTTATTTGTCATGCAAACCGTAGGATTGTCTTGAAGTGATGATGACGAAACACTTTACAGTTTGTTCATGCATTGAAAATTTCGAGTATAGTTGTTTCAGTTGTTTGTTAGTTGTTATATATAAAGTTGATTTGATCAATTACCGTGAGCGGAAGCTTGTTTTGGTAGTTCTTACCTTACTTATGTTTCATCAGAATGATCATTTTTTTTATTTTATTTATTTATTTTTTTTATTACTATTTTCTTGTGGGAATAATGAATATTTTAATGTGTTTGGATGGATAATAATTTTCTTTCCTTGTATGAGGATCTCTTATTGGATAATTGCGATAAGTTTGTTTTTCTGTGTTTTTCCAGCATTAACTTATTTTACAGTGTTGAAGTAGCTTTTCTTTTGAATGACATTTAGAGTCTGGCTTTACTACATGAATAATAGGAGGGTTCCAGCATACAATTTTAATCTGCCAAGACGTTTCATGTCAGTGCACACTCTGTTGCAGAGTGAAAGTACCTTTCAGGGTAATAGAATATTTTGCACTGTTAGTTATGTCAAATTTTCATTTCCTAGTTTACACTCAATTGTTAACACAGTTGACATAAAAGTTTTCTGGGTGTTTTACAGCGTCATGATGTAAGAAGGCTATTACTTTAATATTATCGACGTTTCGGCAAACGTTACAGTGGCCTTCATCTGTTTGTACTGATGTGAGCTGGTTGTTACTATGTTTTTACTGTCAACTAGACATTACTTCATGTCGAATTTGTTTCATGTATAATGTCTCTCAACATACTATCATATTTCTTTATGAATTTTTAATTGATTTGGCATCTACGACTGTATATTAAAAATTATGCTAAGACAGTACGTACGCCATTTCCTTGTCCACTAGATGGGAGGTGATTAAGTGGTACTGTAGGTACGGTTCATGCACCTTAACCAAATCTTACGTACTAAAAAACCACAAGAATATGCCGCAAAGCTCTTTTTTAAATTATCAGTTATGAATTATGCATGCGTGTCTTTCGTAGTTATTAAGGTTACCACCTACTGAACATGGAAAATAGCAACTATGTTTCATTTCATTGTGTTGTTGTGGTTTTCAGTCCGGAGACTGGTTTGATGCAGCTCTCCACAATACCCTATCCTGAGAAAGCCTCTTCATCTCCACATAAAACGGCAACCTACATCTGTCTGAATCTGCCTACTGTATACATCTCTTGGCCTTCCTCTGCGGTTTTCATCCAACACACTTAACAATTCCTTGATGTCTAAGAATATGTCGTACCAATCTATCCCTTCTTTTAGTCAAGGTATGCCAGAAATTTCTTTTCTCACCAATTCTGTTCAGTACCTCCTCATTAGTTACGCGATCCACCCACCTAATCTGCAGCATTCTTCTGTAGCACCATATTTCAAAAGCCACAATCCTCTTACTGTCCGCACTGTTTGTCGTCCATGTCACACTCCCATACAAGGCAACACTCCATACAAATGCTTTCAAAAAAGACTTCCTTAGGCTTAAATCAATATTCGATGTTAACAAATTTCTCTTTTCCAAGAACGCTTTTCTACCCAATGCCATTCTGCATTTTATATCCTCTGTACTGCGACCATCATTTGTTATTTTACTGCCCAAGTAACAAAACTCATCTACCTCCTTTATTGCTTCGTTACCCAATCTAATTCCTTCTGCATCACCTGATTTTCTTACACTGCACTCCATTACCCTAGTTGTGCTCTTGTTAATCTTCATCTTATATGCACCTTTCAGTACACTGTCCATTCCGTTCAATTGCTCTTCCAGGCACTTTGCTGTATCTGACAGAATTACTATGTCATCGGCAAATCGCAATGTTTTTAATTATTCACCCTGAACTTTAATTCCTTCTCCAAATTTCTCCTTGCTTTCCTTTATAGCTTGCTCAATGTGCAAATTGAATAACAATGGCAAAAGGCTACAACCCTGTCTTACTCCCTTTCCATCACTGCATCCCTTTCATGCTCTTCAATTCTGACAACCGCTCTCTGGTTTTTGTACAATTTGTAAATAACCTTACGCTCCCTATATTTTACTCCTGGTTGCTTCAGAACTTGAAAGAGCTTATTCCAATCAACGTTGTCAAAAGCCTTCTCCAAATCTACAAAAGCTAGAAAGTGATTACTGCCTCCCGTGTTCCTACATTTCTCCTGAACCCAAACTGATCTTCCCCCAGGTCGGCGTCTACCAGCTTTTCCATCCTTCCGTATATAATTCGTGTTAATATTTTGCAACCATGACTTATTAATCTGATGGTTCTGTAGTTTTCACACCTGTCTTCACCTGCTTTCTTTGGAATGGGGATTATGATATATTTCTTAAAGTCTGAGGGTACTTCACCTGTTTCATACATCATACACACCAGGTGAAACAATTTTGTCATGGCTGGTTCTCCCAGAGACTTCAGTAGCTCTGAGGGAATATCATCTACTCCAGGGGCCTTGTTTCGACTTAGGTCTTTCAGGGCTCTGTCAAATTCTTCTCTCAATACAGTATCTCCTATTTCATCTTCATCTAAATCCTCTGTCCTTCCAACAATATTGTTTCGAGGTTCATTTTCTTTGTAGAGCCCCTCTATATACTCTTTCCACCTTTCAGCTTTCCCTTCTTTGCTGAGAACTGGTTTTCCATCAGTGTCCTTGATATTCATAGAGCTGTTTTTCTTATCTCCAAATTTTTCTTTTATTTTCCTGTAGGCTGTATCTATTTTTCCCCTATTTATACATTCTTCTACATCCTTGCATTTGCCTTCTACCCACTCCTGCTTAGCCATTTTGCACTTCCTGTCAATCTCATTTCTTAGTCGTCTGTACTGCATTTGGCCTGTTTCATTTACTGCATTTTTATATTTTCTCCTTTCATCGATTAAATTTAATGTGTCCGGTGATATCCAAGGGTTTTTAGTAGTCTTGCCTTCCTACCTATTTTGTCCTCTGCTGCCTTCACTATTTCATCTCTCAATTTTACCCATTCCCCCTCTATAGTTTTATTTTCCCATGTTTCTGTCAATTGTTGCCTAAAGCTCCCTCTGAAATTCTTAAGAACTTCAGGTTCCTTCAATTTTTCCAGGTCACATCTCCTTATTTTCCTACCTTTTTGTAGTTTCTTCAGTTTCAGCGTACAGTTCATAACAAACAAGTTATGGTCAGAGTCTATATCTGCCCCTTTAAAACCTGGTTCCGAAATCTATGTCTTACCATTATCAGATCTATCTATTATCTCCCGGTGTCTCCTGGTCTCTTCCACGTATACAACCTTCTTTTGTGATTCTTGAACCATTTGTTTGTTATAACTAAATTATGTTCTTTGCAAAATTCTACCAGACGGCTTCCTCTTTCATTCATTTTGTCCAGACCATATTCACCTACTATCTTCCCTTCCCTTCCTTGTCCTACTACCGAATTCCAGTCTCCCATAACAATTAAGTTTTCCTCTCCCTTAATTGTCTGAATAATTTCCTTTAGCTCCTCATATATTTCTTCGATTTCCTCGTCATCGGCAGAGGTAGTTGGCATATAAATCTGCACTACTGTTGTCGGTGTTGGCTTCGTATCTATTTTGACAATGATAATGCGATCGCTGTGCTGGTCATAGTAGTTTATCCGCATTCCTATTTTCTTATTCATTATTAATCCTACTCCTGTGATAACCCCAACTGATTTTGTATTTATAATCCTGTACTCACCTGACCAGATATCCTGTTCATCCTGCCACCGAACTTCACTAATCCCCACTATATCTAACTTCAACCTATCCATTTCCATTTTTAAATTTTCTAATTTTCCTACTCGATTAAGGGATCTAACATTGCACGCTCCGACCCGTAGAATGCCAGTATTGTCTTTCCTGATGATCACATCCTCCTGAGTAATCCCCGCCAGGAGATCCGACTGGGGGACTATTTGACCTCCGGAATATTTTACCCGAGAGGATGCCATCATCATATAGTCATACAGTAGAGCTGCATGTCCTCGAGAGAAGTAACGACTGTAGTTTCCCCTTGCTTTCAGCCGTTCGCAGTAACTGCATGGCAAAGACATGTTAGCTGGTGTTACAAGGCCAGCTCAGTCAATCATCCAGCCTGTTGCCCCTGTAACTACTGAAAAGGCTGCTGCCCCTCTTTAGGAACCATACGTTTGTCTGGCCTCTCCACAGATACCCCTACGCTGTGGTTGCACCTACGGTACGGCTATCTGTATCGTTGAGGCACGCAAGCCACCCCACCTCGGCAATGTCTGTAGTTCATGGGAGTGGTCATTTCGTTATCAATTGATTATATCGGCTGTTCACATTTCTTTTCTTCCCGTTTACTTTTTCTTTTCTTGTGAGAGTGGGTGCATGTTGTATGGCTGTGGTTTACCGATGTATTGGTAGGATAGAACAGAGATGCACGTGTAGTGTATGGTAGGGTAGTTCAAAGATGTTTATGTAGTGAAGTAGTATCTCAAGGGCTTGACACAGGAATGGCTTAGGAAAGTTTGGGTGTGTGTGGGGCGGTGGGGGGTCTATTTGCAAGATCGAGAGGGCGGAGGCCACCGCCTCAGCCAATCAGGACAGGGCGATTCAAGTGAGAGCCGCTGGACTCAACGGAAAGAAAGTTGCGGTGACTTCTGACGGTGAGACCAAGGCGACATTCATGGACCACTTAGCGGCTAGGTGATGGTAAAATCGAGCTTGAAATGCTTTGCGCATTGGCATATTGTTGTGCGATCAATTCGTTAAAGTAACGCGATATTATAATTATTGTGGGTTAAAGTGTTTGATTTTAATAGATTTTTTTTTTCAAATTGATCATATGGTGACGCAAGTTGTCTCAAGCTAACGGTCTAATTTTATTTCGTACAAGTGCCCATGGTTGCGTCTTGATTGCTGTGTGGTATATGATATAAGGAATTGTAATAAAACTATTGCTGACTGAGTTGAAGCAAAATGAAAATCAAGGGAGAGTGTTTTACTACTGGATTATTTAGCTTGGTTGGTATATGAATACTGCCTGCTTCTGAGTCGGTACCACGCGGCTCGTCGGATATAGCACGCCCTGCTCTGCCCTCTGGTGTTTATTTTATTTGTTCAAAAATGTCCATATGTTTATGAATCTATCGGACCAGACTCGTGGTCATCAGTCCGTAGCTTACAAACTACGTAAACCAAGGAAAACTAACCTAAGGACAATACACACACCCATGTCCCAGGGAGACTCGAACCTCCGCCGGCGCGCTCCGCGGCGAGGCGCCTTGAACGCTCGGATACTCCACCGCCGCTATTATATGTATAATTATTTCCAGGCTTACTTTATGGGACTGATAACCCAGCTGTTTAGTCCCCTTCAATAGATCAACAACAGCTTATTTTATAAGTTTTTGCGTTGATTGTGTTCTGTCTTTGTAACGGTATTTGTTTTGTGGCCGTGTGGTGCACCATAGTTAATCAGACAAGTTTGGAGGTGCTTAGTGGCGAGTTTTATAATTTATCAACTTCATCAGAGCACTAATTAACAGGCGATTTGGACGGTGAACATCATTGTCTGCCTTTTAAGAGTTTTCGAGGTTCGCTTCACGACCGACATTTCATGCTTTGTTGAGGCATTCCTATGGCTAAATTCCTTCGCTCAACGTGTTTTCACTTGAGCTGCTACACGCAGGAAATAGTTCACCTTTCGTAGTTAGTTTAGTTTAACCAATTTTTTGCACTCTCCCGCATGAATATGCTGAGTGAGATCCAAGCGTAATCTTCCCCTTGTTTCCATACAGTGTAGTTACCAAAAGCGTTATTACGTAGGGGAGCAGTAGGATCATAATTCGTCCTTTCTTTTATTGCAATAATTGTGAAATTTATGGTGTTTCAACTACTTCTGATACATTAAATTGTTGTCCTTTCTTTTAGTGCAACAATCGTGGAATTCAGGGCGTTTCAACTATTTGTAATAAATGAAAATTTAACCAGCAGTTTTGAATGTAACTATCCCAGGCAACGTCTGTACACAAATAATATAATCTGTGATAAAACAGTAGCAATGATGAAATAGTAGTTAGGTAATTGAAGCGTTTGCACTCATGTTTGGTATGAACATAGAAGGCGGCTACCAGTCCATTGCCTGTGCCTTGGCTTTGGGTGCTTATTATTATTATTATTATTATCCGTTCCGCATATTAATGTTTAATACTTGTTAATTTATATTGGGCCTAAAACTCATAGAAGATACGAAATTTAAACCGAATGAGTGCACTTAGCCTCAGCACGTAGCAGATAATTGCAGATAATATTAATAACTATTACGCCTCTTGTTGTGTTAAGACGAGATTTGTGGTGTAAAATAGATGTTTCCCTAGGTCATACCAGATATGGTCTACTGAAATAGGATGAGCTGTTCACACCATAGACATAAAGGACGAGAACCGTAATTAAATAATTAGTTCCACATACGCAAATATCACAAGGGTAACCGTACATTGTCATCAGCATCTACATCTACGTCTAAATGGGATAATCTGCAAATCACATTTAAGTGCCTGGCAGAGGGTTCATCGAACCACAATTATACTATTTATCTGCCATTCCATTCTCGAAAAGCGCGCGGGAAGAAAGAAACCTGAATCTCTCCGTTCGAGCTCTGATTTCTCGTATTTTATTATGATGATCATTTCTACCAGAATAGACCTAAATGGTTCAACGTCCTTCCATGGGTTCTACGAAGTGGGGACAACAATATTACGGCAACCAAAGTAATGGCAGTAATAGAAATTACTGGAGGCGGTTTGGTGTTGACTTGTGTTTAATTTACCAAACGAATTACATTAAGCAGTTTGGTTTGGATAGTGTAGTGAGCTGGTAGTGCAACGCAACAACAACGAGACTTACTCAAAGATTTTTCCAAGAAGAGCCATAGGAACGTTGGAACCGGGAGAGACAGAGGGAGGTGGCTGCAGCTATTTTCAGTGCCCCAAAGTTTATTTCCAGAACCTGGACGCGATTTCACACAAAAGAACAGTTAAAAGAGGGCAAGGCCAAAGTTATCCACGGGCAGCATCAGGTGACAGGCTGAGTCCAACTCAGTTGCAACAAACCCTACAGTGAACAACGGAGCGCCTAATACCAACAGAAATAGTTCGAAATCGCCGTCGGGTAAGTGGTCTCTATACGCGGACGCGGACGCCTTCAGTGTGTGCGTTTCAGTAAAACTACAACACGGTTTAGCCCGTCGAAACTGAGGATGGTAACTTCAGGGTAGGAGTCCTAACGAACTGTTTTCGGTTCTGTTGACAGATGACCGAATAAAGGTCGTTCCGTTATCTAGAGAGAACATGAAACTCATAACAAACATGCAGATGTGCAGGAAACATCACCATATCATTGTGGTGGACGAATATTGTGGGAAGGAGTCAGTATTGGTGGACGTATGAATCTCTATGTCTTTCAGAATGGCGCTTTGACTGCTCAGAGGTATAAAAACAACATCCATCTACGGGTTGTTGTACCCTACGCTGGAGCTATAGGACATGGTTTACTTACAGTTGACGACAACACTCGTCTCCACTGAACTGCACTGATGGACAACGTGCTTGAATCGGCGCAACCTCCAGGCAGCAACAGGACGCGCGATACGAACACAAACATTCCGAAATCGCCTTCTGTCCACGAAGGACTATGGTGTATTTCACATTAAAACCAAGACAGTCTTGACCCGCAGAAACTGGTCGGAGGAACATCAGGACTGGAGTCGTAACGAATGGCTTAGAGTTCTGTTCACAGATGAGTGATATTCTGCTGGACAATCATTGTTACTTCATTTTGAGATATTGTGGAACTCGGAAAAATCCTGCTTATATGGAGGACATATCACCACATATTGGGGGTGGACGTATGGTGTGAACAGGAGTCAGTATTGACAGACGTACGGTTCTCGACGTCGTTCAGAATGGTTGTTTGACAGCTCAGAGGTACTGAGACGACATACTTCGACATTTTGTTGTGCCCTACACTGGTGCATTGGAGGTTAATTCCTTACGGTGCCTCGATAACGGTCGTCCCCCTAGAGCTCCACTGGTAGAAAACATGTTTGAAGCTAAGAAAATTGAGCGATTGGAGTGGCCGGCTTCTTCATCGGACTTAAACTCGACTGAGCATGTCTGGAATCTACTTGGCAGAAGCACTGCAGCCGGTCTATCGTGTCCCATTACGCTAGTCGTTTGTCGTCCATGCTAGGACACCCAACATACGCAGTTTTCTTTAATGACTCTCTTGACGGTCTTTTTGTCGTGCGCCCGTCTGCTCTGCTACCACCGGGAGTACGCTTGCTTTCGTTACTTGGCCAGCTCGGCGTTACAATGCCTGCTATTTGCTCGACTGGAGAGATCACCTCTCCACCGTGGCTAAGCCCCGAAGTCCGTATTAACTTGGACCTTCATTCTCTTCCAAAGGACTCCACACCTAGTTTCGTTTACCGGAGAGAATTTCTCGCACTCCGGTTCAAATTTGATGACAATTTCTTCATCTACACTGATGGCTCAAAGACAGACCAGGGTGTTGGGTGTGCCTTTGTACTTGGCATCGCCTCGTTTAAATATCGTATCCCTGAGTGGAGTTCCATTTTTAGCAGCTGAGCTGTATGCATTGTCTCAAGCCACCCAATACGTTCGGCGAAACTCACTCAATAAGACTGTCATTTGCTCGTACTCTCTGAGTGCTCTTTTGAGCCTTCGCACGCTATATTCTGTCCATCCCCTGGTACAAAGCATCCGCAATTGCCTTACCTCTCTTTCAACGAACGGAACTACTGTGACGTTTCTGTGGGTCCCTGGCCATGTGGGAGAGTTGGGGAATGAGTCGGCAGATACGGCTGCAAAGGAGGCAGTTTTCCTTCCTCGGCTATCTACCTTTTGTACTAGCTCTGATCATCTTCGCGCTGGCGTCTCCCGGCATATCATCTCCCGTTGATTTTTACGTTGGTCATCGCTGTCAGGGAACAAATTGCTGGCCATTAAACCTGTGCCTGTTCTTTGGGCAACGTCATCTCGACCATCTCGTCGAGAGGAGATTGTCCTGGCCCGGCTTCGTATTGGCCACTGCCGTTATAACCACCAGTATTTACTTCGTGGTGACCCTGCTCCCTTATGTGAGCACTGTGATGAACCTTTTACTGTGTACCTCCTTTTAGTGCAATGTCCGATTTTTAATCGTCTTCGTCATGATCTATGTTTACCATTTGAAATGTCTGATACTTTAGCTGATGATCCGCATTCTGCTGACAGAGTTTTACTATTTATACATCGTGCAAATATGGCGAAAGTCATTTAAGTTTTAACCCCGGTACGATTTTACTATAGGCAGTGTTGGGCGCTAATATCCTCAGCAGTTGTGCGCCCTAAAACCACAATAAAAAAATGGCGTCCCACAAAGGATGCAGACCTTGGAATTGCACTAATGACAGAATGGCCAAATACCCTGAAGATGTGAATAATAACATCAAACTGTCCATGTCACACAGGCGTGCAAATGTACCGGCCGTCCGAGCTAATCACATACCATATTACAGGGCAATGAGAGTGACATTTTTACTATAATGGTAGCCCCTTAGTGCGTCTAAGAAAAGTCATAATGTGAGTATTGCCTCCCGTGTTCCACCTCTTCTCCTAAATCTACAATGATCTTCCCCAAGGCCGGAATCAATAAGTTTTCGTCTGTAAATAACAATTCGTGTTAGTGTTTTGCTTACACGACTCATAAAACTGATAGCTCTGTAATTTTCAAATTTGTCTGTTTTGTAAACAAATGGTAGTTGTGGAGTCATCAATATTTCATTCACAGCTATGGAGCCAAGGAAAATTGACCACTATTTGGCACAGGCACGGATCACTCCAGTTGCATTGCTTGCGTCAGTCAAATTGCCTTTTTGTTACATTCATGTGATGAGGACAAACCGCAGGTTCGACTTATTGTGTGGACCAAAATTAATGGCTTCGCCTCAGTCCCGTCGTTCATAATCAATTAATGAGTACCGTTGCTGTTCTACAAACGTTACGCCGAATTAGTGAGGACGCATTTGTAGCGGACTGTCTGGCTAGCGAGTCTGTGGGAGCCGGTGAGAGGAGTGAGCTGACAGTGAGGGATCCGCGGCTTTCAGCAGTAATGACAGCCACCTGCGCTGGGACCCCGAGCCTCGCGGAGATGAATGTCGCCCCGGATGCGCTTGTTATCTCGGCGTCTCCTGCGCCGCGGCCGCGGAGACCAACACGAAAAGCTGCACTCAAAACCGCCATTCAGAGGACACCGCGGGGGAGAATTTTCCCCGGGGCAACGTCACAGCCATTGCTTTCACTGTAAATGATGCGACAGCTTGAACAGCGTGCGGTTCTCCTCCTCTTTGTCGGGCGTGAATTGTTTTTCTGTTTTTAGAAGACATACCTCATTTGTTTGTAAGTGCGTACGTTTACTGCTATAATCCGCAGAATGAGTTGAGTACCACAGAGTTACAAGCGTGAGACAACTGAGTGAGTAATAGCCCTTCCCATCCGAGCCCACATGATCGTGCGGGTTCGGTTTTTTATTTATTTATTTATTTATTCACTGCGAAATAAATCTCTCGCCTTCCTTCCAGCTGACGTACAACGATTATGCAGGTTGTGTGCTACGCGTTTCTCATGTTTTTCTTGCCATTCGGCGCCAATATATTGCAGCAAATGTTGTTTAAGTTGATCGAGAAGCGAGAATTATGCCGGCTCTAGGTTAGGAACTGATAATTAAGTTAAATTGAATTGTTTCGGCGATTTTCTGGATCTGGATATTTGTAATAGTGTGTACTACGTTGTGATATTGACAGTTATTAGCAACTTCATATCATTGCAGAGTAACTGTGCGTTAAATTTGTACTAGCACATTGTCCGGCTTAGGTGTTGACTGCATAACTTCATCCTTGGCTGGGTGTTGTTGATTGTGTCATTGGCCTCCCTCTATTACTGCTTTTCATACGGTTAGGGACCTGGAACAAAGTTAGCATGAAATGTCGGACGGTTATGAAGTGTTTTGTAACTGACCTCCCCCACCCCCATACACACACACGCAAAATGATGAAACGAAAGATGTCTACCGCTCACAACAGTTTCGCTGTAGTTGCCGTAAAACTGTCGTATCAGGCATGCATGATCTTATATCAAATAAATTACAGATTTGCATGTTACTATTTATTTTTGTCTTCAAGTCTCCCTTACTCCTCTTGAATTCAAAATTAAGCAATTTGTTTTATTAATCTGAATCTAGGTAATAGCAAAAGGACACTCACTCACTCACGAAATGTCGAAAACTACTTTATATATGAAACTGAAATTTGACAGGAATGTAGTTTATAGGTAGAAACCGTCATCTAAGAAAGTATTTTGTGATAGGTGCATGGCGGAACATACTTCTCCTACAGACTCACGAAATCTTACAGTTTCATTCCGATCTTCAAGAAATTTCACATCTTCAAAACAAGAGGAGAGTCATCGTCTACCTTAAGTTTCATACGGAGCATGGGAGGGTATTTTGCAACATAAAAACGGATTCCTCAGTACCATGGTCGTGCCATAACATGAGAACGCCTCGACCGATTTCACAGATCCACTTTTTATTGTTTTTGTTATTCATAGAACAAGGGTTGTGTGAAATAAAACTGGAATGTTTGAGAACAACAAAGTGCGTTTTTCAATGCGACCCTGCGTTTCTATTGCATAGAAATCTATTGTTTTGTTCCGATATTGCTGAAATTTTGCACACTCTACCTTAAAACCAATAGGAATGTCACTAACTGTATAAAATTTCGTTCGGTGCATGGTGAGGGGTACTGAACTGACGGAATTTTACCAAATGCATAGCTTTTCTCCCATCTTTATGAGTTTTTGCACACATGACCCTTAAATCAACAGGAAGATCACTGGGTACATATACGTTTGAATCGTACATGACCAGGGTACCTTGCTGAAAACTTTGCGGAGAGAGTGAAAAGTGGAAACGATCTAAGAGATGGAAGAGAAAGAGCTGGTTGCAGAGACAGGGGGTAGGGGAAGGGGATGTGCACTACGAGAGTGTAGGATGAATAAACAACCGGGCAACGCCAAGTTTAAAGCTAGTAGTGTTATAAGTGTGAAAGTGTAAAGTGTTACGAAATGTTTGCGAATCGTGTAACTGGGGTCGGACTTGGGGTCCAGCCCCGGTATTCACCTAGTAGGATGTGGAAAACCGCTTAAAAACCACATCTAGACTGGCCGGCACTCCGACCCTCTTCGTTTATCCGCCGGGCGGATTCGAACTGAGGCCGGTACGCCTCCTCGGCTCGGAAAGCGGAGCGTTAGACCTCACGGCTAAACGAGCGGATTTGCGTTATATTACACATAAAGGCACAATACTTCATACACATGGAAGATAACAATATTAGGCACACGTCATACGCATTCTGTTGATGCATGCACTCATGTATAACTACTAGGAATTACAAAGTTAGTTTTTGCAAGGTCGCAGTTAAGCAAACATTTAGCTATACGAAGCACTCAATTAAATATATTTAATTCATGAACGTAAATACAAAGCCGTACAAATGTCACTGACAATTCCGTGAAACCATTATATTGTGAAACTTTCTGTCCACCAAGAAATGGTTTATTGGGCTGATAATAGTTTGCCAACCGAAACTACACAATTATTCGTATCTCTCATTTGAACACTACTGCTCGTGTAACGTAACCAGTACATCAAATGTTCGGCAGCCAATTACTACATTGGAAGCAAATATCACAGCGGATAGCACGCAGCCCTAAATGCTCTGTGTCTCACGCAACACATAATCGACACAACGACGACACGTAATTTCCATTTGTTCACGTTCCGTACATATACTGTCGGTACCAGACAACACGTCCTGGGGGCTCCGGCCATGATACAAGACTCGCACTTCCTCCTTAACACTATCAAATTTAAATGGAGCCGTAAAACACGACAGTGCGATTTTTTCCATACAAAATTCTGAAACCATTGTATCCTTCATTATAATGCACTAATTTAAATTAAACCTTACAGTTTTTTTATTTTTATTTTTATTTTTTACATACATAGCCCATGTACAGTTAATAACACATGTCATCTCGTTACAATGTCATAGTTTTGTTTTTAGATGAGAAAGTTTCTGTTAAAATATGTTTATAATAATAGTATAAATTAGAAAATATTTCTACTGTCATTAATTCACGCATAATGAAGTGATGGAAAGCAGTTACAATTCGTTAAATATGAGTGAACATCACTATTTTCACATTTTGTTTTGGACTGTAGGTTACACATTACTTCTCACGTCGACAGTTCTTGGCCATTGTCCCACATTGTCATATCGAATGTCATACAGTGTGTTACTTCCTTCACTCTCTTCTTACAACCAAGTGTGACGGACATTCAGTCCTCGGTCTTACTTTCTGTCTATTCGAAAGTGGAACACTAGATACATCTAAGGCAAGTATCAAAGGAAAATGGTAGTAGATCCTTTCCTCCCTCTTCGTGAGCCGTGGTAGCTCCCTTTCCGTTGCTTCTTCTTTGCTATGCACTGACTCCAATTATGAGTCCCCGATACTGGCCACCTTCTTTGTTTCCTCTGGCGATGGCGCTGTAAGCTAGGCCTCCCTAGCTGATCTATGGTCGGTCGCGTAGCCGTTGTCTAGAAGAAAAGAGTGAGTTGACTGTTGTCCCTAGAGAGAGAGCGAGAGAGAGAGAGAGAAAGAAGGACGTTAGTGCAGGCCGTGTGTGGAGACCGCGTCGAACCGCTGGGGCGTGTTGTGCCAACGCCACCTAGGAGACAAGGCCTCACAACTGGCCGCGCCTACGTCACACCGAGAGGCCGCGAACGCTAGGTGCCTGGCTAGCCGCTACAGGCGGTGGGCGTGCCCCAGCAGCCAACCAGTCAGCAAGGCCTCAAAACTGCGTCACACCTAGAGGCTTGCGTCACATCTAGAGGCCGCGAACGCTAGCTGACTGGCTAGCCGCTACAGGCGGTGTGTGTGCCCCAGCAGCCAGCCAGTCAGCAAGGCCTCACAACTGGTCGTGCTTGCGTCACACCAAGAGGCCGCGAACGCTAGCTGACTGGTCGGCCGTTATGAAAAATGTTCAAACGTTTTTAGAGCTTATGGGACTTAACTACGGGATCATCATTCCCTAAACTTACAAACTACTTTTGAACTAGCTAATACTAAGAACGGCACAAATATCCATCCCCGAAGGGGGTCCGGACGCCTGACCGTAGTGGTCGTGCAGAACGTGACTGGCGCGCCCCTGACCGCTCGGTCACCGAGGCCGGCCGGCTGTTATGAGACTGGGCGTGCCAGCTAGTCAGCCAGCGTTCACGGCCTCTCGGTGAAACGTAAGCACGGCTAGTTATGAGGACTTGTCTTCTAGGCGGTGTTGTTTTTGCCTACTACGCCTGTCCGTCTCGTCGTCGATGGGTCTTGCTGCAAGGGGCCACCTCTCGGAGCAGTTCTGTCACCGAGTTAAGTAGCCCGACCGCCTTGTTCTTGTGCCTGACCTATTTGTGTGATAGACATTGTGCCCGTAATTAGTCGGAGATCGATGGTTCTCGATGTTGAAGAACTTTGCTCTCGGTGGCGGCTGACTGAAATCTCATGGGGCGAAAACTAATTCACTACATATAACGTAGGCAACTCACAGAATTGCACTTCTTTGACACTTCAACGATTTATTATTAGTGTGAGTGGAATACACAAGTCTGAGGTGTACATGGTGGTACAAATATGGATTAATCACTGTAGATACACTTTCTACACACCTAACATTTAAAAAACTTTCAACATACTGTTCAAATAGACTGGCGTAAATTGTGCTTCAAATCTCGGCCGAAACAATAAACAATACTCAGAACTGACCTACTCTGACATAAGTTCTACGTCTGACTACTCTGTTACATGCCACGAACACATCCTATTTATATCTTTAAAACAATATCACTAAAAATTCCGTATTTGTAATTCAATTCCTTACATTAATTATAATGAAAAAACGAAATAATTAAATGCAATTTTCAAGAACAATAACAGCAGCGGACAAATCAATTTTGTTTCCATAAAAGGTGATAGCTGGTTCATCAATCATCTGTTGTGTCTTCGGGATGAGAAAGGCTAGACGAAGCTCATTTGGATAATTCCTGGTGTGATTCCAGTTGGCGTAAAAGGATGCAAGAGCCGACAAGTGAAAAAAAAAGTTCAAATGTTTGTACAGCTTATGGGACTCAATTACGGGGTCATCAGTGCCTAAAATTACAAATTACTTACGAACTAGCTAATACTAAGGACGATACAAATATCCATGCCCGCGGGGAGATTCGAACCCCTCCCCCCCCCCCCCCCGCCGTAGCAGCCGTGCAAAACGTGACTGGTGCGCCGCAGACCGCTCAGCCACTGCGGCCGGCCCGACAAGTGACAGCTAGTTCATCAGTCCTCTGTTGTGTATTTGGGACAAGGAAGGCAAGCCGCAGCTCGTCAGGATAATATTTGGTGTGGTCCCAGAAGGCGTTAAAAAAGGCAAGAGCCGACATGTCCTGACCGAGCTAGTTGACTGAACTCGCATTCGGGAGGATGGTGGTTTAAATCCACCTGCGGCCATCCAGATTTAGGTTTTCCGTGATTTCCTTAAACCACTCCAGGGAAATGCCGGAATGGTTGCTTTCAAAAGGACACGGCCGATTTCCTTCCCGATCCTTACACAAACAAATCGAGCGTTAGCTCCGCCTCTAATGACCACGCTGTTTGATGTTTTAGGGGGACAAAACTGCGGAGGTCATCAGTCGACCACGCTGTCGACGGGGCTGAAAATAAATACTTTTTACTTAGAATGTAACATTCGCTTTCTTTTTAAAAGAGTCATATCAACTCTGTGCCTAATACCATATGACACATACTTATTCGTAGACTCAGTTACATCTTCTTTAGGTGGTTCTTCACGAGACCTAGCTACCGAATATAAATTAGTAACAATAAGGCATGTATACGTATTGTTTCTTTACAATGACTTTCTCAATCAATGTACCTATACCAATATTCGAGTCCCCGAATAACTATAATTGCTTCTTATGAACCTGCGTGGAACGAAAACCGCTGGCGAGTTGCAGCAGCGTCTGGAATGTTAGGATGTTTGGTTCTATAACAGGAGTTCTTGATGTTCAGTCGTGCAAGAGTAGAAATGAATTACTTCCATGTCTTCCTTCCTAGTGCTTTGTACGTGATCGTAATTTCCAGTTCACGTTCATACTCCGTACCGTGTGAAGTGTGTTTTCATTTCATTAACCACCTAGTTGGGATGTGGAGACGCGTAACTTAAATGTGCTCCAAAATGTTGCTGTATCTACCTTACTCCCTATATTCCAAATAGTTCCTTGGTGGCTGTCGTTATTTTCACTGTAAGCGAGGCGTCTCCACCGAGCAGAAATTGCCCATTATATTCTCAATTTAACTACATTGTTCTCTGATTTCGTTATTAAGGGCATCACTGTGCATCCATGCTGCCCACCAGCAGGTTGCATGTGTATCTTCCTCCTGTTCCTTGTTATATTGTGACAGTCAAGAAAATTTTGACTTGAACAATTTATGTCAAATTGTTCACGTGGGTTGTCGCTTTTAATCCTCCTGCCGTGTTCGTTTGTAACTACCAATTTGTAGTGTTCTAGAGCCACTTCTAAAAGTTGCCAGCGCTGTAACCTCATCTGACTGTGATTGTTTTACAAAAATAGACCTTGTGTTATATTTAACCTTGTTAGCATTACTTGAAAGTTACTGTTTTAACCATTGTAATGTGTTTACTGCCATATAAGTTATTGAGATAAATTTATTCTATTGGGAGGTACTATTTTATTTTTAAATAATTTAGAGCTTGTCGCAGCAAGATATCGTGCGTGAGACTACTGCTTGTTCTTAATAGTTGTCTTTCAAAATGTTCTTCTGCAGTGCCATTGAAGGGTCTGTTTATTGGAGTTTAATCAAACTGTACCTTTCAGCCCGCTGGAAATATTTGTAAGTTGCACTCTTAGCTGTCATGTAAATATTTCTTTCAAAATTTTCTTTAATTAATTTAAGAAGTATTGTATATTCAGTTGTTTATTGACCTTTTACTTCAATGTTGTAATTTAAAAACATTCCTTGTGTAGGTTCGCACTGATTCTCTGAATGTCATCAAAGTGTAATAAAGCCGGCCGCGGTGGCTGAGCGTTCTGCGGCGCGTCAGCCACAGTCTGCACGGTTACTACGGTCGGGGGTTCGAATCCCCCTCGGGCATGGATATTTGTGCCGAGCTTAGTATTAGCTAGTTCATAAGTAGTTTGTAATTAAGGGACAGATGACCCCGTAATTAAGTCCCATAGGCTCTACAAACATTTGAACATTTCATTTGGTGTAATAAAGAGGTAAGGTATTATACTAAATTGGGTGACATAAACCTTGCCACGTACTATTGATTGTTCTTCTTACCCTATTTTAACGGCACACTTAGTTACTTCCCGTACCAATATATTTCATTTGTATTCTAGCCAACTGTTCGTGATTACTACCTTTGTTAAGTGGAATATACCTTTTTGTCAATTTCCTTAAGCATATAAATATGAGGTAGAGTTCACTCAGGAATACCCGCTCGATTAGCCGTGCGGCCTAACGCACTGCTTTCCGAGACGGGGAGGGTACCGGCCCCGGTTCGAATCCACCCGCCGGATTCACGAAGGGAGTCGGAGTGACGGCCAGCCTGAATGAGGTTTTTAGGCGGTTTTCCACATCCCTCTAGGTGAATACCGGGCTCGTCCCCAAGTCCCTCCTCAGTTACACAATTTGCATACATTTCATAACACTTTACACCTTCGCACATATAACACTATACACAGACATTTGGAGTACACATTTCCTCCCGGGGAAAACAGAATTGTACACAAGCTGAAGTAAAATACGTAATATAAATCAGTATTTTCGTAAGTACTTACGAACTACACAGACTGATCAATCAGGTGCATTATACGCTTCCTTATGCACACTGACATGCATGTCACACAATAAAAATAAATAAGACGTCACTAGGCGTCAAGTCTTCATTAAAAACATAAAAGCAATGCAAGGCTGTGTGATGGTGAACCAAGGTCTACTACAAGAGAATCTAACACAACTATTGAACACATCAGTCAAATGAGTTAAATTTAGCGATAATCAAAGTATACATGGTGTGAAAATGATATATCTTAGGCAACCATCATAGGTTATATATTTGAGAAGGTGTCATGTCCACATGTTACAGAAAGCAGTGTGTAAACATTACGAGAATAATAGGATGGATTATGAAAACAATAAAAATGTGTAACAATAACAATTGTCTGTCAAAGTATAAAAGTAAGAGAACAAAGTATACATCAAAGACCCAATGTTAAGAAATAAAGCTAACCTAACCCAATAACGGGATCGTAAAATTGTAGATAGTTTATGTAGAGGTAGGCCAGAGGCTACTAATGAGCATAGTGGATAACACAATATGTCAACATTATAATACGTATGGATACATCTTTCAATGAACAATAACATATTATGGACAAGAACAAAGTAACATTAAATGAAGTAAACATGTAAACCTTAGGCTACATAACATAATAGCTAAAGCGTAAAAGGGACAGGGTGTCACAATTATATAGTTCAGGGTGTAAGCGATTACATTAAATATGGATAAAGCATCCAGTCCCATAAAACTGTAATACAATTATGTCAAAAAATAAGTGCATTAATTTGGCATGTGGAACTTAAGCATGTAGTACACATGTTTAAATGTATATGACAATATACCTATTGGCACATATCTAACGGAACAGAGGTACATAAGAAGATTCATTAAGATAGTATATAATTAGCCATAGGGTTTGCTTATGAATAGGTAAAAAAACATGATATAACAGTAGGGATGTATGATGATACAAATGTATAAACATCTGGTGATATAAGTCATTGGCTTATTATACAGGTTAAGCCACTGTTTAGAGCAATATGGTCATGCATTATCAAGAATAAGTATCTAGGCTGCTAACATTAACGATTAACATCTATCTAAGAATGATAGGTAGGGTTGCATATGATAATAAAATATTGACATAACATAAAGTAACATATTATGGGTATGAAAACATAGGGATGAGAACCAACATTGAGGAGACAATACGTTGGAACATATACAGATATATTAAATTAAAAAAATGCATATGTATTACATAAGATATACTTAGGAAATAAGGGAAAACCATAACTGGTCTCTGACTGACATACTGGGATGTAACCATTGGAACCGATATGCATTAAATAATATGCTAAAAGTGCAGTTGAAATGCCATACAGGACATAGGACATTAGTTTGGGGGAACAATTCATATGCAGTGGGGTACAGAATCCATAAGTGAACAACATAATTCTTGCGTTACACAAATATCAATTAGATAAAATACTATAATATAAAACAGGCATAGTGAAAATAATTATGAGGTTAGCTGTATGGTAGAAATGTAAATGGGACATAACCCATCAGAAAGATACATGGTGCATGTACTGTGTACTGAAATACATAAACGGTAAGTAGTTGATATATTACAGAAATTATAAATGCCAGGTTAGCAGTATGGTAGAAACCATTGTTGCATAAAGATATAATCCATCAGATAGGTGAATGGTACATGTGCCGTTTTATTAGATATATAATGCTAACCATTTAATATGCTGGAGGAATGTCACATTAAAGGCTATTGACAGGATGTCATAAACAGCATCATACTTATAAAGTAAAAAGTTAGTTAAAATGGTACACAAAAGCGATGTATAGATTAAAAATGTGGTCATAGTTAGCTAGCATGTATAGATACACATGCACTGATAAGAACTGAGAGTAGGGCCATGTAGAAATAGTATAGGATACCCTTGCACATGTTATACAACTAATTGGGGATGGCATTCAGTTGGTGTAATATATGTTTAGTTAAGATCACAATAGTTTTTGCAGAGTTGGATGATGATTTTTAACCAAAATGTATAGAAAATTATCATAAATTAAAAAAGAGGTAACTGAAAAAAATGAAGTTAAAAATGGAAATGTTGTGGGATATAATATTAACAATCACTAGGTAACTGATAAGAAAATATGAGACTAAAATGGAAATGTGATGGAATATGATAATAGCAATCATAAGGAAAACAATGCGTATGTGTTAAAACATATATTGTGTTGTGAGATTACCGCCCAATAGAGATACTGTTAATTAATAGCATTTGATAATTAAACTGTATGAAGTTCACTGCAAACATTGACCATGGTAATGCACTAACTGTTACACAATTTTAATCTTATTAATTATGGTAGCAATGTATGTACGTAGTTGGGTGACAACATTTATAGTGTAGGCCATACGTAGAAATTCTTCACGTTGAGATTTGCTGTAGGCTTGTAGCTGACAGGAGGCTAGCGAGCAGGCCGACGTTGGTGGCTTGTTCCAGCTTAGGATTTTCGAGGTTCATTTCCGGTGAGGGGAGAGAGGGACAATGGCGAGTGCCAGGTGCAGTGCAGTGCACTGTGTGAAATAAACTATTCTAATACTACTTGCATTTGAAGTAATACGATGCAGTTAGGATCCTTTAAGGCCCTCATTACAAAATAGCCTCTTAACAAATAAACAATACATTAGCTGATATAGTCACATCTGACGTAATACGTTTAATTGACAATGAAAAGTAATAAATTACCAATGAATACAAGACAGTTACACAACTGTCATGGCAAAGTTTGTTTATAAAAGTAATATATTAACTATTTCTCATTTTATTTTCAATTAATCTTGTGCATTTTATCTTGAAATATTCAGTTAAATCACTTATCTGTGATATAAGAAATTGCACGTTTGTAATAAATAGTGCAAAGGATGTGTATACCAATATAAAAACATATGAAATTTGTTTAATATGTAGTGTAATTACTTTGATTTTAAGTAAAGTTTTAGAAATGTATTGGCTGAGCGCTGTATTTTGGAAGTCGGTTAGAACAGCTCTCATGGGGAAGTTGATGACGTAGGGGGAAAAAACCCCGGCAGTTTAGCTTTTGGCATACGTGAGGGCAGGAAGTGACGAGTCGGGAGCAATTGAGGTAGCTGGCCGGGCGGCGTCGCTCTGCATCAGTCGGCATGTGGATCTCCCGGTGCAGACTTTAGATTTTTGCGTGGCAATTGCCAAGGGTGCTTGCTCGTCGTAGACTGCACCAAGTTGTATCGAGTGCTACTGTGTGTTGTGAATAATTAGCCGGTGGAACAAGGTGTATATCGCACGAAAAGTGACTGTGTTTTGTTAATGTAACACGTGTCGTCGCATAGGCATGTACATAAACGGTGTTTGAGACAGGCACATGGTGTGAAAACAATTTGCGACAAATATTCATTTTTTTCTGGTGGCTCACGAGCTATAATTTTTTTATTTTTTTTATTTTATTTATTTATTTATTTATTTTTTTTTTTTTTTTGATAAATGTGTCAACGTACAGACGTATCAGCCACAGGGTTCTAATATTATGAAATAAACAACATAAAGTGAACTTTCACGTGTTTTCAAAAATAGTAGTTAGTACACCCTTTTCTCTCATGAACTTGACTTTATTATGAATTTTTTTGTTAATCATATGCAGGGAAGGAAAGCTGCGAACTTGTGATATCATCCCCTAGAAAACGAGTCAAACAGCAGCAATCACAGTTCCAGTGTTTTTGCATGTTTAGGAATATGGTTCGCAGTTGGTGGTTGTGAGTTTTTAAAAATTAAACTTTCCCTATTTTAAACTCTCACCCCAGCCTTCACCCTCACAGTGTTAATAAAATTAAAAAGTCAATTAGGATGGTAACATCAATGAAAGTATATTGGAATCAATCAAGATGGGTTGATATTATTTAAAACATAGTATGTTAAGCAGTTCGAATTAATATTATGCAAGCCCTATGAAACTACTGTGGAGAGGAGCAGTAAAAAATATTAGTATGGAAAGTTCCCTGACAATGGAGTGTAGGATGCAAGTATAGTAAATACCAAAAGAGGACACACACACACACACACACACACACACACACACACACACACACACACACACCTATGCACCCACACCCACGCCCACACCCAACACGCGCACAAATGCACACACCCACATACACGTGCACACACACACACACACACACACACACACACACACACACACACACACACACACACACAGCCACACACACACACACACACACACAATATAAGGAAATGGGTAGGGGTATAGAAGACTGGTTAGGGGAAATATTAGGTTATAGCCCCTAAAAAATCAGAGAAATATACCAGATATGTTTTATTTTTCAAATCTGTTTGTTCATTTAAAATTAAATTGGGATGTGCGATGTTGCACAAGATCTCAAGTTCTTCTAGTAAGTTCATAAATGGACCTTTGTTAAGTTCGTAGAGTAATTGCATGTTATCTTCCATTTTACCTAATGAGTGTTTGGTAGATTTTAGATGTGCCCCCAAAGCAGAAGTGTTAGAATTATGAGTATGCTCTTTATACCTTTGCTTAAGCTTCCTACCAGTTTGTTCAATATAGAGCTTATCACATTGTTGACAGTTAATTTTATATACACCTGTATTTCCTGATCAAACTTGTCAATTGACACTGGGGTTCTAAGTAATCTATCAATCATACTATGGAAAAAGGCATGCTTATATTGTATTGGGTGGCATGAGGAGGCATGGATAATAGTATTTGGTGGTACTTGGTTTTCTATAAATATTAAATACATGTCTGTTATTCAATGTGGATGTTTCAAGATCCAAGAAGTTCATTTTACCTTGTATTTCTTTTTCCATTGTGAAACTCACATTAGTGTGGGCATTGTTAAAAAGATTGTAGATTTCATTAATATCATTATCATTGCCCTCTATCGTTATTATTGTATCATCGACGTACCTCTTGAAATATACTATGTTCGATATTAAGTCCGTGTCACTTTCAAGTATCTTGCTTTCAATTTGGTCCATAAAGATATTTGAAAGGGTGCCTGCATGGCAACATCCTATGGCAAGTCCTTGTGGTTGTGTGAAAAACTCATTATGAAAAGAAAAGAAGTTATGTGCTAGTACAATGTTCAGACCATCAATAATCACAACTATTTGAGGAATTGTTAAATGTCTGTGTGAGATTAGATTTCATTGGTTCATTGGTTTCATCCACTGGGACGTTAGTGTAAAGGTTAGTTACAAAAAAATGAGGGTAGCACCATAAGGGATCTCTAAATCTTTGGCAAACTCAATAAACTCAGATGTATTTTTCAATGTGTAGTGGTTGGAAAAGATATAGTTGTGTGTTAGGAGGTCATTGAGCTTCTGGCTCTGAAGATATCATTCACTACCGGCTGAAGAGGGATATTAGGTTTATGAATTTTTGGTTGTGCTCTTAGTTTTGGGGCACTGTGATTCATTTCAATGCGTGATTTCTTCTCCCAGTTGGTAAAAATGAAATTGCTATTCTTTATGAATATCCTCACTTGATCTTGAAAAATTGGTGTTGGGTCCTTATCTAACTTGGAGATGTTATTATCAGTGAAAAATCCGATAACTTTATCAATATAATCCGTAATGTACATTATCACAATAGAGTTTCCTTTATCGGCTTTTAAGATGATTCCTCCATGGGCGTCCAATTTCTGCTTAATTGCTATAAGCAGACCCTTGTCACGATTCCTATTCTCCTTGCCATTTCTTCTGTTATTATAAATTTGTTTAGCAGAAACTTGAACTATCTTGCTTGTTACTATATTTTAAGGGCTGTAGATCCTGTTAAGTGATCAATGGCGACCTTAGAATGGTCTATTAGGCGTTTAATGCATTTGTTGTCTAGATCATTCTGTATATTAAATTTAAGGCCTCTGTTAAGGATATCTATTTCAGCTTCTTCAAAAGGAATTTCAGTAAGATGGACCACTCTAATATAGAATTAGAAGTTTGGGGTAGAGACACTACTCTGTGGAGGTAATTTCGTACTTTTTAAATGATCGATTTTCTTGTTGTGTCGGTCCAAAACTACCTGCAATTCATCATCAACAAAATCATCTACAGCATTGATTACTGTGATAAGAGTAAAAAAGTCAACCATCCTGGCCAGTTGCATGTGTGATAGGTACGTCTGTCTATTCAAAGTTGCTAGACACTTGTGTTGCCACCTTAATTCTTCTGTAAGCCACTTTTGTTAACCGTATTTTTTCACTTTTGAAGACACTTTTCCACTCACCTTAACGTTGATCTTGGCAAAAGTTGGAATAATGTGTGATGAGATACACCGTTTGATGAAAGAAATAGCTTGCGTGCATTTCATCATATTCATTTTTAGACGTTGGTATTTTAGGATCAAGTCATGTGCTTGGGTAGGCATAATGTTCACATTTTTATTGAGATGTGGTTCAACAGCCGTAAAATATTTGAGGAAATGCATACTGTAAACCATCAGCTGCTTATTGTTTTTCAATCTTCTACTGGTTTCGGTTGTAAACCATCTTCACGGAAGACTATTAAATAAAAATACAAAAACAGGAGTAAAATATGTTATATAAATCAGTACTTTCGTAAGTACTTACGAACTAAACAGACTGATCAAACAGGTGCATTATACGCCTCCTTATGCACACTGACATGCATGTCACACAATAAAAATAAATAAGACATCACTAGGCGTCAAGTCTTCATTAAAAACATAAAAGCAATGCCAGGCTGTGTGATGGTGAACCAAGGTCTATTACAAGAGAACCTAACACAACTATTGAACACATCAGTCAAATGAGTTAAATTTAGCGATAATCAAAGTATACATGGTGTGAAAATGATATATCTTAGGCAACCATCATAGGTTATATCTTTGACAAGGTGTCATGGCGATATGTTACAGAAAGCAGTGTGTAAACATTACGAAAATAACAGGATGGATTATGAAAACAATAAAAATGTGTAACAACAACAATTGTCTGTCAAAGTATAAAAGTAAGTGAGCAAAGTATACATCAAAGACCCAATGTTAAGAAATACAACTAACCTAAGCCAATAACAGTATCGTAAAATTGTAGTTAGTTTATGTAGAGGTAGGCCAGAGGCTTCTAATGAGCATAGTGGATAACACAATATGTCAACATTATAATACGTATGGATACATCTTTCAATGAACAATAACATATTATGGACAAGAACAAAGTAACATTAAATGAAGTAAACATGTAAACCTTAGGCTACATAACATAATAGCTAAAGCGTAAAAGGGACAGGGTGTCACAATTATATAGTTCAGGGTGTAAGCGATTACATTAAATATGGATAAAGCATCCAGTTCCATAAAACTGTAATGCAATTATGGCAAAAAATAAGTGCATTAATTTGGCATGTAGACCTGAAGCATAGTGCACACATTTAAGTGTATATAACAATATATGTATTGGCACATATCTAACAGAACAGAGGTACACAAGAAGATTCATTAAGATTGTATGTAATTAGCCATAGGTTCAAGTCTTCATTTTTATGGGACTGGCTGCTATATCCATATTTAAACAGCTGATGGTTTACAGTATGCATTTTCTCAAATATCTTACGGCTGTTGAACCACATCTTAAAAAAATTATGTGTATATTGTGTATGATATTTCATGAGATGCCCTAATTTTTGAGCATATTAGAAAACGTATTGAAATGATATTTAAAGTTGAGAACAGAGTAAAACAAGGTGAGTCAGAGTTCATTTAATGGTCTCAGCAGATATAGGAAGCAAGAGTTAGAAACAAAATGCCTTTACTGACCTTCAAAATAACAGTAATTGTCGAAAATAGACTTTTGACATCGCCTGTAAAGCTGTTGCAAACCGCAAGCAAACACTTCTTGCGGAATTGCTCGAAGCATTGCAACCCTATAACCGTTGCTGTAATTCTCAAAGATAGCCGCCGATCATCTTCAAGCAACCGTCGCACTCGTTCGATGCTGTCTTGGACTGACATTGCGTACGGTAGACCCGAACGTGGTTCATACTCGATTCCTTCTTTTCTGTCTCTAAAGCGTGAAAACCACTAAAACACCATACCATTACTCACTGCTGCAACATCACATATTGCATTAACATTCCATGGTTCTCCGCCGCCGCTATACCTAATTTGAAACAAATATTGATGTTAATACTGTGCTCCATTTTGCTCTCCATGTAGCAAGGACATCAGTTCTCAAACTGATCCTGTTAGCTGCGGCGCTGCCTGTACCACCGCGTTACTGCATTGATTTGCACGACAGAGGACGCTTGTTGACACGGTCGTCAATGTGTATGCGCGGGACCCTCATCCTCGCCAGCGCGGTTTGGAAAAAATGAGCTCAGTCATTGAATTTTGCAGACGCACTATCTATGTTATGTGGTTCTCGAGATATCGGTCCGTGGACGATAACATGCGATAGATTCGAAAACGCCGCATGTGGAAGTGCGATTTCTGTGGTATCGAACCATGGGGAATAGCACGTGAATCCATTGTTATGGGTACCTTTTAAAAAATATTTTCTGAAAAATCAGTTTAGCGTTTCGAAAATGTAAGAGAAAAAAAAGTTCGGGTATAAAACGTATCAGTCGTGTTGTTTGGCTGATCTACACGTTCTGTTCATGGCAAATTGTCGAAATTTTAACGCTAAGATGATGAGCCCAGGACGCCTTCAAAGTATTCCGATAAAACTACCGCAACTTACGGAAGAAATAGCAAGGGTTCTTCGTTCGGAGGTCACGAAACTGTGTTTATAGTTGCCATTTATTCACGAATAATATTTAGAAAAGTCACAAATCATAGTAAACTTGGGACGTGATAAAAAATTTTCGAATCACTTGAATTCGTTACAGATACACGTACATTTAGCTCTGACAAAGATTTTTTTTTCTCCCTAGACGAAAACATCTTTCAAATGCGTCTGTGACGAAAATTTGTGCAGTTAAGATGGTAAATAGGTTGCAAAGGAACATTCATTGCGGTTCTATTGAAATAATTTGCAATTTAGATTTTAGGTATATACGTAACTTATATCCGTAAATTGTGCCTGACAGTAAACTTTGTGATGGGCGACCATTCCCAAACCACTTGATACGACTTCTAGCAAGTATCCTCATCCCAGGTTCTCCGATACTCTGTAGCTTCTCTCCAGATCGTTCTTTCCAGGTATATTTGGGACTACCGCGATTTCTAACTTCTTGAGGGTTCCAGTCCAACGCCACCTTTTCAACAGCTATATCGGGCTTCCTCAATGTATGACCAATCCATTTCCATTTTCTTTCCTTGATTTATATATTGATTGATTGCTGATTTATCTTCCTCCAAAGATCTTGAAAAAATGTTCAATTGTTAGTAATCATATGGGGCCAAACTACATTGGTAAACAGTCCCTAGTCTTACAAACTACTTAAACTAACCTAAGAACAACCACACACATCAATGCCCGAAGGAGGATTCGAACCTCAGACGCGGGAGGCCGCTCGATACGTAACGTGTCGCTCCAGACCTCTCGGCTACTTCCGCGTGGGCAAAGGTCTTCATTCGTCATTGTATTTGGCCATCTCACGATTGTTTCTTATGTAGTTAGTCACTTTACAAGTTTCGCAACAATACATCAGAACTTTCTTCACGTTGCTATTGAAAAGCCGGAGTTTCGCTTTCTTTGAGCCAACCTATTTATCCAAACGGGTACAACTGTACATACGCACCATTTGCGTTGTGGGTGCGATTGCGGACGTCCTTAGTGTCTCCTGTAGTCGTGACCATACTTCCGAGATAGAGTAAAGATCTGATCTCTTCCTAGTTTTGATGGTCGAGTTTATCCGCATTTCTTATGTTCTGCGAACCTGCAGCTTCTCCCTCTGTCTGTAACCTGGCCAGTTTCTCTTCGATATCTCGATATCGGTGTGCCATTAAGCAGATGTCATCTGCGAAATCTACATCGTCGAGCGTATCTCGCATCCTCCAACACCAAAAGAAATAATGTTGGGATAAAGAATACGCCTTTGTCGTACTCCCGAATTAATTTGGAAAGGTTTTGTAAGTTCTCTATTATGAAGTACATGGCATTCACAGTCCTGATACATTTCCTTGATAATGTTAATTATTTCGTTGGGGTGTCATAAAAAAAATGTTTGTAAAGCTTATGGGTCTTAACTACGGGGTCATCAGTCCCTAAACTTACAAACTACTTATGAACTACTTACGAACTAGGACGGCACAAATATCCATGCCCGAGGGGGGATTCGAACCCCCGACCGTAGTGGCCGTGCAGACCGTGACTGAAGCGCCTCAGTATCCTCGGCCACCGCGGCCGGCGGGGTGTCATACTTCGAAAGTGTGTACAGTTATGTTCGGACATCCAATCTATCCGTGGGCGATTTGTAAAGCGAAGTTGTCTCTCACTCTCTTGCACAAAAGTATTCCTATCTTCTGTCCACATTTCCTCCATGTCTTTATCTTCAGTCAACTCCAGTTCCAGCGCCTGGAATCTATTCTGGAGTTCCAGCTGGAACCCCTCAGCTACTTATGAATCTTTCAGTTTACCTACGTCGAATCGTATATTCCTTAGTCCAAATTTCTTTTCGGAAGCCACAATGTTCATCCGGAAATTGACGATAACAAGATGGTTTGAGATAACCGGATGGATTTTTTCTCTTATAATTACGATTACAAACTTCATCCTAATCAATGTTTATGAATGTTTGCACCAGATACGGTTGCACTGTAAGTTCCCATTATGTACCCAATACAGAGGCTGATATTATATTCAACTAATATAATCAGTAATCTCACTTCGTAAAATGGAAATATTTATATACCACCTTTATACTACTACCCTTACACCAAAGTTGTATATAATTATGTCTATCCAACAAACAAGAACATATATTTCCGTAGTCTTTCAGAATGTAAATGCAACATATTAGGTATATTTTATTTAATGTGTACATTACGATCTAGAAGTCCATCATTTGTAATGTTAACTAGGTTGTACCAGTTTTGTGAATGGTATATTAATTATCCAATTAATTGTACAGATTATTAACACACTATTTCGTATTTTATTTGATATATGAATTATGATTTGTAAATCGATCACACGTAATGTTAACTATGCTTACATCACACGAAGATCCACCTCCAAAGGATCGATGTAAACAGGAACTTACAGTAATCTCCATAACATCTTTGAGCACTGAACTCTGATGCTGTCTCGATCTATGAAGTCTTTGCCTTGTTTATAATTATATATCGCAGCAGTAAAAGTAGTACTTTAGTTGTGTGATGGTAGGTTACAATATCTCTGGAAGAGTGTTTCATTTTGCTTCAACATGTAAAAGTTATTATATTACTTTCATATTTTACTTTGTGACAACTTGCATCATAACACATATGCAAACCTATATCGGAAAAATAACATCTTGGTCATCTACATATATCGAGTAAAAGGACTATTGTATGTATAAGAACTTATATTGCACTTCACATTAGATAATTCAATGCTTTTACTTTTCACGCAATGTACTAATGTTTACAATGACTATTGCGATTACAGTGTGCACTTAATAATAACCTAAATGCCGAAATCCGTATTGTGACAATAAATAATACAACATTTGAGTAAAATGGTGGTGAAATCATTTAAACAGTACTGTATGACTGTGGCTTAATATGACAAAATATTTGGTCGTAATTAGTTCGGCGAGGACTTATCAAGTAACATACAGTATGTACGGCCTAGGGTTTAAGGGGAGACTCCACTCAAAAATTTAACTTTCCTTCCAATTTAGCGATAGTAACAACATTTTCAACTTGTATTTATTAGTTATGTATGTAGCAATACACAACGTTTTAAGTCCGTAACTTCATTGGTTTTTGAGTACTGAATTTTTAATTTTCTTTAATAATATTCTAGATAACCAATTTTTTGTACTTTCAATTCATTTTGTAGGTACGTTCATAAGACACAGATCAACAGTTCTATGCGTTCTTTTTATGAGGTGTATTGATTATGTTTTCAGTGTTTATTTCATATTTCCTCATTGAATTTTCTTTAATTATTGGTATTTAAATGTGATAATAAAATAAACAAGTTACATGTTCGATAATATTAATGCCTAGAAGTATGCAAACACATCAAGACTAATTCTTGCAAATATTTTATTAAGATTAGTTAATACTTATGATAAAAAAGTTTCCATGGAGTTAAAAGAAACAAACTTCCGATAAAATGCATTTTAAAGTTATATAGAAAGTGAAAGTTACTGTAAGACATACAACCGTTAAAATTACCAGCACCGTAACCTTTCCCCTTCTTGCTTATATAACGCTACGTCTCGTAATTTCGACACCAGGGTCGCATTTTTCTTGAATCTTACGAATAAAATTCTACGCACAGACTTGTTGTGGAAGAGCAGTGATACGGATATCTCATTATAAGCCGCTGCCTATTTCCTCAGAACTCTTTGATTGTACTAAACATAAATTCAGTGTACTTTCTACTTACACAGTGAACAGGTAAACTAACTTATATACAAAGATTAGCTGCCAATTCAAAAGTTCAAATGTTTGCAAGAAAATGAGACCTAACTGAAGTAGTTATCGGTCCCTAAACTTACAAACTACATCAAAATTATCCTAAGAACATCACACAAGAAAACACACACACACACACACACACACACACACACACACACACACGCACACACACGTCAGAGGAGGACTCGAACTTCTGACGGCGAACGACAGCGCGCAGGACAGCAAGGCACTGTAATGCGCACGGGTATTCCGCCATAGCGGCTGCCAATTGTTTCCCGGAAATCTTCCATTCTTTTTCTCCCTGTTTGAGTTCGTACAAAGTTCGGAGTAAAAACTGTTCTGTTTCATGGTGACAGATATCGAAAATTATCATCGGCATCTTTCGGTGTGCCGCAACCCTTTCCACAATCGGCATTTGAAACATTTTTTTTTTTTACGTAATTGTGTTTCGAATACAGCCAAGTTGTTTTAAGATGTAAAACACTATAAATATGAAAATAGTTGGACACTTCCAGTGAAATGGAGAGTAACTGTTTTAATGGGAACTATAGTAGCAAGATGGTAGGGTTAAAAACATTAACATGTATGTGCAGTTTGCCTAATACGTTTATTCTATGCTTAGTGTTCTAAATAATATGATTTTAAGAGGTATGACTAATGAGAGTCTTTATATTTTAACATTGATATAAACGTCTCAATAACTTTCCAATCATTTGAAATAAGAAAATACATTCTTTATTACAGGAAGAACACTCAACAAATAATGTGTTGTTAAATCAGTTTACTATACTGCTATTCAACTAGCAAAAGGTTGAGATTTTCGTGTTATGTTGACAGTGTGGAAACTTGTCTACAGCTACAACATATACACTTACAGGGGGAAGTTTACGTTATTAGTTTCATAGCAACATTAGTCTCGTAGAGTTCTCTTTCCTAAATGTAAAATTGCAGCTACGATTAGGTCGACGTTTAGACTTGCTTGTACATGATGCTTCTTTACGCAAAGACGAAATCCAAACACAGGAGCTCACTGGCAGATTTCCACTTAAGATCTTGTCTTAGAATTAACTTTACTGGAAATGTAGGGTTACTGTTCCTTCCATATCTAATAATCATTGCATTCAAAGTATTTATTTGTAATATTTAAAACAAATGCTAATTATGTATATAAATTTGCAAAGTAAATTTTGTCCTAAACGGCAATAAGGCTGTAACAGTCGTAAGAAATAACCATGTTTTGTACGTGGCTATCACCCGATCTTTCCAGCATCAAAATATTAGAAAAGATTATGAATTTCATCGTCCGTTCTCATAATGCTAAATTTCATTGTCAGTTCTCGTTACTACAACAGTCTTAAAAATAGATTTTCCACGAAACATTTCACTGAGCCACCACAAAGCGATTCATGGTTGCTTACTGCTGTGGTCTACATTTACATCTACATCTACATGGGATATTCTACAAATCACATTTAAGTGCCTAGCAGAGGGTTCATCGAACCACCTTAATACTATTCATCTCCCATTCCACTCTCGAATAGAACGCGGGAAAAAAGAAAATCTGAATCTCTCCGTTAGAGCACTGATTTCTCGTATTTTATTCTGATGATTATATCTACCTATGTCTGTGAGAGTCAACAATATATTTTCGCATTCGGAGGAGAATGTTGGTGATTGGAGTTTAGTAAGTAGACCACGCCGCAGCTATAAGCGCCATTGTTGTAATGATTCCCATCCCATGTCCTGTATCATTTCCACGACGTTGCCTCCTCTGTATCATAACAATACAAAACGAACTGCCATTCTTTCAACTCTTTCGATGTTCTCTGTCAAACCCACCTGATAAGGATCCCACACTGGGCAGCAATACTCCAAAAAAGTACGGACAAGCATAGTGTATGCAGTCTCTTTGTTAGTTCTTTTGCCTCTTTTAAGGGTTCTGCTAATAAAACGCAGTATCTGGTTCCCCTTTCCCACGACATTATCTACGTGTTCTTTCCAGTTTAAGACTGAAGTAATAGTAATACCTAGATATTATGTGGAGTTTACGGCATTCACGTTTGATTGATTTATCTTGTAAACAAAGTTTAACGGATTTCTTTTCGTACTCATGTGGACAACTTCACACTTTGCATTATTTAGAGTCTACTGCCAGTTTTTACACAATAGTGATATATTATTTAGATCTTTCTACAGTTGGTTTTGATCTTCAGATGATTGTACTTGACGTTAAATGACGGTGTCATCATCAAACAACCTAAGAGAGCTACTTAGATTTTCTCCCAAATTGTTTATGTAAATAAGTAACAGCAGAGGACCAGTGACACTTCCTTGTAGAACGCCCGATATCACCTCTGTTTTATTCGATGCCTTACCAACGATTACTACAAACTGTGTGCTCTCTGACAGGAAAGACCCTATCCAGTCGCAAATTTTGGGCCATATACCATAACCATACAATTTGATTAAAAGCCGTTGGTGAGGTACGGTATCAAAAGCCTTCTGGAAATCAAGAAATACGGAATCAATTTGAGAACCCTTGTCGATAACACTCATCACTTCGTGTGAGTAAAGAACTTGTTGTGTTTCGCATGAACGATATGATCGCCAGCCAGCTAGCAGGGGCGGATGTGCTGAACTGCTGGACTTCTTAGTTCACTTGTACCAACCAAAAGCCGGTTAGCCCGCCGAGAGGCCCGGTCTCTGTGCACGTACGTGTCCCTCCGTTCAAATGTCACTTCGTGCAAGTGTTCCAACACCACTGGGAGCGGTCTAGAGAAGAAGAAAGAGCGAAGAAGTCGGTGGTATCTGCATATTGAAGGAGATGGACAGAGGGCTGGGTTTGGAGCAAATCGGCGGAGTAAATGCGGTGTATGAGAGGCGAGAGACGGAACCCTGGGGTACTACGGCGGAGGGGTAAGACAAACGGGAGCTGCTGTTGTAAACAGTGACGTAGGGCGGCGGCGGGACAGTAAGAAAGGAATGAGTCGGACGTAATTAATGGGAAGGGCATATATTTTGAGTTTCTAAAGGAGTTTGGAATGTCACCAATAAGATTGAGCAAAGCATCTGCAAGGATATATATAAAGAATACATAATTCGTAATTGAAGAAAAAGGGAGCAGACTGTGAGAATGAAAGAGGCAGCATCAGTGTAAAACGAAACGAATGGCAGAAGAAACCATCCAGAATGAAGAGTCAGTGGTGAAGTGTTGGAAGCCGCTCGGGGGTAGCCGAGCAGTCTGGAGCGCCATGTTGCGAATCGCGCGGCTTCGCGCGTCGGAGGTTCGAATCCTCCCTCAGGTATCGATGTTTGTGTAGTCTGTGTTAGTTCATTTGTAGTTTGTAGGTTTAGGGACTGATAACTCTGCAGGTAAGTCCCATAAGCTTTACAAACCTTTGAAGATTTTTTTTCTTCTTTTTTTCTAATGGTAAGAAAGCTGACGGTGGAAGAGAGACAAATCTACTCAGTAATGATGTAAGGGTGATGTTGTGTATGGGGAATTGTGTAAAACGATTTGTCATGTGCTGTGTTAAAAGAACACGAATATGTTCTCAAGCCAAAATTTTTCCTGACAATACGGAATTAGGACTGATGCAGCTGTTGTCCTTTATTTCTGTCACTGTTATTCAAATAGGTACATATTTACTTTTTTGTGCTTATACAGGGACACTTTTCAACCGGTTAACAAATACTTTTAGCCAAGATACGCCAGAAAATTACTTTCCTCTTAAATTCTGTTTAGTGCCTCCTGATTAGTTACCTGATCTACCCATTTAATTTTCAGCACCACATTTCAGAAACTTCTTACAACTTTCTGTCGCAACTCGTAAGTGTATACTAGTTCCTTTGGCTATTCATTGGACATTAGCTGTCTGGTCTTTCAAACATGTCCGTAAGGACAGATACCGGACAAAAAATTGTATGTACGACTAGAAGGGCTAAGACAATTTCAGTGCGGATGTACAACCATCGATCTTCCTCTGACAGCTTGGAGCAAAGAAGCGTTGAAGTGGACAGAAAATCAATTGCGTGTTGCAATTAGTTTGGGTTGGCCGGGAAGCATGCCCAGACAGACGAATCAGTGAAGGCGATAAATGGCATAAATTACGATATTTCACATTCTTCATTCACCATTCTAACTCATTGTATTATCATCAACATTATGGGGGTGTAAATGTACGATACATAGTCGCACGTGACCTTACAGAAAAAGTGGTTTTAATGTAACCGGGTCATTGTTTTCTCTCCAGATCTACAGCTACATGATGAAAGGTAGTCGAAAAACAGTGGCTTCACTTAATACCTTCCAAAATATGAAAACAAATATTTCAGATACGATGTTAAATATAACAATTTACTTCCCTAATCCTCGGGTCAGGCCATTAGAAAAGAAACAGGGTTTTCTTTTTATATGCGTATGGTTTAGAAACGTAATACTTGCAACACAAAATATCCTTCCCTCGAACTCCATCTTTTGTATGGTGGACGAGGAATTACCGCATATATTTCTTTATATCCCACCACTCGCCCTTTCCAGCAACCGCACATAGAACTGCCGCTTACGAATTCAGCGCGCGGTCCCATTCTACCGCCGGGCCGGTAGAAGTGCTCTCAACGACGCTCGTTGTTAATGGTGCATCACACTGACCGAGAGCAACAAAGCCCTCCAAATGAGAACAATGGCTGCGTTACGCCGTTGTTTTGAATGTGAACAGTGGGATTTGGGCCGTAAGCGTCAGTACTGCCGCAACAAAGAACTCATTGAATTGATGTCGGTTTCAGGTAAACCGTAAGCCTACACGCGTGGAAAGGTTTATGTGATATTTCTCATTGTCTAACATTATGAGGCGGTTTCTTATCAGTGCAGTTTCTGCATTACAAAAAGCTCACCACGGAACCGTTACCAAGGAATTAAATTCGTGCGGTTTCATGTGGCAGTGTTAGACACAATGTATTTTGCAACTAACAGGAATTCGCTTTATTTGCGCTTAATATTTATAGATTACTAGCTTTTACCGCTTAATCAAGCTCGTTGAAGTTCTTGCATACGTGTCAAAGAGCACTGATCGTGCAATAACATATTTAGCAAATTTGTTCTTAAGTTATGACGAGGGTAATCAAGAAGAAATAAAAGTTTCCAATTTTCGACTTTATAAACCGTGCGAAGAATGACGATAATACCGCTTTATTTTCGTGATGAAAATAAATATATTATTAAATAAGAAAAAAATGTGTTTGTTACAACGTGATTAATCCGCTGAATGAAGAAGCTGTACCATACACAACATGTAAATTATGAATTCAAAAGTCATCGAAATCGGTTCGTCGATTTGTAGATGTTGCGTCTTGTATGAGAATTGTATTCATTATGTTGCATCTTATTACGTACAACGTATCAACCATTAAGAGTATAATAAACCAGATACATTTAAAATTCAAGTAATTAAAGCACTTCCAAGGAGTCTTCCACGGGCTCAGAAGATTATGATAAACCTTGCGTCTCAACTGTTTGATATTTCATGTTATATACGAGGGTTGGCAACCCTGCTGTGGAGACACCATGCAATGGAATTTACTATTGTTGCTGATAGCACACTCTGTTGACATGCCTATCATTCCTCCGAGCAAATGGACTCGCCCGTCCCACGTCACCGGCGTGCGCACAATCGAGGAAAACATGGTCACTTGTGAAGGTTCAAATGTTTGTAGAACTTGTAGGACTTAACTACGGGGTCATCAGTCCCTAAACTTAGAAACTACTTATGAACTAACTTATATTAAAGATGGCACAAACATCTCAC